>CP136058.1:404306271-405576271 GCA_032464435.1 Aegilops umbellulata
ATCCGGCAACCCCCAAAGTGACAATAATCGGGACCACTCCCGGTGATGACCATAGTTTGAGGAATTCATGTATTCACTATGTGCTAATGCTTTGTTCCGGTTCTCTATTAAAAGGAGGCCTTAATATCCCTTCGTTTCCATTAGGACCCCGCTGCAATGGGAGGGTAGGACAAAAGATGTCATGCAAGTTCTTTTCCATAAGCACGTATGACTCTATTCGGAATACATGCCTGCATTACATTGATGAATTGGAGCTAGTTCGGTGTCACCTTATGTTATGACTGTTACATGATGAACCGCATCCGACATAATTATCCATCACCGGTCCAATGCCTACGAGCTTTCCATATACTGGTTTACGCTTATTTACTTTTCCGTTGCTACTGTTACAATCACTACAAAATACCAAAAATATTACTTTGGTTTCTTTGCTCTTTTGTTACCGTTACCACCACTATCATATTACTTTGCTACTAAACACTTTGCTGCAGATACTAAGTTTCCAGGTGTGGTTGAATTGACAACTCAGCTGCTAATACTTGAGAATATTCTCTGGCTCCCCTTGTGTCGAATCAATAAATTTGGGTTGAATACTCTACCCTTGAAAGCTGTTGCGATCCCCTATACTTGTGGGTTATCACTATGCTTTTGCAGTTATACTTACCTTCCTCATAAAATGTTCAATTTGTTATTTATTGTACATGAGTAAGAACTTGTAGCGTCGTTGTAGTTAATTATAGCTTCTGATGTTCCAGAATTTGGTTGTTGTCTCAGTACCAATTATTTCATTTGCACATTGATCTTTTTTAGAAGATATGTCATAATTAACATGTTTCTTCAGTTTTTCAAAATAAGTATTGGTGATTTTCTATGTTGCTATAAACCCATTTCCCCTACAATTGTTACTGATCTAGTTTTAAATATAATAGGATGAACCGGAAGTGTTCTTACTTGGAGTGGGTTGATCAAGAGTGGCCACAGTATTTGAAGATGTGCCTAATGAAGCTCTAGAGCATGTATGAGGAAGTTAACACAGCTAGGCTTAGAGAAAGTCTTGTCAATGCTGAAGCATATTTCAAGATGCGGGATAAAAAGTTGAAGGTGGAGAATGAGCTCAGATTTTAAAAAAAGACTTTGCTAAGATGGTGTTGGCGAAGGAGGAGGCACTTTCCCAATTGGCCGTGCAAAATGGGTTCTTACTGAACTAAAAGCAGAGGTGGATAAGACGAGCTCGGATGATCTCGATTAGGGAAATGCATATATTGTTCTTATGAAGTTGAACTAGCTATGTGTTGTACTGTGTTGTTTTCATGTAGCTACCGTACTGTGATGTTATAATATATTTATGTGCCTGATATGAAATTGGCAAACAGTTGTTCGATATGAAATGTGAATTTGCGTAATACTGTAATTATTAATTGTAAACTAATAAACCTGCTAAATGTGTCAGGAACCTTTGCTAACGGTTCTAGCAGTAAAAGCGGTTGTGATGGATAGCCCAATGCCACACAGTTTTCTTCATCAAATCATTTGTGATATAGTTGATAAAAGCAAACAGTTAACCAAAGAAGACTATGTGTGATAGTTACACCATTCACACACGAGCCTACACATAAAACTGTGTGGGATGTACGTCCGAACGGAAACGTTTTCCCTGGATTGACTGTGTGGGATGTACATAAGAATGGAAACGTATTCCTTGGATTGACTGTGTGTGATATACATACGAACGGAAATGTTTTTCTGGGATTCACCGTGTGGGATGTACATACCTACGGAAATGATTTTCTTGGATTACCGTGTGGGATGTACATACCTGCGGAAATGATTTCTGGGATTCACCGTGTGGGATGTACATACCTATGGAAATGATTTATGCGGCTCATCGTGTGGGATGTACATACCTACAGAAATGATTGGGTTTCGATGCCTCGCCCGATCTCACACGGCCCCAGCCTGGGTCCCAGGAGGGCCTATCCCCGACGATTTCTGGGTCGTGTGGGAAGGACACCCTATCGCACACACTCACTTGGAGACGGTTCCAAATGCCATCGCGCACCAGTGGTTACTCCTGGCGGGATCTAGACTGGCCCCACAGATCAATACCAGTCTTTTCTGCGCACTTTGTCCTCACTCGTGTGCACCTGGGAGCAACTTCCCGATCGGTCACCCATCCTGAAATTACTCCAAGCTGAGCACGCTTAACTTTGGAGTTCTGTCCGAATGGGCTTCCAGAAAAGAAGGAATTCCTTATTGATATGATTAGTCTATCATCCCTATTAAGCCAGGCTATTACATACACCCCCACTCAGAGGAACCGATGTCCTCGTTGGGCCACAGGAACGTTCCCTCTTGGCACATACAAATGTGCATCTAGTCCGGTACATGTGCCATGCCGCGTGCCATAACAGGTCACAAATGTCATGAACAACATGACCGCGCACATGTCCGCAAACATCCTTGTAATCGCGAGGGTCGGCTCTGATACCAACTTGTAACGCCCCGGACACACCCGCTGGTGGTCGTTACTCCTGGCGGGATCTAGACTGGCCCCACAGATCAATACTAGTCTTTTCTGCGCACTTTGTCCTCACTCGTGTGCACCCAGGAGCAACTTCCCGGTCGGTCACCCATCCTGAAATTACTCCAAGCTGAGCACGCTTAATTTTGGAGTTCTATCCGAAGGGCTTCCGGAAAAGAAGGAATTCCTTATTGATATGAGTAGTCTATCATCCCTATAAGCCAGGCTATTACATTACGTTGTGTTCCTTGGTTCTCCTACTAGTTCGGTAACCTTGGTTTCATATCTGTGGGAAATACCTACCGCCGCTGTGCTGCATCATCCCTTCCTCTTTGGGGAAATACCGACGTAGCTTCAAGCGACATCAAAAGAAATTTCTGGCGCCATTGCTGGGAAGATCTTCAACATATACTAGGTTACTAATCACAAATTTCATCTCCTTGCAATTTACATTATTTGTCATTTGCCTCTTGTTTTCCTCTCCCCCATTTCACAAAACTTTGCCGTTTTATTTGCCTTTCTTTTTCTTTCGCCGTTTTCTTGCCGGATCTGTTTTTCAGAGCAATCTTGTTGTGCAGTCATCATGACTCAAGAGAACACCAAATTCTGTGATTTCTCAAATACAAACAACGATGATTTTATTGGCACTCAGATTGCTCCTCCTGCCACTAGTGCGGAGTTTTGTGATATTAATACTGCTTTGCTGAATCTTGTTATGAAAAATCAATTTTCTGGTACTCCTAATGAGGATGTCGCGTCCCATCTTAATACCTTCATGGAATTATGCGATATGAAAAATAAATAAGATGTGGACAATGATTTGGCGAATATGAAATTATATCTGTATTCTTTGCGTGACTCTGCAAAAATTGGTTCTCTTCTTTGCCTCGCAATAGTATCAATTCTTGGAATAAGTGCAAAGATGCTTTTATCACTAAGTATTTTCCTCCCGCAAAAATTATTTCCCTTAGAACCCAGATCATGAATTTCAAGCAACTTCAACATGAGGATGTTGCACAATCTTGGGAAAGGATGAAAATGATGCTAAGGAATAGCCTAACTCATGGGTTAAATCTTTGGATGATCATACAAAAATTTTATGCGGGTTTGAATTTGTTTCTCGTAACCTTTTAGATTCCTCTGCGGGTGGGACTTTTATGGAAATTACTTTGGGTGAAGCTACCAAATTGCTTGATAATATTATGGCAAATTATTCACAATGGCATACCGAAAGACCTCCTACTAGTAAAAAAGTTAATTCGGTTGAAGAAATTTCTTCTTTGAGTGAAAAAGTTGATGCTCTTATGAAATTGGTTGCTAGTAAAAGTGCTCCTATTGATTTTAATGATATGCCTTTGTCTACTTTGATTGAGAAAAATAGTGATGCCATAGATGTGAATTTTATCTCTGAAAATAATTTGAACAACAATGCTTATAGAGGTAATTTTAATCCTAGGCCTTTTCCTAGTAATTCCTCTAATAATTATGGTAATTCCTATGGAAATCAATCTTATTATAATAATAGGAACACCTCTGATCTTGAGACAATATTAAAGAATTTGTCAAAACACAAAAAGTTTTCAACACTTCCATAGAAGAGAAGTTGAGTAAGATTGATGATTTGTCTAGAAGTGTTGATAGAATTGCTCATGATGTGGAAAATCTCAAGATGAAAATTTTTGTGCCTAAAGTAGATGAATAAATTAAAGATTTTTATGTTTCTATGGATGAAAGTAAGAAAATAACCGCTATGCTTAGAGCTAAAAGAGAATTTTTAGAAAAAGCATTTTCTAGTGATTTCTTTCGCAAAAGTGATGAAAATCTTAAAATGATTCGTCTTTCTTCTATTGATTCCTTGTTTAGTAAAGTTAAGATTGATAAAAAAATGGACTCGAGAAGAGTCAACTTTAGGTAGAAGGCGTCCCAATATTACGGAGGGTGAAAATCTTGTTGAGAAAATTGATGAAAATGGGTTTGAAGAGGTCAAAACTTTAACTAGTGATGTGCCCACTCTTTTGGATTACAAAGACTTTAAATATGATTGTTGCTCTTTGATTGATTGTATTTCTTTGTTGCAATCCATGATAAATTCACCCCATGCTTATGAACAGAATAACGCTTTTACTAAACATATTGTTGATGCTATGATGAAAGCTTTTGAAGAAAAATTGGAATTAGAAGTATCAATTCCTAGAAAATTGCATAATGAGTGGGAACCTACTATCAAAGTCAAGATTAAAAATTATGAATGTTTTGCTTTGTGTGACTTGGGTGCTAGTGTTTCTACAATTCCGAAATCTTTATGTGATGTGTTTAGTTTTACCGATCTTGAAGATTGTTCTTTAAATTTGCACTTGGCGGATTCTACTATTAAAAAGCCTATGGGAAGAATTAATGTTGTTCTTATTCTTGCAAATAGGAATTATGTGCCCATAAATTTTATTGTTCTTGATATTGATTGCAATTCGTCTTGTCCAATTATTCTGGGTAGACCGTTTTTACGCACTATCGGTGCCGTGATTGATATGAAAGAAGGCAATATTAAGTTCCAGTTCCCTTTGAGGAAGGGTATGGAACACTTTCCTAGAACAAGAATTAGGCCACCATATGAATCAACCATGAGGGCATCTTATGGATCTCGAACCAAAGATGACAAAACTTAGATCCTTTCTTTATGCCTAGCTAAGGGCGTAAAACTATAACGCTTGTTGGGAGGCAACCCAATGAATAAAATTTATTTATTCCTTTTGCTTTCTATTCTTGAGTTTTAGCACAATTATGATACTGTTATGATTGTGTTTTTTGTGTTTCAATTAGTGTTTGTGCCAAGTAGAGCCTTTAGGATCTTCTTGGGTGATAGTTGTTTGATCTTGCGGAAAAACAGAAACTTTTGCGCTCACGAAACAATTCTCATTTTTTACCAGAGCGTGATAAAATACCAATTTTTTTTGCAGAAGATTAATATACAAATTGCTCAAGTCTTCCTAATTTTTCAGAATTTTTGGAGTTCCAGAAGTTTTCGAAATAGTCAGATTGCTACACACTGTTCTGTTTTGACAGATTCTGTTTTCTTTGCGTTGTGTGCTTATTTTGATGGCTCTATGGTTTTCTTTGATAAGTTTTTGCATATAAAAGTTGGAATATAGTAGATATAATGCAAAACCAAAATATGAATTAGTTTACTACAATACTTATAGTAGTGATTTTCTTTCTTTTACTAACTGATCTCATGAAGGTTTTGTTGAGTTTTGTGTGATTGAAGTTTTCAAGTTTTGGGTTATCTTGCGATTGATGAAGGAATAAAGGATAGAAGAGCCTAAGTTTGGGGATGGCCCGACATCCCAAGCTATTATCCAAAAATGAGAAACCAACTAAGCTTGGGGATGCCCCCGAGTGGCATCTCCTCTTTCTTCTAACGACCATCGGTATTTTACTCGAAGCTATATTTTTATTCGTCACATAATATGTGTTTTGCTTGGAGCGTCTTGTATGATATGAGTCTTTGGTTGTTTTACTTTGTCTTTTAAGTCTTGATCACTTGCTGGACACACCTGTTTCAGAGAGCCAAAATTATTTCATGACTTGTTAGAATTGCTCTCTATGCTTCACTTAAATTTTTATGAGCAATGGACTTGCTCTAGTGCTTCACTTATATCTTTTTGAGGATGGCGTGCTTTAGTATTTTTGAAGAAATTCTCTCTTGCTTCACTTAGATTTATTTGAGAGTAAGTAAAATTTTCAAAAAATTCTCTCTTGCCTGACTAAAATTAATTTGAGAGAAATAAATAAATTTTATGCTCATGATCTTCACTTATATTTGTTTGAGCTTATGAAAAGCAACACATGAAAATTAGTCCCAAAGTGATAGATATCCAAGAAGGATATAGTAAAAACTTTCATGAAGATCATTGGACAAAATAAACTTGATTTTTAGTAATTTTTTTGAGATATGTTGATGGGATATGAGAGTTATGTTGATGTGTAACTATGCTTTAGTAAGAATATTGGTGTTAGGTTTGTGATTCCCTATGGAAGTACAAAAGTCAATAGTCATGCAATGAAATTATATCCTAGTTGTGGTGCATTATTCGGTGTTATTTATGCTTAATGCTTGCTTATTAGATTATTCATTTCTTGGTTGGTCGCTTCTCAATCTTTTGCTAGCCTTCATTTTGCACTAAGTATGATCTCTATTTGTGCATCCAAAGACCTTTAAACCAGTTTTGCCACATGAGTCCACTATATCTACCTATATGCGGTATTCTTTTGCCGTTCTAAGAAAATTTGTACGTTCCATCTCTAATTTTCAAAATAAACTTCTCTTTTGTGTGTTTGTTTTTGCTCGCGGAGCGGTGAGGGTGGCTAATACTTTCCATACTAGATGTGTTATTCTCAAGATGAGTGTTTATTCACTTTCACATATCACTGCACGAGAGTAAGGCAAAGGTATTAGGGATGCCCAGTCCCAAAAGAAAAATGAATTTACTTTATGTTGTCAAATAATAAATTCCTTGGAAGGTGTTGGTATGGAAGGCACCCGTGGATATGGTTAGCCATGGAAAGTGAAAGTATGGTTGAAAAAGGAATAAACTTTATTTTCTGTTTGGGAACCGCCTATGATATATCTTGCATGGAAAGTGTTGGGAAATCTTAAGTCGTTTTCGTTGGTGGGATGGATACACCTCCCAAAATGTTTTTATCTCTAAGTTTTTCGTTTTGAGCTCTGGCACCTCTACAAATCCCTACTTCCCTCTGCGAAGGGCCTTTCTTTTACTTTTGCAATTTTTTTGAGGCTCCATCTTCTCACAAAAGCACCAACTAGGAGGCAATATGATCATACTTAAGTATTGGGTGTAACTAATATGCGAGTGTGTTTCAATGGATCAATGGTTGAGCATGATGGGCTAGGGATAACTTATTTTAGTGTTGATAATTCGAAAGACATGGTTGCTTGTTGATATGCTTGAGTATTTAAATTATCATGTCAAAACTAGAATATTGCTTTGAACAATATAAAAGTCCAAATGTTCATGCTATAAAGAAAAGAATATGATATGACATGATAGGCAGCATTCCACATCTAAAATTCTGTTTTTATCACTTCCCTACCCGAGGACGAGTAGGAGTTAAGCTTGGGGATGCTGATACGTCTCCAACGTATCTATTATTTTTTATTGTTCCATGTTGTTATATTACCAATCTTGGATGTTTTATAATCATTTTATAGTCATTTTATATCATTTTTTGGTACTAACCTATTGGCATAGTGCCAAGTGCCAGTTGCTGTTTTCTGCATGTTTTTTACATCACAAGAAATCAATATCAGACGGAGTCCAAACGCAAAAAAACTTTATGGGGATTTTTTTGGACCAGAAGGAACGTAATGGGCACTGGCTGTGCCTGGGGAGGTGCCTCGAGGAGGGCACAACCCACCAGGACGCGCCAAGAGGCCCAGGTGCGCCCTGGTGGGTTGTACCCACCTCGGGTGCCCCCCCCAGATCGCCTCTTTGCTCTATAAATACCCCAATATTCCAGAAACCCTGGAGGTATCGATGAAATATTCATCCAGCCACCGCAGAGTCCAGAACCACCAGATCCAATATAGACACCATCTCAGATGGGGTTCACCACCTCCATTGTTGCCTCTCCAATGATGCGTGAGTAGTTCTTTGTAGACCTTCAGGTCCGTAGCTAATAGCTAGATGGCTTCATCTCTCTCTGAATTCTCAATACAATGGTCTCTTGGAGATCCATATGATGTAAATCTTTTGTGGTGCGTTTGTTGGGATTGATGAACTTTGAGTTTATGGTCAGATCTATCTTTTTATATCCATGAAAGTATTTGAGTTTCTTTGATCTCTCTTACGCATGATCTCTTATAGCCTCGTATTTCTTCTCCGATATTTGGGTTTTGTTTGGCCAACTTGATCTATTTTTCTTGCAATGGGAAGAAGTGCTTTGTAGTGGGTTCGATCTTACGGTGCTTGATCCCTGTGACAGAAAGGGAACCGACACGTATGTATCGTTGCTACTAAGGATAAAACGATGGGTTCTATCTCTACATAGATAGATCTTGTCTACATCATGTCATCGTTCTTATTGCATTACTCCGTTTTTCCATGAACTTAATACACTAGATGCATGCTGGATAGTGGTCGATGTGTGGAGTAATAGTAGTAGATGCAGGCAGGAGTCGGTCTACTAATCTTGGATGTGATGCCTATATAATGATCATTGCCTGGATATCGTCATGAGCATTTGAAGTTCTATCAATTTCCCAACAGTAATTTGTTCACCCACCAGCGAAACCTACGACCCCCAGGTCTCTTTCTCATATATTTGCCTTCACGATCTAATTTTTCCTTGCATTTATTTTCATACCTATTAAACCAAGAATACAAAAATACCTTGCTACAATTTATCCTTATTTATTTTATTTGGCGTTCGATCTATCAATTTATTACAAATTTATCTCACGTCCGATTGCCTACTTGAGGCGCCGTACCCCGAAAGGGATTGACAACCCCTTTAACACGTCGGGTTTTGAGGATTTGCTATCTGTGTGCAGGGGTTGTTTGCATTGTGTTGCTTGGTTCTCCTACTGGTTAGATAACCTTGGTTTCATATCTGAGGGAAATACCTACCGCCGTTGTGCTGCATCATCTCTTCCTCTTTGGGGAAATACCAACGTAGCTTCAAGCGACATCACGTGCCCCCCTCAAGGGAGGATTCCGAATTGGACTAGGGGAGGGGGCGGCGCCCTCCTTTCCTTCTTCCTCTCTGTCCTTCCCCCTTTCCCCCTCAATAAAAGGAAGGGGGCGAATCCTACTAGGAACCCAAGTAGGACTCCTCCTACTTGGGGCGCGCCTAGGGCTGGCCTCCTCCCCTCTCCCTCCTTTATATACGGGGGTGGGGGTGCCTCTAAGAGACATCAAGTTCCAAGCTGTGTGTGGCGCCCCCTCCACAGTTTACGCCTCCAGTCATATTCACATAGTGCTTAAGCAAAGCCCTGCGCCGATCACTTCACCATCACCGTAACCACGCCGGCATGCTGATGGAACTCTCCCTCGACACTTTGCTCGATCAAGAGTTTGAAGGACGGGCTACCTCTTGAGCATGCGTTGGTTTTTCCCTTGAAGAGGAAAGCATGATGCAGCAAAGTAGCATAAGTATTTCCCTCAGTTTTTGAGAACCAAGGTATCAATCCAGTAGGAGGCCACAGGCAAGTGACCTACACAAACAAATAAGAACCTTGCGACCAACACGATAAAGGGGTTGTCAATCCCTTTACGGCCACTTGCAAAAGTGAGATCTGATAGACATGATAATTTTTTTTGGTATTTTTATGATAGAGATTGAAAGTAAAGATTGCGAAGTAAAAATAGATTGCAAACTTATGTGATGGAAAATAGACCCGGGGGCCATAGGTTTCACTAGTGGCTTCTCTCAAGATAGCATAAGTATTACGGTGGGTGAACAAATTACTATCGAGCAATTGACAGAAAAGTGCATAATTATGAGAATATCTAGGCATGATCATGTATATAGGCATCACGTCCGTGACAAGTACACCGACTCCTGCCTGCATCTACTACTATTGCTCCACACATCGACCGCTATCCAGCATGCATCTAGAGTATTAAGTTCATAAGAACAGAGTAACGCATTAGGTAAGATGACATGATGTAGAGGGCTAAACTCAAGCAATATGATATAAACCCCATCTTTTTATCCTCGATGGCAACAATACAATATGTGTCGTTTCCCTTTCTGTCACTGGGATCGAGCAACGCAAGATTGAACCCAAAGCTAAGCACTTCTCTCATTGCAAGAAAGATCAATCTGGTAGGCCAAACCAAACTGATAATTCGAAGAGACTTGCGAAGATAACCAATCATACATAAAAGAATTCAGAGAAGATTCAAATATTGTTCATAGATAATCTTGATCATAAACCCACAATTCATCGAATCTCGACAAACACACCGCAAAAAGAGTTACATCGAATAGATCTCCAAGAAGATCGAGGAGAACTTTGTATTGAGATCCAAAGAGAGAGAAGAAGCCATCTAGCTAATAGCTATGGACCCGAAGGTCTATGGTAAACTACTCACACATCATCGGAGAGGTTATGGTGTTGACGTACAAGCCCTCCGTGATCGATTCCCCCTCCGGCGGAGCGCCAAAAAAGGCCCCAAGATGAGATCTCATGGGTACAGAAGGTTGCGGTGGTGGAAATAGGTTTTCGTGGTGCTCCTGGTTGGTTTCGGGGTACATGGGTATATATAGGAGGAAGAAGTAGGTCGGTGGAGCCACCAGGGGCCCATGAGGGTGGGGGCGCGCCCGCGGGGGCAGGCACGCCTTCCTGCCTCGTGGCCTCCTCGTTGATTTCTTGACATCCACTCCAAGTCCTCTGGATCACGTTTGTTCCAAAAATCACGCCCCAAAGGTTTCATTCCGTTTGGACTCCGTTTGATATTCCTTTTCTGTGAAACACTGAAATAGACAAAAAAACAGCAATTTGCACTAGGCCTTGGGTTAATAGGTTAGTCCCAAAAATAATATAAAAGCGTATTGTAAAGCCCATTAAACATCCAAAACGGATAATATAATAGCATGGAACAATAAAAAATTATATATACGTTGGAGACGTATCAAGCATCCCCAAGCTTAATTCCTGCTCATCCTCGAGTAGGTAAATGATAAAAACAGAATTTTTGATGTGGAATGCTACCTAGCATATTTCTCAATGAAATTTTCTTTATTGTGGCATGAATGTTCAGATCCGAAAGATTCAAGATAAAAGTTTAGTATTGACATGAAAATAATAATACTTCAAGCACACTAACAAAGCAATCATGTCTTCTCAAAATAACATGACCAAAGAAAGTTATCCCTACAAAATCATATAGTGTGGCTATGTTCTATCTTCATCACACAAAGTATTTAATCATGCACAACACCGATGACAAGCCAAGCAATTGTTTCATACTTTTGATGTTCTCAAACTTTTTCAATCTTCACGCAATACATGAGCGCGAGCCATGGATATAACACTATATGTGGAATAGAATGGTGGTTGTGGAGAAGATAAAAAAGGAGAAGATAGTCTCACATCAACTAGGCGTATCAACGAGCTATGGAGATGCCCCTCAATAGATATCAATGTGAGTGAGTAGGGATTGCCATGCAACAGATGCACTAGAGCTATAAGTGTATGAAAGCTCAACAAAAGAAACTAAGTGGGTGTGCATCCAACTTGCTTGCTCACGAAGACCGAGGGAATTTTGAGGAAGCCCATCATTGGAATATACAAGCCAAGTTTTATAATGTAAAATTCCCACTAGTATATGAAAGTGACAACATAGGAGACTCTCTATCATGAAGATCATGGTGCTATTTTGAAGCACAAGTGTGGTAAAAGGATAGTAACATTGTCCCTTCTCTCTTTTTCTCTTATTTTCCCCCTTTTTTGGGCCTTCTTCTTTTTTTGGCCTCTTTTCCTTCCTTTTTTTCTTTTTTTTCTTTCGTCCGGAGTCTCATCCCGACTTGTGGGGGAATCATAGTCTCCATCATCCTTTCCTCACTTGGGACAATGCTCTAATAATGATGATCATCACAATTTTATTTACTTACAACTCAAAGATTACAACTCAATACTTAGAACAAAATATGACTCTATGTGAATGCCTCCGATGGTGTACCGGGATATGCAATGAATCAAGAGTGACATGTATGAAAGAATTATAAAGGTGGCTTTGCCACAAATACGATGTCAACTACATGATCATGCAAAGCAATATGACAATGATGAAACGTGTCATAATAAATGGAACGGTGGTAAGTTGCATGGCAATATATCTCGGAATGGCTATGGAAATGCCATAATAGGTAGGTATGGTGGCTGTTTTGAGGAAGGTATATGGTGGGTGTAAGATACCAGCGAAAGGTTCGCGGTAATATTAGAGAGGCTAGCAATGGTGGAAGGATGAGAGTGCGTATAATGCATGGACTCAACATTAGTCATAAAGAACTCACATACTTATTGCAAAAATCTATTAATTATCAAAACAAAGTACTACGCGCATGCTCCTAGGGGGGTAGATTGGTAGGAAAAGACCATTGCCCGTCCCCGACCGCCACTCATAAGGAAGACAATCAATAAATAAATCATGCTCCAACTTCATCACATAACGGTTCACCATACGTGCATGCTACGGGAATCAAAAACTTTAGAACAAGTATTTCTCAAATTCACAACTACTCAACTAGCATGACTCTAATATCACCATCTTCATATCTCAAAACAGTTATCAAGTATCAAACTTTTCTTAGTATTCAATGCACTTATATGAAAGTGTTTATTATACCCTTCTTGGATGCCTATCATATTAGGACTAAATTTACAGCCAAGGCAAACTACCATGATGTTTGTCGATGTACTAGAGTAGGGGTACCCTAGGATCCCGAACTTGTGCACGGGTAGTCGCAGCGTCCCGCGGCAAGGCTTGCCGGGTGACCGCCAAGGTCCTCCGTGGTTCCTTTGGAGCCATTCAAGAACAAAGTATTTAAGCCAAGGAGACACGTCCCCGGCAAGAGGAGCTTGCCGGGAAGGCCACTCAAGGCACAAGACCCCGGCAAGAGGAGCTTGCCGGGAAGGCCAACCAATTCATCTCAAGGAACTTGCCGCGACGCGCCACGCGTCCCGGCAAGACCCGGCGAGCGACAAGCTCCCGGACGCGACAAGACAACGGCCGCGGCAAGGCGTTTGCCGCGGCAAGCAACCACTCTGTACCTGCGCTCCAGCACACCCACCTACGTGTCGCTCTGGGACCCTTCCAGGCGTACGTGGCGGGAGGCTGTGCAGCCAGGGGTACACTATGGCAAGCGGCGCTGACAAGATCGCCATCGTGGCGAGCGGTGGCGTCCCTGACGGTCCCTTTTCTGCACTGTTTGGGCGACGTAGATAGGCATTTAATGCCTTTGTCCCCTGCCGTCAGGGTTAGGTATGATACACTGTGCAGGTAGTTGTACCAACCGCAGCACCTTTTCCATTTTTGCCCTTGCCTACGTTGCCACCTGTCGGTGACCCCTTGAGCATATAAAAGGAGGCCCATGCGCAACATAGAGGGAGGGGGACGAACAGTAGAACACTCACGCTCGGTCTCGTTAGCTGCTGGTGTGTACTGTAGCACTCAGCGCTCCCGAGCAAGAACTCAATACAATCCACAAAGCAGCAGTAGGAGTATTATCTCTCCGGAGAGCTCCGAAGCTGGGTACACCGCTCGTGTGCTCCGCCTCGATCTGCTCTTCGTGCGACCTCCGCCCCCCGCCGAACCAAAAGGGGCTCCGTCCCCATAGGTGCTCGTGGAGGCAGTTTCCCCGACATCTTAGGGGTACCCTAGTATCCCGAACTTGTGCACGAGTAGTCGCAGCGTCCCGCGGCAAGGCTTGCTGGGTGACCACCAAGGTCCTCCGTGGTTCCTTTGGAGCCATTCAAGAACAAAGTATTTAAGCCAAGGAGACACGTCCCCGGCAAGAGGAGCTTGCCGGGAAGGCCACTCAAGGCACAAGACCCCGGCAAGAGGAGCTTGCCGGGAAGGCCAACCAATTCATCTCAAGGAACTTGCCGCGACGCGCCACGCGTCCCGGCAAGACCCGGCGAGCGACAAGCTCCCGGACGCGACAAGACAACGGCCGCGGCAAGGCGTTTGCCGCGGCAAGCAACCACTCTGTACCTGCGCTCCAGCACACCCACCTACGTGTCGCTCTGGGACCCTTCCAGGCGTACGTGGCGGGAGGCTGTGCAGCCAGGGGTACACTATGGCAAGCGGCGCTGACAAGATCGCCATCGTGGCGAGCGGTGGCGTCCCTGACGGTCCCTTTTCTGCACTGTTTGGGCGACGTAGATAGGCATTTAATGCCTTTGTCCCCTGCCGTCAGGGTTAGGTATGATACACTGTGCAGGTAGTTGTACCAACCGCAGCACCTTTTCCATTTTTGCCCTTGCCTACGTTGCCACCTGTCGGTGACCCCTTGAGCATATAAAAGGAGGCCCATGCGCAACATAGAGGGAGGGGGACGAACAGTAGAACACTCACGCTCGGTCTCGTTAGCTGCTGGTGTGTACTGTAGCACTCAGCGCTCCCGAGCAAGAACTCAATACAATCCACAAAGCAGCAGTAGGAGTATTATCTCTCCGGAGAGCTCCGAAGCTGGGTACACCGCTCGTGTGCTCCGCCTCGATCTGCTCTTCGTGCGACCTCCGCCCCCCGCCGAACCAAAAGGGGCTCCGTCCCCATAGGTGCTCGTGGAGGCAGTTTCCCCGACATCTTAGGGGTACCCTAGTATCCCGAACTTGTGCACGAGTAGTCGCAGCGTCCCGCGGCAAGGCTTGCTGGGTGACCACCAAGGTCCTCCGTGGTTCCTTTGGAGCCATTCAAGAACAAAGTATTTAAGCCAAGGAGACAAGTCCCCGGCAAGAGGAGCTTGCCGGGAAGGCCACTCAAGGCACAAGACCCCGACAAGAGGAGCTTGCCGGGAAGGCCAACCAAGGCATCTCAAGGAACTTGTCACGACACGCCACGCGTTCCGGCAAGACCCAGCGAGCGACAAGCCCCGGACGCGACAAGACAACGGCCGCGGCAAGGCGTTTGCCGTGGCAAGCAACCACTTTGTACCTGCGCTCCAGCACACCCACCTACGTGTCGCTCTGGGACCCTTCCAGGCGTATGTGGCGGGAGGCTGTGCAGCCAGGGGTACACTATGGCAAGCGGCGCTGACAAGATCGCCATCGTGGCGAGCGGTGGTGTCCCTGACGGTCCCTTTTCTGCACTGTTTGGGCAATGTAGATAGGCATTTAATGCCTTTGTCCCCTGCCGTCAGGGTTAGGTATGATACATTGTGCAGGTAGCTGTACCAACCGCAGCACCTTTTCCATTTTTGCCCTTGCCTACGTTGCCACCAGTCGGTGACCCCTTGAGCATATAAAAGGAGGCCCATGCGCAACATAGAGGGAGGAGGACGAACAGTAGAACACTCACGCTCGGTCTCGTTAGCTGCTGGTGCGTACTGTAGCACTCAGCGCTCCCGTGCAAGAACTCAATACAATCCACAAAGCAGCAGTAGGAGTATTATCTCTCCGGAGAGCTCCGAAGCTGGGTAAACCGCTCGTGTGCTCCGCCTCGATCTGCTCTTCGCGCGACCTACGCCCCCCGCCGAACCGAAAGGGGCTCCGTCCCCATAGGTGCTCGTGGAGGCAGTTTTCCCCGACATCTTTGCCGCGCCAGGTACGGGGCGTCGAGGTTGTGTGAACCTGATCCGGCGTTCACACGAGCTAGATCTTCATCGACTTCATCGACATGCCGCCGGAGAAGAAGGCTTCGGAGGCGGCTGCTCCGTCCGCGTCGAACCCACCGCCGCCGGAGCAGACGGCTGGTGGGGAAGACGCGGGCGGAAGAACGGGCGTCGACGAGGGAGCCCACGGTGCCGCCAGGTCCAAGGACAAGGCTGCACTGCCCGTCGGCGGCATAGCAGGCTCCCACGACGACCGGGCGTCCGTGGATGCTCTGCGCCCATCTCAGGAGGCGTGGGACCGGCAGCGTCATGGTACTCACGGTACCATACGCTTGCTGGACCCAAATCGAGCTGGAGGATCTCGGGATGCTCAAGGCCAGCATGCACGCCAACGTGCTGGCGCGAGCGAGGCACGGTCGCCTGGACGGAATACTGCTCCTTCTAACATCATTAGAAGTCCGAGCATATCCCGCTCCTCGCACCGTTCGCCACCGCTACCCGCCACTCCAGCAGAAGCTTTGGCACGAGCCCAACTGCTCCTAGATTTCCCTCCAACGCCAGACAAGATTGACGACTGGAGGGCCACCATTCAGAGTCTCATCGGCTTCGCCAACGGCGACACTCCACGGCAGCCGACTACGTCACAGCCGCGGCAAGCCAGCCAGGTGCGAGCCGATGGCGACAAGACCGATGAGGGTGCAACCACTGTGCACTCTCCGCCCCGAAGGCCAAGATCGCCGACTCGTCGGGTCCACCACGACAGCGACTCCACCGCTTCATCAGATCCACGAGATCGTCGCGATCAGCGCCAAGTTCTTCACGAACGACAGCAAGAAGACGCTCGTACTCGCATCGAGCGCCGAAGAGAAGCGCGGCGTCAATCAGACCGGCGCGCTGGGCCCAGTGTCGACATGCATGCGCTAGGGGAACCAAGAGACCTGCCGTATGCGGTAGGTTGCCTTGCGTTTACTCGTGAGCTGCGGCAAGTCCAGTGGCCCAGCACGAAGAATTTCAAGCCAGACGTACCCGAGAAGTACGACGGCAGTTTGCATCCGTCGGAGTTCCTCTGCATCTACCCCATCGCGGTGCAGGCTACCGGGGGGCGAGACGACAAGATCCTTGCCAACTACTTCCCGCTGGTGCTCAAACCCAACGTCAGGTCCTGGCTCATGCACTTGCCGGAAAACTCCATATCTTCTTGGGCAGACCTATGCCATCAGTTTGTCGGCGCCTTTACGGGTGGCCACAAACCTCATGGCCAGGGGAGTGACCTTCACCTGCTTGCCCAGAAGGAAGGAGAGCCCTTGCTCAAGTACATCCAGAGATCCAGCCAAGTGCAACGCAACATCCCGGATGTCCACCCTGCCGCGGTCATCAGCGCGTTCCACCAGAACGTGCGTAACCGCAGGATGCGGGAGGAGATGGCGATGTGCTAGATCAGAGACGTCAGCGAGCTGTATGCCCTGGCCGACAGGTGTGCACGTGCTGAGGAAGGGAGGAAACTCCCCGGAGAGAATACAGGAACAGGAGGATCTGACAGCGATGATGTTGCCCCGGCAAATAAAAACCCGTGGCGGAACAACAGGAAGAGGAAAGGCAAAGACGTGCTAGTTGTTGAGCAGTCCGACAACGACGGTGGCGCCAAGAAAGCCAAAGATGGTGGCTCCGGCAAGGAGGTTGCCGCATGCGCCAACTGCCAGGCTGTGGCGGCCGCAGACAAGCAGGACGACACCAACAAACAGTACTGCAAGATCCACCGCACCAAGGGCCATGACCTCCAGAGCTGCAAGAAGGTCGAGCAGCTTGTCGAGCTGCAAAAGGCCGAGTACGAGCGACGCGACAAGGAGAAAGCCCAAGGAGGTGCTGGAGGATCCGGTATGAAGCGCACCGGCCAAGGAGGACGCCGCGGCAAGGCCAAGCAGCGGCAAGGAGACAGACCTCCCCGCGGCCGCGACAAGGATGAAGATGACGACGATGACGAAGACATGGATGATGACGAGACCAGTGAGCAGGAGTTTCAGAAAGCCACAGAGGTCTTGTGCATTGACGGTGGTGCTTCTCTGCATACTTCACACCGCCAACTCAAGCAGTGGGTGCGGGAAGTCAATGCGGCAGAACCACCCGTTGAGTCACGCAAGCTTCTGAAATGGTCCAGCACGCCTATCATCTTTGATATTGAGGACCACCCTGATCGCACAACTGCGGTCGGGTGTTTGCCGATGTTGGTCTCACCAACTATCCGCAACCTCAAGGTCACTAAGATGCTAGTTGACGGTGGGGCCGGCTTGAACCTGATCTCCTCCGCTGTGCTCCGGAAACTCCAAGTCCCTGACAGCGAGCTCGAAGAGACCGACACATTCCAAGAAATCAACCCGGGAAGGAGCAAGCCGAAGGGGAAGATCACGCTGCCGGTGACATTTGGCAGCGAGCTAAACTTCAGGACTGAGAGGATCACTTTTGACGTTGCCGATTTTCCATTGCCTTACAATGGGATTCTCGGCCGTCCAGCGCTCGCCAAGTTCATGGCAGCCTCTCACTATGCATACAACATGCTGAAGATGCCAGGCCCGATAAGTGTCATCTCTGTCCTTGGCGACAAGAAAGATGCTCTTATCTGTGCCGACAAGATCTACCGGGAAGCAGCAGCCACAACGGATCGCGAGACACTTGCCGTTGAAGCTCCCGGGGGGAAGAAGAAGACCAAGTCCGGCAAGAGTTCTGATGCCCACTCCGGCAAGCGCACCTCTTCGGAGTGCTGCGCTACCGTCGAGGATGCACCATCGAGCTCCACCGGCAAGTGTAAGAAGACAATGGCAGCTCCGCTAGTGACCAAGAAGGTGTCCGCCAAGGAGGACGGCACTGGTGGTACTTTCACCATCAGTGCCACTCTCGACCCTAAATAGGAAAGCGCGCTCATTGCTTTCCTGCGGGCAAATGTCGATGTGTTTGCGTGGCAACCGTCTGACATCCCCGGCGTTCCCAGGAAAGTAATTGAGCACCACCTTGCCGTCTGTCCTCATGCGCGGCCCGTCAAGCAGAAAGTCAGGAAACAAGCAGTGGAGCGCCAAGAATTCATCGCAGAAGAGATCAAGAAGTTGGAAGCAGCAGGCCTTGTCAGAGGAGTGCTCCATCCTACGTGGTTGGCCAATCCTGTAGTCGTGCGCAAGGCAAACGGGAAATGGAGGCTTTGTATTGACTTTACCGATGTCAATAAAGCTTGTCCCAAAGACCCATTTCCCTTGCCGCGCATCGACCAGATTGTTGACTCCACGGCCGGATGTGACTTGCTTTCATTTCTTGACGCATACTCAGGATATCATCAGATCTTCATGGCAGAAGAAGATGAGGAGAAAACCGCATTCATCACTCCATGTGGCACGTACTGTTCCATACGGATGCCTTTTGGTTTGAAGAATGCTGGTTCAACATTTGCAAGGGTAGTCCACACTGCTTTTGAACCGCAAATACACAGAAATGTGGAGGCCTGCATGGATGATATAGTGGTCAAGAGCAGGGACAGAGCAACTCTGGTTCAAGATTTAGAAGAGACTTTTGCAAATCTGCGCAAGATCAGCCTCAAGCTCAACCTCGAGAAGTGCGTGTTTGGAGTCCCTTCCAGCAAGCTTCTCGGTTTCTTCGTGTCTCAGCGGGGAATTGAGGCCAATCCCGACAAGATCAAGGCCATTGAGCAGATTGAAGCACCGAAGTGCGTCAAGGATGTGCGGAGACTTGCCGGCTGCGTGTCGGCTCTCAGTAGGCTTATCTCTAAGTCTGTTGAGCGCGCCCTGCCGTTTTTCAGAATTTTGAAAAAGGCAGGTCCAATGAAATGGACTCCGGAAGCGGAGGTTGCGCTGCAGGACTTGAAGAGATACCTGTCCTCCACTCCAATACTTGTCGCACCTAAACCACAAGAGAAGTTGCTGTTGTATCTGGCGGCAACCAATCAAGTGGTTAGTGCTGCGTTAGTAGCGGAGAGGGAGGCTGATGGTGAGCCAGCGACCGCGGCAAGCACATCCAGCGACAAGCAAGGGGCTTCCCCGACGAGCTCTGGCCCCGACAAAGATGGATCTGCGCAAATATGCGAAGAGATACAGCAGAAGAGAATGGTGCAGCGCCCAGTCTACTTTGTCAGTTCCCTTCTATAGGGGGCTAGGTCAAGGTACTTTGGTGTGCAGAAGTTGCTTTCGGCCTTCTCATGGCCTCGAGAAAGCTGCGCCATTACTTCCAAGCGCATGAGATAACAGTTGTCACTGGCTTTCCGCTGAAGAGGATACTGCAGAATCCAGAAGCAACAGGCAGGATTGTTGAGTGGGCACTAGAACTGTCAAGCTTTGGCCTCAAGTTTGAGAGCACTTCAACTATCCAAAGCAGAGCATTGGAAGAATTCATAGCAGAGTGGACGCCAACACCAGATGAAGAAATTCCAGAAACGAGCATCCCCGTCAAGGAAGCAAGCAAAGAGTGGCTGATGTACTTTGATGGTGCTTTCTCGCTGCAAGGTGCCGGTGCTGGCGTGCTGCTTGTCGCACCCACCGGAGAGCACCTCAAGTACGTAGTCCAGATGCACTTTCCCAAGGAGCAAGCAACGAACAATACTGCAGAGTATGAAGGTTTGCTTGCCGGTCTCAGGATCGCGGCAGACCTTGGGATCAAGAAGCTCATTGTCAGGGGTGACTCGCAGCTTGTCGTCCGCTAAGTGAACAAGAATTATCAGAGTCCGTTGATGGAAGCTTACGTTGATGAAGTGAGGAAGCTAGAAGAGCACTTTGTCGGCCTACAGATGGAACATGTTCCAAGAGCTCAGAACGACATTGCCGATGGCCTGTCAAAGTGCACAGCACTTAAGTTACCTGTGGAACCAGGGATCTTTGTGCTCAAGCTGACTCAACCGTCCGTGACGCCATCAACTGGACAGAGCAAGAAGAGGAAGTTGATTTCTGGTGACTATTTTCCGGCAGAGCTTCCCGAAGCCGCCGCCAAGAAGGTCCCCAAGATCAACGCCAAGAGTGCTGAGGAGCAGTCTGCTCCGACAAGCCCCAGGGTTTGTTTCGTTGAAGCAAACGCTCCCGACAAGTTTTGCTCCGGCAAGCTTGCCAGGGAACGTCAAGCTCCGGCTGAGCCGCAGGTTCTCGCCGTAGAAGCGGATGTTCCCGCAGCAGCAGATATGCCTTTAGTCCTTGTTGTCGAGCCGCAAGCTCCAGCATGGGCACAGCAGATCGTCCGTTTCCTACAGACAGGAGAACTTCCCGAAGAGCAAGAAGAAGCGGAAAGAGTAGCCCGGCAGTCAAGTATGTACCAGTTTGTCGACAACGCACCGTACAGAAGAAGACTCAACGGTGTGAAATTGAAGTGTATTCACCGGGAAGATGGACATAAGCTGTTGGCAGAGATACATGGAGGCATATGTGGTCACCACATTGGCGCAAGAGCACTTGCCGGCAAAGCACTCTGGCAAGGTTTCTTGGCCGACAGCCCTCCAGGATGCAACTGCACAAGTAACCAAGTGTGAAGCGTGCCAGTTCCATTCCAAACAGATACACCAGCCAGCTCAAGCTCTCCAGACGATCCCTTTATCCTGGCCATTTTCGGTCTGGGGGCTCGACATCCTCGGCCCCTTCCCCCGAGCTGTCGGGGGCTTTGAGTACTTGTACGTCGCAATCGACAAGTTCGCAAAGTGGCCGGAAGTGGAAGCAGTGAGGAAGGTCACAGCACAGTCAGCAGTCAAGTTCTTCAGGTCGATTGTTTGCCGCTTCGGGATCCCTAACAGGATCATCACCGACAACAGTACGTAATTCACGAGCCGCACCTTCATGCAATACGTCCAAGATCTTGGCGCCAAGGTCTGCTTCGCTTCTGTTGCTCACCCCAGGAGCAACGGTCAAGCGGAGAGGGCAAATGCTGAAGTGCTGCGTGGGCTCAAGACCAGGACTTTCGACAGGCTGCACGGGTGCGGAAGAAACTGGATCGAGGAGCTGTCGGTGGTTCTTTGGTCGATCAGGACGACGCCAAATCGAGCCACTGGCCAGACACCTTTCGCTCTAGTCTATGGAGCAGAGGCAGTTATCCCCACGGAACTCGTATACGGGTCACCTTGAGTGCTCGCTTATGATGAGCTTGAGCAAGAGCAGCTGCGACAAGATGACGCGCTGCTCCTTGAGGAATATCGTCTTCAGGCTGCTGTGCGAGCTGCTCGCTACCAGCAAGCTTTGCGCCGCTACCATAGCCGCAAAGTTAACGCCAGAAGTCTCGAGGAAGGCGACCTTGTTCTTCGGCGCGTTCAGTCCGCCAAGAATTCCAACCAGTTGACGCCGAAGTGGGAAGGCCCTTATCGGGTGAAACGAGTCACTAGGCCTGGCGCTGTCTGCCTTGAGACCGAAGATGGCATTCCGGTGAGCAACTCCTGGAACATCGAGCATCTTCGTAAGTTTTACCCGTAAGGCGCGGTTGTCAGACCATGCTCCGGCAACCACCTTTTTGTACAAGTCTTGCCGCTGTTGCATGTAATCCTTTGTACAAAGCCAGGCGGAGACCCTGTGCAAAAGTGAAGCGCTGGCGCCCTAAGTTATAGCATGCATGCTAGATCGAGTCTCGTCCTTGGTTAGGTTTGACAGTGTTTAGCAGCGGCTAACCCATAACTTAGAGGTCGAGTGTGCGTCCCTTTGCCGTTCTTTCGTTTCCCTTGGTTCGCAGGGCTCACATATCCTGACCGGACCACTTGAGGACGAAAAGGAGAAGAAGGACGGACCAACATCTGGACCCCGGCAAGCCAGTGTTGCCGGGGGCTGCAAGTACAAAGACTCACCCACGGCAAACCAGAGTTGCCGGGGGCTGCAATCTCAGATAAGTTTTTCATCCCTTATCATGCATTCTCTTATGGACTGAGGAATGCGAAACCTCGTTTCTTCCTAAAAGCTACCGTGCTCCCCTAACTCTAGGCCCTAGGGCTCGTTCCTGGGGCCAGGTTTGGTCATAGTCGCGGCAGCAAAGGGACGAAACGAGGAGCCTGAACCCGCCTCATCCCTGCCTCCGCCAAAAGCGTGAGAAAGGTCGAGCGATGTGGGAAGACGGCAGGGCCTGCTGCCGGGAAAAAAGTGTCTATCTTAAAGATATCAAGGATTTGCTCCTTGACGTGGGTTCCACCCGCAAGACAAGTGACCCGGCAAGCATCCCCTTTTCACAAAGAAACATTCCACTCAGGTACAGTTCATAGAGAATGAAAAACATGAGTGATGGGATTACAAGTTTTAAATGCAGCTACGGCCCGAGGGCTTACAAATTAAAAAGAGATAAGGTACCCGTAATCCCTTTCTTGTCCCTCTCTTCAGGAGGCAGGTCAAGGAGGCGAAAAGGGCAAAAGGGGCGCCTAGGCGAGCTACGGGAAGCAGAAGACACCAAGAGAACAACTCGGTGGTCATCCAAAGGCTGGGTGGTGATGCCGGCGCCGGAGGCAGTGCTCGAAGACGAGGCGGCAGGACGTCAGCACGCTGTCGAGGGCGTCGTGCCCACGTACTCCGAGTTGACGGCCTTGCCGCCTGCCCTCTTCCTCTTCCGCAGCCTCCCTACGCCAGCCGCCCAAGGAGACGGCCCCGAGAAGTTCAAGGAGCCGGCGACACGGATGATGGGTTCGCCGGTGCCACACGGAGCGGCGCCCGACACCTAGTCGCACCCGTCATCCTGCCGCCCACTACCCTCGTCGTCGCTTCCGCTGTCCTCCTCGTCACTCCCGCCCGAGGAGGAGTCTTCGCTATCGGAGGAGCTCTCCACGCAGCACCTTGCCCGAGTCCCGAAGCACCCGAAGACCTTGACGGAGAGGAGACCGCCCTCCATCAGCTTAAAATGGAGGGTGAGCCCCTCCGTCAGGCGGTGGATACGGGTGAACGTCTTCCACCCTCAACCAAGATACATCACATTAGGGGCCGGGAGGAACCGCTGGCGGAGGTGAGGCCAGAGCGCCGCCCCGTCCACCTCTTCCCCGAGCGCCTCGGCCTTGCCCTCGACCTCGCCCACGGCCTCGCCCCCTCCCTCTTCCCCTTACGGCTGGCTCTGCCACCACGGGTGCGGGAGAGGGAAGGACGCGTTGTCTAGCGGCGACCCTCGCCGCCATCGTTGAAGGACCAGGGTTCCCTTTCTCCATGGCGAATGAGAGAGAGAGGGGAGCAGAAGCTGAAGGAAAGAGGAGATGAAAGAATGCGGACCTCCGTTCCCCCCCCCCCCGCTCCTTATAAAGGAAGGGGGTGGGGGCTCGGCCGCCCCGCTCAGCTAATCAAGACACAGAAGGAGCAGGGAACTGGGACCGGCCGCTGCCTCGACCCACGACGGCCCGGTTCCCCGCCTCCACCGTTCGCCACCCCAAGCGCATGGAAGCCGCGTGGCAGGTGTGCAGAACCAAGGTGACGGATGAGGCGACCTCTCCTCACCCCATGATCGTGGGGAGTGGAAGCCTCGAAAAACCGCGCCCCTGCCCCTGATTCCCCTGCTTATAAGGGGGAGGGGCGGACGTTCCGCTTTTCCGAATAAAGAAACCACCCACGATCTCTCCCATGACGCCGCGATCGACGAGTGCTGTTCGGGGAGGGCGCGGTGGATGCGGAGTAAGGTACGGCATAACCCAGGCCGCGTGTGCCCGTTCCCTATTTTGGGCCTCGCCCAACAGCGCTCGGCACCGTGTATGGCCCAGGCCCGGGGGCTCCTGTCGGTGTACTAGAGTAGGGGTACCCTAGTATCCCGAACTTGTGCACGGGCAGTCGCAGCGTCCCGCGGCAAGGCTTGCCGGGTGACCGCCAAGGTCCTCCGTGGTTCCTTTGGAGCCATTCAAGAACAAAGTATTTAAGCCAAGGAGACAAGTCCCCGGCAAGAGGAGCTTGCCGGGAAGGCCACTCAAGGCACAAGACCCCGGCAAGAGGAGCTTGCCGGGAAGGCCAACCAAGGCATCTCAAGGAACTTGCCGCGACGCGCCACGCGTCCCGGCAAGACCCGGCGAGCGACAAGCTCCCGGACGCGACAAGACAACGGCCGCGGCAAGGCGTTTGCCGCGGCAAGCAACCACTCTGTACCTGCGCTCCAGCACACCCACCTACGTGTCGCTCTGGGACCCTTCCAGGCGTACGTGGCGGGAGGCTGTGCAGCCAGGGGTACACTATGGCAAGCGGCGCTGACAAGATCGCCATCGTGGCGAGCGGTGGCGTCCCTGACGGTCCCTTTTCTGCACTGTTTGGGCGACGTAGATAGGCATTTAATGCCTTTGTCCCCTGCCGTCAGGGTTAGGTATGATACACTGTGCAGGTAGCTGTACCAACCGCCGCACCTTTTCCATTTTTGCCCTTGCCTATGTTGCCACCTGTCGGTGACCCCTTGAGCAATAAAAGGAGGCCCATGCGCAACATAGAGGGAGGAGGACGAATAGTAGAACACTCACGCTCGGTCTCGTTAGCTGCTGGTGCGTACTGTAGCACTCAGTGCTCCCGAGCAAGAACTCAATACAATCCACAAAGCAGCAGTAGGAGTATTATCTCTCCGGAGAGCTCCGAAGCTGGGTAAACCGCTCGTGTGCTCCGCCTCGATCTGCTCTTCGCGCGACCTCCGCCCCCCGCTGAACCGAAAGGGGCTCCGGCCCCATAGGTGCTCGTGGAGGCAGTTTTCCCCGACACTGTTCTAAAAGACTCTCACAATAATCTAAGTGAAGCATGAGAGATCGACAATTTCTATAAAATATAACAACCACCGTGCTCTAAAAGATATAAGTGAAGCACTAGAGCAAATTTGTTTAGCTCAAAAGATATAAGTGAAGCACATTGAGTATTCTAATAAATTACGATACATGTGTGTCTCTCCCAAAAGGTGTGTGAAGTAAGGATGATTGTGGTGAACTAAAAAGCAAAGACTCAAATAATACAAGACGCTCCAAGCAAAACACATATCATGTGGTGAATAAAAATGTAGCTCCAAGTAAAGTAACCGATGGACGAAGACGAAAGAGGGGATGCCTTCCGGGGCATCCCGAAGCTTATGATTTTTGGTTGTCCTTGGATTTTACCTTGGGGTGCCTTGGTCATCCCCAAGCTTAAGCTCTTTCCACTCCTTGTTCCATAATCCATCAAATCTTTACCCAAAACTTGAAAACTTCACAACACAAACCTTCACAGAAAATCTCGTGAGCTCCGTTAGCGAAAGAAAACAAAACACCACTTCAGGGTACTGTAATGAACTCATTCTTTATTTATATTGGTGTTAAACCTACTGTATTCCAACTTCCCTATGGTTCATAACCTCCGATACTAGCCATAGATTCATCAAACTAAGCAAACAACATATGAAAAACAGAATCTGTCAAAAACAAAATAGTCTGTAGTAATCTGTATTAAACGCGTACTTATGGAACTCCAAAAATTCTAAAATAAATTTATGGACGTGAGGAATTTATCTATTAATCATCTGCAAAAATAATCAACTAAATATCACTCTCCAGTAAAAAATTGTAGCTAATCTCGTGAGCACTAAAGTTTCTGTTTTTTACAGCAAGATCAAAAAGACTTCACCCAAGTCTTCCCAAAGGTTCTGCTTGGCACAAACACTAATTAAAACATAAAACCACATCTAAACAGAAGCTAGATGGATTATTTATTACCAAACAGAACCAAAAAGCAAGAAACTAAAATAATATTGGGTTCCCTCCCAACAAGCGCTATCGTTTGACGCCCCTAGCAAGGCATAAAGGCAAGGATAGATCTAGGTATTATCATCTTTGGTATGCAATCTGTAAGTGGCTCTCATAATATATTCATAAGGTAATTTAATTTTTTTTCTAGGAAAGTGTTCCATGCCTTTCCTTAATGGAAATTGGAATCTAATATTCCCTTCTTTCCATATCAATAATTGCACCAATCGTTCTAAGGAAAGGTCTACCAAGAATAATAGGACATGAAGGATTGCAATCTATATCAAGAACAATGAAATCTATGGGCACATAATTCCTATTTGCAACAATAAGAACATCATTAATTCTTCCCATAGGTTTCTTAATGGTGGAATCCGCAAGGTGCAAGTTTAAAGAACAATCATCCAATTCAAGGAAACCTAACATAACACACAAACTTTTTGGAATTGTGGAAACACTAGCACCCAAATCACACAAAGCATAGCATTCATGATCTTTAATTTTAATTTTAATAGTAGGTTCCCACTCATCATAAAGTTTTCTAGGGATAGAAACTTCCAATTCAAGCTTTTCTTCATAAGATTGCATTAAAGCATCAACGATATGTTTGGTAAAAGCTTTATTTTGACTGTAAGCATTTAGAGAATTTAGCACAGATTGCAACAAGGAAATACAATCTATTAAAGAACAATCATCATAATTAAATTCCTTGAAATCCAAAATAGTGGGTTCATTACTATGTAAAGCTCTGACCTCTTCAATCCCACTTTTACCAATTTTTGCATCAAGATCTAAAAACTCCGAATCATTGGGACACCTTTTAACTAAAGTTGACTCATCCCCAATCCCATTATTATCAAGATTCATATTGAAAAACAAAGATTTAATAGGAGACACATCAATCACTTTTAGATCTTCATCCCTATTGTCATGAAAACTAGAACAACACGCCTTTACAAAGCGATCTTTTTTAGCACGCATCCTAGCGGTTCTTTCTTTGCACTCATCAATGGAAATTCTCATGGCTTTGAGAGACTCATTGATATCATGCTTAGGTGGAATAGATCTAAGTTTCAAAGAATCAACATCAAGAGAAATTCTATCCACGTTCCTAGCCAACTCATCAATCTAAGGCAATTTTTCTCCAAGCAAAGCATTGAAATTCTTTTGAAAAATCATAAATTCTTTAAAACTAGTCTCAAAATCAGAGGTCATCTTATTAAAATTTCCATAAGAGTTGTTGTAGGAATTACCATAATTATTAGTGGAATTACTAGGATACGACCTAGGATTAAAGTTTCCTCTATAAGCGTTGTTACCAAAATTGTTCCTACCAACAAAATTCACATCCATAGATTAATTATTATTCTCAATCAAAGTAGACAAAGCCATATCATTGGGATCAGAAGAAAAACTCTTATTAGTAAACAATTTCATAAGTTCATCCATCTTTCCACTCAAAATATTAATCTCTTCAATTGCATGCCCCTTTTTACTAGTAGAACTTTCAGTGTGCCATTGAGAATAATTAACCATAATATTATCTAGGAGTTTAGTAGCTTCTCCTATAGTGATTTCCATAAAAGTGCCTCCCGCGGCCGAATCTAAAAGATTTCTAGAAGCAAAGTTCAATCCGGCATAAAATTTTTGTATAATCATCCATAAGTTCAAACCATGTGTAGGGCAATTACGTCTCATTAATTTCATCCTCTCCCAAGATTGTGCAACATGTTCATGATCGAGTTGCTTAAAATTCATAATATCATTTCTAAGAGAGATGATCTTAGCGGGAGGAAAATACTTAGAGATAAAAGCATCTTTGCACTTATTCCAAGAATCAATACTATTTTTAGGCAAAGACAAAAACCAAGTTTTAGCGTGATCTCTAAGCGAAAAGGAAATAGCTTCAATTTAACGATATCATTATCCACAACTTTATTCTTTTGCATATCACACAAATCAACAAAGCTGTTTAGATGGGTAGTGGCATCTTCACTAGGAAGGCCGGCGAATTGATCTTTCATGACAAGATTCAGCAAAGCAGCAGTAATTTCACAAGATTCAACATCGGTAAGAGGATCAATCGGAGTGCTAAGAAAATCATTGTTGTTGGTATTGGCAAAGTCTCACAATTTAGTATTATCTTGAGCCATCGTGACAAACAAGCAATCCAACACACGAGCAAACAAGAAACGAGCAAAAAAGAGGCGAACGGCAAGAGAGGGCGAATAAAACGGCAAGGGTGAAGTGGGGGAGAGGAAAACAAGAGGCAAATGGCAAATAATGTAATGCGAGGGATAAGAATTTGTGATGGGTACTTGGTATGTCTTGACTTGTGCGTAGACTCCCCGGCAACGGCGCCAGAAATCCTTCTTGCTAACTCTTGAGCATGTGTTGGTTTTTCCCTTGAAGAGGAAAGGGTGATGCAGCAAAGTAGCGTAAGTATTTCCCTCAGTTTTTGAGAACCAAGGTATCAATCCAGTAGGAGGCCACACGCAAGTCCCTCGTACCTACACAAACAAATAAGAACCTTGCAACCAATGCGATGAAGGGGTTGTCAATCCCTTAACGGTCACTTGCAAAAGTGAGATCTGATAGAGATTATAATATTTTTGGTATTTTTATGATAAATATTGAAAGTAAAGATTGCGAAGTAAAAATAGATTGGAAACTTATATGATGGAAAATAGACCCGGGGGCCATAGGTTTCACTAGTGGCTTCTCTCAAGATAGCATAAGTATTACGGTGGGTGAACAAATTACTATGGATAGAAAAGTGCATAATTATGAGAATATGTAGGCATGATCATGTATATAGGCATCACGTCCGTGACAAGTAGACCAACTCCTGCATGCATCTACTACTATTACTCCACACAGCGACCGCTATCCAGCATGCATCTAGAGTATTAAGTTCATAAGAACAGAGTAACACATTAGGTAAGATGACAGGATGTAGAGGGATAAACTCAAGCAATATGATGTAAACCCCATCTTTTTATCCTCGATGGCAACAATATAATACGTGTCGTTTCCCTTTCTGTCACTGGAATCGAGCAACGCAAGATTGAACCCAAAGCTAAGCACTTCTCCCATTGCAAGAAAGATCAATCTAGTAGGCCAAACCAAACTGATAATTCGAGGAGACTTGCAAAGATAACCAATCATACATAAAACAATTCAGAGAAGATTCAAATATTGTTCATAGATAATCTTGATCATAAACCCACAATTCATCGGATCTCGACAAACACACCGCAAAAAGAGTTACATCGAATAGATCTCCAAGAAGATCGAGGAGAACTTTGTATTGAGATCCAAAGAGAGAGAAGAAGCCATCTAGCTAATAACTATGGACCCGAAGGTCTGTGGTAAACTACTCACACATCATCGGAGAGGCTATGGTGTTGATGTAGAAGCCCTCCATGACCGATTCCCCCTCCGGCAGAGCGCCGAAAAATTCCCCAAGATGGGATCTCACGGGTACAGAAGGTTGCGGCGGTGGAAATAGGTTTTCGTGGTGCTCCTGGTTGGTTTCGGGGTACATGGGTATATATAGGAGGAAGAAGTAGGTTGGTGGAGCCACGAGGGGCCCACGAGGGTGGGGGCGCGCCCAAGGGGGCAGGCGCGCTTCCCTGCCTCGTGGCCTCCTCGTTGATTTCTTGACGTCCACTCCAAGTCCTCTGGATCACGTTTGTTCCAAAAATCACGCTCCCGAAGGTTTCATTCCGTTTGGACTCCGTTTGATATTCCTTTTCTGTGAAACACTAAAATAGTAAAAAAATAGCAATTTGCACTGGGCCTTGGGTTAATAGGTTAGTCCCAAAAATAATATTAAAGTGTATAGTAAAGACCATTAAACATCCAAAACGGATAATATAATAGCATGGAACAATCAAAAATTATAGATACGTTGGAGACGTATGAGGACGTCATTGAGCTGAACGTGTGCAGAACTCGGAGGTGCCATACGCTCGGTGCTTGATCGGTTGGATCGAGAAGTCGTTCGACTACATCAACCGTGTTAAGCTAACGCTTCCGCTTTCGGTCTACGAGGGTACGTGGACACACTCTCCCCCTCTTGTTGATATGCATCTCCTAGATAGATCTTGTGTGAGCGTAGGAACTTTTTTTTTGAAATTGTGTACTATGTTTCCCAACATAAAAAAGTTAATTTGGTTGAAGAAATTTCTTCTTTGAGTGAAAAGGTTGATGCTCTTATGAAATTGGTTGCTAATAAAAGTGCTCCTATTGATTTTAACGATGTGCCTTTGTCTACTTTGATCAATCCAAATAGTGATGCCATAAATGAGAATTTTATCTCGCGAAACAATTTCAATAACAATAATTATAGAGGTATTTTTAATCCTAGGTCCATTCCTAGTAATTCCTCTAATAATTATGGTAATTCCTATAGTAATCCTTCTTATAATAATAATAGGAACACCTCTGATCTTGAGAATAATATTAAAAAATTTATCAATACTCAAAAAGTTTTCAATGCTACAATAGAAGAAAAGCTGAATAAGATTGATGATATGTCTAGAAGTATTGATAGAATTTCGCATGATGTAGGAAATCTCAAGATGAAATTTTTTGTGCCTAATGTTGAGGAATCAATTAATGCTCTTTATGTTTCTATGGATGAAAGTAAGAAAAGAACCGCTATGCTTAGAGCTAGAAGATATTTTTTAGAAAAAGCGTTTTCTAGTGATTGCTTTCATAAAAGTGATGAAGATCTTAAACTTATTGGAGTTTTTTCTATTGATTCCTTGTTTAGTAAAATTAAGATTGATGAAAAAGGGACTAGAGAAGAATCAACTTTGTCTAGAAGGCATCCCGATAATTCGGAGGGTGAAAATCTTGTTGAGAAAATTGATAAAAGTGGGTTTGAAGAGGTCGAAACTTTAACCAGTGATGTGCCGACTCATTTGGATTACAAAGACTTTAATTATGATAGTTTATCTTTGATTGATGGTATTTCTTTGTTGCAATCCATGATTAATTCGCCCCATGCTTATGAAAAAACATAAAGCTTTTACTAAACATATTATTGATGCTATGATGAAAGCTTTAGAAGAAAAGTTGGAATTAGGTTTTTTAGTTCCTAGAAAATTACAAGATTAATGGGAACCTAATATCAAAGTAAAGATTAAAAATTATGAGTGTTTTGCTTTATGTGACTTGGGTGCTAGTGTTCCTACAATTCCGAAATCTTTATGTGATGTGCTTGATCTTACCGATATTGAAGAATGTTCTTTAAATTTGCACCTGGTGGATTCTACTATTAAAAAGCCTATGGGAAGAATTAATGATGTTCTTATTCTTGCAAATAGGAATTATGTGCCCATATATTTTATTGTTCTTGATATTGATTGCAATCCGTCTTGTTCAATTATTCTTGGTAGACCGTTTTACGTACTATTGGTGTCATGATTGATATGAAAGAAGGCAATATTAAATTTCAATTTCCACTAAGGAAGGGTATGGAACACTTTCCTAGAACAAGAATTAGGCCACCATATGAATCAATCATGAGGGCATCTTATGCATCTTGAAATAAAAGATGACAATACTTAGATCCTTTGCGTTATGCCTAGCTAGGGGCGTAAAACGATAGCGCTTGTTGGGAGGCAACCCAATGAATAAAATTTATTTGTGTATTTTGCTTTCCGTTCTTGAGTGTTTGCACAATTATGCTACTATTAATATTGTGTTTTTTTGGTTTAATTAGTGTTTGGGCCAAGCAAAGCCTTTGGGATCATGTTGGGTGATAGTTGCTTTGATCTTGCTGAAAAACAGAAACTTTTGCATCCAGAAAAACAATTTTTAAAAATCACATAAGCGACAAATTTTTTTGAAGCTTTTACAGGAGATTGATATACAAATTTCTCACATTGTCCTAATGTTTCAGAATTTTTGGAGTTACAGAAGTATTTGAAATATCCAGATTGCTACAGACTGTTCTGTTTTTGACAGATTCTGTTTTCTTTGCGTCGTGTGCTTGTTTTGATGATTATATGGTTTCCTTTGAAGATTTTTTTTCCATAGGAAAGTTGGAATACAGTAGATATAATGCAAGAATAAAATATGAATGGGTTTGCAACAATACTTATAGTAGTGATTTGCTTTCTTATACTAACGGATCTCACGAAGGTTTTGTTGAGTTTTGTGTGATTGAAGTTTTCAAGTTTTGGGTGACATTATGATGGATGAAGGAATAAGGAGTAAGAAGAGCCTAATCTTGTGGATGCCCATGGCATCCCAAGCTATTATCCGAAGAGAAGCAAGCAACTAAGCTTGGGGATGCCCGAGTGGCATCCCCTCTTTCTTCTAACGACCATCGGTATTTTACTTGGAGCTATATTTTTATTCGTCACATATTATGAGTTCTGCTTGGAGCGTCTTGTATGATATGAGTCTTTGCTTGTTTTACCTTTTATTTTAAGTCTTGAATCCTTGCTGGATACACCTATTTGAGAGAGCCAAACTTATGCCATGACTTGTTAGAATTGTTCTCTATGCTTCACTTAAATCTTTATGAGCTACAGAATTGCTCTAGTGCTTCACTTATATCTTTTTGAGCATGGTGTGCTTTGTTATTTTTGAAGAATTGCTCTCATGCTTCCCTTAGATTTATTTGACAGTTAGTAAATTCTTAAGGAAGTCTCTCTTGCTTCACTTAGATTATTTTGAGAGAAGAAAATTATGATGCTCATGTTCTTCACCTATATTTGTTTGAGCTTATTAAAAGCAACATATGAAATCTAATCCCAAAGTGATAGATATCCAAGGAGGTATAATGAAAACATTCATGAAGATCATTGGACAAATAAACTTGACTCTTTGTAATAGTTTTGAGATATGATGATAGTGATATGTGAGTCATGTTGATGAGTAATTATGCTTTGGTAAGAATACTGGTGTTAAGGTTTGTGATTCCCTATGCAAGCACGAAAGTCAATAGTTGTGCAATGAAATTACATCCTACTTGTGGTGCATTATTTGATGTTAGTTATGTTTAATGCTCGCTTATGAGATTTTTTGTTTCTTGTTGGTTATGTTTTGCTAGCCTTCATTTGCACTAAGTATGGTCTCTACTTGTGCATCCAAAATCCTTTAAACCGGTTTTGCCATATGAGTCCACCATACCTACCTATATGCGGTATTCTTTTGCCATTCTAAGCAAATTTGTATGTGCCATCTCTAATTTTCAAAATAAATTTCTCTTTTCTGTGCTCGTACCGCTCATGAAACAGTAGGAGTGGCTGATATATTTCCATGCTAGATATGTTATTCTCAAGATGAGTGTTTACTCACTTGTCATTGCACGAGAGTAAGGAAAAGATATTAGGGATGCTTAGTCCTGAAATGAAAAATAAATTTACTTTATGTTATCAAATAATAAATTCCTTGGAAAGTGTTGGTATGGAAGGCACCCCTGGATACGACTAGCCATGGAAAGTGAAAGTATGGTTGAAAAAGGATAAACTTTAGTTTCTGTTTGGGAACCGCCTATGATATATCTAGAATGGAAAGTATTGGGAACTACTCGATCATTTTCGTTGACAGGAAAAGCATGCCTCCCAAAATGTTTTTCTCTCTATCTTTTTTGCTTTGAGCTCTGGCACCTCTACAAATCCCTACTTCCCTCTGCGAAGGGCCTTTCTATTTACTTTATGCAATTTTCATTTTTACTTGAGTCTCCAACTTCTCTTATAAAGCACCAACTAAGGGGCACTATGGTCATACTTGAGCATTGGGTGTAGCTAATATGCGAGTGTGTTTCATGAATGGATCAAAGATTGAGCATGATGGGCCAGGGATAACTTATTTTAGCATTGATATTTTGAAAGACATGGTTGCTAGTTGATTTGTTGAGTATTAAAGTTCTCATATCAAAACTAGACTATTTCTTTGAACCATATAAAAGTCCAAATATCTGTGCTACAAAGAAAAGAATATGTGATCAACATGTTAGGCGGCATTCCACATCAAAAATTCTGTTTTTATCATTTACCTACTCGAGGACGAGCAGGAATTAAGCTTGAGGATGCTGATACGTCTCCAACGTATCTATAATTTTTTATTGTTCCATGCTGTTATATTATCATTCTTGGATGTTTTACAATCATTTTATATCATTATTTGGTACTAACTTATTGACATAGTGCCAAGTGCCAGTTGTTGTTTTCTGCTTGCTTTTTACATCGCAGGAAATCAATACCAAACGGAGTCCAAATGCAGCGAAACTTTTTGTGGAATTTTTATGGACCAGACGACACCCAGTGGGCCGGAGAAGCACCTGGGGGTTCCCTGAGGTGGGCACAACCAACCAGGACCCGCCTGGGCCCCCAGGCGCGCCCAGGTGGGTTGTGCCCACCTCGATGGCCTCCCGCATAGCCTCTTGGCTCTATAAATACCCCAATATTCTAGAAACCCTAGGGGAGTCGACGAAAATCAATTCCAGCGCCGCAAGTTCCAGAACCACCAAATCCAATCTAGACACCGTCACGGAGGGTTTCATCATCCTCATTGGTGCCCCTTTGATGATGCGTTGAGTAGTTCATTGTAGACCAACGGGTCCATAGTTAGTAGCTAGATGGCTTCCTCTCTCTCTCTCTCTTTTGATTCTCAATACAATGGTCTCTTGGAGATCTATTTGATGTAACTCTTTTTGCGGTGTGTTTGTTGGACTCTAATGAACTTTGAGTTTATGATCAGATCTATGTTTTTATCCATGAAAATTATTTGAGTATTCTTTGATCTCTTATATGTGTGATTGCTAATAGCCTCGTATTTCTTCTCTGATATTTGGGTTTTTGTTTGGCCAACTTGATATATTTATCTTGCAATGGGAAGAGGTGCTTTGTGATGGGTTCAATCTTACGGTGCTTGATCCCGGTGACATAAGGGGAACCGACGCGTATGTATCGTTGCTATTAAGGATAACAAGATGGGGTCTATTTCTACATAAATAGATATTGTCTACATCATGTCATCGTTCTTATTGCATTAATCCGTTTCTAAATGAACTTAATACACTAGATGCATGCTGGATAGCGGTCGATGTGTGGAGTAATAGTAGTAGGTGCAGGCAGGAGTCGGTCTACTAATCTTCGACGTGATGCCTATATAATGATCATTGCCTAAATATCGTCATGATTATTTGAGTTCTATCAATTGCCCAACAGTATTTTTTTACCCACCTTATGCTATTTTTCTCGAGAGAAGCCACTAGTGAAATCTACGGCCCCTGGTCTCTTCTTTATTATATTTGCCTTCCTGATCTATTTTTACTTGCTTTTATTTTCATATCTATATTTCCAAAAACCCAAAAATACCTTGCTGCACTTTATTTTATTTTGCGTTTATTCGAGATCTATTTATCCAATCTATCATATTTTTATCCCGTCTACTTGCCAATTTCTGGCGTCGTTGCCCGAAAGGGATTGACAACCCCTTTAATACATCGGGTTGCGAGTATTTGTTATTTGTGTGAAGGTTTCGTTCACATAGTGTTGTGTGGTTCTCTAACTGGTTCGATAACCTTGGTCTCATCATTCAGGGAAATACCTACCGTTGTTGTGCTGCATCATCCCTTCCTCTTTGGCAAAATACCGACGTAGTTCAAGCAGACATCATTGGGCGCCTCCTATGGCTGCTCCTCCCTCCCTCCCACATATATATATATATATATATATATATATATATATATATATATATATATATATATATATATATATATGTGGGAAGGGGGCTCCTAGCACACGACAGACTATTGCCTAGCCGTGTGCGGTGCCCCCGTCCATAGTTTACACCCCGGTCATATTTTCTTAGTGCTTATGCGAAGCCCTGTGGAGATCCATTCACCATCACCGTCACCATGTCGCCGTGTTGTCGGAACTCATCCACTACCTCGCCGTCTTGCTAGATCAAGAAGGCGGAGGACGTCACCGAGCTGAATGTGTGCTGAATGCGGAGGTGACGTACGTTCGGTACTCGATTGGTTGGATTGTGAAGAAATTTCGACTACATCAACCGCGTTATGAAACGCTTCCGCTTACGGTCTACATGGGTATGTAGACACACTCTCCCCCCTCATTTCTATGCATCTCCATGGATAGATCATTCTGTGTGCGTAGAAATTTTTTGTTTTCCATGCAACAATTCCAATCAGTGGCATCATGAGCCAGGTCTATGCATAGATGATATGCACGAGTAGAACACAAAGAGTTGTGAGCGGTGATAGTCATACTGCTTACCACCAACATCTTATTTTGATTTGGTGGTATTGTGGGATGAAGCGGCCCAGACCAACCTTACATGTCAGCGCACATGAGACCGGTTCCACCGACTGACATGCAACTAGTTTTGCATAAAGGTGGATAGCGGGTGTCTGTTTCTTCTACTTTAGTTGAATCAAATTTGACAGCTGCCGGTCCTTGAAGAAGGTTAAAACGGCAAACTTGACGAAATACGGTTGTGGTTTTATGCGTAGGTAAGAATGGTTCTTGCTAGAAGCCCGTAGCAGCCACATAGAACTTGCAATAACAAAGTAGAGGACGTCTAACTTGTTTTTGCAGGTCATTTTGTGATGTGATATGGTCAAGAAATGATGTGATAAACGTTATTCTATGAGATGATCATGTTTTGTAAGTTATCGGCAACCTGCAGGAACCTTATGGTTGTCTCTTTATTGTATTAAATGCAAACGCCATGTAATAGCTTTACTTTATCGCTATGCGTTATCAATAGTTGTAGAAGCAAAAGTTGGCGAGACGACCACGACGCGGCGATGGTGATCAAGGTGTCGAGCCAGTGATAATGGAGGTCATAACAATGCTTCGGAGATGGAGATCAAAAGCACAAGATGATGATGGCCATATCATGTCACAAACCAATTTTAAGACCAATGTTCGGATTGGCACCAAAAAACTTGATTTACTTCGGACGTAAAGGTTTTATGTAAGTTTTTGGGTTTTCCGAGCTTATGCATCTTTTAACCTATTTGTATGCTTTGTTAGCAGGCGGGACATTGATGTGCCTTGAAGCTACATTGGTATTTCCCCCAAAGAGGAAGGGATGATGCAGCACAACAGCGGTAGGTATTTCCCTCAGATATGAAACCAAGGTTATCGAACTAGTAGGAGAACCAAGCAACACAATGTAAACAACACCTGCACACAAATAACAACTTCTTGCAACCCGACATGTAAAAGGGGTTGTCAATCCCTTTTGGGTAGCGGCGCCCCAAGATAGGCAAATGGACGTGAATAATATTGTAGTAGATTGATAGATCGAACGCCAAATAAAATAAATAAGAATAAATTGCAGCAAGGTATTTTTTTATTTTTGTTTTAATAGATCTGAAAATAAAAGCAAAGTAAAATAGATCGCAAAGGCAAATAATATAAGAAAGAGATCCGGGGGCCGTAGGGTTTCACTAGTGGCTTCTCTCGAGAAAAATAGCAAACGGTGGGTGAGAGAGTCTCGGATTAGGGGGTGTTCGGATAGCCGGACTATACCTTCGGCCGGACACCTGGACTATGAAGATACAAGATTGAAGACTTCGTCCCGTGTCCAGAAGGGACTTTCCTTGGCGTGGAAGGCAAGCTTGGCGATACGGATATGTAGATCTCCTACCATTGTAACCGACTCTGTGTAACCCTATCCCTCTCCGGTGTCTATATAAACCGGAGGGTTTTAGTCCGTAGGACGAACAATAGAACAACAATCATACCATAGGCTAGCTTCTAGGGTTTAGCCTCCTTGATCTCGTGGTAGATCTACTCTTGTACTACCCATATCATCAATATTAATCAAGCAGGAGTAGGGTTTTACCTCCACCGAGAGGGCCCGAACCTGGGTAAAAACATCGTGTCCCTTGTCTCCTGTTACCATCCGCCTAGACGCACAGTTCGGGACCCCCTACCCGAGATCCACCGGTTTTGACACCGACATTGGTGCTTTCATTGAGAGTTCCTCTGTGTCGTCACTTTTAGGCCCGATGGCTTCTCCGATCATCAGCAGCGATGCAGTCCAGGGTGAGACTTTTCTCCCCGGACAGATCTTCGTATTCGGCGGCTTTGCACTGCGGGCCAATTCGCTTGGCCATCTAGAGCAGATTGAAAGCTACGCCCCTGGCCATCAGGTCAGATTTGGAAGTCTGGACTACACGGCTGACATCCGCGGGGATTTGATCTTCCACGGATTCGAGCCGCAGCCGAGCGCGCCGCACTGTCACGAAGGGAACGATTTAGCTTTGCTGCCGAACAGCGCTTTGGAGGCCGCACCCGCATCGGCCCCGACCTTTAGTTCGGAGCCGATCGCGCTGATTGAGGACGGGTGGTTGTACGCCGCCTCGGAGGCCAAAATCTCTACGGCGATCGAGCCGAACACCAGCTTTGTCCTTTGCGAAGCCCGTGACTCCAAGGTGCCGGACTCCTCTCCGGACTCCGAGCCCCCCGCGCCCCAACCGATCGAATCCGATTGGGCGCCGATTATGGAGTTCACCACCGCGGACATCTTTCAGCACTCGCCCTTCGGCGATATTCTGAATTCACTAAAGTCTCTCTCTTTATCAGGAGAGCCCTGGCCGGACTACGGTGAGCAAGGTTGGGATGCGGATGATGAAGAAATTCAAAACCCACCCACCACCCACTTTGTAGCCATTGTCGATGATTTAACCGACGTGCTCGACTACGACTCCGAAGACATCGACGGTATGGACGCCGATGCAGGAGACCATCGGGAATCAGCGCCTATAGGGCACTGGAAAGCCACCTCGTCATATGACATATACATGGTGGATACCCCAAAAGACGGCGATGGCGATGGAAAAGCGGAGGATGGCCCCTCCAAGAAATAGCCTAAGCGCGGGCGTCAGCGGCGCCGCTCTAAATCCCGCCGAAGCAAAAACGGTGATTCTGCACAGGAGATAATAACACTCCAGACAGTGCCGAAGAAAACCCCCTCCAGCAAAATTCAGCACAGGAGGATGGAGAAGCCAGCCCTCATGAGAAAGCGGCAGACAGAGAGGTCGAGGATGATAATTACATGCCTCCCTCCGAAGACAAGGCAAGCCTCGACGACGACAAATTTGTCATGCCTGAGGATCCCGTCGAACAAGAGCGCTTCAAACGCAGGCTTATAGCCATGGGGAGCAGCCTCAAGAAAAAACAGCTACAGCTTAGAGCTGATCAAGACTTGCTAGCCGACAAATGGACGGAAGTCCTAGCGGCCGAAGAGTATGACCTCGAATGCCCCTCCAAGAGCTACCCAAAGCGCAGGTTGCTACCCCGATTAGAGGAAGAAGCACCTACATCACCAGCGCATGATGCGGCCGACCAGCCACCACGTGGCCGCGACAGAGAGGCCTCTCGGCCCTCCACTCAAGCCGCACCCCGGCGCTGCTTTAAAAATACCAAGGCAAGGGGGAATGCGCCAGACCTGCGAGATATATTGGAGGACAAGGCAAAGCAAACAAGGTCGATCTACGGATTGCATGAGCGCCCCACAGCACGAGACGGTAATCATCACGCCGAATACAGTAAATCCGGTCGGGCCGAACACAGTAGACAAAGCTCGTTTGAGCTACGTCGTGATATAGCTCAATACAGAGGTGTCGCACACCCACTATGCTTCATAGATGAAGTAATGGATCATCATATCCCAGAGGATTTTAAACCCGTAAACATTGAATCATATGATGGCACAACAGACCCTGCGGTATGGATCGAGGACTATCTCCTCCATATCCACATGGCCCGCGGTGACGATCTATGTCGGTGTACTAAAATAGGGGTACCTTAGTACCCCGAACTTGTGCACGGACAGTCGCAGCCCCCCCCCCCCCCCCCCCCCCGCGGCAAGGCTGGCCAGGGGAACGCCAAAACCTTCCATGGCCCTCTTTTGGCCATTCAAGAACAAAGTACGAAGGCAAGACCCCGGCAAGAGGCGCTTGCCGGGCCAGAGAGACAAGGCCCCGGCAAGAGGAGCTTGCCGGGACGACCAAGAAGAAGCATAAGAGACCCCCGCGGGAGGAGCTCGCCGGGGAGGCCCACCAGGGCAACTCAGGGAAAACTCGCCCCGGTGCACCGTGCGCCCCGGCAAGGCCCGGCGAACGGCAAGTACCCGGGCGCGGCAAGACAGCAGCCGCGGCAAGCCATTTACCGCGACAAGCCACCACCTCAGGACTGGCTCCAGCTCACCCGCCCACGCATCGCTTTGGGGCTTCCCCAGAGGCACGTGGCGGGGCACCGCGCAGCCAGAGGCATGCGATGGCATGCAACGCTGACAAGGCCGCTCTCGTGGCAAACGGGGGCGCCCCTAACGGTCCGCCTCAGCACTGTTCGAGCGACCCAGACGGGCATTTAATGCCCTTGTCCCCCGCCGTCAGAGTTAGGTGCGATAGCACTGTGCAGCCACTGTGCACATAGCTCTTTTCCATTTTTACCCTCACCTACGCTGCCACCTGTGGGCAATCCCTTGGCATATAAAAGGAGACCCCATGCGCACGTAGGGGGGAGGAGGAACCCATTCGCGTCCAGCCTCGCAAGCAGCTCGAGTGTACTGTAGCATCTCGCGCTTTCGAGTAAGAACCCAAATCAACCAGACAAGCAGCAGTAGGGTTTTACGCACCAGTGCGGCCCAAAGCTGGGTAAAATCGTTGTGTGCGTGTGTCACCTCGATCTGCTCTTTGCGCAGCCTCCGCTCCCCGCCGAACCGAGAAGGGGCTCTGTCCCCATAGGTGTTCGAGGGGGGCGATTCCCCCCGACATCTTTGGCGCGCCAGGTAGGGGGCGTCGAGGTTGTGCGAACCTGATCCGGCGTCCGCACCGGCTAGATCTCCATCGCCTTCATCGACATGCCACCGAAGAAGAAAGCTCCGGAGGTGGCTGGCCCGTCCGCGCTGAACCCACAGCCCTTGGAGCGGATGGGTGGTGGGGAAGGCGCCGGCGGAGGAACGGGCGTTGTTGAACCAGTTCGTGGTACCACGGCGTCCGAAATCGCTCCGCGCTCCTCCCAGGAGGCGCGGAATCAGCAGCGTCTTGGTACCCACGGTGCCATACGCTCGCTGGACCCAGATCGAGCTGGCGAACCCCAGGACGCTCAGGGCCAGCAGGCGCACCAGCACGTTGGCACGAGTGCAGCACGGCTGCCTGGACCGGGTGCTGCTCCTTCTAACGTGGTTAGGAGTTCGAGCAAATCCCGCTCCACGCGCCGTTCGCCGCCACTGCCCGCCACTCCAGCGGAAGCTCTTGCACGAGCCCAATTGCTCCTGGATTACCCTCCGGCGTCGGACAAGCTCGATGATTGGAGAGCCACCATCTAGAGTCTCATCGGTTTTGCCAACGGCGTCACGCCGCGGCAATCTACACGCCATCAAATACCTCCCACTCAAGCTTAAAGGACCAGCTCGGCATTGGCTTAATAGCTTGCCAGCATAATCAATTGGTTGTTGGGAGGACCTGGAAGCCGCATTCCTCGACAATTTCCAGGGCACTTATGTGCGACCACCAGACGCCGATGACCTAAGCCACATAATTCAGCAGCCAGAGGAATCGGCCAGGCAATTCTGGACACGGTTCCTAACCAAGAAAAATCAAATCGTCGACTGTCCGGATGCGGAGGCCCTAGCGGCCTTCAAGCATAATATCCGGGATGAGTGGCTTGCCCGGCACCTTGGACAGGAGAAGCTGAAATCTATGGCAGCCCTCACGACGCTCATGACCCGCTTTTGTGCAGGAGAAGACAGTTGGCTGGCTCGTAGCAATAGCATAACCAAGATCCCTAGTAATTCGGATACCAAGGACAACAGTGCCAGGTCGCGTCGCAACAAGCACAAGCGCCACATTAACGGCGACAATGCTGAGGATACGGCAGTTAATGCCGGATTCAGAGGCTCTAAACCCGGTCAGCAGAAAAAGCCATTCAAGAGAAATACCCCGGGCCCGTCCAGTTTGGACCGAATACTCGACCGCTCGTGCCAGATACATGGCACCCCCGAAAAGCCAGCCAATCACACCAACAGGGATTGTTGGGTGTTCAAGCAGGCAGGCAAGTTACATGCCAAAAACAGAGGTCAGGGGCTACATAGCGACGATGAGGAGGAGCCCCGGCCGCCGAACAGTAGTGGACAGAAGGGATTCCCCCCACAAGTGCGGACGGTCAACATGATATACGCAACCCACATCCCCAAAAGGGAGTGGAAGCGTGCGTTAAGGGACGTATACGCGATGGAGCCAGTCGCCCCGAAGTTCAACCCATGGTCCTCCTGCCCGATCACTTTTGATCGAAGGGACCACCCCACTAGCATCCGTCACGGCGGATTCGCCGCATTGGTTCTTGACCCAATCATTGACGGATTTCACCTCACTCGAGTCCTCATGGACGGCAGCAGCAGCCTGAACCTGCTTTATCAGGATACAGTGCGGAAAATGGGCATCGATCCTTCGAGGATCAAACCCACTAAAACGACCTTTAAGGGTGTCATACCAGGTGTAGAGGCCAACTGTACAGGCTCAGTCACACTTGAAGTGGTCTTCGGATCCCCGGATAACTTCCGAAGCGAGGAGTTAATCTTCGACATAGTCCCGTTCCGCAGCGGCTATCACGCACTGCTCGGGCGAATGGCATTTGCCAAGTTCAATGCGGTACCACATTACGCATACCTCAAGCTCAAGATGCCAGGCCCTCGAGGAGTCATTACGGTCAATGGAAACACCGAACGCTCTCTCTGTACGGAGGAGCATACGGCGGCTCTCGCAGCGGAAGTACAAAGCAGCCTCTCAAGGCAATTTTCCAGTCCAGCCACTAAACGTCCGGACACAGTCAAGTGCGCCCGGAGTAACCTACAGCAAGACCGCCTGGCATGTTGTGAGCAGGCGTAGCAATGCGGCCCCAACCCCAGCCCTCACGAAATTGCGAAACCAGTACTGCGCGTACATAGCTACGCTCTGGAAATACCATGGGCACAGGGGGAGGGCCACCATCACGGCACGCCCAAAGCACGGCTTAAACCGCACTAGGGGCTGCCGATTTCTCACTTTTATCTTACTTTCAGGACTCCATTCTTCGGAAGGCCTAAGCCGGCAGCACAATTGCCACACAAACGATGCAAGAACCAGGGAAGAAGAAAACCACGCCGCACTATGGAACTCTAAGGTGATCTCTATAACGAGCAGTATACCTATTTTGCATATCATTCCACAATCCGCCCCTGGATAGGACATGTCAAATAGTCCCACATTTTGCTTATCACACCATTTGTATCGTTCTGCTTTGATCGCAGCTTCTTCAAATAAACAATGCATAGCTTTTGTCTATTACTGTATTACTCTTTTTTAAGAATATATGTTCATTAATGACATGTCGCACCCGTACACTTTGGTACGGCCAATACACCAGGGGCTTAAGTACCCCACAACACGGTGTGAGAAGTCCGAACACTTTCACAAGTGCGGCACCCCGAACTTATAGCATTATATGCATCGGCTCCGAATCATGTCTTGGGTCAAATGTTGGGTTTTCCCGGCTCCTATGTTTTGGAACCTTACGTTCCATTGTATCGACTAAGGTAGCGCTAGGAGAACTACTACGATTGTGCCCCAGTTGAGCTGGGCTAAAGCACCTCAGTAGAGAAAGCTAAAACTGACCATCATGATAAGGCGAGAGCTGGTCGCTGTTCGAGAGGTTTTCGAGTCCCTAAAGACTTATGCCGCTTAGAGCGAGGAGTCGGCTTTGTCCGGCCCAGGCGTGGATAGCTCCCCGAACTCGGTCTTCCGAACACTAGGGGCTTCGCCGAAATTTAAAATTATAGAATTCTATGGCTGAGTGAGAGTGTTCAAGCATTATAGTCTGATTGCCCTGTTCATTGTGTTGAGCGCCTCCCTCGAAGGACCCAAGAATGGGAAAAAGAGCGCTCAAGTTTATCCCGAACACCCCAGCACTCGTGGCATGGGGGCAGAAGCCGACGACTCGCCATCTCTCAAAATTTGATAAACGGCCGCACAGAAGGTAATATTTTAAATTCAAAAGGCATTGCTTAGCGCACATGAACAAGTTTTCAGTGCACAGGACAAAATAAACAAGTTTTACTCAAAAATTACATCTTTCGAGCATTCATCCGCCATAAGGCTGGCGCCTTCTAGAACACCCTTATAGTACATCTCGAGGTGGCGATGCTCCTTGCTCGACAGCGGCCCGTCCTTCACAAGCTTCTCCGCATCCAGCTTGCCCCAGTGCACCTTAGCACGGGCAAGCGCCCTACGGGCACCTTCGATGTAGATGGAGCGCTTGATGACTTCGAGCCTTGGACAGGCCTCCACCAGCCGCCTCACCAGCCCGAAGTAGCTCCCAGGCAGAGCCTCTCGAGGCCACAGCCAAACTATGAGGCCCTTCATGGCCTGTTCGGCCACCTTGTGGAGCTTGACCAGTTGCTTGAACTGGTCGCTCAAGGGCACAGGGAGTCCGGCCTCAGCATACTGAGACCAGAACACCTTCTCTATCGAGCTGCCCTCCTCGGCTCGGTAGAACGCGGCGGCATTGGACACGCTGCGGGGCAAATTTGTGAATGCTCCTGGAGAGCTCCGGATTCGGGTAAGTAACAAGTAATTGACTTTCACATGCTTACTTTGCATAAAGAAAGCCTTACCCGCCGCTATCTTCTTCATCGCCTCAACCTCCTGGAGGGCCTTCTGGGCTTCGACCTTGGCAGACTTGGCATTCTCAATGGCCGCCGCGACCTCGGACTCTCGGGTCTTTGAGTCAAGCTCCAAACCGTCATGTTTTTTCATGAGAGCCTGGAGCTCTTGCCGCACCTCATCAACCTGCACCTCATATTTCTCCCGCTCGGTGCGCTCCGTGGCCGCCCTCTTCTCGGCCTCGGAAAACGCTTGCTTAAGGGTCGCCACCTCCGTTGTGGCCCCTACAATAGCCACGTTAGTCCTGTCACTTTTTGCAATTGCACCTTTTTATATTTAAACAAGGTATTTCTTACCTTCTTTGTCCTCGAGCTGCTTCTTGGCAAGTCCGAGCTCTTGCTCGGACCGCTCGAGGTTCTGCTTTAGCGTGTCCACCTCCGCAGTCAGTGCGGTGGACGCCAGCAGTGAAGCCTGCATATGCATATTGACTTAATTTTGTTAGACTCCTGCGAATTTTATTAGATCCTCTATTCGGCTTTTCTTTCCGAACGCCAAACAGAGCATCAGGGGCTACTGTCTATGCAGTAATATTTTTACATATTTTTTACATACCTCAAAGCCTGTCAAAAGGTCGGCACAGGCTTCGGTCAGCCCGCTCTTGGAGGACTGAACTTTCTGAATCACCGCACTCATAATGGTGCGGTGCTCCTCGTCGATGGAGGCGCCTTTAAGCACCTCCAGCAGATTGTCCGGCGCCTCCTGTTGGACGGGGGCCACCGGCTCAGTGGGCTTGCTCCTCTTGGAAGGAGGTCGCCCGCCACACTCTGGAACCTTTGAAGGTTCCAGAGTGGTGTCCGGCCTAGGGCCGGACTTGGAGCCCTTAGGGGTTCTATCCCCTTGGCGCCTGGGGTCCGGAAGGTCACCTTGCGGCGCCTCCGGGACCACCTCCTCCTGGCTTGGAAACTCCTGGGACGCCACCTCGGCGTCATCCGTAGGGCGGGGGGAGGTAGCCGTCGGAAGAGAGTTTATGTCCGACGAGTCCAGGGAACCGCTCAATGACACGTCGAGCCGGTCTTTGGGTGGACTACATAATCATATTCGACGTAAGGAAAAGCTGTGTAGTAAAGGAATACTATGACTTACTGTGGTATCCGGATACTTACGATTTCACCAGGGGCTTATTCCTGTGCGGCCACTCCTCTTCGCCGTCGTCGGCATTGGTGGAATAGTCCGGAAGAAGGGTTTTCCCCTTCTTGGACCCTCCGGCCTCCCCAGTTGGGATGGCCTTCCTTTTCTTTCCTTCCCCCATTGGAGGGGGAGAGGTCTCTTCTTCCTCCTCCTCGTCTTCACGGGAGGATTGCGTCTCGGAGTCGTCGGACGACGAATCCGACACCACCGCACGACAGGCACTCTTTCGAGTCCCCGTGGCCTTCTTCGTGGCCTTCTTCTCCGGCACCACATAGGGTGCCAGAACCAGCAGCCTTGCCAATAGAGCATCTGCTGGGTCTTCGGGCAAAGGGGCTGGACAGTTGATCTGTCCGGACTTCGCCTGCCAATCCTGTCAAAGGAAAGGGAGCTTAGATCCCGCATAAAGGCAAAACTATGAAAAGCTAAAATACCCGGTAAAAGGTAAAAACGGCTTACCGCACTAGCGTGACGCTGCGTGCTGAATCCGTGATCCTCGATAGCGGATGCGGGAGCCTCGGCACCCTTGAATGGCACCTTCCAGGCATCTTCGTACGTCGTGTCGAAGAGCCTGCTTAGAGTTGGGTGCTGCGCCAGGTCGAACTCCCACAGGTTTAAGGCCCATTGTTGACACGGGAGGATCCGGCGGATGAGCATAACCTGGACTACGTTGACAAGTTTAAGCTTCTTGCTCACCAGGGTTTGGATGCATGTTTGCAGTCCAGTCACCTCTCCTTTGTTGCCCCACGACAGGCCCGTCTCTTTCCAGGACGTGAGCCGTGTAGGGGGTTCGGATCGGAACTCGGGTGCTGTGACCCATTCAGGGTCACGCGGCTCGGTGATGTAGAACCACCCCGATTGCCACCCCTTCAGAGTCTCCACGAAGGAACCCTCGAGCCATAGGACGTTGGGCATCTTGCCCACCATGGCACCTCCGCACTCCGCCTGGTTGCCGTGCACCACCTTTGGCTTGACATTGAAAGTCTTGAGCCATAGGCCGAAATAGGGGCGGATGCAGAGGAAGGCCTCGCACACGACGATAAACGATGAGATATTGAGGACAAAGTTTGGGGCCAGATCATGGAAATCTAGGCCATAGTAGAGCATGAGCCCCCGGACAAATGGGTGGAGAGGGAAACACAGTCCGCGGAGGAAATGGGGGAGGAACACCACCCTCTCATGGGGCATTGGGGTGGGGACGAGCTGCCCCTCTTCGGGAAGCCGGTGCGCGATGTCGTTAGACAAGTATCCGGCCTTCCTCGGTTTTTTGATGTGTCCCTCCGTGACGGAGGAGACCATCCACTTGCCTCCCGCTCCAGACATGGTTGGAGAAGGTTGAGGTGGGGAGTGCGGACTTGGGCGCTGGAGCTCGAGTGCGCGGAAATGGATAGGCAAAGGAGGAAGAAGGCGTGGATGAGAAAGGTGGATCCTTATCCCCTTATATGGGCGGACGCAACTACGCATCCCCACCCGCCTGGCAAAACTCGCTTATCTCCCAAGCGCCGTAATCAATGGTCGGTTGGGTTACCCATGCCCGTATTGATGAGAATCCCGGAATAAGGGGACACGATCTCTGCTTTGACAAGACGTGCCAAGGAAACCGCCTCGCATAACAAGCTGAGGTGGGACAATAAAACGATTTGAATAAAGGCTTGGCCGTGGTGTGATGTCACGCTACGGAATACGTCAGCAGATTAGATTGGTGTAAATATTATTCTCTCTATGGCAATATGTGGAAACTTATTTTGCAGAGCCGGACACTATCCTTGTGTTCGAAATCTTCTATGAAGTACTTGGAGGAGGAACCCGCCTTGCAATGCCGAAGACAATCTGCACGCCGGACTCGTCGTCATTGAAGCCTGGTTCAGGGGCTACTGAGGGAGTCCTGGATTAGGGGGTGTTCGGATAGCCGGACTATACCTTCGGCCAGACTCCTAGACTTTCCTTGGCGTGGAAGGCAAGCTTGGCGATACGGATATGTAGATCTCCTACCATTGTAACCGACTCTGTGTAACCCTAGCCCTCTCCGGTGTCTATATAAACCGGAGGGTTTTAGTCCGTAGGACGAACAATAGAACAACAATCATACCATAGGCTAGCTTCTAGGGTTCAGCCTCCTTGATCTCGTGGTAGATCTACTCTTGTACTACCCATATCATCAATATTAATCAAGCAGGAGTAGGGTTTTACCTCCATCGAGAGGGCCCGAACCTGGGTAAAAACATCGTGTCCCTTGTCTCCCGTTACCATCCGCCTAGACGCACAGTTCGGGACCCCCTACCCGAGATCCGCTGGTTTTGACACCGACAGTGGGTGAACAAATTACTGTTGGGCAATTGATAGAACTTCAAATAATCATGACGATATCCAGGCAATGATCATTATATAGGCATCACGTCCAAGATTAGTAGACCAACTTCTGCCTGCATCTACTACTATTACTCCACACATCGACCGCTATCCATGTAGACAAGAGTAATGCAATAATAATGATGACATAATGTAGACAAGATCTATCTATGTAGAGATAGACCCCTATCCTTAGTAGAAACTATACATACATGTCGGTTCCCCTTCTGTCACTGGGATCAAGCACCGTAAGATCAAACCCACTACAAAGCACCTCTTCCCATTGCAAGATAAATAGATCAAGTTGCCAAACAAAACCCAAATATCGGAGAAGAAATATGAGGCTATAAGCAATCATGCATAAAGGATATCACAGAAACTCAAATACTTTCATGGATATAAAAATATTGATCTGATCATAAACTCAAAGTTCATCGATGCCAACAAACACATCGCAAAAGAGTTAGATCATATGGATCTCCAAGAGACCATTGTATTGAGAATTCAGCGGGAGAGAGGAAGCCATCTAGCTACTAACTACGGACCCGAAGGTCTACAAAGAACTACTCATGCATCATCGGAGAGGCACCAATGGAGATGGTGAACCCCATCCAAAATGGTGTCTAGATTGGTTCTGGTGGTTCTGGACTCTGCGGCGGCTGGAATTGATTTTCGTCGACTCCCCTAGGGTTTCTGCAATATTGGGGTATTTATAGAGCAAAGAGGCGGTCTGGGGGACACCCGAGGTGGGCACAACCCACAGGGCGCGCCTGGGCCTCCTGGCGCGCCCTAGTGGGTTGTGCTCTCCTTGGAGCACCCCAGGCGCAGCCAGGGCCCATTAGGTGTCTTCTGGTCCAAAAAAATCTTCGTAAAGTTTCGTTGTGTTTGGACTCCATTTGGTACTGATTTCCTGCGATGTAAAAACATGCAGAAAACAACAACTCGCACTTGGCACTATGTCAATAGGTTAGTACCAAAAAATGATATAAAATGATTGTAAAACATCCAAGAATGATAATATAACAACATGGAACAATAAAAAATTATAGATATGTTGGATACGTATCAGCATCCCCAAGCTTAATTCCTGCTCGTCCTCGAGTAGGTAAATGATAAAAACAGAATTTTTGATATGGAATGCGCCTAACATGTTCATCACATATTCTTTTCTTTGTAGCATGGACATTTGGACTTTTATATGGTTCAAAGCAATAGTCTAGTTTTGACATGATAATTTAAATACTCAAGCATATCAACAAGCAACCATGTCTTTCAAAATATCAACGCTAAAATAAGTTATCCCTAGCCCATCATGCTCAATCATTGATCCATTCATGAAACACACTCGAAAATTAGCTACACCCAATACTCAAGTACGATAATATTGCCTCCTAGTTGGTGCTTTTAAAAGAGAAGATGGAGACTCAAATTCAAAAATAAAAATTGCATAAAGTAAAAGAAAGGCCCTTCGCTAACGGAAGTAGGGATTTGTAGAGGTGCTAGAGCTCAGAGCAAAAAATTGATAGATAAGAACATTTTGGGAGGTGTATCCTTCCCACCAACGAAAACAACTTAGAGTTCCTAACACATTCCATGCTAGATATATCATAGGCGGTTCCCAAACAGAAAATAAAGTTTATTCCTTTTTTCAACCATACTTTCAATTTCCATGGCTAGTCGTATCCACGGTTGCCCTCCATACCAACACTTTCCAAGGAATTTGTTATTTGACAACATAAAGTAAATTCATTTTTCATTTCGGGACTGGGCATCCCTAATACCTTTGCCTTACTCTCGTGCAATGACATGTGAATAAACACTCATCGTGAGAATAACACATCTAGCATGGAAAATATTAGCCACCCTCACCGCTCCGCGAGCGAAACGAACACACAAAAGAGAAGTTTATTTTGAAAATTAGAGATGGCACATACAAATTTGCTTAGAACGGCAAAAGAATACCGCATATAGGTTGATATAGTGGATTCATGTGGCAAAACGGGTTTAAAGTTTTTTTGATGCACAAGTAGTGATCATACTTAGTGCAAAATGAAGGCTAGCAAAAGATTGAGAAGCGACCAACTAAGAAACGAATAATTTCATAAGCGAGCATTAAGCATAATTGACACTGAATAATGCACCGCAAGTAGGATATAATTTCATTGCATAACTATTAACTTCCGTGCTTGCATAGGGAATCACAAACCTTAACACCAATATTTTTACTAAAGCATAATTACTCATCAACATGACTCACATATCAGATCATCATATCTCAAAACTATTACTAAGAATCAAGTTTATTTTTTCCAATGATCTTCATGAAAGTTTCTATTATGTCCTTCTTGGATTTCTATCACTTTGGGACTAATTTTTATGTGTTGCTTTTGATAAGCTCAAAAAATATAATTGAAGATCATGAACATAATTTTTATTTCTCTCAAATTAATTTAAGTGAGGCAAGAGAGAATTTCTTAAAAATTTTACTAATTCTCAAATAAATCTAAGTGAAGCAAGAGATCATTTCTTCAAAAATACTAGGGCCATTTACATTTGTGCCCCTAACTTGATCCCACTACTCATATTTGCCCTTGATTTCGAAGGGTGCTCAAATTTGCCCCTCTGCCGTTAGGTGTCCTTATAGAAATGCCCTTCTGCACCGTTACCGTTCGATCAAAGGGCTTTGACCATCTCGAAAAAAGTAGCAAAAAAATTCAAAAAAATATAAAATTTTGTGGGATCGAACATAGTTAGGTGCGCAAGGTGCGTGCCAATTTTCGCGATGTTTAGACATACCAGGAGCTCAGGGCAAAAGAAATCAATAAATCTATACGCCTATGAATAGTAAATTCAAATAAAATAGCAAACAAATTCAAAAAAATATGAATTTTTTTGGCATCCAAGCTGATCGGTTGCGCAAGGTGTGTGCAAAATTTTGTTATCAAATGGCATGCGAGGAGCTCTAGCAAAAAACGCAAAATAGTGTATTTTTTCACAGTTTTTTCTGAGCCACATTTTGTTTTTTTTCACGAGCTCCTACAATGTCCAAACACAACAAAATTTTGCACACACCTTGCGCAGCCGAGCATCTTTGATGCCAAAAATTTTCATATTTTTTTGAATCTTTTTGCTATTTTTTTGAATTTACTATTCACGGGCATACATATTTACTCTTTTTCCTTTGCCATGAGCTCCTAGAGTGTCCAAACAGCATGAAAATTTGCACGCATCTTGCTCACTTGAGTATCCTCGATCCCACAAAATTTCAGATTTTTTTGATTTTTTTTGCTATTTTTTGAGACGGTCAAATCCCTTTGACGCCCTTTGACCGGACGGTAATGGCGCAGAAGGGCATTTCTATAAGGGCAACTAACGACAGAGGGGAAAATTTGAGCACCCTTTGAAATTAGGGGCAAATCTGAGTAGTGGGGTCAAGTTAGGGGCATAGATGTAAATGTCCCAAATTACTAAATCACACCGTGCTCAAAAATATATAAGTGAAGCACTAGAGCAAGTCCATAGCTCATAAAAGTTTAAGTGAAGCATTGAGAGCAATTCTAACAAGTCATGACATAATTTTGGCTCTCTCAAATATTTGTGTCCAGCAAAGAATCAAGAATCAAAACACAAAATAAAACAAGCAAAGACTCATATCATACAATACGCTCCAAGAAAAACACATAGTATGTGACGAATAAAAATATAGCTTCGAGTAAAATACTGATGGTCGTTAGAAGAAAGAGGGGATGCCACTCGGGGCTTCTCCAAGCTTAGTTGCTTGCTCTCTTTTCGATAATAGCTTCGGATGCCGGGGCATCCCCCAAGCTTAGGCTCTTCTTACGCCTTATTCCTTCATCCATCGTAAGATAACCCAAAACTTGAAAACTTCAATCACACAAAACTCAACAAAACCTTCGTGAGATCCGTTAGTAAAAGAAAGCAAATCACTACAATAAGTATTGTACCAAACCAATTCATATTTTGTTTTTGCATGATATCTACTATATTCCAACTTTTCTATGGCAAAAACTCATCAAAGAAAACCATAGAGCCATCAAAATAAGCACACAACGCAAAGAAAACAGAATCTGTCAAAACAGAACAGTTTGTAGCAATCTAACTATTTCGAAAACTTATGGAACTCCAAAACTTCTTAAAAATTAGGAAGACCTGAGCAATTTGTATATTAATCTAAAGCAAAAAAGAATTGGCATTTTAGCACGCTCTGGTAAAAAATGAGAATGGTTTTCGTGAGCGCAAAAGCTTCTATTTTTCAGCAAGATCAAACAACTATCACCCAAGAAGATCCTAAAGGCTTTACTTGGCAGAAACACTAATTAGAACACAAAAAACACAATTATAACAGTAGCATAATTGTGTAAACACTCAAGAACAGAAAGCAAAAATAAAAAACATATTTTATTCATTGGTTTGCCTCCTAATAAGCGCTATTGTTTCATGCCCTTGGCTAGGCATAAGATGTCAATGATGCTCACATAAAAGACAAGAATTGAAGCACAAAGATAGATCATGATACATGTGACAAACACATTTAAGTCTAACATACTTCCTATGCATAGGAATTTTATAAGCAAACAAATTATCATTACAAGAAACATCTAACATATGCAAAGAAGAGGAATAAAACACTAACGAGCTCAACATAACGAGAGGTAATTTAGTAACATGAAAATTTCTACAAACATATTTTCCTATCTCATATTAATTACATGTAGGATCATAATCAAATTCAACAATATAACTATCACATAAAATATTCTCTTCATGATCCACATGCATGCAAAGTTGACACTCTTCCAAAATAGTGGGATTATCATCAAATAAAGTCATGACCTCTCCAAGCCACTTTTATAAAAAAAATCATAAGATTGAACACTCTCCAAATATGTGGGATTATTTGTAGCTAAAGTTGACACTCTTCGAAACCCACTCTTAATATTATCACAAGCATATTCATCACGAGATTTAAATAAATTTTCAAGATCATAAGAATCATTATCACCCCAATCAGTATCATGGCAACAAGTAGTGGACATAGAAAACTTAGCATACCCAAGCTTGGGGTTTTGCATATTATTAGCATAATTGACATTAATAGAATTTATAGTAAAATCATTGCAATCATGCTTTTCATTCAAGGCTCTATCATCATAAATTTCTTCATCACAATTTTTAGATTCACGAATCTCAAGCAAAACTTCATAAAGACAATCAAGTGCACTCAAATCACTAGCAACTGGTTCAACATAATTAGATCTCTTAAAAAGATTAGCTAGTGGATGAGGATCCATATCAATAGATTTCTAGCAAGCAAAGATGCAAGCAAATAGAAGACACATGGTCACACAAGCAAACAAGAGATCTGACAAGAAAAAGGCGAACGAAAAAGAGGGCGAATAAAATGGCAAATTTTTGTGAAGTGGGGGAGAGAAAAACGAGAGGCAAATGGCAAATAATGTAAATTATGAGGACTTGAGATTTGTGATTAGGAACCTAGTATATGTTGAAGATCCTCCCCGACAACGACGCCAGAAATTCCTTTTGATGCGGCTTGAAGCTACGTCGGTATTTCCCCAAAGAGGAAGGGATGATGCAGCACAGCAGCGGTAGGTATTTCCTTCATATATGAAACCAAGGTTATCGAACCAGAAGGAACCAAGCAACACAACATAAACAACACCTGCAGACAAATAACAACTTCTTGCAACCCGACGTGTAAAAGGGGTTGTCAATCCCTTTCAGGTAGCGGCGCCCCAAGATAGGCAAACAGACGTGAATAAAATTGTAGTAGATTGATAGATCGAACACCAAATAAAATAAATAAGAATAAGTTGCAGCAAGGTATTTTTGTATTTTTGGTTTAATAGATCTAAAAATAAAAGCAAAGGAAAATAGGTCGCAAAGGCAAATAATATGAGAAAGAGACCCGGGGGTCGTAGGTTTCACTAGTGGCTTCTCTCGAGAAAAATAGCAAACGGTAGGTGAATACATTACTGTTGGGCAATTGATAGAAATTCAAATAATCATGACGATATACAGGCAATGATCATTATATAGGCATCACGTCCAAGATTAGTAGACCGGCTCCTGCCTGCATCTAGTAATATTACTCCACGCATCGACCGCTATCCAGCATGCATCTAGTGTATTAAGTTCATGGAGAAATGGAGTAATGCAATAAGAAAGATGACATGATGTAGACACGATCTATCTATGTAGAGATAGACCCCGTCGTTTTATCCTTAGTAGCAACTATACATACGCGTTGGTTCCCCTTCTCTCACTGGGATCAAGCACCAAAAGATTGAACCCACTACAAAGCACCTCTTCCCATTGCAAGGTGAATAGATCAAGTTGGCCAAACAAAACCCAAATATCGGAGAAGAAATACGAGGCTATAAGCAATCATGCATAAATGAGATCAAAGAAACTCAAATACTTTCATGGATATTAAAAGATTTACATCATATGGACCTCCAAGAGACCATTGTATTGAGAATTCAACGAGAGAGAGGAAGCCATCTAGCTACTAGCTACGGACCCTAAGTTCTACAAAGAACTACTCACGCATCATCGGAGAGGCACCAATGGAGGTGGTGAACCCCATCCGAGATGATGTCTAGATTGGATCTGTTGGTTCTGGACTCTGCGGTGGCTGGAATTGATTTCCGTAGACTCCCCTAGGATTTCTGGAACATTGGGGTATTTATAGAGCAAAGAGGCGGTCCAGGGGACACCCGAGGTGGGCACAAACCCACCAGGGCGCGCCTGGGCCTCCTGGCACACCCTGGTGGGTTGTGCTCTTCTCGGAGCACACCCCAGGCGCAGCTAGGGCCCATTAGGTGTCTTCTGGTCCAAAAAAATCTCCGTTAAGTTTCGTTGCGTTTGGACTTCGTTTGGTATTGATTTCCCACGATGTAAAAAACATGCAGAAAAACAGCAACTGGTACTTGGCACTATGTCAATAGGTTAGTACCAAAAAATGATATAAAATGATTATAAAACCTCCAAGATTGATAATATAACAGCATGGAACAATAAAAAATTATAGATACGTTGGAGACGTATCAGACATCCACTTGGCCGAGGTGTCGTGCATAATAATTCGGCTCGGGAAATCTTTTCCGACCTGTAGTTCGGCTAATTCCCTGCTGAGCTGCACGTCGGCACGTCCGAACACTCCAAACACCAGGGGCTAGTTACTTGCCCCGTAGTCAAGCTCCTATGACTGAGTGAAAATTATAAAGCCTACACATCTAATTGCCTCGTTTCCGCTAACACAACCGCCTTCGGGCACCGAGACGTCAGCTAAGGGTTGTCTTGTTATTGTGGAAACACCCTGCGTAGCATCTACAAAGGGGTGGAAGCCGATGATGTGCCACTTCCAAATTGTAAACGGTCGCACAAGAGCCAAAAATAAACACACCGAACCTGTCAAAGTGTCTAATAAACCGTACTAAGGGATCCTTGAGGCACCTCGGCACATTTCCCTTGGGACTTCTAGAGAGCCCAACATGTCCTCAACATTTGTATTTAATATACGAAAGCTGGCTTCCCATAAATCATTATAAAGCCATAATATGCATCAATTTGACTTGAGATCTTGGCCAAGCTGGGTTGCCTGGCTCCTGTGCTTACCCCCTACATTCCCGATTGTTCGTCTAGGGGGTAAAGGGAGCACCTGTGTGATTGATACTACCGGGTTAGTACCTCAGACTGGGTGAAGCCGAAAGCTAGCGATCTCAAGAATATAATTGTTCGGCAACGACGGAAGTGAAAATCTCGGTTTTTTAATGCCAAATACTTCGGTAATTTCTCCCGAATTGATCTTCACTATTTTTCTCCCACTTAGATTGTAGGTGAAGTTACATCATCCTGTTTAGCATGACAATCCAAAGAAAGAAACCGATAGCAGGACTATTTCCTTTGGAAGATGTTTCTTACGTCAAATAGTAATATATAACATATCTCTCTGTGTACCTTTGTTTATAAAACCATATGGCCGGATTGCCTTGTGTTCCTTATATCTTTGCCCTTATAATGACTTTATAAAGTAGTAAAACACTCATCTACTACTGGCCGAGGAGGTTGAAGCCGATGGTCGGTCAACAAAGTTTGTACAATGCGGATTCGAGCATTAATGATGTAAAGTACTTTGATACATAGAATCATTACACATACTGGACGAAGTTAATTTACTTCAAGTCGTCTATTAAAAATTCAAGGGCATAGTCTTGTTGAGACAGCCGGGCAACCGAAATTGAATTTTGTGTCAAATGAATATCGATCCTTAATCTAGCCACCCGTGTCCAGATTAAGGCTCGGGGGATACTGCATTGCCTATTCAGTTCTAGAAGATTCAAAATGCAAAACAGTTTCCGAGGAGATTATGATCCTCGGGTTGGTCGACCGCACCCAACCTGAGTCTCGGGAACTATTGCGCACCGCGTGTCATTTCCTACGTATGCTGCCGACCTAGGAATCGATCCTCAGGCCGATTTCGTGAATCGACCTGAGTCTCAAGGGCTATTGGGATTAGCGGTTTCATGTTTTCCTTCAAGTGCATCACGGATTTTAGGCCGACATACACCTTGAGGGCTACTGGCTATATATCTTAGCAGAGAGTAAATTGCACCAACTGAAAATATATCCGCAAAAAATTGACCCACGGCTGAGGTGGTGCACCACCTAGGAAGCAGTCCGGCATAAAGCTCGGATTTAGGTGGCTGGCTCCATAGAGAACTTTTCCGGCATTAAGCTCAGATGAACTCCTTCAAACTTTTCAGAGACCAAGGTAATCTATGACACCTTAGATGCCGACTAGCGTTAGAGCTCAGCTACAAAAAGATACCTTAGATGCAAACCGACGTTGGAGCTCGGCTCCAAAAGACACCTCAGATATAGTACGGTGTTTGGAGCTTGGACGCAAGAGGAAACCGCCACATGGGAAAAAGTTCAAACCCGAGGTGCGGCGTAACAAGGCATTGTTTAAAGCCGAGAATTTAAAGGGGCTCCTGAGATGCCTGACGTCTAAACTCTTCGGATTCACCTCGGCGATCCTCAAGATCGAAGATGGGAGGATTTGTTGAACCAGTTTTCAAGACCGATGACCAAAGACGAAGAATAGTTTGGAAGAACCGAGGAGCGTCCCAAACTTGAAGACCGATTCAGGGGGCAACTGACGGTGTCCTGGACTAGGGGGTACTCACCACGTCGTCTATCGACCAGGTGGGTCTGGCCGAGGACCCCCATGGCGGTTCACTAATGGGTTTCTTCGAACAGTCGATGACATATACGAGGAAGATTCCACAAGACTTGGTTATCATGACAAGAACTCCTCTCCATCAACGTAGCCGACTAGGACTCTTGTTATCCTAGGCCTCCGGTACATTATATACGCCGAGGCCAGGCTAGTCGATAGATATATGCTATATTATTAGAATCATACACAACATATGACCTCGAGGTAGATCAACTCCTTACTTGGTACATCATCATCAATATAAACAAGAGCAGGACGTAGGATTTTACCTCCATCAAGAGGGCCCGAACCTAGGTAAACACTTTCTCCTTCGTCTCCTGTTACCCATCGATCCAAGATCCACAGCTCGGGACCCCCTTCCCTCGAGGTCTGCCGGTTTTGACACCGACAGTTATACCTTGTTCTGAGTAAAATATGGTTTAGATTCTCGCCAGAGGAGATACAATTTGGTTTAAAACCCTGCATGTTATAAAACCCCTGGGTTTTGATGGTTTGGTTAATATGATCAAACAATATTTTTTCCACGGAACTTACCAAACCATGTTCAATTGTTATACATAACTAGATACTCCCCCTCCCTCATCCCCGCCACCCACACCTTCATCTTTTTAATAGGTCCATCTCTAGAATTTGCTGTACCAATGTAGAGTTGTTCAAAATCATGGATTCAATCTGACCAATGGATGTGTCTTTACCATCTAGGGAAAATCTCCTATTTCCTCCTTAATTTTGTATGCAGGTCATTTATTAGCGAGAAATCAAACGGGCGAGAGGACAACTTCGCAATGAGGAATCATAACTGTGAGCTTAGAAATGGAAATTGACCAAAATTTGAAGAAGAGCTAATAGAATGAAGGGTAAGGGCAGTGGACTTGAAAAACACATTGAAATGGCATAACAAGCTAAGTAAATGTGTGATGTTAATCTATAGAGGTAATAATAATAATAAATCTGATGTTGCTTGCCTTGACTACAATTATATACACAAAAAATAAGGACATGCAAGATGAAAATATCATGTTTTTATAAGATCATTTGAAAGACGTGCTCTTCCTCGCCCTCTCGGATGCCTCTTGTGCAACCAAAGTGCGGGAACTATCGACCACATCATGGTTCAATGCCCTTCCGCCCATGAAGTCTGGTTCGATCTGCTACGAAGGCGGGGTCTGTCGTCGCTCACCCCCACTATTGATGCTTCAACTTGTGGGTGGTCGCGTGCCTACGAGGCGAGGATTTTAGGTGTTCGGCAAATAGCAATCATCATCGTTGGGTCTAGGAAGCTATAGCTAGAGCGCAATGCCCAAGTATTCGAAGGGGTAGCACTTAGGAATTTGTCCTTTGAGGAATTGTTGTTGTGGGAGACGGCAAGGCAGTCAACAGACAGGGCTATGGAGTAGTTTTATTCTTTGTCAACAACTGTCTTGTTGGTACTACCTCCGTTTCAAAATAATTGAAGTTTGATCCGATTTGTTCTAATTCAAACTTAATTAAATTGATCAAGTTTATATGAAAATATATCAACACCGACAACACCAAATTTGCATCATTAGATATTACGAAATATATTGTGATATCATTTATACTCGATATTGTAGACCTTTGCAGATTTTTCTATAAATTTGATCAAACATTAACAAACATGACTTAGGATAAAACTTAATTATTTGTAGTTCTTAATATGTCTGACCCAATGCTTATAATTAACTCTTTTGCATAGACCGTGTTAGTTTTTTTTTTTTGCGAGTGAAATATTGTATTACTCAAGTGAAGCAGTTCATACAATCAATCGTAGCTAGCTCCGTAGCGTCTGAAGGACCCGAGCCAATCCAAGTCATAGTTATGCCTTCTACACGAGCAAACTTGGCTATACTATCACTAACTTTCTTTTGGCTACGATTAACATAAGTAAATCAAGAATTACGAAGAAACATAAGGTGTGTAATGTCCATAATAAGCAACGAGTAGACAATCCATCAACCTCCTTGGCCTGGATTCTAAAACGTCATCTACGAGGACAGAGAAGAATCCACGGCGGGCACAACATGCATGTGACCAAGGTTAGATTCTGCAGCCAAGTGCGTGCGTGCGTGTGCGTACCCGAAGTTAGTTGCCAGAGCAGAAAACGTAGGTAAAACTGATCACCTGAGCAGGCCAAGTTATGTGGAGCAGTTGGAGAGACCATCTATTTTAGTAACCCCGCAGCAAGCGCAGAGTTAGACCAGCCTACCTAATTACCAGCAGGACACAACCAACGTAACCGACCATGCAGCTCAGCCGTGAAAAAGAACCGTGAAACCTCCCAGTCAAAAGCTATATTTAGGATCCATGCAAATGTTTTGACCAGCCAAGATCCCCCACATTGCTTCTGGTTCACTAGAATACCAGAGCAGGATTACTGCGGACGCAAATAAAAATGAAATCCCACTTACCATATGATTGGTAATTAAATTAACTAGGGTAGTGTTTTCCAGTTCATTAATTTATTTACGGGCAGGTTGCATCCGCATCCGCGCCCTAAACCTGAAAGTCAGAAACGACTCTACGTGTAACCCGCGGGGGCCGGGTCAGGCCGACACGGACGTGGATCCGGTCAAGGACGGGGACGGACGGCCGGGGGCGCCTCCACGCGCGCCATCCGACGGCCCGCGCGCCCCCATATCCTCCGCCGCCGCGTGCTTTATTTAGCCACCTCCCTCGCCCCTGCCGCGAGCTGCTACTACTCCTCCCTCCACCCTCCTCCACCTCTTCTTCCCTCCCCTCGCCTCCAAATTATCTCCGTCGGAGGTGCCCGGCACGCACGCAAGCGGAAGGCTCTTGGTTTGGGGGTGACCATGCAGGCGGCGACGGTGGCAGCGGCGGCCAACGGCGGGGGCGACGTGCAGAAGCAGCAGCCGCAGCAGCAGCAGCAGGTGGGGGCGGCGCCGCTCCCGGCGGTGGCGGCGCTGGCGCCGCCGCCCCATTGGGTGGCCATGCCGTTCGCGCCGCCGGGCGCCGCGGCCATGGTGGTGCCGCACCAGATGGCCCCGGCGCCGCCCCACCAGTTCGCGCCGCACTTCGTGCCCTTCCACGCCGTCGCGCCGCCGCCCCCGCCGCTGCAGCCGCGCCCGGCGCACGTCGCCATGGGCTCGCCCGCCCCCGCCGCGCAGCCCGGCCAGGAGGAGAACAAGACCATCTGGGTCGGCGACCTCCATTACTGGATGGACGAGAACTACCTCCACACCTGCTTCGGCTACACCGGCGAGGTGAGCACGCCCCGCCTCCCTCCCTCCCTCCCCCAGCCCCAGATCTCGCCCACGTCCACGCCGCCCCCGAGCCAAAGCTGCCAAAAAGAGACACACCGTCTCCCTTTCGCATACCCCACTGACTAGGAACCCTTTTCTTGGATGTGACAAGCCCGTGAGATACACTAAATGTGTGGTTAAATCACGCCCCATTCCACGAAAAATGGCGACAGGTTTCAGAGGCGCGATTCGTCTCTCGGGTCGCGCGAGGTCGGGGGAGAGAGAATGAGAGAGAGAGAGAGAGGCGGATCTTAACAAAGACTGGGTAGAGCCTATGGTTGCAGGCCTGCAGTGCGTAGCGCAGAAGAGAACGCAGACGCGGGCGGCAGTACAAATGATTGGGTCACTGTGCGGAAAGAGGAAATGGGCGAGCAACCGTGGGCACCCCGGGAGGCGTGGATCTGCGGCCTGAAACTGGAAACCCGCAGTCCCCTAGATTGGCTGAGGCAAGGCAAGATACCCCTACCCCTTCCCGTGCTGGTCATGGGGATATGCTTGGTCTGATGTGCCAGGTTGCCTACCTCGTAACGGCAGGATTCCTGGCGCACCATGGCCGTACATCTGTTTCGTCCCTCATTGGCCCGTTTCTAGTTTGGCAGTGTTGGGGATTGGGATGCGCTGATTAGGTGCTTCTTCTTTGTAGGAACTAGCCGATCTACTACTGTTTGGCAGAAAAGGAGAAAATTTGCATTAGTTTTCTCAAACCACATTCAAAACCAGTTAGGGCTTTACACTTTAGAAGAACTGAGCTCTGAGTATTCAACTATTGGAATAGAAAATGAGGGTTTCTGCTTGAATGGAAGAAGCACCTTTCGCTATTCCCTTTTTGTGTCGGCTAACATAATAAAATGTCATCAAGCTGAGCTTACAAATGATTCCTTTATAGGCTCCAGTTTCATGTAGGTACTGTCTGTCTTTGCTGCACTTCCATTTTCATCATTTTGTAGCAGCTAAAACGTGGGGCAGCATTGTCACCTCCAGAACAATGGAGAAAGACTTGATCAGACGGGGTTTATATGAGGACAAAAAAGCTCATCGTTTTTGGCAGCCTTAAACCGGACGTTTTACTGGGCTGTTTCGCCGGCCTGTGTCTTGACAATTGAAATTTTGAACTGTCCAGTCAGTTGAGGAACATAGACTGCATTGCAATGTGTCTTCTTATGCAATTTACAGTTCTTACTATCCAAGCTCAAACTTGTACTAAGATGTATGAGTATGATGTAGGTTGTCGCGATCAAGGTTATTCGTAACAAGCAAACTGGACAATCAGAAGGATATGGATTTGTAGAGTTCTACAGTCATGCTGCAGCTGAAAAAGTACTTGATGGTTTTGCTGGGCATATAATGCCAAATACTGACCAACCTTTTAGGATAAACTGGGCATCATTTAGCATGGGGGATAGGCGCTCGGACATTGCTTCAGATCATTCCATATTTGTAGGCGATCTTGCCTCTGATGTCAATGATACTGCATTGCTAGAGACTTTCTCCAGCAGGTACTCCTCTGTCAAAGGTGCAAAAGTTGTTATTGATGCTAACACTGGTAGATCCAAGGGCTATGGCTTTGTGCGGTTTGGAGATGATAGTGAGAAGACAAACGCCATGACCGAGATGAATGGAGTGTATTGCTCAACTAGGCCCATGAGGATTGGCCCTGCAACTCCCAGAAAATCTTCAGGTTAGTTAACAAGTTTCTCAGTTTCCTATGTGCTCTGAATTAATTATTGGCCCAACTGAATGGAGGTTCCTTGATTTGGTTGTGCTCTTTCCCTGTTAATTTACGTTTTCTTTTGATATAGTCTGAAACTAAATCCACACAACCCTCTACCTATATGCAAACATATGAGCCTGGCTGTTGGATTACTGATGGGGCGAGATTCCAACAAAAGTGGATTCCAATGATTTTAAAATGTGGTTAAAGGGAGAAGTTCCCTCCCTTAATTGTTCGTTATTTAGGTAGAAATGAGACCTTCGTGTGGATCGAATGCGGGTGGGCTAGCTTTTACACCCATAAGCTCTAGCCATCCGAGCTAGCGCTGATTCCAATGATTTTGATTTTAACCATTCGTAGAAGTTCTGGTTTCTAGGTGGGACTACTTTTAGTTAGTTCCCTGCTCTTTAGCATCTCTTTGCCACTTTAACTTGAAATTTTCACTTGTACTTTATCACACATCTGGACTTGTTCACATTCAGCATTTGTTTGGGAGGGTGATTCGTTCAGAATATAGTTCACACTTAACACTATCTATGTAGAAAACTGTTTTTGCTCTGCATTCATGCCTTGCTGTTTTTCCGCACTACCTTTTTGGAAAGTGGGTTTGTATTGGTGATAATGACATAAGTTCATATTTTAGAGAATATTATTGATTAGTCAAATAAAATCTGAGAACTTGTCAATTGCTATTAACATTATTCTTCTAGATAAAAAATTCTACAGGAACCATTTAATGTTGTTTGCATAGCTGTGACTGTTTATTTCTGTTTCCTGAAAAAATGTTGGTGTAGGTACTTCTGGATCTACTGGTTCATCTGCTCGATCAGACGGAGATTTGACAAACACAACTGTGAGTACAGATGCATTGGCTGTAACTTATGCAATATACATTGTTATAGCTTTTCTTTTATCACAGTTGTTTAATTGTCCTTAGGTATTTGTCGGTGGGCTTGACCCAAATGTTAGTGAAGATGATCTGAAGCAAACCTTCTCCCAGTATGGTGAGATTTCCTCTGTGAAGATTCCCGTTGGGAAACAGTGCGGGTTTGTGCAGTTTCTTCAGAGGTATGGATTATTGGCCATGCACTTTTATACTTTTCAGTTCCTCCCGACATACAATTTTTGTTTGGTTAAATTGCCTCTGTCACCATTGATGGAATCCGATCGAGTAAAGATTAATGCTGTCAACATTTTTCCCTTTACCAGAAAGAATGCAGAAGATGCATTGCAAGGGCTAAATGGGAGCACCATCGGGAAACAGACCGTGCGCCTTTCATGGGGTCGCAATCCAGCAAACAAGCAGGTACTGTCATATATCCCCACCCCCAACAGTATATTGTGCAGCCAACATAACCCAGGAACCTGATGCCTACTGCATCTCTTGTTGGCAGTTGAGGAGTGACAACGGCAACCAGTGGAACAACGGGATGTACTATGCGCCCTCGCCGTTCTACAATGGGTACGGCTACCCCGCGGCACCGTTCCCTGACCCGGGCATGTACGCCGCTGCCTATGGCGCGTACCCGGTCTACGGGAACCAGCAACAGGTCAGCTGAAGATAGGAGGTTGACACGCCCATCGATCCCTCGACAACAACCCGAGGCGCGCACGCAGTAGCTGTAGCTCTTGCTAGAGAAAGAAGGTAGATGACGACGGCTTCTTAGGTGAGCTAGATGTAGTGACTGGTCATGTAAAGTACATTACTACTATTACGAAGAACTAGCACCACTAAGGCACCTATAATGACTCGATCGCCATGGCCGTCTAGCTGGATTGTTCTAGGGAAAAAAGAAGTTTTGGCCTAGAGCTGCAATATTAAGGTAGAACAATAATCTATTCAATACCTTCTGCGCGGTTTCTGATCGATTTGGCTTTCTTTGGTACTTGTTTTCGAACTGATGTTGAGCTGAGCAAGTAGGGCTAGCTGCTAGAATATTTTGCAAACAATCAATAGCTCATCCTAGCAGCAATTTCGTCACATAAATCGTCAGATAATTAGTGGAACGCTTGATGATAGTTTTGGCCTCGGAAAGAAAGTTGAACGTATTTTCTAGCTAGTTGGACGAGATTAGTGGTACAATTATTATATGAAGCTAATAAGGAGCATCAAACAGAGTAGAATCGACATTTACAGTAGCCCGCCTCTAGGGCTGGACCAAAAGCTCGTAGCTCGCGAGTTTAATGAGCGCTTGATAGTTCAGCTTGTTATGCTCCTGGCTCGCTTCTGAATGAACAAAGCTAATCATCAATTTCAGCTCGTTAAGCTTAAAGAACGAGCTAACGAGTTTCACTTGTAGCTCGCTAAGCTTGTTAGTAACAACACAACACATATTTTATCTTACATGACAAAATTGTTGCAGCAGCACCTCAGCCTATCTATTCAATCTAATCTACATAGGAGACAACAAACTAATGCATTTCCTTTTGTAGTCACCATCTTCCTTCTTAAAAATCACATCAACACACGCATCGCGTAGATTGTAATACATCAAAATCTGTTAATGAGCGCTCACGAGTTTAGCGAGCTTCAAATGAACCGAGCTGAGCCTTGACGAAACCCACCCCTGCCCGCCTCCTATTGGAGACCAGAAAAAAAAAAAGGAGACGACGTTTAAGAGTTTGTAATCTTTACCTCTTTATCTTTACCTAATATTAAAGTGAGGATTGTTTCTTCACTTTTTTTGGTCATCAGGTCCTTTTATGTATGTCAGCTATTTTTTTTCGTCCGTCATCTAGCCTGGATTTTCGCCCCTCGTTCAGGCGTAGAGTGTGAGCATGTTAAATATGTGATAATTTACATAGAAACCTATTTTTTAATGTATGAACTTTGCATATTCTACATCAGGTATGAGGGGATATTTACATTTCTAAAGGCACTAGTAGAAAAGGGGGCAATGGTCCAGGCCGGGTTGAGCATTAGTCCCGGTTCAGTCTAGAACCGGGACTAATGTGAGCATTTATCCCGGTTCGTGCGGCTAAGGCATTAGTCCCGGTTCACCTGGGCCCTTTAGTCCCGGTTCGTGTTACAAACCGGGACTAAAGGGTGCGATGACCTTTAGTCCCGGTTCGTGCCTCAAACCGGGACTAAAGATTAGACCTTTAGTCCCAGTTTGAGGCACGAACCGGGACTAATGGGGTTGAGACCTTTAGTCCCGGTTCGTGCCATGAACCGGTACTAAAGGTCTCATTTTCAAACTCTACCCCCCCTCCCCCCCGATCGCCTTTTCAGTTTAAAAAAAATAAAAGAAAATGATGGAAATGTCAAAAAAATAAAATAAAATAAGTTTCCCATGTGATATGTGGTCTAGTTGTTGGGAAATTTTACAAACATGAATTTTCGACTTTTTTGCAAAATCTCTCGAGAATTTGTAAAAATGGGCGTAACTTTTGCATACGAACTCGGATGAAAAAGTTTTTTATATGAAAAATCATCTACTCAAAAAGTTACATCCAAATTTATTTGGGGGAACCCCGTTAAACATTTTCAAAATCCTCAAAAACCTAACAGAAAAAAAGTTACGGGGCTTTTAAGATCTGGAGAGGCAAAAAAATTCAAAAAAATTCAAACTATGGTCAAACTGTGGTCAAACAATGGTCAAACTAATTATTCTACAATATTAGTGTTACTAAATAATTATTTTAGTTATTTTGAATTTTGGTCAAATCTGGTCAAACTATGGTCAAACTATGGTCAAACAATGGTCAAACTAATTATTCAAGAAATATTAGTGTTACTAAATAATTATTGTTTTTTAAAACAATAGTTTCAAAACTCAAACAGTGAAATGTGTCACTTCATGCTCAAGCAAAATTCCTGAGGGTTAATAGGATTGACATCTTACTATTGTCAGGAAAACAACAAGTGCAGACTCGGAAGCGAAGGAGAATAGAACTCAAAAGTTAAGCGTGCTCGGGCTAGAGTAGTGAGAGGGATGGGTGACCGGTCGGGAAGTTAGATGATTTGGAATGATGAGGGGTGATTAGAGGATAAATTGAATAGTGATGAGGGGGTGGTGATTAGAGATTAGAGGTTAAAATTTGAAAATAAAAAAATTTCAAAAAAAAATTCAGAAAAAATCCTTTAGTACCGGTTGGTGTTACCAACCGGGACTAAAGGTGGGCCTCCAGGCAGCGGCCACGTGGAGACGACCCTTTAGTCCCGGTTCAAGAACCGGGACTAAAGGCCCTTACGAACCGGGACAATAGGCCCGTTTTCTACTAGTGAGGGTCGGTGCATTGTTGTAATTTTTTCCATTAAAGTGATTGTCAAATTTTATTTTGTATTCAATAGTGGCTTAAGCTATCTCATAAAGCTATTGTAGACGTGCCTTGGTACTCCTACAATACTTAGACGGTTTTTCGAGATTGCTACCCGGTAGACACATTTACCAACCACCCTCAGACAAAAAGAAAACTGAAATAATGTAAATTTAATCATTTCTTACGACACGAGGCAACCTCCATCGTTCAATATCCAATCAAGACGAGCAACCCTAGCTAACATGAACTTCTTCAGAGAGTCATCAAAAGATCGTGCGGTAGAGAAAGACATTTGTTGTAAGATGATGCAAAACCTAAACAGTCATATATGCAGGGTGGAGGAAGGAGTAATTCAACAGGAAAAAAGGTCGGTATTGTCGTCTGATTAATGTGATAGTAAAAAATATGTGTGATACACACAATTGATATCGAACCACAGAATATGTATCCTAAAGATTTTTTTTCGATCAAAGGGGAGCACCCCCCGGGTCCATTTTCATAGAAAATGAAACCCAACACGCATACAGGTCTTCTGGCAACAACACCAGGTTTCATACAGTGACAAAGTGTTGGCAACAACTGCCACTAGCAAAGAAATTCTACTCCCTACTAGTAGTCTACTGGAGTATCAAAGATAAAGATATGATAAAACTACATCTCATCTAGAATTGGGAAAATCAACTCATTGGGAAGAAGACCACATGAATTTCTTCCGCCAGCCTTGGGTTCTCCTTTACTTGCTCCAGGGTAGCACGCCCTCCATGTGACAGCCCGTGGATGTTTTTGGACCAGGAAAGTTGTTCCGCTGCTTCACAGCATCTCAGTCTGGTTCCAGTTCCAGCGGTGATCTCAGCTTTCTCAACATGTGGTCTCTGAAGAGTTTCATCGCCCCTTCGTGCAGCTCCTTGTGTAGTTTCATCCAGTCCCCCAAGTATGAACTTATCTTCTGCCAGACCTCTCACTGTTGTTTTTGGAATCTCCAGGTTTTTTCTCATTTTGAGCAGCTCAACCTTCTCCATGATGGGTAAGTTGTCTTTTACTCTGTTGCTTTTTCTAGCAGCTTGTACTGGTCCCCAGGATCCCTGCTTTTTTGAAGTCTTTCTCTTCTTATATTCAAACATCACAGCTTCTTCCTCATAGGTGGGCATGATGTCATCAGGTAAGTAGACTTCCTCTTCCTCTTCTTCAATTACTTGTTCCATTCTCTCATTTTCCTCATGGTATTTAGTTTCTACCAGACTGATGGAATCTTCAGTTTTGTCCAGTTCCTCACTCATCTCAACAAATAGGAATCTAGTAACTTCCATCTCAGGATCTTCTACAGGCACTACTTCACTCCCCTCCTTCTGATCCTCATCTGTTTCTGTCCTCTCCTTCTCATCTCCTCTCCGGAAGGCTTCCCACACAGCTTTCTCACTTAGTGGTGTCCATGTGTCAGATAGAGAGTGATTCCTCTGACCATTGGTGTTACCATTTCCAGCTCCATTTCTACTTTCATTCCCTCCAGCACTACAGGGTGTTCTTTGGGTGTTCTCATTACTATTCAAACTATCTTCAGTTTCCATGCCACTGTTGTTGTCTCTGTCTGTATCTCCTCCCCCATTCTGTCGCCCAGCACTTGTCTGCATTTCTTCAGCCATAGGTTTTGGCACTTCCACAGTGATCTGAACCTGCACTAATTTACCTTCTAGAGCAAACAACCTTTCATTGGGGATTTTGGATGGATCTCTACATTGGATTTTCACCCTGACCACCTCAAACATACTTTTAAACATTAGTTGCCAGTCCACATCCATCATCAGTCCAAAAACTGATGTGATTTGGTCCAGGGAAGACCACTCACACCACTTAGGTAGTAATTTCCTAAGTTGAACCCAGACTTCAATGAGGTTATCATTCTTGATTAGTTCCTCCTTCCAAGCAACCACCTTAACTGTAATGTCTTCTCTGGACAGTCCAAAGCATGGGTAACCAGCTACCTGATCCACAGAGATGTGAGGTGGAAATTTTACCAGGTAAGACCATCTTCCAAAAGGCCTAATCTGCCAAGGCCAATTGGTCTTGTAGATTACAGCAAATTCCTTAGCCAAATCTTCTTTGTTGATCTCTCCTGATTCAATGTACACCACCCCACAATTCTTAAAGCTGCCAATGGCATTTTGAACCATATCTGGAACCTCTATGTGATAGAAACCTAAACCTGCAGCTGCACTTCCCACGAACTTAGCCATCTGGTGTGGCCTTCTCCTGACTGGACAATCACAAACAGCATGTGTTGTACTTTTGCAGATGAAGCAAAGCTTAGCTCTCTTGCATTCAGTTTGTGGATGTCCTGGATCGCCGCAATTAAAGCACATTGCCTGACTGTATTCAGTGAAATCCACCGTTGTTTTTTCTTTCCCTTCTACATTGGTACTAGATCCAGCCCTGTTCAAGCCCTTTTTCTGCTTCTCTTTTCCAGACTGGGTCTTCTGCTGTCCCCCTGTGTTTGAGACTTGTTGTTGTTGATTTCCCCCATGATGGCTTCCTCCAGTAGGCATCTGAGACTGGCCAGGCAGCGCCCACTGATTATTCATGGGGAAATTTGGAGGGGGAGGGAAAGGGGGGTAGGCACCTGGAAACCCCCAAGGTGGAGCCCCTGGGTAACCAAACTGCTGATTCATGGGTGGGGGGAAACCAAACATCCCCGGCGCCCCTGGATGCTGCTGAAATTCATCCTGAATCGCCAGGGGCTGTTGATTCCGGCCAGCCCCACGACCTCTCCCCCTTCCTCGTCCTCCTTCTCCCATCTCCTCTCCCTCCGATGCGATCTCGGGCACAGAGATGGTGTAGCTGAGACCCTCAGTTGCAGATTCGCTGGGATTGGTGGACAAGTGGACTCTACTTTCCTTCTCCTCGGCTGGACGGCAAAATTCACCCCCCAAACCCCTGCCCTCTAAGAACCCCCTGCGGATCTGAGCTGCCGCCCCTCTCTGATCTGGAGCCTTCTCAGAGGTGGTAGTCTTATCCTTCTCACCTTACCAAAGCTGGCTGTAAAAGTCACCGCCATTTTCTTCTCTAAACTCACTGACAATGGGGTCCGGTCTACTTGGTGACCTGGCAGCCTCTTTGAATCGATCCTCTCCTCCCTCCCCCCTTTCCTGATGAAGTTTGAAATTTCTGTCAAGCCTCTCGATGGCCATCCATGGTGGATCTGCCAAACCCTCCTCTGCATCTGCCTCCTGGAGTCCACAACAAGCAGCTGCTGCATCAGAACGAATCTCAGCACGACAAGTTCGCTGCAATCCAGCTTGTCTTCCACCTGCATCACTCCAGTAGGGGCCTAGTTCTGCATTGGTCTGAATATCCTCCACTTCGCCCTCTGAGTACGGGAAGAAGAATTGGCCTCTTCCGAAGCCCAATTCAAAATCAGCCCCGGGGTGAGTGGTTGTCCCAGCGCGAAAATCCGATCCCTCTCTTCCTGGGATGTCCTCGACATAGCTCGTAGAGCAAGCAGCATTCGCGCATCGCGTACCTGACCTGCAGCAATTTCTGCATCCCTTGCTGCTCGTGCCGCGGCCCTCTGTTTCCTCCCCAAATCGGACATCAACCCAACGATCTCTTGGTCTGATGCTCTGTTCCCCTCGCCGCCGGTTTCCATCTGTGGTGACGGGAGACGCTAGTCCAGACCACCGAACTGGCCAGATCTGTTGCCCAGCGCTCCTCGCTAAATCGGCACCTCGGAACAGCGGCGGCGGCGAGATGGAGTGGTGGGGTGGGAACCGAGTAGATCCAGTGGATCTGGGTCTCTGGCTTTTGCTGCGGAGTGGAAGGGAGTGTGGCGGAGCAGGCGGCGGAGGTGCGGCGAGCATCCCCGCGGGGACGCGGTGGGAGCGGTGGGACGCGGTGGGACGCGGTGGGAGCGGTCACTATAGGTGGCTCTTAAGCTATAGGTAGGATAAACCAATAGCTTTGATAAACCTAGCAAAGCTATTGGTTTATCCTAAAGATATGTCACACAAAATTGATATTGTGCAATAGAATGTGTATGCCCCGTTGCAACGCACGGGCATTTGTGCTAGTAGTTATTAAAGGCAACAATATATTACATACACGATTACATGGCTGCACCCTTTGACGACACGCAGTGTGCGGCTCTTAAGCATTTCATGAACGCGATTTCTGCTCGATTGGTTCACATGTCTTAGCGCGGTGGAAGTGTTCCGTCGAGGAAGGCACTGATCAACGCCAGAGCTTGCTCGGGCTCGTAAACACCAGCCCACCCTTGTATCCCTGAACGAACCCTCCAGCCTGCAACAAAGCAGAGCAGCATTGTCACAAGTGATAATCTCCACTGACAACCGCAACGTCAGCGCTCAGTTTCCCTCGTTGTTTACTGTCCATGGGCACCATGGCTCCGTGACATCAAGTCCGAGGACATGTAGGGTGTACCTCATGGCGATGAACGCGCATACGGAGTCAAAGTCGCCGCTGAAAAGGAAAAAAAATAACTTTCCGCTGTTACACACTCTGGCAGATCTTGCTTGTGGTTCGGTGTTGGGTCTGACGTTACCTGTACAGCCACACCAGGAGGTGGTGCTCCATCGGCCACTTAAGGGTTGGCAGCATCGACGCCGGTCCATCATTCCACTTCAATTTGCTGCAAAAGTAGTAGATCGAGTGTCAGTTAGGGGAGTTTATTTGCTGCAAAGGTGTTTTGTTTTACTGTCACAGTTTGCTGTCCTAGTCAAGCAATTAACCTTACGCGTAGTGTGACCACTCTGTTGGTCTAGCATGCATGGCCTCTTGCACCCGACGATGATTGACAGTGGCGGGTCTAGGGGTGGGGTGGTGGGGCCATGCCCCCCCCCCCCCCCCCCCCCATACAATATGTAGAACTTTTTTACTAGTGCATTCATATGCATATTCAGTACTTTATTAACTATTTGCAATGTGTGTTCACAAAAAAAAACTACCACTTTTGTAATGTTGACCCACGATGGTCATTCTAGATTCGCCACTGATGATTGAGGTCCCATGTAAGTTGCACTTCTCGGTGATATTCGCCCACACCTCATCTGAGATCATCCCGTGGCTCCACAGATAGTCAACATCTGCCTTACTGTTCATATCGTCATCCAGGTATGGGTTGCCAACGGCGGGTTCGGCTCCTCTGCAGTGATGTTATTACTGCACCGGTACAGTTACTTGTACTATCTATCATTCAATAATATCGGAAGGCTCTCGTTTCTCCCCATCTGTCTCTGTCAAAGCGACGTCTTCTTCCTTTCGCCGACGCCGCCTCCGACCTCCACCTCCTCGATCTGCTTGCCGGGCACGCAGGTGCCGCTCCCGCCGGACACCACGCCCGCTTTCGTCCACGCCAGCCGTGATGCTGGCAGCTACAGCATTCGGTGCTGCTTATGACGACGATGGCGTTGCTTATCAACGACATGCAGTAGATGTCTCATGGAGCTCTCGTCGCCCGGTGCAGCAGCTAGCAGCACTAATTATTAAGCCGGAATGGCTAAGTGCAGAGCAGATACATTGCTCTCAGAGCCGGGGACAAGGAGCCCGCGATAGCCAGCTCTTGCCGCCGAGGACATACTCCACGAGGACATGGAGGCTCCTCCCGCCGACCTCGACGAGGAACGCGGCGACAATGATGTTCCGGAGCAGCACGGGCGACCTGGACAGGGCGGAAGGTGGCAGCAGGGCGACGACATACTCCACGAGCAGCAGGGCGACCTGGAGGCTCCTCCTACCGACCTCTACAAGGAACACGACGACGGCGATGTTCCGGAGCAGCACAGGAGACCTGGACAGGGAGGAAGCCAGGAAGGTAGCAGCCACGCGAGGGGACAAGCACGCCTCGGCCACCACGCTCTCCTTAAATGGTTTCATCAATCACTGCCATGCCCTCGACGATGGTGCCCCAGGAACTTCCGGCCGAATCAAGCCTCTAATGGCGACGATGAGAACGACGCAGTGCAGCTCACGAGTTAATAGGTTTTTGTTTCCATTAATTAACAGGATTATGGAGAACCATCAGATTACAATGGATGGTAGATATTAAGGCTACAGTACCCGTACAGTGATAGTTCAACTGCAGAGGAGCTGAACCCGTTGCCAACCTAATTAACCAAAGCAGAGAGATGCACTCACTTTACTGAAGAAAATCAACTGAAAATATGTACTACTGGTCCTAGAGTAAATGAGTAATAGTAGAAGGATTGTACAAAAATCGAACAGAGTAATAACTAGTATTAATAGATTCATGGCGCGTACCAGGATACCCCGTAGGTTTTGAAGTCCTTGTACTGTTATTCAGGTTGTGGCTCAGGATGGTGGCCGCGAGCTGTGGCACATAGTGCCCGCCGTAGCTCTCTGCGGAGATGTAGAAGGGACGACTGTTGTACTCCGGAAATCTGTAAGCCATTTGACGAGGAAGATAAGAGAGTGGTTTTTGTGCACCCATGCAATAAAACATAGCAAAATATTTTAAAAAAATTAAAACTTTATGGAATGATCATCAACAAATGTTATGGACGCTTGTTAAGTTTGGTGGTCAAATAAAATTCGAGCAACTTTGTACAAAAAAGACAAAATCATTAAAAATTAGTCAAAATATAAATGCACTGTTTGAGCAGATTTTATAATTTTGTCTTTTTTTTATACAGAGTTCCTCGAATGTTATTTGACAAGCAAACTTTGCAAGCACCCCTAACATTTGTTGATGATCATTCCCATAAAGTTTCAAAATTCTTTGAAATATTTTACTCTGTTTCCTTGCGTGGGTGCATCGAAAATGGGTGCAGCCACTACTTTTCCTTGTAGTATAGACTACATACGAAGCAAAATGAGTGAATCTACATTGCAACGCACGGGCATTTAACTAGTATATAATAAAAATGAAAACTAGTTGTCGTTCGAACTCGTGACCAGCTTTTAGCATGCACGCCTTGCTAGCCAGTTGGCCAATTCAAATATAATATCATGGGAGGATTCACACTGTTTATATAAGCCGGACGGAACAACATAAATTAAAGAAATTTAATCAGGCAAAAAAGACAATGCCGGGTCTGTTATTCAAACATCCGACCAAAGGTTATATAGCAGCCTTGGATACCACTCCAACCAAAAAGGTCTCATGTTTTTAAATTATAATTAGTATCTATGACTGTATAACAAACATAATTTCAAAAATTACATGTCATTTTAAGAAGAATTCATGTGTTATTTTAAAACATATTCATACAATTTAAAATATTTATGAATTATAATTTTTTATAAGATTCAAATATTATTCATGTGAGGATCTGCAATCTGAGGTCGCACTAAGATCATTTTTTTTTTAAAATACAAACTTTTTTATACTATATAAACTTTTGAAAAAAGCACAAAAAAATTCTTCAAACGTGAACACTTGTATGTACTACATGAACATTTTGTTATAAACATGGGAAGTTATAAACTCATATGAGAGTTAAATTACTTTAATATTTTATTAAAAATACGTGAACTTTTGAAAATGTAAAATATTTTCATATTTGGCAATTTAATAATGTTTATTTTTGTTAAATTATTAAGTAGATATTTTACGAAATTTCTAATTTAATTTAATTTTAATTATATCTATATTGTTGATAACACATGATTATAATTTACGTATTTCTACAAATATTTAAAATGGAAAAAAACTAAAACGTTGACAATGGGGTGCACTGTGGTCCGTTTTACCTACACGAGCGCACCATGTTATAAACAGATATTTATCCTTTGTAATATTATTACATGTCATGGGTTGGACTGGTATCTTGGCCGCTATAGCCTTAGAGCATTACTAGTAGAACCCTCAAACTCTCAAACCCTCACTAGCGTTTTAAGGGTCCAAAAATAATCTTTTTTGCACTTTACGGGTTGAAAAACAGGGGCAAAGATTAGAACCCTCAAATCCAACCCTTATAACGGAATATTCCCCATGAACGACGTTGTCGTTGCGCGCGGGAGGTCGACGGGGCGGCCGCTGGCGACGGGGGCGACTAGCAGCGGCGGTCGCGGGCGTGGGCGCGGGAGTTGGGAGGATTTTTCCCTCCCGCATGAGGATAACCGCCAAATGAGGGTTGGGGTAGGTTTTGCTCCCCAACCCTTACTTTTGAGGATTGGGAGAGGGTTTGAGGGTTGGACCTTTAAAAAAAATTGAGGGTTTGAGGGTTAAGGGGTTCTAGTCTGCGGCTTTTTTTCGACGAAAACTATTAAAAAAATAGTTATTTTTAGGGGTTTAAGGATTTGAGGGCTCTACTAGACTTGCTCTTAGAGCATCTCTAGCAGACTTCGCATCCCACCGACCCGCAAAACGGGTTTGCAATTCGCGAAAAAACGGTTTTGCGGGTCGATTTTAGTTGCGGCCGAACAGAACCCATATAATCAACCGGTAAAAATAAATATTTTCTGAATATACCGAACAGGCACACAACTAGCCTTTTTTTTTTTGGCCGTCTTCTTCCTCACACCAAATTGAAATCAACCGTAGGCCAGGCCGGTCGTCGGCGGACAGGAGGGCGAGGAAATCGCGGGGCGGAGGCCAGGGCGACTGGGGCAGCCCGGGACGGCCGGACTCCTCCGTTCACATCACTGTAGATCAAACCAAACAGGCAAATACGAAGCCGCCGTCGCCGTAGCTAGCTGAAGCTAGCTAGCTCAATCGATTTTGAGCGGATGCTAGCTAGCTTAGCTAGCTCAATGGATTCTGAACGGACGGAGCTAGCTAGCTAGAACTAGCTCAATTGATTCGAGCTAGTACGGGGATGGGTGACACAACGGCCCGGGCGGGCGCGCGGGCGGATGGCGGTCGGAGGGCCGAGACGGGTGGCCGGCGGCCAACTGTCGGGGGGCCGGGACGGGCGGCCGGGGACGGGTGGGGCGCCGTCTGAGGCTGCACGGATGGCGAACGTGGATGTTTCCGTGGCAGTTGGCTCCCGCCGACTGCTTTCTCTCGATACGGGGCATCGCACAAGCGGACGCGAAAACTGTATTTTTCAGACTAGGAGGAGTTTTTTTTACGGTGCTCCTCAAATTTTTTTCGGGTCCGACATGTTTACAGTATTTGATCGGGAAGCATTTTTCACGCGGACCCGCATTTTGTCAGTTATTTTGAAGGTCAGGGCATTATATGGGGTCTACTAGAGATGTTCTTAGGGGTGCATTTTCCAATCATTGTCCGACACTATTTTTGCTGGAATAATTTTTCGTTTATGTCAATCAGCCTTTATAAATCACTAGCAAAAAGGCCCGTGAGCTGCAACGGGAGAAAAAAAATCCTCTCATATCTATAGCTGGGCCAGTTGGACAAACTGCATGTAGCCAGGCACGTCATGAGACCGAACCCTTCCATCAATTTTATTTTTTGCCAGCTCTTCGGACTTGGCCCACAGTGCGCCGCCAGATGAGCTTCCTCCGTTGGCCAAAATGGGTGGCAAGTAATGAAACCAAATAGCGTATGTAAAATTAATTAAAGCAGGACGAAACGAAACGGGATGAAACCAAAAATATCACATCCATTTAATAGTAGGTATAGATATAGATATAGATATAGATATAGATATAGATATAGATGTGAATATACATAGGGCAGCAAATTTGATTTTTTTTTTCTGCTGGCTAGCCACGCCCACATGCAAGCGACAGGTCGTGGTTTCGAGTACCCACCTGGCCAGTTTTTACTTTTTACGATATTTGTTGTTTCTCTCCGAGGGCTTTTTTGTAAGAAGAAAATAATTCAAGGTGTTTTCTGCAAAAATCAGGCCACACTCCTGCCGTCGGGTCGCTGAGAATGGGCCCATGCATGCTGGTGTGCCTTGTCAGCGTCATGGAGGTATACATGTATGATTTGAAGCGTATTTGTACGTCTATGTCAAGTTATGAAACCAGTTTAATGTATTTTTCAAATTCAAGCACTAAAGTAAATATCCGTCACAAGTTCAGGCTGGTGGTATAATTACCTCTTTCTAATAAGGGTATCTAGACCCTAATGCACCACATGCCACCTGCCTCACAAACTTAGTAGGTGGCCAGGTGAACATCAGGTTGGTGGTCTACTCTTTCTTTTTTTGAGACGATGCAAAAGATTCGTCATTTTTAAAAAGAAGAGAGTTTCCCGGTTAATTAAAGGAAAACTGAGCAAAAACCTAGATTACAAATCCGAAATGGGGCACACGCGGACGACCTAACTACAAATAGGATCATGACACACACCCACTGACATAGTCGGATCGTCAACACCAACTGAGAGCATTATCGACATCATCCATCACATCTGATTAGACGACTTTGACTTCGCCTTGGACAAGCACACACTTACCAACCGTCGAGAGATTGCACTGAACAACAAAGCAACGTCGAATTGTTGACTAAAGTGTCGAGGACATGGCATCTCTGATTTTGCTGAAGAGCTTCACAGGAGAAGAAGTAAGCCTCACACCAACCTAGACAACACAACATCCGGAGAGCACCACCCACTGAAAACCACCATCATGGAGTCATCGTTGTCATAGTGGCCCGCCTCCCGCAACTTCGACTTCTCTGTCACAACAAAAAACCAACATAGGCGCATCTAGTGGCACATCAGATCATTGATAGTAAAAGGACAAGCCGCGAGCCGGCTCCGCTCAACATCATCGCCATTACCACACAAGTTGCAACAACACAGCAACCTTCCCACACCGCCGGTTGATACGTCTCCAACGTATCTATAATTTTTGATTGTTCCATGCTATTATATTATCTGTTTTGGATGTTTATAGGCTTTATTAAACACTTTTATATTATTTCTGGGACTAACCTATTGACCCAGAGCCCAGTGCCAGTTTCTGTTTTTTTCCTTGTTTTAGTGTTTCGAAGAAAAGGAATATCAAATGGAGTCGAAACAGAATGAAATCTTCTGGAGAAGTTATTTTTGGAAGGAAAGCAACCGGGGAGGCTTGGAGTCCACGTCAAAGAAGCAACGAGGAAGGCACGAGGTAGGGGGCGCGCCCACCCCCAAGGGCGCACCCTCCACCCTCGTGGGCCCCTCGTGGCTCCCCTGACGTACTTCTTCCTCCTATATATACCCATATACCCTAAAATGATCGGAGAACAGAATAGATCGGGAGTTCCGCCGCCGCAAGCCTCTGTAGCCACCAAAAACCTCTCGGGACCCTGTTCCGGCACCCTGCCGGAGGGGGGAACCCTCACCGGTGGCCATCTTCATCATCTCGGCGCTCTCCATGACAAGGAGGGAGTAGTTCACCCTCGGGGCTGAGGGTATGTACCAGTAGCTATGTGTTTGATCTCTCTCTCTCTCTCTCTCTCTCTCTCTCTCTCTCTCTCGTGTTCTTGATTTGGCACGATCTTGATGTATCGCGAGCTTTGCTATTGTAGTTGGATCTTATGATGTTTCTCCCCCTCTACTCTCTTGTAATGGATTGAGTTTTCCCTTTGAAGTAATCTTATCGGATTGAGTCTTTAATGATTTGAGAACACTTGATGCATGTCTTGCCGTGCGTATCTGTGGTGCCAATGGGATACCACGTAATCCACTTGATGTATGTTTTGGTGATCAACTTGCGGGTTCCTCCCATGAATCTATGCATAGGGGTTGGCACACGTTTTCGTCTTGATTCTCCGGTAGAAATTTTGGGGCACTCTTTAAGGTTCTATGTGTTGGTTGAATAGATGAATCTGAGATTGTGTGATGCATATCGTATAATCATACCCACGGATACTTGAGGTGACATTGGAGTATCTAGGTGACATGAGGGTTTTGGTTGATTTGTATCTTAAGGTGTTATTGTAGTACGAACTCTAGGGCTGTTTGTGACACTTATAGGAATAGCCTAATGGATTGATTGGAAAGAATAACTTTAAGGTGGTTTCGTACCCTACCATAATCTCTTCGTTTGTTCTCCGCTATTAGTGACTTTGGAGTGACTCTTTATTGCATGTTGAGGGATAGTTATGTGATCCAATTATGTTATTATTGTTGAGAGAACTTGCACTAGTGAAAGTATGAACCCTAGGCCTTGTTTCAACGCATCGCAATACCGTTTACGCTCACTTTTATCATTAGTTACCTTGCCGGTTTTATAATTTCAGATTACAAAAACCTATATCTACCATCCATATTGCACTTGTATCACCATCTCTTCGCCGAACTAGTGCACCTATACAATTTACCATTGTATTGGGTGTTGAGGGAGTCCTGGATTAGGGGGTGTTCGGGTAGCTGGACTATACCTTCGCCGGACTCCTGGACTATGAAGATACAAGATTGAAGACTTCGTCCCGTGTCCGGATGGGACTTCCCTTGGCGTGGAAGGCAAGCTAGGCGATGCGGTGTCTATATAAACCGGAGGGTTGTAGTCCGTAGGACGAACCATCATCATAAACAATCATACCATAGGCTAGCTTCTAGGGTTTAGCCTCCTTGATCTCGTGGTAGATCTACTGTTGTACTACCCATATCATCAATATTAATCAAGCAGGAGTAGGGTTTTACCTCCATCGAGAGGGCCCGAACCTGGGTAAACTTCGTGTCCCTTGTCTCCTGTTACCATCTGACCTTGACGCACAGTTCGGGACCCCCTACCCGAGATCCGTCGGTTTTGACACCGACATTGGTGCTTTCATTGAGAGTTCCTCTGTGTCGTCGCCTTTAGGCCCGATGGCTCCTCTGATCATCAACAACGATGAGGTCCAGGGTGAGACTTTTCTCCCCGGACAGATCTTCGTCTTCGGCAGCTTCGCTCTGCGGGCCAATTCGCTTGGTCATCTGGAGCAGATCGAAAGCTACGCCCCTGGCCATCAAGTCAGGTTTGGAAGCTTAAACTACACGGCTGGTATCCGCGGAGACTTGATCTTCGACGGGTTCGAGCCACAGCCAAGCGCGCTGCACTATCTCAAGGGGCATGATCTAGCTCTGCCTCTGAACAGTGTCCTGGAGGCCGCACATGCACCGGTTCCGACCCTAGACTCGGAGCCTATTACACCAATCGAGGATGAGCGGTTGGATGTCACCATGGGGGCTGCGATCTCAAAGGCAATCGAGCCGAACGCCAGCCCCGCACTCCGCATGACCCGTGACTCCGAGGGTCCGGACTCCTATCCGGACTCCGAACCCCCCGTGCCCCTACCAATCGAATCCGATTGGGCACCCATAATGGAGTTCACCGCCGCGGACATCTTTCAGCGCTCGCCTCTTGGCGACATCTTGAACTCTCTCAAGTCTCTCTCTATGTCAGGAGAGCCCTGGCCGAATTACGGTCAGCAAGGATGGGATACGGACGATGAGGAAATTCAAAGCCCACCCACCACCCACTTTGTAGCCACCATCTACAACCTAAACGACGTGCTCAACTTCGACTCTGCAGACATCGACAGCATGGATGACGATGCGGGAGATACCGATGAACCAACGCTCATAGGGCATTGGACATCCACCGCATCCCACGATGTGTACATGGTGGATACCCCTAAAGGAAACGACAACGAAGAAAAAGGGGATGGAACGGGAGATAGACCCCCCGGAAAGCAATCAAAGCGTCGGCATAAACGCCGACCCAAGCCCCGCCTCGATAAAAACCCAGCCATAGAGCAGGACAAGCCGGTAGACGACGAGCAAGCCTTAGAGCAGCCGTCCGAGCAGGGCAACACGGATAGAGAAACCAAAACTCCCTCCCCCGGGGAAAACGGCATTCTGGACAACCTTACGCCGGATAAATCCATGGAGCAGAAAAGTCTCCACAAGAGGCTCGTTGCAATTGCAAGAAGCCTGAAAAAGCAGAAGCGGAAGCTAAAGACAACGGAAGATGCACTCCGTATTAAATGGAACAAAGTAATCAACACCGCAGACAGATACGGCGACGCTCGCCGTACTAAAAGCTATCCAAAGAGAAAGCTACTGCCCGAATTCAACGAAGAGGCCCTAGAGCCCTCGCACTCAAAAAATAAAAAAGCCATACGGTCGCATAGACGACCCCATAAGGCGGCAAATGGCACCGCACTCAAACCGATATGCGACCCACCTAAGGATTCGCATCATGGCCCAGCCAGGTCCATTTATGGGCCAAGAAAGCAAGTTCTTGTAAGCAATGCAGAAAAGCCATCATCAGAATCCGGCACACCCAAATACAGGGGCGCCGCACATCCCCTATGCTTCACCGATGAGGTTCTGGACTATGAATTTCCAGAGGGATTCAAACCCGTTAACATAGAGGCGTACGATGGAACAACAGACCCCGGAGTCTGGATCGAGGACTATATCCTCCACATACATATGGCTAGAGGAGATGATCTTCACGCCATTAAATATTTACCCCTTAAGCTTAAAGGGCCAGCCCGGCACTGGCTTAAAAGCCTTCCCAAAAACACAATTGGAAGTTGGGAAGAGCTCGAGGATGCTTTCCGAGCAAATTTTCAAGGGACCTATGTCCGCCCTCCGGACGCAGACGATCTTAGTCACATAACTCAACAGCCCGGAGAATCAGCTTGGCAGTTCTAGAATAGATTCCTTACTAAAAAGAATCAGATAGTCGACTGTCCGGACGCCGAAGCCTTAGCAGCTTTCAGGCACAATGTCCGAGACGAATGGCTTGCCAGACACCTCGGCCAGGAAAAGCCAAGAACAATGGCCGCACTCACAAGCCTCATGACACGCTTTTGCGCAGGAGAGGACAGCTGGTTGGCAAAGCGCAGCCCCAGCGACCCAAGTACATCCGAAACTAGGGATGGAAACGGAAAACCACGATGCAACAAGGATCGTCGCTGGACTAAAGAAAAAAGTCCGAAGAGCACGGTAGTTAATGCCGGATTCAAAGGCTCACGACAAAATCAGACAAAACCACCCCTCCAGGATAACAGGGATGATCCGTCCAACTTAAATAGAGTCCTGGACAGGATATGTCATATACACAGTACCCCGGGGAAGCCTGCTAACCATACCCACAGAGATTGTTGGGTTTTCAAACAATCCGGCAGACTCAATGTCGAACACAAGGGGCTCGACACGCCAAGCGAAGACGAGGACGAACCCCAGAAGCAGAGCACCAGGAGACAAAAGAACTTCCCACAAGAAGTAAAAACAGTGAACTTACTTCACGTAACAAAACGTGTGGCACCCATTATGGTATGCACAATACGACCTATCCCCAAGGGGGCCCGCCACTGGTTATTAAAACCAATCACCTTCGATCAGCTAGACTATTCTAGAAATATCAAAAACGCAGGCTGGACTGCCCTGATACTCGACCCAATAATTGGCGGATTCCAGTTTACAAATGTCCTTATGGACGGCGGCAGTGGACTAAACCTGATATATCAGGATACAATCCATTACATGGGGATAAACCCAGCAAGAATCCGCCGCAGCAAAACCTCCTTTCAAGGGGTAGCACCTGGTCCGGACACCCATTGTAGGGGTTTTCTCCGGCTCGAAGTTATATTCGGCTCTGCCGATAACTTCCATCGCGAAAAGCTGACCTTCCATGTCGTCCCGTTTTCAAGTCGCTATCAAGCACTACTGGGACACGAAGCTTTCGCTCGCTTTAACCCAATACCGCACTATGCATCTCTCACGTTTAAGATGCCCGGTCCACAAGGCATCATCTCTTTGAAGGGGAAGCACTAGAGTGCGCCTCCCCCAAGCGGAGGACTGTGCAACCGCTTAGACAGCCGCACAATAAAATGGCCTCACCAGCCAAAAAACTTTTCGACATAGGTCACTAAAGGCCACGAACGCGTAATAGACGAGTTCGGCACAAGTCCATCATCAATACAGGCTTAGAGGCCATATACCCGTACCAGGGGCTATACGTAGAGACAATAAAGCTCAATTTTACATTTTACTTTATACTTCATTTATTTTAAAACCTTTTGTTTGGCACGACCCGTTTTCATTTTAGTTCCTCTCTTTTACAGATGAATGTCGTGCGGCGCCCGTCCAGGATACGGCACAACGGAGACACAGGCGCAGACGTGCAGTAGGGACCCGTCCTAAAGGATTCTTTTCAGATTAAGACCCTGCGTAAACCTTTTTTATTGTCTCTTGTTGCAATACATCCCCTGGTTTTTTTCCGACATAACCAAGGAGGAGGCTGGCGTCTTGGCATGTGGCCACGTCAGAATTTTTTGCACGTACCTGGACACTAGGGGCTTTTTTAGCAAAGAGTGTTGTTTAGCCCGCACTCATAAAGACCGAACACCTTAGGGAGTGTTCGGCGTCGCGAGTTTTGGCATTATATGCATCAACTCCGAATCATGTCTTTGGTCAAATGTTGGGTTGCCCGGCTCCTGAGTTCGGCTACCTTACGTTCCGCTCTATGGCTAAGGTAGCACCAGGAGAACTGCTGCGATTGTGCCCCGGTTTGGCCGGGCGAGCACCTCAGTAGAGAAAGCCGAAAACTGACTGTCATGATGTAGCGTGAGACTGGTTAGCCACTCGATGACCTATTGGAATCTATCGGATTCCCCCGCTTTAACGAAGGGCCGCTTCCCGGTCAGGCACATACGCGCCCCGAACTCGGGCGAGCGCAGTCGCCACCAATGGGCTACCTAAATAGTCCCACTGTCAAGCTCCTATGGCTAAGTGGAAGTGTTAAAGCATTATAGTCCGGTTGCCTCGCCCGCTGCGCTATCACCTCCTTTGTAGGACCAATACGTTGGGTTAAGTGTGAAAATGCGTCTTCCGCGAGCACCCCCGCACTATGTGCGTGGGGGTTGAAGCCAACGACTGCAATCTTTCAGATTTTATACATATATTTTAAACGGCCGCACAGGAGGTGTTCATAATACTTGAAGGCACAAGTATAAAAAGGCCACTACAGTTTATAAAAATATTACTTCATCATTACATATGCTATAATAGCATAGCATCCTTTGAGCACTGCGTCTCTATTACACGAGCGCCTTCAAGGACTTCCTGAAAATAGTGCTCGGAGGACACTCGGCTTTTCTCCGAATCTCGAGACGCAATAACGGTGGTCTCCATCTCGGTCCAGTATGTCTTGACACGGGCAAGTGCCATCCTTGCACCCTCTATACACGCCGACCTCTTCATTGCATTAATGTGTGGCACTGTGTCAAGGAATTGCTGCACCAAGCTAAAATAACTCTTTGGCTCTGACCTCCCCGGCCACAGATGACCCATGACATACTTCATGGCGAGTCCGGACAACCTATTAAGTTCGGCCCATTGAGCCAAACGATCGTCCACTGCCAGTGGACGCTCTGAATTGTGAAATTGCGACCAGAACAGTTTTTCCACTCCATGATCTTCTAGATCTCGGAAGTGTTCGGTCGCATCAGCAACACTCGTTGCCAAATCCAGATAGGTGTCCTCCACACTCCATATCCGGTCCAACGGAGCAAACTTCGGATCGCAAAATTTTCTCCGCAGCATGAAGGGCTTTCCAGACGTGATCTGTTCGGCCTGATGCAGCTCCTCCTTTGCAGCTCTCATCGCAGAGCACGCGTCCTTGGCATCAGCAATGGCCTTCTCTAGGACCGCCTGTCTCGCCTGATCTTCTCTCTCGAGAAGTATGCAACAGTCTGCAGTGCTCTTTAACTTTTCAGCCATACTGGCCATCTCTTCCTTGCTTCGGCAATGAGCAGCATGTTCGGCTCTCAGCTCTTCAAGGGCCTTCTTGGCAGCCGCATCACTTCTCCTGGCTTGATCTTTAGCTCGGGCAAGTTCTGCCCTAAGACTCTCCACGGCGGCCGCACCATCTGCGTCAAGCACACATATCGTAAGACACTGGCATAAAACTCTTCTTACCTAATGCTGCCCGAGGAGTCACATACCTTGAGCCTCATCCAACCGCTTGTTGACAAGCGCGATGTCGGCATCTGCCACGTCCAGTTGCCGCTTTAGTTCGGCAAAACCAGCAGTTCAGCTCGATTCCGGACACCCTGCAACCTACATTAAAAGGCGACATTTTAGACCTGGGATTATGATCCTCCATGTGCCGTCATTTCTTGACGACATGCAGAGTCTCAGGGGCTACTATCTACATAGGGCGCATCTTATTTACACGCAACTGACAAAAGTACACATTTCTAATGTACCTCAAAACCCGTCAATAAACTTTCGACGGCCACACGCAATTCGCTCTCTGCGGACGAAATCTTCTCAATTACCGTGCCCATTAATGCACGGTGCTCCTCTGAAATAGAAGCTCGCCCTAGCAGAACCTTTAGCTCCTCCGGCCGAGCACCAGAAGGTGTCGGACTCGTCCCATGACCTCTTTTGAAGGTCGGACGCGAAGAACTTCGGGGGGGGGGGGGGCCCATCGCTATCTTCCGCCCCAGCCGGACTCGAAGAAACCCTCCGTGACGACACCTCAGGGTCGCCCGCTTCGTTAGGCGGCCCAGCAGAAGGAGGCGTCCTGCTCTCCATCATCTCCGGAAGAAGATCCCCCGAAGACGAGCTCTGCTGAGAAGGGATGAGGTCCGAACTACAAGGTAAAAGTTCGGTTAAATTTCTTAGATATAAATCATAGATTTCTCTCATCCCTCGAAAGGAAAATCTTTCTCTACTTACGGCTCGCCGGAGGGATGATCTCCTTGAGTAGGTAGTCCGGCCGAGGAACTCCCCGGCACCGGACCCTCTGACGAGGATCTTTTCCCCCGCTTCGAGACCACGGTCTTCGGATCGTCAGAGCGGCTCTCTTCTTTTCCCTAGGAAAGGAATTGTCGATTCCTCCCTTCGGAGCAGTCTCCTTAGAGGAGGCCGTAGTTTCCTTGTCCTCCCCCTTGCTTCCCTCCAAAGTCACTACCTCCAGCATCCTGACTAGCACGGGATCCGGCCTAGTTTCGGGAAGGGGAGCCGGACACCTGACCAGCTTCGCCTTCGCCATCCACTCCTGTTTAAAAGGGGAGCTCTTTTAAGGGCAAGTTTATGATAATTATGTGGATAGAAGGTCCGGGCACAAGGTTACTTACTGGAGTATCCGGGCGATTGCAGCTTAGGCCCGCATCCTCGGTCAAATCCGGACACACTTCTTGTGATCCGAAGAACAGTTTATACATCTCCGCGGGCGTCACGCTCATAAGATCCCGGAGAGCTCATGGTCCCTCTGGATTGAACTCCCACAGGCGAAGGGGGCGACGTTTGTCGGGCAGTGTCCGGCGAATCAGCATGACCTGTGTCACCTTGACCAGGTTGAGGTCTCCTTCCAAGAGATGCTTAATGCGGCCCTGTAGCAAGGGTATGTCTTTGGGCAAACCCCAATCTAACCCTTTGTTGATCCACGACGCTAGCCGTGGTGGGGGACCCGAGCGAAAGGCAGGAGGCGCCACCCGTGTGGTGCCCCGGGGAGCGGTGATATAAAACCACTCTCGTTGCCACAAACCTAGCTCCTCTTGAAAAGAGCCCTCGGGCCATGGAGCATCGACATTTTTTCTTATGACAGCGCCTCCGCACTCTGCGTGTCGTCCCTCGATCATCTTCGGCTCCACTTTTAAGGTCTTGAGCCATAATCCGAAGTGAGGGGTAACATGGAGGAACGCTTCACAAACGATGATAAATGAGGAGATATGGAGGATGGACTCCGGAGCTAAATCATGAAAATCCAGCCCGTAATAAAACAACAGTCCCCTCACAAAGGGATCCATGGGGAAGCCTAACCCTCGGAGGAAGTGAGACATGAACACGACGCTCTCATCGGGCTGGGGACTGGGAATAACCTGTCCTTGAACAGGCAACCTATGCAAAATCTCGCCGGTCAGGAACTTAGCCTCCCTCAACCTTAATATGTCCTCCTCCGTGACGGAGGAAGGCGTCCATCGACCTTGAAGGTCAGAACCAGACATTGTCGAAGGTCCGAAGCGCCTGGAGTCTGGAGCTTGGGGTGTTGGAACTCGAGGCAACAGGCAAACTCGTTTGAGATTAAGAAAAGGAGCGAGGCCTTAGTCTCTTTATGAGAGGCTGAATAACAAGAGCCCTCCCCGTAACCGTTTTGGACTCGCTTTTAATCGAGGGAACATGCTAGCAGGCACGATTGGGTTACCCACGTCTGTATCGATGAGAATCCCGTTAAAAGGGGCACACGATCTCTGCTTTGACAAGACGTGCCAAGGAAACCGCCTCGCTGAACGTGCTGAGGTGGAAAAGTGAAAACGATTTGTATAAAGAGCTTGGCCGCAGTGTGATGACGCACTAAGGAATACGTCAGCAGATTTGATTTGTGTTAATATTATTCTCTCTATGGCAATATGTGGAAACTTATTTTGCAGAGCCGGACACTATTTTTGGTGTTTACAAATCTTCTATGAAGGACTTGGAGGAGGAACCCGCCTTGCAATGCCGAAGACAATCTGCGCGCCGGACTCGTCGTCATTGAAGCCTGGTTCAGGGGCTACTGAGGGAGTCCTGGATTAGGGGGTGTTCGGGTAGCCGGACTATACCTTCGCCGGACTCCTGGACTATGAATATACAAGATTGAAGACTTCGTCCCGTGTCCGGATGGGACTTCCCTTGGCGTGGAAGGCAAGCTAGGCGATGCGGATACTCAAGATCTCCTACCATTGTAACCGACTCTGTGTAACCCTAACCCTATCCGGTGTCTATATAAACCGGAGGGTTGTAGTCCGTAGGACGAACCATCATCATACACAATCATACAATAGGCTAGCTTCTAGGGTTTAGCCTCCTTGATCTCGTGGTAGATCTACTCTTGTACTACCCATATCATCAATATTAATCAAGCAGGAGTAGGGTTTTACCTCCATCGAGAGGGCCCGAACCTGGGTAAACTTCGTGTCCCTTGTCTCCTGTTACCATCCGACCTTGACGCACAGTTCGGGACCCCCTACCCGAGGTCCGCCGGTTTTGACACCGACAGGTGTGTTGGGGACACAAGAGACTCTTTGTTATTTGGTTGTAGGATTGTTTGAGAGAGACCATCTTCATCCTACGCCTCCCACGGATTGATAAACCTTAGATCATCCACTTGAGGGAAATTTGCTATTGTCCTACAAACCTCTGCACTTGGAGGCCCAACAACGTCTACAAGAAGAAGGTTGTGTAGTAGACATCAAGACCTTTTCTGGCGCCCTTTGCCGGGGAGGTGAGTGCTTGAAGGTATATCTTTAGATCTTGCAATCGAATCTTTTTGTTTCTTGTTTTAGCACTAGTTTAGTTTATAAAAGAAAACTACAAAAAATGGAATTGAGTTTACCTCATACGCTTCATCTTTTTAATATCTTTCGTGAGTATGATGGAAAGAAAAATTGTGCCAAAGTGTTAGAAGAAGAATGCATTAAAATGTTTGGCACTAAATCTTTGTATGATGAGCATGATTGCAATGTTGTTAGTATGAATTCCTTGAATATCCATGATGCTAATAATATGCAAAGCCACAAGCTTGGGGAAGCTATGTTTGATGGAGATGATATTTTCCCCCAAGCTTTGATGAGCAAATTTAGTATGATGAAAGCATCTCTCCTATCTATGATGATTATTGTGATGACACCTATGCTATAAAGAATAATGATAACCATGAAACTTGTCATCTTGATGTTAATTTTCAATCACATGATAGCTATTTTGTTGAGTTTGCTCCCACTATTATTCATGAGAAGAATTTTGCTTATGTGGAGAGTAGTAAAAATTATATGCTTGTAGATCATGAAAAGAATGCTTTAGGTGCTGGTTATATTGTTGAATTCATTCATGATGCTACTGAAAATTATTATGAAACAGGATCATCTGCTTCTACATATTGAAATAATATCAAGTTTCCTCTCTATGTGCTTAAAGTTTTGAAGTTATGCTTGTTTTACCTTCCTATGCAAGTTGATTCTTGTTCCCATAAGTTGTTTGATAACAAAGTATCTATGCATAGGAAGTGGGTTAGACTTAAATGTGCTAGTCATATTCTTCATGATGCTCTCTTTATGTTTCAACTCTTATCTTTCATGCGAGCATCATTGAAATCATCATGCCTAGCTAGGGGCGTTAAACGATAGCGCTTGTTGGGAGGCAACCTAATTTTTATTTTAGTTTCTTGCTTTTTGTTTATGTTTAGGAATAAATAATCCTTCTACCTTCTATTTAGATGTGGTTTTATGTTTTAATTAGTGTTTGTGCCAAGTAGAACCTTAGGAAGACTTGGGTGAAGTCTTTATGATCATGCTGTAAAAAACAGAAACTTTAGCGCTCACGAGATTAGCTTCAAATTTTTACAGAAAAGTGATATTTAGTTGATTATTTTTGAAAATGATTACTAGACAAATTCCTCAGGTCCATAAATTTATTTTAGAATTTTTGGAGTTCCAGAAGTTTGCGTTAGTTACACATTACTACAGAATGTTCTATTTTTGACAGATTCTTTTTTTCTTGTGTTGTTTGCTTATTTTGATGACTCTATGGCTAGTAAAATAGTTTATAAACCATAGAGAAGTTAGAATACAGTAGGTTTAACACAAATATAAATAAAGAATGAGTTCATTACAATACCTTGAAGTGGTGTTTTGTTTTCTTTCGCTAACGGAGCTTACGAGTTTTCTGTTAAGTTTTGTGTTGTGAAGTTTTCAAGTTTTGGGTAAAGATTCGATGGACTACGGAATAAGGAGTGGCAAGAGCCTAAGCTTGGGGATGCCCAAGGCACCCCAAGGTAATATTCAAGGACAACCAAGAGCCTAAGCTTGGGGATGCCCCGGATGGTATCCCCTCTTTCGTCTTCGTTCATCGGTAACTTTACTTGGAGCTATATTTTTATCACATAATATGTGTTTTGCTTGGAGTGTCATTTTATTTTCTTTAGCTTTGCTTGCTGTTTGAATAAAGTATCAAGATCTGAAATTATTAATGGGAGAGTCTTCACATAGTTACATATTTATTCAACTACTCATTGATCTTCACTTATATCTTTCGGAGTAGTTTGTCATTTGCTATAGTGCTTCACTTATATCTTTTTAGAGCACGGCGGCGGTTATATTTTGAAGAAATAGATGAAATCTCATGCTTCACTTATATTATTTTGAGAGTCTTAAACAACATGGTAATTTGCTTTGGTTACGCATTTAGTCCTAATATGATGGGCATCCAAGAGGGATATAATAAAGACTTTCATATAAAGTGCATTGAATACTATGAGAAGTTTGATTCTTTATGATAGTTTTGAGATATGAAGATGGTGATATTAGAGTCATGCTAGTTGATTAGTTGTGAATTTGAGAAATACTTGTTCTAAAGTTTGTGATTCCCGTAGCATGCACGTATGGTGAACCGTTATGTGATGAAGTCGGAGCATGATTTATTTATTGATTGTCCTCCTTATGAGTGGCGGTCGGGGACGAGTGATGGTCTTTTCCTACCAATCTATCCCCCAAGGAGCATGCGCGTAGTACTTTGTTTCGATAACTAATAGATTTTTGCAATAAGTATGTGAGTTCTTTATGACTAATGTTGAGTCCATGGATTATACGCACTCTCATCCTTCCACCATTGCTAGCCTCTCTAATACCACGCACCTTTCGCCGGTATCATACACCCACCATATACCTTCCTCAAAACAGCCACCATACCTACCTATCATGGCATTTCCATAGCCATTCCGAGATATATTTCCATGCAACTTACCACCGTTCCGTTTATTATGACACGCTTCATCATTGTCATATTGCTTTGCATGATCATGTAGTTGACATCATAATTGTGGCAAATCCACCGTTCATAATTCTTTCGTACATGTCACTCTTGATTCATTGCACATCCCGGTACACCGCCGGAGGCATTCATATAGAGTCATATTTTGTTCTAAGTATCGATTTGTAATTCTTGAGCTGTAAGTAAATAAAAGTGTGATGATCGTCATTATTAGAGCATTGTCCCAGTAAGGAAAGGATGATGGAGACTATGATTCCCCCACAAGTCGGGATGAGACTCCGGACGAAAAAAAAGAGGCAAAAAAAAGAGAAAGACCCAAATATAAAAAATGAGAGAAAAAGAGAGAAGGGGCAATGCTACTATCCTTTTACCATACTTGTGCTTCAAAGTAGCACCATGATCTTCATGATAGAGAGTCTCCTATGTTGTCACTATTGGGGAACGTAGTAATTTCAAAAAAATTCCTACGCACACGCAACATCATGGTGATGCATAGCAACGAGAGGGGAGAGTGTTGTCCACGTACCCTCGTAGACCGAAAGCGGAAGCGTTATAACAACGCGGTTGATGTAGTCGTACGTCTTCACGGCCTGACCGATCAAGCACCGAAACTACGGCACCTCCGAGTTCTAGCACACGTTCAGCTCGATGACAATCCCCGGACTTCGATCCAGCAGAATGTCGGGGAAGAGTTCGGTCAGCACGACGGCGTGGTGATGATCTTGATGTTCTACCGTCGCAGGGCTTCGCCTAAGCACCGCTACAATATTATCGAGGATTATGGTGGAGGGGGGCACCGCACATGGCTAAGAGATCAATGATAAATTGTTGTGTCTCTAGGGTGCCCCCCTACCCCTGTATATAAAGGAGCAAGGGGGAGGAGGTGCGGCCAGGCAAGGGGCGCGCCAGGAGGAGTCCTACTCCTACCGGGAGTAGGACTCCCTGCCTTTTCCATGTTGGACTAGGACTTGGGGGGAAAGAAAGAGAGAGAGAGAGAGAGAGAGAGAGAGAGAGAGAGAGAGAGAGAGAGAGAGAGAGAGAGAGAGAGAGAGAGAGAGAGAGAGGGAAAGGAAAGGGGGGCGCCGCCCCCTCCTTGTCCAATTCGGACTTGGGGGGAGGGGCGCGCGGCTGCCCCTTGGCCTCCGCTCCTCTTCCTCCACTAGGCCCATTAAGGCCCATTAGGTTACCGGGGGTTCCGGTAACCCCTCCGGTACTCCGGTAAAATCACTATTTCACCCGGAACACCTCCGATGTCCAAACATAGGCTTCCAATATATGAATCTTCATGTCTCGATCATTACGAGACTCCTCGTCATGTCTGTGATCACATCCGGGACTCCGAACAACCTTCGGTACATCAAAACATATAAACTCATAATGAAACTGTCATCGTAACGTTAAGCGTGCGTACCCTACGGGTTCGAGAACAATGTAGACATGACCGAGACACGTCTCCGGTCAATAACCAATAGTGGAACCTGGATGCTCATATTGGCTCCTACATATTCTACGAAGATCTTTATCGGTTAGACCGCATAACAACATACATTGTTCCCTTTGTCATCGTATGTTACTTGCCCGAGATTCGATCGTCGGTATCTTAATACCTAGTTCAATCTCGTTACCGGCAAGTCTCTTTACTCGTTCCATAATACATCATCCCGCAACTAACTCATTAGTTGCAATGCTTGCAACGCTTAAGTGATGTGTATTACCGAGAGGGCCCAGAGATACCTCTCCGACAATTGGAGTGACAAATCCTAATCTCGAAATACGCCAACCCAACATGTACCTTTGGAGACACCTGTAGAGCACCTTTATAATCACCCAGTTACGTTGTGACGTTTGGTAGCACACAAAGTGTTCCTCCGGTAAACGGGAGTTGCATAATCTCATAGTCATTGGAACATGTATAAGTTATGAAGAAAGCAATAGCAACATACTAAACGATCAAGTGCTAAGCTAATGGAATGGGTCATGTCAGTCACATCCTTCTCCTAATGATGTGATCCCGTGAATCAAATGACAACTCATGTCTATGGCTAGGAAACATAACCATCTCTGATCAATGAGCTAGTCAAGTAGAGGCATACTAGTGACACTCTGTTTGTCTATGTATTCACACAAGTATTATGTTTCCGGTTAATACAATTATAGCATGAATAATAAACATTTATCATGATATAAGGAAATAAACAATAACTTTATTATTGCCTCTAGGGCATATTTCCTTCAGTCTCCCACTTGCACTAGAGTCAATAATCTAGATTACACAGTAATGATTCTAACACCCATGGAGCCTTGGTGCCGATCATGTTTTGCTCGTGGAAGAGGCTTAGTCAGCGGGTCTGCAACATTCAGATCCGTATGTATCTTGCAAATTTCTATGTCTCCCACTTGGACTAAATCCCGAATGGAATTGAAGCGTCTCTTGATGTGCTTGGTTCTCTTGTGAAATCTGGATTCCTTCGCCAAGGCAATTGCACCAGTATTGTCACAAAAGATTTTCATTGGACCCGATGCACTAGGTATGACACCTAGATCGGATATGAACTCCTTCATCCAGACTCCTTCATTTGCTACTTCCGAATTAGCTATGTACTCTGCTTCACATGTAGATCCCGCCACGACACTTTGTTTAGAACTGCACCAACTGACAGCTCTACCGTTCAATTTAAACACGTATCCGGTTTGCGATTTAGAATCGTCCGGATCAGTGTCAAAGCTTGCATCAACGTAACCATTTACGATGAGCTCTTTGTCACCGCCATATACGAGAAACATATCCTTAGTCCTTTTCAGGTACTTCAGGATGTTCTTGACCGTTGTCCAATGATCCACTCCTGGATTACTTTGGTACCTCCCTGCTAGACTTATAGAAAGGCACACATCAGGTCTGGTACACAACATTGCATACATGATAGAGCCTATGGCTGAAGCATAGGGAACATCTTTCATTTTCTCTCTATCTTCTCCGGTGGTCGGACATTGAGTTTTACTCAACTTCACACCTTGTAACACAGGCAAGAACCCTTTCTTTGCTTGATCCATTTTGAACTTCTTCAAAACTTTGTCAAGGTATGTGCTTTGTGAAAGTCCAATTAAGCGTCTTGATCTATATCTATAGATCTTAATGCCCAATATGTAAGCAGCTTCACCGAGGTCTTTCATTGAAAAACTCTTATTCAAGTATCTCTTTATGCTATCCAGAAATTCTATATCATTTCCAATTAGTAATATGTCATCCACATATAATATCAGAAATGCTACAGAGCTCCCACTCACTTTCTTGTAAATACAGGCTTCTCCAAAAGTCTGTATAAAACCAAATGCTTTGATCACACTATCAAAGCGTTTATTCCAACTCCTAGAGGCTTGCACCAGTCCATAAATGGATCGCTGGAGCTTGCACACTTTGTTAGCTCCCTTTGGATCGATAAAACCTTCTGGTTGCATCATATACAACTCTTCTTCCAGAAATCCATTCAGGAATGCTATTTTGACATCCATCTGCGAAATTTCATAATCATAAAATGCGGCAATTGCTAACATGATTCGGACATACTTAAGCATCGCTACGCGTGAGAAGGTCTCATCATAGTCAATCCCTTGAACTTGTCGAAAACCTTTCGCAACAAGTCGAGAATTGTACACAGTAACATTACCGTCAGCGTCAGTCTTCTTCTTGAAGATCCATTTATTCTCAATTGCTTGCCGATCATCGGGCAAGTCAACCAAAGTCCACACTTTGTTCTCATACATGGATCACATCTCAGATTTCATGGCTTCTAACCATTTTGCGGAATCTGGGCTCACCATCGCTTCTTCATAGTTCGTAGGTTCATCATGATCTAGTAGCATGACTTCCAGAACAGGATTACCGTACCACTCTGGTGCGGATCTTACTTTGGTTGATCTACGAGGTTCGGTAGTAACTTGATATGAAGTTTCACGATCATCATCATTAGCTTCCTCACTAAATGGTGTAGGTGTCACAGAAAACCGGTTTCTGTGATGTACTACTTTCCAATAAGGGAGCAGGTACAGTTACCTCATCAAGTTCCACTTTCCTCCCACTCACTTCTTTCGAGAGAAACTCCTTCTCTAGAAAGGATCCATTCTTAGCAACGAACGTCTTGCCTTCGGATCTGTGATAGAAGGTGTACCCAACAGTCTACTTTGGGTATCCTATGAAGACACATTTCTCCGATTTGGGTTTGAGCTTATCAAGTTGAAGTTTTTTCACATAAGCATCGCAGGCCCAAACTTTCAGAAATGACAACTTTGGTTTCTTGCCAAACCACAGTTCATATGGCGTCATTTCAACGGATTTTGATGGTGCCCTATTTAACGTGAATGCGGCCGTCTCTAAAGCATAACCCCAAAACGATAGCGGTAAATCTGTAAGAGACATCATAGATCGCATCATATCTAGTAAAGTACGATTACGACGTTCGGACACACCATTACGTTGTGGTGCTCCGGGTGGCGTGAGTTGCGAAACTATTCCGCATTGTTTCAAATGTAGACCAAACTCGTAACTCAAATATTCTCCTCCACGATCAGATTGTAGAAACTTTATTTTCTTGTTACGATGATTTTCAACTTCACTCTGAAATTCTTTGAACTTTTCAAATGTTTCAGACTTATGCCTCATTAAGTAGATATACCCATATCTGCTTAAATCATCTATGAAGGTGAGAAAATAACGATATCCGCCACGAGCCTCAACATTCATCGGACCACATACATCTGTATGTATGATTTCCAACAAATCTGTTGCTCTCTCCATAGTACCGAAGAACGGCGTTTTAGTCATCTTGCCCATGAGGCACGGTTCGCAAGTACCAAGTGATTCATAATCAAGTGGTTCCAAAAGTCCATCAATATGGAGTTTCTTCATGCGCTTTACACCGGTATGACCTAAACGGCAGTGCCACAAATAAGTTGCACTATCATTATCAACTCTGCATCTTTTGGTTTCAACATTATGAATATGTGTATCACTACTATCGAGATTCATCAAAAATAGACCACTCTTCAAGGGTGCATGACCATAAAAGATATTACTCATATAAATAGAACAACCATTATTCTCTGATTTAAATGAAAAACCGTGTCGCATCAAACAAGATCCAGATATAATGCTCATGCTCAACGCTGGCACCAAATAACAATTTTATTTAGGTCTAATACTAATCCCGAAGGTAGATGTAGAGGTAGCGTGCCGACCGTGATCACATCGACTTTGGAACCATTTCACATGTGCATCGTCACCTCGTCCTTCGCCAGTGTTCGCTTAATCCGTAGTCCATGTTTCGAGTTGCAAATATTAGCAACAGAACCAGTATCAAATACCCAGGCACTACTGCGAGCTCTAGTAAGGTACACATCAATAACATGTATATCACATATACCTTTGTTCACCTTGCCATCCTTCTTATCCGCCAAATACTTGGGGCAGTTCCGCTTCCAGTCACCAGTCTGCTTGTAGTAGAAGCACTCAGTTTCAGGCTTAGGTCCAGATTTAGGTTTCTTCTCCTGAGCAGCAACTTGCTTGTTGTTCTTTTTGAAGTTCCCCTTCTTCTTCCTTTCCCCTTTTTCTTGAAACTAGTGGTCTTGTTGACCATCAACACTTGATGCTCCTTCTTGATTTCTACCTCCGCAGCCTTTAGCATTGCGAAGAGCTCAGGAATTGTGTTGTCCATCCCTTGCATAATATAGTTCATCACGAAGCTCTTGTAGCTTGGTGGCGGTGATTGGACAATTCTGTCAATGACACTATCATCCGGAAGGTTAACTCCCAGTTGAATCAAGTGATTATTATACCCAGACATTTTGAGTATATGCTCACTGACAGAACTGTTCTCCTCCATCTTGCAGCTATAGAACTTATTGGAGACTTCATATCTCTCAATCCAGGCATTTGCTTCAAATATTAACTTCAACTCCTGGAACATCTCATATGCTCCATGACGTTCAAAACGTTGTTGAAGACCCGGTTCTAAGCCGTAAATCATGGCACACTGAACTATTGAGTAGTCATCAGCTTTGCTCTGTAAGACGTTCATAACATCTGGTGTTGCTCCAGCAGCAGGCCTGGCACCCAACGGTGCTTCCAGGACATAATTCTTCTGTGCAGCAATGAGGATAATCCTCAAGTTACGGACCCAGTCCGTGTAATTGCTACCATCATCTTTCAACTTTGCTTTCTCAAGGAACGCATTAAAATTCAACGGAACAATAGCACGGGCCATCTATCTACAATCAAACATAAACAAGCAAGATACTATCAGGTACTAAGTTCAAGATATATTTAAGTTCAATTAATCATATTACTTAAGAACTCCCACTTAGAAAGACATCCCTCTAATCTTTTAAGTGATCACGTGATCCAAATCAACTAAACCATTACCGATCATCACGTGAAATGGAGTAGTTTTCAATGGTGAACATCACTATGTTGATCATATCTACTATATGATTCACGCTCGACGTTTCGGTCTCAGTGTTCCGAGGCTATATCAGCATATGCTAGGCTCGTCAAGTTTAACCTGAGTATTCTGTGTGTGCAAAACTGGCTTGCACGCATTGTAGATGGACGTAGAGCTTATCACACCCGATCATCACATGGTGTCTGGGCACGACGAACTTTGGCAACGGTGCATACTCAGGGAGAACACTTTTATCTTGAAATTTAGTGAGAGATCATCTTATAATGCTACCGTCAATCAAAGCAAGATAAGATGCATAAAAGATAAACATCACATGCAATCAATATAAGTGATATGATATGGCCATCATCATCTTGTGCTTGTGATCTCCATCTCCGAAGCAACGTCATGATCACCATCGTCACCGGCACGACACCTTGATCTCCATCGTAGCGTCGTTGTCGTCTCGCCAATCTTATGCTTCTATGACTATCGCTACCGCTTAGTGATAAAGTAAAGCATTACAGGGCGATTGCATTGCATACAATAAAGCGACAACCATATGGCTCCTGCGGGTTGCCGATAACTCGGTTACAAAAACATGATCATCTCATACAATAAAATTTAGCATCATGTCTTGACCATATCACATCACAACATGCCCTGCAAAAACAAGTTAGACGTCCTCTACTTTGTTGTTGCAAGTTTTACGTTGCTGCTACGGGCTTAGCAAGAACCGTTCTTCCCTACGCATCAAAACCACAACGATAGTTTGTCAAGTTGGTGTTGTTTTAACCTTCGCAAGGACTGGGCGTAGCCACACTCGGTTCAACTAAAGTTGGAGAAACTGACACCCGCCAGCCACCTGTGTGCAAAGCACGTCGGTAGAATCAGTCTCGCGTAAGCGTACGCGTAATGTCGGTCCGGGCCGCTTCACCCAACAATACCACCGAACCAAAGTATGACATGCTGGTAAGCAGTATGACTTATATCGCCCACAACTCACTTGTGTTCTACTCGTGCATATAACATCAACGCATAAAACCAGGCTCGGATGCCACTTTTGGGGAATGTAGTAATTTCAAAAAAATTCCTACGCACACGCAAGATCATAGTGATGCATAGCAATGAGAGGGGAGAGTGTTGTCCACGTACCCTCGTAGACCAAAAGTGGAAATGTTATAACAACGCGGTTGATGTAGTCGTACGTCTTCACGGCCCGACCGATCAAGCACCGAAACTACGGCACCTCCGAGTTCTAGCACACGTTCAGCTCGATGACGATCCCCGGACTCCGATCCAGCAGAATGTCGGGGAAGAGTTCCGTCAGCACGACGGTGTGGTGATGATCTTGATGTTCTACCGTCGCAGGGCTTCGCCTAAGCACTGCTACAATATTATCGAGGATTATGGTGGAGGGGGGCTCCGCACACGGCTAAGAGATCAATGATCAATTGTTGTGTCTCTAGGGTGCCCCCTGCCCCCGTATATAAAGGAGCAAGGGGGGGGAGGTGCGGCCAGGCAAGGGGCACGCCAGGAGGAGTCCTACTCCTACCGGGAGTAGGACTCCCCCCTTTTCCATGTTGGACTAGGATTTGGGGGGAAAGAGAGAGAGAGAGAGAGAGAGAGAGAGAGAGAGGGGGGGGGGAAGGAAAGGGGGGGCGCCTCCCCCTCCTTGTCCAATTCAAACTTGGGGGGTGGGGGGCAGGGGCGTGCGGCTGCCCCTTGGCTTCCTCTCCTCTTCCTCCACTAGGCCCATTAAGGCCCATTAGGTTACCGGGGGTTCCGGTAACCCCTCCGGTACTTCGGTAAAATCACTATTTCACCCGGAACACCTTCGATGTCCAAACATAGGCTTCCAATATATCAATCTTCATGTCTCGACCATTTCGAGACTCCTCGTCATGTCCGTGATCGCATCCGGGACTCCGAACAACCTTCGGCACATCAAAACATATAAAATCATAATGAAACTGTCATCGTAACGTTAAGCGTGCGGACCCTACGGGTTCGAGAACAATGTTGACATGACCGAGACACGTCTCCGGTCAATAACCAATAGCGGAACCTAGATGCTCATATTGGCTCCTACATATTCTAGGAAGATCTTTATCGGTCAGACCGCATAACAACATACGTTGTTCCCTTTGTCATCGGTATGTTACTTGCCCGAGATTCGATCGTCGGTATCTTAATACCTAGTTCAATCTCGTTACCGGCAAGTCTCTTTACTCGTTCCATAATACATCATCCCGCAACTAACTCATTAGTTGCAATGCTTGCAAGGCTTAAGTGATGTGTATTACCGAGAGGGCCCAGAGATACCTCTCCGACAATTGGAGTGACAAATCCTAATCTTGAAATACGCCAACCCAACATGTACCTTTGGAGACACCTGTAGATCACCTTTATAATCACCCAGTTACTTGTGACGTTTGGTAGCACACAAAGTGTTCCTCCGGTAGACGGGAGTTGCATAATCTCATAGTCATAGGAACATGTATAAGTTATGAAGAAAGCAATGGCAACATACTAAACGATCAAGTGCTAAGCTAACGGAATGGGTCATGTCAATCACATCATTCTCCTAATGATGTGATCCCGTGAATCAAATGACAACTAATGTCTATGGCTAGGAAACATAACCATCTCTGATCAACGAGCTAGTCAAGTAGAGGCATACTAGTGGCACTCTGTTTGTCTATGTATTCACACAAGTATTATGTTTCCGGTTAATACAATTCTAGCATGAATAATAAACATTTATCATGATATAAGGAAATAAATAATAACTTTATTATTGCCTCTAGGGCATATTTCCTTCAGTCACTTTCATATACTAGTGGGAATTTTACATTACAGAACTTGGCTTGTATATTCCAATGATGGGCTTCCTCAAAATGCCCTAGGTCTTCGTCAGCAAGCAAGTTGGATGCACACCCACTTAGTTTCTTTTGTTGAGCTTTCATACACTTATAGCTCTAGTGCATCCGTTGCATGGCAATCCCTACTCACTCACATTGATATCTATTGATGGGCATCTCCATAGCCCGTTGATACGCCTAGTTGATGTGAGACTATCTTCTCCTTTTTATCTTCTCCACAACCACCATTCTATTCCACATATAGTGCTATGTCCATGGCTCACGCTGATGTATTGCGTGAAGATTGAAAAAGTTTGAGAACATCAAAAGTATGAAACAATTGCTTGGCTTGTCATCGGAGTTGTGCATGATTTAAATATTTTGTGTGATGAAGATAGAGCATAGCCAGACTATATGATTTTGTAGGGATAACTTTCTTTGGCCATGTTATTTTGAGAAGACATGATTGCTTTGTTAGTATGCTTGAAATATTATTGTTTTCATGTCAATATTAAACTTCTATTTTGAATCTTATGGATCTGAATATTCTTGCCACAATAAAGAGAATTACATGGATAAATATGTTAGGTAGCATTCCACATCAAAAATTCTGTTTTTATCATTTACCTACTCGAGGACGAGCAGGAATTAAGCTTGGGGATGCTGATACGTCTCCAACGTATCTATAATTTTTTATTGTTCCATGCTATTATATTATCTATTTTGGATGTTTATGGGCTTTATTAAACACTTTTATATTATTTTTGGGACTAACCTATTGAACCAGAGCCTAGTGCAAGTTCCTTTTTTTCCTTGTTTCAGTGTTTCGAAGAAAAGGAATATCAAACGGAGTCGAAACAGAATGAAACCTTCTGAAGAAGTTATTTTTGGAAGGAAAGCAACCAGGGAGACTTGGAGTCCACGTCAAAGAAGCAACGAGGAAGGCACGAGGTAGGGGGCGCGCCCACCCCCCAGGGCGCGCCCTACACCCTCGTGGGCCCCTCGTGGCTCCCCTGACGTACTTCTTCCTCCTATATATACCCATATACCCTAAAACTATCGGCGAACAGAATAGATCGGGAGTTCCGCCGCCGCAAGCCTTTGTAGCCACCAAAAACCTCTCGGGACACTGTTCCGACACCCTGCAGGAGGGGGGAACCCTCACTGGTGGCCATCTTCATCATCCCGGTGCTCTCCATGACGAGGAGGGAGTAGTTCACCCTCGGAGCTGAGGGTATGTACCAGTAGCTATGTGTTTGATCTCTCTCTCTCTCGTGTTCTTGATTTGGCACAATCTTGATATATCGCGAGCTTCGCTATTGTAGTTGGATCTTATGATGTTTCTCCCCCTCTACTCTCTTGTAATGGATTGAGTTTTCCCTTTGAAGTAATCTTATCAGATTGAGTCTTTAATGATTTGAGAACACTTGATGTATGTCTTGCCGTGCGTATCTATGGTGCCAATGGGATATCACATGATCCACTTGATGTATGTTTTGGTGATCAACTTGCGGGTTCCGCCCATGAACCTATGCATAGGGGTTGGCACACGTTTTCGTCTTGATTCTCCGGTAGAAACTTTGGGGCACTCTTTGAGGTTCTATGTGTTGGTTGAATAGATGAGTCTGAGATTGTGTGATGCATATCGTATAATCATGCCCACAAATACTTGAGGTGAAATTGGAGTATCTAGGTGACATTAGGGTTTTGGTTGATTTGTATCTTAAGGTGTTATTCTAGTACGAACTCTAGGGCTGTTTGTGACACTTATAGGAATAGCCCACCGGATTGATTGGAAAGAATAACTTTGAGGTGGTTCCGTACCCTACCATAATCTCTTCGTTTGTTCTCCGCTATTAGTGACTTTGGAGTGACTATTTATTGCATGTTGAGGGATAGTTATGTGATCCAATTATGTTATTATTGTTGAGAGAACTTGCACTAGTGAAAGTATGAACCCTAGGCCTTGTTTCAACGCATTGCAATACCGTTTACGCTCACTTTTATCATTAGTTACCTTGCTGTTTTTATAATTTCAGATTACAAAAACCTATATCTACAATCCATATTGCACTTGTATCACCATCTCTTCGCCGAACTAGTGGACCTATATAATTGACCATTGTTTTGGTTGTGTTGGGGACACAAGAGACTCTTTGTTATTTGGTTGCAGGGTTGTTTGAGAGAGACCATCTTCATCCTAGGCCTCCCACAGATTGGTAAACCTTAGGTCATCCACTTGAGGGAAATTTGCTACTGTCCTACAAACCTCTGCACTTGGAGGCCCAACAACGTCTACAAGAAGAAGGTTGTGTAGTAGACATCACCGGTCAGGCACCTGCCGACCTAGATGTCGTGCACGTCTAGCCTGTTGGGAGCACCAAAGGGGCCATGGTCTCAAAGACGGCGCCCCAAGAGGGAAAACGACGCTGAAGACGACACCACCGCCTGATCCAATAGAGGATCCTGACTTTTTCCCAAAGATCTTGATCCAAGAGCTGAGGATGCAAAAATCTACACAACGACGCCTCTAAGGAAGATAGCGACACCCACAGGTGCCACCACTGCCTGCCAGCAAGAACCGGACAATATTTAGCATGGAGCAGTGAAACCTCCACTCCCACGCAACACCTCTGCTGACCCGTGCATGCCTGGATAGCAATCACACCATTGCCACACAGGGACCACCATCGCACTTGTCGTCGCTGGTCCGCCTTCGAGCGGCACCACTACGTCGACCAGCCCTTGGCAAGCCAGATATGAGCTCCACACCTCCTGCCGACGAAGTCGAGCAGCACCCACTGCACCGCAACACCTAGCCCAACAATCACGTAGTATGCGAGCATGAACGGGAGGGCTGCCACCTCTCCTCATCCGGGTGTCGCCAGATCTGAGCGCTGAAGTAGGGAGCCTAGCCCTAGCACGCCCGGAGATGCCGCGACATGAACGAACCCCTTACCATCGGATCCATGCCAGCGCACACGTGGAGACGCCGCCATAGGAGCCATCCACTAGAACCGCGGCCCTGGCTGCTGATACGTCTCCAATGTATCTATAATTTTTGATTGCTCCATGCTATATTATCTACTGTTTTGGGCAATATCGGGCTTTATTATCCACTTTTATATTATTTTTGGGACTAACCTATTAACCGGAGGCCCAGCCCAGATTTGCTGTTTTATGCCTATTTCAGTGTTTTGAAGAAAAGGAATATCAAACGGAGTCGAAACGGAACGAAATCAACTGGAAAAGTTATTTTTGGAAGGAAAGCTACATGATAGACTTGGACCCCACGTCAGGAAAGGAGGGAGCTGGCCACGAGGGTGGGGGCGTGCCCCCTGCCTCGTGGGGCCCCCGAAGCTCCACCGACGTACCCCCTGCACCCATACATACCTACGTATCGAAAAACTTCTAGAACGGAGATTAGATCTGGAGTTCCGCCGCCGCAAGCTTCTGTAGCCACCAAAAGTCAATCGGGACCCTGTTCCGGCACCCTGCCGGAGGGGGGAACCCTCGCCGGTGGCCATCTTCATCATCCCGACGCTCTCCATGTCGAGGAGGGAGTAGTTCACCCTCGGGGCTGAGGGTATGTACCAGTAGCTATGTGTTTGATCTCTCTCTCTCTCTCTCTCTCTCTCTCGTGTTCTTGATTTGGCACGATCTTGATATATCGCGAGCTTTGCTATTATAGTTGGATCTTATGTTTCTTCTCCCCCTCTACTCTCTTGTAATGGATTGAGTTTTCCCTTTGAAGTTATCTTATCGGACTGAGTCTTTAAAGATTTGAGAACACTTGATGTATGTCTTGCCGTGCGTATCTGTGGTGACAATGGGATATCACGTGATTCACTTGATGTATGTTTTGCTGATCAACTTGCGGGTTCCGCCCATGAACCTATGCATAGGGGTTGGCACACGTTTTCGTCATGATTCTCCGGTAAAAACTTTGGGCACTCTTTGAGGTTCTATGTGTTGGTTTGAATAGATGAATTGAGATTGTGTGATGCATATCGTATAATCATGCCCACGGATACTTGAGGTGACAAAGGAGTATCTAGGTGACATTAGGGTTTTGGTTGATTTGTGTCTTAAGGTGTTATTCTAGTACGAACTCTAGGGCTGTTTGTGACACTTATAGGAATAGCCCACCGGATTGATTGGAAAGAATAACTTTGAGGTGGTTTCGTACCCTACCATAATCTCTTCATTTGTTCTCGCTATTAGTGACTTTGTAGTGACTCTTTGTTGCATGTTGAGGGATATTTATATGATCCAATTATGTTATTATTGTTGAGAGGACTTGCACTAGTGAAAGTATGAACCCTAGGCCTTGTTTCAACGCATTGCAATACCGTTTGTGCTCACTTTTATCATTAGTTACGTTGCTGCTTTTATATTTTCAGTTTACAAAAACCTATATCTACCATCCATATTGCACTTGTATCACCATCTCTTCGCCGAACTAGTGCACCTATACAATTTACCATTGTATTGGGTGTGTTGGGGACACAAGAGACTTTTTGTTATTTGGTTGCAGGGTTGCTTGAGAGAGACCATCTTCATCCTACGCCTCCCACGGATTGATAAACCTTAGGTCATCCACTTGAGGGAAATTTGCTACTGTCCTACAAACCTCTGCACTTGGAGGCCCAACAACGTCTACAAGAAGAAGGTTGCGTAGTAGACGTCAGCTGCCGGCCGCCGAGCAGGATGAAGAAGTGCCCTCCCTCCACTAAAGAACACATGTAGCCGCACCCCGTGCCATGCCGCCCTACCCGCGCCGCCTCACCGCACTGCCCCGAGCGCGAGCACCCGCGCCATCGCACGCGTCTGGTCGAGCACCCACCAAAGCGAACGGCTTGGCGCCGCCCAATCCCCAGTAGCAAGAGGAGAATGCCCCCCCAGGGTACGTGGGCTTAGCACGAGGAGTCACGCCAGCGTCAACGAGGGGAGGAGGGAGCGGTGTGTGTGTGTGGGGGGGGGGGGTGGAGCTGGCGACTGCTAGGGTTTGCTCCGGGGCCACCTGTGGGAACGACATGGAGGAGAGTTTTCGGGGATGCCACTGAAACTTACTTGTCAGTTCCAATAGAGTAAAATGTGCATTTGTCGCATGAACTTGGTGGCCATATTTGAAAAGGTCCTTAAACCCAAATCTTCAATAGGATCCTTGAACTTGGTGCACCGGTCCTAGGTTACGATCGGGCATACGTATTTCGGTCGCCTACTAGAGGCCTTCTCTCTCCAACTGGATGGGATAATAATAAAAATAGAAACACAAATAAATAACGGGGCACATAAGGGCCTCGAACATGTGACCTTGTGCTGCGTCAGTGAAATATATCAATTTAATTAATAATTACAATATGTTCCCTAAGTTTTAAGACCCCTACAATCAATTGAGGTCATCAATTTGAAGTTTGGTCATCTAATTTTTATTGGAACAACAATTTCTTAAGGAGCTCTCTCATTTAATTCTTTTATTTTGCTGTGCTGTCTAATTTTGGAGCTCTCCCATTTGATAGAGATATTTAGTGTTGGATTTGGTTCACATTTTAATCGGGTCAAATTTTTTTCAAATTAATCGGCAGCAACCGCCTATAAAAATATATAAATCCCATGCACCCTCTCACCACCTAGAAATAAACGCGCCAACATGTGATAATGTAGCACCAATATATTGCACGCACCCGCTGACGCAGAAAATTTACCCACATAGATATGAGTTGATTAGCAGATAACTCAGAACGACACCGCGAAGGCCCATCAAACGTCACATGATAAATAAAAATAAAACACATTCCATCATCTCTCCCACTCACCAAACGAAATATTCCCTTAGTTCTGAAATATAAGGTGTATTAGTTTTTTGAAAACTCAAATATCTTTAACTTTGACCAAGTTCACAAACAGAAATTTCAACATCCACAATTAAATAAACAAATATTAAAATTCACTTCATGATGAATTTAATGATACTGATTTAATATTATGATATTGGTATATTTTTCTATGCATTTGGTTAAACTTAAAGATCTTAGACTGTTTCCAAAAAATACGCCTTATATTTGAAACAGAGGGTGCAAACTTTTTTTTAATAAAAAACTCTCAACGCCAACAACACAGCAAAGCGCGCCCAATCCTTCTAGTATAAGCCATTTTGTAATGACACTAATCTATACTCAATACCTTTCCAAAATTTTGACACATTAACAGTGAAGACAATATCAAAAATACAGTCACTAATAGCATCTACAGCTGTGGTTGACAAATCCGACGCTCCATACGTCCGCTCACTGGTGAACCATTCCTGCAGTTAGTGCCAACAAATCTAGCAATCACCATTCTGATTTTTGAACAGTTTGAAGTTAGAGTCAAATGACGCAGGCGCATTCAAACGTGTCCACGGACAGTGACCGGACAATACTCAGTTTGTCGTGTCGACATCCGTGTATCTAAATCCGGTACACTATATCCATCCTAAGGCATGCAAAGTGAATAAAAACAACGTAGATCATCAAACAGACTTCAAAATGCACGTACAATCAACATTCATATATCATCAAAAGATCACCAACAGATCTCCAAAAGATCTCCACACTTCACATAATCCACATAAACGACAAACAGGTTTAAACTATATAGTAAATACGTCAAATAAAGGACGGAGACGATAGAGCTTCACCACTTTCTCGGTCTTTTGCCCTTCCGATCGTCGGCGCTGCTATAGGTGTCCACGGTCGGAGGTGGGTTGTCGGAGTTGTCAGATGAAGAGGAGAGGAAGATCTAGCCATTCATCCTCCGGATGATGCGGTCCTGCTTCCGCTTGAGCATGGCCACCCATGCCGCCTCCGCCGCTGCCTTCGCCACCTCGCGCGCAGACTGTTCCAGGCCCAGTCAGAACGCCTTTGCATTCTTCCTTCGAAGCCAGCGAGTGTTCGTCGCCGCCGACGGTTGACCCACGCGAGGAGCCGCTCCTCCTCGTCAAGCACCACCAGCATCCCGCGATGGCTGCAGGAGGACTATGCGACCGCCCTCTCCCTTGTCCGCTACCTCCCACGGCGGACTGTGTGCGCCTCCGATTCCGGCCCACGCGTCCGCGACGCCGGCGGGTGGGCACTAGACCCATCGCTGCCCTTCTGGAGTAGCGAGCAGAGGGGGCGGAGGTTGCTTGGACGGGTGGGAAAGGGCCAACTCCAGCGTCGCCGCTGTGGCGGTGGACGGGAGTCGAGACAGCAGATACGGAACTGCCGCCTTTGTCCATCCTGCTACCGCTGCAAGGCGATGCAGAGTGCAAGCTCGTCTTCGTCGCCGGCCGCCTAGCGGAGGAACGCGTCCCAGTCATCGTCGGACCTGTCAGAGGGGTTGTCGGTGCTGGACATGGTTGACGGAGATCAGATTGGGAGAAAGGGAGGATAAGAGATGAAGCGGTGAGGAACAAAGTGAGAGTAGAGTTTGTTCCAGATAAGGATTTTGTGGGGACAGCGTGGATCATGGTGGGCCGGACTGATGTGACGAACATGAGGGTCCTGAACAGCCCAGACATTTGAGGCCGGTATAAGCGCTTCAGGTGGTTTTTTTTTACTGGCCAGTGACCATCCGCCCCGCCGGGCGTTTGACGCCGGTTTGAGGCCCAGATGTAGATACTCTAAGAAAGTACTTCAACTTGATCAAACGAGGGGCTTGAACGAAAATAATTTGGACAAATTTCAGAAGAAATTAGAATTACAATTTGAAATTTCTGAAATTTCCAAGCGACAAAAAGAAGGGAGTCCTATGGTTGTCGACCGCCGAAAAACGAACGAAAAGCGGCTGACCTCGCCCAGCCGCAACTTTCATTTTGCCCCTAAAATTATTGGAATTTCGTTTTTGTCAGCAGACGACGCACACCTGCAACTCATCAGCATTCCCCACCCCCATCGCCGGGAAGATAACCGCTGCCGCCGGCACTCACCGCGATTGCGCCGTCGCGGCCGCCATGATCCGCCTCCGCAGCTGCATCCTCACCCATGTCCTCTATTCAGCCCCCGCCTCTCCCACCTCCTCTCTCCGTCGTCTCCTCTCAACCACAGAGCCGGCGCCCCCCGTTCCGGCAAACCCGGGCTTCGCCGTCGAGTACTACCTCGTCGCCACCTGCGGCCTCACCCGACCCCAGGCCCTCAAGGCTTCCCTCAAACTCCCCGGCCTCATGTCACCCTCCAAGCCCGACTCCGTCCTCGCCTTCCTCGCCGGCCTCGGCCTCTCGAGCGCCGACGTCACCGCCCTCGTCGCCGCCGACCCGCGGTTGCTCTGCGCCAAGGTGGACACACTAACCTCCAATGTCGCAGCGCTCGCCGGCATGGGTATGTCGCGTTCTCAGATCGCTCAGCTCGTTATGCTCGGCTGCATCATCTTCCGCTGCAAACCCGTCGTCTCCAGGGTGCACTACTACCTGCCCCTCTTCGGATCACCGGAGAACCTCCTTCGCGTTCTCAAGCAGAACTCCTACCTCCTGTCATCCAACGTCGACAAGGTTGTAGAGCCCAACGTCGCATTCTTGCGGGAGTGCGGGCTAGGTGCTTGTGATATTGCCAAGCTGTGCACCTCTCTTCCGAGGCTGCTTAGCACCAAACCAGAGAAGGTCCGGGCGATGGCGGCATGTACCGAAAGCCTGGGTGTGCGCCGCGGCTCCGGGATGTTCAGAAAATCGATGCAGGCTGTCGCGTTCCGCAGCGAGGAGAAGATCGCCGCCGAAGTGGCGTACTTGAAGAAGACGTTCAGGTGGTTCGATTCTGAGGTGGGCATTGCTGTCTGTAGGTCTCCAATGGTGTTGTCGAGGTCTGAGGACATGCTCCTGCGGACGTCCGAGTTCCTTATCTCTGAGGTGGGGCTGGAACCGGCGTACATTGCTCCTCGGTCAGTAATGCTCTGTCTTAGCCTGGAGGGTCGACTGAGGCCCCGGTACTATGTTATGAAGTTCCTTAAGGAAAATGGATTGCTAAATCTCGGATGGAGTTACTTTTCAATTGTCAAGGCGACCGAGAAGGTGTTCGTGGAGAAGTTCATATGCCCTCACAAGGAAGCTGCACCATACCTCGCGGAAGACTATGATGCTGCTTGCAGAGGGGAAGTGCCGACTAATTTCAGATTCGCATGAGCCTAGAACGGGCTATGAAAATTGGTAACTGTGTGCTGGTTGTCCACTGATGTATGTCTTCTAGATGCTGGTTTGGTCATTGCTAGCTTGTGATGAAACTGGTAGTTTGATTCCTGAATCCTGTTATGTTTATGCCATCATTCAGTAGAAAAGAAACCATGGTTTATTATGAACTTTTTCATTCCTGAATACTTTTCCTGAATCCTGATGTGAACTTTTTCACCCTTGTTTTGGAACACATGTATTGGAGCTACGGAATTGTGAGATCAAGCCTATTATGTCAGTAACATGTTGGTTTGGTTGTTGGTATCACCTAGATTCATGAGACCCTGGTATGTCTCAGTCCTCATTCAGTATAGAAGAAAGCATGTCATGGTCATGAATTTGTTCATCCTCATGTCATATTCATACACATATTAGATCAGGCCATTGTGCAGATGCATTGGAATATATGTGACTGAGTAGTATGTTTGCACTCCTGGTACATTTTATGGAATACTGATTTGGAAGCAGCGGAGTGTTCTGAAATTGCCCCTGCAGTTTCCGCGGCAATCCTCTAATCTATGAGAGAATTCCTTATTTAACGCTGTCTTAAAATTTGTTGCCTTATTTGACACTGAATCTTTTTCTCTTCCTTATTTAACACCAAGTCTAAATTTTATGCCCTTTATGACACTTCCGTTCATTTGAAGCCTTAACAGTGTTAAATGACATCTGAAAAGACCTATTTACCCCTCATATTATATATGACCAAAAATTGTGTGTATTCAGCCATAGAGGGAACGGACACTTTCAAACAGCTTGTGCGGAGCATCACGGTCCGCAACGAGGCTGTGCATCGGCATCGACTGCCCGCTGGCCGCCTGGCTCCTCTGGATGAGATGGAGTACAGCACATGAGCAGCCGAGCAGTACGTGTGTGCTCGTCGACGAGTGAGGATGGGCTTATCCGCTTATGCGTGACAACATTCGTGAAGATGGGTCTATCTCCTACGGCAAGCTGCTGATACATACTGTACCTTATTACATGAGGCGCTCCCATTACCTTTCTGAGATCCTCTTTCTTTAGCTGGGTACACACGGGTATTCGAAATGCATAGACGTATGTGTATGTGGCTGGCCGGCACGCAGGTATTCCAATATGTACGCGTACTTGCCGGCTACACGCTAATAAGGCTGTACGGTTGCCGGCGCCCATAAGCCACGAGCCCTTAGATGCATGCAGATACTAGCACGAGGCCTGACTAGCACGTAAGAGTATGTAATCAAAGATGAGCTAGCGCATGCATGTACTGATGCATGTTTTCTTCCCTGTATATTATGCATTCATTTTATTTTTTTTAGTAATTAAATTCTCTTTGGTACAAAATCCTGTCCGAACACCATCCAGATTAATATTTCACTAAGGGGAACATAGAGTCAGAGTAAATAAAATTGCTAATTTTGATTAGAAAAAAAGAATAAATATCAAGCGTTATAGTAAGCTCGATCGCAGCACTACCTTAGCTTATAAAATGAAATTATGTTGGGCTAATTTACATATGGGAAGCACTAACGTTGTGCGTTGTCGGAGTACGAGTTTGCGTTTCATGATCAGATTCCCCTGCAATTCGAAATGGCCTGTGTTGTAAGACATTTAGGCCCCGTTTGATAGCTCTGCATTTCCTAAGTATTTTATGAATACTACAGTTTTTCTAAATACTATGGTTCTAAATACTTTGAGCTGTTTGGTCTGCACAAAAAACTGAAGTATTAATACTACAGTATTCCTCAAAACGCAGTATTTTCTCTGTGTAATAAAAAGAACCCTGATGTTAAAAAAAAAAGAACCCTGGACCTCTTTTTAAAAAGCAGAGCAGGCGAAAAAATGAACACATTTCTTCCTCCTCGTTCGTTCCGAGGCCACCGCTCTCTCGTTGCTGGAGATCGTCTCCCCCTCGGTTACCGTGGACGGTGTTTCTCATATTTGTAAGCTGCAGGACGAGCTTTGGGCATGGTCGTTGATAGTTTGGCTGTGCATATGGGTGGCCTTTTTGCATGGCCCTTGGGTTTGGGTAACAGGGCAAGCAACTAGAAAACGGTTAGCTAGTTATTAGGTGCGCCCATATATACAACACTACCAAACAGCTCAAAGTATTCTCAATACTTCAAAATACCGTGGTATGTCAAAACGGTGGTATCTTACACCTACATGCTAAAATGTTGTAGTTTTCAATACTTTGTTTACTATCAAACACAGCCTTAGCTCTAACCATACATCATCATCTACATAGATTCCTCACATGGTAGCCACATGAAATGGGAATTTGGTACATGTACTTTAGTTTATAATATACTAGAACAATGCCCGTGCGCTGCAACGGGATATAAATATTCTAGTACGTTAGCTTGTGATTTACCTACCCATAATATGTGATTGTGTAAGTAAATGTTCATCAAATTTTGTTCGTGATTTACCTTATATTTTGATCAGAATTGATTTACCTGCATATAATATGCGATTGTGTAAATAAATATTCACCAAATTCTGCCCGTGATTTACCTTAAATTTTGATCAAAAGTTTGGTAAGTAAATTAAAGTGGAATTGGTTTAGAAGGTAAGTAAATTAAGATGACCGATTATTATACGGGGAATGTTGGACGAAGGGGTGGTGGGAAGATAGGTGAAACGGGAACCTTACGTTCTTTTTAAGTAGTAGAGATGCTTCCCACACAAAAAATTGTAACCTATATTTTCTAAAATATAATCTCTTTTGTCCAAGTCGTTCCTTGTGTATTGTAAACTCAAAACCGACATTTTAGATGCAGATTGGTTATTTGCTAAGATCCTCTAGTAATGAGTGTGAAAATCTTCGTCGTAGCAAGCACCACAACAGACTTCGGACTGCCTATCTGGTCCATCTGGATGCATGGAATGCATGTATCTTCGACAACGCCCCCAGCCCTCTACCGCACTCCTGTTGCAGTCTATCAAGGATAAGGCAAGCGAGAGTGTGGCGCATGAAGTTAATAGGATCCTAAGCACATATGAAGCTTGTTTTGGATAGATGATAAATAAGGATAAATCAGCCATTCTATTCAGCAAGAACATTGATGGGAGGATAAAGGAGGATATGAACAGGATCCTAGGGATAAATGTGGAAGGCACCTCGGGAAAGTACTTGGGTCTACCTGTATACATGGGAAAAAATAAAAGAAATACTTTCAATTACTTAAGAGAGAAAGTTTGGAAAAAGATACAAGGCTGTAAGGGTGACAATGGGTAGGGTATGGGCAGGGTAGCGTAATACCATACCCGTACCCGTATAGTCAGTGGGTACAAAATTCTACCCATACCCGTACCCATGAGTATGAAACTTTACCCTTACCCATACCCAACGGATACCCGTACCTATTGGGTACCCATCGGGTAGAACAAATAGTACACGAGTTGTTCACATTTTCACACTCATTGATAGCACATTTGACAAAAAAACAGTTATCTTAACTCAATAACAGGAAGATTAGTACAACATACTCATAAGTCAATAGGAGTAGACAAGTCACATGACAAATTAATGATTAATTGATGACAACTTAACATTAGTTCACAAGCGGGCAGGGTGTGTTGGGGACATTATTACAAAAACCTATATCTACCATCCATATTTTCAGATTACAAAAACCTATATCTACCATCCATATTGCACTTTTACCATTGTATTGGGTGTGTTGGGGACACAACAGACTCTTTGTTATTTGGTTGCAGGGTTGTTTGAGAGAGACCATCTTCATCCTACGCCTCCCACGGATTGATAAACCTTAGGTCATCCACTTGAGGGAAATTTGCTACTGTCCTACAAACCTCTGCACTTGGAGGCCCAACAACGTCTACAAGAAGAAGGTTGTGTAGTACACATCAAGCTCTTTTTTGGCGCCGTTGCCGGGGAGGTGAGTGATGAAGGTATATCTTTAGATCTTGCAATTGTATCTTTTAGTTTCTTGTTTTATCACTAGTTTAGTCTATAAAAGAAAACTATAAAAAATGGAATTGAGTTTACCTCATACGCTTCATCTTTTTAATATCTTTCGTGAGTATGATGGGCAGAAAATTGTGCCAAAGTGTTAGAAGAAGAATTACATAGAATGCTTGGCATAAATATGTGAATGACGAGCATGATTGCAATGTCGTTAATATGAACTCCTTGAATATCCATGGTACTAATGATGATTGCACTAGTCATGATGAAAATATCTCTTATAAGCATGTCGATTTTTGTGGAGTGCATTGGGTTTGCAAATACACACCAAATGGGGAAGATAGATATTGCAAGAGGCATAAGCATTTAGAAACTAAATTTTTGCAAGAAAGGCTAGATGTTTGTGCTGAAAATTTAAATTTTCTTGGCCATACTTGTGAACTTTGCAATGAACAGGGTCATTTAACTATCCGATGCAAATTATTTCATGATCTATCATGTCCAAAAATTGTGATGACTTGATTTCCCTTGCACATTATAATGAACTTAGTTTGCTTGTGGGCTATGAAGAAATGAAACGTATAACTAACTATCTTCCAGAATTTGCCCGTTATAAACTTCTTGATTTTGATCTAGAGGAAATTTATATGTATTGTGCGGCGAATTGCATTGAAAATCCTTATATTTCCAATTACATAAAGAAAAGAAAGCAAATATAAGATGAAGAGAATACTATGAAAGGGAAGAGACTTCCCAATATCCTCCTATTATTTCTTATGATGAATCAGGTAACGAGGAGGAGCCTTCTATTCAACCAATCTCATCAATAAGGAGCTCAAAAAAGAGGGATAGACCCACACATGATGTGAAGAAGAAAAAGAAAAAACGGAGAAGCAAAGGTAAAAAGGTATCCCTCCAAAATGATGTTTCTCCTACTACTCATCGTGATGATGATAATTGCTATACTATTGGTGCTATCCATACTATTAATGATGAGAGTGATTATGCTTATGATATGAAAAGGCCCAAGCTTGGGGATGCTATGTTTGATGAGGATGACACATTTGAGAATATATTTGCTGAAATTAATGTTTGTCCCAAGCTTGGGGATGCTACGTTTAATGAAGATGATATTTTTAGCCTCCCAAGTTTTGATATGCAAAGTTGTTATGATGATAGCATGCGTTCTACTTATGATGATTATATTGATGAAAGTGGGTTTGGAAGAGTGTCAACTTTAGAAAGTAATGATCCCACTATTTTGGAGGATGTTGAATCTTATAATATTTATGAAAGTGGATTTGGAGAGGTCATGACTTTATTTAGTGATGATTCCACTATCTTGGAAGAGGTTTCAATCGATTATGATGAGAACAAAGTTGCTACTTATGATTATTATTGTGATGAAACTTATGTTATAAAAAGTAGTGATGATTGTATTTATAAAACTTGTCATGATTATGATTACCCTTTTTTTGAACATTACTCTTTTAATGTGGAAACAATTTATAGTATTCAAGTCTCTTATGATACTCCCACTATTCCGAATGAGAAAAATGTTGCTTATGTGGAGAGTAGTAAATTTTCTATGCTTGTAGATCATGAAAAGACTGCTTTAGGTGCTGGTTATATTGTTGAATTCATTCATGATGCTACTGAAAATTATTATGAGGGAGGAATTTATGCTTGTAGGAATTGCAATAATATCAAGTTTCCTCTCTATGTGCTTAAAGTTTTGAAGTTATGCTTGTTTTGCCTTCCTATGCTAGTTGATTATTGTTCCCATAAGTTGTTTGCTCACAAAATCTCTATGCATAGGAAGTGGGTTAGGCTTAAATGTGCTAGTCATATTCTTCATGATGCTCTCTTTATGTTTCAATTCTTATGTCTTATGTGAGCATCATTGAAATCATCATGCCTAGCTAGGGGCATTAAACGATAGCGCTTGTTGGGAGGCAACCCAATTTTATTTTACTTTCTTGCTTTTTGGTTCTGTTTTGGAATAAATAATCCATCTAGCTTCTGTTTAGATGTGGTTTTGTGTTTTAATTAGTATTTGTGCCAAGTTAAACCTATAGGATCTTCTTGGATGATAGTTATTTTATCTTGCTGAAAATTCCAGAAACTTTCTCTTCACGAAAACAATTGTTAAAAGTCACCAGAACGTGATAAAATACTGATTCCAATTGTAGTATATTCAATAAACAAATTATCTAGGTCCTCCTATTTTGGTAGAATCTTTGGAGTTCCAGAAGTTTGCGTTAGTTACAAATTACTACAGACTGTTCTGTTTTTGACAGATTCTGTTTTTCGTGTGTTGTTTGCTTATTTTGATGACTCTATGGCTAGTAAAATAGTTTATAAACCATAGAGAAGTTGGAATACAGTACATTTAACACCAATACAAATAAAGAATGAGTTCATTAGAGTACCTTTAAGTGGTGTTTTGTTTTCTTTCGCTAACGGAGCTCACGAGATTTTCTGTTAAGTTTTGTGTTGTGAACTTTTCAAGTTTTGGGTAAAGATTCGATGGAATACGGAATAAGGAGTGGCAAGAGCCTAAGATTGGGGATGCCCAAGGCAGAGGTAATATTCAAGGATAACCAAGAGGCTAACCTTGGGGATGCCCCGGAAGGCATCGCCTCTTTCGTCTTCATTCATCGGTAACTTTACTTGGGGCTATATTTTTATTCACCACATGATATGTGTTTTTCTTGGAGCGTCATTTTATTTTCTTTTGTCTTGCTTGCTGTTTGAATAAAATACCAAGATCTGAAATTCTTAAATGTTAGAGAGTCTTCACATAGTTGCATAATTATTCAACTACTCATTGATCTTCACTTATATCTTTTGGAGTAGTTTGTCATTTGCTCTAGTGCTTCCCTTACATCCTTTTAGAGCACGTCGGTGGTTTTATTTTGAAGAAATAGATGAACTCTCGTGCTTCACTTATATTATTTTGAGAGCCTTTAGAACATCATGGTAATTTGCTTTGGTTATGAATTTAGTCCTAATATGATGGGCATCCAAGAGGGATATAATAAAAACTTTCATATAAAGTGCATCGAATACCATGAGAAGTTGGATTCCTTATGATTGTTTTGATAAATGAAGATGGTGATATTAGAGTCATGCTAGTTGAGTAGTTGTGAATTTGAGAGATACTTGTGTTAAAGTTTGTGATTCCCGTAGCATGCACGTATGGTGAACCGTTATGTGATGAAGTCGGAGCATGATTTATTTTTTGATTGTCTTCCTTATGAGTGGCGGTCGGGGACGAGTGGTGGTCTTTTCCTACCAATCTATCCCCCCTAGGAGCATGCGCATAGTACTTCGTTTCGGTAACTAATAGATTTTTGCAATAAGTATGTGAGTTCTTTATGACTAATGTTGAGTCCATGGATTATACACACTCTCACCCTTCCACCATTGCTAGCCTCTCTAATACCGCGCACCTTTCGCCGGTATCATACACCCATCATATATATTCCTCAAAACAGCCACCATACCTACCTATCATGGCATTTCCGTAGCCATTCCGAGATATATTGCCATGCAACTTACCACCGTTCCATTTATTATGACACGCTCCATCATTGTCATATTGCTTTGCATGATCATGTAGTTGACATTGTATTTGCGGCAAAGCCATCGTTCATAATTCTTTCATACATGTCACTCTTGATTCATTGCATATCCCGCTATACCGCTGGAGGCATTCATATAGAGTCATATTTTGTTCTAAGTATTGAGTTGTAATTCTTGAGTTGTAAGTAAATAAAAGTGTGATGATCATCATTATTAGAGCATTGTCCCAGTGAGGAAAGGATGATGGAGACTATGATTCCCCCATAAGTCGGGATGAGACTCCGGACAAAAAATAAATAAATAAAAGAGGCCAATAAGCCCAAATAAAAAAAGGATAAAAAGAGGCCATAAAAAAGAGAAATCGCCCAAATAAAAAAATAAGAAAAATAAAAAAAAATGAGAAAAAAAAGAGAAGGGGAAATGCTACTATCCTTTTACCACACTTGTGCTTCAAAGTAGCACCATGATCTTCATGATAGAGAGTCTCCTATGTTGTCACTTTCATATACTAGTGGGAATTTTTCATTATAGAACTTGGCTTGTATATTCCAATGATGGGCTTCCTCAAAATGCCCTAGGTCTTAGTGAGCAAGCGAGTTGGATGCACACCCACTTAGTTTATTTTGTTGAGCTTTCATACACTTATAGCTCTAGTGCATCCGTTGCATGGCAATCCCTACTCACCCACATTGATATCTATTGATGGGCATCTTCATAGCCCGTTGATATGCCTAGTTGATGTGAGACTATCTTCTCCTTTTTGTCTTCTCCACAACCACCATTCTATTCCACCTATAGTGCTATATCCATGGCTCACGCTCATGTATTGCGTGAAAATTGAAAAAGTTTGAGAACATCAAAAGTATGAAACAATTGCTTGGCTTGTCATCGGGGTTGTGCATGATTTAAATATTTTGTGTGATGAAGATAGAGCATAGCCAGACTATATGATTTTGTAGGGATAGCTTTCTTTGGCCATGCTATTTTGAGAAGATATGATTGCTTTGTTAGTATGCTTGAAGTATTATTGTTTTCCTGTCAATATTAAACTTTTGTTTTGAATCTTATGGATCTGAATATTCTTGCCACAATAAAGATTATATTGATAAATATGTTAGGTAGCATTCCACATCAAAAATTCTATTTTTATCATTTACCTACTCGAGGACGAGCATGAATTAAGCTTGGGGATGCTTGATACGTCTCCAACGTATCTATAATTTTTTATTGTTCCATGCTATATTATATTCTGTTTTGAACATTAATGGGCTTTATTATACACTTTTATATTATTTTTGGGACTAACCTATTGACCCAGAGCCTAGTGCCAGTTTCTGTTTTTCCCTTGTTTCAGTGTTTCGCAGAAAAGGAATATCAAACGGAGTCCAAACGGAATGAAACCTTCGGAAAAGTTATTTTTGGAAAGAAAGCAATACGGGAGACTTGGAGTGCACGTCAGGGGATCAACGAGGAGAGCACGAGGCAGGGGGCGCGCCCCCTGGGCGCGCCCTCCACCCTCGTGGGCCCCTCGTGGCTCCCCTTACCGACTTCTTTCGCCTATATATTCCCATATACCCTAAAACCTTCGGGGAACAGAATAGATCGGGAGTTCCGCCGCTGCAAGCCTCTTTAGCCACCAAAAACCAATCGGGACCCTGTTCCGGCACCCTGTCGGAGGGGGGAACCCTCACCGGTGGCCATCTTCATCATCCCGACGCTCTCCATGATGAGGAGGGAGTAGTTCACCCTCGGGGCTGAGGGTATGTACCAGTAGCTATGTGTTTGATCTCTCTCTCTCTCGTGTTCTTGAGGTGATACGATCTTGATGTATCGCGAGCTTTGTTATTATAGTTGGATCTTATGTTGCTTCTCCCCCTCTACTCTCTTGTAATGGATTGATTTTTCCCTTTGAAGTAATCTTATCGGATTGAGTCTTTAATGATTTGAGAACTCTTGATATATGTCTTGCCGTGCATATCTGTGGTGACAATGGGATTTCACGTGATTCACTTGATGTATGTTTTGGTGATCAACTTGTGGGTTCCGCCCATGAACCTATGCATAGGGGTTGGCACACGTTTTCGTCTTGACTCTCCGGTAGAAACTTTGGGGCACTCTTTGAAGTACTTTGTGTTGGTTTGAATAGATGAATCTGAGATTGTGTGATGCATATCGTATAACCATACCCACGGATACTTGAGGTGTCATTGGAGTATCTAGGTGACATTAGGGTTTTGGTTGATTTGTATCTTAAGGTGTTATTCTAGTACAAACTCTAGGATAGATCGAACGGAAAGAATAGCTTCGTGTTATTTTACTACGGACTCTTTAATAGATCGATCAAAAAGGATAACTTTGAGGTGGTTTCGTACCCTACCATAATCTCTTCGTTTGTTCTCTGCTATTAGTGACTTTGGAGTGACTCTTTGTTGCATGTTGAGGGATAGTTATATGATCCAGTTATGTTATTATTGTTGAGAGAACTTGCACTAGTGAAAGTATGAACCCTAGGCCTTGTTTCCTAGCATTGCAATACCGTTTACGCTCACTTTTATCATTAGTTACCTTGCTGTTTTTATATTTTCATATTACAAAAACCTATATCTACCATCCATATTGCACTTGTATCACCATCTCTTCGCCGAACTAGTGCACCTATACAATTTACCATTGTATTGGGTGTGTTGGGGACACAAGAGACTCTTTGTTATTTGGTTGCAGGGTTGTTTGAGAGAGACCATCTTCATCCTACGCCTCCCACGGTTTGATAAACCTTAGGTCATCCACTTGAGGGAAATTTGCTACTGTCCTACAAACCCTCCACTTGGAGGCCCAACAACGTCTACAAGAAGAAGGTCGTGTAGCAGACATCATGCTCCCACTCACTTCCTAAATACAGGCTTCACTGCAAGTCTGTATAAAACTATATGCTTTGATCAACTCATTAAAGCATATATTCCAACTCCGAGATGCTTGCACTAGTCCATAGATGGATCACCGGCGCTTGCACATTTTGTTATCATCCTTTGGATCAATAAAACCTTCTGGTTGCATCATATACAACTCTTCTTCCAGAAATCCATTCAGGAATGCAGTTTTGGCATCCATTTGCCAAATTTGATAATCATAAAATGCGGCAATTGCTAACATGATTCGGACAGACTTAAGCATCGCTACGGGTGAGAAGGTCTCATCATAGTCAATCCCTTGAACTTGTCAAAAACCTTTCGCAACAAGTCGAGATTTGTACACGGTAACATTACCGTCAGCGTCAGTCTTCTTCTTGAAGATCCATTTATTCTCTATGGCTTGCTGATCATCGGGCAAGTCAACCAAACTCCACACTTTGTTCTCATACATGGATCTTATCTCAGATTTCATGGCCTCAAGCCATTTCATAGAATCTGGGCTCATCATCACCCTCATTGTTCGTAGGTTTGTCATGGTCAAGTAAGATGACCTCCAGAACATGATTACCGTACCACTCTGGTGCGGATCTTACTCTGGTTGACCTACGAGGTTCGGTAGTAACTTGATCTGAAGTTTCATGATCACTATCATTAGCTTCCTTACAAATTGGTGTAGGAATCATTGGAAATGATTTCTGTGATGAACTACTTTCCAATTCGGGAGCAGGTACAATTACCTCATCAAGTTCTACTTTCCTCCCACTCACTTCTTTCTAGAGAAAATCCTTCTCTAGAAAGGATCCATTCTTAGCAACAAAGATCTTGCCTTCAGATCTGTGATAGAAGGTGTACCCCAACAATTTCTTTTGGGTATCCTATGAAGACGCACTTCTCCAATTTGGGTTCGAGCTTATCAGTTTGAAACTTTTTCACATAAGCATCGCAACCCCAAACTTTAAGAAACGACAACTTTGGTTTCTTACCAAACCATAGTTCATACGGTGTCGTCTCAACGGATTTAGATGGTGCCCTATTTAACGTGAATGCAGCTGTCTCTAATGCATAACTCCCAAAATGATAGCGGTAAATCGGTAAGAAACATCATAGATCGCACTATATCTAATAAAGTACGGTCACGATGTTCGGACACACCATTACGCTTTGGTGTTCCAGGTGGCGTGAGTTGTGAAACTATTCCACATAGTTTCAAATGAATACCGAACTCATAACTCAAATATTCACCTCCACGATCAGATCGTAGAAACTTTATTTTCTTGTTACGATGATTTTCCACTTCACTCTGAAATTCTTTGAACTTTTCAAATGTTTCAGACTTATGTTTCATCAAGTAGATATACCCATATCTGCTCAAATTATCTATGAAGGTCAGAAAATAACGATACCCACCGCGAGCCTCAACACTCATTGGACCGCATACATCAGTATGTATTATTTCCAATAAGTCAGTTGCTCGCTCCATTGTTCCGGAGAATGGAGTCTTAGTCATCTTGCCCACGAGGCATGGTTCGCAAGCATCAAGTGATTCATAATCAAGTGATTCCAAAAGCCCACCTACATGGAGTTTCTTCACGCGCTTTACACCAACATGACCTAAACAGCAGTGCCACAAATAAGTTGCACTATCATTATTAACTTTGCATCTTTTGGCTTCAATATTATGAATATGTGTATCACCACGATCGAGATTCAATAAACCATTTATTTTGAGTGTATGACCATAGAAGGTTTTATTCATGTAAACGGAACAACAATTATTCCTTGACTTAAATGAATAACCGTATTGCAATAAACATGATCCAACCATATTCATGCTCAACGCAAACACCAAATAACACTTATTTTGGTCCAACACTAATCTTGAAGGTAGAGAGAGTGTGCGATGGTGATCTTATCAACCTTGGAATCACTTCCAACACACATCGTCACCTCACCCTTAACTAGTCTCTGTTCATTTTGTAATTCCTGTTTCGAGTTACTAATCTTAGCAACTGAACCGGTATAAATACCTTGGGGTTACTATGAACACTAGTAAAATACACATCAATAACACGTATATCAAATATACCTTTGTTCACTTTGCCATCCTTCTTATCCGCCAAGTATTTGGGGCAGTTCCGCTTCCAGTGACCTTTCCCTTTGCAGTAGAAGCACTCAGTTTCACGCTTAGGTCTAGCTTTGGGCTTCTTCACGGGAGTGGCAACTTTCTTGCCATTATTGTTGAAGTTCCCTTTCTTTCCCTTTGCCCTTTTTCTTGAAACTAGTGGTCTTGTCAACCATCAACAATTGATGCTCCTTCTTGATTTCCACCTTCGTCGATTTCAGCACCACGAAGAGCTCAGGAATCGTTTTTGTCATCCCTTGCATATTATAGTTCATCACGAAGTTCCAATAACTTGGTGATAGTGACTAGAGAACTCTGTCAATCACTATCTTATCTGGAAGATTAACTCCCACTTGATTCAAGCGATTGTAGTACTCAGACATTCTGAGTACATGCTCACTAGTTGAGCTATTCTCCTCCATCTTGTAGGCTAAGTACTTTGTCTGAGGTCTCATACCTCTTGACTTGGGCATGAGTCTGAAATACCAATTCCAGCTCTTGGAACATCTCATATGCTCCGTGGCATTCAAAACATTTTTGAAGTCCCGGTTCTAAGCCATAAAGCATGGCGCACTAAACTATCAAGTAGTTATCATACCGAGCTTTGTCAAACGTTCATAACGTCTGCATCTGCTCCTGCAATAGGTCTGTCACCTAGCAGCGCATCAAGGACATAATTCTTCTGTGTAGCAATGAGGATAATCAAATCACGGACCAAGTCCGTATCATTACTACTATCATCTTTCAACTTATTTTTCTCTAGGAACATATCAAAAATAAACGGGGAGCTACAACGCGAGCTATTGATCTACAACATAATTTGCAAATACTATCAGGACTAAGTACATGATAAATTAAAGTTTAATTAATCATATTACTTAAGAACTCCCACTTAGATAGACATCCCTCTAATCATCTAAGTGATCACGTGATCCAAATCAACTAAACCATGTCGGATCATCACGTGAGATGGAGTAGTTTTCACTGGTGAACATCACTATGTTGATCATATCTACTATATGATTCACGCTCGACCTTTCGGTCTTAGTGTTACGAGGCCATATCTGCATATTCTAGGCTCGTCAAGTTTAACCCGAGTATTCTGCGTGTGCAAAACTGGCTTGCACCCATTGTATGTGAACGTAGAGCTTATCACACTTGATCATCACGTGGTGTCTCAGCACGACAAACTTTCGCAATGGTGCATACTCAGGGAGAACATTTGTACCTTGAAATTTAGTGAGAGATCATCTTATAATGTTGCCGCCGAACTAAGCAAAATAAGATGCATAAAGGATAAACATCACATGCAATCAATATAAGTGATATGATATGGCCATCGTCATCTTGTGCCTTTGATCTCCATCTCCAAAGCACCGTCATGATCACCATCGTCACCAGCGCGACACCTTGATCTCCATCGTAACATCGTTGTCGTCTCATCAACTATTGTTTCCACAACTATCGCTACCGCTTAGTGATAAAGTAAATCAATTACATGGCGATTGCATTTCATACAATAAAGCGACAACCATATGGCTCCTGCCAGTTGCCGATAACTCTGTTACAAAACATGATCATCTCATACAATAAAATTTAGCATCATATCTTGACCATATCACATCACAACATGCCCTACAAAAACAAGTTAGACGTCCTCTACTTTGTTGTTGCAAGTTTTACGTGGCTGCTTGTCACATCCCTAGTTCTGGTATGACCTAGGCTAGCCTTCATGTGTGTATCATGTTTAAATTTCTTTTAAATTGAAATGGGGATTTGTGAAACCCTCAGAAATTATTTCTGGAAATGACCCAGATAAAAATTGCTTCAAAAGGGTCCAAGAAAATGTTCATGTTGCTCTCTGAAAATATTGGTCAGAGGTAAAAATCAAACCAATATTTTTAGGAGCTCATAAATATTTATTTTGGCCATTTGGAATTAATCCAATATTTATTTGCATTGGATATATATATGTTATATATTTTATATATGTCAAAAAATTCTGAATTTTCCTGAGGGGCTTTGGAATAACCCCTTTGGTCCCTGCAAATATTGCCAGAAGAAAATAAAATGATTTAGTATTTTACTAAATCAGAACAAATGTCAGAAAAATAGAAAACAGAAAACAAAAAGGAAAAAACGCTTACCTGTGCTTACCTGCGGCCTCGCACTGTGCAGCCCAGCCGGCCCACTGGCATAGTGCCAGTCGTCCTTGTCCTCACGCCAGCCGGCTGGGCGCGTGGCCGACGCGCGCGCATCACCATGCCGCCACGCCTCCTGCCTGCCTGCCCCTCTCCCTCGACGCCTGGACCCCCCTGGACGTAGCCACGCGCCGCCCCGCATCTCTCTCACTCTCCCCCGTCCTCCTTCCCGCCTCTGTCACCCTCTCCCGTGACAGCCGAAGCGCTGCCGTCGCCGCAGCTCACCGCGGACGCGCTCCCCGCCGTCCCCTCGCCCCTCCGGCGAGTCCACAAGCTCCGCGCCATCGCCGTCTGCCTCTCCGTCGAGCCATGCGACGCGGGAAGCCCCGAGGAGCTGCCATCGCCGTCATCTTCACCTCCGGCCGCCCGAGATCGTCGTCGCCGTTTTGCCCTTGTCGGACCTCCCCCAAGCCCACTGACACCTCCGCCGAATCCGCGGGGAGCCCCGCCGTCGAACCCCCCTTTTTTCCTGCTCTTCCGACGCTCCCTAGCCGTAGTTCCACCGGAGCCGAACGCCGGCCTCCGCCCTGAGCTTCGCTCCGGCGAGCTCCGGCCACCCCAACTCCTCCTACCTGCTCCGCTGGATGCGCGAGAGCCCGGGCTACGCCCCGGTGCCTTTAGTCGCCGCCCCCGTGTCCTGTAACGCGGACGCCGCCGCGTCCAGAGGTCGCCGACGTTAACCTCGCTGGCCTGACATGTGGACCCGGCCTGCCAGGTGATTAGCTTAAGGCTAATCACCACTTATCTAAACCCTGACACTGACAGATGGGCCCATCACCACTAATTTTAATTAGATTAGTAAAAAAACCTCCGTTTAACACTGTGACACTGACGTGTCGACCCCACACGTCAGGTTTGACCTGGTCAGCTGGGGTTGACTCGCTGACGTCATGCCACGGTCATGCTGACACAGTTATTCATTTTCTGGTATTAAAATAAATCAGGAAATTCCAGAAAATGATATAAACTTCAAAAATTCATATAAATTCAACCGTAGCTCAGATTGAAATGATTTATATATGAAAAATTATCATAAAAATTCAATCTATCCATTTGTATCAGTTGCATGCATGACAAACCAACCTAAACCTGCTGTATAGGTGAAAACACATGAATGGCATTTATAAGAGCTTATTTTGAAGATGCATTGGTTCAAATGGACTTCAACCAAATGAATGCTAGTTGCATTAGCTCAAACACACCACATATTCATGCCATATTCATGATTCATATTGTTGCATATGCTTGTGCTTGATTGTCGACACCGTTCCTTCTCGATAGGTTCTGCTCCGGAGAGTGCTCCAGAGTCGTGTCTGTGGAGCAGTGCCCCCTCTGTTGATCTACCAGGCAAGCAAGCCCCCTTGTTCATTCGGATACAATCCCACTCTCTCGCTCCTGCTCTCTTTTATTGCATTAGGACAACAACGATTCAACTGCTACTTTATGCTACAGTAGTTGAACCCATTCCTCTGCATGACCTGTCATTGACACAGTAAATAGTTGAAACCCACTAGCATGTGTAGGAGTTGATTGAGCCATGTTGTGTTCCTACCATGCCATGCCTGCTATTGCTTAGAATTGTGTCAGGTCTGATTCATTGGGAATGGATTGGAGTGTTATGATATGTTCTGATGCTGAGAGTTAAGCATGTGAACACGATTTGGTAAAGGTAGCGGTGAGAGGCCATGTAGGAGTACATGGCGGGTTGTCTCATTGGGACCGTCCTCAAGAGCTGAGTTCTGTGTAAGTTATCCAATGACTAGCTACTACCACACATTGGGCTCCGGGCGCTCCAAGCTCTCTCGACTTATTAACCAACTTGATCTCTGTTCAGGAGTTGCAACTAGTTTCTGGTGTTTGTAGGTAGTGCTATTTTTCTACCGAGTGGCACCCGGCAGGGTGGACTTGGGACAAACTAGGCACCGTGGCCCGGTGTACCGAGTGGCACCCGGATGGTGGGCTCGGGAACCCTGCACACATCGTTTGAGGCCGTGAGCGACACCCCGGTCGGATCTCCTTGCGGATGGAACCCGAATAGGCGATAAACCTGGACTAGAGTCTTATGTGGTTAGTTAGGTCGTGGTCGACACCCTCTCCAGGCTTCCGCTTGAAGGTTGCCGAGATACATGACGTGTACATGGTGATAAGTGGTGAGAGCGTGTGTGAAGAAGTACACCCCTGCAGGGTTAACATGATCTATTCGAATAGCCGTGTCCTCGGTTATGGACTTCTTGGATGCTTACGTGGTACATAGACAACTTAAAGTGGATACTCTAAAATGCTCAAGACAAGTGTGAGTGCTATGGATGGCCTTCTCGTAGAGATACGGGGATGAATCCATAGTAGTGTATTGATGTGGTGATTAGTGGACTCGTGTGCGCTGCCTCACCTCAAAGAAGATTTCTCGTAGTCGTAGAATAGGATAGCCACTGAGTCAAAGCTGGCTTGCTGCAACTAAACCCCACATTACCTTCTTGATACAAATGCATGTATGATAGGATCTGATGTAAGTCTTGCTGAGTACCTTTGTACTCACGTTGCTTAATTTATGTTTTTGCAGATGAGACTTCTGTCTCACTAGTAGTTCCGCTTGGACTTCGACGAGTAGCTTGTTACCTCAGCTACGATCTTGTACCCTTGGGAGGGTCTTGTAGATAGTCAGGCTTCTCAGCCTTTTTATTTTGTAGTTGTCTGTACCCAGACATGTAATGCTTCCGTTGCTTGTATGCTCTGAATGATGGGTCATGTGACCCCTGCTTGTAATATATGCTATGTGGTTCTTCTGAGCCTTTATCTATCTGAGTTTGCGTTATGTTGTGATGCCATGTTGTACAACACATACTTGCATGTTATGCGTACGTGTAACGTGTATTGCTATGTGTGGGATCCGACAACCTAGTTGTCTATCCTTGGAAGCCTCTCTTATGGGGAAATGTAGTCTGGTGCTTCTACTGAGCCATGGTAGTCCGCTACAGCCCGGTTTTCCGGAGTCCTGCTAGCCCAGCACTACTGCTCCGGAACACTTAGACTGGCCGGCATGTGATTCACTTCATTCCTGTGTCTGTCCCTTCGAGGAAATGTCATGCGGTGACATCCGGAGTCCTGTTAGCCCAGTTGCTACAGCCCGGATTCACACGTTGCTGACCGACATGCTCGATGTTGTTTCATGTATGCCTGTCCCCATAAGTTAGTGCCACTTTGGGTTCACGACTAGTCATGTCTGCCCGGGTTCTCTGTCGTATGGATGCTAGCGACACTATCATATACGTGAGCCAAAAGGCGCAAACGGTCCCGGGCCATGGTAAGACGACACCCGTGGGAATACCGTGCGTGAGGCCGCAAAGTGATATGAGGTGTTACATGCTAGATTGGTGTGACTTAGAATCGGGGTCCCGACACTGCTACGGGCTGAGCAAGAACCGTTCTTACTACGCATCAAAACCACAACGATTTTTCGTCAAGTGTGTTGTATTAACCTTCAACAAGGACCGGGCGTAGTCACACTCGATTCAACTAAAGTTGGAGAAACTGACACCCACTAGCCACCTGTGTGCAAAGCACGTAGAACCAGTCTCGTGTAAGTGTACGCGTAATGTCGATCCAGGACGCTTCATCCAACAATATCGCCGAATCAAAGTATGACATGCTGGTAAGCAGTATGACTATTATCGCCCACAACTCTTTGTGTTCTACTCGTGCATATAACATCTACGCATAGATCTGGCTCGGATGCCACTGTTGGGGAACGCAGTAATTTCAAAAAAATCCTACGATCACGCAAGATCTATCTAGGAGAAGCATAGCAACGAGCGGGGGTAGTGTTTCCACGTACCCTCGTAGACCGAAAGCGGAAGCGTTATGACAACACGGTTGATGTAGTCGTACGTCTTCATGATCCAACCGATCCTAGCACCGAACGTATGGCACCTCCGTGTTTAGCACACATTCAGATCGATGACGTCCCTCGTACTCTTGATCCAGTTGAGGCCGAGGGAGAGTTTCGTCAGCACGATGGCGTGGCGACGGTGATGATGAAGTTACTGGCGCAGGGCTTCGCCTAAGCACTACGATGATATGACCGAGGTGTGTAACTGTGGAGGGGGGCACCGTACACGGCTAAGAGATTGTCTTTTGTGTGTTCTAGCGGTGCCCTCCCCACATATATATAGGTGGGAGGGGGATGGAGCAGCAGGAGGCGCGCCCCAAGTAGGAGGCTCCTACTTGGGGCCTAATGCTATTCGGCCTCCCCCTTTCCATGTTTTCCGAAGGGAGAATGAAAGAGGAGAGGGAGAGAAGGAAAGGGGAGGCCGAATTGCCCCCTTCCTTTCTCTCCTCTCCCTTTCCTTTCTCCCACCCTATTCGGCCATATATGGGGCGCACCAGCCCACTAGGGGCTGGTATGTCCCGCCCTAGGCCCAATAAGGCCCATATCTTGGCCGGGGGTGCCCGGAACCCCTTTTCGGTGACCCGATACGTACCCGGTACCCCCAGAACACTTCCAGTGTCCAAATACTATCGTCCTATATATGAATCCTTATGTCTCGCCACTCCGAGACTCCTCGTCATGTGCGTGATCTCATTCGGGACTCCGAATAACCTTCGGTACATCAAAAAACATAAACTCATAATACTGATCGCCATCGAACGTTAAGCATGCGGACCCTACGGGTTCAAGAACTATGTAGACATGACCGAGACTCATCTCCGGTCAATAACCAATAGCGGAACCTGGATGCTCATATTGGCTCCCACATATTCTACAAAGATCTTTATCGGTCAAACCGCATAACAACATACGTTGTTCCCTTTGTCATCGGTATGTTACTTGCCCGAGATTGGATCGTCGGTATCTCAATACCTAGTTCAATCTCGTTACTGGCAAGTCTCTTTACTCGTTCCGTAATGCATCATCCCCCAACTAACTCATTAGTCACATTGCTTGCAAGGCTTATAATGATGTGCATTACCGAGAGGGCCCAGAGATACCTCTCCGAAACACGGAGTGACAAATCGTAATCTCGATCTATGCCAACCCAACAAACACCATCGGAGACACCTGTAGAGCATCTTTATAATCACCCAGTTACGTCGTGAAATTTGATAGCACACAAGGTGTTCCTCCGGTATTCGGGAGTTGCATAATCTCATAGTCTGAGGAACATGTTTAAGTCATGAAGAAAGCAGTAGCAATGAAACTGTACCGATCATAATGCTAAGATAACGAATGGGTCTTGTCCATCACATCATTCTCCTAATGATGTGATCCCGTTCATCAAATGACAACACATGTCCATGTTTAGGAAACATAACCATCTTTGATAAACGAGCTAGTCAAGTAGAGGCATACTAGGGACACTTATGTTTTGTCCATGTATTCACACATGTACTAAGTTTCCGGTTAATACAATTCTAGCATGAATAATAAACATTTATCATGAAATAAATAAATAAATAATAACTTTATTATTGCCTCTAGGGCATATTTCCTTCACAAACATATATAGTTATATAGAACAATACGAGTAAAATAAACATAATCTCACAAACACTAGCTAGGTAGTCATTGTCAACATGCATACATCATGGCGAACTAATATATAAGAAGTTTACTTAGTAACATCGATGGCCCATCCAACATTGTTTTAAATGATACCGATGATGATCATCATTCTGTCACGATGTCTGGTGTTTCTGATAGTGACTAAGACGGCTGATCCAACCTCGAGATTCTTGCCAACGCGGAAGTTGTTTCGCCCCACCGAGCTTAAAACAGTGTGACTGTCTGTGTCCATTGCGTACGCATAGGTGGTGACAGAGCCCCTTGTGGTAAGGCATACTCCAGCATAGCATGCTTCATCAGCTTCGATACCACAACTCACAGATAGCCTTTTAAACAGTTTCTGAAGAAAAAATTATCGATTAAGTAGCCTCGCACATATATCCTCTCGCAAACATATCGATTCACATATATCATCAGATTCTAAACTACTAAATGGGACTCTACACTAATTATGGATTCTACACTAGTAAGCAATCCATGGATTCTACACACTACTAAATTTCTACTAAGTATGGATTTCTACACTAAAAACTTTACACTACTAAATTTCTACTAAGTATGGATTCTCTACACTAAAAAATTTTACACTACTAAAATTCTAAACAAAGCAACCCATGGATTCTAATCGGATTCTACTAAGATGGATTCTACACTATTAAGAATTCGATGTATTACTACATTACACATATCATTGGATCCTACACTAAGAATCATCAAATTACTACACTAAGTAATATACCATGACATGGTGGGTAACATTGGTCATGGTAAGACGGGTCATGAATGGCACCCCGACGTAGTCATCACGTGGTGGAAGTATGTACCATAGGTTGCTCGTATTGTCCTCACTCAGCCTCATTCTTTGGGCATAGAGGACTCCGTCAAGTGGGTCCTAATCATCTTCTTCTATGTTGACATAGATGACTTTCGTCCTATGAAGGAGAAGCTAGTCAATTCACCCCCAGTGGGACGCATGTGAGCGATGAAACAATCCCATCCATATCCTTCCATCTGGGACATCTTTTGTCCTTTCTTGACCTCCAAAATGTAGGGGCCCTCAGGAGCATTAAAGTTCATAGTGTCTCCGGTCAGCTCATTGAATTCCAACCTCACATTGCATGGGACGATCTGTGTAAGAAAAACAAAAATCACACACAATGCATTAATGGTAATAGTAGTAGAAACCAAAGAAATAACTGTTAGAAGGTTCATATAATTTGTTGCCGCCGCAGGAACAAAACTCGGCTGAAAACATATGTCGAACAACATGCCAGTTGCAAGGCTGCTGACGGACCTTGACTTGCACAGTCGACATGGTGGTGGTGATGACGTTATTTTCCTATTAGTGAAGATAGTTAATGGCTGAATAGACTACAAATATACGATCGGATTGTACACAAAAGCATATTAATCAGTGATTCAACACTAAAAGACTATATGACATTTGAACGTTTCTAAACTAAAAAATATTGTACACTCAAAAAAATTCTGCACTTCATTCACTATTCCAACCGGATTGTACACATAGTATAAGCATTAATCAGATTGCAGACAAGCATATCAAGCAAATTTTTGACACTAAAATAATATATCCATGGATTCTACACTACTAAACCGGACTCTACTAAGTATGGATTCTACACTAGTAAGCAATCCATGGATTCTGCACACTACTAAATTTCTACTAAGTATGGATTTCTACAATAAAAATTACACTACTAAATTTCTAATAATTATGGCTTCTACACTATAAAAATTCTACACAAAGCAATCCATGGATTCTACACTACTAAATCAGATTCTACTAAGCAATACATGTATTCTACACTACTAATACTGAACACAAAGAAATCTAATCCATGGATTCCATGGCGTCCACGGATGAGGGAGGCATGAGGGGAGGGAAAGAAGATGCGCAAAGGGAGGGGATCTAACCGGCAAGGTTCGGAGGTGGCGGCGGCCGCGCTGGTCCGACGACGACGAGTGGTGAGGTCCGGAGGTGGCAGTGGCGACACTGGTCAAGTGGGGGAGTGAAAAGATGGGGTGGTGGATAGCAATGACTTAGGTTTTTTCACTGGGAAAGGTAGATAGGAGATACACTAGTGCTATCGTGGGCCAACAAAGTGTAGCCCACAGAAAGAAAAAACTCAGAAAACATCTATGATGTGAAAAAAAGTACATTGCCAGCACTAAGGTCATAGCAATGTCGTACCAAATATGAACATCATGGTATCATTAGTTGGAAATGGCGCGCAACCAACTAAAATTGTGGCTAACCATTTCTCTACTAGTGAAAGAAAAGATGTTGTATTGATTCATCCCGATCACAAAAGCAACACCGTTTACTACCCGCCCAACTACGCTTTCCAAGTTATTCTTAGTTAAGATCACTTTTTGTGTACAAACCACATGAAGATATTTACTTTTAAATGTAACTTAATTTTCCAAATATGAAGCATCTTTAAAATACAAAAATTTAATAAAAAGTCTAAAAAATATACAATTTAGCTTCTGTGCTAGCTCCAGACATAGCTCGGTCTTTGATTTGCTCCTCATCACGTGCCACATGAAAATTTTGATCTTAAACATTTATTTCTTCCTTACAGAATAAATAAATACATCTGTGTGTTCTTCACGAAACCATAAAAAGCTACAAGGTACCAGTTTTTTCTCTTAGGAACACGAGAAGTGCAATTGTAACCACCAAACATAGTTGTTATCTTTATTTAAAGGGTGTGGCTATATCTCAGTTGAGCGAGACTTAATCAAGTCTCAGTCAAATGACAAAACATGTAAAAATGAAGAAAGAAAAAGTCTAAAAGAAAAATTTGCATGGATCTCCGTGTGAGATCTCACGAATTTAGCAATCTCGTTATTGAAAGTTATATGATAAAGTCAATTATGAAGAAATACATGTCCACTCAAAGGACAAGGACCATTTTCAACTCTGATCGGATACAAGTACATATTATACTAATATTAAGCAAATAAACCTTACATTTTCATGCCGTAGCAATTGCCCTGACATGACTCACTAGTCTTGTATGTAAGGCGGGAGCATCCCTTTCATGAAAGAAGTCAACATTATCAACGCCCTCTCAGGATGGAAGGACGGAACAATATGACCAGCACCTCTCACTGATAGAAATGTCAATCCACCAGCGTATTGTTGGACATATCCTGCCACCTAACCAGTGAGTGAAGCTGACAGCTTCAGGGTGACCAAAACATTATACTCCCTCTGTAGTGATATAAACGCTCTTATATTTCTTTACAGAGTAATAGATGAGAAGTGTTTCCGATGATGGGATTCACCTCCTCCTTTGCCACCCATGGGCGCCATGGAGTGGTCATAGGAAGGCCAAGGTCTTGAATGGAGTACCTCGTCACCGGAAGAGGGCACACGGAGTCGAAATCACCACTGTAAAATGTAGGAAAATTTATCGCACTACTAAAATTTGTTGGGATATCATCCTCATGTGGTCTGTGAGGAGATGACCATTTGAGGCCTTTTAGGCAGCCCAAAGAGATGCAGAAGCCCACTACACATTAGGGTTATGACCTAGGGTCATTTTGGAATTTGCACATGAGAGGATGGGGATGCTTTACCCTCCATCCAGCAGCCACCACCAAGTGTGACAAAAATCAGTTTTATCCTCCAAGAGAGAAGAAGAGAGAAACCAAGAGAGCAAGGGAAGAAGAGGAAGGTTGAAGGAAGAAGCAAAGGGAGCTCCTCCCCAAGGTTGTGATGGTCCACATCCACTACCTTGTCTCCTTCAAGCTTTGGTTCCATCATCTTTGATGAGATTGTTCCAATCCCTAGTTCTTGAGCCCCAAATCTTGTTGTGTTCATCCAAGATTCAAAAAAATTGATGTATGAGATCCTCTAGTGTTGTCTAGAGAAGAACTTGTTGTATCCCACATTTGACCATAGTGGAAGAGGATTTGGGTGGCTTCGGCCCGTGGTTTTTTCCCTCAAATTGAGGGGTTTTCCACGTAAAAATCTGGTGTCTCTTTGTTGATGCTTGTTGTTTGCCAGAAAACTTACTCCTACCACAAGACACTAGGATGAGGAGTGTCTTGCCTGCTGAGTAACATATTCTGCCTCCATATATGTTGTTGCATATGTTTCCTTTCGTGCTAAGCAACGATCCTTGAGTTAGTACATGATGTGGTGCTGAGATTACTTTGTTTCCGCTGCAGTTATCGGTTAACCACAAGTGCATTTGTGTGCTAATTCCTAACAGAGTGGTATGAGAGCCTTGGTTGCTTAGAAGGTTGCAAATCCTAGTTGCTTGATTGTTGCTGGAAGTGCTGCTCACAATGGCTTTGGAAGAAAGCACTACTACAAGTGGCATGATAAAACTTGATTCTTCTAATTACTCATTATGGAAGTCCATGATGGAAGACATCATTTATTGCAAGGATTTATATGAGCCAACTATGAAATACAAGATACCCACCGGTGTCACGGAAGAAGAATGGTGAGTGTTGCACAGAAAGGCAGTAGGTATGATTCGGTTGTACATCAATAACAATATTTTCCACCATGTTGCAAATGACACAAATGTGTATGAGATGTGGCAGAAGTTGGAATCTATGTATGAGAGGAAGACATCAATGAACAAGGCCTCCATGATCAAAAGACTTGCAAAGCTTGAGTACCGAGATGGCACAAGTGTGATTGAGCACTTGAATGTCTTCCAATGACATATAAATCAACTTTCAGCCATGAAGATCAACTTTGAGGATGAGGTGCAAGCATTGTTGTTGCTGAGTTCCATGCCTGATAGTTGAACACGCTTGTTGTGTCACTTAGCAATTCAGCTCCGGATGGGAAGCTAACTTTGGAGATGGTGAAGAACAGTATGCTAAATGAAGAAGCCAGAAAGAAGGAAAAGGGTGATGCCTCTTCTTGTGATGCGTATGTGGCTGAAACCCATGGGAAGAATGAGAATGGTGGATGCAGCAATACAAAATTTCAGCAAGGCAGAAATAAATCCAGGGGGATCAAAGTCAAAACAGAGAAAAGATATTACTTGCTTTCATTGTGGCAATCCGGGACACATAAAGAGCGAGTGCCGGAAGTACAAAAGAGAGCTTGTAGAGGGGAAACTCACAAAGAAAACCGAGCAAAAGGCTAAGAGCAATTCAGCCATGACTGTAATTGATGAGGACTATCTAGTCATTGAAGATGAAGATTGCTATAGTGATGTTCGTGATGATGCCATGAGTTGGGTTGTGGATTCAGGTGCGTCCTTGCACATCACATCACACAAGTAGTATTTCACATCTTACACTAGTGGTGTTACTGGCCAAGTGAGGATGGGAAATAGTGGTTCGTCAACAATTGTTGGCAAGAGCTCTATATGCATTGAAACAAACACATGTTGCAGATTGGTGCTCGATGTTGTGAGGCATGTTCCCGATATAAGCCTGAATTTGTTGTTAGTGGGCAAGCTTGATGGCATCAAACATTCTAGTTATTTTGGTGAAGGAAAGTGGAAGATCACCAATGGCTCTTTGATTGTGGCTCGAGGAAGTAAGCAAGGTAATATCTATGTGATTAAAACCAAGTTGTGCAATGAGGTGTTGAACGTTGCTGAAAAAGACACTTTGGTTGAATTGTGGCACAAGAGGCTTGGGCATATGAGTGATAAAGGCATGCACACTCTTGTTCGCATGGAGTACCTCCCTGAGTTGAAAGGTATATCCTTGAAACCCTGTGCACATTGTTTTGCTGGCAAACAACATAGAGTTGCATTTCGTACACTCCCTCCACATCATGCAGAAAATGTTCTTGATGTTGTGCTCTCATGGTGGAGCATTATACTTTGTGACTTTCATTAATGACCATTTCAGAAAGGCTTTTGTGTATGTGCTGAAACACAAATACCAGATGCTTGAAGCCTTCAAGGAGTTCCATGCCAAGGTTGAAAGAGAAACTGACATGAAATTGAAGTGCGTGAGATCAGACAATGATGGTGAATACAGAGGTCCTTTTGAAAGGTATTGCAGAAAGTTTGGCATCAGGCTTGAGAAGAGTCCACCAAAGACACCTCAGCTCAATGGTCTTGCAGAGAGAATGAACAGGACACTCACAGAGAGGGTCACAGCTATGCTCTCTGATGCTCATTTACCTAATTCATTTTGGGCTGAAGCATTGATGAATTCTATGTATGTTGTTAACCTATCTCCCCAAGTTCCTCTTGCAGGTGATATTCCTTAGAGAGTTTGGTCAGGGAAGGAGGTATCATACAAGCACTTGAAGGTCTTTGGTTGCAGGGCATTTGTACATGTTCCAAGGGACGAGAGATCCAAGCTTGATAGCAAGACAAAGCAGTGCATCTACCTTAGCCAATCAAGTGAAAGAGTTCGGCTACAGGTTATGGGATCCAGCCCATAGAAAGATTGTGAGAAGCCAAGATGTGGTGTTCATTGAAGATGAAACAATAAAAGATATTGAGAAACCAGAGAAGCCAATGACCAGCACACCTTAGGTTGACATGGATCCAATCCATCCTCCTCTCGTGCATGACAATCATGGGGGAGATGATGACAGTGAAGACAGTGGAGATGCAACTGATCAAGGCAGTACAAGTCAAAGTGACAAGCAGCCATCAAGTGATGATGATGATGAAGTTGGCAATGATGATGCCAATGAAAATCCACCTGATTCACCACTAGTGCAGTAGCAAAGAAGAAGTGAAAGAGGTCACATTCCTTCTTCTAAATATCCACCACATCAATATGTGTTGATGACAGATGCAGGTGAGCCCCCATGCTATGAGGAGGCAATGTCTGATGAGAACAAAGAAGAATGGTCAGAAGCCATGCAGGATTAGATGAATTCCCTGTATGAGAATGATACCTTTGAGTTGGTGAATCTGCCAAAGGGTAAGAAAGCACTCAAGAACAAGTGGGTGTACAGAGTGAAGATTGAAGAAAACACCTCACATCCAAGGTACAAGGCTAGATTGGTTGTGAAAGGATTCAGTCAGAAAAAGGGCATTGATTATGATGAGATATTCTCTCTGGTGGTCAAGATGTCTTCGATCCGAGTTGTTCTTGGCATGGCTGCCACCATGGACTTGGAAATTGAACAACTTGATGTGAAGACTCCATTCTTACATGGTGACCTAGAGGAGGAGATATACATGCAGCAGCCAGAGGGATTCATGGTTGCAGGCAAGGAGAACTTAGTTTGCAAATTTAAGAAGAGCTTGTATGGCTTGAAGCAAGCTCCTCGGCAGTGGTACAAGAAGTTTGAGTCTTTTATGACTGGGCTTGGTTACTATAAAGCACAACCTGATCATTGTGTCTTTATGAAGAGTTATGTCGAGGGTGACTTCATTATTCTCTTGTTGTATGTTGATGATATGCTGATTGTTAGAAATGGCACAAAGAGGATTGATCTCCTCAAGAAGGCATTGAGTAAATCATTTGCCATGAAGGATTTAGGACCAGCTAAGCAAATACTTGGCATGAAGATCTCCCGTGATAGATCAAAGAAGCTGCTTTGGCTCTCACAGGAAAGATACATTGAGAAGGTAGTTGAAAGGTTCAATATGAAAGATGCAAAATTTGTTATCTCTCCACTTGCAGGCCATCACAAACTGAATTCAAAACAATGTCCTACAAGCAAGAAGGATAAAGAAGAAATGAGGAAAGTACCTTACCAATCTGTTGTGGGCAGTTTGATGTATGCCATGGTATGCACTAGGCCTGACATTGCCTATGCAGTTGGAGTTGTTAGTTGGCTCATGACAAATCTAGGTAAATCTCACTGGGAAGCAGTGAAGTGGATTCTCATGTATCTCATGGGTACTTCTACATCTTTATGCTTTGGAAGCGGTGATCCTGTATTGCAGGGCTATACAGATGCAGATTATGCAGGTGACAAGGATCGTAGGAAGTCCACATCTGGATACCTGATGACTTATGCAGGGGAGCAGTGTCATGGGAATCAATATTGCAGAAATGTATTTCCACATCAACTACAGAAGCTGAGTACATTGCAGCAGTTGATGCTGGCAAGGAAGTTTTGTGGATGAAGAACTTCTTGCAAGAGCTCGACATGAAGCAAGAGAAGTATGTTTTGTTTTGTGGCAGTTAAAGTGCTATTATTCTTGCCAAGAATTCAAGCTATCACTCTCGAACCAAGCACATTGATGTGAGGTACCATTGGATTCGAGATGTTGTGAGTTCCAAGTTGTTGAAACTTGAGAAGATCCATACGAATGACAATGGCGCGGATATGATGACCAAGATATTGCCAAATGAGAAGCTACAAACATGTTGCAAGGTAGCGGGTATGGCGGTGCCCCATCATGAGTCGGAGGGGGAGATTTGTTGGGATATCCTCCTCATGTGGGATGTGAGGAGATGACCATTTGAGGCCTTTTAGGTAGCCCAAAGAGGTGTAGAAGCCCACTACCCATTAGGGTTATGACCTAGGGTTATTTTGGACTTTGCACAGGAGAGGATGGGGATGCTTTACCCTCCATCCAGCATCCACCACCAAGTGTGTCGAAAATCAATGTTATCATCCAAGAGAGAAGAAGAGAGAAAACCAAGAGAGCAAGGGAAGAAAAGGAAGATTGAAGGAAGAAGCAAAGGGAGCTCCTCCCTAAGGTTGTGATGGTCTAGATCCACTACCTTGTCTCCTTCAAGCTTTGGTTCCACCATCTTTGGTGAGATTATTTCAATCCCTAGTTCTTGAGCCCCAAATCTTGTTGTGTTCATCAAAGATTCAGAAATCTTGATGTATGAGATCCTCTAGTGTTGTCTAGAGAAGAACTTGTTGTATCCCACATTTGACAATAGTGAAAGAGGATTTGGGTGGCTTCGACCCGTGGTTTTTCCCCTCAAGTTGAGGGGTTTTCCACGTAAAAATCTGGTGTCTCTTTGTTGATGCTTGTGTTAGGGAACGTAGTAATTTCAAAAAAAATCCTGCGCACACGCAAGAACATGGTGATGCATAGCAACGAGAGGGGAGAGTGTTGTCCACGTACCCTTGTAAACCGAAAGCGGAAGCGTTATAACAATGCGGTTGATGTAGTCGTACATCTTCACGGCCCGACCGATCAAGCACCGAAACTACGGCACCTCCGAGTTCTAGCACACGTTCAGCCCGATGACAATCCCCGGACTCCGATCCAGCAAAGTGTCGGGGATGAGTTCCGTCAGCACGACGGCCTGGTGATGATCTTGATGTTCTACCGTCGCAGGGCTTCGCCTAAGCACCGCTACAATATTATCGAGGATTATGGTGGAGGGGGGCACCGCACACGGCTAATAGATCTCAAGGATCAATTCTTGTGTCTAGAGGTGCCCCATGCCCCCGTATATAAAGGAGTAAGGGGGAGGGGGTGGCCGGCCAGGAGGAGGCGTGCCAGGGAGGAGTCCTACTCCCACCGAGAGTAGGACTCCCTCCTTTCCTTGTCCAAGTAGGAGAGGGGGAAGGAAGGAAGAGAGGAGAGGAAGGAAAGGGGGGGCGCCGCCCCCCCCCCCTCCTTGTCCAATTCGGACTCGAGGGGGAGGGTGAGCGCGGCCAGCCCTGGCCACCCCTCCTCTGCTCCACTTTGGGCCCATGAGGCCCATTAACCCCCCGGGGGGTTCCGGTAACCCCCCGGTACTCCATTTTAATCCGATACTTCTCCAGAACACTTCTGGTGTCCGAATATAGTTGTCCAATATATCAATTTTCATGTCTCGACCATTTCGAGACTCCTCGTCGTGTCCGTGATCACATCCGGGACTCCCAACAACCTTAGGTACATCAAAACATATAAACTCATAATGAAACTGTCATCATAACGTTAAGCGTGCGGACCCTACGGGTTCGAGAACAATGTAGACATGACCGAGACATGTCTCCGGTCAATAACCAATAGTGGAACCTGGATGCTCATATTGGCTCCTACATATTCTACGAAGATCTTTATCGGTCAGACCGCATAACAACATACGTTGTTCCTTTTGTCATCGGTATGTTACTTGTCCGAGATTCGATCGTCGGTATGTCAATACCTAGTTCAATCTCGTTACCGGCAAGTCTCTTTACCCGTTCCGTAATACATCATCTCACAACTAACTAATTAGTTGCAATGCTTGCAAGGCTTATGTGATGTGCATTACCGAGAGGTCCCAGAGATACCTCTCCGACAATCGGAGTGACAAATCCTAATCTCGAAATACGCCAACCCAACATGTACCTTTGGAGACACCTGTAGAGCACCTTTATAATCACCCAGTTACGTTGTGACGTTTGATAGCACACAAAGTGTTCCTCCGGCAAACGGGAGTTGCATAATCTCAGTCATAGGAACATGTATAAGTCGTGAAGAAAGCAATAGCAACATACTAAACGATCGGGTGCTAAGCTAACGGAACGGGTCATGTCAATCACATCATTCTTCTAATGATGTGATCCCGTTAATCAAATAACAACTCTTTTGTTCATGGTTAGGAAACATAACCATCTTCGATTAACGAGCTAGTCAAGTAGAGGCATACTAGTGACACTCTGTTTGTCTATGTATTCACACATGTATTTTGTTTCCGGTTAATACAATTCTAGCATGAATAATAAACATTTATCATGATACAAGGAAATAATAATAACTTTATTATTGCCTCTAGGGCATTATTTCCTTCAGCTTGTTGTTGGCCAGAAAACTTACTCCTACCACAAGACACTAGGCTGAGGAGTGTCTTGCCTGCCGAGTAACATATTCTGCCTCCATATATGCTGATGCATATGTTTCCTTCCGTGCTAAGCAACGATCCTTGAGTTAGTACATGATGTGGTGCTGATATTACTTTGTTTCCGCTGCAGTTATCAGTTAACCACAAGTGCATTTGTGTACTAATTCCCAACAAAATTAAATGCTTTTCGGGTGTCTCAGAATAACTGATGGTGATCTGTTACTACCTGAATATCCAAACGGGAAGCTTGTTCTCGATCAAGAATTTGATGGATGGCAGCATAGTCACTGGCGCATCTTTCCACGTAAAGTTTCCGCAAGCACAAATCAGGTGGTTAACTTCCGGACGTGTGGATCAAAACATTGCAAAATTGTTGACCGGTGTACGCTAAATCAGTGTCCAGTTCAACAAATTACCTGCAGGGCGACCACTCTGTCATCCTAGCGTGGAAAGCGTCCTGCACCGCTGGATCGTTGAGATAGGCACTAGTAGGATAATCGTTGCACAGATCATACCCGGGAAGCTGCACGCAATTTTAGAGAAACGTGACAGTTAGAAGATGATCACTAGTTTCACTTTGATAGAATTCCTTATTTAGCACCATGTCTAAATTTTATATCCTATTTGACATCGATAAATTATTCATTTCGTATCTAACAATGAGTCTAAATTTTATGCCTTTTATGACACTTTTGTCTATTTTGTCCCCCATATAGGCCCTTATAGGAGGAGAAAGGAAGGAGGGGAAGGGAGAAGGAAAGGGGAGGATTCGGCCTCCCCCTTTCCTTCTCTCCCCCTCTCTTTCCTTCCCCCTCCGACACTTAGGAAGGGGGGAGGCCGACTTGTGGGAGGCTCCCAAGTAGGATTACTCCTACTTGGGGCGCCCCTTGCTGCCCCTCTCCCTCTCCCACACCTATATATGTGGGGGGCATCGCTAGAACACACAACATTGATTCCTAGCCGTGTGCGGCGCCCCCCTCCACAGTTTACATCCCGGTCATATTCTCGTAGTGCTTAGGCAAAGCCCTGCGTGGATTACTTCACCATCACCGTCACCACGCCGTCATGCTGACATAACTCATCTACTTCCTCGATGCTCTACTGGATCAAGAGTTCGAGGAACGTCATCGAGTTGAACGTGTGCATAACTCGAAGGTGCCGTACGTTCGGTGTTTGATCGGTCGGAACGAGAAGAAGTTCGACTACATCAACCGCGTTGTCAAACGCTTCCGCTTTCGGTCTATGAGGGTACGTAGACACGCTCTCCCCCTCTCGTTGCTATGCATCTCTTAAATAGATCTTGCGTGATCGTAGATTTTTTTTTGAAATTGCATGCTACGTTCCCAACAAGGATGTCAGCCCAATGCTCGTCTAGCCGATGACGACGCGTCTAGCCACTGCTCCTCCCGGTGATGACCACGCAATGGAGGAGTGGCGTGGGGCTCCTGCCAATATGTGGTGGTGTAGGCAGCCAGAGCTGACAGGGGGCGGAGACCTCTCTCTCGTGAGGGTCGGCGACTAGCCAGGCTCCTTTGACGCTCGCCCCTTGCCACTACTGCCCATCCCTTCCTCCTCGCCCACCTGCAGAATCAATGACGATGACGCCTTGGTTCGCATCCAAACAACGGTGGCAACAAAAACTGGCGTTGGTTCCAGCAAATAAAAAAACGGTGGTAGCACAAATTGTCAAAAATGAACTTAAGTTCAAGCAATTCAAAATCTCCGTTGGTAGCAAAAAATAAAGCTCGTTCCAGCAAACCAAAACGCTAGTGGTAGCAAAAATTTCAAAAGATGGGCGTTGGTTCAAGCAAACTCAAGACACTCATAGTAACAAAAAATGGTGTTGGTTCCAGCAAAAAAGTAAACGATTGTAGCAAAAATGTAAAATTAGGCGCTGGTAGTAGCAAACCAAAACGCCAGTAGTAGCAAACCAAAACACTAGTAGTAGCAAAATTGGAGGCTGGTTCTAGCATTTGGTTCCCGCCAATGTAGCACTTGGCTGGTCGTGGTCACCGCCCGTTGTAGCTCCTCTGTCCGCCGGTTGCAGCTCCCGCGTGGCCGGTTGCAGCTCTCCCGGCGTGATTCTCCTCCGTCCGCCGCCGTCCCTATGGTCCATCTCTAGTATTTGTGGAGATAGTGGGTCGTCGTTGGAGCGGGGATGGAAAGGGCCGATGAGCTAAACCACATAAAAGATAAATCTCGTCGGAGAGGGATGAAAAGAGGACCAGATGAGGGGCCCGACGGTGACGGGCTCGCCAGAGAAGCCATGGTGCTTGCTGGAGCCTGGATACAGAGAGAGAGAGAGAGAGAGAGAGAGAGAGAGAGAGAGAGAGGCTAGCGGAGATGGAGATGTGTGAGAAATTTAGAAACGGGCCGTTGACGAGAGGATAAGATGCGTGTGGTGGAGGAAAGGATAAGAAAGGGACGTGTACATGTGGGCCCTCATGCCCGCATGGCGCGTGCGTGGCCGAGCGACCGTACGGCCTGCCGCACAGAAACACTTCCCTTTTTCAAATACTTGTTCAACCTTTTTTCAAATACTTGTTCAACATTTCTTCAAATACTTGTTCAACATTTTTATATACATGGTCAACATTTTTCAAATGTTTATTGAATTTTTTAGTAATATATATATATATATATATATATATAATATTTTAAAGTATAAACAAAAGTACAAAAATAAAAGTAAAAAAGAAAACAGAAAATGTAAGAAAAACATGACAAAGAGGCTGTGCCTCCTGAGCTTGTGGGCTGGCCCAGCTCTCTCGCCCTTCAGTCTGTTCCGAGGCCCGCGGCAAATAGGATTCGCCAGTATTGTGCTCGGCAATAAGAAGTCAATTCTGAGACGCAGCTGGACCGGGCCTGGCCAAGGTAGAATCTGCTCCGGAAAGGTTTGTAGTCCAGTCGATGGCGGATTAGGGTTCACCTCTGCCTTTATATAGATCGAGACGACACCGCCGCCGGCACATCTCATCCCCAATCCCCAATCACAACAGTTGTTCGGCGGCGAGGGAACCGGCGATGGATAGTAAGGAGCACTTTTCCACCACCAAGAGACCTTTGTCGTTTAGGCAGTGCACCAACAAGCATCACATGCTGGTAGAGGAGGCGGTGACCGGCGAAAAGGGGGCTTTTTCATTGACGTCGTGCGCCACCGCCAAACATATTGCGATGGAGGCGGCGACGACGGGCGAAAACGGCGTTTTTGCGCTGAGGCCGTACTCCACCACCAAACCTAGTCCGGTGGAGGAGGCAGCGACCGTCGAGAAGGGCACTTTTCGCTCACCACCAACGCGCCGGAGGATGCGGTGACCGTCGAGGATGGTCCGTTGAGGGCATGCCCTCTCAAAAGGAAGTCGGCCAGGGCATGCGAGGCGTTGAACATGTTCCCGGCGCATGCGGGGGCGTCGGACATCTTCCTGGGGCTGCCGAGGGCGGCCGATTGGGCGGGCCTACTCACCCTGGACCTCATCCCGGAAGACGGCGAAGCTCTAAGGAAAAGAATCAAGGAGACGCTGCTAACCTTCCCTGAGTCGAAAGCGTTGACATCAAAGCAATTGGAGGAGGCGATCGACAGGATCGTGGAAGAGTCGAAGCCCGAGGCTGCGTCTGTCGCCGCCCCGGGCATGGTTCGGCTGAAAGATGATGACATCCGCTTATTTTTGTCTTGCCCAGTGATCCCCACCGTTGACGAGATCCTTGGCATTGAAGCCGGCGGGATCTTCCCGGTGGGGTGGATGGACGAAAGAAAGAAGCTTCTTGACGAGATTTGTCAGGTCAAGAACAAGAAGCTCAACTTTGAAGTCGGGATGGAGGACAAGGTCCGTGTTGATTTGCTCACCAGGGGCTATGTTGAGGTACAGAAAGAGTATGTGGGGATGGGTTCTGATGACGAGGAATCTGAAGATGATGAATGTTCTTGCCCCTACAGTCCCTATGATGACAAGAACCCTGGAGGTGTAGTGTTGTTGATCTGAGATTGAAGCATCCAAATTTTCTATATGAGTCACTCCTACTTGTTTATCTATGTATATGTAGGCCATGTTTACCATGACCCACCCTCTTTGTATGCTGCAATAATGGTGTTAGCCTTTATTTGGATGACTTTTGATTTCACTGTCCTTGTTTATTTGCTTCATATCCCCACCAAAGTCACCATGGGATCTCAGCATGCCAGATTTTCACTCAAACCTATTTATTTCAAACATCATTTGGGGTTGCGGACTGTTTTTACCCTGAGTTGTGCTTCTCCCTCCCGTTGCTGCTAGAGTTGTGCTTCTCCCTCCCGTTGCTGCTAGTTAGTGGAGTTGGAGAGATTGTTTCGAGCGCTCCTGGAAAAGTGGCACGCAGGCCACGAGCGTTGCTAGATCCTAATATCTAGGAGAGGACTCAGTTTACAGATGTAACGTTCCATAGACAACTGAACGTTTAACACCCCCCCCCCCCGGCTCAGCCGGAACTCCGTTTGGTAGGACGTTCAGGCTGGCACGGAACTCTTGGTGAACAGGTCAGCGAACTGTGAACTTGACGGAACATGAAAAACACGAGCTTCACCCAGAGCCACACGATCCCGGACGAAATGAAGATCAATCTCAATGTGCTTCGTTCGTTGATGTTGAACTGGGTTGGAGGCGAGGTAGGTAGCGTTGACATTATCACAATAGACCACGGTTGCTCTTGTTGGGGGACACTTGAGATCATGCAAGAGTTGTCGTAGCCAGCAGGACTCAGCAACACAATTTGCGACACCCTTGTACTCCGCTTCGGCACTGGATCTGGAGACGGTGGGTTGGTGCTTCGAAGACCAAGAAATGATGTTGTTGCCGAGAAAAACGCAGAAACCAGAAGTGGGCTTGCGAGTATCAGGTCACCCGGCCCAATCAGCGTCTGTATATGCAATGAGATCATGTGCGGGTGACTTGTAGAGCTGAATACCGTAATGAGAGGTGCCTTGAAGATACCACAGGATGCGTTTCACTAGCTGCATATGAGTGTCGCGTGGCTCATGCTTGAACAAGCAAACCTATTGAACTGCATAGGATATGTCTAGGCGAGTGAGGGTGAGGTATTGCAATGCACCGGCCAAGCTGCGGTAGTATGTGGGGTTGGAAAGCGGTGTACCAGCATGGATGGATAATTTGGAGGAGGTGTCGATGGGTGTGGACACAGGTTTGCAATGTAGCATGTTGGCACGGTGAAGTGTCTCAAGTGTGTACTGTTGTTGACAGAGGAACAAACCGGAGGAATTGGGAGTAACATTGATGCCAAGGAAATGATGTAACTCACCAAGGTCCGACATGGAGAATTCCTTCTTGAGAGAGGCGATGATGGAGTGAAGTGTGGCGGCAGTGTTGGCGGTGAGGATGATATCATCCACATAAACCAGAAGATATGCAATGGTGTGTCCATGGTGGCGAATGAATAACGACGAGTCACTCTTGGAAGCACAAAATCTAATAGACAACAAGAATGCCTTGAACCAAAGAAACCACGTTCGAGGGGCTTGTTTCAAGCCATAGAGAGACTTGTTGAGGAGGCACACATGATCCGGGTGAGATGAGTCAACAAAACCAGCTGGTTGAGAGCAGTAGACAGTCTCCTTGAGATCACCATGTAGAAATGCATTTTTGACGTCCAGTTGGTGAATTGGCCACGAGTGAGAGGTGGCAATACTGAGCACCACACGGATAGTGGCCGGTTTGACGACCGGACTGAAGGTCTCATCATAGTCCACGCCCTCTTGTTGAGTGAACCCCCGGACGACCCACCGGGCTTTGTAACGAGCCAAAGATCCATCCGTGTGAAACTTATGGCGAAAAATCCACTTCCCCGTCCAATGTTGACACCTGCAGGCTTAGGTACCAAAGACCAAGTGAAGTTATTAATTAAAGCATGATACTCTTCTTGCATAGCTTGGCGCCAATTGGGATCCTTGAGGGCTGATTTGTATGTTGGAGGTATAGGAGAGAGTGGTGTGGTAGATGCATCAGCCAGAAAGAGGCGGCGAGGCATACAGTAGCCGCGTTTGGCCCGGGTTGTCATCGTATGGGAATTACGTGGGGGCTGGGCTGGTTGTGCATGGCGTGGTAGACATGGCGGAGAGGGAGTGGCTGTGCATGCCTCAGATCCCGAGGAAGATGCGGTGGGGCAGCCGGCAGGCGTGGGCGACGAGGCGGGAGGTGAGGCAGAGCCGACAGGCACGGGGGGCGAGGTGGATGCGGCGTGGGCGGTTGGTGGGGAAGGGGGCGCAGCAGGAGAGGCAGATCCGGACGAGGTGGTGCGCGCCGCGGAATTGGGAGTGGAGGTGGGGTCGGCAGTGGATTGGCTGCAGGTGGAAGCGGGGGCGCGGGGTTGGTGGGGTGGCGGGGATGGTGGGGTGTGGGGCCCGTACGAGGTTGTTGGGGGCGGAGGATCCGAGAGATTTGCTGAGGATCTGGTGCAGGTGAGCGGATCGGGTGCGGACGGTGACGTTGGAGCCGGTGTTGTGGGCGGGGTATAAGGAAATGAGTGTTCGTCAAAAATGACGTGCCGTGACACAATAACGCGCCGGGTGGATAAGTCGTAGCACCTGTAGCCCTTGTGTTCGAGAGGATACCCTAAGAAGATGCACCGAGTCGAGCGGGGGGAAAGTTTGTGGGCCATGGTAGCAGAAGTGTTGGGAAAACATAGGCACCCAAAGACGCGTAGATGATCATAGGAGGGATGAGCACCGTGGAGAAGATAATATGGCGTATGATCGTGAATGGCGCGAGACGGGCGACGGTTGAGAAGGTAGGTGGCTGTGTGGAGGGCTTCGACCCAGAAGGGGGGAGTGAGGTTGGCATGGATGAGGAGGGAGCGAACAACGTCGTTGGTAGTGCGGATGAGACGCTCAGCCTTGCCATTTTGGGGAGAGGTATGTGGACAAGAGAAACGGTACGCAATTCCATTAGCAGAGAAGAAGGAACGAAGGGAGGAGTTGATGAACTCCCCTCCATTGTCACATTGCATGGCCTTTATAATGACATTGTATTGGGTGTGAATGAAGGTGAAAAATCGTTGTGGCGTGGTGGATGTGTCCGATTTGTTGCGCAAGGGAAATGTCCAAGAGTAATGTGTAAAATCGTCGAGCACAACAAGATAATATTGAAAGCCAGAGAAGCTTACAACGGGAGAGGTCCACAAATCACAATGTATTAAATCAAACGGTGCATAAGTTTGGCTAAAAGAAGAGGTGAAAGGAAGACACGCTTGACGGCCTAGTTGACACGCATTACATGGAGAGTGTGCACTCTTATTACATGAGCTAAGGAAGTCGTGGGCGATGGTAGACATGGATTGCGCGCCGGGGTGCCCAAGTCGACGGTGCCACAGATCCGACGTGGAGACGGTGAACGCCGACGGTGGAGCAGGGTTATTGTCGTAGAATGGGTATAGGTCACCGTTGCTAACGGAGATCATGAGAACCCTCCGAGTTCGAAGATCCTTCACAAGAAAACCGCAAGGGTAAAATTCAACTGAGCAAGAATTGTCTTTAGTAAAACAACGGACAGAACTTAAGCTAGTGACAACATGAGGAGAAACGAGAACGTCGGTAAGGCGAAAGTTATTGGGAGGGAGAGAGGTGGAGCCAGTAGCCGTGACAGGTAAGTGGTGCCCATTGCCAACCAAGATGCTAGAAGGAACGTGCTTTAAAGAACAACTAGACCAAGTTAGGTTACCTTGGTTGCCGGTGACGTGAGATGACGCGCCGCTGTCGAAATACCACTCGGGCACGGGAGCAGAGGGGAAACCACCATTGCTGTAGGCGGCGTTGAGCATAGCCGCGTGTTCCCAGGACGAGGGAGGGTGCTGGTGGAGCGGAGCGGTGGGCGCCGGTGGGGCGGGAAGGAGGGGATAAGCCTGTGCATGAGAGCCCGGGCGCGGGCCGAGGACGCCGGCGGCATTCGGCGGGATCCAGCCGGAGCGCGGGTAGGGGATCGCCATCCCGTAAGGCGCGAAGTAGCCGGTGAAGGGCGACGCCAGGGGAGGAGCGGCGTGGCCGCGCCCAGTGTTGTCGCCGCGTCCATGACCGCGTCCACGGCCACCACGGTCACCACCGTCGCGGTCACCGCGTCCACGGCCAGGGTGCGGGAGCGGCTGGGGAGGGGCGGCCGGAGCACCAGTGGAGGAGCGATCCGGGGGGCACGGCCACTCGTGCTGGAGCCGGCACCAGAGGCGCTGCCACCCGTCAGCGCGAACGCGGAGGCGCTCTCTTCAGCCGCGCGGTGCTCCTGGGATTCCTCGGCCAGGACGACTCGAGAGAGGACGGTGTCGAAGGGCAGGTCCTGGTCACCAAGGACGACCCGGATCGTGTCAAGCCGCTTGTCGAGGTCGTGGAGGAATTGGGTGGTGAGATCCACCTCGGTGACGGCGCGGTCGATGTCGGCGAGGGCGTCGGTGAGGAGGTTCATCTGGCGAGCGTACTCGGAGACGGACAGGTCTCCCTGCTTGAGGTTGCGGTACTTGTGATTGAGGATCATGAAGCGAGCGGCGCGATTGGCGAGGAAATAGTCGCGGATCTTGTTCCAGAGGGCGAAGGTGGTCGTGGCGCCGACGACGTGGTCACACATGGTGTCCGAAAGGGTGGCGTAGATCCAGAGAACGACATGAGCATCGAGCTCGAGGTAGGTGGCGGAAGCATTTGGTGGCGGCGGATGGTCGATGAGGTAGGAGACGTCGTAGCGGACGAGGACCATGAGGAAGAAGGTCTTCCATTTGTGATAGTTGTGATCGGCGGGGTTGAGAAGAAACTTGATGTGGTTGGTGATATGGTCCTGGAAGATGGGAAGGCGGGGAGCGGGCGCCGGAGGAGCAGGAGGAACGCCGGCGTTGAACAGAGGGGCAAACTGGGTGCCAGCTGCGGGGGTGGTGCCGTTGAGGAGAGAGGAGGAGGTGCCGAAAACGAACGACGGGGAGGAAGCAGTGGAGGAGGCCGCGGCAGGCGCCGTCGAGGAGGACGAGAGATCGCCGGGGGAGGTGGCAGAGCTCGTGGCGGCGGCGGTGGAGGAAGTAGTCGCGGCCATGGGGCGCCTGGTAACTGATACCAAGTTGGAGAGATTGTTTCTGTATTCACTGAATCAATGAGGTTACAATGTGTATACATATACCCCGCAGGGCGAGAGCGAGCGCTCTTGGAAAAGTGGCACGCAGGCCACAAGCGTTGCCAGATCCTAATATGTAGGAGAGGACTCAGTTTACAGACATAACGTTACATACACAAGTGACCGTTTAACAAGTGGAGTGGGCTCTGCGTTTTTGTGAACGTGGAAAAAAATCGGTCGGTCACCTGGCCCGACATGGAGAGTTGTGCCCGCAGTTTAGATGTGGCCGGGCCGGCTCGGATGTGTTGTGATCGTCAGTTAACTATTGACGTTCCGACAGTTAGTTAGGGTGGAGAAAAAAATAATGGAGTTCATCCTGCGGGAGTTAAGCACTTACAGTATATATATATGGCTATTTGCCGTGTGTATGCATCCGTGTGCCGACGTAGAGGGAGTTTTGGTTAACTGCAAGTCCCCGAGGTACAACGTGTGGAGTGTAATAAAATAAGTTCGGGCTGTAGAACCCTGCTAGCCTCGATGGCCAGTTGTCAGTAGAGAAAACTTTGTTTTTGTCATTCTAGATTTTGTTCATTTTGATTATGCCACTCTAAAATTTGATATTTCATTTTGTCACTCTTAACTGTTAACAATACATCATAAATGCCATTCGGTGACAAAAGCAATAATTTTTCATTTCACTTTTGCTAACTCTCTCAAACATCAGATTGTTTTTACATGAAAATAATATCTTCATAGATTTGCAACACAGTTGCATGAAGTGCACGCAGACCGAAAAATGATACCTTCATAAATTTGCAACACAGTTGCGTGAAGTGCAGGCACAGACCAAAAAAGCCATAGATCCACACCCCACTAAAAACAAGCACAAGTACTCTTCCTAATTCTTTTCATCTGCTAAATCAACATAGAAGAGCAATATGAGCTTACACATCTTCTTCTTCCTAGCAACTCCGGAGTATTGCATATCTACACCTTGGGATCCAACCCCGCCTGCAAATGAACAGATCGACATATCAAATCTCGAGCAGATAAGAGGGGAGGGGCGGGCGGGGGGGGGGGGGGGTAGAGGAAGTGGAGAGGACGGTCACTGCTCACTTTGCACGACGGATCGGAGGCTGCTCATCTCGGGTCTTTCTTCCCGGAGGTGCATGAATGCGAGGATGTCGGCCCGATGCTCCTCTAGCCGATGGCGACACCTCTAGCCACTGCTCCTCCCGGTGATGACCATGCAATGGAGGAGTGGCAGGGGCTCCTGCCAATATGTGGTGGTGGAGGCAGACAGAGCTGACTGGGGGCGTAGACCTCCCTCTCGTGAGGGCTGGCGGCGAGCCAGGCTCCTCCCGCTGAGCACAGAGGGGCGGGAAGGAGGAGACGACGCGACGGGTGTGAGGCCGAGGATGGGGAGCAGGGCGAGCGGCGGAGGCGCGACGAGGGGAGGACAGGAGCAAAGGAGAGGGGCACGAGTGGGGTCGAGGCTAGGGTTCTGAACCAATCGGGCACCCTCCTCGCCCATACGTGAAACCCAGCCATCCACACCACTCCACACACGACCACACATGTGGAAAGACAAAAATGCCCTCGGCGGGGCACGGGAATAACAACAGTGGCACGCTGGGGAGGGAACTATTCATTGCTACAGTCGATCGTTTTGATCCAACGACCGGTGTCATCCTAAGGCGAGATCCGGCGGCCAAGATCCAATCAAGCAAAAGATCCAACGGCCAGGAATCCCGAATCACTGAGGAGACGGGGTTTGTCCCATCATTCTTGTTTCTCGATATGCAGCTTTGCGGACCTCCAAGGTGACTCACCAAAGGCGAAGCCATTGTCGTTGAACGAATCAGACTGGGGCAACACCCTGGACATGCCATCGAACTCACTGGGAACAATACATGCACTTTTTCGGGTATTAATACAAGAACTTTACAACTTCGCCTATCATAACAATACACATGATTTTCAAATCAAATTCACAAATCATGTTGCACATCCATGGCTATTTACATCCATTGAAACAACACACGACTTCCAACAGCCACGAAGCACAGCAGCATAACAAATCCAGAATGGTGAGTTTGTTTTCATCAGGATCAGCTGTGAAACACATAGTGATACTGGTTCCTGCTAGAAATTCCGGTATTCAGCTCCACGGTACAGAAATTCAGCAACCACACTTTTCCTTTCTGTAGGCATTTCAACAAATACGTTGAGGGCAACAAAATCACAACGATAAAAAAAACATGGTTTTTCTTTTGCTTCATGTTCCTGCGCTTCTTTGAATCAAAACTTAGGCATCATAAAACAATAATTAAAGATGTAGTCGCATTACAAAGTAAAGAATCAACATAATACAAATTCTACTGCCACGGCAACAGAATGGTGCTCTCCCGTACATCAGATTGTTTTTACATGAAAATAATATCTTCATAGATTTGCAACACAGTTGCATGAAGTGCACACACAGACCAAAAAATGCTAATGGTGGTAGACCACGTATATCAGATTGTTTTTAGATGAAAATAATACCTTCATAAATTTGCAAAAGAGTTGCATGAAGTGCAGGCACAGACCAAAAAATGTTAAAGCTAATGGTGGCCGACCTCCAGGGTGGTCGCTATCCCGGCCATTCTACTGCCTTGTGATCCATGATCCGCATTCTGCTGGCATTGCTATGATTCAAACACCATTGTACATGGACTAACACATAAGATTCATAAGGAAAGACCCAAGACAGTGATGAACCACCAAACCGCCAAATCTATGTTATACTATAACGTAGCATCGCCATGTAAGTTCAACCCAAGCATGAAACTATGTGTGCTATATAACAGCAAGAAACCCATGGCAATCATGTTCTATCTCATCTTCATAACAGAGTCAGCTATTCCATGCTCAATTCCTAAAGTCCATTGCCTAGGTCTTCTTCTTTTTCGACTTGGGGACAACAGGGAGAAGATCTGGCAGCTGCTTGAGGTAAGGCCTGAGTACAATGACGGGTTTCTTCGCGAGTCGTTCCATTTCGATCATATCATTGCTTAACTCTTCTTGATCTCTCTTTATCTTCTCCTCCAAATACTTGACGCTCTTCACATTTCCCATCTTCTTCAGCTTTAGGTCCAGGAGTCTGCACACATGAGACAATAGATTACATCAATCATATGCACGTTCAATGACAGACCGCACAAACAAAGATTGCTATACTCGCAATGACATCACTCCCAAAAATCAGTAGCCAAATAAGATCACGTTGTGCAAACATGCTTTAGCAATTACAGTACAACTTGCCACAAAAATGAATGTTCACACACAGATTGCAACAGGACATAATTACACAAAATATGGTCCAAATATGCTCTAGAAACTATCATTTTCATGATTAGATAAACATGCACGCCTGTTTGGCCTAGGATATTCTGGGCATTGACATACCAAATGACCGGTGTGAATGCAGTTTAATCACTTCTTCAATTACAATTATCAATTGAATGAACTAAATTGTGTTCTGTGCAGGGTTCAATCATTCATATAGACACAGACTGCAAACCAAAATATTTCTTACAGGACCGATTCAAACGGAGCACCTTTGTACGCAGTTTAGAATCCAACCGTGTTGAAGAAAGTAAACATACTGTGAACAACTACGACAGAGCTTAGCAACATTGTATGAAGTTCATACTACAGTCATTAGCCTTTAGAATTGCTAAAAGAAAAAAGCAAATCTGCATACTGCAGACAAGTAGCATCTTAATTTTGAAGTCAAAGCAGAAGAATATACGAATGAGCATACAATCAAATATTGCTAGAGTTAATAAGAGTAAATAAGATATGTGACTGCACATATACATAGAAAGAGAACATACATGCGCCGGTCAATTGAATCGTCACCGAGTGTGGCATAAAACTTGTCAACTCTTTCACGGACTTTCACCCCGAGCACAGCCAGCTCGCCGGGAATGGTGGTATACCTGAAAAGCTCCTGTAACAAACAAAAGAAGCATCGCCTTAGATACTTTCTCTATCCAGCTATTACTTCATATTACACCAGAGATCTCTCTGGAGATCTGGTCAGAATGTCCTAGCTATTACTCCCTCCATAAAGAAATATAAGAGTGTTTAGATCACTAAAATAGTGATTTAAACACTCTTATATTTGTTTACAGAGTGAGTACTTCATACAAATGACAGCTCACGAACGCTCCAGTAGCGCTCAGTTAACTCTACTCTCAGCATGGCAACTTACATCCCTGTGAACCCTTGGGTTGTCCAAAAACTCAGTTATCCTTCGTAGGTCAGCAAGCGTCCTGGAGAGCTTCTCCGGGAGGGGGCAATAGTTGGGGTTACCTGCTTCCCACAGAGCCTACAAAATTGCCGAACAGCGGCACATCACAGTGGGATCAGTTTGCAACCACAGATATTCAGAAACACGGATCAGTGTTTCTCTTTCTTATTCCAATTGGGAAATCATATTACACAACTAACAAATTAGACGAACAAGACATGTAGATAGCTAGGAACCAAGAGAGAACGGGTTAATGGCTAACATACCACTTCAAACCAATTATATGGAAATTCAGGAATGATATACTGGGGGTGCAAATGGCACTCGGGGCATAAAAACTTCATAGTTAATAGAGTAAACAGGGGATCAGGGATACTAAGAATCAAGTGATCATTACAAATGCAATCATATGAAGAATAATGGCATCAAAGCTCAATAAATCAGGGGAAACTTAAACAAACTTGTCAGGATCTAGAAGGAGATCCACTGGATTTATTTAACACTAAAACATCACCAATTGAGAGGGGAATTTGGGGATTGGTCTAGGGTTTGTATTGCTAGATGAAGGGGGAAGTAGTGTCAACGGCTCTTGTATCTTCAGGCAATTGGAAACAGGAGATAACTTTGTGCATCTTCAGGCTCTTATAGGTTTCAGCCTGACAAAACTAAACGAAAGATTTCCTATCTGAAAAAGGGACTAGATATTAGCATGACACCGAGATAGAAATAGGAAGAGAATGTTTCCACGCGGAGGATAGTTAAGGAGAACACGGCGAACCGGAGGCGGTGGGCGGAGGGCGATGCGCGGGACGGCGGGAGGCCGGTCACGGAGGCGGTGGGCGGAGGGCGATGCGCGGGACGGCGGGAGGCCGGTCACGGAGGCGGTGGGCGGAGGGCGATACGCGGGACGGCGGGAGGCCGGTCACGGAGGAGGCGGAGGGCAGGCGGAGGGCAAGGGCGGAGTCGGAGGCGGAGCGCGAGACGGAGATGATGACTTGGGCTGGTTCGGGATTAAGACGTTACTATGTTGTGGGCCGGAACGGCGTTAACGAGTTGGGCCAGCGGTTTTTCTTCTTTTCGTTTCTGAAAGCGTGGGTGACGCCGCGAGAGCTTTTTTTAAGACAAATTCGCGAAACTTTATTCAACCGTCACAATGTTTGCAGGGACGAACAAAAGATCGCCGGGGTGGCCTAACCAGACATGACGACCGGTCCCCAACGTTAACGCATGTTTCGCGAGATTGTGGGCCTCAAAGTTCGAGGTCCGAAATTCATGGCTAAAAATGCAAGTAGTAAAAAAAAGTAGCTCTCTCCGTTATTTCATGCACCACTGCTCCGTAAAATGTTGTTGTTCCTTCTCTGATTGCCTCCACCGCTGCCATACAGTCCAAGGCGATGAAAACTTTATGCTCGTAAAGATCCTCAGCAAGCGACATTGCTTCCCTGTTAGCGAGTACTTCAGAACCTTCGGGTCTTCTATGTTTCTAAATATGACTGTGGATGCCCCCTGATATATCCCAGCTGCATCGCGACAAACCGCTCCCACAACACTAAAACCACCTGAACGTGACACGGCAACATCAACGTTAATTTTAACATGATCCTCCCGTGGAGGCAGCCACTTGACAGGGTGAATAGTTCGTGCAGCCACCGTCCTCTCAACACGCTTCCGTATTTGCTTCAAATCTGCGATGTAGCTAGTAATGAAACCGTGAGTTGAGAAAGGAGTTTTGTAAATGCCTTCATGGATTATCTTTTTCCTCGCTGCCCAAATAGCCCATAGTGTAACAATCATGGTAGTATACTCCTCGTGAGGAAGCGATTCACTCATCAGAACCATCCATATCTTGGCTTGTTCATCTCTATGTAAGCACATATGTTGCATCATGTCTTCATCTGATAGAGCCCACACGCAGCTAGCGTAGTTGCAGTCAATCAGAGAATGACGCCAGTTGTCCTCTGCTCCACATAAAGCACAAACATGGGAGGACAACATGTTTCGGTGGTGTAGTACATCACTAGTGGGAAGTGAATGGCAAGCCAGCCTCCAAGTGAATATTTTTAGCTTCGATGGAACTTGCAAACCCCATATACATGACCATCCCTTGGTTTCTTCACTGGACATCTCCTCGGCCTCCTCTAGCCAGAGGCTTCCCTTCCCATCTTCATTCTATGTATCAGTTTGTAAGCTGAGCTAACTGAGAATCACCCCTTCGGGTCACCCGACCATGCCCAGAAATCATCAACTTGCCTTGTGCATAAGAGAATCTTCAGAATTGCCTCAGTGTCAACTGTAACAAAGACTTGACGGACTAGATCCTCTCTCCAGCATGCCATGGTTGGCTCGCTTGACGCCGCGAGAGGTGTATCTCGCTTACCGCGAGAAGAGCAATGTCTCGCCTGAAGCACTAGCAGTAGTGGGCCGGCCCATTAGATCTCGTGCAGAATATGAGAAATCTATACTAGTACTTATTTTATATTTTTATTATATATAGTGTACCAATAGCGCATCGTATGGACCATTAGATCTTACCAATCCGACGGCTCTCATTGACTGCACGGAAATCATGAATAATACGATGTTGCGTGGCCGTTGGATCTGGCAATCACACGACTGCTATTTCTAGGATTCGTTGTGTGCCCACCATCCAAGCTTGCCATCTGACCACACTGGCACGTTCTACTCCAGATTCTTTTTTTTTCTTCCGGAGAACTCTAGATCTTTCCACTGTGAGCTAGGCTGCAAGCACGCACATGTTCCTTTTATACAAAAAATTTACTTCTACACGCATGCAGCTATGACAGCCTGACCGTAGTTGTCAGACACAATATTCAAATGGTACGGAAAGCGTGCATGTCAGCCTAACATTGGAATGTTGTATGCGTGGTGACCTTCCTTCTTCTGCTTTTGAAAACAAAGGTAGCATTATGGTACCAAGGATAATTAAAATGAGAAAGAAATAAGTGCAACAAACCTAGAAAAGAGTAGGTTTGGCTCTTTTTATTTTCTTAGCTGACATGAGTTTGAGATGGTGAAAATTATTATCAATCAGACGTATTTGTCGCTTCATTTTCCACCAAAAAAATTAGTTTGAGTCCGATAGACTAAATGACTTCATAAACAATTCTTTTAAGAAGTAGGCATAGACTTCGCCTATTGTGTCATAGAGAAAATCTGCGTGTTTATGTGGAATGATTCCAAAAAATGCCTCCTAAAAAACTCTCCCATTCAAAATTTCTAAGAAATTTACCATAACATATGTGCTTTAATTTAAAAAACTAATTTTGTACCACTCATGCAAATAATAATATGACGTGCAAAGCACCTACAAAATGCTAGTACTTTAAAAAGGGAGAACGAGCCATCAAACCGGGGTCTCCCCTCTGTTAAGTACAGAAACTAGCCGGTAACACTACTAGGAAAAAACCTATCAGTAGCGTGGGTTTTAGCTATATCAGTACGGCGCTACAACTAACTGGTAGTAGTAGTGCGAGTGCCACCCGCGCTACTACTACGTCCGTTAGTAATAGTGTGTATACCACCTGCGCTACTACTAACTAGTAGTAGCGTGGGTCCGGACCCTCGCTACTGCTAACTTATTAGGAATTAAAAAAATAAATTCCAGCCATGGCTACTGCTGCTAGGCCTCATCGTCCTCTTCATCCATGGTGGATGCTGATCCTAGAGGGGATGAAGTCGTCCATGGTGATGGTGCTTCCCCATCCAACTCTTCTCCACACCTCTCCTTTGATGCTGCTACAAACAAAGAGATAAGGATTAGAAGAGGAAGAGGGAGATAGAGAGGAGTAGGTGCAGCAACTCACCGGTGGTCGCCGGAGTTGGAGCCAAAACCCTAGATGATGCCATGGGTTGCGTCCATCAGAGATCTGGCCATCATCATGGGCGGCGCTCTGCTGGATCTTCCTCTCCTTCCAGCAGCGGAGGAGGAGGAGGAGGAGGAGGAGGAGGAGGAAGGAGGGGCAGCGGAGAAGGATGAGGAAGGAGGGGCTATGGTGGAAGAGGAGGTCGCCGGATTTGAGGGAGACGTCGAGGTGCGAGGGCGGCAGTTGCGGTGGGCGAGTAAGGGCATCGCAGGTGGGAGGGAGAAGTGAAATCGAGAGAGTGTGGGTCTGGGATTGGGCCTCCGTGCACTATGTTAAAACATGTGTCGGTGGATTGATAATAGTAGCGTTGTATTTATACCCACACTACTACTATGACATGTCCCGGGGTGCACGGTGAAGACCACTTAGTAGTAGCGTGGAGTTTATAACCCGCGCTACTACTATCAACTTAGTAGTAGCGTGGGTTTATAACCCGTGCTGCTACTACGGCTGGTCCCGGGAGGCATGGTGGAAATCACTTATATTAGCGAGGGTTAAAAACTCACGCTTACTATCAACTTAGTAGTAGCGAGGGGTAAAAACCCGCGGTACTTGTAAGTAGCAGTAGCGAGGGTTATAAACCCACACTACTAGTAAGCGTCTGCCTATAATCTTTTCCCTAATAGTGTAAGCCACCGTTCTTCGTGGAAAACTAAAAGGTGCGACGAACATAAGGGAAAAGATGCAATTTTCAAATCTTTAATTCATTTTTTGTTTTTGCTTTTTTTCCTGAAGGTTTTTCTTTGTTTCTTTCTCTGTTTTATTGATTTCTTTTTTCATTTTTGTTTCTTTTCCCGGTTTTTCTTTGGTTTTGTTTGTTTCTTTCGTTTTTTCATTGATTTTTCTTTTGTTCTCTTTGTTTCTTCATTGGTTTTCAATTTTTTCTTCTGTTTTCTTGTTTCTTTCTTGTTTCTACATTTCCTTTTCTATTCTTCTGTTTTGATTACACATTCGGAAAAATTAAATACATAAGAAAAAAAAATATATAAACTTTTAGTATTTTTAAATACACAATTAACATTTTTTGAAATGGTATATATTTTGGTGTCTATTTTTTCCATACACAATGTACATTTTTGGTATATATTTGTAATACACTTTAAAGTTTTTTAAGTATAATTTTAGTTTTTTAATAAATGGTTGACAATTTTTCTATACACATTAAAAAAATATCAAGTGCTTGATTTGTAATTTCAAATAGAAGATTAACTTTTTTTTTAATACATGGTTAGCATTTTTCAATACATATTTAACATTTATTTCCCAAATGCTTGATTAATGTTTTTTCAAGTACAAGTTTACATTTTCTTTATTACATGGTCAACATTTAACATTTTTCAAATGCTTGGTCAATATTTTTCAAATGTAAGATTAACATTTTTTGGTCAACATTTTTTTATACACATTCAACATTTTTCAAATGCTTGAATAACATTTTTAATACTTATTTAACATTTTTATCAAATGCCTGATTAACATATTTTAAATACGGAGTACATGATAAACTTTTGTTTCCACACATTGTATTTTTTTGTATACTTTTTTGCATACATGCTAAATACTATTTCTATACACATTTAACATTTTTCAAATGAATGATTAACATTTTATAAAACACTATGGAAAGTATATTTCTAAATATATATGTTTAGAATTTTTAGAAGTGCGAGCAAAAGTAAAAAAACAAATAAAAAAGAAAACAAAAGGTCAAACAAACAGAAAAATGAGGCAGTGGCCCCGCCAAGCTGGGCTGGCCCATTTATGCCGGCGCCTAGGTGCCTTCGGCGAGCTAACTCTGTCTTGCTTGCAGCGAGACATAGTCGGCCCATGTAGAGTGAGATCAGTGAGATCAGTTGCACTTTATTTCCCTGGGTTCGCTTGCTTGCTTTTTTGAAAAAAAGAGAACGCAAATATCGCAAAAAAGGGAAAAAAATTGTGGATTCAAAAATGTTCATAGATTTTGAAAGAAGTTTATGGTTTTGAAAAAAAGTTCATTGAATTATAAAAAAGATGGGGCGGTGGATAGGAATGACTTAGAATTTTTTCACTGGGAGAGGTAGATAGGAGATACACTAGTGCAGGCCCGGGCCTAATAGACCACGGCGTAACAAAGTGTAGCCCAAAGAAAAAAAAAACCTCAAAAAACATCTATGACGTGAAAAAAAGTACAATGTCAGCACTAAGGCCTAACAGGCCACTCCATAACAAAGTGCAGCACACAGGAAAAAAAACTCAGAAAACATCTATGACGTTAAAAAAAAGTACAATGCCAACACTAAGGTCATAGCAATGTTATACCAAATATGAAAATAGTGGCGGCGTTGGTCGGAAATGGCACGCAACCAACTAAAATTGTGGCTGACAATTTATCTATTAATAAAAGAAAAGATGTTGTATTGATTCATCCCGACCACAGAAGCAACACCGTTTACTGCCCTCCCAAGTACGCTTTGCCAAGTTATTCTTAGTTAAGATCATTTGCTTGTGTACAGACCACATGATCTTTATTTTTGAAGGTACCTTAATTTTCTAAATATGAAGCATCTTTAAAATACAAAAAATAATAAAAAGCATGAAAATATACTGTTTAGCATCTGTGCTAGCTCTAGACATAGCTCGCTCTTGGCTTTGCTCCTCATCACGAGCAGCATGAAAATTATGATCTTAAACATTTGTTTCTTCCTTACAGAATAAATAAATGCATCTGGGTGTTCCTCCCGAAATCATAAAAAGCTAACCACCAAAGCGTAGCAGTTATCTTTATTCAAAGGTGTGGCTAGATCTCACTCAACTGAGACTTACCGAAAAAGGCTTTCGCCCCGCTTTATATATAAAGCAATGACCGAGCACTTCTCAGATACAAACGCACGCCACCACAATACACGCACACACCCAAGGCTGGATACATAGGCGCTGAGCGCGGCAACCCTACCCCTAATACTACAAGAGCAACCGGAGTCCTCAACCGCGGACACGCCAACGCGAAGAGAAGAAGCTGCATATGACAAAACGTGTGCTCCAAGGCGGCGCCTTCAGGAAGGTTACAACACCAGAGTGCCGTCATCGCCCGACCCGAGGATCAGAGTTTCCCCTGGAGCAACACGTGAAGAAAATATGCCCTAGAGGCAATAATAAAGTTGTTATTTATATTTCCTTACATCATGATAAATGTTTATTATTCATGCTAGAATTGTATTAACCGGAAACTTAGTACATGTGTGAATACATAGACAAATAGAGTGTCCCTAGTATGCCTCTACTAGACTAGCTCATTAATCAAAGATGTTTAAGTTTCCTAGCCATAGACATGTGTTGTCATTTGATGAACGTGATCACATCATTAGAGACTGATGTGATGGACAAGACCCATCCGTTAGCTTAGCACTATGATCGTTTAGTTTATTGCTATTGCTTTCTTCATGACTTATACATGTTCCTATGACTATGAGATTATGCAACTCCCGAATACCAGAGGAACACTTAGTGTGCTATCAAATGTCACAACGTAACTGGGTGATTATAAAGATGCTCTACAGGTGTCTCTGATGGTGTTTGCTGAGTTGGCATAGATCGAGGTTAGGATTTGTCACTTCGATTGTCGAAGAGGTATCTCTGGGCCCTCTCGGTAATGCACGTCACCATAAGCCTTGCAAGCAATGTGACTAATAAGTTAGTTGCGGGATGATGCATTACGGAAGAGTAAGGAGACTTGCCGGTAACGAGATTGAACTAGGTATGGTGATACCGACGATCGAATCTCGGGCAAGTAACATACCGATGACAAAGGGCACAACGTATGTTCTTATGCGGTTTGACCGATAAAGATCTTCGTAGAATATGTAGGAGCCAATATGAGCATCCTGATTTCGCTATTGGTTATTGATCGGAGATGAGTCTCGGTCATGTCTACATAGTTCTCGAACCCGTAGGGTCCGCACGCTTAACGTTTGATGACGATTTGTATTATGAGTTTATGTGATTTGATGACCGAAGGTTGTTCGGAGTCCCGGATGAGATCACGGATGTGACGAGGAGTCTCGAAATGGTCGAGAGGTAAAGATTCATATATTGGAAGGCAATATTCGGACATCAGAAATGTTCCGAGTGATTCGGGTATTTTTCGGAGTACCAGGGAGTTAAGGGAATTCGCCGGGGGAAGTAATGGGCCTTATTGGGCTTTAGTGGAGAGAGGGGAGAAGGGCCAAGAGGTGGCGCGCGCGTCTCCTCTTCCGAAACCAATTTGGACAAGGGGTGGGGGCGCGGCCCCCCTTTCCTTCTCCCTCTCCCTCTCTTTCCTTCTCTCCTACTCCGAATAGGAAAGGGAATCCTACTAGGACTTGGGAGTCCTAGTAGGACTCCCTATGATTGGCGCGCCCCCTAGGCCGGCCGCCTCCTCCCTCCCTCCTTTATATACGGGGGAGGGGAGCACCCTAAAGGCACTCCAAGATTTGTCTTAGCCGTGTGCGGTGCCCCCTCCATAGTTACACACCTCGGTCATATCGTCGTAGTGCTTAGGCGAAGCCCTGCGCTGGTAATTTCATCATCACCATCGTCACGCCATCGTGCTAACGGAACTCTCCCTCGGCCTCAACTGGATCAAGAGTACGAGGAACGTCATCGAGCTGAACGTGTGCTGAACACGGAGGTGCTGTACGTTTGGTGCTAGGATCGGTTGGATCATGAAGACGTATGACTACATCAACCACATTGATAAAACCCTTCCGCTTTCGGTCTACGAGGGTACGTGGACACACTCTCCCCGCTTGTTTCTATGCTTCTCCTAGATAGATCTTGCATGATCGTAGGCAAACTTTTGAAATACTATGTTCCCCAACAGTGGCATCCGAGCCAGGTCTATGCGTAGATGTTATATGCACGAGTAGAACACAAAGAGTTCTGGGCGATAATAGTCATACTGCTTACTAGCATGTCATACTTTGATTCGGCGATATTGTTGGATGAAGCGGCTCAGACTGACATTACGCGTACGCTTACGCGAGACTGGTTCTACCTTCGTGCTTCGCACACAGGTGGCTAGCGGGTGTGTGTTTCTCCAACTTTAGTTGAATCGAGTGTGACTACGCCCGGTCCTTGTTGAAGGTTAAAACAACAAACTTGATGAAAAATAATTGTGGTTTTGATGCGTAGGTAAGAACGATTCTTGCTAAGCCCGTAGAAGCCATGTAAAACTTGCAACAACAAAGTAGAGGACGTCTAACTTGTTTTTGCAGGGCATGTTGTGATGTGATATGGTCAAGACGTGATTATTTAAATTGTTGTATGAGATGATCATGTTTTGTAACACAGTTATCGGCAACTGGCAGGAGCCATATGGTTGTCGCTTTATTGTATGAAATGCAATCGCAATGTAATTGCTTTACTTTATCACTAAGCGGTAGCGATAGTCGTAGAAGCAATAGTTGGCGAGACGACAACGATGCTTTGATGGAGATCAAGGTGTAAAGCCGGTGACAATGGTGATCATGATAGTGCTTTGGAGATGGAGATCAAAGGCACAAGATGATGATGGCCATATCATATCACTTATATTGATTGCATGTGATGTTTATCATTTATGCATCTTATTTTCCTTAGTACGGCGGTAGCATTATAAGATGACCTCTCACTAAATTTCAAGGTACAAGTGTTCTCCCTAAGTATGCATCGTTGCTACAGTTCGTTGTGCCGAGACACGATGGGATGATCGAGTGTGATAAGCTCTACGTTCACATACAACGGGTGCAAGCCAATTTTGCACGCGCAGAATACTCGGGTTAGACTTGACGAGCCTAGCATATGCAGATATGGCCTCGGAACACTGAGACCGAAAGGTCGAGCATGAATCATATAGTAGATATGATCAAGTGATGTTCACCATTGAAAACTACTCCATCTCACGTGATGATCGGACATGGTTTAGTTGATATGGATCATGTGATCACTTAGATGATCAAAGGGATGTCTATCTAAGTGGGAGTTCTTAAGTAATATGATTAATTGAACTTTAATTTATCATGAACTTAGTCCTGATAGATTTTTGCATATCTATGTTGTTGTAGATCAATAGCTCGCGTATAGCTGCCCTGTTTTATTTTTGATATGTTCCTAGAGAAAAACTATGTTGAAAGATGATAGCAGCAATGATGCGGACTAGGTCCGTGATCTGAGGATTATCCTCATTGCTGCACAGAAGAACTATGTCCTTGATGCACCGCTAGGTGACAGACCTATTGCAGGAGTAGATGCACACGTTATGAACGTTTGACAAAGCTCGGTATGATGACTACTTGATAGTTTAGTGCACCATGCTTTACAACTTAGAACCGGGACTTCAAAAACATTTTGAACGCCACGGAGCATATATGATGTTCTAAGAGTTGAAATTGGTATTTCATACTCATGCCGTGTCGAGAGGTATGAGACCTCTGACAGTACTTTGCCTACAAGATGAAGGAGAATAACTCAACCAGTGAGCATGTGCTTAGATTGTCTGAGTACTACAATCACTTGAATCAAGTGGGAGTTAATCTTCTAGATAAAATAGTGATTGACAAAGTTCTCTAGTCACTATCACCAAGTTACTGAAACTTTGTGACGAACTATAATATGCAAGGGATGACGAAAACGATTCCCGAGCTCTTCGTGATGCTGAAATCGACGAAGGTAGGAATCAAGAAAAGCATCAAATATTGATGGTTGACAAGACCACTAGTTCCAAGTAAAAGGGCAAGGGAAACAAAGGGAACTTCAAGAAGAATCGCAAGCAAGTTTCCACTCCCATGAAGAAGCCCAAAGCTAGACCCAAGCCTGAAACTAAGTGCTTTCACTACGAAGGAAATGGTCATTGGAAGCGGAACTGCCCCAAATACTTGGAGGATAAGAAGGATGGCAAAGTGAAAAAAAGTATATATGATATACATGTTATTGATGTGTACTTTACTAGTGTTCATAGTATCCCCTGGGTATTTGATACTGGTTCAGTTGCTATGATTAGTAACTCGAAACAGGAGTTACAAAATGAACAAAGACTAGTTGAGGGCAAGGTGACGATGTGTGTTGGAAGTGATTCCAAGGTTGATAAGATCACCATCGCACATTCTCTTTACCTTCGGGATTAGTGTTGAACCTAAAATAAATGTTATTTGGTGTTTGCGTTGAGCATAATATGATTGGATCATGTTTATTGCAATACGGTTATTCATTTAAGTCAAAGAATAATTGTTATTCTGTTTACATGAATAAAACCTTCTGTGGTCATACACCCAAGGTGAATGGTTTATTGAATCTCGATCGTAGTGATACTCATATTCATAATATTGATGCCAAAAGATGCAAAGTTGATAATGATAGTGCAACATATTTGTGGCACTGCCGTTTAGGTCATATTGGAGTAAAGCGCATGAAGAAACTCCATGCTGATGGGCTTTTGGAATCACTTGATTATGAATCACTTGATGCTTGCGAACCATGCCTCATGGGCAAGATGACTCAGACTCCGTTCTCCGAAACAATGGAGCGAGCAACTGACTTATTGGAAATAATACATCCTGATGTATGCGATCCGATGAGTGTTAAGGCTCACGGCGGGTATCGTTATTTTCTGACCTTCACAGATGATTTGAGCAGATATGGGTATATCTACTTGATGAAACATAAGTCTGAAACATTTGAAAAGTTCAAAGAATTTCAGAGTGAAGTGGAAAATCATCATAACAAGAAAATAAAGTTTCTACGATCTGATCACGGAGACGAATATTTGAGTTACGAGTTTGGTCTTCATTTGAAACAATGCGGAATAGTTTCACAACTCACGCCACCTGGAACACCACAGCGTAATGGTGTGTTCGAACGTCATAACCGTACTTTATTAGATATGGTGTGTCGGATGTGGGGTTCCGGCAAACCCTTAAGGTTCGAACACTGGGGTGCGCGCGAAGTCTTTCCCTCCTACCGATCTACGCCCTAGCTCGCTAAGATCTCATGGACGAACTTGAAGAACTCGCAACACAGAAAGACATGAGGTTTATACTGGTTCGGGCCACCGTTGTGGTGTAATACCCTACTCTAGTGTGGTGGTGGTGTAGGGGAACGTAGTAATTTCAAAAAAATTTCCTACGCACACGCAAGATCATGGTGATGCATAGCAACGAGAGGGGAGAGTGTTGTCTACGTACCCTCGTAGACCGAAGCGGAAGCGTTGACACAACATAGAGGAAGTAGTCGTACGTTCTCCTCGCGATCCAACCGATCACAGCACCGTTACTCCGGCACCTCCGAGTTCTTGGCACACGTTCAGCTCGATGACGATCCCCGGGCTCCGATCCAGCAAAGCGTCGAGGAAGAGTTCCGTCAGCACGACGGCGTGGTGACGATCTTGATGTGTTACCGGCGCAGGGCTTCGCCTAAGCACTGCAGCGATATGATCGAGGTGGAATTTGGTGGAAGGGGGCACCGCACACGGCTAAGGAACGATCCGTAGATCAACTTGTGTGTCTCTGGGGTGCCCCCTGCCCCCGTATATAAAGGAGCCAAGGGGGAGGGGCTGGCCGGCCAGGCCTTGGCGCGCCAGAGAGTCCTACTCCCTCTGGGAGTAGGATTCCCCCCCCCCCCCAATCCTAGTTGGACTAGGATTCTCCAAGGGGGAGAGAGAGAGAGAGGGGGCGCCCACCTCTCCTAGTCCTAATAGGACTAGGGGAAGGGGGGAGGCGCGCAGCCCATGAGGGCATCCCTCTCACCTCTTCTCCAAGGCCCATGTTGGCCCATTATGCTCCCGGGGGGTTCCGGTAACCCTCCCGGTATTCCGGTAAAATCCTGATTTCACCTGGAATGCATCCGATGTCCAAACATAGGCTTCCAATATATAATTCTTTATGTCTCGACCATTTAGAGACTCCTCGTCACGTCTGTGATCACATCCGGGACTCCGAACTCCTTCGGTACATCAAAATGCATAAACTCATAATAACTGTCATCGTAACGTTAAGCGTGCGGACCCTACGGTTCGAGAACAATGTAGACATGACCGAGACACGTCTCCGGTCAATAACCAATAGCGGGACCTGGATGCCCATATTGGCTCCTACATATTCTACGAAGATCTTTATCGGTCAGACCGCATAACAACATACGTTGTTCCCTTTGTCATCGGTATGTTACTTGCCCGAGATTCGATCGTCGGTATCCAATACCTAGTTCAATCTCGTTACCGGCAAGTCTCTTTACTCGTTCTGTAATACATCATCTCGCAACTAACTCATTGGTTGCAATGCTTGCAAGGCTCTATGTGATGTGCATTACCGAGAAGGCCCTGAGATACCTCTCCGACAATCGGAGTGACAAATCCTAATCTCGAAATACGCCAACCCAATATGTACCTTCGGAGACACCTGTAGAGCACCTTTATAATCACCCAGTTACGTTGTGACGTTTGGTAGCACACAAAGTGTTCCTACGGTAAATGGGAGTTGCATAATCTCATAGTTAAAGGAACATGTATAAGTCATGGATAAAAGCAATAGCAACATACTAAACGATCGGGTGCTATGCTAATGGAATGGGTCATGTCAATCAGATCATTCAACTAATGATGTGATCTCGTTAATCAAATAACAACTCTTTGTTCATGGCTAGGAAACATAACCATCTTTGATTAATGAGCTAGTCAAGTAGAGGCATACTAGTGACACTCTGTTTGTCTATGTATTCACACATGTATTATGTTTCCAGTTAATACAATTCTAGCATGAATAATAAACATTTATCATGATATAAGGAAATAAATAATAACTTTATTATTGCCTATAGGGCATATTTCCTTCAGTCTCCCACTTGCACTAGAGTCAATAATCTAGATTACAAAGTAATGATTCTAACACCCATAGTTCACATCGATATGTGACCAACACCCAAAGGGTTTACTAGATTCAGTAATCTAGTTCACATCGCTATGTGATTAACACCCAAAGAGTACTATGGTGTGATCATGTTTTGCTTGTGGTTTAGTCAACGGGTCTGCCACATTCAGATCCGTTATGTATTTTGCAATTTTCTATGTCTACAATGCTCTGCACGGAGCTACTTTAGCTAATTGCTCCCAATTTCAATATGTATCTAGATTGAGACTTAGAGTCATCTAGATTAGTGTCAAAACTTGCATCGACGTAATCTTTTACGACGAACCTTTTTGTCACATCCATAATCGAGAAACATATCCTTATTTTACTAAGGATAATTTTGACCGATGTCCAGTGATCTACTTCCTAGATCACTATTGTACTCCCTTACTTAACACAGTGTAGGGTATACAATAGATCTGGTACATAGCATGGCATACTTTATAGAATCTATGGCTGAGGCATAGGAAATGACTTTCATTCTCTTTCTATCATCTGCCGTGGTCGGGCTTTGAGTCTTACTCAACTTCGCACCTTGTAATACAGGCAAGAACTCTTTCTTTGACTGTTCCATTTTGAACTACTTCAAAATCTTTTCAAGGTATGTACTTATTGAAAAACTTATCAAGCGTCTTGATCTATCTCTATAGATCTTGATGCTCAATATGTAAGCAGCTTCACCGAGGTCCTTCTTCGAAAAACTCCTTTCAAATACTCCTTTATGCTTCACAGAATAATTCTACATTATTTCCGATCAATAATATGTCATTTACATATACTTATCAGAAATGTTGTAGTGCTCCCATTCACTTTCTTGTAAATACAGGCTTCACCGCAAGTCTGTATAAAACTATATGCTTTGATCAACTTATCAAAGTGTATATTCCAACTCCGAGATGCTTGCACCAGTCCATAGATGGATCGCTGGAGCTTGCATATTTTGTTAACACCTTTAGGATCGACAAAACCTTCTAGTTGCATCATATACAACTCTTTTTTTAATAAATCCATTGAGGAATGCAGTTTTGTTGATCCATTTGCCAAATTTCATAAAATACGGCAATTGCTAACATGATTCAGACAGACTTAAGCATAGATACGAGTGAGAAACTCTCATCGTAGTCAATCCCTTGAACTTGTCGAAAACCTTTTGCAACAAGTCGAGCTTTATAGACAGTAACATTACCATCAGCGTCAGTCTTCTTCTTAAAAATCCATTTATTCTCAATTGCTTGCCGATCATCGGGAAAGTCAACCAAAGTCCATACTTTGTTCTCATACATGGATCCCATCTCAGATTTCATGGCCTCAAGCCACTTTGCGGAATCTGGGCTCACCATCGCTTCTTCATAGTTCGTAGGTTCATCATGGTCTAGTAACATGACTTCCAAAATAGGATTACCGTACCACTCTGGTGCGGATCTCACTCTGGTTTACTTACGAGATTCGGTAGTAACTTGATCTGAAGTTACATGATCATCATCATTAGCTTCCTCACTAATTGATGTAGTAGTCACAGGAACAGATTTCTGTGATGAACTACTTTCCAATAAGGGAGAAGGTACAATTACCTTATCAAGTTCTACTTTCCTCCCACTCACTTCTTTCGAAAGAAACTCTTTCTCTAGAAAGTTTCCGAACTTAGCAACAAAAAGTCTTGCCTTCGGATCTGTGATAGAAGGTGTATCCAACAGTTTCCTTTGGATATCCTATGAAGACACATTTCTCCGATTTGGGTTCGAGCTTATTAGGTTGAAGCTTTTTCACATAAGCATCGCAGCCCCAAACTTTAAGAAACGACAGCTTAGGTTTATTGCTAAACCATAGTTCATACGGTGTCGTCTCAACGGATTTAGATGGTGCCCTATTTAATGTGAATGCAGCTGTCTCTAATGCATAATCCCAAAAACGATAGTGGTAGATCGGTAAGATACATCATAGATTGTACTATATCTAATAAAGTACGGTTATGACGTTCGGACGCACCATTATGCTGCGGTGTTCCAGGTGGCATGAGTTTGTGAAACTATTCCACATTGTTTTAATTGAAGACCAAACTCGTAACTCAAATATTCGTCTCTGCGATCAGATCGTAGAAACTTTATTTTCTTGTCACGATGATTTTCCACTTCACTCTGAAATTCTTTGAACTTTTCAAATGTTTCAGACTTATGTTTCATCAAGTAGATATACCCATATCTGCTCAAATCATCTGTGAAAGTCAGAAAATAATGATATTTTGTCGCGAGCCTTAATATTCATCGGACCACATACATCAGTATGTATGATTCCCAACAATTCTGTTGCTTGCTTCATTGTTCCGGAGAACGGCGTTTTAGTCATCTTGCCTATGAGGCATGGTTCGCAAGCATCAAGTGATTCATAATCAAGTGATTCCAAAATCCCATCAGCATGGAGTTTCTTCATGCGCTTTACACCAATATGACCTAAACTGCAGTGCCACAAATAAGTTGCACTATCATTATTAACTTTGCATCTTTTGGCTTCAATATTATGAATATGTGTATCACTATGATCGAGATCCAACAAACCATTTCGTTGGTGTGTATAACCATAGAAGGTTTTATTCATGTAACAGAACAACAATTTATTCTCTTACTTAAATGAATAGCCGTATTGCAATAAATACGATCAAATCATATTCATGCTCAACGCAAACACCAAATAACACTTATTTAGTTTCAACACTAATCCCGAAAGTATAGGGAGTGTGTGATGATGATCATATCAATCTTGGAACCACTTCCAACACACATCGTCACCTTGCCCTTTAACTATTCTTTGTTCATTCTGCAACTCCCGTTTCGAGTTAGTAATCTTAGCAACTTGAACTAGTACCAAATACTGAGGGGTTGCTATGAACACTAGTAAAGTACACATCAATAACATGTATATCAAATATACTTATGTTCACTTTGCCATCCTTCTTATCCGCCAATCACTTGGGGTAGTTCCGCTTCCAGTGACCAGTCCCTTTGCAGTAGAAGCACTTAGTCTCAGGCTTAGGACCAGACTTGGGCTTTTTCACTTGAGCAGCAACTTGCTTGCCGTTCTTCTTGAAGTTCCCCTTCTTTCCTTTTGCCCCCTTTTGAAACTAGTGATCTTGTCAACCATCAACACTTGATGTTTTTCTTTGATTTCTACCTTCGCCGATTTTAGCTTTGCGAAGAGCTTGGGAATATTTTCCGTTATCCCTTGCATATTATAGTTCATCACGAAGTTCTACTAACTTGGTGATGGTGACTAGAGAATTCTGTCAATCACTATTTTATCTGGAAGATTAACTCCCACTTGATTCAAGCGATTGTAGTACTCAGACTATCTGAGCACATGCTCACTAGTTGAGCGATTCTCCTCCATCTTTTAGCTATAGACCTTGTTGGAGACTTCATATCTCTCAACTCGGGTATTTGCTTGAAATATTAACTTCAACTCCTGGAACATCTCGTATGGTCCATGATGTTCAAAACGTCTTTGAAGTCCCGATTCTAAGCCGTTAAGCATGGTGCACTAAACTATTAAGTAGTCATCATATTGAGCTAGCAAAACGTTCATAACGTCTGCATCTGCTCCTGCAAAAGGTCCGTCACCTAGCGGTGCATCAAGGACAAAATTCTTCTGTGCAGCAATGAGGATAAACCTCAGATTACGGATCCAATCCGCATCATTGCTACTAACATTTTTCAACACAATTTTCTCTAGGAACATATCAAAATAAACATAGGGAAGTAACAACGTGAGCTATTGATCTACAACATAGATATGCTAATACTACCAGGATTAAGTTCATGATAAATTAAAGTTCAATTAATCATATTACTTAAGAACTCCCACTTAGATAGACATCCCTCTAATCCTCTAAGTGATCACGTGATCCAAATCAACTAAACCATGTCCGATCATCACGTGAGATGGAGTAGTTTCAATGGTGAACATCACTATGTTGATCATATCTACTATATGATTCACGTTCGACCTTTCGGTCTCCGTGTTCCGAGGCCATATCTGTTATATGCTAGGCTCGTCAAGTTAAACCTGAGTATTCCGCGTGTGCAACTGTTTTGCACCCGTTGTATTTGAACGTAGAGCCTATCACACCCGATCATCACGTGGTGTCTCAGCACGAAGAACTTTTGCAACGGTGCATACTCAGGGAGAACACTTCTTGATAATTAGTGAGAGATCATCTTATAATGCTACCGTCAATCAAAGCAAGATAAGATGCATAAAAGATAAACATCACATGCAATCAATATAAGTGATATGATATGGCCATCATCATCTCGTGCTTGTGATCTCCATCTTCGAAGCACCGTCATGATCACCATCGTCACCGGCGCGACACCTTGATCTTCATCGCAGCATCGTTGTCGTCTCGCCAATCTTATGCTTCTACGACTATCACTACCGCTTAGTAATAAAGTAAAGCATTACATCGCGATTGCATTGCATACAATAAAGCGACAACCATATGGCTCCTGCCAGTTGCCGATAACTCGGTTACAAAACATGATCATCTCATACAATAAAATTTAGCATCATGTCTTTGACCATATCACATCACAACATGCCCTGCAAAAACAAGTTAGACGTCCTCTACTTTGTTGTTGCAAGTTTTACGTGGCTGCTACGGGCTTAAGCAAGAACTCATGTTACCTACGCATCAAAACCACAACGATAGTTTGTCAAATAGACTCCGTTTTAACCTTCTCAAGGACCGGGCGTAGCCACACTTGGTTCAACTAAAGTTGGAGAGACAGTCTTCCGCAAGCCATCTATGTGCAAAGCACGTCGAGGGAACCGGTCTCGCGTAAGCGTACGCGTAAGGTTGGTCCGGATCGTCTCGTCCAACAATACCGCTGAACCAAAGTATGACATGCTGGTAGGCAGTATGACTTGTATCGTCCACAACTCACTTGTGTTCTATTCGTGCAAATAACATCAAACCATAAAAAAACCTAGGCTCGGATGCCACTGTAGGGGAACGTAGTAATTTCAAAAAAATTTCCTACGCACACGCAAGATCATGGTGATGCATAGCAACGAGAGGGGAGAGTGTTGTCTACGTACCCTCGTAGACCGAAGCGGAAGCGTTGACACAACATAGAGGAAGTAGTCGTACGTTCTCCTCGCGATCCAACCGATCACAACACCATTACTCCGGCACCTCCGAGTTCTTGGCACACGTTCAGCTCGATGACGATCCCCGGGCTCCGATCCAGCAAAGCGTCGAGGAAGAGTTCCGTCAGCACGACGGCGTGGTGACGATCTTGATGTGTTACCGGCGCAGGGCTTCGCCTAAGCACTGCAGCGATATGATCGAGGTGGAATTTGGTGGAAGGGGGCACCGCACACGGCTAAGGAACGATCCGTAGATCAACTTGTGTGTCTCTGGGGTGCCCCCTGCCCCCGTATATAAAGGAGCCAAGGGGGAGGGGCTGGCCGGCCAGGCCTTGGCGCGCCAGAGAGTCCTACTCCCTCTGGGAGTAGGATTCCCCCCCCAATCCTAGTTGGACTAGGATTCTCCAAGGGGGCGAGAGAGAGAGAGGGGGCGCCCACCTCTCCTAGTCCTAATAGGACTAGGGGAAGGGGGGAGGCGCGCAGCCCATGAGGGCATCCCTCTCACCTCTTCTCCAAGGCCCATGTTGGCCCATTATGCTCCCGGGGGGTTCCGGTAACCCTCCCGGTATTCCGGTAAAATCCTGATTTCACCTGGAATGCATCCGATGTCCAAACATAGGCTTCCAATATATAATTCTTTATGTCTCGACCATTTCGAGACTCCTCGTCACGTCCGTGATCACATCCGGGACTTCGAACTCCTTCGGTACATCAAAATGCATAAACTCATAATAACTGTCATCGTAACGTTAAGCGTGCGGACCCTACGGTTCGAGAACAATGTAGACATGACCGAGACACGTCTCCGGTCAATAACCAATAGCGGGACCTGGATGCCCATATTGACTCCTACATATTCTACGAAGATCTTTATCGGTCAGACCGCATAACAACATACGTTGTTCCCTTTGTCATCGGTATGTTACTTGCCCGAGATTCGATCGTCGGTATCCAATACCTAGTTCAATCTCGTTACCGTCAAGTCTCTTTACTCGTTCTGTAATACATCATCTCGCAACTAACTCATTGGTTGCAATGCTTGCAAGGCTCTATGTGATGTGCATTACCGAGAAGGCCCTGAGATACCTCTCCGACAATCGGAGTGACAAATCCTAATCTCGAAATACGCCAACCCAATATGTACCTTCGGAGACACCTGTAGAGCACCTTTATAATCACCCAGTTACGTTGTGACGTTTGGTAGCACACAAAGTGTTCCTACGGTAAATGGGAGTTGCATAATCTCATAGTTAAAGGAACATGTATAAGTCATGGATAAAAGCAATAGCAACATACTAAACGATCGGGTGCTATGCTAATGGAATGGGTCATGTCAATCAGATCATTCAACTAATGATGTGATCTCGTTAATCAAATAACAACTCTTTGTTCATGGCTAGGAAACATAACCATCTTTGATTAATGAGCTAGTCAAGTAGAGGCATACTAGTGACACTCTGTTTGTCTATGTATTCACACATGTATTATGTTTCCAGTTAATACAATTCTAGCATGAATAATAAACATTTATCATGATATAAGGAAATAAATAATAACTTTATTATTGCCTCTAGGGCATATTTCCTTCAGGTGGTGGATTGCCTCTGGGGCTGATGATGAACAGTACAAGGGAAGAACAGCCTCCTGAGGTTGAGGTGTTCTTGTGGGTAGGCTCTCGATCGGGTTGGATCAAGCTAAGATCCGATTGCCTCTACTATGGTGGCTAGCTCTACTTATATAGGCCCTGGTCCTCTTCTCAAATGTTGAGCGAGAAGGGAGCCAACAACGGCGGGCAAATTTGAAGGGGGGCAACTAGTACAAGCTATCCTGACAAAAGTGGCCTTCGCCTGCGAAAAGCTCTGGTGGTGACGCCGTCTTGGGGTCCACGACGAGCTCCGTCTTGCTGTCCTCCTGGTCTTGGTCTCGTTGCACCAATATAGCAACCTTTGCCTGATGCCTCGGTACTCTTCGCCTGCGATGGCCTCCTTAGCACCAAAGAGGAAATAAGGATGTTGCGCGCGCTGGCGCCCGCCTGGTGTCATTCGTCATGGCTCACGTCATGAGAGCCTCGGGAGGTTTGCCCCGCCTTGATATCTCCGCTCCTCGTGAGCCTGCCTGGCTAGGCCACTCCAGAGGAGGTCTTGCGTCATCCGCCTCGCGAGGCTTGGACCCTCGCGAGGGTCTTGGATGCCTTGTTGATGAAGATGGGTCATACGGCCCGCTGACTTAGCCACGCTGAGGGCTGCAGGCAGGCAAGTCTGGGGACCCCCGTTCCGAGAACGCCGACAGTAGCCCCCGGGCCCAAGGTGCGCTCGGGCTTGGCTTCGCGGCGAAGCCGAGGGTCAAGTTTAGAGCACCGCGGGCCCCCAAAGTCTGCGGCCTCGGTTGACGCGTGGAGGTTGATTGGACGTGGGCGTCTCCGCTTCCCCACGCTGCCTCGACAACTACACAACTTGACAAGTCCCTGCGACATGCAAGGAAAACCATCATTACCTGTGATCGTGCGAGACGCCGGTTGGCCCTCTTCCGCTATAAATGGGGAGGGGGGCGGAGCCCCCGTCGCCCATCTCCTCCTTGCTTGCTTGCTTCTTCTTTGCTCCATTGCTTGCAGTGCCACCGATTGCGCCACGAAGGAAGTTCTCTGCCGCCGAGAAGGGGAAGGCCCCTCGCGAGGGCCCCGGTTCCCCGACGCCCAAGCGCGGTCGCGGCCGCCCACGCAAGCACGCCGCGACCCCCGCCGTGGCCCATCGTCGAGGCGGCGCCGCGGCACGCGGAGGGGATCGTCCCAACCATGGTGGTCCAACTGACGAGGGGAGGCGCGCAATGGTGGCGCGGCCTCCCCGCCCGCGCTTTCATTCAGCGGAGGTGTCGCCGGAGTTCGTCGTCTGGTCGAAGAACCCGGCCGGCAACTGGCTCCAGCTTTCGCGCTTCTTTGTTGATGAACTTCCGACCCCTGGTCCAGGCGGGCTCTGGTTGCAGGCGGATGGTTGCTGCAACAAGGAATCTTGGGTCTCGGTCGAGACTTCCGCCGTGGGCAACATAGCCCTGGCCTACGGCTGGCAGACGTTCGCCCGCGCGCGCGGCCTGGGCAGGCGGTGCACGCTCCACTTCAAGTATGACGGTGGGTCGACCCTCTATGTGAGGGTGTTTGGGGAAGATGGTCGCCGCGCCGGGTACTGCCCCAAGACGAACGACGGTGAGGAGGTTCTCGGCCTTGGTGACGGTCACGACGAGGATGAGGGCGGGCCTGCCATCGGCGGCGACCGCGTCTCTTCCAGCTACGGCGGCTCTTCCTTCGGCGACAGCTCCAGCAGCGGTGGCTACGACCAGCCACCGCGTCCGCTTCGAAGGAGGCAGCGGGTCATCTTGTCGCCGCGCCTCCATGAAGCGCGAGGAGGAGTCTGGCTAGGCTCGGGGCGCCACTAAGGGCCTGCCTCCGTGGATTGCTGCAACGCCGCTTTGTTTAGCTCTTTTTTCCTACATCATCAAAAAAAAAAAAACGAAACCAGTATGGGCCCAGAGGGGCGTGTATCGAACTGTGGTTTTTTGGTTATTGCACTGTGCGTGTTATTCCCATGCCGTGTTGTTATTTTGCGCAAAGATAACTTAACCTGGTGCGTTTGGGACACCCTTTCCCTCACGAGGTGTTTGTGTTCGCTCAGAAACTGCAAAAATTCATTAGAGGGTGCGCTAAAAGATTTGTCGTCCACCCAAGCCTTGACTTGGCGCTTTGTATCGCGGTACCCGAGGGGCATGAATTTAGGAGAGATGCGCCAGCTTTCAGGCTCGAACGAGGGTGACTCGCGAGAAGGCAGAGAGAAGAGAAAATGCTCGCGAGGGCACCTGCCTAGCCCCCTCGCGAGGTTTGCAAGAGAGAGAGAACACGAGCAAACCAGAGCCGGAAAGTGCGGTAAAAGGCTAAGGAATCAAATCAGCAATGAACACCAAGAGCAACTTCAATTAAGGAAAAGCGAGCCAACTACGGAAAGCAAATGAAAAGCCGCGTCCAGCACCTAATCTAGTCTTCAAGTCTTCTCACCAACGCGGAGCTAAGTGCTGCCACTAGGCATGGGCGGGAGCCCCAGGGCCTGAGGCCGGCGCTCCTGAGACTCCGGGGCGTGTACAGCCCCAACTCATTATTACGTGAGAGTGTCACGGGCGGCGATTCTTCACAGGCACTGGGCCTTCTTTGCAGGATCTGAGCCTTTCTTCACAGGCTCTGGGCCTTGCTTCGTAGGCTCTGGGCCTTTCTTCACAGGCTCTGGGCCTTGCTTCATGGGTAGAACTTCCGGAGGTGCTGGATGTTCCACGCGTTTTGGATAGGTGTCCCTTCTTGCGTCTCCAGGCGCACGGCGCCAGGCCTGGAGATGTTGACGACCCTGAACAGGCCCTCCCACATGGGTGAAAGCTTGTGCAACCCTTCCCTGGAGAGGACCTGAGGGAGTCCTGGATTAGGGGGTGTTCGGGTAGCCGGACTATACCTTCGCCGAACTCCTGGACTATGAAGATACAAGATTGAAGACTTCGTCCCGTGTCCGGATGGGACTTTCCTTGGCGTGGAAGGCAAGCTTGGCGATACGGATATTCAAGATCTCCTACCATTGTAACCGACTCTGTGTAACCCTAACCCTATCCGGTGTCTATATAAACCGGAGGGTTGTAGTCCGTAGGACAATCATCTTCATACACAATCATACCATAGGCTAGCTTCTAGGGTTTAGCCTCCTTGATCTCGTGGTAGATCTACTCTTGTACTACCCATATCATCAATATTAATCAAGCAGGAGTAGGGCATTACCTCCATCGAGAGGGCCCGAACCTGGGTAAAAACATCGTGTCCCTTGTCTCCTGTTACCATACGGCCTTGATGCATAGATCGGGACCCCCTACCCGAGATCCGCCGGTTTTGACACCGACATTGGTGCTTTCATTGAGAGTTCCTCTGTGCCGTCACAATTAGGAAGGATGCCTCTTCCCGTCTTTAAAGACAGCGCCGTTACTAAGGGAGCCTTGGCTGTCGGCCAAACCCTCCGGCTAGGCGGTTTTCTCATGACCGCCTGTTCGGCCGTTGCGCCGACGGTGACCTCTCGGGTCATCGAAAGCAACCTTCACGTCAGCTCGGAGCTTGTCGAGCAGTTGGATCCGATGGAGCTCTCTTCCATAAACGAGCTCCTGGATCGCATGGCCGCCCTGGGGGTCGCTACGGATTACGACCAGGTTGGGCTTAAACCCGATCTAAGAGAAATTAACTCTCCCCAAGTCACCCACCACGTTGCCGTGGTAGAGGCGCAGTGCGGCGACCCTTCATCTATTTTAAGGACTAGCTACGTCCGAATTCCCGACCCCTCCAAGCCGGATACCCGCGGAGGGGAGGATATAACTCAAGACCTGAGCTTAGAATCAGGCAACGGGCTAGATTCATTGGACAACATCCAAGACTCCGAACTTTAGAGTTCGGAAGCTCTTCGGCCTCTGAATCTTAGATTGGGCGAGGTTTCAGATTCAACGCCCTCGCCCGCTCGAACATAAGCGATCTTTCCCAAATCAGGCAAAAGCCCGAGGAAACAGTACATCATTACTGGGCCAGATTCCTCCTGGTTATGAACATGATAAAGGATTGCCGCGAGGGAGACGCAATTTCAATCTTTTGCAGTAATTGCACGGACGAGGGAATACTTAACGCCATAAGTCGTCGTGATATTACACGCTTCACTGACTTGGCGTCCATAGTACAAAAGTACTGTGCGATGGAAAGCGCCTGGAAAACCGAAATAAAATTGTGGGATAATCCGGCCTTGAATAGCAATCCCGTCCGAACTAAGAGGGTGCATCATAGTAAGACACCCGGATTAAATATCAAAAGGCCAAAACCCTCTACAGGGCATGGAACTGTACTGGAAAGGTGGCTTGATGGACCCTGTAGAATTCATAGTACAGAGGACGCCACACCAACTCACAGCCTTAGAGCATGCTGGATACTCCAGCAGGTGGCCAAAATTGGCAAGGACCTCCTAATTTCGGAGGCCGTAGAAAGCCAGCCCGAGGACACCAGTACCGTTCTCACAGTCTTCGAGACTTTCACATCAAATAATATGCTAAAAAGAACACTCCGCAGCCTCGCCGAAGTCTATCAAGTAGCAACAATAAACCCATGGAGCGACACGGCTATCACCTTCAACGCGAGTGATGAACCTAAATTCCAAACAGCCCGAGCACCAGCTGCATTGGTCCTCAGTCCCATAGTGGACGGCTTTCGCCTCACCAAGGTACTCATGGATGGAGGCAGCGGATTGAACCTCATTTACGAGGAAACCCTCCAAAAATGGATATAGACTGGAACCACATCGAGCGAAGTAGCACAACCTTTAGAGGAATAATCCCCAGTCGGGAAGCACGCTGCACAGGAAAAATCACACTAGATGTGGTGTTCGGCATGCCGGATAATTATAGGTCCGAAGAGGTCACGTTCCAGGTGGCCCCGTTCAATAGCGGATACCACGCTATAATAGGGCGGGAGGCATTTACAATCTTCCAAGCAATACTCCATTACGGGTACATGAAGCTCAAGATGCCCGGGCCGAACGGAATTATCACTCTCGCTAGTGATCCGGACACAACGCTCCGCGCCGAAAACAAGACGGCCGCATTGGCCCTTGAGGCACTATCCGAAGCCTTGGCAGCTGAAGAACTGACTGCGCTGCGCTCCACGGTTAATAGGGATGATGTGATACTCGATAAGAGATCAAAGTCCACATCCTTCAAGCCAGCAAACGAAATAGTAAAATTCCAGGTCCATCCAACGGACCCCAATAAAACAGCTTCCATCGGGGCACGACTGAACCCTGATGTAGATGCCGCACTGCGAGAGTTCCTACAAGAGAACTGGGACATTTTCGCCTGGCACCCTTCAGACATGCCAGGAATCCCACGCAGGCTGGCCGAGCACAGCTTAAATATCCTGAAAGGATTCAAACCTGTTAAACAAGCCCTTCGGCGTTTTTCCGAACCGAAGAGACAGGCTATGGGAGAGGATCTAGCCAAGTTATTGGAGGCCGGATTTATTAGAGACATAAAACATCCGGACTGGCTAGTAAACCTGGTGATGGTACCAAAGAAGGACAAATCCTGGCGCCTGTGTGTCGATTTTAAAGACCTTAACAAGGCCTGCCCAAAGGATCCCTTCCCCCTCCCCCGTATCGATCAAATTATCGACGCCACCACAGGACATGATTCGTTGTGTTTCCTCGACGCATACTCCGGTTACCATCAAATCAAGATGGCAGAATCAGACCAAGCCGCAACAGCATTCATCACACCATACGGCCCATTCTGCTTCAACACAATGCCCTTCGGGCTGAAAAACGCCGGCGCAACATAACAGCGCATGATACAGACATGTCTGGCAAACCAGATCGGCAAAATAGTGGAGGCGTATGTGGATGATGTGGTCATCAAATCAAAACACGTGGAATCTCTAGTAGACGACTTGAGGCTTACATTCGATAACCTCCGAAATACGACATCAAGCTCAACCCGGAGAAATGCGTTTTCGGCGTTCCAGCCGGAAAGCTCTTGGGCTTCATTGTATCCGGTAGAGAAATTGAAGCAAATCCAGCAAAGATCCGAGCTTTGTCACAATTGGATGTCCCAAAGGACCTCAAACAAATACATAAATTAACCGGATGCGTGGCGGCTCTAAGCCGCTTCATCTCCCACTTGGGAGAAAAGGCACTGCCCCTTTATCGCCTCCTTCGGCGAACCGAACACTTCGAGTGGACGGATGCCACCATAGCCGGACTCGATGAAATAAAAGCCGTATTGGCAACAAACCCAGTCCTGGCCGCGCCAAACATCGGCGAGCCAATGCTATTGTACATGGCGACAACCCATCAAGTTGTCACCGCAGTGCTCGTCGTCGAGCGGGAAACAGACGGACACAAATTCCCCCTTCAAAGTCCGGTATACTACGTGTCCACTGTCCTCACTCCATGCAAATCATGGTACCCGCATTATCAAAAGATTGCATACACCGTATTCATGGCATCCCGGAAGCTACGACACTACTTTCAAGAGTGTTCGATTACAGTAGCCCCGGAAGTACCACTCAATGACATTATCAACAATCGCGATGCAACGGGACGGATCGCAAAATGGGCCATTGAGCTCCTCCCGTTCGATATAACCTATAAGCCACGGCGAGCTATCAAATCGCAAGTTTTGGCCGACTTCGTCGCAGAATGGACGGAGGCTGAACTCCCTAAAGAGTACGACACATACTCAAACTGGATCATGCATTTCGACGGCTCCAAAATGTTGGCCGGACTGGGGGCTGGCGTCGTTTTGACATCCCCCACAGGAGACACAGTCCAATATGTACTCCAAATTATGTACACGGACTCCAACAATGCAGCCGAATATGAGGCCCTTCTACATGGTCTCCGGATGGCAGTATCCATGGGCATTCAGCGCCTAGAGGTACGCGGGGATTCGAACCTCGCGATATCCCAAATAAATGGCGACTTCGACGCCAAGGATCCAAAAATGGCAGCTTACCGCAATGCCGTCCTAAAAATGTTAGCCCGGTTCGAAGGGCTAGAGTTTCACCATATAGCCCGAGAAAATAATCAAGCAGCGGATGTTTTGGCACGCAAAATGCGATGCAGTCCCCCCAACATCTTTTTGGAAAGATTGTTCAAGCCATCCGTAGCATGGGAGGGGGAACCCGCATATAACAGTCCGGACCAAGCCGCACCACTCGACGCCGAACAAACTGACATAATTGGAGGCTCTGCCAACGAAATCACACCTTCAGCCCACGTAATAATGGCGGTTATCGCCCCGTGGACAGAACCATTCCTAGCCTACCTTACTAGGCAGGAACTCCCAGAGGACCAAAACGAGGCTCGCTGCATAGTGCGGCGATCTAAAGCCTATAAAGTCCACGAGGGAGAGCTTTATAAGAAAAGCACTACCGGAGTCCTTCAAAGGTGCATCTCCGAAGAGGAAGGGCGGAACCTTGTGGCTAAAATTCATGCCGGACTCGATGGTCATCATGCTGCTGCTCGGTCCCTTGTTAGCAAGGCTTTCCGTACAGGCTTTTATTGACCGACGGCCCGGGCAGACGCTTAGGACTTAATCCAACGATGCGTTGGTTGCCAAGTTTTTGCCAACCAAAGCCATATGCCACCCACCACACTCCAAACTATCCCCATCACCTGGCCCTTTGCGGTCTGGGGGCTTGACATGGTCGGACCCCTCAAAGGGGGAACCCATAAGAAAAAATACTTACTGGTCATGGTGGACAAGTTCACCAAATGGATAGAAGCCAAGCCTGTTAAAACAGCCGAATCCGGACCAGTGATAGACTTCATATCCAGGGTAGTACACCGTTACGGCGTCCCCCACAACATCATAACCGATAACGGTACAAACTTTACAGCCGACAAGGTAAAACTCTGATGCAAAAACATGGGCATTAAGCTCGATTATGCTTCCGTCTATCACCCACAAACCAACGGCCAGGTCGAACGTGCAAATGGTCTTATCATGAGCGGCATTAAACCCAGACTAGTGCGGTCCCTGAAGGAATCTAACACGCACTGGGTAGAGGAGCTCGACTCCGTACTCTGGGGGCTGCGGACCACGCCGAATCGTACCACTGGATACACACCATTCTTTATGGTGTACGGCGCAGAGGCAGTTCTGCCCTGTGACATAATTCATGACTCACCTCGAGTGCGTATGTACGAAGAAAGAGAAGCCGAGCTCGATCGGCAGGACAACCTGGACGCCCTGGAGGAGGAGCGCGACGTGGCAAAAGCCCGTTCCACATTCTATCAACAGCAGGCTCGAAGATATCAAAGCAGAGAAGTACGGGCCAAAAATTACAATATTGGTGAACTAGTTCTACGCCTGCCGGATAAGAAAAAGGACAAACTCAAGCCCAAGTGGGAAGGTCCATTCATAATCGACCAAGTCCTGACTGGTGGAGCGTACCGCCTGCGAGATGCGTCGGATAACCGACTCGAGCCGAACCCATGGAACGCCACCCGTCTTCGAAGATTCTATGCCTAGCGCCGGATTCTGTGTTCGTCTCCTTCCTCTGTCCATTTTTTACATTTTTCTGTCTTATATTTCTCCTCTTCTCCTCTTTTTCTTTTTATAGCCCTTAAAGGCTCATCAAGTGATGCGCCACTCACGCTCATTAAACCTGGGGGCTTCTTTAACAGAAGCTTATTTATACGGGCTTCACGCCCATCACATGTGTTAAACTTCCGCATGTACCTTTTTTCTTTACCATTATATGCATCGATATGACTTAAGTTTTGGCCAAGCTGGGTTGCCTGGCTCCTGTGCTTACCCCTACGTTCCTGATTGTTCGGCTAGGCGGTAAAGGGAGCACCTCTGCGATTGTTACTGCCGGGTCAGCCGGATGTGTACCTCAGACTGGGTGAAGCCAAAAGCTAGCGTTCTTAAGGGAATATTTGGTCGGTGAAATAAAAGATGATCTCTTTACTAATTTTATGCGCCCCCAGATGCTTTTTCTGTGTCTTTTTACGCAGTCCGTACATGCACTTTAGGGCATGCCTCCCTAGCAAAAGGAACCCTTAACGGAACTATTCTCTCTGGAAGATGTTTCTTACTAACCATGTAATATAACATAACTAGTTGGGCACTTGTCTGATAAAGCACTAATGACCCATACGCCTGGTCTCCACGCATACCCCGGTTCTTATATAACCGTTGCGGTATTCGGACACACTTCGGACCATCAGGTCCCGAGGTTGAAGCGAAAAGGTCGGCAAAGACAAACGATCTACAATCCGGCTAGAAGGCATTACACATGTCATTTCAAACTTACATAGTCATTCTGACTGATCGTATTCCTCTTCTATACCTTCTAACAGGCTATCTAATTTACAGTCCTGCTGGGAATACTTCACGGCCAACTCTACTTGGCCGTATACTAAGCTTACAGGGATCTCCTTCCCGTCAGGCCCCACTGGTCCGACCTCGGCCATGTGGTTTGGGTCAGACCTCGTAAAACGGGTCTTCACCATGGCCCAGGCCTCCCTAGCGCCTTGTCGGCAGGCCGATATCTTCCACAACTGGAAGCGCCGCCGAGCTCCCTTTAGCTTCTCCGCAAGCTCTCCAAGGCCCTCAGGCATGGAGTGGGAAGGCCATAAGGCTTGGGCAATGCCTCGCATCACCTGCCGAATTCGCTCGTGCAGTTGTAGGAGTTCGGGAAGAAGGTCACCCGTAGAACCGGGCATCTCCTCTGCAGGACGACCTGTGAGCATACCTACAGACATTACTCTGTTAGTCGACTTCCTCACCGAACTCTTTTTTCAAAGTTCGTTCAAGCACTTACTAAATATGCCGCGTCGAAGCCGCTGATTCTCCTTCGCGGAGTCCGACAGCTGGCCACGAACGTCTTTAAGTTCGACGTCCAACTTGGTGTTGGCATCCTAAAGGTCATTCTTCTCTCGCCTCAACTTTGTCAACATACTCTCACCGGCCTTTAGCCGGCGTAAGAGTTGTTGCTTTTCCGGATCGAATCCGGCGCCATCTGCAATATGACTTGTCAGATTTGCACCCAAACCGCACAACACTGATCTTTCGAAGTGTATCTTACCTGAGGGGGTCCCTTTGGGCTCCCCTGTTGCGGCCAGTGCGGCCTCTAGTTGGGCCTTGCACTTTTCCAGCTCCTGGGACAGTACGGTGTTCTTCTCTATAAGAACCTGCATATTAAATGATCCTTAAATCAATTACTTTAACTGTTTCAAGTCTCGGGGGCTACTGGTATATATATATTTGACCAAAATTTTCTTACCCGTATGTATTTTACATACTGCTCCGTGGCTCTGGCTAAACCACTTTGAGCGGCACGGAGGTATGCATCTCCCGAATTAAAGGCATTTAAAGCCTCTTGGGAGAAACAAGCGTCGCGTAGAACTGTCCGGCGACGCCTGTGGTTCATGGCACCCTCCACTTCAGAATTTGTGGCAGACAGCCTGTCCGCATCCTCTGTCGGAGGAGCGTCCAGTTCGCGCCTAGTGCTCGCCTCCGCCTCCTGGCCAGACGTTGGAGCCTGGCTGGTGGAGGCGCGATTGGCAACCTCTCCGGATATAGTCTGGCGAGGTCTCTTCACCCTGAAGACAGCACGAATGTTAATATGCCCTGACAGAATAACACCAGGGAAACAGAGGGTGCGCTATACCTTTGCGCCGACATCTCAGTCCGGACTACATTCCTTTTGGCCCCACGGGGCCCTGCGGCCCCTCGTTGGCCAGCCGCCGCAGGTTCGGCCTCCCGCCTCGGAAATCTCCCCTGCAAAACACGGTTGTCGTTAGAGACGCCGGAATACATGAGAATGGAATCTCTCTCAAGGGAATAAAAACTCCGGTTTCTGTCACCTGGGAGGCCGAGATTAACCCGGGGTAATCAGCCGTAATGGCTACCAAGGTATTGTCCTTGCTTAATTGATGGAACACCCCATCGATAAGCTCCACCGATATGTCCGGATCCTCTTCGGAGTCCGGATTGAGGGACCGTTCTGGGTCCTCGGGCTGTGGAGGGCGGCTGTGTGACGCCCGGGTAATCAAGCTACAATAACCCTCTGCAAATGATGCCACGTCACCTCGATTACTGTTGCGAATCTCGCTTTAGTTCGAAACCGGTTCGAATTCAAATTCAAGCAAACAATAAACGTTTTGAAAAATTAAAACTAAAATGTTCCGGTTGTGCCAAATAACGCGTAGGTAACTATGGTGAAGAAACCACATTTTAATAAATTATTTAAATGCACTATATTAAATAAAACAACAACTTGAACAATTAAATAAATGCCCTTTATTAGTTATAAATATTAAACTATTTTAATTGGGGTTTAAACTTTTGTGGTCATGGTGTAATTAGTAAAACTAATAATATATTACACAAAACTAAAATAAACTGATGAATGTAATAAAACCGATAGAAAATAAATAAAAAGCAAAGAAACTGCAAAAGCTAACAAAAAAAAAGGGGGAACCCCCCTCCCACGGCCCACTGGCCCAGCTGGTCGGCCAACCCGCCAGGCCCAACCGGCCACCCCCCGCTCTCTCCATAACCCCCTTCCCCCGAAACCCTAACCTACCCAACCCCCACTCGCACCACTCCTTCCCCCGCTGGATCTGGATCGGGATCCAGATCCCCTCGCCCTCGATGCCCCGCGCCTGGACTCCGCCGCCGGCGCTCCCCCACCGGCCTGCCTCCTCTACGCCACCTCGTCCTCGTCGTCCACCCCACGCCCCGCTGCCATGGACCCTACTAACCCGCCGTGAGCCGCGCCCCTTCCCTCTCTCCCTCGCCCCGTGCTCATCCCCTCCCCTGCTCGTCGCTCGGGGCCGTGCCCTGCCCCGCGCACGCGCGCGCCCGAGCCTCGCCTCGCTCTGCTGCTCCACTCGCCGCGGCCACCCGCTCGCACGGGCGCCCCTCCTCCCTGCTCGCTCACCTACGCTCGCTCCGCCCTGCCTCGCCCGCACCTGTGCCGCTCGTTGCGCGCCCTGCACCGCAGGCGCACACCACCTCGCCCCGCAGCCCGTGCCACCAACGCCTCCGCTCGCGCTCTGTCCCGCAGCCCGCCTCCCGTGCCGGCCTGTGCGCCCCCGTGCCCGCGTTGCCTTCCTCCGCCCCGCTTCCTGTGCGTCCGCTGCATCACCAACCTGCGCGGCCGTCGCCTCTACCACACGCTTGCCGCGCCCGCATGCGTTGCTCCTCCCTGCTCGCCCTGTGTCGCACCGACGAGCCTCCGCCCCTCTCGCCGCGGCCTCGCGCTCCCGTCTTCCGCCTCTGGCCGCCCTGCTGCATGTCGGCAGCCGCGACCCTCCCCATGCTCCGCCCGGTCGCAACCGCTCGAGCTCAACGCCGGCGCGCTGGCGCCTGCGCCCACCAGCCGCCCCTTGTTGCCCGGTCGGGTGCGCCCCCGCGGGCTAGCGCCCGTTCGGGCTATGCCCATTAGCACCCGTGCCCGCTATGGCCTCTGGGCCACTGCCAAACGGGGCCCACTGCCCAGAACGTAAAAAAAAGAAATGAAAATGAAATTAGTAAAATTATTAATTATTTAATCAATTAATTAGTGAATTAACTAAGTTGATTAACTGTTTAACCAAACTAATTAAGATTAGTTAACCTAATCAATTAGTTAAACTAATTAAACCGGTTTAGCTAACTCGAGTCTATGACAGACGGGACCCACCCGTTAGTTTGACCAGTCAACTGACTGGTTGACTGGTGACATCACTGTGACATCATGCTGATGCAGTAAACCTGTTTTTGGCTTAAATTAAATCTGTTAAGTCCTGAAAATGATTAAATCCTTTTTAAATTAATATAAAATAATCCGTAGCTCGGATGAGAAAACTTTGTACATGAAAGTTGCTCAGAACGACGAGACGAACCCGGATACACAGGCCGTTCGTCCGCCACGCACCCCTAACATATCAAACTCACAACTTTCCCCCTCCGGCTCCTTTGCCCGAAAACGTGAAACACCGGGGATACTTTTCCGGATGTTTCCCCCTTCACCGGTATCACCTCATACCGGGTTGGGGCACCCCTAACACCGAAACTTGTCACGTCATGCATTGCTATGCATCTGTTTGCATTGTATTCATTGTTTCTTCCCCTCTTCCCTCGCTAGACACCGAGACCGACGCCGCTGCTACCCAGTACGGCTACGGAGCTGACGACCCCTCTCTCTTGCCAGAGCAACCAGGCAAGCCCCCCCTTGATCACTAGATATCACCTACTCTTCTCTATACTACTTGCATTAGAGTAGTGTAGCATGTTACTGTTTTCAGTTAATCCTATATTGTTGCATAGCCTGCCCTTGCTACTACTGTTGTTACCTGTACCTGCTATCCTACTGCTTAGTATAGGATGCTAGTGTTCCATCAGTGGCCCTACACTGTTGTCCGTCTGCAATGCTGTACTACTGGGCCGTGATCACTTCGGGAGGTGATCACGGGCATATACTATATACTTTACACTGTTACATTACCTGTGATAATGTTCGGAGATGGGGGCTGAAGGGGCAGGTGGCTCCATCCCAATAGAGGTGGGCCTGGGTTCCCGACGGCCCCCGACTGTTACTTTCTGGCGGAGCGACAGGGCAGGTTACGACCACCTAGGAGAGAGGTGGGCCTGGCCCTGTTCGGCATTCGCGGATACTTAACACGCTTAACGAGATCTGGGTATTTGATCTGAGTCTGGCCATTTGGTCTATACGCACTAACCATCTACGCGGGAGTAGTTATTGGTATCCCGGCGTCGTAGTATCAGCCGAAGCCTTCGTGACGTCAGCGACTGTGCGGCGCGCGCCAGATTGGACCGCGTGACGTGACTTCCATTGTACTGGAGGTTGCTAGGTCTGCTTCTGTGCAGGTGTGCTAAGGGCGATGGGCCCAGACCCCTGTGCGCTTAGGTTTAGACCGGTGTGCTGACCTCTCTGTTGTGCCTAGGTGGGGCTGCGATGTGTTGATCTTCCGAGGCCAGGCATGACCCAGGAAAGTGTGTCCGGCCAAATGGGATCAAGCGTGTTGGGTTATGTGGTGCACCCCTGCAGGGAACTTAATCTATTCGAATAGCCGCGTCCCTCGGTAAAAGGACAACCCAGATTTGTACCTTGACCTTATGACAACTAGAACCGGATACTTAATAAAACACACCCTTCCAAGTGCCAGATACAACCCGGTGATCGCTCTCTAACAGGGCAACGAGGAGGGGATCGCCAGGTAGGATTATGCTATGCGATGCTACTTGGAGGACTTCAGTCTACTCTCTCCTACATGCTGCAAGACGGAGGCTGCCAGAAGCGTAGTCTTCGACAGGATTAGCTATCCCCCTCTTATTCTGGCATTCTGCAGTTCAGTCCACCGATATGGCCCTTTACACATATACCCATGCATATGTAGTGTAGCTCCTTGCTTGCGAGTACTTTGGATGAGTACTCACGGTTGCTTTCTCCTTCTTTTCCCCCTATCCCCTCTACCTGGTTGTCGCAATCAGATGTTGGAGCCCAGGATCCAGACGCCACCGTCGACGACGACTCCTACTACGCTGGAGGTGCCTACTACTACGTGCAGCCCGCTGACGACGATCAGGAGTAGTTTAGGAGGATCCCAGGCAGGAGGCATGCGCCTCTTTCGATCTATATCCCAGTTTGTGCTAGCCTTCTTAAGGCATACTTGTTTAACTTAAGTCTGTACTCAGATATTGTTGCTTCCGCTGACTCGTCTATGATCGAGCACTTGTATTCGAGCCCTCGAGGCCCCTGGCTTGTATTATGATGCTTGTATGACTTATTTATGTTTTAGAGTTGTGTTGTGATATCTTCCCGTGAGTCCTTGATCTTGATCGTACACATTTGCGTGCATGATTAGTGTACGATCAAATCGGGGGCGTCACAAGTTGGTATCAGAGCCGACTGCCTGTAGGAATCCCCTTTCCAACTCCTTGGCCGAAGTCGAGTCTAGTCATTGAAAAACTTTTACTAACATGGCTGTGTGGCTTACGGGCCCATGTCGCCGTTGGGTGGTATTAGGATCTTTTATTCCTCGACCTTTACTCTGGGACTCTGAACTCTCTCCTATTCGGGTTAAATGATTTTACTAAATCTGACGCTAGGTTCTTGTAACTACTTCCTCCCGAAGAGCCCCTTATTACAATGATCACCTGCTGCACCAAAAGGTTCCAAAGATGCTATTCGCTATTTTCCCGAGACGCTTGTGCCGACCGCTTTTGCAAATCCCTACCACTATTATCTGTATGCATAACTGAACACACTTGCCTACATTCAATCCCATTGATCTTGTTATTACAAGATGCTCTGAACTACTCTCCGTTGTTCCGACAATCCTTTGAGCTTACTGCCCTGCAGTTCTTTGCCACCTGAATACCCCTAAGAATAATTTCTCGCACTTTCCGAGTTTCCGCTCATCCCTAGTTGTTCAGGTGTTTCACAAAAGTATTTGAAATACTATTCAATCCTCCGAAAATCCTTAGCAGCTTTATTGCTCTGCAAATACTTGCCTACTTGCATTATGGATGCTTCCCATATATCTGGCAATATTCACTAGTGTGTTTTGACACCGTCATTTTGATCCTATTGATTCAACATGTGTGCGAATGCACACAATCATCTATCAACCCTTCTAAATTATCTTTCCGGCTCCGACATCATTTTTGACCATGAGCTGGTTCTTGACCAAACTATTTGTCGTCAATTGAGCCTCTGGTCTATCCAACTTATCCATCCTTGATCAGAGCGTCTGCTTCTGATCCTTTTTTTGGAAATCATAATTCCTTTGTTATCTAAGCATCGAATTATTCAGGTGTTCTATAATATGATGCCCGTGCATTCTTCTTCCTCTGGTTGAGTACCGATGCTCACATCAGATCCCTTGTGGACCATCGGTTCCGTTGTTGGATTTTATCCGACAGTGTCCTTCATATTGAATAACTTTGTGAGCCTTTCATCAGATACATAATGCCTTTGGTAAAATTTTATCCCCTGATTTTGTCAACCATGCTCTGCTCCCGAGCTTGAGTTATTTGCTCCTGAAGTTTGTGGTATATGTTTCTACGATGCCCCGATGGGTTGAACCTATGCCTTCCTTAATCTGTGTGATCCTGAAAGACTTCACATGTCATACTTATCTGGTATTGCACCAGGTAAAACTTTCAACAACTATTGTCATTTTTTTAAAGTGAGAGGTGAATGGGAGGTTATACATTGAAGAAGTGGGAGTCTACCTTGAACTTTGTGTTCATGCCCATGGACACGATGTAGATCCTATCATGGAAGCTTCTTGTAATAATAACTATTTCCTTGGTATGATATCATCTGGTATCTATGTATTTATCCTTTGCAATCGCGGTCCTGACCACATTTTCTCCTTGATTCCACTTCTCAGACAAGTTAAAAGCACTTGTCTTCTGTTGATCGATACATCTCCGCAACCTCTGTTTTGATCTTCCTCGAGTATTAACCTATGGTATCTCGAGAACTGTGTTGCTTCCTGCGAGTCTTCATCTAGTATTGCTTCTCACCGATCTCAGATTTCCCCCATGTTCCGAGTTATTAGTCACTCGAGAACACCGATAAGTGAATCGATTCCGCACTCTGATTCAATAACTCTAAGTAATTCTCATTGCTTACGAGTTTAATAATCCTTCAAGTCATTTCCAAGCCTTATCGGCTATATGATTATCGTGCAAACTTGTAACTTTGCTACCTGGTCCTTATTCCTAGAGCACAACTTTCAATGATGAGCTAAGCTTACGTCGACCTTCCTTGTCTTATCGTTTCACCTCAAACAACAAGCTTGATTATGAGTTTGTCGTATCTGTGGATTCAATAACTTTTCGCTCCATCATTCCTTTGACTTGATGTCATCGTTGATTGATTACATCTTCATGAAATCTCTCGACAAATGTGTCATGATCATCATCAACCTTATGACCTCTTCCAGGATATCAATCGGATTCATGATGAGAAATACCATCCTTGCCCTCGATGATTTGTGTTATCCTCGGCCACTTTATTGCCTTCCCTCCAACACAAACTTGTTCATGTTTTGTGTTATACCTTGAGTTCCTTGCTATCCAGCATTTGTTCTTCTTTACCTTGGAATATTACCACCTTTTATGTCAAGAATGTCGTGGGAATTTTACCACCTCTTGAGAATTCTTGATATAGTAATATCTCTCGCCATTTGCGTTCATTTCTTGGTTGCCCGTTGTTTCTAACCGGAATACCGAAAATGGGTTGCGATGTGTAAAATTCAAAACTTCTAGCAACCCTATTGATTGTAAGTTAATGAATGATAACTTCATTCTTGGTGTGTTGGTTATTGAATCATCATTCTAAACATTGATCATGCTACCTAAGCCCATATTATGGGTGCACCTTTCAACCAATGGTTAATTGTGTATGCTTTCCTTTAGCATACATCATTATACCATTTGATCTGACAAATGTCATCTCCTTGTTCACATAATTGTGGAAATCCATCTTGTTGGAAATCTCGATGAATTATCGCTGAGACCATCAGCCACCTCCTCATCCTCTCCTTGGTTTAATGTTGAACTCTTGTCTTGGAACTCGCTTCCATAGTTCAATTCTCGAGAATCTTACAATGTCATCTCGTCAATTTGTGTTGCACCTTTCTTCTCAAGCATTCTGAGTCTGAGTTATCTTGACACCAATCAGATCTGAATCTCGGTCAGATATGATGGTTGGGATATATTTCCAAGAGTTATAATAATGGTCTTTATGTGACCCGGTAAGGTGATGTCATGCCTAGCGCACCGGGCCGGAGGACCCATTGTTATAGTTTTCCTTTTTAGCAAGGTTAACCATTCTTCCATGAGGAAATCGTAAGACTTATTCTATATGTTGTTCCTGATGAATCATTTGTGTATCCAAGTTTGATCTTTGCTTGAAGACCAAGTCAATGCTATCTCTAAGCATGTCTGTGGTACTCCGATTTTCAACAAGAACGTTTGAAGCCCAATGCTAAATGTTTCTTGCTCAGTTATCCAAACACCGTTGTATGGGTACATATCATGATTCTTCTTACCCCTTTATCTATTTGGTCATGTCTTTGATCTCCTGACACATATATCATGCCCCGCTTAACCTTGGGAATGATATACTCATATTACTTGTGTTTAAAAAAAATTTCCTTTCCATTGGTTTGTTTAAATTGATAATCACATTTTCCTTTCCCTTGGTTTGTTTACCCTTTCTGGTGATCTACACATAATCTAAGCAGTAATAATTATCTGCTTATGTAACACCCCGGTTGTACAACTCTGTCAGTAAGACCCTGTTTCTACTGTTGATGACATTCCGGTAGTCACCGATGGACGGGAACTTTTCCTATTGGTCCGCCTCGTTCAACAAGCAGGAAAATGGTTCTCCTCGTCCCTCGCCCTTGGTATCAACATTGTTGCCGACATAATCGACAGGCTACCCCCTGACATGCCTTACTTACATGATCGTGCAAGGCGTCACCACCCTTCCTACTTTTAACCCACATGGTGGGCCCATAACCCATAGTTATAGGATCGAAACCTGACTCTCCTGTACGCTTGTTGACATAGTTATCTCTTGCTCTTGGGTTCGTAGGTAATTCGCGAGCCACCCTCCTAGTGATCTATTCCGGAATCAGACGCAATACTTATTCTCGTTGCTCTGAACCCCTTTTCACCCTCCGTTTCAGGCATCGAACGATTGCCTACACGTTTGAAACTTTGGTACCATCGTATATTGCACTCAGCGAATTCACTGAAATACAACTCGTGGGGTACCTTATGTATTCCCCATTGTGTTCACCGTCAGATGCCCAGCTTTGTGGAGATGCGTTCTTCCGGAGTTTTTCCCCTTGGTCACGTTCGTAGGACGATGGAGATCCCGAAGAAAGGATGACGACTTGATCATGATGACCTAGAGCAGAGAAATAAAGACTTCAACGTAATGGATCGACCTCTTTGAGAAGAGCAACCAAGATCGAGAAGACCCGTTAGAATTTCGTAACCAGAATTTTTCCCCTTAGTCCCCCTCTTAAATCTCGGGACGAGATTTCTTGTAGTGGAGGAGAATTGTGACGCCTGGGTAATCAAGCTACAGTAACCCTCTGCTAATGATGCCACGTCACCTCGATTACTGTTGCGAATCTCGCTTTAGTTCGAAACCGGTTCGAATTCAAATTCAAGCAAACAATAAACGTTTTGAAAAATTAAAACTAAAATGTTCGGGTTGTGCCAAATAACGCGTAGGTAACTATGGTGAAGAAACCACATTTTAATAAATTATTTAAATGCACTATATTAAATAAAACAACAACTTGAACAATTAAATAAATGCCCTTTATTAGTTATAAATATTAAGCTATTTTAATTGGGGTTTAAACTTTTGTGGTCATGGTGTAATTAGTAAAACTAATAATATATTATACAAAACTAAAATAAACTGATGAATGTAATAAAACCGATAGAAAATAAATAAAAAGCAAAGAAACTGCAAAAGCTAACAAAACAAAAAAAAGCGGGAACCCCCCTCCCACGGCCCACTGGCCCAGCTGGTCGGCCAGCCCGCCAGGCCCAACCGGCCACCCCCACTCTCTCCATAACCCCCCTTCCCCCGAAATCCTAACCTACCCCACCCCCACTCGCACCACTCCTTCCCCCGCTGGATCTGGATCGGGATCCAGATCACCTCGCCCTTGATGCCACGCGCCTGGACTCCGTCGCCCCGCCGCCCGCCGCCGACGCTCCCCCACCGGCCTGCCTCCTCTACGCCGCCTCGTCCTCGTCGTCCACCCCACGCCCCGCTGCCATGGACCCTACTAACCCGCCGTGAGCCACGCCCCTTCCCTCTCTCCCTCGCCCCATGCTCATCCCCTCCCCTGCTCGCCGCTCGGGGCCGTGCCCTGCCCCCGCGCACGCGCGCGCCCGAGCCTCGCCTCGCTCTGCTGCTCCACTCGTCACGGCCACCCGCCCGCACGGGCGCCCCTCCTCCCTGCTCGCTCACCTACACTCGCTCCGCCCTGCCTCGCCTGCACCTGAGCCGCTCGTTGCGCGCCCTGCGCCGCACGCGCACACCACATCGACCCGTAGCCTGTGCCACCAACGCCTCCGCTCGCGCTCTGTCCCGCAGCCCGCCTCCCGCGCCGGCCTGTGCGCCCCCGTGCCCGCGTCGCCTTCCTCCGCCCCGCTTCCTATGCGTCCGCTGCATCGCCGACCTGCGCGGCAGTCGCCTCTACCGCACGCTCGCCGCGCCCGCACGCATTGCTCCTCCCTGCTCGCCCTGTGTCGCACCGACGAGCCTCCGCCCCTCTCGCCGCGGCCTCGCGCTCCCGTCGTTCGCCTCTGGCCGCCCTGCTGCATGTCGGCAGCCGCGGCCCTCCCCATGGTCTGCCCGGTCGCAGCCGCCGGAGCTCAACGCCGGTGCGCTGGCACCTGCGCCCACCAGCCGCCCCTTGTTGCTCGGTTGGGTGCGCCCCCACGGGCTAGCGCCCGTTCGGGCTGTGCCCATTAGCGCCCGTGCCCGCTATGGCCTCTGGGCCATTGCCAAACGGGGCCCACTGCCCAGAACGTAAAAAAAGGAACGAAAATGAAATTAGTAAAATTAATAATTATTTATTTAATTAATTAGTGAATTAATTAAGTTGATTAACTGTTTAACCAAACTAATTAAGATTAGTTATCCTAATCAATTAGTTAAACTAATTAAACCGGTTTAGCTAACCCGAGTCTATGACAGACGGGACCCACCCGTTAGTTTGACCAGTCAACTGACTGGTTGACTGCTAACATCACTATGATATCATGCTGATGCAGTAAACCTAATTTTGGTTTAAATTAAATTTGTTAAGTCCTGAAAATGATTAAATCCTTTTTAAAGTAATATAAAATAATCCGTAGCTCGGATGAGAAAACTGAAGGAAATATGCACTAGAGGCAATAATAAAGTTATTATTTATTTCCTTAATTCATGATAAATGTTTATTATTCATGCTAGAATTGTATTAACAGGAAACATAATACATGTGTGAATACATAGACAAACAGAGTGTCACTAGTATGCCTGTACTTGACTAGCTCATTAATCAAAGATGGTTATGTTTCCTAACCATGAACAAAGAGTTGTTATTTGATTAACGAGATCACATCATTAGTTGAATGATCTGATTGACATGACCCATTCCATTAGCATAGCACCCGATCGTTTAGTATGTTGCTATTGCTTTTATCCATGACTTATACATGTTCCTTTAACTATGAGATTATGCAACTCCCGTTTACCGTAGGAACACTTTGTGTGCTACCAAACGTCACAACATAACTGGGTGATTATAAAGGTGCTCTACAGGTGTCTCCGAAGGTACATGTTGGGTTGGCGTATTTCGAGATTAGGATTTGTCACTCCGATTGTCGGAGAGGTATCTCTGAGCCCTCTCGGTAATGCACATCACATAAGCCTTGCAAGCATTGCAACTAATGTGTTAGTTGTGAGATGATGTATTACGGAACGAGTAAAGAGACTTGCCGGTAACGAGATTGAACTAGGTATTGGATACCGACGATCGAATCTCGGGCAAGTAACATACCGATGGACAAAGGGAACAACGTATGTTGTTATGCGGTCTGACCGATAAAGATCTTCGCAGAATATGTAGGAACCAATATGGGCATCCATGTCCCGCTATTGGTTATTGACCGGAGACGTATCTCGGTCATGTCTACATTGTTCTCGAACCATAGGGTCCGCACGCTTAAGGTTTTGATGACAGTTATATTATGAGTTTATGAGTTTTGATGTACCGAAGGAGTTCGGAGTCCCGGATGAGATCGGGGACATGACGAGGAGTCTCGAAATGGTCGAGACGTAAAGATCGATATATTGGACGACTATATTCGGACATCGGAAAGGTTCTGAGTGATTTGGGTATTTTCGGGAGTATCGGGGAGTTACGGGATTACGGGAGAAGTAATGGGCCTTGATGGGCTTTAGTGGGAAGAGGAAAAGGCTGCTGCGCCCCCCTCCCCTCTAGTCCGAATTGGACTAGGGAAAAGGGGGCCGGCCACCTTTCCTACTCCTCCTATTCCTTCTCCCTTCCTCCCCTCTTGGTGGACTCCTACTAGGACTTGGAGACCTAGTAGGACTCCACACCCTGGCGCGCCAAACCCTAGGCCGGCCACCCCCTCCCTTGCTCCTTTATATACGAGGGCAGGGGGCACCCCATGACACATAAGTTGATCTTCGTGATCGTTCCTTAGCCGTGTGCGGTGCTCCCCTCCACCATATTCCACCTCGGTCATATCGTTGCAGTGCTTAGGCGAAGCCCTGCGCCGGTAACACATCAAGATCGTCACCACGCCGTCGTGCTGACGGAACTCCTCCCCGAAGCTTTGCTGGATCGGAGCCCGGGGATCGTCATCGAGCTGAACGTGTGCCAAGAACTCGGAGGTGCCGGAGTAACGGTGCTGTGATCGGTTGGATCGCGAGGAGAACGTACGACTACTTCCTCTACGTTGCGTCAACGCTTCCGCTTCGCTCTACGAGGGTACGTAGACAACACTCTCCCCTCTCGTTGCTATGCATCACCATGATCTTGCGTGTGCGTAGGATTTTTTTTGAAATTACTACGTTCCCCAACAAAAACTTTGTACATGAAAGTTGCTCAGAACGACGAGACGAACCCGGATACACAGCCCATTCATCTGCCACGCACCCCTAACATATCAAACTCGCAACTTTCCCCCTCCGGCTCCTTTGCCCGAAAACGCAAAACACCGGGGATACTTTCCCGGATGTTTCCCCCCTTCACCGGTATCACCTCATACCGCGTTGGGGCACCCCTAACATCGATACTTGTCACGTCATGCATCGCTATGCATCTGTTTGCATTGTATTCATTGTTTCTTCCCCTCTTCCCTCGCTAGACACCGAGACCGACGCCGCTGCTACCCAGTACGGCTACGGAGCTGACGACTCCTCTCTCTTGCTAGAGCAACCAGGCAAGCCCCCCCTTGATCACCAGATATCGCCTACTCTTCTCTATACTGCTTGCATTAGAGTAGTGTAGCATGTTACTGTTTTCAGTTAATCCTATATTGTTGCATAGCCTGCCCTTGCTACTACTGTTGTTACCTGTACCTGCTATCCTACTGCTTAGTATAGGATGCTAGTGTTCCATCAGTGGCCCTACACTGTTGTCCGTCTGCCATGCTGTACTACTGGGCCGTGATCACTTCGGGAGGTGATCACGGGCATATACTATATACTTTACACTGTTACATTACCTGTGATACTGTTCGGAGATGGGGGCTGAAGGGGCAGGTGGCTCCATCCCGGTAGAGGTGGGCCTGGGTTCCCGACGGCCCCCGACTGTTACTTTCTGGCGGAGCGACAGGGCAGGTTACGACCACCTAGGAGAGAGGTGGGCCTGGCCCTGTTCGGCGTTCGCGGATACTTAACACGCTTAACGAGATCTGGGTATTTGATCTGAGTCTGGCCATTTGGTCTATACGCACTAACCATCTACGCGGGAGTAGTTATGGGTATCCCGGCGTCGTAGTATCAGTCGAAGCCTTCGTGACGTCAGCGACTGAGCGGCGCACGCCAGATTGGACCGGGTGACGTGACTTCTGTTGTACTGGAGGTTGCTAGGTCTGCTTCCGGCCGCCCACGCAACATGCAGGTGTGCTAAGGGCGATGGGCCCAGACCCCTGTGTGCTTTGGTTTAGACCGGCGTGCTGACCTCTCTGTTTTGCCTAGGTGGGGCTGCGACGTGTTGATCTTCCGAGGCCGGGCATGACCCAGGAAAGTGTGTCCGGCCAAATGGGATCAAGCGTGTTGGGTTATGTGGTGCACCCCTGCAGGGAAGTTAATCTATTCGAATAGCCGTGTCCCTCGGTAAAAGGACGACCCGGAGTTGTACCTTGACCTTATGACAACTAGAACTGGATACTTAATAAAACACACCCTTCCAAGTGCCAGATACAACCCGGTGATCGCTCTCTAACAGGGCAACGAGGAGGGGATCGCCGGGTAGGATTATGCTATGCGATGCTACTTGGAGGACTTCAGTCTACTCTCTCCTACATGCTGCAAGGCGGAGGCTGCCAGAAGCGTAGTCTTCGACAGGATTATCTATCCCCCTCTTATTCTGGCATTCTGCAGTTCAGTCCACCGATATGGCCCTTTACACATATACCCATGCATATGTAGTGTAGCTCCTTGCTTGCGAGTACTTTGGATGAGTACTCACGGTTGCTTTCTCCTTCTTTTCCCCCTATCCCCTCTACCTGGTTGTCGCAATCAGATGTTGGAGCCCAGGATCCAGACGCCACCGTCGATGACGACTCCTACTACGCTGGAGGTGCTTACTACTACGTGCAGCCCGTTGACGATGATCAGGAGTAGTTTAGGAGGATCCTAGGCAGGAGGCCTGCGCCTCTTTCAATCTATATCCCAGTTTGTGCTAGCCTACTTAAGGCATACTTGTTTAACTTAAGTATGTACTCAGATATTGTTGCTTCCGCTGACTCGTCTATGATTGAGCACTTGTATTCGAGCCCTCGAAGCCCCTGGCTTGTATTATGATGCTTGTATGACTTATTTATGTTTTAGAGTTGTGTTGTGATATCTTCCCGTGAGTCCTTGATCTTGATCCTACACATTTGCGTGCATGATTAGTGTATGATCAAATCGGATATAGTCCGACGAGGTCTCTTCACCCTGAAGACAGCACGAATGTTAATATGCCCTGACAGAATAACACCAGGGAAACAGAGGGTGCGCTATACCTTTGCGCCGGTATCTCAGTATGGACTACATTCCTTTTGGCCCCACAGGGCCCTGCGGCCCCTCGTTGGCCAGCCGCCGCAGGTTCGGCCTCCCGCCTCGGAAATCTCCCCTGCAAAACACGGTTGTCGTTAGAGATGCCAGAATACATGAGAATGGAATCTCTCTCAAGGGAATAAAAACTCCGGTTTCTGTCACCTGGGAGGCCGGGATTAACCCGGGGTAATTAGCCGTAATGGCTACCAAGGTATTGTCCTTGCTTAATTGATGGAACACCCCGTCGATAAGCTCCACCGATATGTCCGGATCCTCTTCGGAGTCCGGATCGAGGGACCGTTCTGGGTCCTCGGGCTGTGGAGGGCGGCTGTTTATATTCTTTACTCCCTGTTGCAGTTCCTGCATCGAAGTCGTTAGACTACATATCTAACTGTGGGAGTATAAAACAAACGGGCAGGCGCAATTGTTCACTTACCCAACTTGGAGGTTCGTACATAGTGAATCCGGCCCGCGGATTGACGCGGAGGAATTCCTCCTTTTCTCCCTTGTACAAAGAGGATAAAGTCTTTATTAGAGTGGCAGCTGAGGCTGGCCCCTTACGGCCGTAACGGGTGGCGTCATCCTCCCAGTTGAAATCCCACATGGGGTGGCCTCTATATTGAAGCGGCTGCACCCCTCGCATAATGCATGCGGCCATGACCCCAATCATGGTTAGTCCGGAATGAGCCAACAGTCTTATCCGGCCCATCAAGTAAAGGACGTCTTTGCCGCTTTCTCTGTGAGAGCTCCGCGGACGCCAGCTCAAGCGTTTCTTCAATGGAGCACTGTTGAACTCGGGGAGACCGATCCGGATAGGGTCCGGTAGCGGGACGTCATCTATGTAAAACCATTCTGAAGGCCAGTCCTCGGACGCCTTCTTCGGGGTTCCGGATAAGTATCCGGTCCCGGCGATGCGCCATACTTCGGCTCCGCCCACTTGATATATAGACCCCTCTTGAGAACGGGGCACTAGGCAGAATAACCTCTTCCACAACGCGAAATGAGCCTCAACGCCTAAAAATAGCTCGCAAAGGGCGACGAAACCCGCAATATGCAATACGGAGGCGGGCGTGAGATTGTGCAGCTGGAGGCCGTAGAACTCCAGGAGCCCGCGGAGAAATGGATGAATTGGAAATCCCAGTCCCCTTATTAGATAGGGGACGAGGCACACCCGCTCTCCTTTAGAGGGATTGGGGGTGCTCTCCGCTTGTTTTCCGCCATTGTAGGTGGCGAGACCGGCTCGGACCGGGACCATGTATGCCTGAGGGAGAAATCCCTTGGCTTGAAGCGACACTAACTTGCTATGCGGGATGGTGCAACTCTCCCAGTCCCCGGGTTTAGGACCGGAGGGGCGAGGGGAGGAGCTGCGATGGCTGGCCATGTTGGAATGGACCTTTGCTGGGAGCGCTCTGATGATAACTCGCGGAGAGGAGAAGATGTGGTTTGGATATGAATCCTCATCCCGTTAAATAGGCGGCTCATTTGTACGTCTAGGGGTGTGGATATAGAAACACTCCGGCTTTTCGCATTCGTTTAACACATGGAAGACAACCATTATTGGGCGTGGAAGCCGAGGAGCGCTGCATTACAAAAATCGGATATTATTCCTACAGGTACACAGGATTTGGAGGAGGAACCCGCCTTGCAATGCCGAAGACAATCTGCGCGCCGGACTCGTCGTCATTGAAGCCTGGTTCGGGGGCTACTGAGGGAGTCCTGGATTAGGGGGTGTCGGTGTCAAAACGGGCGGATCTCGGGTAGGGGGTCCCGAACTGTGCGTCAAGGTCGGATGGTAACAGGAGACAGGGGACACTTTGTTTTACCCAGGTTCGGGCCCTCTCGGTGGAGGTAAAACCCTACTCCTGCTAGATTAATATTGATGATATGGGTAGTACAAGAGTAGATCTACCACGAGATCAAGGAGGCTAAACCCTAGAAGCTAGCCTATGGTTTGATTGTGTATGAAGATGATTCTGTCCTAGGGACTAAAACCCTCTGGTTTATATAAACACCGGATAGGGTTAGGGTTACACAGAGTCGGTTACATTGGTACGAGATCTTGAATATCCGCACGCCTAGCTTCCCTTCTACGCCAAGGAAAGAACCTTCCGGACACGGGACGGAGCCTTCAATCTTGTATCTTCATAGTCCTGGAGTCCGGCGGGAGATGTAGTTCGGCTATCCGAACACCCCTTAATCCAGGACTCCCTCAGTAGCCCCTGAACCTGGCTTCAATGAAGACGAGTCCGGCGCGCAAATTGTCTTCGGCATTGCAAGGCGGGTTCCTCCTCCAAGTTCTTCAAGAAGATGAATAACACCAAAAAAGTGTCCGGCTCTGCAAAACAAGTTTCCTCATATTGCCATATAGAGAATAATATTAACACAAATCACATCTGCCGACGTATCCCGCGGTGCATCATAACACTGCGGCCAAGCCTTCTGTACGGAATATTTTCACTGTTCCACCGCTACACGTTTAACGAGGCGGTTTCCTGGGCATGTCTTATCAAAGCAGAGATCGTGTGCCCCTTTTAACGGGATTCTCATTAATACGGACGTGGGTAACCCAAACGCGCCATTTACCACGGTGTTTGAGAGGCAAGTGAGTTTTATTAGGCAAGTGGGGACCTATAACCGCATCCGCCCATATAAGGGGATAAGGATCCACCTTTTTACTTACGCCTTCTTCCTCCTCTGCCTATCCATCCTTTGTGCTCTCGAGCTCCAGCGCCCAAGCTCGCACTTCCCATCTCGACCTACTCCAACCATGTCCGGAGCGGGTGGCAAGTGGATGGCCTCCTCCGTCACGGAGGATCAAGTAAAAAAGTTAAGGAAAGCCGGATACCTGTCCAAGGACATCCCACATCGGCTTCCTGAGGAAGGGCAGCTTATTCCTACCCCAAGGCCCCATGAGAGGGTAGTCTTTCTTCCCCACTTCCTCCGCGGACTGGATTTTCCACTTCACCCATTCGTCTGGGGTCTCATGTTCTACTACGGGCTGGACTTCCACGATCTGGCCCCGAACTTTATCCTCAACATCTTGGCGTTTATCGTCGTGTGCGAGGCCTTTCTCCACATCCGCCCCCACTTCGGCCTTTGGCTCAAGACTTTCAACGTCAAGCCCAAGGTGGTGTCCGGCACCCAGGCGGAGTGCGGAGGTGCTATGGCCAGCAAGATGGCCAACGTCCTCTGGTTCGAGGGCTCTTTTGTGGAGACCTTAAAGGGGTGGCAGGCTGGGTGGTTTTACATCACCGAGCCACGCGATCCGGAATGGATCGCAGCCCCCGAGTTCAGATCCAGACCCCCCACGCGGTTTATGTCCTGGAAAGAGACGGGCCTATCGTGGGGCAACGAAGAAGAAGTGACCGGACTACGGACATGCATCCGGTCCCTGGTAAACAAGCCAATCAAGCTCGTGAATGTAATCCAGGTTATGCTTGTTCGCCGGATTCTCCTGTGCCAAGAACGGGAGTTCACTCTCTGGGAATTCAACCCGGCGCAGCACCAAACCCTCAATAGGCTCTTCGACACGACGTATGAAGACGTCTGGAAGGTTCTAACCAAAGGCGCCGAGTGCCCCACATCCGCTTCCGAGGACCGCGGATACGGCTCGCAGCGCAACGCTGGTGAGGTAGGCTACTTATACCTTTCATAGGTTCATTAAGCTTTTCTACATAGATTAACTCTATATGGGATCTAAAAACTCCCTTTGCCTTTGACAGGCGTGGCTGAAGATAGCCGGACCAATCAACTGTCCGGCTCCCCTGCCCGAAGACCCAGCCCCAGCTCTCCTAGAGAAGCTGCTGGCTCCGGCGCCCTATGTGGTGCCGGAGAAGAAGGTCAAGAAGAAGAAGACCACCGGGACTCGAAAGAGTGCCCACAATGTGGTGGTGTCGACCTCGTCATCTGGCGAGTCTGCGACGCCCTCCTCTCGTGAAAACGAGGAGGAGGAACAAGGAATCCCTCCCCCTCCAACGGGGGAAGGAAAGAAGAGGAAGGCCGCCCCAGCAGGGGCGGCTATGGGGTCCAAAAAGAGGAAGACCCCCACGTCGGACTACTCCCCCGACCCCTACGAGGACGAGGAGGAGCGGCCGGAAAGGACCAAGCGTCCGACGACGTCGTAAGTATTCGGATACCATAGTAACTCATGATATCCTTTCATTTGCACAGCTTTCCCTTATGTTGAATGCAATCATGCAGGCCGCCCCGGGCCGAACTCGACGATTCGTCGAGTGGTTCCCTGGATTCATCGGACGTGAACTCTGTTCCGCCCACTGTCTCCCCCCGCCAGGTAGACGATGCCGAAGTGGTGTCCCACCGAACTCCTGGGCAGGAGGAGGTGGTCCTGGAGGAGCCGCAAGGCAACCTCCCGGACTCCAGGAGTGGAGGGGACAAGTCCCCCCAGGGCACCAAGTCCGGCTTTGTGCCGGACACCGCGCCGGACTCGACGGTCCCGGCCCGCGATAGGCGAACTCCTTTCAAGAAGAGCAAGCCGTCTGAGCCGGCGACCTCTGCCCAACCAGAGGCGCCGGACAACTTGCTGGAGGCGCTTGAAGGCGCCACCATCGATGAGGAGCACCGTACTGTTATGAGTACGGTGGTCCAGAAGGTTCAGTCCGCCAAAAGCGGATTGAACGAAGCTTGCGCTAGCCTTCTAACAGGCTTTCAGGTAAGTAATTAATATGCTAAATTCGTTGCCGCATAGACAGTAGCCCCTGATGCTCTATTCGGTGTTCGAAAAGAAAAGCCGGATAGAGGATCTAATAATTATCGCAGGAGTCTAACAAAAAAGTCAAATATGCGTATGCAGGCTTCACTGCTGTCCACCGCCGCATTAACTGCGCAGGTGGATGTCCTTAAGAAGGACCTTGAGCGGTCCGAGCGAGAGCTCGGTCTTGCCCGAGGGCAGCTCGAGGAGAAGGAAGGTAAAAAAGACCGTTAATGATAAAAATTTGCCTATGGAGAGGCTTGATTGCAGAAAATAACAGGTATATACTGCCTAATGTAGGGGCCGCGACAGAGGTGGCCACCCTGAGGCAGGCGCTTACCGAGGCCGAAAAGTAGACGGCCGAGGAGCGCATCGAACGAGAAAAGCTTGTGGTTCAATGCGGCGAGGTGCAGCAGAAGCTGCAAGACCTCATGGAAAAACATAAGGGTTTGGAGCTTGACGCGAAAACGCAAGCCACCGAACTCACCTCTGCCGTTGAGGCCACCAAAATTGCCAAGGCCGAAGCCCAGAAGGCCCTCCGAGAGTTGGAGGATGTAAAAAAGATAGCAGCGGGTAAGGCATTCTTAATGCAAAGTAGGAATATAAAAATAAAATACCTATTTCATACCCGAATCCGGAGTTCTCTAGGGGCATTTGTCGATCTTCCCCGCAGCGCATCTGACGCCGCCGCGTTCTACCGAGCTGAACAGGCCAGCTCGGTGGAGAGTGTGTTCTGGTCTCAGTATTCTGAGGCCGGACACCCTGTGCCCTTGAGTGATCAGCTGAAGCAGCTGGTCGAGCTCCACAAGGCAGCCGAACAGGCTATGAAGGGCCTTCTAGTTCGGCTGTGGCCTGGAGAGGCCCTGCCTGGGAGCTACTTTGGGCTAGTGTGGCGGCTGGTGGAGGCCTGTCCACGGCTTGAGGTCATCAAGCGCTCTTCCTGCATCGAGGGCGCCCGGAGGGCCCTCGCCCGTGTGAGGGTACACTGGGGTAAGCTGAACGGCGAGAAGCTGGTGAAGGACGGGCCGCCGCCAGGGAAGGAACATCGCAAACCCGAGAACTACTATGAAGAAGTTCTTGCCGGAGCCCGCCTTATTGCGGATGAATGTGCTAAAGATGTAACATTTCCATGAACTCATTCGTTTGTATCCTGTGCGCTGAAAACTTGTTCATATGCGCTTTAAGCAATGCTTTGAATTTAAAATATTATTTTTTGTGCGGCCGTTTATCAGTAATTGAGAGATGGTGAGTCGTCAGCTTTCTCCCCCCATGCAGCTAGTGCTGGGGTGTTCGGGATAAACCTGAGGGCTCTTGTTCCCATAGTTGGGTCCTTCGAGGGAGGCCCTCAGCACAACGAACCAGGCAATCAGACTATAATGCTTGAACACTCTCACTTAGCCATAGAACTTTATAATTTTAAATTTCGGCGAAGCCCCTAGTTCGGAAGGCCGAATTCGGGGCGCTATCCACGCCTTTAGCCGGATTTAACCACCTCTCCGCTCGAAGCGGCATAAGCCTTTAAGGACTCGAAAAACCTCTCGAACAGCGACCGGTCTCACGCCCTATCATGACAGTCTGTTTTAGCTTTCTCCACTGAGGTGCTCACCCACATGACTTGGGGCACAATTGCAGCGGTTCTCCTAGTGCTACCTTAGCCGATAGAGTGGAACGTAAGGCACCAAAACATAGGAGCCGGGCAAACCCAACATATGACCAAAATCATGACTCGGAGCCGATGCATATAGTGCTATAAGTTCGGGGTGCCGCACATGTGGAAGTGTACGGACTTCTCACGTCCAGATAAAAGGGTAATGAAGCCCCTGGCGTGGTTTGCCGTACCATGGTGTACGGGTGCGATCATGTTATGGGATAAACATATATATTCGAAGAAGGTAATGCAGAAAATAGACACAAAGCTATGCATTGTTTATAAAGAGGCTATTCGAAGCCGAACGATACAGGTAGTGCGATAAGCAAAAAAAATTGGACTATTTAACATGTCCTGGCCAGGCGCAGGCCGTGGAAATTTGGAAACAGATATATCGCTCGAAATAGAGACCACCTGAGAGTTCCGTAGTGCGGCGTAGCTTTGTCTGCTCTCCTAGGCCTTGTATCGTCTGTGCGGCAACAAGGCCGAACAGGTCATCCGGAATGTGGAGTCCTGAAAGTAAAAAAAAGAAAAAGAAAAAATCCGGCAGCCCCTAGTACATTTAAGGCCGTATTGTAGGCATGCCGTGAAAATGCCTCCTTCCCCTATGTCCATGGAATTTTAAGGGCATAACTGTGTACTCGAGGTACTAGCTTCGCGATGCTGCGATGGCTGGGGTCGAGGCCGTATTCCTATGCATGCTCCGAACATGCCAAGTGGTGTTGTTGCAGGTTACTCCTGGCGCGCTTTGCGTTGTCCGGCGTTTTAGCGGCCGGACTGGAGAGTTTCCTTGAGAGGCTACTTTGTACTTCCGCTGCGAGGGCCGCCGTGTGCTACTCCGTTGTGATGGAGCGTTCGGTGTTTCCGCTGACCGTAATTACTCCTCGAGGGCCTGGCATCTTGAGCTTGAGATATGCGTAGTGCGGAACCGCATTGAATTTAGCAAATGCAGTTCGTCCGAGCAGGGCGTGATAACCACTGCGGAACGGGACTATATCGAAGATTAACTCTTCGCTTCGGAAATTATCCGGAGATCCGAAGACCACATCAAGTGTTATCGAGCCTGTGCAATTGGCCTCTACACCTGGGATGACGCCTTTAAAGGTCGTCCTTGTGGGCTTGATCCTTGATGGATCTATGCCCATTTTCCGCACTGTATCCTGGTAAAGCAGGTTCAGGCTACTACCGCCGTCCATGAGGACTCTTGTAAGATGAAATCCGTCGACGATTGGATCGAGGACCAATGCGGCAAAGCCGCCGTGACGGATACTAGTGGGGTGGTCCCTTCGATCGAAAGTGATCGGGCAAGAAGACCAAGGATTGAATTTTGGGACGACTGGCTCCATCGCGTACACGTCCCGTAGCGCACGCTTCCTTTCCTTCTTAGGAATATGGGTCGCGTATATCATGTTCACCATCCGCACTTGCGGGGGAAACCCCTTCTGTCCTTTGTTGTTCGGCGGTCTGGACTCCTGCTCGTCATCGCTGTCCAGCCCCTTGTTTCTATGTTCGGCTCTTAACTTGCCTGCCTGCTTGAACACCCAACAATCTCTATTGGTATGATTGGCTGGCGTTTCGGGGGTGCCATGAATCTGGCACGAGCGGTCGAGTATTCGGTCCAAACTGATGGGCCCTGGTTATTCTTTTTAGATGGCTGTTTCCGCTGACCGGATTTATAGCCTCTGAATCCGGCATTTACTGCCGTATCCTCATTGCTGTCGCTGCAAACGCGGCGCTTTTGATTGTTTCGGCGTGACCTGCCATTTTTGTCCTTGGTATCCGGATTACCGGTCTTCTTTGATAAGTTGTTGCTACGAGCTAGCCAGCTATCTTCGCCCGCGCAAAAGCGGGTCAGGAGTGTCGTGAGGGCTGCCATGGTTTTCGGCTTTTCCTGTCCTAGGTGCCGGGCAAGCCATTCGTCGCGGATGTTATGCTTGAAGGCCGCTAGGGCCTCTGCGTCCGGACAGTCGACTCTCTGATTTTTCTTTGTTAGGAACCGTGTCCAGAATTGCCTGGCCGATTCGTCTGGCTGCTGAATTATGTGGCTTAGGTCATCAGCGTCCGGTGGTCGCACATAAGTGCCCTGGAAGTTGTCAAGGAATGCAGCTTCCAGGTCTTCCCAAGAACCAATTGAATTTGCTGGCAAGCTGTTAAGCCAATGCTGAGCTGGTCCCTTAAGCTTGAGTGGGAGATATTTGATGGCGTGCAGGTCGTCGACGCGTGCCATATGGATGTGAAGGAGATAATCCTCGATCCAAACTGCCGGATCTGTCGTACCATCGTATGACTCGATGTTGATGGGTTTGAAACCCTCTGGTATTTGATGATCCATTACTTCATCTGTGAAACATAACGGGTGGGCGGCGCCCCTGTACTGGGCTACGTCACGACGCAACTCGGAAGAGCTGTGCTTGTTGAGTTCGGCCCGGCCGGAGTGTAACGCCCTCGATGCGGCTATATCTCCCACGTGTCGAGGCATGACTTAGAGGCATAACCGCATTGAAAGCAATGTCGCAAGTGAGGTAATCTTCACACAATCCATGCAATAAATAAGGGAAAAGATACACAGTTGGCTTACAATCGCCACTTCACACAAGTACATAAATAACATCCATCATACAGATTACACTCAAGGTCTGACTACGGTACCAAAATGAAAGAAGACTACCCCAAATGCTAAACAGATCCCCGGATCACCCAACTGGGCTCCACTACTGATCATCTGGAAAGGAAACATAGTAACGGCCACGTTCCTCGTCGAACTCCCAAGTGAGCTCGGACGCGTCATCTGCACTGGCATCGTTGGTACCTGCAACTGTTGTGATAATATCTGTGAGTCAAGGGGACTCAGCAATCTCACACCCGTGAGATCAAGACTATTTAAGCTTAAAGGTGGGTAAGGGGTTTGTGAGGTGGAGCTGCAGCAAGCGACTAGCATATGGTGGCTACAGCGCAAAAGAGAGCGAGAAGAGAAGGCAAAGCACGGTCGAGAAACTAGAAGTGATCAAGAAGTGATCCTGAAACAACCTACGTCAAACATAACTCCAACACCGTGTTCACTTCCCGGACCCCGCCGAGAAGAGACCATCACGGTTACACACGCGGTTGATGTGTTTTAGTTAAAGTCAACTTTGGGTTTTCTACAACCGGACATTAACAAATTCCCATCTGCCTCATAACCGCGGGCACGGCTTTCGAAAGATAATACCCTGCAGGGGTGTCCCAACTTAGCCCATGATAAGCTCTCACGGTCAACGAAGGATATTCCTTCTACCGGGAAGACCCGATCAATCTCGGAATCCCGGACTACAATACATTTCGACAGCAACAAAACAAGTCCAGCAAAGCCGCCCGATTGTGCCGACAAATCCTGATAGGAGCTGCACATATCTCGGTCTCAGGGCACATCCGGATGAGCAGTCCGTACGACTAAAACCAGCCCTCCAGTTGCCCCGAGGTGGCGCTGCAAAGGGCTCTAGTTGGACCAGCAATCGAAGGAGAACTGGCCCGGGGGTTTAAAAATAAAGATGACCCTTGAGTCTGCAGAACCCAAGGGAAAAAGGCTAGGTGGCAAATGGTAAAACCAATGTTGGGCCTTGCTGGAAAAGTCTTATTCAAAGCGAACTGTCAAGGGGGTCCCATAAATCACCCAACCGTGTAAGGAACGCAAACTCCGGGAACATAACACCGGTATGACGGAAACTAGGATGGCAAGAGTGGAACAAAACACCAGGCATAAGGCCGAGCCTTCCACCCTTTACCAAGTTTATAGAAGCATTAATTAAATAAGATATATTGTGATATCCCAACAAGTAAACATGTTCCAAACAAGGAACAACATCTCCATGTTCCAACAAGGAACAAACTTCATCTTCACCTGCAACTAACAACGCTATAAGAGGGGCTGAGCAAAGCAGTAACATAGGCAAACAACGGTTTGCTAGGACATGGATGGTTAGGGGCTGACAAGGCAATATAGGAGGCATGATATAGCAAGTGGTAGGTATCGCAGCACGGGCATAGCAAAAGAGCGAGCAATCTAGCAAGCAAAGATAGAAGTGATTTCGAGGGTATGGTCATCTTGCCTGCAAGAGTCTCAGAGTTGTCGAAAGCTTGGTCCTCGAAAGCGTTCTCAACGGAATCCTCGTTCATGTACTCGTCTCCCGACTCTACCCAAGACAAGATAACAAGCAAAGGAACCAATATCAACCACGATGCAATGCGCAAGCAACATGATGCAAAACATGGCATGATAAGCGAGAGGTGATATGCAATGCGTATGCATGCTCCGGAAGGACAAGGATGAACAGGGCATAATCTTGGCAAACCAAGCATGCCACTGGATAGGTGAGGTGATTTCGGTTGAAATCGATATAAAGATCACCGGAATCGGATGCACGGTTTGCAAATGACAAGCAAAACAAGAATGACACGAATCTGCCTTTAACAGCATGATGCTACTTAGCAAGCAACAATTAATTAGGCTACTGCACCCAAACATATCAACAAGGCATATGAAAGTAATATACTTAAGATGCACGACAAAAGATGAACACTGAGATACGGCTCAATCCCATCATAACAGGTCCAAACAATCATGGCAAAAGTACAAACGATAACAAGTTCTCAGACTTAGTGAAATTATCAATGTAGCAGAAACTAACATCAGGATGACATGTTCAGAGCAATGAAAAGACATGCTAGATGTTCGGAATATAGCAAAATAAGGCATGGCATGAATCTACACATAGCACTTGACAAAAGATTCTTACTGACCAATAGCCCAAAAAGATCAGAAAATATGATTACACCCAAGTCAAATAAGCAAGTTTCGTTACAGGTTTCAGACTTAGCAGAAAACTGGACATGGCAGAAAACTAATAACGACTAGGCATGTTCACGAGCTCGATGCACTCACTACAGAGCATTGCATGATAAACTAAGTATACATAAATCAAGAAGACATGGCATAGAAACTAGACATGGCAATAATAACATCATATCATGCAAGGATCAACTACACCAAGCTTGGCAAAATCGAATAACACGTAAACAATCTGCCAGCAACATTTTGTAGCAAAAGTAGAGCTCGATTGACTCAAGCTATGGCACTCCATAATTACAAACAAAGGCATGGATGGATTGGGCAAATCCTAAGGTTCAAAACACCCTTACTGATAATGCTCAAAATATGCATAGATCTCTCGAAAACAACATGAACACATGGCATAAAAATAACAGCAGTCAGGGACTTGATGAAATCACCAAGTCTCTGAAATCAGCAACATCAGGTGACCTAGTTTGCATGCTTGTGCTAGTCACCACAAGTATCACGAAAATACATGGCAAAATTCCCTGGATAGGCAACATGGCATATTACAAAACTCATGTAGGACACAACTTCATAGGAGGTACACATCATTCATGGCAAAAATGACAAAAGTGCATGTTCAGATAAGATCCAGCCACTAACATCAACTAGCCCTCTTCTAACAGCATTTCGTGCATCAAGATGACCTTAAATGAAAATGGTGCAATGGAACAAAATGTTGTACTCTTCGAGGCAAACAATTTGACTTATTATACGCGCGAAACGGAGCTACGTATGCAATGTTATGGCATGATGAGTATGCGATGATGATGATGAAAAACTGGGACTTAGAAGAAAAACAGGATCGAGGGAAAGTCAACCCTTTCGCCACGCGGCTCGAGGCGGGGCGGATCTGGCGCCGGCGGCTCGCCGGAGTTGCGCCGGGACGCGCGGGGTCGCCGGATCCGGGGCACACCGGACCGGATCCGCGCGGAGGAGGCGGCGGCGCGGCGCACCGGCGACGCGGGGCTTGGGCGGCGCGGCGGGAAGCGACGGCGACGGCGACTCGGCGGCGGCGGGCGTGGAACCGAGCGGGGCAGCGCGGCGACCGGCGGGAAGCGGCGCGAGCACGCGCGCGGAGGAGCGGAGGCGGCGGCTGGGCTCGGGGCGGAGCGGGGAGGCGGCGGCCCGGTCGGGCGCGGGGAGGGCCCGGCGCAGGCCTGCGCGGGCCGGCGGCGCGGGGTGGCGGCGCCTGCCACGTGGCAGCCCTGGGTTGGCCCGGGCGGCGGCGGCGACTTCGTCCGGCGGCGGTGGACACGTCCGCCCGCGCGGAGCGACGAAATTAGGGTTTGGGGGTGTTTTTGACCCGGATTTGAGGAGGGGGAGGCGTTTTTATAGATAGGAGGAGCTAGGAGGCTCCAAATGGAGTGCGGTTTTTGGCCACGCGATCGTGATCGAAAGGCGGAGGACATGGGAGTGACTTAGATGGGTTATTGGGCTGTTTTGAAGGGGTGTTGGGCTGCAACACACACGAGGCCTTCACGGTTACCCGGTTAACCGTTGGAGTACCAAACGAACTCCGATTGACCCGAAACTTGACAGGCGGTCTACCGGTGCTATACCGAGGCCACATGTCAAACCTCGGTCCATTCCGAGAATGTTTAATACCTGCTCAAGAAGAAATGTAAACGGGGACGCCGGGAGACATAGGAGCGCCGGATTGCAAAACGGACAACGGGAAAGATGCTCGAATTTATGAGACGAACACGTATGCGAATGCGATGCACATGATGACATGATATGAAATGCATGACATGACCAAAATGCAAAACGAAGAGAACCCCACCACGGAGGGAATATCATAACACATAGCCGGAAATGGCAAGAGTTGGATTACAAATATGGCAAGTTACATCTGGGGCGTTACAACACACCGCCACTACGAGAGGATCTCGTCCCGAGATCTAGGACTGAAAGAACTCCGGATACTCCGAACGTAGGTGGTCTTCACGCTCCCAGATGGCTTCTCGGTCTGAATGATGTGACCATTTCACTTTGAGGAATTTGATTGACTTGTTGCGAGTCTTGCGCTCAGTTGTCTCAAGAATAGCAACTGGGTGCTCATGATAGGACAAATCTTCTTGAAGATCAATCTCTTCGAAGTTGATGGTGCGCTCAGGCGTCTTGAAGCACTTGCGAAGCTATGACACGTGGAAGACATCGTGCACATTTGCAAAGTTGGAGGGAAGCTCAAGGGGTTGAAGATGAAATTCATCAAGCGAGTGAAATACGGAGGAGCATTGACAAGGCCGAAGGACATGACGGTATATTCATAAGAACCAAAGCTTGTTCTGAATGCTGTCTTGGGAATATCTTCTTCGCGAATGCGAATCTGATGATAACCCATACGAAGGTCAAGCTTGGAGAACACTTTAGCACCTTTGAGTTGCTCAAATAGCTCATTGATGTTGGGAAGTGGGTACTTGTTCTTGATAGTCTTCTTGTTCAATGGACGGTAATCGACGCAAAGTCGGTCCGTGCCATCCTTCTTCTTGACAAAAAGAACACCACAACCCCAAGGAGAAGAACTCGGTCTGATCAGACCCAGACGTTCTTGTTTATCGAGTTGAATCTTTAATTCCTTGAGCTCATCTGGTCCAAGCTTGTAAGGACACTTGCAAACGGGTTCCGTGCCAGGCTCAAGATCAATAACGAATTCAACTGGCCGACGGGGAGGCATACCCGGAAGCTCTTCTGGAAGAACATCTTGGTACTCACAAACAACTGGAATCTGAGAGATAGCCTCCAATTCATCATTCTCATTGAGAGAAAACAACCGAATGGTATCATCACGAGAAGCATAGATGATCACATCGTTCGAAGTGTGAGTCAATTTGATTTCCCTGACAGCACACTCAAGCTGAGCCTTGTGCTTAGAAAGCCAGTCCATCCCGAGAATTAGATCAATATCAGAGTCACCAAGCACCATTGGAGAAGACAGAAATTTATAGTCGCACATCTTGATGGAAACATCCGGAACCGAAACTCGAGAAGTCAATTGCTTACCCGGGGACACAATAGACAAAGGTCTCGGCAAAACTTGAGTAACGAAATCATGCTTAGATGCAAAAGGTCTTGAGATGAAACAATGTGATGCACCAGTATCAAACAAGACTTTGGCAGGAATATCATTAACAGGAAGATTACCCATGATCACTTCAGAAGACTCCTCTGCTTGAGCTGCATTCAACATGTTCACCTTGGCATGCTTAGGATTATGCTTGACCACTGCATTGCTGGAAGATTTCACAGGAGGAGAAGGCGGAAGGCGCCTTTGATTGAAGCACTTGTTCGCATAGTGACCCTTCTGCTGACATTTGTTACAAGTCACTTCTGAGAGCGGACGATGGTAAGGAGCACTTGGCCTTGGAGCTTGGTTCTGAGACTTGTTCTGATAGCCAGGGTTGGGTGGGTGGGAAGATCCACGACCACTTGAGTTCTTCTGTTGATAAGGCTGACGGAACGGAGGAGGAGGAGGCAACCAGAACTTCTGTTGCTTAGCTGCCACAAGTGAGGAAGAAGAAGACTGAACTGCGTCTCTGACTCTCTTCTTAGATGCCTCACACTTGAGCTGAGCAGCTTCTTGTTTCAGCGCCATGTTGTAGAATTCATCATACTTTAATGGCTCGAAAAGCACGAGAGCAAGTTGCAGATCTTCTCTGAGACCACGTCTGAATTGGTAGATCATACTTTTCTCATCAGGAATGTCTTGCCTTGCAAAACGAGAGAGCTTCTGGAACTGAGTGTTGTATTGATAGACAGACATGGTGCCTTGCTTGAGATTGCGGAATTCCTCATGCTTAAGCTCGACAACACTTTCTGGAATATGGTGAGCTTTGAAGTCACGGCGGAAATCATCCCAGGTTATCACACGACCTCCTCTGGAATCTTTGTATTGCTGGAACCACTCAGCAGCTTGATCTTTGAGTTGAAAAGAGGCAAACTTGACAAAGTCCTCAGGTCTGACATTGCTGCACTCGAAATGCTTGCTGCTGTCCATGAGCCAATCATCGGCGTCTGTGGCCTCGACACAGTAGCTGAAGGTCTTTGGCTGATTAGCAAGGAACTAGTTCAGTGAAGCGAAGTGCGGCTGATTGTTGCCTTGGCCTTGATTCTCTTGATTAGCTTGCCCTTGGTTGCGATCTTGCAAGAGCTGAATCAGAATCTGAGCATTGGCATTTGTGGCAGTCATCAGGGCCTGCCAAGCTTCCGGAGGTGGAGGTGGTGGCGGAGGGTTAGCCTGATTCCCTTCATTGCGTTCCGGATTCTGACGCGTTGGTGGAGCCATCCTGAAGAGGGTGACATCCATTAGCATCTTGACAGAGATATATTGAGGTTGAATCAAAGGAGCGAAATTGCAACATATAGTCTTCACAATTAACATTCGAACGAGAATGAACGAATGAATTCCAAAGTAAATCATCACACTTCCAAAGCTGAGAAGCCACTTAGAACATGGTAAGGAATAAAATCAACAAGGTACGGAAGTGAACAAATACTTGGTAAGGATTACCCAATCCCAAACCAAATATCTGCGGAAGAAATACTAGAGCTACAATAATTCCCACTTATAAACTCCCGGAACTTTCTGGTTATGCAATCAGGTGTTGGGGATACAGGGGAAGCATAATATCTCACCCAAACTAGCAAATCCTACAACCAGCTGTATCCATCCTTCAACACATAACCAAGAAACCTTCGGAAATCGTCTACCTCAACCTTCGAAAAGCATCCGTTATACAAGTCATGGCAATACTCCCACACTCGCCACAGTACTGGGCTATCAGGGTTATCTCACCAACAACTGTACAAAAGAGATTTTCGATGTCGGCGTACTAAACTCAGGTAAACCAAAACCGCAACGATAAAATTATGACGACAACACCTCGGAGCTCAACTCCCCGGGACACTGCCACAACCCCTAAATGTCAGGAGGCAACCAAGACAATGTTGTCATCATAAAACCATCAGAATGATTGTAATATACCCGCGTGATGCTAAAATTTTTTTTAGTGAAATTTGAGAAGAGAAGAGTCAATACTCTACGTCAGGAAGCCTTACCAGAAGGTCGAAGGGACTGGGAAGTAAAAAGAATTCCTAAAATCTCCGATATATAATTCCTAAATGACTCCAAACATTTTTCTAGACACAACTCGGCCACTAAAGACGATCAAACAGTGGGGGCTCCTAAGGTCGGGGAAAGGCTCTGATTACCAACTTGTAACGCCCTCGGTGCGGCTATATCTCCCACGTGTCGAGGCACGACTTAGAGGCATAACCGCATTGAAAGCAATGTCGCAAGTGAGGTAATCTTCACACACTCCATGTAATAAATAAGGGAAAAGATACATAGTTGGCTTACAATCGCCACTTCACACAAGTACATAAATAACATCCATCATACAGATTACACTCAAGGTCCGACTACGGTACCAAAATGAAAGAAGACTACCCCAAATGCTAAACAGATTCCCGGATCACCCAACTGGGCTCCACTACTGATCATCTGGAAAGGAAACATAGTAACGGCCACGTTCCTCGTCGAACTCCCAAGTGAGCTCGGACGCGTCATCTGCACTGGCATCGTTGGTACCTGCAACTGTTGTGATAATATCTGTGAGTCACGGGGACTCAGCAATCTCACACCCGCGAGATCAAGACTATTTAAGCTTAAAGGTGGGTAAGGGGTTTGTGAGGTGGAGCTGCAGCAAGCGACTAGCATATGGTGGCTACAGCGCAAAAGAGAGCGAGAAGAGAAGGCAAAGCACGGTCGAGAAACTAGAAGTGATCAAGAAGTGATCCTGAAACAACCTACGTCAAACATAACTCCAACACCGTGTTCACTTCCCGGACCCCGCCGAGAAGAGACCATCACGGTTACACACGCGGTTGATGTGTTTTAGTTAAAGTCAACTTTGGGTTTTCTACAACCGGACATTAACAAATTAAGAAGTGATCTTAGAACAGCCTACGTCAAGCATAACTCCAACACCGTGTTCACTTCCCGGACTCCGCCGAGAAGAGACCATCACGGTTACACACGCGGTTGGTGTATTTTAATTAAGACCAACTTCGGGTTTTCTACAACCGGACATTAACAAATTCCCATCTGCCTCATAACCGCGGGCACGACTTTCGAAAGATAATACCCTGCAGGGGTGTCCCAACTTAGCCCATTATAAGGTCTCACGGTCAATGAAGGATATTCCTTCTACCGGGAAGACCCGATCAGCCTCGGAATCCCGCCTACAAGACATTTCGACAATGGTAAAACAAGACCAGCAAAGCCGCCCGATGTGCCGACAAATCCCGATAGGAGTCGCATGTATCTCATTCTCAGGGCACACCGGATAAGCGAAGCATACAGGTACCAACGTGACCCAAGTTGCCTAGGGACGGTCCCGCACGGTGCTCTAGTTTGGACTAACACTCAGAGGAGCACTGGCCCGGGGGTTTAAAATAAAGATGACCCTTGAGTCTGTAGAACCCAAGGGAAAAAGGCTTAGGTGGCAAATGGTAAAACCAAGGTTGGGCCTTGCTGGAGGAGTCTTATTCAAAGCGAACTTTCAAGGGGGTCCCATAAATCACCCAACCGTGTAAGGAACGCAAAATCAAGGAACATAACACAGGTATGACGGAAACTAGGGCGGCAAGAGTGGAACAAAACACCAGGCATAAGGCCGAGCCTTCCACCCTTTACCAAGTATATAGATGCAGTTAAATAAGACATATTGTGATATGCCAACAAGTAAACATGTTCCAACAAGGAACAACATCTCCATGTTCCAACAAGGAACCAACTTCATCTTCACCTGCAACTAACAACGCTATAAGAGGGGCTGAGCAAAGTGGTAACACAGCCAAACAACGGTTTGCTAGGACAAGGTGGGTTAGAGGCTTGACATGGCAGCAAGGGAGGCATGATAAGCAAGTGGTAGGCATCGCAGCATAGGCATATCAAACGAGCGAGCATCTAGCAAGCAAAGATAGAAGTGATTTCGAGGGTATGGTCATCTTGCCTGAAATCCCGCAAGGAAGAAGAACGAGTCCATGAAGAAGACAAACGGACGTAGTCGAACGAATCCTCACAACTCCGGAACGAAACCGAAGCTAATGAGAGAAGCAACCCGGAAAGAAACAAAACAACATAGTAAACAACCACCACATACACATGGCATGATGCACAAACAAGTATGATGCATGTCCGATATAAAGAGGCATGGCATGGCAAAGTGCACAAACAATACTACAAGTTAAGTGGAGCACAATATGCAACGAGTTGCATATTGACAAAACACCACATCAATCATTTAGTTCTCTCCCGTTTATGTACCCAAACAATATTAAATATAATTAAACATGGCAAGGGGTGAAGCATAAGTAAACTAACTATTTAGGCAAGTTTAAATGAGGCCGGAGACAACAAACAACAATTCCGGAAAATCCTCATATGCATACTTTGAATTTGCTACTGTTCTGCCCTAAAACATATTTTAATGTTGTTAAATAGCAAAATAAAGTACACCATGTTAAACTAGGCATTTTTTCACCCCATTTACATATAAAGTTTATTAAATTTGGAGCTACGGTTAATTAGTTATGAAATAAATCATTTTAACATGGCATTACGCAAAATTAAACAAACAACATTTTAAACATTTTAACATGGATGAAAGTGACATATTATGAAAATAGACAGAAATCTAAGCATTTTACATGTTAAAATCATTTTAATCCGATGCACCATTTGTGATCTATTAAATGCATGATCTAGGGGGACTATTATGCAAAACGATAAATCTCTGGATAAAAAACAAATTCGCAGACGCTGGAAAAAAACATGATATGGGCCGAATCTGGCTGGGCCAACAATGCACAGGGGGCGGGGCTACTCACCAAGTGGCCTTGGGCCGTTCGATGTAGAGGAGGCTGGGCGGTCGCGAAGGGGCGCGCTGGGCCTTGGCGCGGAGGAAGCCGACCCGCGGTTGCAGCCCATGTGAGCAGCCGAATCGGTCAACGGGCGTAGGTGCGAGTGAGCTGCTGCTGCTGCTCGTTTCTGAAGAACTGAACCAACAGTAGGTCAGGGAGACGGACGGCTAGAACGGCTGCCGGCGACGTGGGACTTGGGCGCGAGGTCTTGGGGCTCCAGCGAGCTGAGAAGTCCGGCAACGACAGGGATGGTCGGGACCCGATGGATCCGAGGAGGTGCGGTGGTGGTGCTCCATGAGGAAGCCCATGGCGGCGGACGCGGTTGACCCGCGACGAGGCTTGCGAGACGAGGGAGGCAGGCGCGCGCGTGTGTTCGAAGTAGAGGCGAGGGCGGGACGCCGGCGGTCGGACGAAACCCGAGGCGTCAGATCACCACGGAGACGAGGTGGCCGGAGTTGGAGCTCCATGGCGGCAGCGGCGATGCAGGGGAACGGCGAAGGCGAACTTGGCACGCGAGGCGACCTCTGGCGATGCAGCAACGCAGGCAGAGGCGTGGGAAATGGCAAGGATGCGCGGATCCGGGGCTGGAAGGCGAGCTCCGGTGGATCCAGGGCGAACGGTGGACTTGGAGCTCCAGGCGTCGGTGTCCATGGCGGCTAACTCGTTTGTGTTCCTGGAGGCAGAGAGGTAGAGAGGTGAGGCGAGGGAGAGAGCGAGATGAGATACAGAGAGGTGGAAAACAGAGGAAGGAGAGGGCGCGATGGGGCCTCGCCTGGGTGGCGTAGGGCGTCAGCAGGAGAAGCTCTGCTCCGGCGAGCTGGTGATTGGAGCGACGGGGAATCGAGGGAAGAGGGTGGAGTCATTTGCTGGTTGGATCGGGTGGAGATCCCGAGGAAGAGAGGTGAGTGCGGCGGCGGCTATGAGGATCCCTAGAAATTAGGGATTTGTCTGATGATTGCACTACTATTTATAAAAGGTAGGTCTTTGGCTAGGGGCTAATCTGGATCATTCGATCGAAATCGAGCAGTTGTGAATAAATAGGTGAGGAGTCCAAATAAGAGAACATAGATGTTTTATATGATCCGGACCCACCGATAACAACAATCCGGGTCGGGTTCGGGGAAGTATCGGATGCGCGCGAGAGGTTTGCGGGCTGTGTAAAAAGGTTAGGAAGCCAAGCAAGAGGGAGACAAAACCTGGCTGGTCTCGAAACAGTCAATAAAGGCAAAGGGGAAAAGCGACAACTACGAACGGATGCAAGTTTTATGAAAACATGATGATGCAATGCGCATGATGCCATGATGAATGCAACAACCAAATAAATAACACAATGAAACTCGGAAAACATGAAAGGCATCTGGAGCGTCGGTCTCGGGGCGTTACAACACTCCCCCACTACAAGAGGATCTCGTCCCGAGATCTAGGATGGCACCGGAGGGAAAACGGGAGAGGCAGAGGTAAAACAGAGTTGCTTCTTTGGCAAACGAGTGAAACCACGAACCATGAGAGGTTAAACAAATTGAACGAAAGAATACAACGAAGATGAACAAAGTTGAGAACACTCTGTTAGAAAAGAGGAACAAGGAACATTACTAGAACCTTGTAGGTTGAAAGACATGGAAATAAGAGCTTCGCGAACGAAAAGAATATGACCACCTCGGTATAATGAGATAGTCAAGGAAGAAGAATGACAGAATTTGGACAGCACTCCGGTAGAAAAGAGAAGAAAACTTGATAAGATGAGACGATATTGAAGAGATGATACAACACTCCAGTTGGAAATGGAGGAATAGAATTTGAACTTGGCAAAATAAAAGCACTTGGATGAGACTCCGGTTAAAAGAGGAATGATAAACATAACACTCCGGTTAAATGGATAAGCAAAAGCAAAGAACATGATCCTCGCCATTCGAGAAGAAGAGTGAAGGGAGCAACATCACAATGCCTCCGGAAGAAGAAATAGAAGATAGATCATTGGAATAAAGGAATGGAGAGGAAAATGACAACTTCTACCACAAATGAGCTCGGAAAGCACCCTTCCAAGAAGGTTATAACGAAGTTGTTGGAAAATCAGCAACGAGATGAATAAGCTTGTAGTGGGCTTATGGAAACATCTCAAAATTATGAGGTGAGCTTCTGCCACTAACCGGAAGCAAAAGATTGTATTGATATAAACAAGGAGACGAGAAACTATTTCACTGGGAGGATAGAAGAAGAACTTGGGTCATTTATGAGCACCCTAAATAGCAACAATCCTTAGGAAATGCTTTAGGTGAAACATGACACAAGATAACTCCAACGAAGAGGTCGATGGGTTTAAAATACCTCATTCTTAACAACATGTGAGTCATGAAACATGAACTCAAATTATCAAGAATGACATAACACCACCTCAAAAGATAAGATAGAAAGAATTGCACTTCGGAATGCAAGATGAAGAAATGCTTGAACTCCTCCAAACAAAACATGTGTTGAGCACCATCTTTATTTCAGAGTATAGCTTGGCGGATCTTAACTTCAAGAGAATTCTTGAAAAACAATTGAAGGATGAAAGGAATCCTTGACGAACCACCATGTAGAGCCATCATGAAGAACTCCGGTAATGAAAGGATGATAAAAATAAAGAGAAGTTGAAAAGAACTCTGGGAGAAGCCTTGAAATGATTTGATGAAGCTTTGAAATGATGTAATTGAAATAACTTGGAGCTCCGGAAAGAAAAAAAATGAACAAATGAGATCAAGAATTTTGATGAATCTCCGGAATAAGGAATTGAATTTACTCCATGAAACAAGAATAAGAATTACACTATGCTCATCCTTCACCAATTAAATTGATGACAAGCAATGGATTTGTCATACTACTTATTCTCGTAGAAAGGATTAAGAGAGATATGGTGCAAACTTGGGAAAATTCTTCAACGATCCGCCGGTAGGATTTGGAAAGAACGAATGAATTGATACGATAACAACAGAAGAGAATTCTTGAATGAATCGCCGTAAGAAATGAAAATGAACGAAGAAACGATAAAAAACACCGGGAAGAATTAGAAAATGACGTTGATACTTGAGGGAATTTAGATACAAATGAACGAATAGATCACGAGCTGGTTAGAGAATACTTGAATGATGCACCGGTGAGATTTGGAGAGCGAGAGCTGAAAGCTTGAATGAATAATTCTGAGATGATGGGCTCCGGAGAATCAAACTGAAAAAAACTTCTGAAATGCTCCGGATGGGTGAAAAGAATTCTCACAATCAAAACAATTTTGAGAGGATGGCAACAAGTTAGAACCACGCATCTTTGAGAGAACGGATTAGATTGAAGATAAACTCTTCTTCGGTCTTCACATGTTGAAAATGATGATGAGAACCACCACCATGAATTGTTGAGGCACTCCGGAATGAAAATTGGAAAGGTTGAACCAACGATGAAAAGAATTTGAAAGATCTTGGAGAAAGACATAACTGATGAAAATTCATTCTTACGTCAAACTTTGAAAAGAATTTTAGAAGCTCCGGGAAAATTAGAAGAGTCAGGTAAGATCCTGGGAAAAGACCTGTGGGTTAGGGCCCACTCAAAAGATACATCGTTGGACGATTTAGAAGAGAGATTGCACCGGTAGAATTAAATGGCTTGAATGAGATAGCATCCTCAAAAGAACTTGAGTGAATTGAGAATGGAAACTTGAATCTTCTGAGATATCTTCATCACTCCGGAACAATTGAATAGCGAGAAGTGGATGATTAAGAGGTTCACCAGCATGAGAAAACATTTGAAACGAGGAAAAGGATATGATCGACAAAGCTTGAATTGAATCCACCGGAGAAAATATGAGGATGAAGAATGATAAACTCGAAGCTTCCTTTAGCATCTTCATGAGAATCACCGGATAAGAGCATTGAGGAAAAGAATGAAGAGACTTCACATCAATAAAAAGAATACTTGATTACGTGTCGGCATTCTGGGAACGGGGGTCCCAAGACTTGCCTGCCTGCGGCCTGCGGCATGGCTCAAATGGGGGCCCGGCGTAGCCCATCTTCATCAACACAAGGCTCAAGACCCTCGCGAGGGGCCAAGCCTTGCGAGGCGGACGACATGGCGCTTCCTGAAGCACGACCTCCTTAGGCTGGCTCGCGAGGAGGAGGAGAGATCAAGGCGGGTACCTCACGAGGTGCCCATGACGCAAGCCATGACGACCAAGGGTGCCAGGCGGGCGCCAGCCCGCGCAACGTCTCCCTTTCCTCTTTGGTGCAAAGGGGGCAAGCGTAGGCGAGAGGATCAAGCAAAGGCACCCATTTCGGTGCAACGAGACCAAGACCAGTCCAACGGTGGGAAGGAGGTCACCATGGAGCCCAGGACGGCGTCACCACAGGGCCTTTGGTAGGCGAAGACCAACTTTAGTCAGGATAAGTGTACCAGATGTTCCCCTTCAAAATGGCCAATTGTTGGCGCCCTTCCCGCTCAATATTTGGGAAGAGGCCCAGGGCCTTTGCCTATAAATAGGACTAGCCACCCCCAGAGTAGAGGCAGCCATAAAAGAGGCATCTAGAGAGAGAGAAGGGCGATTGGACTCCTCCAACAGTTCATCCCCTAGCCAAGAACTGACCCTCGCGAGGCTGTTCTTCCTTGTACTGTTCTTCATCATCAGCCCAAGAGGCAATCCACCCACCACAAACTAGAGTAGGGTATTACACCACAACGGTGGCCCGAACTAGTATAAACTCTGTGTCTCTTGTGTTGTTCTTGCAGTAGTTAGATCCTTACGAGACGGAGAGGTAGAGGGCACGATCTCCGCGCGCACCCCAGAGTTCGAACCTTAAGGGTCTCCCGGAACCCGTGATCCGACATTTGGCGCGCCAGGTAGGGGTGCGCCGGAATCTGTCTTCCACCGCTCCGCTCTCCTTCGACCGTCGCATCCATGTCTGATGCTCGTCGGGCCCGCGCCGAGCGCCGGGCCGCCATCGCTTCCTGCGTCGTCCAGACGGCCCCCGTCGGTGGGCGTCCTCGTCTTTCCCCGTTGCCCGCCGTCAACGCCGCCACCGGCCCGGCGGGGAACGAGCAGCAAGCATCCTCTCAGCACCCGTCCGTGCGGCGGGATGGCCGCACCGCCACTCCGTCGCTCACCCCGGCCGGTTCTTCGTCGCACGCGTTTCGCGCGCCCTAGGAGGCTCGAGCTGCGCTCATCGCGGCGAACGAGCTCCTGCGCTGCTGCCCCGTCGACGACGTCTTCAAGGAGTGGCTCGACCGCGTCGCCGAGCTCGTCCACGCCGCAGGGGGCTCTCCCGCGCCTTCCGCACCGCTGCGCCGCACTCCGCCCCGCATGGGCAATGAAGCCCCGGGGGCATTCCAGCCGCCTCCTTTCCAAGAAGATGCCATGGCCCCAAGGTGCGCAGCTCCTGGGCGGAACCCGCTCCGTCATGCGCCGGCCCAGCAGGAACAGAGCTGCCAAGAAGTCCCGCAACCGCAAGAGGCCGCCCGGGCGCTCCCAGCCCCGGCTCGCCGAGACCCCGCTCCAGCTCCGACACGTCAAGACCCCGCGCTGCTCCCAGCTGCAGCGCAAGGGGACCCGCAAGGCCAAGCTCTCCCTCAACCAAAACCTCCCACGGTCACCGCTAGCTGCCGCGCCTACACTGCCGAGCTGCACGGAGTCGCGTGGCCCGGCAAGTTCAAGCCAGACCTGCCCCCTCGCTACGATGGCACGACTGATCCCACAGAGTTCCTCCAGCTTTACGAGCTGGGAATTGAAGCTGCCAGCGGGGACGAAAAGGTCATGGCGAACTGGTTCCCCATGGCGCTGAAGGAAGGTGCTCACACTTGGCTCCTGAACCTGGCTCCAGGCACGATCTCCTCCTGGGACCAGATGCGTACTCGCTTCATCGCCAACTTCCAAGGTACCCGCGACCGGCCTCCCGCCGTGAGTGATATGCGCCGCATCAAGCAGCAACCTGGAGAGACCCTGCAAAAGTACATCCAGCGCTTCAACAGTGCGCGCCTCAAGATCCCCAGGGTGTCCGAGGAAGCCATCATTTCGGCCTTCTCCGATGGCGTGCGCGACGTCAAGATGAAGGAGGAGTTGGCGATGCATGAAGACCTCTGCACCTCCCTGGAGCTGTTCAACCTGGCGACCAAGTGCGCCAGGGCTGAGGAGGGACGCCTCTCCCTCCTCGAGCTGCCTGCCGCAGACCCAGAAGAGAAGAAGCCCAAGGCCAAGGACGTGAAGCGCAAGGGGGCTGCCGTGCTCGCGGCAGAGCCGGACACCAAGCGGGGCAAGGATCTGCCCGAATCCTCCAGGGGCAGCCGGTACTGTGTGTACAACGACCTCCACACCCACAACACCAATGAATGCCAAGAACTCCGCGCCGTGCGAGAAGGAAGAGTCGGCCGACGCCCTGACCGTGCTGACCGGGGCTACGGCCGAGGAGGAGGAAGGAACTCGGGACACTGGGAAGATCGTGGCCCACGTCAAGGCTGGCGTGACCAACCTCGCGAGGACCGCTGGCGTGACCCACCTCGCGAGGGGGACTGGAGGGACCAGCCTCGTGAGGATCGCCCTCATGGCAACCCAGGCCTACCGCCGTTGCCGCCTCAGCCAAGAACGAACGAAGACCGCCACCAAGACGAGGGGGCTGGGGGCTTCCGAGAGCCTCGCGCAATCGCCTGCATCCTGGGCGGAGCTCAAGCCCCAGCCTCTCAACGTATCTTCAAGCAGTTTGCTCGCGAAGTGAATGCAGTTCTTCCGAAGCTCGAAGCAACGCGTCCCCTCAGGTGGTCGGCCTGCGTCATCACATTCAGCTCAGCAGACCATCTCAAGTGCGCGGCCACAACCGGAGTCCTCCCAATGCTTTGTTCCCCAGTCATCAGCAACGTTCTGGTCACCAGGACCCTCATCGACGGAGGGGCAGGGCTCAATGTCTTGTTCGTGGAAACATTCAACAGCCTCCAAGTGCCCTATGACCAGCTTCAGCCAACCAAGCCCTTCTCCGGAGTCACCGACGGTTCCACAGTCCTGATCGGGCAGGTCCGCCTCCCAGTCACCTTCGGGGCCCGCAACAACTACCGCACCAAGCTCATCGACTTTGACGTCGCCCACATCCGCCTGCCGTACAACGCCATCCTCGGGTACCCGGCGCTGGCCAAGTTCATGGCCGAGACTCACCACGGCTACAACGTCCTCAAGATGCCAGGAAGCGACGGCGTCATCACGGTGCCCTGTCAAGAGAAGGATGCAGTGTGTACCCTGGAGCGAGCCTTTCAGGCCGCGTCACTAGAAGGCCCAGATCGCGGAAGCAGGAGGCTTCCTGAGACCGCCCCCAAGAAGAAGAAGACGACGTCAGGCTCAGCCCCTCAGGAGGCAGGCCCTTCAGGACCCCGTGGGAGTCGGCCTCCGAGAGTCGGCCGACTCCTCCCACGGGCCCCGCACGCCATTAACCAGATGAGATGGGGAGTGGCGACAGTGATCGCCCATCAGGCGGCGACACTGTTGCCACGACCCCACGACCAAGCCGACGTCACCAGAAGCACGGCTACATTGGTCAAGTCAGTCGGCGGGGCCCACAGGCGGTGGACCCCAGAAGTCGGTGAAGAAGACGGCGGCCTGAGAGACAGACGGCTGGGACCCGCGCCCAGCCGGATTACCATTGTAACCCCGGGGGGTAGGCCTATATAAGCCCCCCGGAGCACCCATGCAAAGGGTTCGATTCTTTAGACACTAGACCAGAGACACAAGAAGGAGAGAGCTAGCCTTGCCCTCTCCTACCTCCAAGAAACAGCTCAAGGAGCAACTTTGTATACACATTGCCATAGTGATCATGCGGAGACCCCGCAGAGTAGCAGTAGGGGTGTTATCTCCCCGGAGAGCCCCGAAGCTGGTAAGATTCGCCGGCGTTCATGTCTATGCCTCATCCCGCTTCCAGGCACCGGCGACGTTCTACTCGCCCCCACCATGATAAGCCATCCTTTGGCACATGTCGCATCCAACCCCTGCCATTTGGCGCCCACTGTGGGGCGAGGTGCACCGTCGTCCGGAGACCTGCTCTGGATGGGAAACCTTTTCCTCCCTGGCGAGGGCAGCTAGCTCGTCACGCCAGAGGGAGTCTGCGCCGACGCGCTGCACGACGCTGAGATCGCCTGTGCGGCCAGCTGCCTCGCCAAACATGTCGGCGAGGTTCGCCTCTCCGACGAGCCTGCATCCGACGCAGGCACCGGCGGCCCCGAGAGCCTTCTCGCGGGCCTCCTCGACGGACTCCATGTTGCCGGCGAGCCTACCGCTGACCTGGAGTCCGTAGGCTCCACCGACCCGATGCTGGTCGATTCCGACACCGCGTCGCTCGACGGGTTCCCTACCAACATGGTAGTCTACGACAAGCCGCTCCCTCGCGCGAAGAGCGGCGGAAGCACTGTCACAGAAGTGCTCGTCATCGGCCATGGCGAGCACTCCGGCGACTGGGCCCATGACCCGCTCAATGCGGCGCTACAAGAACTGGATGCGCCCATCCCAGAAGACGCTGATGCCGAGACGCTGGAGGCACTGTCAGCGTTCTGGGAACGAGGGTCCCCAGACTTGCCTGCCTGCGGCCTGCGGCGTGGCTCGAATGGAGGCCCGGTATAGCCCATCAGCATCAACGCAAGGCTCAAGACCCTCGCGAGGGGCCAAGCCTCGTGGGGAGGACGACGCAATGCCTCCTTGGGCGCGGCCTCCTCAGGTTGGCTCATGAGGAGGCGGAGATATCAAGGCAGGGTACCTCGCGAGGTGCCCATGACGCAAGCCATGACGACCAAGGGTGCCAGGCGGGTGCCAGACTGCACAGTGTCCTCCCCTTTCCTCTTCGGTGCAAAGGGGCAAGCGTAGGCGAGAGGATCAAGAAAAGGCATCCATTTTGGTGCAACGAGACCAAGACCAGTCCAACGGTGGGAATGAGCTCATCGTGGAGCCCAGAGCGGCGTCACCACAGGGCCTTTGGCAGGCGAAGACCAACTTTGGTCAGGATAAGTGTACTCTATGTTCCCCTTCAAATTGGTCAATTGTTGGTGCCCTTCCTGCTCAATATTTGGGAAGAGGCCCAAGGCCTTTTGCCTATAAATAGGACTAGCCACCACCAAGGTAGAGGCATCTGGCATAGAGCTGAAAGGCATCTAGCATCTAGCAGTTCATCGTCCCAGCTAGAACACGCCCTCGTGAGGCTGTTCACCCTTGTACTGTTCATCTTCATCAGCCCAAGAGGCAATCCATCCACCCACACTGGAGTAGGGTATTACACCACACCGGTGGCCCGAACCAGTATAAACTCTGTGTCTTCTATGTTGTTCTTCGTGTATTTTAGATCCTTGCGAGACGGAGAGGTAGAGGGCTGAATCTCCGCGCGCACCCCAGAGTTTGAACCTTAAGGGTCTTCCGGAATCCAGAATCCGACATTTGGCGCGCCAGGTAGGGGTGCGTCGGAATCTGTCTTCCACCGCTCTGTTATGCTCCGACCGTCGCATCCATGTCTGACGCTCGTCGGGCCCGTGCCGAGCGCCGGGCCGCCATCGCTTCCGCGTCGCCCAGACAGCTCCTGTCGGTGGGCGCTCTCGTCGTTCCCCGTCGCCCACCATCAACGCCGCCACCGGCCCGACGGGGAACGAGCAGCAAGCATCATCTCAGCACCCGTACGTGCGGCGAGACGGCCGCACCGCTACTCCCTCACTCACGCCAGCTGGCTCTTCGTCCCACGCGCTCCGCGCGCCCTTGGAGGCTCGAGCTGCACTCATCGCGGCAAATGAGCTCCTGCGCTACCGTCCCGTCGACGACGTCTACGAAGAGTGGCTCGACCGCGTCGCCGAGCTCATCCACGCCGCGGGGGGCTCTCCTGCACCGTCCGCTCCGCTGTGCCGCACCCCGCCCCGCGCGGGCAATGAAGCTCCGGGGGCGTACCAGCCACCTCCGCTCCAAGAAGACGCCATGGCTCCAAGGCGCATGGCCCCTGGGTGGAACCCGCTCCGTCAGGCGCCAACCCAGCAAGAACGGAGCTGCCAAGAAGTCCCTCGACCGCGAGAGGCTGCCCGAGCGTTCCCTGCTCCGGCTCACCGCGACCCTGCTCCAGCTCCGGCATGTCAAGACCCTGCGCCGCTCCCAGCTGCAGCGCAAGGGGACCCGCAAGGCCAAGCTCTCCCTCAACCAAAGCCTCCCGTGGCCACCGCGGGCTGCCACGCCTACACCACCGAGCTGCGTAGCGTCGCGTGGCCCGGCAAGTTCAAGCCGGACCTGCCTCCCCGCTACGACGGCACGTCCGATCCCACAGAATTCCTCCAGCTCTACGAGCTGGGCATCGAAGCTACCAGCAGGGATGAAAAGGTCATGGCGAACTGGTTCTCCATGGCGCTGAAGGAAGGGGCTCGCACCTGGCTCCTGAATCTCGCTCCAGGCACGATCTCCTCCTGGGAGCAGATGCGCACCCGCTTCATCGCCAACTTCCAAGGTACTCGCGACCGGCCGCCCGCCGTGAGCGACATGCGCCGCATCAAGCAACAACCTGGGGAGACCCTGCAAAAGTACATCCAGCGCTTCAACAGTGCGCGCCTCAAGATCCCCAAGGTGTCCGAGGAAGCCATCATCTCAGCCTTCTCCGATGGCGTGCGCGACGTCAAGATGAAGGAGGAGCTGGCGATGCATGAAGACCTCTGCACCTCCCTGGAGCTGTTCAACTTGGCGACCAAGTGCGCCAGGGCTGAGGAGGTACGTCTTTCCCTCCTCGATGTGCCTGCCGCAGACCCAGAAGAGAAGAAGCCCAAGGCCAAGGATGTGAAGCGCAAGCGGGCTACCGTACTCGCGACAGAACCGGACACCAAGCAGGGCAAAGATCTACCCGAATCCTCCAGGGGCAGCCGGTACTGTGTGTACCACGACCTCCACACCCACAACACCAACGAATGTCAAGAACTCCGCGCTGTGAGAGAAGGAAGGATCGGCCGTCGCCCTGACCGCGCCGACCGGGGCTACGGCCGAGGAGGAGGAAGAAACCCGGGGCGCTGGGAAGATCGCGGCCCGCGCCAGGGGTGGCGCGACCAACCTCGCGAGGACCGCCGGTGGGACCTGCCTCGTGAGGGGGACTGGAGGGATCAGCCTCGTGAGGACCGCCCTCATGGCAACGCAGGCCTCCCTCCGCTGCCGCCTCAGCCAAGGAGGAACGAAGACCGCCATCAAGACGAGGGGGCTGGGGGCTTCCAAGAGCCGCTCGCGATCGCCTGCATCCTAGGCGGAGCTCAAGCCCCAGCCTCCCAACGCATCTTCAAGCAGTTTGCCTATGAAGTCAATGCAGTCCTCCCCAAGCTCGATGGAACGCGCCCCCTCAAGTGGTCGGCATGCGCCATCACGTTCAGCTCAACAGATCAGCTCAAGTGCGCGGCCACAACCGGGGTCCTCCCGATGCTTTGCTCCCCAATCATCAACAACGTACTGGTCACCAGGACCCTCATCGATGGTGCAGTAGGGCTCAATGTCCTGTCCGTGGAAACATTCGACAACCTCCAAGTGCCCGATGACCAGCTTCAGCCAACCAAGCCTTTCTCCGGAGTCACCGACGGTTCCACAATCCCGATCGGGCAGGTCCGCCTCCCTGTCACCTTCGGGACCCGCAGCAACTACCGCACCGAGCTCATCGACTTTGACGTTGCTCACATCCGTCTGCCGTACAACGCCATCCTCGGGTACCCAGCGCTGGCCAAACTCATGGCCGTAACTCACCATGGCTACAACGTCCTCAAGATGCCAGGGAGCGGCGGCGTCATCACGGTGCCATGTGAAGAGAGGGATGCAGTGTGTTCCCTGGAGCGAGCCTTTCATGCCGCGTCGCTAGAAGACCCAGATCGCGGGAGCAGGAGGCTTCCCGAGACCACGCCCAAGAAGAAGAAGACGTCGTCGGGCTTTGCCCTTCAAGGGGCAGGGCCCGAGCCTGCCCAGGGGGACCCTGCTTCCATCGCATAGGAAAGCGCTCCCGGTGCCCTCCTCAGGCAGGGCTCGGGGGCTCTCACCTTGAGGCCCACCGACCTAGCCAGGGTCATGAGGGAGGCTCTTGGGCACCACGTGGAGGCGTGCTTTGATGCACGTTTCCCTCAAGAAGGAACGAAGCAAGCAGAGTCCGACCAGCAGGAGTTCGTTAACCAGGCCATTCAAGAACTACAGGGGTCGAGAATCATGAGAGGTTGCCGCCGCTTACCAGCTGTGGCTCCCCATCCAGGCGAGGATGGTGGGCTGCGTGTCTACATCGACGTACCAGGGCTCAATCAAGTCACCACGACAGAGCGCCTCTGGCCCTCACAAGTGGGGCGTTGCGGAGGTCCACCCCACATCTATGTTCGCATGCCCTATGACTTGCCGAGCGTGGCTGCTGCGTACCAGCGCCTCATGAGGGGCATCATGGAGACTCAGGAAGACAGGCGCTCCGCAGTCCTGGCGGAGATGGAGATGATTCGCGAGGAGCCACCCGCGCCTCCGGAGCCTCCCGAGGCCCCAGGGCCTGGGGGCTCGTGAGGATCTCCTCCCGCAGCCCACCGAGTCTGCCACACCAACGCCATTTCGTCGTCGACATCTTCAGGTGACATCTTTCAAGCTTCATTCCCAGCTGGGAGCGCCCTCTTAGGGCTGCATTACTCCCAGCCCGCGTGGGTCCGTCCCTACGGCGTGTATCCCTTTTTAGTTTCGATCGTTAGCTTGCTTTGTTGGGGGCGCCCCTCGGGCTGCATCATCCCCAAGCCGCTTGGGCTAGGCCCAGCAGCGTGTATCTCCCTTGCGTTTATTTCCAACTATGCATTCGCCTATCGTGCTTGATCACTTGATGCCTGTCCACTACAACTTTTCTTCTCCATGTCGACCACTTGCACGTTAAAGGGGGGGTGCCTGAGCATCGCGACTCAGGGCTCTTACCGGCTCTCCAGCCCTCACCCTCTGGCCTTGTCCACGGCATCGTGACCTGGCATACCAGCGACGGCTGAGACAAGCTCGAGGGCCGGGACCCGAGGACATAGAGTGTCGGCATCTAACCAAATTCTGCAGGAACACATCTCAAGACACGGCCCAGTGCCAGGAGCAACCCGCCTAGAGGTAGGGCCTCGTGAGTCCCGCGCTGGCTCACGGGTGCCCAGATACACCTCACCTACCCTAACTAGCGAGGTTTTAAGCGACTAACGGTCGACTAATGACTGTCAAGGCAGCCCCTTCTTCTTTGTGTGATGAATCTGCAGGATCCTTGGAGGGAGTTGCGTTAACCGAGGCCCTCACGGAGTCTTATTCACCCTCGCCCGCGCAAACCGCTTGCGCGTTAAGGGGGGGTGCCTGAGCATCGCGATTCAGGGCTCTTACCGGCTCTCCAGCCCTCACCCTCTGGCCTTGACCATGGCATCGTGACCTGGCATACCAGCGACGGCTGAGACAAGCTCGAGGGCCGGGACCCGAGGACGTAGAGCAGAAAGGGGAGCAGAGGCGAGGGAGAAGGGACACGCGAGGACCACGCCGAGCAACTCCGTTCTAACTACACCACGGACCCGACGATGTGCTGGGGACGACCCCTGATCCTCCAGATAAGTCACCATCCAAGCACAGGCTACCATGGCACCAACCCCGCACCCAATGCAATTCCGTACCAGCGACGTCGTTTCCCTTTCTCATCAAGCGACGGCTGCTTGGGCGCCAAAGGGGACCTCCTAAGCATCGCGACTCAGGGGCTCTTACCGGACCCCGGTCTCTCACCTCCTGGCCTTGACCACGGCATCGCGACTTGGCATACCAGCGACGGCTGACGCCGCCTTGGGACTGGGACCTGTCGACGCAGAGCGCCAAGCCCTCGCGAGGTTCGAAAGGGAAGACTAAGCTACGACGGAATCAGCGACCCGCACGGTTCCATAGCAAAAATCACGTATTTACAGAAAGGATCACAGACATCTTACAAGCCCCCACGGGGCGAAGTATGATTCCTTGTAGGAAACGGATCCTAAGGGATGCTATCTACACGCGCCCCAGCAGATGACGCCATCATCAACAGTGGGCCGTCAGGCATCGGCGCCAATCCCATCCAGATCAGAGTCGGCGTCGGCCGAGCGAGCCCGCCCTGCTCCGGGAGCGGCGCTGGCTCGCTGGCTCGTAGCTGTCGTCGCTCGTCTCCGGAGTCGCGAAGACCTCGCTGGGGTCGCTGGATCCACCGGCGCTTCCACCGCTTGTGGAGCTGTCCAGGGGACGGTTGGTGTGCCCAGCCGTCGCCACCGCGAGATCCTGGCCACCTCTCCTGGGGCAGCACTCAAGACGGCGCCCGCTCACGTCGAAGACCTTGAAGAACATCACCGAAGCGCCATCATACTCCAGGTGGATCGTGAGGGCGCCCCTTGCTCTGCAGCCCCGAGCGATCTCGCCCCAGCCATGAGTCATGAAGACCTCGCCCGAGGCGAGCATCGCAACCCCTGCCTCGGTCGCAGGGGTGCTGCAGTCGGCGTATTGCAGCCACAACTCCAGGAGTCTTCCCTATGGGAAGACGGAGGCGAAGAAGGAAGGAAAGCGAATCCAAGTTCGCGGAGGCATGACGGCGTGGAGCACGAGCTCGCGGGAGGAGCCCTCGGCATGGACTCTGGGCGGAACAACCAACACCTTCGTGACCCGGCGGCGACGGCGCCTGCCGCTGGGATCGACGTCGCCCCCTCCGAGGCCCTCGGCATGGGCAGACAAGGGAACCGGAAACCCCGGCGGAGGCCGCTCGTACCAAGGACTTGATACCACTTGGAGATCTCCTTCGTCTCGGCTGCGAGGGGCAAGTCACTTCTTCGGCGGGAGCGGGTCTGGCACTTCTTGGAGAGCTTTTCCCTTCTCCGTCGCAGAGAACCGGCGAATCGGGGCCATCGCGCCAAGAGGGAGCAAGAGTCAAGACGAAGGAGAAAACAAGAAGAGATGGACTGGAAGGGCACGCGCGGTGCCGTACTTATAGCCAGCGGAGGCCAACCGTTGGCCTCCACGATCACAGGTAATCATGTCACGATTTGCATGCAGGGACTTGTACAATCCGCGCGATCGTCGAGGCGTCGTGGGGTAGTGGAGACGCCCACGTCCAATCAACTGCCACGCGGCGCCCGAGGCCGCAGGCTGTTAGGGCCCGCGGCGCTTCGCCCTTGCCCTTTCGCCTCTCGGCACGGCCAAGTTCGGGCGCGCCTTGGGCCCTTGTCTACTGTCGGCGTGCTGGGAACGGGGGTCCCCAGACTTGCCTGCCTGCGGCCTGCGGCATAGCTCGAATGGAGGGCCAGTACGGCCCATCAGCATCAACGCAAGGCTCAAGACCCTCGCGAGGGGCCAAGCCTCGCGGGGAGGACGACGCAATGCCTCCTCGGGCGCGGCCTCCTCAGGTTGGCTCATGAGGAGGCGGAGATATCAAGGCAGGGTACCTCGCGAGGTGCCCATGACGCAAGCCATGATGACCAAGGGTGCCAGGCGGGCGCCAGACCGCACAGTGTCCTCCCCTTTCCTCTTTGGTGCAAAGGGGCAAGCGCAGGCGAGAGGATCAAGCAAAGGCATCCATTTCGGTGCAACGAGACCAAGACCAGTCCAACGGTGGGAATGAGCTCATCGTGGAGCCCAGAGCGGCGTCACCACGGGGCCTTTGGCAGGCGAAGACCAACTTTGGTCAGGATAAGTGTACTCTATGTTCCCCTTCGAATTGGCTAATTGTTGGCACCCTTCCCGCTCAATATTTGGGAAGAGGCCCAAGGCCTTTTGCCTATAAATAGGACTAGGCACCCCCAAGGTAGAGGCATCAAGCATAGAGCTGAAAGGCATCTAGCATCTAGCAGTTCATTGTCCCAGCTAGAACACGCCCTCGCGAGGTTGTTCACCCTTGTACTGTTCATCTTCATCAGCCCAAGAGGCAATCCATCCACCCACACTGGAGTAGGGTATTACACCACACTGGTGGCCCAAACCAGTATAAACTCTGTGTCTTCTGTGTTGTTCTTCGTGTAGTTTAGATCCTTGCGAGACGGAGAGGTAGAGGGCAGAATCTCCGCGCGCACCCCAGAGTTCGAACCTTAAGGGTCTGCTGGAACCCACGATCCGACAGGCGCGAAGAAGTTGGCAAGCATGAGACGCTTGTCAGAAGCCTACCAGCGTGAGATGGATCGCGCTGTGGGCGGCTCGCCAGCCCCAGCGGGGCCTAGCCGCCTAGGCGCGGTCCGGCAACGCAGCGCGGACATTGCCAGCATGTTCGGGGCCAATCGCCCCGTATACGCCACACCCGCAGAGAACATCCGAGCCGCCCAGGCAGCGGCAGACGAGTTGGACAACCTCGAAGGCGAAGAGCGCCGACTGATGACAAAGCGTGTCCAGCAGCTCCTCGACGCGGCTACCGCATAGAACGCGACCGGCTGCCACACTGAGGCGCCACAACGACAGAACGACGACCTGCCACCCCGCCGAGACCAAGGCGCGACGTCTCGGACGCCGACTGGCGACGTCCGCGGAAGGAAAGACAAGGACCCGGCTGCTAGTCGCAGTCGGACTCACATCTCCATCGAGCGCGACCAAGACGGCCGCCCGAGAGCAGTGGAGCGGCGAGACGACTATGTGACTCCTCCACCTCGCAGAGAAAGGCAAGTCTCCCCGCCACCCATTGAGCATCCGACTCTCGGAGGCCGCCTCGGCCGCCGAGAAGGAGTCAGAGAGAATGATGCCCGCCACCGGATCGACCCACTCTACCGATCCCTGGCGCTGGAAGAAGAGGACGAGTTGGGTCCGCCGTGTTTTGGCCCCCGCATCCGAGATGAGACCTTTCCCAAAGGGTTCACTCTCCCCAGAGATACTCCCAAGTATACCGGCTCCGTGAAGCCGGAGGATTGGCTGGTTGACTATTCCACATCAGTCAGCATAGCGAACGGCAACAAGCGAGTTGTCGTGTAGTACATTCCGCTCATGCTCCAGGGCATGGCCCGGACATGGTTGAACAGCCTGAAGCCCCGCAACATCAACAGCTGGGTCGACTTCACCAAAGCTTTCGTCCGCAACTTCACGAGCACGTACAAGCGACCTCCCAAGCCTCGCCAGCTCTCCTTGTGCGTGCAGGGCCCCAACGAGTCGACTCGCGACTACCTCACGCGTTGGGCCGAGCTCTGAAATTCCTGCGAGGGCGTGCACGAGGTGCAGGCCATCGAGTACTTCACCGCCGGATGCAGAGAAGGTACCCTTCTCAAGCACAAGCTCCTCTGCGATGAGCCAGAGACCCTGGATGAGCTGCTGATCATAGCAGACAAGTACGCCACAGCCGACTCCTCCATGAAGACTGAGATCCAAGTTAGCCCAGCCGGCAAAGTGGCCCCTCAGGCTCCCAGAACTCCAGTCGGAGACGCTAGTCGGTGACAGCAGCAGAACGACCTCAAGCGCAAGGCCCCGCAGCCGGCTTCCAGTAGCCGGCAGGTGGCGACAGTTGAAGACCAGCAGCCGGAGGGGCAGCCTCCGCCCAAGCGGCAGAAGGGCGGCAAGTCCAATTGGTTGCCGGCTTTCTCCTACGAGCAGACTCTAGACGGCCCATGCAAGTTTCACAGCGGCACGAAGCCATCAAATCACACCACCCCAAAGTGTCACTGGCTCACCAGGATTGCCAAGGGAGACGACCTGATGCCTCCTCCGCCTGCTGGGCAGCCGCCTCCGCCTCCACCCCAGCAGCCGGCTGCCAGGCCAGTTGGCGCAGTACAAGACGAGTACCCAGAAGAGCATGGGGCCTATGTGGTGTTCACCAGTGTGGCAGACGACAAACGCAGCAAGCGGCTGCAGCGGCAAGAGGTGAACGCGGTGGCGTCGGACGCCCTAGAGTTCATGCACTGGTCCGAGAAGCCTATCAGCTGGAGCAGAGCTGATCACCCAGAGGTGATGCCAAGCCCAGGCTCCTACGCCTTGGTCTTGGAAGCCACCTTTGCCACCGATAAGCGGGCTGCTCGTTTCTCACGAGTGCTGATAGACGGAGGCAGCATCAACATCCTGTACAAGGATACCATGGAGAAATTATGAATCAAGCAAAGACAGCTTCAGAGCAGCCGGACTGTATTCCATGGCATTGTCCCTGGCCTTTCCTGCTCCTCAATCGGCAAGATTTTGATAGATTTCCTCTTTGGAGACAAGAGTCATTTCCATCGAGAGCCAGTCTGGTTTGAAGTGGTGGACCTTGAGAGCCCATACCACGCGCTGCTTGGCCGACCTGCTTTGGCCAAGTTCATGGCGGTCCCCCACTACGCCTACCTCAAGATGAAGATGTCGAGTTCCAAGGGGATTCTGACTATAGCCGGCGACTATAGAAAGTCGTCCGCTTGTGCGGCCGAGAGCAGTCGGCTGGTCGGGACCCTGGTTATTGCAGCAGAGAAGCGGCTTCTTGATCGGGTTGTGGCGATGGCCGGCAAGCAGCCAGAGATGTCGCCCAACCCCAAGGAGTCGGAAGCTGAGGGCTCGTTCAAACTGGCAAAGGAGACAAAGATACCCTTGGACCCAGAGCACCCGGAGAGGTACGCTGTCATAGGTGCAAACCTTGACAGCAAATAGGAAGGCGAGCTCGTCGATTTCCTCCGTGAGAATCGGAACATCTTTGCATGGTCCCCCAAAGACATGCCGTGTGTACCGACGGAATTCGCCGAGCACAAGTTACACGTTCGGTCTGATGTGAAGCCCGTCAGGCAGCCCTTGCGCCGCCTGTCAGAAGAGAAAAGAAGAGTTGTTGGAGAAGAGATCGCCCGGCTCCTTGCAGTCGGCTTTATCATGGAAGTGTTCTTTCCAGAGTGGCTAGCAAACCCAGTCTTAGTGCTGAAGAAGAACAAGCAGTGGAGGATGTGTATTGACTACACAAGCCTCAACAAAGCCTGCCCCAAGGACCCATTTGCTCCGCCGAGAATCGATCAGGTGATAGACTCCACAGCCGGGTGCAAGCTGTTGAGCTTCTTAGATGCCTATTCAAGATATCACCAGATCAAGCTGGACCCGGCAGACAGACTGAAAACCGCCTTCATCACGCTGTTTGGAGCCTTCTGCGACCTGACCATGACGTTCGGCTTGAGGAATGCCGGCGCCACCTTTCAGCGTTGCATGCAGAAGTGCCTCCTCAAGCAACTCGGCAGAAATGCCCATGTCTATGTGGATGATGTGGTGGTGAAGACGGAAAAGCGCGGAACTCTATTGGAAGACCTCAAGGAGACCTTCGAAAACCTGCGCCGATTCCAGATCAAGCTCAACCCGGAGAAGTGCGTCTTCGGAGTACCAGCCGGATAACTCCTTGGCATCCTGGTCTCCGAACGCGGCATAGAGTGCAACCCCGTGAAGATCAAGGCCATTGAGAGAATGGAGGTACCCAGCCGACTGTTGGATGTGCAAAAGTTCACTGGCTGTCTGGCATCCATCAGCCGGTTCATCAGTCGGCTGGGCGAGAAAGCTCTCCCCTTGTACCAGCTCATGAAGAAGACCAATTTTTTTGAGTGGAACCACAAGGCGGACGAGGCCTTTCTCCAGCTGAAGAAGATGTTGGCTACGCCCCCTGTGTTGGCGGCTCCGACTCCGAAAGAGCCCATGCTCCTGTACATTCCCGCCACTAGCCGGGTAGTCAACACAGTCATCGTAGTTGAGCGCAAGGAGGAAGGCAAGGCGCTACTTGTCCAGAGACCAGTATATTACCTGAGCGAAGTACTGTCGACCTCCAAGCAGAACTACCGCCACTACCAGAAGATGTGTTACGGAGTGCACTTTGCCGCCAAGAAGCTGAAGCCTTATTTCCAAGAGCATCCAATCACTGTGGTCTGCACGGCCCCGCTAGCCGAGATCATTGGAAGCCGAGATGCGTCTAGCCGAGTGGCCAAATGGGCCATAGAGTTGGCCCCCTACACGATCTACTACCAGCCCCGCACCGCCATCAAGTCGCAAGCACTGGCCGACTTCCTTGTCGACTGGGCCGAGACCCAGTACCTGCCGCTAGCGCCCGACTCCACCCATTGGCGGATGCATTTCGATGGCTCCAAGATGCGCACTGGCTTGGGAGCCAGCATTGTTCTCACTTCTCCTAAAGGCGACAAGCTAAAGTATGCGCTGCAGATCCATTTCGCCGCCTCCAACAACGTCGCTGAGTATGAGGCGCTCATTCACGGGCTCCGGCTTGCCAAAGAGCTTGGCATTCGCCGGATCCTGTGTTATGGCAACTCCGACTTGGTGGTCCAGCAGTCATCTGGCGACTGGGACGCCAAGGAAGCAAAATGGCAAGCTATCGCTTCTTCGTGCAGCAACTCAGCGGATATTTCGAAGGGTGCGAGTTCCACCACGTGCCAAGAAACGACAACGACCAAGCAGATACTTTGGCACAAATCGGCTCCACCCGCCAAGCAATACCATCTGGCGTCGCTCTTCAGCGCCTCCTCAAGCCGTCCATCAAGCCTTCACCAGAGTCAGATTCCATTTTTGTGTCGGCTCCTCCTGAAGAAGTCGGATCCGGCTCAAGAGCCCCAGCAGACGGCACAAAGATCCTTGCACACGACTCCAAGAACACCGCAGTCAAAGCCGGCCCGGGGACTTCAGAACCCGGCCCGGGGACTGCGGCGACCAGACAAAAGACTTCAGAGCTCGGCCCGGGGACTACTCCAGTCGGCCCGGGGACTGCTCCAGTCGGCCCGGGGACTGCACCAGTCGGCTCGGGGACTTCGTTGGTCCAGCAAGCAGCCGCAGACTCCAGCCCAGCAGCCCTCGTCCAAGTAGCAGTTCTGATAGTTGAAGAAATAGCAGCACCCTCATGGGCATAGCCCATCCTCAAATTCCTGGTGAACAAGGAGCTGCCAACTGATGAAACCTTGGCTCGGCAAGTACAACGCCGGGCGGCAGCATACACATTAATCAACAGAGAGCTAGTCAGGTGCAGCGTCACTGGTGTTTACCAGTGCTGCGACGAGCCGGAGCAAGGCCAAGCAATTTCTCAGAGACATCCATCAAGGCGAGTGCGGCCACCACTCGGCCGCAAGAGAACTCGTCGCCAAAGCTTTCCGGCACGGTTTCTTCTGGCCGACTGCCCTAGAAGAGGCCAAAGAGTTGGTCCAGAAATGCAAGGGGTGCCAGAAGTTCCGCTCCAAGCCGCATCAGCCGGCTTCTGCGCTCAAGATGTCAGGACCCCGATCCTAAGCCACATCGATCTAGCATGTAACACATCATATCACTTTGCGGCCTCACGCACGGTATTCCCACGGGTGCCACCTTACCTGGCCCGGGACCGTTTGCGCCTTTTGGCTCACGTATATGATAGTGTCGCTAGCATCCATATGATAGAGAACCCGGGCCGACATGGCTAGTCGTGAACCCAAAGCGGCGCTAACCCATGAGGACAGGCATACATGAATAATATCGAGCATGTCGGTCATCAACGTATTTATCCGGGCTGTAGCGCTGGGCTAACAGGACTCCGGTAACCCGGGCTGTAGCAGGCTAGGCAGGACTCCGGATAACAGCGCGTGACATTTCCCCGAAGGGACAGACATAGGGACGACGTGAAACACATGCCGGCCAGTCAAGTGTTCCGAGCAGTAGTGCTGGGCTAGCAGGACTCCGGTGAACCGGGCTGTAGCGGACTACTATCGCTCAGAAGCACTAGACTTACATTTCCTCATATGAAAGGCTGCCAAGGATAAACAACTAGATAGTCGGATCCCACTCATACCAAGCATTTCAATCATACACACAATATGCCCGATATGAGTAAATACAACATGGCATCACAACATAACTCTACGACTCAAAGTATTTATTCATTAGGCTCGGAAGAGCCAGATATTACAAACATGGGTCTCATGACCCAACATTCAGAGCATACAAACAACAAGCACATGCGGAAGCTTATCATGTCTGAGTGCAGACATCTACAAATGAAAAGGGCTTGAGAAGCCTGACTATCTACCAGATCCTGCCGAGGGCACAAGATCGTAGCTGAGGTAACAAGCTAAACGTCGAAGTCCACACGGAACTACTAGCGAGACTGACGTCTCTCTGCAAAAACATAAAATAGGCAAACGTGAGTACAAATATACCCAGCAAGACTTACATCAGATCTAACTACATATGCATCAGTATCAAAAGGGGGTAGTGGAGTTTAACTGCAGCAAGCCAGCTTTGACTCGGTGGCTAACCTGAACTACGACTGCAAGCGACTCTTTTGAGGTGGCGCACACGAGTCCACATATTCACCATCCAATACACCACTATGGATCCACTTCCGTCTCCCTACGAGAAGGCCATCCATAGCACTCACGCTTATCTTGCGTATTTTGGAGTATCCACTTTCACTTGTCTATGAACTGTTATAGGCAACCCAGAAGTCCATTACCGCGGACACGGCTATTCGAATAGATGATGTTAACCCTGCAGGGGTGTACTTCTTCACACACGCTCTCACCACTTATCGCCGTTTACACGACATGTACTCGGCAACCTTCAAGCGGAAGCCCAGCGAGGGTGTCGGCCACAGCCTACCTAAACACTCAAGTCTCTAGTCCAGGTTTATGGCCTATTCGGGTTCCATCCATGAGGAGATCTGGCCGGAGTTTCGCTCACAGCCCCAAACGATGTGTACAGGGTCCGAGACACCAAACGGGCGCTCGGCTGCCCGGCCACGTGCCTACCGCAACACAGCCCACCCCTACGGTCAGCGCTGCGTGCGGCCCCCAACATACTACAAACACCATAAACTACTTTGCAACTCCTGGACAGAGGACAAGGGTGATCAAGAAGCCGAGAGGGTCCATTGGTTTCGGGCCCAATGCGTGGTAGTAACTGTTTCATGGATCACAAACACAGAACTCAGTTCCTGAGGACGGCTACAATGATACAACCCACCATGTACTCCTACATGGCCTCTCACCGCTACCTTTACCAAATTGTGTTCACACACTTAACTCACACACAGTAGGACATGTTCAACACCATTCCGATTCATACCCGATGAATCAGACCCGACTCAAGTCTAAGCAGTAGCAGGCATGACAAACAAACATGAATGAGTAGGCACATCAGGGCTCAAACAACTCCTACTCATGCTAGTGGGTTTCATCTAATTACTGTGGCAATGACAGGTCATGCAAAGGATAAAGGGGTTCAACTACCGCAGCAAGTAACAGTTGAATCGTTGTTGTCTTAATGCAGTAAAAGAGAGCAGGAGCGAGAGAGTGGGATTGTATCGGAATGAACAAGGGAGTTTTGCTTGCCTGGCACTTCTGAAGATAATATATCTCTTCATTGGTGTCATCGAACTCATCATCGGAACATCGTCTATCGAGAGGGGACAGTTACCAGCAAACAAGAAGGAAACGCAATCAATGCAATGCAACAATATGATGCATGATCATGACATGGCAATATGATGTGTTTTGACTAATGCATACTAGGACAGGTTGATTTGAACCCATTTGAATCAAAGATTCAAATGTAAGCTCATTTATAAAGTCATAATGGTGCATTATCTTGTTTCACCTAAACATAAAGGTTACAGTGTTCTAACATGCATGAAAATGGTACAGATGGATAGATTGGATTTTTTTTGATCATTTTTCATATATAAATCTTTGCATTTGGAGCTACGGTTGAATTTCTATGAATTTTGGAAGTTTATACTATTTTCTGGAATTTCCTGAATAAGCTTAAATCCAGAAATTCCTTTACTGCGTCAGCAATGTGTAAGCCTGACGTCAGCAGGTCAAAGGGGCTGGTCCAGGTCAAACCTGACGACCGGGCCCCACACGTCAGCTGGTCAGCTAATTGACAGGGTTAATTAACACTAACTTAATCCTAAACTAGAAATTAGTTAGGGGCTGGCCCCACATGTTCGTGAGTCAGGGGGAAGTCAAACAGGGTCAACCCGGGTCAAACTCGCAGGAGTTGACCCGGCGCTCGTCGCCGGCAAGGCCAGAGACGGCGGAGGGGCTCGGGATTCCTCCTCCGGCGACCAAATGGCCGGCGGAGGGCATCTATGCGACGGGGAGGCTCGTCCACGTTGAGTGGGGCAAGCGGTGTGTGCGGGGGTGGCCGGAGATGACGCCGGCGTCGAGCCAGGCGGCGGCCGGAGTTCGGGCGTGCACGGGAACAACGCTAGGAGGCACGGCAGGGGGCGCAGAAGGGTGCTACGGCCTCCTGGGGGTGCACTGAGCATTGTGACACGCTCGGACGCGTGCTTGCACGGTCGTAGCCACGACGGTGACATGGCCGGCGGCGAGGAGCGCTCGGGCTCGAAGGGGGTGGTGGCTACGCGGCGCAAACGAGCAATGGGGGAAATGGGGATCGAAGGAGAAGCTCACGGGGAGTGCAGCGGTGGTCTTGGGGAGCTCGGGGAAGCAACGGAGTGGGCGCACGGTCGCCGGCGATCTCGATGGACCGAGGTTGAAGAAGACGGCGATGGCGGTGCTGCGGTGCGTCCGGGGCCTCGTGGCTAGGTGGAGAGGTAGAAGGGGTCGAGGCGGAGCCTCTGGGCGCGTCGGTGAGGCGAGGGGGAGGCGGTGGCTGCGGTGGTGGCGAGCGGCGTCGGCGGCAGCGCTTGGGTGCCCACGAACAGAGAGAGGAGAGGGAGCAGAGGTGGGGAAGAGAGAGCTGCGAGGGGAATAGGGGGGAAAGGACTCGGGCGTCTCCGTGGCGCTTTCAGAAGAGCCGGGGCGTTGCGGTGGAAGCAAGAGCTGGCGCGCGTGCGGCGACCACGCTCCCTGCCTACTGGCGCGGGGAGGAAGACGACAGAGGGGGATGCGGTGGTGGGCTGGGCCGGCCACTTGGGCCAAGTGGGCTGCCAGGTGAGCGCCAGGTAGGTTCTCTCTCTCTCCCTGGTTTCTATTAAATGAAGTTTTCTATTATTCTATAAACTTCAGGGCTTTACTAAAAATGCCAGGGCATTTCCAAAAATCATAAAACTAATCATGACTACTGTTTAGAATATATCCCACAGTAAACATTTTAGTTTATGATTATTTGAGCATTTAAAATATTTTATATCTTTTAAATGCCCAAATGCAAATACAATATGAATTAACCCAGAGCCCAATATGTCATGCAAAAATGTGCATCACCTCTGGTTACTGTTTCCAGCATTTTCCATAAATGATGAACATTTTTGAAAGCCATTTGGATTTACTGAAAATATTTTAGTTGAACCTAGTTGGATTCCTTAATGCTAGGGTTTAAACAACCCCCATTTCAAATTTCTTTGGAATTTAAACATGATGATATGGTGATCATGCAAGGACAAGCAAAGGCTAAACTGGGGTTGTGACAGCTCACCCCCACTAAACAAGAATCTCGTCCCGAGATTCAAGACGTGAGGTAAGAGGACAGAGAGACACAAGCTAACACAATCTTCACGATCCAGGTTGCACTTCATAAGAACGTTGACACGATCACCATCTTTGTCTCGATGTCTTGCTCTGAGAACTCCAACTAACGTGACAATGAGAGGAAAGGGAAAAACTCCAGAAGGATCGATCTTCTCGAAGATCGAGCATTCAAGATCAATTCGTGGAATGAGATGTTGGAACATCTTGAGTTGAGACACAAAACACATCGAGAGGGATGGAAGAACATCGACGGGGTTTGATTTGATGGGCAAAAATTCCACACTTAGAAAGATGGTGGAGGGTGTCACGGTAGCGAGGAAAATTGCCATGATTCCATAACGGGGCACCTCAGGGAAGGTGACTCGCAGAAATATTCCCTTAAGTGGCAAAAAGAATTACTTTTGATATTGAGATCATTGGAACTCTTTATTCCAGCCTAAGGCAATCACAAACGATCGTTTGAAGGAGTTCGGAAAGGTGACATACTCGGACTAGGTTGGATGATGTGGACTACCTTGTTGAAGACAACGCAATGAATGATTCTGCTTATCACCGGAAATGGATGGAACCCAAGGTAGAATGGCACAACAGCGGTGCAAGCTGGGAACAAAATGCAAATGTTGGGAATGATTCTGGTAACTGGGAGATAACTCAACAGTCGAGAGCAATTCCACTATTTGAATGGTTATAGCATAATCGAGGAATATTAATAGCACAAGAGTCCCTAAGGAACAACTTCGAAAATAAGTCGCACAAGATCCTCACGGAGAAGATGGTGAAATTGACCAGTCAAGATGCTACAATGATAGATCTTCCGACTAGGTGTGTCGGTCAGATCATCAACCTTGTCGGGACCTACATAGTAGATCTTGGAAAAGTTCCAGCCATCATATCTGCCTGAGATTCAGATCTGGCTGGTAACAGGATTTTTCAGACAACATGTCCAGAAAAGAAAAGGTTGCAACACAAGTCGATGAGATAACGTTGCGGGACTCTCGGGAGATGAACTACGATAGCGAGCTCCAAAACATGAGCTGGTTCTGCTAAACACATGTGAACACGCTGTCCCAGACAAGCATGACCACACGATAGTCTTACAACAAAACACTACCGAGTTCAGGTGGGGGAACCATCATCTAGGGTAACGAAGTCTTGTGCATGACCTAGGATTTGCACAACAACTCCTTTTCCTAGAACAAATCAGTCAGTGGCTTGGTGTGCTAGGGATTACCACGGAGTGGAGGTAATTAATCTACCAAACCATAGAATACTTCGCACGTATGCATGCCTGACTTGGGATGATTCCAAGGGAAACAAAACAAACCTTTCTCGAATTCATGGCGGCAACTTACACCTAAAGCACATGAATTCGAGGAGGTCACTTCTTCCATCTAAGCATAAGCCTCATGAACTGAACACGAAGGCAATGCTTCCAAAATTTCCAACACTAGCTTAATGTTCAACATGAATCACGGGGGAGACAAATTGCTGCTGATGGGCTCAACAACAACTCATCGGATTTTCCATATCACTGGACTTCCACCATCATGTGAACACGGTGATAGCATTGGTTAGACCAAAAGATATAATGGTGTATGCTCGAGGAATCAACCACGAGTAAGACAACATTACGATCATCGTTGGTTCTGATTTGACTTGATGATAGCCCATACTCAAGTCAAAGTTTTGACAAGACAATACATCCAACAACTGATCACGAGGACCAATTGGTGAAGATATCATCTTTCTTCAACACACACCACAAAGGATATCCCTTAGAGATGAACTAAGTCAGACAAGCTTTTATCTTCCAACTCTCCAAGTTGTTGTTTAGCTCAACCAACTAGCTCAGGGGTATCCAGCACAGATTCTTGGAGAAAGGGTGGTTTACAAGAAAACTAACTTGATCACGAGCTCAACATAACGGTCAGGTGACAACCTGGTAATACTTCCAAGAAGATATTTGGAAAATCACGAACCACCGATATGATACTAAGCTCGAGAACAATCTTGCTTTTCAGGGCAAGATGATATGATCAAATAAACAAGGGATTGAACAATCCTTACTCATTGATCGAAGAGTGCACCAGAAATAAGGACTAGATAGCACAATCAATCTTCGGATGATGATTTAATAACCAACAAGCTAAGAATGAGAATATTGTCCATTTACTACAAAGCAACGAGTTGCTCAGAGTATTGATTTCACACATCACGAATCACTTGTCGGCATTCCGGTTGCAATAACACGAAACCGAGGAATGAACAATGATGGCAAGAAGTATTACTGCGTCAAGAATTCATAAGAGGTGGTTCAATTATCATGACATTCTTGATAAGAAAGAAGGTGACACTCCACGGTAGAACAGAACAAAAGCTGGATTGGCATTTTGATCTGTGGAATACAACTACTTTGATCCAATCCTAGAAATGGATAGGGTACTGGAGTTTGTTTCTCCTAGCCATTCCCGGATAGAATGGCTTGACGGACCACAAGAGTAATAGGCATAGATAAACGAATGCACGACTACTCCTGACTGTCAATTAACAGACGAGGGCCAGGAAATAGCCAAAGAGGGACAACTCAAAGGAACATATAACTTTCTGAGTTGTGGATGCATGGATTAGTATGTCGAACCAAGTTCAACATATTTCTTCCAGATAACCCATGCAGAAAAGTAGAGCTGGCAGAATCACAATATGAATGGAGTACTCCTCAAGAGCACCCTGGTTGTGATCTTTTGGTTCAACAAACTTCTGCCATAAATGGTTCATAGTATTTGGAAGAAGGGAATACCACGGACCTCGAGGACTATCGCAAAGTTTACTAATATCTTAAGGGATCTAGCAAATACTAACAACATGATGTAGGGTGAATCTCGGGTTCGAAAACCCAGGAGTAGAATACCTACTACTAATTGGCATCACGGGATGCTTTCGAGAATGGTGGCCAGAATCATCACACTGGAAACACAAGACATGGACAGATTGTTAGATGGTTCATAAGATACCTAAGGTCATAGTAGTAGCTCCAACATATATGTCAAGGCAATAAATTACCTCAACGCACCGGTTAGTGTGCTTATTCTGACCAAAAGGACATCGGGAACAGGAAGAAAGGATTTGCAAATGCATCAGACTAGTTAAAAACCTGGGATGACTCGGACAGCATAACGGCTGTAAATGCTCAAAATGATTTGAGACATCCTGCAAAATGGTGGCATAACCACTCAACATCACAATATCAATGTTCTGAGATCAACTGAGAACACATGGAAGTAGTAGGAACCGAACTGAGGCTTGAACTCAACAATCCTAGGCAACTATGGTTTAGTAACACGTCATCCTGATAGATAGATGAGAAGGCCTAGTTCTTAGTCCCCGTAGAAGAGAAGAGGTTGACTCAGATCAGAAGGCCATGAGGTATAAGGAGTAAAAAGAGCCTTACGTTCCCTTCCACAATCAATTCCCTTATATAACTAGAGCATTTCTAGACTCAACTTCGACCAGTTTGGCTTGGTAATCCTACAGGCAGTCAGGCTCTCATACCAATGCTGTCAGGACCCCGATCCTAAGCCACATCGATCTAGCATGTAACACATCATATCACTTTGCGGCCTCACGCAAGGTATTCCCACGGGTGCCACCTTACCTGGCCCGGGACCGTTTGCGCCTTTTGGCTCACGTATATGATAGTGTCGCTAGCATCCATATGACAGAGAACCCGGGCCGACATGGCTAGTCGTGAACCCAAAGAGGCGCTAACCCATGAGGATAGGCATACATGAATCATATCGAGCATGTCGGTCATCAACGTATTTATCCGGGCTGTAGTGCTGGGCTAACAGGACTCCGGTAACCAGGCTGTAGCGGACTACTATCGCTCAGAAGCACTAGACTTACATTTCCTCATATGAAAGGCTGCCAAGGATAAACAACTAGATAGTCGGATCCCACTCATACCAAGCATTTCAATCATACACACAATATGCCCGATATGAGTAAATACAACATGGCATCACAACATAACTCTACGACTCAAAGTATTTATTCATTAGGCTCGGAAGAGCCAGATATTACAAACATGGGTCTCATGACCCAACATTCAGAGCATACAAACAACAAGCACATGCGGAAGCTTATCATGTCTGAGTACAGACATCTACAAATGAAAAGGGCTTGAGAAGCCTGACTATCTACCAGATCCTGCCGAGGGCACAAGATCGTAGCTGAGGTAACAAGCTAAACGTCGAAGTCCACACGGAACTACTAGCGAGACTGACGTCTCTCTGCAAAAACATAAAATAGGCAAACATGAGTACAAATGTACCCAGCAAGACTTACATCAGATCTAACTACATATGCATCAGTATCAAAAGGGGGTAGTGGAGTTTAACTGCAGCAAGCCAGCTTTGACTCGGTGGCTAACCTGAACTACGACTGCAAGCGACTCTTTTGAGGTGGCGCACACGAGTCCACATATTCACCATCCAATACACCACTATGGATCCACTTCCGTCTCCCTACGAGAAGGCAATCCATAGCACTCACGCTTATCTTGCGTATTTTAGAGTATCCACTTTCACTTGTCTATGAACTGTTATAGGCAACCCAGAAGTCCATTACCGCGGACACGGCTATTCGAATAGATGATGTTAACCCTGCAGGGGTGTACTTCTTCACACACGCTCTCACCACTTATCGCCGTTTACACGACATGTACTCGGCAACCTTCAAGCGGAAGCCCAGCGAGGGTGTCGGCCACAGCCTACCTAAACACTCAAGTCTCTAGTCCAGGTTTATCGCCTATTCGGGTTCCATCCATGAGGAGATCCGGCCGGAGTTTCGCTCACAGCCCCAAACGATGTGTACAGGGTCCGAGACACCAAACGGGCGCCCGGCTGCCCGGCCACGTGCCTACTGCAACACAGCCCACCCCTACGATCAGCGCTGCATGCGGCCCCCAGCATACTACAAACACCAGAAACTACTTTGCAACTCCTGGACAGAGGGCAAGGGTGATCAAGAAGCCGAGAGGGTCCATTGGTTTCGGGCCCAATGCGTGGTAGTAACTGTTTCATGGATCACAAACACAGAACTCAGTTCCTGAGGACGGCTACAATGAGACAACCCACCATGTACTCCTACATGGCCTCTCACCGCTACCTTTACCAAATTGTGTTCACACACTTAACTCACACACAGTAGGACATGTTCAACACCATTCCGATTCATACCCGATGAATCAGACCCGACTCAACTCTAAGCAGTAGCAGGCATGACAAACAAACATGAATGAGTAGGCACATCAGGGCTCAAACAACTCCTACTCATGCTAGTGGGTTTCATCTAATTACTGTGGCAATGACAGGTCATGCAAAGGATAAAGGGGTTCAACTACCGCAGCAAGTAACAGTTGAATCGTTGTTGTCTTAATGCAGTAAAAGAGAGCAGGAGCGAGAGAGTGGGATTGTATCGGAATGAACAAGGGAGTTTTGCTTGCCTGGCACTTCTGAAGATAATATAGCTCTTCATCGGTGTCATCGAACTCATCGTCGGAACATCGTCTATTGAGAGGGGACAGTTACCGGCAAACAAGAAGGAAACACAATCAATGCAATGCAACAATATGATGCATGATCATGACATGGCAATATGATGTGTTTTGACTAATGCATACTAGGACAGGTTGATTTGAACCCATTTGAATCAAAGATTCAAATGTAAGCTCATTTATAAAGTCATAATGGTGCATTATCTTGTTTCACCTAAACAGCAAGGTTACAGTGTTCTAACATGCATGAAAATGGTACAGATGGATAGATTGGATTTTTTTTGATCATTTTTCATATATAAATCTTTGCATTTGGAGCTACGGTTGAATTTCTATGAATTTTGGAAGTTTATACTATTTTCTGGAATTTCCTGAATAAGATTAAATCCAGAAATTCCTTTACTGCGTCAGCAATGTGTAAGCCTGGCGTCAGGAGGTCAAAGGGGCTGGTCCAGGTCAAACCTGACGACCGGGCCCCACACGTCAGCTGGTCAGCTAATTGACAGGGTTAATTAACACTAACTTAATCCTAAACTAGAAATTGGTTAGGGGCTGGCCCCACATGTTAGTGAGTCAGGGGGAAGTCAAACAGGGTCAACCCGGGTCAAACTCGCCGGAGTTGACCCGGCGCTTGTCGCCGGCAAGGCCAGAGACGGCGGAGGGGCTCGGGATTCCTCCTCCGGCGACCAAATGGCCGGCGGAGGGCATCTATGCGACGGGGAGGCTCGTCCGCGTCGAGTGGGGCAAGCGGTGTGTGCGGGGGTGGCCGGAGATGATGCCGGCGTCGAGCCAGGCGGCGGCCGGAGTTCGGGCGTGCACGGGAATGACGCTAGGAGGCACGGCAGGGGGCGCAGAAGGATGCTACGGCCTCCTAGGGGTGCACTGAGCACGGTGACACGCTCGGACGCGTGCTTGCACGGCCGTAGCCACGACGGTGACATGGCCGACGGCGAGGAGCGCTCGGGCTCGAAGGGGGCGGTGGCTACGCGGCGCAAATGAGCAAGGGGGGAAATGGGGATCGAAGGAGAAGCTCACGGGGAGTGCAGCGGTGGTCTTGTGGAGCTCGGGGAAGCAATGGAGCGGGCGCACGGTCGCCGGCGATCTCGGCGGACCGAGGTTGAAGAAGACGGCGATGGCGGTGCTGCGGTGCGTCCGGGGCCTCGTGGCTAGGTGGAGAGGTAGAAGGGGTCGAGGCGGAGCCTCTGGGCGCGTCGGTGAGGCGAGGGGGAGGCGGTGGCTGCGGTGGTGGCGAGCGGCGTCGGCGGCAGCGCTTGGGTGCCCACAAACAGAGAGAGGAGAGGGAGCAGAGGTGGGGAAGAGAGAGCTGCGAGGGGAACAGGGGGGAAAGGACTCGGGCGTCTCCGTGGCGCGTTCAGAAGAGCCGGGGCGTCGCGGTGGAAGCAGGAGCTGGCGCGCGCGCGGCGACCACGCTCCTTGCCTACTGGCGCGGGTAGGAAGACGACAGAGGGGGATGCGGTGGTGGGCTGGGCCGGCCACTTGGGCCAAGTGGGCTGCCAGGTGAGCGCCAGGTAGGTTCTCTCTCTCTCCCTGGTTTCTATTAAATGAAGTTTTCTGTTATTCTGTAAACTTCAGGGCTTTACTAAAAATGCCAGGGCATTTCCAAAAATCATAAAACTAATCATGACTACTGTTTAGAATATATCCCACAGTAAACATTTTAGTTTAGGATTATTTGAGCATTTAAAATATTTTATATCTTTTAAATGCCCAAATGCAAATACAATATGAATTAACCCAGAGCCCAATATGTCATGCAAAAATGTGGATCACCTCTGGTTACTGTTTCCAGCATTTTCCATAAATGATGAACATTTTTGAAAGCCATTTGGATTCACTGAAAATATTTTAGTTGAACCTAGTTGGATTCCTTAATGCTAGGGTTTAAACAACCCCCATTTCAAATTTCTTTGGAATTTAAACATGATGATATGGTGATCATGCAAGGACAAGCAAAGGCTAAACTGGGGTTGTGACACAAGACCATCCCAATCGCCTGGCCCTTTGCAGTTTGGGGCCTGGATATGGTGGGACCATTCAAGATGGCACGAGGTGGCCTAACTCACCTACTTGTCGCAGTGGACTAGTTCACCAAGTGGATAGAAGTGAAACCCATCAAGAAGTTGAATGGTCCGACAGCCATGAATTTCATCTCCGACATCACAATTCGGTACGGCATACCGCACAGCATCATCACCGACAACCACACCAACTTTGCCAAGGGCGCTTTGGCCCGTTTATGCGCGACGCAGGGCATCCGACTGGACTTAGCGTCCGTTGCCCATCCGCAGTCAAACGGCCAGGTGGAGCGGGCGAATGGCCTCATCCTGTCCGGCATCAAGCCTCGGCTGATCGAACCGTTGGAGCGTTCGGCCGGCTGTTGGCTTGACGAGTTGCCAGCCGTCCTCTGGAGTCTGCGCACTACTCCGAACAAGTCAACCGGTTTCACACCATTCTTCCTCGTCTATGGTGCTGAAGCCGTCATCCCAACGGATATAGAGTTCGACTCCCCGCGAGTCACGATGTACACCAAGGAGGAAGCAGAAGAAGCACGACAAGATGGCGTCGATCTGCTGGAAGAGGGCCGGCTGTTGGCACTCAGCCGGTCTAGCATCTACCAGCAGAGCCTGCGCCGATACTGCAACAGGAAGGTCAGGCCGAGATCCTTCCAAGAGGGCGACCTTGTGTTCCGACTGATCCAGCGAACAACCGGCCAGCACAAGTTGTCGGCGCCTTGGGAAGGCCCCTTCATCATCAGCAAAGTGCTGGGCAACAACTCCTACTACCTGATCGACGCTCAGAAGCCCCGAGCACGCAAGAGGGACGACTCCGGCAAAGAGACAGAATGACCATGGAACGCAAATCTTCTCCGAAGATTTTTCAGTTGATGCAGTATGTACCACGCTACCCTTTTGTATTGAAGTACCAAGACTTTGGGCCCCCCGAGACAAGCTCGGGGACAGCCCTTTTTTGTTATTTGTACGATAAGTATTATGCTTCCGAGTATGCTACTCTTTGTTATGATGCTTGGCACCGGGCTCGACTAGTCGGCCCGGGGACTCGCCGTCTTGCGCTATGAAAACGCTTCCTGCAGTTGGACAAGTAGTGTGTGGCGCCTAAGCCGTCTCCTGTCAGAAGCCGCAGCTCGTAGAGCGACTGTCTGGTGGGCAGGAGTAAGGAAGAAGGGGCACCCACATGAAAATTGGCTAAGGACTCAAAGTGTAAACATAGCTTAAAGCCGGCTTTCCAGCCGTTCCTCGCAAAACCGACTCCTGAGTAGTCGGCTTGCGGTTTCTATCCGACTTGCTAAGAAAACTCTAGAATGGCTAAGTACTTGCCTTCCCAAAGTAGACAAGTATTTGATCTAGCGGCAGTCCGCAGAGCGGTTGTCCGAGTGACAAAGACGACATCTAAGGGAAGGCGGCAAAGGAAAAAGCCAAAAGAGCAATAAGCAAGAAATGATAGAACCCAGATAAATATTTACATAACATAGGCCCTTGGCCGAATCCTCGAGCGGAAGTTAAAAATACACCCCGCGGGGGAATTGTGCGAATTAACAAAGTTCTTCAAGAAACTACTAAAACAGATAAATAAAGACAAGGCGGCAGCCTACGAAGCAGCAGACGAGTTTGGGGGCTCGGAGGAGATGGCGGTGTCGGACGTTGGGGCGGCCGTCTGAGCAGTCTCGGCTTGACCGCCTCCAGCGGCAGTCGGCTCGGTTGGGCGCGGCTCGTTGCTGGAGGCGCGGTCGAGCTGAGGCTGATCGCCCGCTCCGTCTTCTGGCGCCTCCATCTCGCCTCCGACCTCCGCCTCGCCTTCCTCCTCGGCACTGGAGCCGATCACCTCCGTCGAGTCCTCGTCGTAGTCCGGGTTCATCCCAAACCACTCCGGTGGTGCCTCCTCGCCGTTGTCAGCTCGCTCAGGAATGAAGACGTTGGTATCGGCGTACTCGGCGATCGCCGCGGCGCGCTTGACAAGGGCGTCCTCCATGGCTGCCAGCTCCGGCTGGGCTTCGGCCCGGAGCGTGGCCAGCTGGTCCAGGTCCAGGTCTGGATACCATGCCTTGACAAACTCCAAGGCTTGACGTGCTCCAGCCCATGCCGAGGAGCCTTTCCAAGCCTCCAGACGGCCTGCTGCGACCTCCAGCCAGTCGGCAGTCCGACTGGGAGTGCGCATAATCGGCATGTCTGGCCACAAGGCAGCAATCGCCTGGGCACCGACACATTGAAGCCGGCGCAGCATCCGGTGAGCCGGCCGCAGGCGAGCCTCGATGCTCAAAAGCTGCTCATCAAGGGTCCGGGGGGCATTGGCGGCAACCTCCTCGCCATCTGCCCTCCGCGCGTCGCGATCGGCCTCAATGGCCTGAGTGGCAGCTTGTGTATGGCCCGGGAAGAAGTCTTCTAAGACAAAAAGAAGCAAGTTAGAAGAAGTTAGAATCGGCCCGACCTACAGTCGGCTGCTCAAAGAAAGAGAGTAAAGAAAACTCACCATCAACGATATCCTCAATCTCGTGGAAGCCGGAGGTCAGCACCGCCTCCTTGTTGGTCCAGGAGGAGCGCTCGGTCTCGAACTCGGCCAAGAGTTCAGTCTCTTTCTTCTCCGCCTCCTCCTGCGCCTTCTTGAGCAGCTCCTTCTGCTCCACCAACTGCGCAGACAGCAGGTTGTGCTCTGTGACGAGCTTGCTGCATTCCACCTCCTTGGCGCGCAAGGCGGTGTTGGCTTCTCCCAGCTGCTGCTGAAGAATGATGTTGGCCTCTAAAGAAAGAAGAAAAAAGATGCAAGTCGTCAGCAAAGAAGGTCGCCAGGAAGATCCGGCCCGACTGCGCAGCAGTCGGCCCGAATCTCGGGGACTACAACCCGCGGGTGCGGCAGCGCGCCACCGCAAAGAAGGAAACTCACTCCGGCTCTCCGACAAGTCGGCAGTCCGCTTGCCCAGCTCTTCAACGTTGCGGTTGAAGACGGTGACCCGGAGGTTGTGGTAATCCTGTGATAAGCATTTCTAAAACAAGAATAAGCATTTGGAACTCGGCAATAGAGTTCCGACCCGCCTGCTCAGCAGCCGGCCCGGAACTCGGGGACTACACCCAGTGGGTGCGCTGGCGCGCCCCCACAGAGAAGAGCAAGAAAAAACAAAGTCAAAGGAAACCATAGCCGAATGGCCGCTCACGACGCCAGAGGCGCCTTGCTGCAGCTCTGGATGGCGTCGCCTTCGGCTCGCAGCTTCGCCTGGACGTCCAGGAGCGCCTGGTTCAGCAGGCCTGTGCCGCCTCCTCGCACCCACCCGACGGGCGCAGCGCTCATCGCCTCAACGTCTGGGATGGCCGAGCTAGCTGCGCCGGTCTCCAGGGGGCGTGGCGCTGAAGTCGCCTTCTCCAGACGGCGACGCGTTGGCGAGGCGACTTGGAGGAGTAGATTCGCCATGGCTACGTCCGGCGGCACCGACGGTTCCGCCGGCTGTTCACCTCACGCGCTTCCCGATGGCGGCGGAGGCGGTGGTGGCGGCACAACTGTGTCCAGCCCGTGGGCCTCGCCGCCCTCCCTCTCCATAATGGGATGCTCCCCGCCGACTTCCCCAGTATGCTTCGAGAAATCCGAAGGCGGCGGCGCCGAGTTCAACGGGATGACGAGCGGTGCCGACTGGCGGCGCGCGGCTTCATCTGCTTGCCGCCTTGCCGCGATGGCGGCTTCGGCGTCATCCAGTTTCTTCTGGGCAGAGGCAGCCGCCTTCTCGGCCTCCGCCTTCTCTCGGCGGGCGTCTTCGTCCTCGTCATGCTTCTCCCGCGCATTCTGCTCCGTCGCCTCCTGGAGATCGGCGGCGGGGTCAATGCGTCGAGTGGCGGCAGACGACTCTGCCGACCCCCTGATGGAGGCGGCGGTGACCCTCCCGAGGGAGAGAGGAGCCCTGGAACAGGGAAAGCATACAAAAGACCTGGACAAAATCCACCAGAAGATAAAACAAGACAAAAGACGAAAGAACTTACGCAGAAGTCAGCGGCGGCATCTTCACTTCCTTGCGGAAGCGTTGGGCCCTCGCGACCGCCTCTTCCCGCTTGGTCGCGGTGGCCGCCCCCTTGAACTTCTTCTCCCGGCCGCCAGTGGAACTCGGCGCGGCCCGACGCTTCCTCGCGCCGCCTAGACCTCCCAAGGCGGCGGACGAGCTCGCGCCGTGATGGCCGGCTCTTGACTGGTGGCGCGGGGCGACTTCCCTGTCTTCGCCGACGGGCCAGTCGGCAAAGGTGGCCGAGGGCCTGAGGCCGCCTTCCTCTCCTCTGCCGCCTCCGCCAGCGTTGACCTCCATCGCCGCCGCCCCCAGGTCGGGGTCATCAACGTCACTCTCCGCTCGGTTGGGGGCGAACTGGCGGGCCGGCCCTGCGGAGCCGGCCGAGGGCTGGACGAGAGGATTCTGATTCGAAGGATAAAAGGATAAGGAGTCGGATTAGGCTGCAAAAAGAAAAAGAAGAAGAAGAAAGACAACTTACAATCGACGGGGGGTTGGCGCGCGAGTACGACTCCATGCCGAACCGCCAATCCTCCGAGAGGCCGCAGTTCGTGATGAAATTCACCGTGTCCGCCACCTCCGCGTGGGGCATGTCCTTGGTGCACATCCGACTGGGGTCCCGGTGGCCGCTCATCTGACAGATCAGATGAGGCCGGCCTTGGAGCGGGAGGACTCGGCGTGCCACCAAGACGGCTTGCAAGTCGGCCCCAGTCAGACCCGCCGACTGCGTCAGCACTCGGAGTTGTGCAACGGTGGTGGCACCAGCCGGAGTCAGCGTCTTGGCGCGGTAGGACCAGCTGGGGAGCCTCCCAGCCGGCGCGCCGGCTTCGTAAGCCGGCAGATTGACCCAGTCACCATCTGGGGCGACGTTCTTCACGTAGAAGTAAGAGCGCTGCCACATCTTCACCGACTTGATTAGCTGGATGGCGGGGAATGGGTTGTCGGCCACCGTTCTCCGCATCGCGATGAAGGCGCCACACTGGGCTGGCACGCCGGCGACGTGCGTGCCGAGCTTGGACTGAAAGAATTCTCCCCACAGCTCGATGGTGGGGAGAACGCCGAGGAAACCCTCGCACAAAGTGGTGAAGGACGCCAGCAGCACCACCGTGTTCGGGGTGAGGTGGTGCGGCTGGAGGCCATGGAACTCCAAAAACGAGCGGAAGAACCTGCTCGCCGGCAGCCCTAGGCCGCGCATGAGGTGCGAGCGAAACACGAGCTGCTCGCCCTCCTCCGGCGCCGGTGTCACCTCCTTCACCGGCGGGGCACGGGCCTGCATGAGGTTCGCGTCGGGGAGGCGACGCGTCTTGTGGAGGAAATCAATGATGTCGTCATCAATCTCAGAGCTGTCCCACACGCCGGAGCGCACGACGGCGGGCGCGGCGGCAGAAGATGAGCTCATCGCTGCAAGCAGGACGTGGTTCGGCGCAGCAGCGGCTGGAGGAAGAAGAAAGAGGAAGAAGCAAAGGGAAGCGGGGGAGAGCGGGCGCGCGTGCTTCGCCTCCCCGCTCCCCCCGCCTACTTATAGGCCTAAGGGCTGAGAAGCCAAGGGGGCGTCGTGGGATTAACTGCGCCCACGCCCCCATGACCCCCATGATTTACCACACGAGTTACTGCGCGTAGTTACTGCGCTGGAATCCCAACCGCCCGCACGGCCGCAGCAGATCCATTCAAAGGCCGAGGCACGATAATGGAGGGTCCCACCTACAGGCCTGTCCCGTCGCGCGCGTGGGCTGGCAGACAGGCCCGGCCACGTGGCACCCCCCGGCAGGTCCGCGGCTGTCGGATTTCGGGTTCCGGCTGACCCTTAAGGTTCGAACTCTGGGGTGCGCGCAGAGATAGTGCCCTCTACCTCTCCGTCTCGCAAGGATCTAACTACTCAAAGAACAACACAAAATACACAGGGTTTATACTGGTTCGGGCCACCGATGTGGTGTAATACCCTACTCCAGTGTGGTGGGTGGATTGCCTCTTGGGCTGAAGATGATGAACAGTACAGGGGAGGACAGCCTCGCGAGGGCGTGTTCTAGCCGGGACGATGAACTGCTGGTGGAGTTCAGCCGCCCTTCTCTCTCTCTCTCACTCTCTCTGATTGTCTCTGTTTACTCAGACTCTTGATACCCTGTCTCCATCCTTCTACTCTGGGTACCTCATGCCTCTACCCTGTGGGTGGCTAGTCCTATTTATAGGCAAGGGCCCTGGGCCTCTTCCCAAATATTGAGCGGGAAGGGCGCCAACAATTGGCCAATTTGAAGGGGAACATCCAGTACACTTATCCTGACTAAAGTTGGTTCTTGCCTGCCAAAGGCCCTGTGGTGACGCCGTTCTGGGCTCCACGATGACCTCCTTCCCACCGTTGAACTGGTCTTGGTCTTGTTGCACCGAAATGGATGCCTTTGCTTGATCCTCTCGCCTGCGCTTGCCCCTTTGCACCAAAGAGGAAAGGGAGAACACTGCGCGGGCTAGCGCCCGCCTGGCGCCCCTGGTCGTCATGGCTTGCGTCATGGGCACCTCGCGAGGTACCCTGCCTTGATCTCTCCGCCTCCTCATGAGCTAGCCTATTGAGGCCGCACCTGAGGAAGCACCGTGTCGTCCGCCCCGCGAGGCTTGGCCCCTCGCGAGGGTATTGGGTCTTGTGTTGATGAAGATGGGCCGTGCTGGGCCCCCTTTGAGCCACGCCGCAGGCCGCAGGCAGGCAAGTTAGGGACCCCCGTTCCCAGAACACCGACAGTAGCCCCCGGGCCCAAGGCGCGCCCAGACTTGGCCGTGCTGAGAGGCGAAGGGGCAAGGGCGAAGCGCCGCGGGCCCTAACAGCCTGCGGCCTTGGGCGCCGCATGGCGGTTGATTGGACGTGAGCGCCTCCGCAACCGCACTAGTTAAAGGCGCAACGTCTGCCCAGGCTTTGCTCTTCTCTTTCTCCTGTCGCAGCCCAGATCCCCTTTCTTGCGCCTCTCCTTCCTCCAAACTCCTAGATCTGCTCCCCTGTGTGACCTAGGAAGACATGGCGCCGCGTCAGCCTCCTGCCGAAGCTTGGTTCTCGCCGGCTCTAGACCTGCGCAATGTGTCGGAGGCGAGCCTTGCCCGGTTGCGCCGGATGGCGGCGGCGCAGGGCATCGACGGGGCGCAGGTGTTCAAGGTCGGCTCCCCCACCCCCGAGGGCCGAGGGAGCACCTTCTACCCTCTCTTCGTAAGCTAGTTGTCACATCCCACCTAGCTCATGCACTAGAGTGTGCATCATGTTTACTTTTGACAGAAATTTGAAATGGGGAAGCCAGAACCCCCAGCACCCCTCCTGAAATCAACTAGGGTTTACTAAAAATATTTTCAATGAACCTGAAATGCCTTTCTAAAAAGTTCACCCTCTTTGTCTTGGGTTGAAACCTCTGACAAAAATGGTGCATATTTTTCTAGGTCAACAGAAGGTCATTGAATTAATGCATTAGTATTTGAATTTGGGCATTTAAAATTTATAAAATATTTCAAATGCTCAAATATCTCCAAACTAAAATGTTCCTGGCTGGAAATATTCTAACTAAGGACCAGGTGCAGTTTGGTGATTTTAGGAGTTGTTTTAGTATTTTTAATAAGTCTACAAAGTCACAGAAAAATAGAAAAAGGAAACAAAAATGGGAAACTTACCTGCACTTACCTCCCTGGCCTGGCCCAGTGGCCAACAGGCCGGCCCAGCCGACTGGCCAACGCCAGTCGTCGTCTCCACCGCGCCAGGAGGATGCCGGGCGCGTGGTCGCCGCACGCCGCGCGCATGCGCGCCACGGCAGCTGCCTGCCTGCCCCTCCCCTCCTCGCTCTGGTTTCGGACGACGCCACGCGCTGCCACCCCCTCGCCCTCTCTCTCACTCTCCCTCCTCCCTGGATGTCGCCCTCTCCCGCGAACGCCGAGCGCCACCGTCGCCGCTGCTCGCCGTGGCCGTAGCCACCGCCTCCCCCTCGCCTCCCAGTCGTGCCCAGGAGCTCCGCCTCGTCGCCAGCTACCTCTCCGTTAAGCCACGCGCCTCGGGAGGCCCTGGAGAGCCGCCTCGCTGCCGTCTTCGCCGCCGGCCGCCGTGGATCTTCACCGCCCGCACGTCGCCGTCCGGCCGTCCCCAAGCTCGCCGACGACGCCTCCGGAACCACCGTGAGCTTCTACGCCGTTCCCCCTCCTTCCCGTGCTATCTTGCCTCGCCTAGCTAGCTCAGCTGCCGTGCCCGAGGCCTCATCGTCGCCGGCCATGGCGCCTCCGTAGCCAGGGCCCAAGCTAGCCGCTCCTGAGCGCGTCACCGTGCTCCTGGTGACGCCAGGAGGCCGTAGATGCCTCCGCAGCCCCCGCCGTGCCCCGTAGCTGTGCTCCTGCTCGAGATCGAACTCCGGCCGCCGCCCTGAGCTCCGCTCCGGCGAGCTCCGGCCGCCCCCGCCTCTCCCATCTGCTCCAATCGGTGTGGACGAGCGCGGGCTTCGCTCCCGTGGTCTCCGCGCGTCCATTCGCCGCCTGTAGCGCAACTCCGGTGAAGAACCGCCGCGGCTCGAGGTCGTCGCCGGCAAAACTCCGGCGAGGCCGACGTGGCGTCATTAGCGCCTAATCCCGCAACCTAAACCCCCCCCCCCTAAGCCACTGACCGTGGGCCCCAGGGCCAAGTCAAACCCCGGTCAGCGCGGGTTTGACCGGGTTTAGCCTCTGTGTCACTGACGTGTGGCCCCCACACGTCAGGTTGACTAGTCAGCGCGGTTGACTTGCTGACGCAAGCATGATGCAGTGCTGACGCAATTATTTATTTTCTGGATTTAATTTTAAACAGGAAATTCCAGAAAATGATATAAACTTCTAAAATTCATATCAATTCAACCGTAGCTCAGTTTGAAATAAGTTATATATGAAAAATTATCAGAAAAATGCAAGCTATCCATCTGTACCAGTTTCATGCATGAAAAACCAAGTTAAACCCACTGTTTAGGCCCTACAAGATGATACACTAATATGGTCTTAATAAATGAATTTCCATTTGAATCTTTGGTTCAAATAGGTTCATTCCCTTCTGGTTTAACTTGCACTAGGTCAGGACACATTCATATTGCCATGTCATAGCATGCATCATATTGTTGCATATCGCCATGTATTGATTGTGTTCCGTTGTGTTCACCGTGGTAGGTTCTGCCTCCGAGGATATCTCCGAGTATCCAACTGAAGGGCAGTATCCCACGACCACTCCATCAGGCAAGCAACCCATTGATCATTCCGATACAAACCCATGTTCTCGCTTCTGCTCTCGTTTACTGCATTAAGACAACGTGTTTCAAACTGCTGTGTGTTACGGTAGTTGAACCCACTTCCTTTGCATGACCTGTCATTGCCACAGTAACTAGATGAAACCCACTAGCATGTGTAGGAGTTGATTGAGCCAATATATGTGTGTGTTCCTACCATGCTATGCTTGCTATGCTTAGAGTTGTGTCAGGTCTGGCTCATCGGGATGATGAACTGGAGTGAAAGGTTGTGTCGGTGACAAGAGTGAAGTGTTGAACACGATTTGGTAAAGGAATCGATGAGAGGCCATGTAGGAGTACATGGTGGGTTGTTTCATTGAGGCCGACCTTAAGAACTGAGATCTGTGTGTGTGATTTAAGGTTCAGTTACTACCACACATTGGGATCCTTAATTGACTCTCTCGGCTTCTTGATCACGCTTGTCCTCTGTCCAAGAGTTGCAAAGTAGTTTCTGGTGTTTGTAGCATGCTGGGGGCCGCACGCGGCGCTGACCATCGGGGTGGGCTGTGTTGCGGTAGGCACGTGGCACGGTGTACCGACTCGCCCGTTTGGTATGTCTCGGGAACCCTGTTCACATCGTTCGGGGCCGTTAGTGGAAACCTCGGCCGGACTCCCTGCGGATGGAACCCGAATAGGCGATAAACCTGGACTAGAGACTTGAGTGTTTAGGTAGGCCGTGGCCGACACCCTCGTTGGGCTTCCGCTTGAAGGTTGCCGAGTACATGTCGTGTAAACGGCGATAAGTGGTGAGAGCGTGTGTGAAGAAGTACACCCCTGCAGGGTATAAATCTATTCGAATAGCCGCGTCCGCGGTAAAGGACTACTTGGTCACCTATACAGTTCATAGATAAGTTAAATGGATACTACTAAAAATCTCAAGATAAGTGTGAGTACCGCGGATGGCCCTCTCGTAGGATGGCGAGAGAGGATCCACGGTGGAGTATTGTGTTGGTGATAGTGGACTCGTGTGCGACAAATGATTTACAAGTGGTGTCTATCGTAGGATAGCTTAGCCAAGAGTCAAAGCTGGCTTGCTGCAACAACCCCACTACCTTCTTGAGAATGTGCATGTATGATAGGTTCCTGTTGTAAGACTTGCTGAGTACCTCCGTACTTATGTTGCTTTAATCATGTTTTTCAGACGACTGCACCAACCCCTCTGATGGGTTCTATGTAGACCTCGACGTTGACGAGTGACTTATCACCAGGTGGTGATCCAAGACTTGTGAAGGGTCGTTGTAGATAGACAGGCTTTGTCAAGCCTTCTTTCTTTCTAGTGTCTGTACTCAGACTACTTTGCTTCCACATGTGCTTGAATGTTTGTATGACTTGAGTGTTGGGTCATGTGACCCCTATCTGTATGGATGATATGTATGGCTCCTCGGAGCCTTCTAGATAAAGTACTTGAGTCGTAGAGTACTGTTGTGATGCCATGTTGTATTTACTCATATCGGGCATATTGTGTGTATGATTGAAATGCTTGGTATGAGTGGGATCCGACTATCTACTTGTTTATCCTTGGCAGCCTTTCATATGGGGAAATGTAAGTCTAGTGCTTCTGAGCGATAGTAGTCCGCTACAGCCCGGATCACCGGAGTCCTGCTAGCCCAGCACTACTGCTTGGAACACTTGACTGGCCGGCATGTGTTTCACGTCGTTCCTATGTCTGTCCCTTCGGGGAAATGTCACGCGCTGTTATTCGGAGTCCTGCCTAGCCTGCTACAGCCCGGGTTACCGGAGTCCTGTTAGCCCAGTGCTACAGCCCGAATAAATATGTTGATGACCGACATGCTCGATGTGATTCATGTATGCCTGTCCTCATAGGCTAGCGCCGCTTTGGGATCACGACTAGCCATGTCGGCCCGGGTTCTCTGTCATATGGATGCTAGCGACACTATCATATACGTGAGCCAAAAGGCGCAAACGGTCCCGGGCCAGGTAAGGTGGCACCCGTGGGAGTACCGTGCGTGAGGCCGCAAAGTGATATGATGTGTTACACGCTGGATCGATGTGGCTTAGGATCGGGGTCCTGACAGCGTTGGCATCAGAGCCGGACTGTCTGTAGGTTCGCTAAGCCAAACTGGTCGATGTCGAGTCTAGAAATGCTTTAGTTATATGTAGGGGAATTGATTGTGGGAGGGAACGTAAGGCTCTTTTACTCCTTTACCTTATGCCCTCTATTCTGAGTCATTCTCTTCTCATTCTACGTGGGTTAAGGACTAGGCTCTCTGCTCTCTATCAGGTTCACGTGTTACTAAATCCGTAGTAACTTATAGGATTGTTGGATACAACCCAGTTCAGTTCTACTAAAGTTTAGTATGTTGCCAATTGAACCAGAACCTTGATATGTTGTTGTTGAGTGGTTTCGCAAACTGTTGTGGATGTCTCAATTCTTTTTCTGAGCATTTACAGCCGTTATGCTGTCCAATTTCATCCAGAAATTCTAATGCTTTTGCACTATTTTGTGCTTTCAGATGGCTACCCGTCCCCAAAACCAAGTGGTTCGTCTGACCCGTTGCATCGGTGTATGTGGTCATACCGCCACGTTGGTTCGAGTGATGGTTGAGGCAGGTTACCGATGGTACCCTGAATACACCGTCGAAGAGCAGTTTAGAGATTTTAACCAGAGCCAATATCTGTGCACGGTCAGGATATATCCATCATATCCCGGAGCCACGGAACCACTCCACCGTTCTTATGGACTCGGGATCACTATTGGGATGTCCGTTCAAGATGCAGCCTACTCGATGATGACCATTATGCGAGCTAGAACTACCTTGTTGAGCAACACTGAATTTCGCTACATGCCAGCATCCCTCCCTGGGGCGCATGGTTACCTTCAGGGCATGTACAGTGATGCATCCCATGAGGACTCACTCCTTTGCACCACTACTGAGATGTTGGAAGATAAGGACCATGAAAACCGGGCCTTGCGTATGGAGCTCTTTAATGCTCGTGCTGATCATTGGGCCACCTTGACGAGGTTTGCACCTGCTGTGCAAGCCGGATACATGGACACGAGAGACTTGTACCCTGTGCGGGCTAGTCTGCCAGACTTCATGGAATGGCGTGAGGTGGGAGGCATCACCCCTCCTCGTGGGCCTCTTCTGCCGCCATCTGTTGGACCGAGGCCGCACCCAAGTCCCTATGGTCCACAAGCACCGCAGGACCGTCTGTTCCCAGATGACCATGTTCCGCTCCCAGGTCTGGGTGGTGACTTCTATGAGGACTTCTACGGAGCCGTCTGAGCTAGTAGCAGTCTCGCTAGTATTGTAATAGTTGTATGTCCACCGTCCTGCGTGATTGTGGAATATAACTTAGTGTGTATCAATTCCGGAGGTGTAGAAAAATAATGTATGGGAGCTTGGAATGCCTCCGATGAGATGTAACGTCTTTCGTCTTAGTTGTACTTCAGCTTGAGCTTGTACTAAACTATGTATGATGTGTATGACCGTTGGTATATATATGGCAGTTTCTATATTACCATGTCATACGGATGATCATCTCTGCATTCCTTGTTACCCATTACATTCCGCACTTCTTTGGCCAGATTTTGCCATCCTATTTTAAATCGTTGTTTTGTTTTCCCAGGATGGTCAACACCCGCAGCAACCCTGCTGCTTCGGAGCAGGGAGAAGCTAGTGCACCTAGAGAGGAAAGTCTGCCTCAACCACCTTCTCTGGCCGAAGTGATGCTGGAGGCAGAGCGCAACAGGCGCGACACCAACTGCTTGTTAGAGCGGATTGAGCAGAACACTGCATGCCAGCAGAGGATCAATTCGGTGTCCATCAATGACTTTGTCAAGCTGTACCCGCCAAAGTTCAATCATTCCATCGAACCTCTCGATGCGGATGACTGGCTCCGCAGCATCGCCCACAAGCTACGTTCTGCCAACGTGGCTGAAGATGATAAAGTCACCTTTGCTGCCTATCACCTTGAAGGTCCTGCCAGCCTTTGGTGGGAGAATTATGAAGCTATGCGCCCGGTCGGCCAACTCACTACTTGGGCTGATTTCAGTGCCGCTTTTCGTGAGCATCATATCCCGGAAGGCCTCATGGATCACAAGAGGGAGGAGTTTTGTAACTTCACCCAGGGGAAGCTGACTGTGGATGCATACAGTCGCGAGTTTGGGAAGCTTGCACGCTATGCTCCCGAAGAGGTATCCACCGATGCCAAGAAGCAGGCAAGGTTCCGCAAGGGACTTAGCCCTGAGCTCCGACGTGACCTTCTTCTGCATGAATGCATTTCTTTTCCGAAGCTAGTCAATAAGGCCATCAGTGCCGAGACGGGGCAGAACGATTTTGAAGCTTCACGCAAGCACTCCCGTGACTATGGATCTTCATCCGGCTCTGGATCTCAGAAGCGCCGGGTCTGGATTCCAAATTCTGCTATGCCACCCAGGTATACCCCGAGGCCATCCTTTGAGGCGCCTCGTCCCAACCAACAGTATGTGCCGCCCAAGACTTTTGGTGGCCCCACTGCCAATACTGCTCCACGCCCCAATATGATAACTTGCTTCAAGTGTGGTGAGCCGGGCCACTACATCCGTGAGTGTCCCCAGAACAACCCCAGTCAGTTCGGAAAGTCTGTTGGACGTGGTAAGTCAACAGCAAAGGTGCTTGTCGCCAAGCCAGCCACCACTGCTCGTGGCCATGTCAACTACGTTTCAGCTGAAGAAACTCAAGAGGACCCCAACGTCGTTCTCGGTACGCTCCTTGTTAATTGCCATCCGGCAACTGTTCTCTTTGATACTGGAGCATATCATTCATTTATTTCTGAGAGCTATGCTCGTTTGCACAACACCACCTTTTGTGACATGCCCACCTCCATGGTAATTCAAACCCCTGGTTCTAAGTGGCAAACCTCTAGGATCAGCCATGGAAATGAAATTCTTGTTGACAGATTGGTCTTCCTTGCGTCACTAATAGCTCTCAAGTCCTCAGACATAAACATCATCTTGGGTATGGACTGGATGTCAGCTCATTACGCCAAGATTGACTGCTCAACTAGAACTGTTCAACTTACCCATCCATCGGGCAAGACAGTCAATGTTTTGACCCGAGTATCTGAGCGTCAGCTCTACTCTCTAAATGCCAATCCCCTTCCAGACCTCGAAGATATTCCGGTAGTCCGTGACTTCTCGGATGTCTTTCCAGAGGAACTGCCAGGTGTTCCACCTGACAGAGATGTCGAGTTCGTGATAGACCTTGTTCCAGGAACCGTCCCAATCTCTAGGAGACCTTATAAGATGGCACCCCTAGAACTAGCTGAGCTTAAGAAACAACTCGATGAGTCCTTGCAAAGAGGTTTCATCCGTCCTAGTTCATCTCCATGGGCTTGCCCCGTCCTCTTCGTCAAGAAGAAGGATGGAACGGATCGGATGGTTGTAGATTACCGACCTGTCAATTTGGTCACTATCAAGAACAAGTATCCGCTCCCCAGGATCAACGACCTGTATGATCAGCTCGCAGGATCCTCAGTCTTCTCCAAGATGGATTTGAGGTTGGGCTACCATCAAATCAAAATCAAGAACGGGGACATTCCCAAAACGGCCTTTGTCACTCGTTACGGCCAATACGAGTACACCGTCATGTCCTTCGGTTTAACCAATGCTCCAGCCACTTTCTCTCGGTTAATGAACTCGATCTTCATGGAGTACTTGGATAAATTCGTCGTGGTATACCTCGATGATATACTCATCTACTCCAAGAATGAGGAAGAACATGCCGAACATCTAAGGTTAGTATTGATGAAACTTCGAGAGCATCGCCTTTATGCCAAATTCTCCAAGTGCGAATTCTGGTTGCCAGAAGTGACCTACCTGGGCTATGTAATCTCTGGTAAGGGCATTGCTGTCAATCCCGAGCGAGTTCAAGCTGTCCTTGACTGGACTCCACCTGAAACGGTTAAGCAAGTTCGGAGTTTTCTTGGTTTAGCGAGCTATTGCCGCCGCTTCGTCGAGAGTTTCTCCAAGGTTGCTAAGCCTCTAACTGAACTCCTCGAGAAAGATAAAAAGTTTGAGTGGACCCCACAGTGCGAGTTCAGCTTTCAGGAACTGAAAAGACGCCTGACGTCTGCTCCCGTACTGGTACCACCAGACTTCTCTAAGGACTTTGTTATCTACTGCGACGCCTCGCGACAAGGACTAGGTTGCATACTCATGCAAGATCGTCATGTGATTGCCTACGCATCTCGACAGTTGCGTCCACATGAGGATAATTATCCCACACATGATCTAGAGCTTGCAGCAGTAGTCCATGCACTCAAAACCTGGCGACATTACCTTCTGGGTAATCGTTGCGAAATCTACACTGATCACCAAAGTTTGAAATATATCTTCACCCAGCCGGATTTGAATCTCAGGCAAAGACGTTGGGTCGAGTTGATCTCGGATTACGACTTAGGAATAACTTACACCCCAGGCAAAGCCAATGTCATGGCTGATGCACTTAGTCGTAAATCTTATTGTAACAATCTGATGTTACAACAAGGTCAACCATTTCTCCATGAGGATTTTCGTAAGCTTAACCTTCACATTGTTCCTCGAGGATTCCTTTCCACCCTGGTGGTGAAACCTAACCTTACGGATCAAATCATAACCGCTCAGCGGTATGATAGAGGAATATCTCGGATCAAGGAAAACATCGCTAGCGGAGTTCCTAAATGTTTTTCCATGGATGAACGAGGTGTTGTCTTCTTCGAGAACCGCTTGGTGGTTCCCAAGAAACAACATTTACGACAATTGATCCTTAAGGAAGCCCATGAATCCCCTCTCACCATTCATCCCGGTAGTACTAAGATGTATCAAGACCTACGCCAGAGGTTTTGGTGGACTAGGATGAAGAGAGAAATCGCTCAATACATTGCTAGTTGCGACGTCTGTCGTCGTGTCAAAGCAGAGCATCAACGGCCCGCTGGCACCCTTCAACCATTGGAGATTCCTGAATGGAAATGGGATAAAATCGGTATGGATTTCATTACCGGGTTTCCCAGAACCAAAAGAGGGAATAATGCTATCTTCGTTGTTGTCGATCGTCTCTCCAAAGTAGCCCACTTCTTACCTGTTCGCGAGAGTGTAACCGCTAGCCAGCTAGCTGATTTGTACATCTCTCGAATAGTATCTCTCCATGGTGTTCCATTGGAAATTAATTCAGACCGTGGAAGTCTTTTCACCTCTCGATTTTGGGAAAGTTTCCAAAATGCTTTGGGAACTCGACTCTCCTTTAGCACCGCCTTCCATCCTCAGTCAAGTGGTCAAGTAGAACGAGTCAATCAAATTCTGGAGGATATGCTCCGAGCTTCTGTCATCTCGTTCGGTATGAATTGGGAGAAGTGCCTCCCATTCGCCGAGTTCGCTTATAACAACAGTTATCAAGCTAGCTTGGGTAAAGCTCCTTTCGAAGTTCTTTATGGACGAAAATGTCGAACGCCTCTTAACTGGTCAGAAACCGGCGAGAGACAACTCTTCGGCCCGGACATGATCCGGGATGCAGAAGAGCAGGTTCGTATTATTCGTGAGAAGTTGAAAACCGCCCAGTCTCGACAAAAGAGTCAGTATGACCGCAAGCATAAGCCCATGGCTTATGAAGTCGGCGAGATGGCTTACCTTCGGGTTACACCTTTAAAGGGAACCCATCGATTCGGTATCAAAGGTAAATTGGCTCCTCGTTACATTGGACCTTTTCGCATTCTTGCCAAACGAGGGGAAGTTGCCTACCAACTGGAACTACCTCCGCATCTCTCCAGAGTCCATGATGTCTTCCACGTCTCTCAACTCAGGCGTTGCTTCTCGGATCCTATCCGTGGAGTGGACCATGAAACGCTTGATCTCCAAGATAACCTCACTTATCGAGAATACCCCGTTCGTATCCTTGATCAAGCCGAGCGCACCACTCGACGCCACAACATCAAGTTTCTCAAGGTCCAATGGTCACACCATTCCGAGCAAGAAGCTACATGGGAAAGGGAGGATCGTCTTCGACTTGAGTACCCCACCTTCTTTCCGACAGATCCTAAATCTCGGGACGAGATTCTTTTGAGTGGGGGTGAGTTGTCACATCCCACCTAGCTCATGCACTAGAGTGTGCATCATGTTTACTTTTGACAGAAATTTGAAATGGGGAAGCCAGAACCCCCAGCACCCCTCCTGAAATCAACTAGGGTTTACTAAAAATATTTTCAATGAACCTGAAATGCCCTTCTAAAAAGTTCACCCTCTTTGTCTTGGGTTGAAACCTCTGGCAAAAATGGTGCATATTTTTCTAGGTCAACAGAAGGTCATTGAATTAATGCATTAGTATTTGAATTTGGGCATTTAAAATTTATAAAATATTTCAAATGCTCAAATATCTCCAAACTAAAATGTTCCTGGCTGGAAATATTCTAACTAAGGACCAGGTGCAGTTTGGTGATTTTAGGAGTTGTTTTAGTATTTTTAATAAGTCTACAAAGTCACAGAAAAATAGAAAAAGGAAACAAAAATGGGAAACTTACCTGCACTTACCTCCCTGGCCTGGCCCAGTGGCCAACAGGCCGGCCCAGCCGACTGGCCAACGCCAGTCGTCGTCTCCACCGCGCCAGGAGGACGCCGGGCGCGTGGTCGCCGCACGCCGCACGCATGCGCGCCACGGCAGCTGCCTGCCTGCCCCTCCCCTCCTCGCTCTGGTTTCGGACGACGCCACGCGCTGCCACCCCCTCGCCCTCTCTCTCACTCTCCCTCCTCCCTGGATGTCGCCCTCTCCCGCGAACGCCGAGCGCCACCGTCGCCGCTGCTCGCCGTGGCCGTAGCCACCGCCTCCCCCTCGCCTCCCTGTCGTGCCCAGGAGCTCCGCCTCGTCGCCAGCTACCTCTCCGTTAAGCCACGCGCCTCGGGAGGCCCTGGAGAGCCGCCTCGCTGCCGTCTTCGCCGCCGGCCGCCGTGGATCTTCACCGCCCGCACGTCGCCGTCCGGCCGTCCCCAAGCTCGCCGACGACGCCTCCGGAACCACCGTGAGCTTCTACGCCGTTCCCCCTCCTTCCCGTGCTATCTTGCCTCGCCTAGCTAGCTCAGCTGCCGCGCCCGAGGCCTCATCGTCGCCGGCCATGGCGCCTCCGTAGCCAGGGCCCAAGCTAGCCGCTCCTGAGCGCGTCACCGTGCTCCTGGTGACGCCAGGAGGCCGTAGATGCCTCCGCAGCCCCCGCCGTGCCCCGTAGCTGTGCTCCCGCTCGAGACCGAACTCCGGCCGCCGCCCTGAGCTCCGCTCCGGCGAGCTCCGGCCGCCCCCGCCTCTCCCATCTGCTCCAATCGGTGCGGACGAGCGCGGGCTTCGCTCCCGTGGTCTCCGCGCGTCCATTCGCCGCCTGTAGCGCAACTCCGGTGAAGAACCGCCGCGGCTCGAGGTCGTCGCCGGCGAAACTCCGGCGAGGCCGACGTGGCGTCATTAGCGCCTAATCCCGCAACCTAAACCCCCCCCCTAAGCCATTGACCGTGGGCCCCAGGGCCAAGTCAAACCCCGGTCAGCGCGGGTTTGACCGGGTTTAGCCTCTGTGTCACTGACGTGTGGCCCCCACACGTCAGGTTGACTAGTCAGCGCTGTTGACTTGCTGACGCAAGCATGATGCAGTGCTGACGCAATTATTTATTTTCTGGATTTAATTTTAAACAGGAAATTCCAGAAAATGATATAAACTTCTAAAATTCATATCAATTCAACCGTAGCTCAGTTTGAAATAAGTTATATATGAAAAATCATCAGAAAAATGCAAGCTATCTATCTGTACCAGTTTCATGCATGAAAAACCAAGTTAAACCCACTGTTTAGGCCCTACAAGATGATACACTAATATGGTCTTAATAAATGAATTTCCATTTGAATCTTTGGTTCAAATAGGTTCATTCCCTTCTGGTTTAACTTGCACTAGGTCAGGACACATTCATATTGCCATGTCATAGCATGCATCATATTGTTGCATATCGCCATGTATTGATTGTGTTCCGTTGTGTTCACCGTGGTAGGTTCTGCCTCCGAGTATATCTCCGAGTATCCAACTGAAGGGCGGTATCCCATGACCACTCCATCAGGCAAGCAACCCATTGATCATTCCGATACAAACCCATGTTCTCGCTTCTGCTCTCGTTTACTGCATTAAGACAACGCGTTTCAAACTGCTGTGTGTTACGGTAGTTGAACCCACTTCCTTTGCATGACCTGTCATTGCCACAGTAACTAGATGAAACCCACTAGCATGTGTAGGAGTTGATTGAGCCAATATATGTGTGTGTTCCTACCATGCTATGCTTGCTATGCTTAGAGTTGTGTCAGGTCTGGCTCATCGGGATGATGAACTGGAGTGAAAGGTTGTGTCGGTGACAAGAGTGAAGTGTTGAACACGATTTGGTAAAGGAATCGATGAGAGGCCATGTAGGAGTACATGGTGGGTTGTTTCATTGAGGCCGACCTTAAGAACTGAGATCTGTGTGTGTGATTTAAGGTTCAGTTACTACCACACATTGGGATCCTTAATTGACTCTCTCGGCTTCTTGATCACGCTTGTCCTCTGTCCAGGAGTTGCAAAGTAGTTTCTGGTGTTTGTAGCATGCTGGGGGCCGCACGCGGCGCTGACCATCAGGGTGGGCTGTGTTGCGGTAGGCACGTGGCACGGTGTACCGACTCGCCCGTTTGGTGTCTCGGGAACCCTGTTCACATCGTTCGGGGCCGTTAGTGGAAACCTCGGCCGGACTCCCTGCGGATGGAACCCGAATAGGCGATAAACCTGGACTAGAGACTTGAGTGTTTAGGTAGGCCGTGGCCGACACCCTCGTTGGGCTTCCGCTTGAAGGTTGCCGAGTACATGTCGTGTAAACGGCGATAAGTGGTGAGAGCGTGTGTGAAGAAGTACACCCCTGCAGGTATAAATCTATTCGAATAGCCGCGTCCGCGATAAAGGACTACTTGGTCACCTATACAGTTCATAGATAAGTTAAATGGATACTACTAAAAATCTCAAGATTAGTGTGAGTACCGCGGATGGCCCTCTCGTAGGATGGCGAGAGAGGATCCATGGTGGAGTATTGTGTTGGTGATAGTGGACTCGTGTGCGACAAATGATTTACAAGTGGTGTCTATCATAGGATAGCTTAGCCAAGAGTCAAAGCTGGCTTGCTGCAACAACCCCACTACCTTCTTGAGAATGTGCATGTATGATAGGTTCCTGTTGTAAGACTTGCTGAGTACCTCTGTACTCATGTTGCTTTAATCATGTTTTTCAGACGACTGCACCAACCCCTCTGATGGGTTCTATGTAGACCTCGACGTTGACGAGTGACTTATCACCAGGTGGTGATCCAAGACTTGTGAAGGGTCGTTGTAGATAGACAGGCTTTGTCAAGCCTTCTTTCTTTCTAGTGTCTGTACTCAGACTACTTTGCTTCCGCATGTGCTTGAATGTTTGTATGACTTGAGTGTTGGGTCATGTGACCCCTATCTGTATGGATGATATGTATGGCTCCTCGGAGCCTTCTAGATAAAGTACTTGAGTCGTAGAGTACTGTTGTGATGCCATGTTGTATTTACTCATATCGGGCATATTGTGTGTATGATTGAAATGCTTGGTATGAGTGGGATCCGACTATCTACTTGTTTATCCTTGGCAGCCTTTCATATGGGGAAATGTAAGTCTAGTGCTTCTGAGCGATAGTAGTCCGCTACAGCCCGGATCACCGGAGTCCTGCTAGCCCAGCACTACTGCTTGGAACACTTGACTGGCCGGCATGTGTTTCACGTCGTTCCTATGTCTGTCCCTTTGGGGAAATGTCACGCGCTGTTATTCGGAGTCCTGCCTAGCCTGCTACAGCCCGGGTTACCGGAGTCCTGTTAGCCCAGTGCTACAGCCCGAATAAATATGTTGATGACCGACATGCTCGATGTGATTCATGTATGCCTGTCCTCATAGGCTAGCGCCGCTTTGGGTTCACGACTAGCCATGTCGGCCCGGGTTCTCTGTCATATGGATGCTAGCGACACTATCATATACGTGAGCCAAAAGGCGCAAACGGTCCCGGGCCAGGTAAGGTGGCACCCGTGGGAGTACCGTGCGTGAGGCCGCAAAGTGATATGATGTGTTACACGCTGGATCGATGTGGCTTAGGATCGGGGTCCTGACACCATCACTACGGGCTTGGTGCCTCCTTTCTCCGAGTTCTTCCTCTCTGTCCTCCGCCATTACAACCTACAAGCTCTGCATCTCCACCCCAACTCCATCCTTCTTCTGGCGATCTTCGCCTACTACCGCAAGGCTCATGTGGTGGTGCAGCCCTCAGTGGCCTTGTTGCGCCACTACTTCTCCCTCCGGGTCACCCGTGGTTCTCCTTCCGCATGCGTGAGCTTCGTCGCATATGGCGGCGCCATTGCCATTTCGAATCCCGGGAAGAGGATTGAGGGCTTCAGGAGCAAGTGGGTCTTGGTAGATCCCGGGCGCATCCACCCTCGGCTGATCCTGCCCGCGGAGCAGCCCGCGAGCTCTACCGACTGGTGCCGAGCGGAGCTCACAGACCCTCGCGCGAAGCTGGTACTGGAGAAGATGGACGCGGACTTGAAGCTGGCCGGCACAGCGGCGGCGAAGCTGACCGGCGCGTCACTGCTGAGGTAATTCCTGGAGCACCAACTGGCTCCGCTGCGGCGGTACTCACCTCCGATGTGGAGGCCTCAACCGAGCCCCGCGGCCTTGGGCGATGAGGATTTGACCGCGGTTCTCCAATCCCTAGTCGGGGGCGAGGTGGCAAGGTTGGAGGGCGCGCCTGCACCCTTGTTCCTTCGCGACGACTGGAAGCAGGTGGTGGAGTCCATGACCGTCTTCAATGGGGACGGACCCATGCCCGCGGTGGCTCCCGAGGGACTGGTGGACGTGTCCTCTGATGACTCCAGCAGAGAGGAGGGCGAAGAGGAGCGGGAGGAGGGCCCTGACTCCGAGGCAACTGATGGAGAGTCGCGGGCTCCCCTTCCCCGGCGCAAGTCCCGTACTCTCCGCCTTTCGTCAAGAGATGATGATGAGATCGACGACGTGCTGGGCAGCGGGAGCTCACCCCCGATCCCGAAGAAGGGCAGAACCGGGCTGATCCCCCGCGGGTCCGCCTCGGCTCCGGGGCGGTCCGCAGACACGCCTTCTCCTCCTGAGGTTGATCCTTCCACCCGGCTTTCTAGCTTCAAGTATGGCCGGAGGTTGCTCGAGTTCTCCAGCGACGACCCGTAAGTGCTTGATCCTTCGTCTTTTATTTCTTGTTCCGCCGCTGAGGGTTGATGTTCGCTTTTCTTGGATAGGCTGGCGCCCGTGGCGAAGAAGCCGAAGGGGACTCCCGAGGCCCCATCCGCGGCAACGCCTCTCCCTGCAGGGGAAGGCGATCGTGACGCACGGGCTTCTCCTGCCCGGTCATCCTTGCGTGGCCTAGCTGAGCTGGCTGGGGCGAGCCCAGCCCCCATGGCCCAGGTGACTCCTGAGGTGCCCCTGCCTGCTGCCGGCACCACGGTCGTCGGGGTGCAGCAGACTCCGCCTCAGGATGCTACGGTCTCGTCGCCGCTACCTTCTCCTCCCATTCCACCGACCGCTGCATCCCCAGCTCCTCCTGCCGCCTTGGAGCGTGCCGTTGCTGAACTGGACCGGCTGTGGAAGAATCTTCTTGGCGCCGACCCTCTCCTGGTGGCCGGGCGTCTGGAGCTGGCCTCGGGGTGGATCCGCTCCGACGCCTCGATTCGGGCGGCGCTGGTTCAGGCCTCGACGGCCTGTTTCGGAGAGAGGGAGGCCATCCTCGAGGCCAAGGCTTCCCGAGACGCGGCCCTGGGAGAGGTAGTTGGAGTCCGTGGTCGCTGCAAGGAGCTGGAGGACGAGCTGCAGGGCCTGCGAGACTAGCTCGCGAAGGAGGTCCACCTTCTCCAAAAGCAGGAAGAAGGCGCGAAGGCTCGCGAGGCGGCCATCGAGGATCGGGAGGCCAAGCTCAAGAAGCGCCGCGACCGCCTAGGCGTGCTGAAGAAGGAGCTGGAGGTGACGAAGGTCGAGCTGGACCGCAAGGCCCAGGTCCTTGCCGAGGATCGCGTGGCCTTCGCGGACATGGAGAAGGAGGCCCGTGCTTTGCTGAAGACGCTCTACGAGAGCGGCCCGGAGAGCCCGCTGGCCGGTGCCGAGGACGGCCCCGCCAAGGTGCTTCCCTTCCTGGTTCGTGCCCTTGGGGATGTTGCCCTTGGCCTCGGCCCCACGGCCGAGGCCGAGGCACGAGTCTTGTCCTTTGCTGCGCTGACGCGGGTCTTCGCCCACATCTACCTTCGCGATCCCAGCGCGGACCTTGACGGCCTGTTGGAGCCGGTGAGTGGCGAGGGTGCTGCCGCTGCTGTCGAAGCCGTGAAGGGGCGCGCGGAGGCGCTGCTGGGGAAGTTCCGGGCCTTCAGCACCAGGCCGAAGCAGGGCGCTGCCGGCCCTACTGCTCCATGAAGCGAGGCCGCTCCGCGCTGCCCCACCGCCGACGAGTGACTCCGCTACTTCCTGCACATGCATCACGCCTCGAGGAGGCATTCAAACTTGCGTTTGGTACTGAGATGACAGCATGGACTGTAATATTTGCTTTTAAATTCTTTGAGTTTTATGCTTTTCCTCCCTACTTGCTTGTGTTCTACGCCGGCAGAGCCCGGCCGCGCGCGTACCTCACCCAGCATTAGCCCCGACCGGAAACCAGGACGGGACCAAAGGAGTGAGGGGCTACGTGACAAGTTAGGCTCCTGAGTCGCGATGCTCAGGAGTCCCCCTTGGCGCACGAACAACAAGTAGGGAAGTGTGATGTAGGTGTATCTTCCATTCTACGTCTGCAGAGCCTGACTCCACGCGTACCTCACCCAGCATAGCCTTTCGGAACTAAGGAGTGAGGGGCTACGGAGCCAGTTAGGCCCCTGAGTCGCGATGCTCAGGGGTCCCCCTTGACGCGCAAATAGCGGGCGATGAGGTGAGATGCGAGTGAGACCACCGTTCTACGTCTGCAGAGCCCGGCCCCGCGCGTAACTCACCCAGCATAGCCTTTTGGAACAAAGGAGTGAGGGGCTACGGGACCAGTTAGGCCACTGTGTCGCGATGCTCAGGGGTCCCCCTTGATGCTCAAACGGCCTTCATACCTTGGCTGCGCTCAGGGAGAGACGCGCGACGAACCAGGCCCGAGGGGCCTGGCTGGGTGGCGTACGCCTGGGCGTGACCCAGTCATAGCCCCCATGCCTAGCCCCCTTGCGCGGCGCTCCCGAGGGGAGGTGTTGTGATGAGGCCAGACACTGAGCTCTGGGCTCCCTGAGGTTGATGCGGCCCGGAGGCCACCCTGAGTTGTTTATCACCAGCGCGGAGCATAGCGCTTCCATATGTGTACGGGCATAGCCGGTCCTCGGCAGTGTCGTCGGCCAGCGCGGAGCATGGTGCTTCCACTGGTATGTGGGAGGGGGCTCCCCTCCGGGAGGAGCCCCCGGGGCGTGTACAGCCTCGCCCTGACACGTGGCCGGCACGGTAGGGCTAGGTGAGGTGTATCTGGGCACCCGTGAGCCAGCGCGGGACTCACGGGGCCCTACCTCTAGGCGGGTTGCGCCTGGCACTGGGCCGTATCTTGAGATGTGTTCCTGCAGATTTGGTTAGATGCCGGCATCTATGTCCTCGGGTCCCGGCCCTCGAGCTTGTCTCAGCCGTCGCTGGTATGCCAGGTCGCGTTGCCATGGACAAGGCCAGAGGGTGAGGGCTGGAGAGCCAGTAGGAGCCTTGAGTCGCGATGCTCAGGTACCCCCCCTTTAACGTCAAGTGGTCGACATTGAGAAGAAGAGGTGACGTGAACAGGCGTCAAGTAATCAAGCATGATAGGCGAATGCATAGTTGGAAATAAACGCAAGGAAGATACACGCCAGTGGGCCTGGCCCGAGCGGCCTGGGGATGATGCAGCCCGAGGGGCGCCCCCAACAAAGCAAGCTAATGATCGAAAACTAAAAAGGGATACATGTCGCATGGACGGACCCACGCGGCCTGGGAATGAAGCAGCCCTGGGAGGGCGTTCCCAGCCGGAAATGAAGCTTGAAAGATGTCACCTGGAGTTGTCGCGGACGAAGTGGTGTTGGGGTAGCAGACTTAGTGGGCTGCGGGAGCCGATCCTCACAAGCCCCCAGGCCCAGGGGCCAAAGGAGGCCCCGGAGGCGCTGGTGGCTCCTCGGGAATCATCTCCATCTCCGCCAGGACCACGGAACGCCTTCTTCCTGAGTCTCCATGATGCCCCTCATGAGGCGCTGGTACGCAGCAGCCACGCTCGGCAAACCGTAAGGCATGCGAACATAGCTGTGGGGTGGACCTCCACAAATCCCCACTTGTGAGGGACAAAGGCGCTCCGTCATGGCGACTTGATTGAGCCCTGGTACGTCGAAGCAGACACGCAGCCCACCATCCTCGCCTTGATGAGGAGCCACAGACGGTAGGCGGCGGCAACCTCTTATGATTCTTGACTCCTGTAGTTCTTGAATGGCCTGGTTAACGAATTCCTGCTGGTCTGACTCTCCTTTCCTCTCTCCTTCTTGAGGGAAACGTGCTTCGAAGCACGCCTCCATGTGGTGCCTGAGCGCCTCCATCGTGACCCTGGCCAGGTCGGTGGCTCTCCAGGTGAGAGCCCCCGAGCCCTGCCTGAGGAGGGCGCCGGGCGCGCTTTCCTATGTGATGGAAGGACGGTCCCCCTGGGCAGACACGGGCCCTAAGGGGCCTGTCTCTTGAGGGGCCAGTCCGGATGACGCCTTCTTCTTCTTGGGGGTGGTTTCGGGAAGCCTCCTGCCTCCGCGATCTGGGTCTTCTAGTGACGCGGCCTGAAAGGCTCGCTCCAGGGAACACACTGCATCCCTCTCTTCACACGGCACCGTGATGACTCCGCCACTTCCTAGCATCTTGAGGATGTTGTAGCCATGATGAGTTACGGCCATGAACTTGGCCAGCGCCGGGTACCCAAGGATGGCGTTGTATGGCAGGCGGATGTGAGCGACGTCGAAGTCGATGAGCTCGGTGCGGTAGTTGCTGCGGGCCCCGAAGGTGACAGGGAGGCGGACTTGCCCGATTGGGATCGTGGAACCGTCGGTGACTCCGGAGAAAGGCTTGGTTGGCTGAAGCTGGTCATAGGGCACTTGGAGATTGTTGAATGTTTCCACAGACAGGACGTTGAGCCCTGCTCCACCGTCGATGAGGGTCCTAGTGACCAGTACGTTGCTGATGACTGGGGAGCAGAGCATCGGGAAGACCCCGGCTGTGGCCACGCACTTGAGCTGATCCGCTGAGCTGAACGTGATGGTGCACGCCGACCACCTGAGAGGGCGCGTTGCTTCGAGCCTGGGGAGGACCGCATTCACTTCGCGGGCAAACTGCTTGAAGATGCGTTGGGAGGCTGGGGCCTGAGCTCCGCCCAGGATGCAGACGATTGCATGCGGCTCCTGGAAGCCCCCAGCTCCCTCGTCTTGGTGGCGGTCCTCGTTCCTCCTTGGCTAAGGCGGCAGTGGGGGGAGGCCTGCGTTGCCCTGCAGGCGATCCTCACGAGGCTGATCCCGCCAATCCCCCTCGCGAGGCAGGTCTCGCCAGTGGTCCTCGCGAGGTTGATCATGCCACCCTTGGCGTGGGCCGCAGTCTTCCCAGCGTCCTGGGTTTCTTCCTCCTCCTTGGTCGTAGCCCCGGTCAGCGCGGTCAGGGCGTCGGCCGATCCTTCCTTCTCGCACGGCGCGGAGCTCTTGGCATTCATTGGGTGTTGTGGGTGTGGAGGTCGTGGTACACGCAGTACCGGCTGTCCCTGGAGGATTCGGGCAGATCCTTGCCCCGCTTGGTATCAGGCTCTGCCGCGAGCACGGCAGCCCCCTTGCGCTTCACGTCCTTGGCCTTGGGTTTCTTCTCTTCTGGGTCCGCGGCAGGCAGCTCGAGGAGGGAGAGATGCCCCTCCTCAGCCCTGGCGCACTTGGTCGTAGAGTTGAACAGATCCAGGGAGGTGCACAGGTCTTCATGCATTGCCAACTCCTCCTTCATCTTGACGTCGCGCACACCGTCGGAGAAGGCTGAGATGATGGCTTCCTCGGACATCTTGGGGATCTTGAGACGCGCGCTGTTGAAGCGCTGGATGTACTTTTGCAGGGTCTCTCCGGGTTGTTGCTTGATGGGGCGCATGTCGCTCACGGCGGGCGGCCGGCCGCGAGTACCTTGTTAGTTGGCGATGAAGCGGGTGCGCATCTGGTCCCAGGAAGAGATCGTGCCTGGGGCCAGGTTCAGGAGCCAGGTACGAGCTCCTTCCTTGAGCGCCATGGGGAACCAGTTCGCCATGACCTTTTCGTCCCCGCTGGTGGCCTCAATCCCCAGTTCGTAGAGCTGGAGGAACTCGGCGGGGTCAGTCGTGCCGTCGTAGCGAGGAGGCAGGTCTGGCATGAACATGCCGGGCCACGCGACGCTGTGCAGCTCGGTGGTGTAGGCGCGGCAGCCGGCCGTGGCCACGGGAGGCTTCGGTCGAGGGAGAGCTTGGCCTTGAGGGTCCCCATGCGCTGCAGCTGGAAGCAGCGTGGTGTCTTAACGTGCCGGAGCTGGGGCAGGGTCGCGGCGAGCCGGAGCAGGAAGCGCTCGGGCAGCCTCTTGCGGTCGAGGGACTTCTTGGCAGCTCCATTCTTGCTGGGCTGGCGCCTGACGGAGCGGGTTCCGCCCAGGGGCCACGCGCCTTGGAGCCATGGCGTCTTCTTAGAGTGGAGGTGGCTGGTACGCCCCCGGAGCTTCATGGCCTGCACGGGGCGGGGTGCGGCGCAGCGGAGCGGACAGTGCAGGAGAGCCCCCTGCGGCGCGGACGAGCTCGGCGACGCGGTCGAGCCACTCTTCGTAGACGTCGTCGACGGGACGGTAGCGCAGGAGCTCGTTTGCCGCAATGAGTGCAGCTCGAGCCTCCAAGGGTGCGCGGAGCACGTGGGACGAAGAGCCAGCTGGCGTGAGCGACGGAGTAGCGGTGCGGCCGTCTCGCCGCACGGACGGGTGCTGAGACGACGCTTGCTGCTCGTCCCCTGCCGGGCCGGTGGCGGCGTTGACGGCGGGTGACGGGGAACGGCGAGGACGCCCACCGACGGGAGCCGTCTGGGCGACGCGGGAGGCGATGGCGGCCCGGCGCTCGGCGCGGGCCCGACGAGCGTCAGACATGGACGCGACGGTCGGAGGAGAACGAAGCGGTGGAAGACAAATTTCGTCGCACCCCTACCTGGCGCGCCAAATGTCGGATTCCTTGTTCCGGCAGACCCTTAAGGTTCAAACTCTGGGGTGCGCGCGGAGATTGTGCCCTCTACCTCTCCGTCTCGCAAGGATCTAACTACTCAAAGAACAACACATAAGACACAGGGTTTATACTGGTTCGGGCCACCGATGTGGTGTAATACCCTACTCCAGTGTGGTGGGTGGATTGCCTCTTGGGCTGAAGATGATGAACAGTACAGGGGAGGACAGCCTCGCGAGGGCGTGTTCTAGCCGGGACGATGAACTGCTGGTGGAGTTCAGCCGCCCTTCTCTCTCTCTCACTCTCTCTGATTGTCTCTGTTTACTCGGACTCTTGATACCCCGTCTCCATCCTTCTACTCTGGGTACCTCATGCCTCTACCCTGGGGGTGGCTAGTCCTATTTATAGGCAAGGGCCCTGGGCCTCTTCCCAAATATTGAGCGGGAAGGGCGCCAACAATTGGCCAATTTGAAGGGGAACATCCAGTACACTTATCCTGACTAAAGTTGGTCCTCGCCTGCCAAAGGCCCTGTGGTGACGCCGTTCTGGGCTCCACGATGACCTCCTCCCCACTGTTGGACTGGTCTCGGTCTTGTTGCACCGAAATGGATGCCTTTGCTTGATCCTCTCGCCTGCGCTTGCCCCCTTTGCACCAAATAGGAAAGGGAGAACACTGCGCGGGCTGGCGCCCGCCTGGCGCCCCTGGTCGTCATGGCTTGCGTCATGGGCACCTTGCGAGGTACCCTGCCTTGATCTCTCCGCCTCCTCATGAGCCGGCTTGATGAGGCCGCGCCTGAGGAAGCACCGTGTTGTCCGCCCCACGAGGCTTGGCCCCTCACGAGGGTCTTGGGTCTTGTGTTGATGAAGATGGGCCGTGCTGGGCCCCCTTTGAGCCACGCCGCAGGCCGCAAGCAGGCAAGTCTGGGGACCCCCGTTCCTAGAATGCCGACAGCGGCGGGCAGCGGCCGTGTAGCTTATCAAGCACACCGTCTAAATCCTGCCGTGACTTTCGAGCTCTTTAAGGAACAAGACGACCTTCGACGAGTCCGGCTTCCCGATAGTCGGCTTGGCGGAGACGGCCTGAGCAAGATCGTCTCCCGATAGTCGGCTTGAGGGAAGACGGAAGGCAAGACCTAAATCCAACCGCTGGAAGGAAGAAACTGTTGAGGCTCCTCGACGTATCTCCCTCGGCGCCTCACCAGCTTCGGGGACTACTGTTGGAGTAATGGGCCACGGGTAGGCTAACCCGGGACCCAGGACCTTTCAAGACATCGGGGCTGGCTTCGCCCCTCAAGAATCCCAAGCCAGAAGGGCCGCCTCTGGGAGCCGGCTGTAGCATCACTGACTACCCACTCACGGCCGAATCCCAGAGCCGGCTATGAAGTAAGCCGACTCCCAGCTGACGGCTATGAGGAAGGACGGGACGGAGCGTGGCCTCAGTACGGGCCACACCCGCCCCTTACCAAGGGTAGGCATGGCCACAGTGCATCGTACTAACGGAGATCTCCGTCCGGCATGGCACTGTTGCCATGCCAGCTCTGACATCAGCCCCAGGGGGCGAAACCCTGTGCCCACGTCGGCCTGCCTGTACGGCCTAGAGGCGGCGGGTCCCGCTAGTCAGCGGGGGGACAGAAGACGACGAGAGCGCCATAAGACGGAACCCATGGGAGTCAGCCTCCGAGAGTCGGCCGGCTCCTCCCACGACCCCACGACCAAGCCAACGTCACCAGAAGCACGACTACAGTGGTCAAGTCAGTCGGCGGGGCCCACAGGCGGTGGACCCCAGAAGTCGGCGAGAAGACGGCGGCCTGAGAGACAGACGGCTGGGACCCGTGCCCAGCCGGATTACCATTGTACCCCCGGGGGGGTAGGCCTATATAAGCCCCCCGGAGCACCCATGCAAAGGGTTCGATTCTTTAGACACTAGAACAGAGACACAAGAAGGAGAGAGCTAGCCTTGCCCTCTCCTACCTCCAAGAAACAGCTCAAGGAGCAACTTTGTATATGCATTGCCATAGTGATCATGTGGAGACCCCGCAGAGCAGCAGTAGGGGTGTTATCTCCCCGGAGAGCCCCGAAGCTGGGTAAGATTCGCCGGCGTTCATGTCTACGCCTCATCCCGCTTCCAGGCACCAGCGATGTTCTACTCGCCCCCACCATGATAAGCCATCCTTTGGCATATGTCGCATCCAACCCTCGACAACTATCCTTAGCAGGGGGGGGGGGCTCACAGCCGAATTATATCCGGCTCGAACCAGAGGCTGATGATAGAGAATTTCTCTTCCCACCCGCCGCCCGCTTCATAGCCACTGTCGAAGATTTAACTGACATGCTCGATTACGGCTCCGACGACATCGCCGATATGGACGAAGATGCCGGAGAAGAAGAGGCTCAAAACCCGCCGTTTACCGGGCGCTGGACGGCCACTTTCTCGTATGATGTATACATGGTGGATGCAGCAAAAGAGAATAGCGGCGATGACAAGGAACATCCAGTTGAGGATAAACCTCCCGAGATACAATCAAAGAGCCGGTGTCAGCGATGCCGGTCTAAGTCACGCCACAGCAAAGACAGCAACACCGGCACAGGACAAGATAACACCCCGGAAGGTATCGAAGACAACGAAGACCCCGTTGATGCAACTGCCGAACAAAACGAACGGGAAGACGGGCAAGTTAGCCCTGATGGATAGGCCACACACGAAGACTCGGAGGTCAATAATTATCTCCCGCTCTTCAAGGATGAGGTGAGCCTCGGCACCGAGGATTTCATCGTGCTTGAGGAACCTCTTGAGCTGGAGCGCCAGCTAATAGCCACAGCAAGGAGCCTGAAAAAGAAGTAGCAGCAGCTTCAAGCTGACCAAGATCTACTCAATGATAAATGGACCGATGTCCTAGCAGCCGAGGAATACGGCCTTAAGCGCCCAGCAAAAAGCTACCCGAAGCGCAAATCGCTACCTCAGTTCGACGACGATGCGCCGAAGCACATACCACCATCGCGCAATGCGGCTGACCGACCACCACGTGGTCGGGATAAAACGACAACTCAAGCCGAATACCGGCCCGCACTGCCTCATCACAAATGCAGAGGTAAAACAGCCCGCGGTCATACATATGACCTTCGGCAGGACCTGCACAATAGAGCAGGACATACCAGATCAATCTACGGACCGCGAGGACGTGCCTCGACACGTTATGACGGCTATCTATTCGGACGTGACAAACCTAGTCATGCACGGCCCGAAAGCCGCAGACGGACTCCATCGAAGCTACTTCGCGATGCGGCCCGATATAGAGGCGCCGCACACCCTCTTTGCTTCACTGACGAAGTCATGGAACATGAATTCCCAGAAGGGTTCAAACCCATGAATATCGAATCATACGATGGAACCACAGATCCCGCGGTATGGATCAAAGACTTCATTCTCCATATTCATATGCCCCACGGCGATGACCTTCATGCCATTAAATACCTCCCCCTAAAACTCAAAGGACCAGTCCCGGCACTGGCTGAACAGCCTGCCCAAGAATTCTATCGGCGGCTAGGAGGACTTGGAAGTAGCCTTCCTTGACAACTTCCAAGGTACTTATGTTCGACCTCCGGACACTAATGACTTAAGCCATATAGTTCAATAGCCCGGAGAGTCAGCCAGAAAATTCTGGACTAGGTTCCTACCTAAAAAGAACCAGATCGTCGACTGTCTGGATGCCGAAGCCCTAGCGGCCTTTAAACATAGCATTCACGATGAATGGCTCGCCCGCCACCTCGGCCAAGAAAAGCCAAAGTCCATGGCAGCCCTCACGGCACTCATGACCCGCTTTTGTGCGGGTGAGGATAGTTGGCTGGCCCATAGGAAAAACAATGCAAGCGGCGCCGGCACCCCTGAAGCCAAAAATAGCAATGACAAGTCCCGACGCAACAGACACAAGCATCGAAACAACAATGACAACACCGATGATACGATAGTCAATGCCAGATTCAGTGGCTCTAAGTCCAGTCAGCGGAAGAAGCCGTTCAAAAATAACAATTCGGGCTCATCCAGCTTGGGCCGCATACTAGATCGTCCGTGCCAGATTCATGGCACCCCGGATAAACCACCCAATCATACCAGCAGAGATTGTTGGGTTTTTAAACAGGTCGGCAAGTTAAATGCTGAAAGCAAGGAGAAGGGATCATAGAGCGAGGACGACGACGAGGAGCCCCGGCCACCGAACACAGGGGGACAAAAGAAGTTTCCCCCTCAGGTCAAAACGGTGAACATGATATATGCTACCCACATCCCCAAGAGGGAGCGCAAGCGCGCGCTCAGGGACATCTACGCGATAGAGCCAGTCGCCCCAAAATTTAATCCATGGTCGCCATGCCTGATCACCCTCGATCGTCGGGATCACCCGACCAATATCTGTCACGGCGGTTCAGCGCATTGGTCCTGGACCTAATAATTGATGGGTTCCACCTGACGCGAGTCCTGATGGATGGTGGCAGCAGCCTAAACCTGCTCTATCAGGATACAGTGCCAAAATGGGCTTCAATCCATCACGGATCAAGCCCACAAGGACTACCTTTAAAGGAGTCATACCAGGTGTAGAGGCCCTCTGTACGGGCTCAATCACACTAGAGGTTGTCTTCGGATCTCCGGACAACTTCCGAAGCGAGGAATTAATCTTCGATATCGTCCCTTTTCGCAGTGGCTATCATGCACTGCTCGGACGAACCGCATTCGCTTGATTCAACGCGGTGCCACACTACACTTATATCAAGCTCAAGATGCTCGGACCACGAGGCGTCATAACAGTTAATGGAAACACAAAACGCTCCCTCCGCACTAAGGAGCACACCGCTGCCTTAGCAGCAGAAGTACAGAGCGCCTTTTCAAGCAGAACCTTAATTCAGCGGCCGATCCCCCGGATGTCAAGAGAGTCCGGACTATTCTACAGCAAGACAGCTCGGCTCGTCAAGAGCTCGACTAGCAATTTGGCCTCCGTCCCAGTCCCGATCAAGTGGCGGCAATTGTACCACGCGTACATAACTACGCACTAAAAATACCATGGGCACAGATGGAGGCATAACCAGCTTGTGATCCACAATGCGGCTCGACCTCCCCGGACACACATACTTTCACTGTTTCCTTTTTTCTCCTTTTTTTAGGTTTCTTTTTCACAGGCCTTCCCTGACGGCTCGACCATCGATTCTTTTTGAAGGATAAATACACAAATACGATAGGAAGCATGGATGCACTGGGGAAATTTTAGGGGGTTTCTTTAACGATCCCTCTACCTATTTTCAGGACCCACACACAGATCTCCCTTGGTCAAGGCATATTAAATAGGCTTCTGCTTATTGCACTACTTGTATAAATGCGCCTCTACGCACCAATGAAATTATAAGGGAAAAAATTTGCGGCCCAAATTTTAAGGCTCTAGCTTACTACCTTTTCTTCTTTTTTGGTAACTTTATCAGATAGCACCCGTACACTCTGGTGCGTTTCAATTTGCCAGGGGCTTCATAGCGCCCCACAACATGGCAACAAAAGTCTGAACACTTTTACAGTATAGTTCGGCACCCCGAATTTAGCACTATATGCATTGGCTCCGAATCATGTCTTTGGTCAATAGCTGGGTTACTCGGCTCCTGTGCTTACTACCTTATGTTCCACTATATTGGCTAGGGTAGTAAAGGGAGAACTACTGCGATTGTGCCCTGGTTTACCCGGACGAGCACCTCAGTAGAGAAAGCTGAAAACTGACTGTCATGATGCGGCGAGAGCCGGTCAGCTCTTCAGAGGTCTTACATCCTTAGAGATTTTTTCCACATTACGCGAGCGATTGGTACATACCTGATCAAGTGTTTAGAGCATCCTAGTTCGGATACTAGGGGCTGCGCCTATATTTCTATTGTCAAACTCCTATGGCTAAGTGAGGGTGCTAAAGCCGCATAGTCCGGTTGCCTAGTTCATCACGCTAAACACCTCCTTCAATGACCAAACAATTGGATCAAGAGTGTTTAGATTACATCCCGAACACCCCCGTACTGCCTACGTGGGGGCAGAAGCCAATGACTGGCCAACTCTCAGATTTCACACAACACGACCGCACAGGAGGAGAAATTCTTTAAATAACAAACATTATATTACATAACAACTTCGTTTCATCATACAAGGCAGATACAACATGAATGTATTCATTCAAAAATAATGTCTTGTGCACATTGCATTGCCACAATATGAGACCCCTCCAGGACATCTGCAAAATACCGCTCGGGTGTGCGGTGCTCCTTGCCCTCTGGCGGTCCCTCAGTCGTAAGCTTTACGGCGTCCATCTTCGCCCACCACACCTTGATGCGGGCGAAGGCCATGCGCGCACCCGCAATGCAGGCCGATCGCTTGACGACGTCCAGCCGAGGATAGGCATTCAACAGCCGCTTCACGAGCCCGAAGTAACTGCCGGGAATAGCTTCGGCAGGCCACAGCCGGATTATTAAATCCTTCATGGCCAGTTCGGCCAACCTATGCAGCTCGACCAGCTATTTCAGCTTATCGCTAAAGGGCACTGGAAGTTCTGGCACAAGATATTGCGACCAGAACAACTTCTCTATTGAGCTCCCTTCTTCGGCTCAGAAGAACTCCGCAGTGTCAGACACACTGCGCGGCAGATCTGCAAACGCCCCCTGAGAACTCCGAACTCGGGTTAGTAAGAAATACTTCTTCTTCACACACTTGCTTTGCATACTAAACGCCTTACCCGTCGCGATTTTCTTGGCCTCCTGGATCTCCTAGAGGGCGCCCTGGGCTTCAACCCGGGCCTTAGCGTGTTCGATCTCTCGAGCCAAAACACCGCGCTCCAAGGATTCACATTTCTTAACTGCATCCTGGAGCTCTTGTTGGACCTCATCAAGCCTGGCCTCGTGCTGCTCTCGAGCGGCTTTTTTCCTTGGTGGCCTTCTCCTCGGCCTCGGCCAGGGCCTGTTTAAGGACCTCGACCTTGGTCACCGCTCCTACGCATGCCATGACACTATGGTCAATACACATTAATTACTCTTTCCGAAATATACAACCAGCCAGTACATATCTTGCTAGTCTTCCAGCTGCTTTCTCGCTTGGCCGAGCTCCTGCTCGGCCTGCTCTAGCCTCTGCTTTAGTCCAGAGACTTCGACAGTGTACACGGTCGCGACCAGCAACAACGCGTGCTTATTCATATAAGACATCTACTTAGTCTCCTGCGAAAATAAATTGATCCTATGTCCGGCTTTTCTTTCCGAACACCGGACAGTGTCTCAGGGGCTACTGTCTATATGGGGATTTTCTCTTTTGCGTCGCACCTCAAAACCTGTCAGCAGGCTGCTGCAGGCTTCAGTTAGTCCTCTCTTGATAGACTGAACCCTCTCAATCATCCTACCCATAAGGATATGGTGTTCATCAACAATGGAAGCGCCTCGTAGCGCTTCCAGCAGATTATCCGGCGCCTCTGGTTGGACAGAGGTCACCGGCAGAATAGGCACACCCCCTTCTTTCGAAGGAGGTTGCTCGCCGGATTCTGGAGCCATATAGGTCTCCAGACTTGTATTCGGCTGGGGGCCGAATTGAGCAAGGCCCCCATCCCCAGTCGCCATGGGGGTCTGCTCCCCCATGTGTCCGGCAGCCGAGGCTTCGCCCTCTTGCGCCACCCCGGCGGCCTCCTGAACCTCTCCCTGGCCGGGGAAGGTCCTTTGGGACAACACCTCGTCGTCGCCATTGGCGGTGGGAGAGTGAGCGGCCGGCGGTGACTCGCTGGCCATCGCCTTCGAATCCAACGAACCTCTTGATGAGGACCGCTGGGAGCTATCTGGGCCGGACTGCAACGGCATCATTTGAACATATTAGTATCATGAAGCAAGAGAGGCCAGATGTATGGACGTATGCGGGTTTTTAGTACTTATGACGCTGCCAGAGGCTTGTTTCGGGGGCGTCGCTCCGAGCTGCTGTCGATGTCCCACGAGGAGTTATCCGCAGGGGGCCCTTCCCCCTCTTGGGTGCCTCCGCCTCCAGATTTGTGGAGGCCGCCCTCTTCTTCCTCCCCCCATCAGGGGGATAGGTGCTTTCTTCCTCCTCCTCCTCATCGTCTTTGGCGGCGGAGGAGAGAGTCTTGTCTTCGGACGACACGTTCAAGGCTCCTTTGCAGCGGAGGCCACTCCGGACCCCCTTGGCCTTCTTCTTGGCCTTCTTCTCCACCGCCTTATAGGGCGTCGGCACCAGCATCTTCGCCAGGAGCGGGATGACTGGTTCCTCGGGCAGCGGAGCCGAACAGTGAATCCGCTCCACCCTCTCCGTCCATACCTAAAAAATAATAGTGATAAGGTTTAGATATCCTCCTTGAAACAGGCAAGTAGAGGATGTGTCTGGAGATGTGAAAGGCTTACCGCATTAGCAGAATGGGTAATATCATGCCCGCGGTCCGAGTCTATGGCGGGCGGCATCTCGTTGCCCTCAAAGAGCAACTTCCAGGCATCTTTGTGAGTGGTTCTGAAGAGCCTTTCCAAAGTTCTGAGCTTCTTCGGGTTGAATTCCCATAAGGGGCAGCTTCGGCTCTGGCATGGAAGGATCCGGTGAACCAGCATCACCTGGATTACGTCGACGAGCTTGATGTTTTTATCCACCATGCTTTGAATGCACGTTTGCAGAGCTATCAGCTCGTTCGACGAAGACCAATTCGGGCCCTTCTCTATCCAGGAGGTGAGCCGCATTGGGGCTCCGGACTTGAATTTGGATGCCGCAACCCAGGTGGCGCCTCGGGGCTCTGTGATGTAGAACCACAGTGTTTGCCACTCCTTGACGGTCTCCACAAAAGTACCCTGGGGACACGTGACATTGGGCATCTTGTTCACGATGGCGCCTCCGCACTCCGCGTGCTGACTGTCCACCACCTTCGGCTTCACTTTGAAGATCTTGAGCCACAGTCCAAAGTGGGGTTGGATGCTGAGGAAGGCCTCGCATACGACAATGAATGTCGAGATATTGAGGAAGTAGTTCGGGGCTAGATCATGGAAATCTAGCCCGTAATAGAACATAAGACCGCACACGAAAGGGTGGAGAGGAAACTCTAACCCGCGGACGAAATGAGGGATGAACACCACCCTCTCATTGGGCTTCGGGGTGGGGACGGTTTGCCCCTTTGCTGGAAGTCGGTGGGCGATTTCTTTCGCCAGACACCCGGCCTCCCGAAGCTTGGTGATGTCCTTCTCCCTAACGGAGGAGGCCATCCACTTTCCTTGCCCTCCAGATCCGGACATGGCTGAGGGCTTCCTTGAGGCGGAAAGAATGAGAACTTGGGCGCTGGAGCTCGAGAATGTAAGGGCAGAGAAAGAGAGAAGGCGTGGGTGAAGAAAGGGAGTCCTTATCTCCTTATAAAGGCAGTGAATATCAAGCGCCTCCCAACTAGCCTTGAAACTCGCCTGTTCCCAAGGGCTGTGTAAACGACACGGTTATATTACCCACGCTCTTATTGATAAGAATCCCGCAATAAGGGTACACGATCTCTGCTCCGACAAGACGTGCCTATTAAAACCGCGTCTCGAAACATGGAACGGCAGACGGAAAACTATTCGAAATGGTGACCAAGTAGACGTGATGTCACATTACAAAAGGACTGTCAGCGGATTGGACTCGTGCAAATATTATATTCTCTGCGGTTGAGTGTGGTACTTGTGTTGCACATCCAGACACGTTCATTATGACCGAAGACTATCTTGGAGTATTTGGAAAGGGGAACCCGCCTTGCAGTGCCGGAAACAATCTGCGCACCGGACACTTCGTCATTGAAGTCTGGTTCAGGGGCTACTGAGGGAGTCCTGGACTAAGGGGTCCTCGGGCGTCCGACCTATTGGATATGGGCCGGACTGATGGGCCGTGAAGATACAAAGGCCAAAGACTATACCCGTGTCCGGACGGGACTCTCCTTGGCGTGGAAGGCAAGCTTGACGACTAAATATGAATATTCCTTTCTCTGTAATCGACCTTATGTAACCCTAGATCCCTCATGTGTATATATAAACCGGAGGGCTAGGTCCGTAGATAGATCCTCATAATCATAGTCAGACAGGCTAGACTTGTAGGGTTTAGCCATTACGATCTCGTGGTAGATCAATGATACGTCTCCGTCGTATCTACTTTTCCAAACACTTTTGCCCTTGTTTTGGACTCGAACTTGCATGATTTGAACGGAACTAACCTGGACTGACGCCGTTTCTAGCAGAATTGCCATGGTGTTATTTTTGTGCAGAAATAAAAGTTCTCGGAATGACCTGAAGATCAACGGAGATTATTTTTGGAATATATAAAAAAGGCTGGAAGAAGAATCCATGTCAGGGGGCCAACACCCTGTCCACGAGGGTGGGGGCCCGCCTACCCCCTGGTCACGCCCCTTGCCTCGTGGGCCCCCTGACGCTCCACCGACCTCAACTCCAACTCCATATATTCGTGCTCGGGGAGAAAAAAATCAGAGAGAAGGATTCATCGCGGTTTACGATACGGAGCCGCCGCCAAGCCCTAAACTCTCTCGGGAGAGCTAATTTGGAGTTCGTTCGGGGCTCCGGAAAGGGGAATCCGTCACCATCGTCATCATCAACCTTCCTCCATCACCAATTTCATGATGCTCACCGCCGTGTGTCGGGTGGTTGGTGCGACATATGCCAACGGGTGGCTTATCTGTGTGGGAGCCAGTAAGACGTCGCCCGTGCATGGAAGCGGGATAAGGCGAAGACATGCACGCCGGCGAATCTTACCCAGCTTCGGGGCTCTCCGCGGAGATAACACCCCTACTGCTGCTCTGCGGGGTCTCCGCATGATCACTCGATGAACAAGTAACTACAAGGTGCTCCTCGAGCTGTTTGGCGAGAGGAAGAAGAGGGGCAATGCTAGCTCTACTCTTCTCTCTATGTGTGTTGTAACCTAGATGAGATCAACCCTTTGAATGGGTGCCCCGGGGGGTTTACATAGGCCTACCCCCCGGGGGTACAATAGTAATCCGGCTGGGCGCGGGTCCCAGCCGTCAGTGTCTACGCCCGCCGGCTTCTGCCCCGGCTGGTGGGGCCCACTGGCTGGTGGGCCCCGCCGGCTGCCGGCCTCTTGGTCGATCGGCAGGCCCTACAGCCTAGGGCCCTGTCGGCGGCTGATTAGTGTTGCCTCAATCCTGATGATGAGGGCTTTGTCGAGGTAAGCGTGGCTATAGCGCCCGCCGCCTGGCGGGCGTTCGCTGTAGCCTCACGTCGTCTTGTCTCTTTAATGGGCCGCCTCCTTCGAGGGAGGGGGCGAGCCGGCTTGGGGAAGCCGGCCATATCCTGGGCCGACTGGAGGAGGCCTGGCTGCCTTCGGGTGTCTCTCTGCCCAAGAGGGCCCACCACCCGTGGACCGCGCTGACAGCCCACTGTGGATGGCGTCATAGTTATCATGGCAACAGTGCCGCGCCGGACGGGTCAGGGCTCCCTCGTACGGCGCACTGTGCCAGGCGTTCTCCGGGTTTCGGGGGTGGCAGGCTTTTACTGTAGCCACGCCTCATCCCATCGCCGTTACGTGGATGCGGACTTTGAGGGTACGATCTTGACCGTGTTGTGGGAGCCGACTTCTTGGAGTCGGCCTTCTCGTGGCCGGCTTCTCGGAGCCGGCCCTCCCGCGACTTTCTTCATGAGGGTTAAGGCCGGGCTGCCTTCCGACAGTCGGCCTGAGAGGCAGCCGACAGGGGGGAGGCGGCCCCACGTCTTGGTTTCTTCGAGGCCGGATCGGCTCGTAATTTTTTCTGAAGTGCCAAAGGGAGCCGGCTAGGCTACCCGTGGTCATTTACCCTGACAGTAGTCCCCGAAGCTGGTCGCGCTTCGAGGTCGGCGGGGGGACGAGAAGCTCGGTCAACTTCCTATCTTGAGAAGCCGGCAGCTGGGAGCCGACTTTGCTTATGCGCGCCGCCTTGAGGGGGCGTCGTGTTCTCGTGAACGGGAATGTGGGACAACTCGCGCGCTGACCGCGCGCCTCCCTGCGTGTCATGTGGCAGAAAAGGCCTGCCATGGCGCGTGCGCGACGGGATGTCGCCGCAGGCCCGGGCCCGCCACTCCTGGCCTCGGCCCAGGCGCGGATCTTCTGCGGCCCGGGGTGGGCGGTTTGCCTTCCCGCGGCGGTTTCGCCACGCCGTCAAGGCGCAGTTATAGCGGGACATGGGGGAGTGGGCGCAGTTAATCCCACGTCCCCCACACCATGCCTCCTCGGCTGCGCCGCGAGGGTCTATAAGTAGGGGGAGGAGAGGGAGCGACAAAGGCTCGCACGTTCTCCCTCGCTCCACCCTTCCTCGTCTTCTTTCCTTACTCTCTTCGTCGCTGCAGCGCCTCTTCGCCACGCCGTTCCGCCGCAGCGGGGTCGCCCGCGCCTTTGCCTCCACCGCACCTTGCTCCTCACCGCGCCGCTCCAATGGCGCTGTCGAGCTCGTGGGACGGCTCCAACGTCCTCGACAAGCACATCGAGTTCCTCCGTCGGACGCGGCGTCTGCCCGGCAATAACTACGTGCGGGTCCGGCGCGCGCCGGAGGAGGAGATCTCGCCGGCACCGGAGGAGGGCGAGCGGGTGGTCTTCCGCTCGCACTGCATACGCGGCTTCGGCCTCCCGGCGAGCGGATTCCTCCGCTCGTTCCTTGAATTCTACCACCTTCAGCCGCATCATCTCACCCCCAACGCCGTGATGCTGCTGTCGGCCTTCGTCACCCTCTGCGAGGGTTTTCTTGGGGTCCTCCCCACCTCAGAGCTCAGGGGAGAGTTCTTCCAGAGCAAACTCGGCACCGTCGTCGCGGGCGTGCCCACCCTATGCGGAGCTTTCATCGCCATGAGGCGGAGGGCGAGAACAATCCGTTCCCGTCCATCCCGCTGATCCAGTCGGTGAAGCTTTGGCAAAAATCCTACTTTTATGTGAGGAACGTCGCCCCGCAAGGCGACTTTGTCAACCTGCCGGCTTACGTAGCCGGCCCGCCGGCTTCGAGGCAAGCCTCATGGAGCTACCGGGCCAGGACGCTGTCCCAGGCCGGGAACGCCACCATCGCCCGACTCTGGGTGATGGTCCTGTCGGAGGGCCTAGTCCGAGCCGACCTGGTGGCCGCCTTCGTGGAGCGCCGGCTACTCCCGCTCCAAGGTCGGCCGCACATGATCTGCCAGATGAGCGACCGCTTCAACCCATGCCTGCTGAGCACCACGGAGATGCCTCATGCTGAGGTGTCCTACCTGGTGAACTACATCGCCAACTGCAAGCTCGCCGAGGATTGGCGATTTGGCAAGGAGCCGTACTCTCGCGCCAACCCTCCACCTGTTGTAAGTATTTCTTCTTTCCTTTCTTTTATGTTGCCGGCTTCGATATGACCGGCCTCTGATCAGCCGGCCTGCTTTCTGCAGAATCCCCTACTTCCGCCGGCGGCGGGGGCCGCGGGGGCAGAGCGCCAATTCCTCCCCGACCGCATGGTGGACGATGTTGACGATCCGGATCTTGGGGCGGCCGCCATGGAAGACGCCGCTGCGCGGGAAGGCGACGAGGCAGGCGGCCCGGGGCTCGGAGCCGGCCTCGAGGGCTGGGCGGACGACGATGAGGTCAAAGCCGTCCCACACCGCTAGCCGGCACCGGAACTTCAAGGCGCGGGCCCTTCTGCTGCACCGGCTGCCCGTGGCGCCGCGCCGAAGCGCCGGGCCGTGTCGACCTACTTCGGCAGTCGGCCGAAGAAACCCAGGGGCACCGCCGCGGCAACCAATCGGGATGAGGCGGCCGCGAAGGCGGCCCGCTTCCAGAAGGTCGTGAAGCGGCCGCAGGTGGTTTCGGCGTAAGTGTTAATCGTCTTGTATTCTTGTCGTGCTCTTGGATTGGAGTTCTTCTAAATTCTTTCTTGGTTGACCGGCCAGGGCGCCGCTTTCCCTTGAATGGGGTCCTGCCGGCTCCGTGATTGAATCGGCCGGAGGGTCCTCGAGCTCCCGCCGCGTGGATCCCCGCGCCGACCTCATGGAGGCCACGGAGCGGAACGCGCAGGAGGTGCGGGAGGAGCGGGAAGCGTCGAAACGAAGGGCCGCCCAGGCGGCGAAGGAGCAGGCCAACGCGGCGGCTAAGGCCCAGGCGGAGGCGGCGGCTGCGGAGAGGGAGGCGGAGGCCTCGCGCAACCAGCCTCCACAGCTCGTCATTACGCTCCGCAGCGTGGCTCCCGACGTCCCTGTGCCTCCGCCAGAAGGAGCCAACCGCGGTCGGTCGGGGGCGGAGTGGAGGGAAGACGATGTGATTGTCTTGGAGGAGGTGCCACGGACGGCGCCGATTGGGGCGGGCCAGGGCGGTCAGCCGGCTACGGCGCCGGTGCAGCCGGCTGGGAGCGAGCCGGCAGCAGGAGCCGACCTGGTGGTGTAGCCGGCATCACGCCGGCGTGCGGGGGAAACTGCCCCCGTGCCGGAGCCGGACCGAGCTGCGAGCGCCAGTCGGACGGCGGAGGCCCTGGAGGCGGCTAGCTCCAGTACGTCCGAGTGGACGCCCAGCGGGGGGTCCGGGGCCAGCTTCAGGCTCATGCCACCGCGCTGCAGCGGTATACCCGAGATTTCCTTGCGACGCGGGCCGTCGTCCGGGTGAGTCTTCTAGCCTTGGTTGTTTTGCTTTTTTGATTTCTTCCATGGGGGCGCGTCAGCGCACCCACTGGGTGTAGTCCCCGAGTTCCGAGTCGGCTGCTGAGCAGGCGGCTTGGAACTTACTAGGTCCTGACAGTTATCTTATTCCTGCATCCTGTCTGATCTTCCAGGAGTACCATAACCAGAGCACTGGCGCCTTCGACTCCCAGGCTCAGGAGCTGCGCCAGAAGATCAAGGATCTGTCCGACAGCTGGAGTACATGCTCGGTTTTGTTCATGTTCTGTGGGGGCGTGTCAGCGCACCCACTGGGTGTAGTCCCCGAGATCCGGGTCGACCGCTGAGCAGTCGGGTCGGATCTTCCCCAACAACTTCTTCCTTATTGTTTCTTCCTTTGCCTTCATGCTTGCAGGGGCCAATGCTGACTTGAGGGGGCAGCTCGGCGGGGCCCAGACCGCCCTTCGCGCCAAGGAGGCCGAGCTCAGCGCCTTGGTCCAGGAGCGCGACCGCCTGGTCAAGAAGTTGGCCGACCAGGAGGAGAGCCACAAGGCGGCCCTGAAGAAGGCGCAGGAGAGCGAGGCCGCCCTCAAAGCCGAGTTTGAGACCGAAGCGGCGGGCTGGGCTGAGGCGAAGCAAGCGCTGAGCGAGGGTTACAGCCGGATCGAGGATCTGATCGACGGTAAGCCGCCTCTCTTACTCTTTGCTCGCCCCCTTGCCCTCTGATTCGTCTTTTGATTTGTGTTGCTTTTGTTCTCTTCGCAGACTACTTCCCCCGCCACTCTGTTGCAGCCACCCAGGCCATCGAGGCCTACCGCGAGGCACGCCGGCAGGCGGGGGTTGAGATCGCGCCGGACGGGAGCCGAACACTCGAGGAGTAGCTCTTGGCGATCCAAGCCCGGCTGCAGCCGGCACACCGCATGCTCCGCCGCCTCCAGCATGCCGGAGCGCAGGTGCTGGCCGCCCTCTGGCCAGGCGAAAAGATTCCTCGCACCCCAAGCCGGAGTGTCGACTGACTGGAGGTGGCAGTTGGCCGCTTTGAGGCCTGGAAGGCCTCCGCTGCTCGATCCGGCGCCAGGCGGGCGCTGGAGTTCGTCCGGGCCTGGTACCTTGGGCTGAGCTTGGAACAGCTGAGGACTTGGCGGCCGGCTATCATCCAGCGTGCTTCGGCTCTTGCCGATTTCACCGACACCGGTGTCTTCGCTCCTGAGGTGGACGACAACGGCGTCGCCCAGCCGGAGGAGTGGTTCGGGCTGAACCCGGCGGAGGGTGAAAACTCGGCGGAGGAGATCGCCTCCAGCGATGAAGGTGAAGACGAAGAGGGGAAGGAGGGCGAAGACGTCGAGCCGGCCGGTGAAGCAACCAGCCAGCCTTAGCATGACCGTGCCTCCAGCAACGAGGCACGTGCTAGCGCGCCCTCTGCGGGAGGCGGTGATCATGCCGAGGTTCACCAGCCGGTCACTCCTCCAGCCGGCGCTACTGTCTCCACCGACCTGCCCGACTCGCCAGTCGTTCCCTTGGCTTTATCTGCCGTCTTTGCTTCTCCTGCTTGTTACTCTTTGAACAATTCTTATTAAGCTTGCACAGTTCCACCCACTGGGGGTGTATTCAAACTATGTTGAATGTTGGCCTTTTCAAGGCCTTTTGTTAAATATAATCATGCATGTGTTTGGCTTACATTCTCGTATGCTTTTTATCCTTAGGCTATCTCCTTTGCCGCCTTCCCCTGACTGCTGCCTTCCCAGCCGTCAGATGCTCTGCAGTCTGTGGCTAAGGAAGGACTCGGCTATCTTTTTTGGGGAAGGCAAGTACTCGAGCTTTCTTAGATTGTAGCGAAGTGAATGGAAACCGGCCAGCCAGCTACTCTTGTAGTCGGTCGGCGGTGGGGAAAAAACTGGCTTTTGTTATATTAGTCCGTTAGTCCCTAGCCGTTTTTTGTGTGGGCGTCCTTTCCTGCCTTTGGCTCTTGCCAGCCGGACAACCGATTCTTCGGGCTGCGACTTTTGGCAAGAGAGGGCTTTGGAGCCGGCACACTACTTGTCTGACCGCGGGTAGGACTTCTAATATAACTTAAGGCGTCCAGTCCTCGGGCCGACTAGTCGAACCCGGTGCCGGACGAGAGAAGTGAATGTAATGACATAATCATAAGCATGATACTCTTCATTCATAGATGAAAGATGGCAGTCCCCGAGTTCTCCTTAGGGGGCCTATTGTCTCGTACTTAGTACAAAAGTTAGCTTGATACATACTGTATTTCAACTGTAAAATCTTCGCAGGAGGTTGGCTTTCCATGGTCGTTCCGACTCCTTGCCGGAGTCGTCTCTCTTTCGTGCCTTCGGCTTCTATGCGTCGATCAGGTAGTAGGAGTCGTTTCCTAGCACTCTGCTGATGACGAAGGGGCCTTCCCAAGGGGCCGAGAGCTTGTGCTGGCCGGCTGTTCGCTGGATCAGCCGGAGCAAAAGGTCGCCCTCTTGGAAGGATCTTGGCTTGACCTTCCGGCTGTGGTAGCGATGCAGACCCTGCTAGTAGATGGCGGACCGGCTGAGGGCTAACAGCCGGCTTTCTTCCAGCAGGTCGACGCCGTCTTCTCGTGCTTCCTTGGCCTCCGTCTCCGTGTACATGGTCACCCGAGGCGAGTCAAACTCGATGTCGGTTGGGATGACCGCCTCGGCACCATATACTAGGAAGAAAGGAGTGAAGCCGGTTGACCTATTTGGGGTAGTGCGCAGACTCCAGAGGACGGCCGGCAGCTCATCGAGCCAGCAGCCGGCCGAACGCTCCAGTGGCACGACCAGTCAGGGCTTGATGCCGGAAAGGATGAGGCCGTTGGCTCGTTCGACCTGGCCGTTTGACTGCGGGTGGGCAACGGACGCTAAGTCCAGTCGGATGCCCTGCGTCGCGCAGAAACGTGCCAGTGCTCCCTTGGCAAAATTTGTGCCGTTGTCGGTGATGATGCTGTGCGGCACGCCGTACCGAGTTGTTATATATGCTATGAATGTCACAGCAGTCGGCCCATTCAGCTTCTTGATCGGCTTTGCTTTGATCCACTTGGTTAATTTGCCCACGACGACAAGCATATGTGTCATGCCGCCGCGCGCCGTCTTGAATGGGCCCACCATGTCCAGACCCCAAACGGCAAAGGGCCAAGTGAGGGGAATGGTCTTGAGTGCCGAAGCCGGCAGGTGTTGCTTGGAGCTGAAGACTTGGCACCCTTTGCAGTGTTTGACTAATTCCTTGGCGTCGTCCAAAGCAGTCGGCCAAAATAATCCATGGCGGAAAGCTTTGGCGACTAGTGATCTTGAGGCCGCGTGGTGGCCGCATTCACCTTGGTGGATGTCTTTGAGGATTTCTATGCCCTTCTCTTGCTTGACGCATCGCTGGAAGACTCTAGTGACGCTGCGCCTGACGAGCTCTCTGTTGACGATTGTGTATGCTCCGGCTCGGCGTTGGACTTGTCTTGCTTCTGTCTCGTCAGCCGGCAATTCTTGGTTTGTCTGGAAGTTGAGGATGGGCTGGGCCCATGATGGAGCTGTGACTTCTTCTATTGCCAACGCGGCTACTGCAACCAGGGTGGGCGGGCTGGGTTGTGAAATGCTGGAGCCGGCCGCCGCCTGCGGTGCTGGTGCAGTCCCTGAGCCGGGTTCAGAAGTCCTCGGGTTGGGTGCGACTACGGAAGTCCCCGAGCTGCCTGCTGAAGTCCCCGCGCCGCCCATCGAAGTCCCCGGGCCGCCTTCTTGGCTCTTCAAGCCGGATCCGGCAGCATCGGGGCTAGGCGGCATGAAGATGGAATCGGACTCTGGAGACGGCTTGATAGACGGCTTGAGGAGGTGTTGCAGAGAGACGCCGGTTGGTATTGCCTGCCGAGTAGAGCCTAACCGAGCCAGGGCATCTGCTAGCCCGTTGTCGGCTCGCGGTACATGGAGGAACTCGCGTCCTTCAAAGTACCCGCTGATCTGCTGGACGAGGAAGCGATAGCTTGCCATGTTTGCGTCCTTGGCGTCCCAATCGCCGGATGACTGCTGGACTATCAAGTCTGAGTCGCCGTAACACAGGATCCGGCGTATGCCAAGCTCTTTGGCAAGCCGGAGCCCGTGTACGAGCGCCTCATACTCGTCCACATTGTTGGAGGCGGCAAAGTGAATTTGCAGCGTGTATCTGAGCTTGTCGCCTTTGGGAGAGGTGAGGATGACGCCGGCTCCCAGGCCGGTGAGCATCTTGGACCCGTCGAAGTGTAGGCGCCAGTGAGTGGAATCGGGAGCCGGCGGCAGGTACTGGGTCTCGGCCCAGTCGACGAGGAAGTCAGCCAATGCTTGGGATTTGATGGCGGTGCGAGGCTGGTAGAATGCGTGTATCTGAGCTCCCGGCTGCCTATGATCTCGGCGAGCGGGGCGGTGCATACGACCGTGATGGGGTGCTCTTGGAAGTAGGGCTTCGGCTTCTTTGCGGCAAAGTACACGCCGTAGCACATCTTCTGGTAGTGCGGGTAGTTCTGCTTCAAGCTAGACAACACCTTGCTCAAATAGTACACCGGCCTCTGGACCGGCTGGGCTCGACCCTCTTCTGGGAGCTGGACTACGATGACGGTGCTGACCACCCGGTTGGTTGCAGCGATGTAAAGGAGCATGGGCTCTTTCTCAGTCGGCGCCGCCAGGACAGGCAGCGTGGTCAGCATCTTCTTCAGCTCGTGAAAAGCTTGGTCGGCTTGGTCGTTCCACTCGAAGTGAGTGGTCTTCTTCATGAGGCGGTAGAGGGGGAGAGCCTTCTCTCTGAGCCGGCTGATGAAGCAGTTCAGGGAAGCCAAGCATCCGGTGAACTTTTGGACGTCTCGAAGTTTGGTGGGAATCGCCATTCTCTCCATGGCCTTGATCTTCACTAGGTTGCTTTCGATGCCGCGTTTGGAGAACAGGAAGCCTAGGAGCTGGCCGGCTGGCACTCCAAACACGCATTTCTCGGGGTTGTGCTTGATCCGGAATCGGCGCAGGTTCTCGAATGTTTCCTTGAGGTCATCCAGCAAGGTGCTGCGCTTCTCCGTCTTCACCACAATGTCGTCCACGTAGATGTTGGCATTCCTGCCGAGCTGCTTGAGGAGGCACTTCTGCATGCAACGCTGAAAAGTGGCACCGGCATTTCTCAAGCCGAATGTCATGGTCAGGTAGCAGAAGGCTCCGAACGGCGTGATGAAGGCGGTCTTCAGGCGGTCGGCCGGGTCCAACTTTATCTGGTGGTACCCGGAGTAAGCATCCAAGAAACTCAACAGCTCGCATCCGGCTGTGGAGTCTATCACTTGATCTATCCTTGGCAGGGCGAAAGGATCTTTGGGGCAGGCTTTGTTGAGGCTCGTGTAGTCTATACACATGCGCCACTTGTTGTTCTTCTTCAGCACGAGGACCGGGTTGGCGAGCCACTCCGGAAAGAACACCTCCATGATGAAGCCGGCAGCCAGAAGCCGGGCTATCTCTTCTCCTACAATCCTTCTCTTTTCCTCCGACAGTCGGCGGAGGGGTTGTTTGACTGGTTTTGCACCTTCTCGGACGTGTAATTTGTGCTCGGCGAAATCCTTCGGAACACCCGGCATGTCCTTGGGGGACCATGCAAAGATGTCCCGATTCTCACGGAGGAAATCGACGAGCTGGCCTTCCGATTTGCTGTTTAGGTTTTCCCCAATGACGGCAAACCTCTCCGGGTGCTCGGGGTCAAGAGGTATCTTCTTTGTTTCCTTGGCCGGCTGGAAGGAACCTTGGGCATCATATTCTTTGGGATCGGGGGACAGGGCCGGCTGCTTGCCTGCCATGGCCATGACCCGGTCCAACTTCTTCTTCTCTTCGGCAATCACAAGGGACTCGGCCAGCCGGCTGCTGGCTGCTGCGCACTCAGCCGATTTCTTGTAGTCGCCGACTATGGTGATGATGCCCTTGGTGCTCGGCATCTTCATCTTGAGGTAAGCATAGTGGGGAACAGCCATGAACTTGGCCAAGGCATGTCGGCCAAGCAGGGCGTGGTAAGAGCTCTCAAGGTCCACCACTTCAAACCAGATGGCCTACCTGCGGAAATGATCCTTGTCCCCAAAGAGGACATCAATCTTGATGTTGCTAATGGGAGCATAGGACAGGCCGGGTATGATGCCGTGGAACATAGTCCGGGTAGGCATAAGATGCTTCGTCTTGACGTTGAGCTTCTTCAGGGTGTCAAGGTACAGGATGTTTATGCTGCTCCCGCCGTCTATCAACACACGGGAGAAACGAGCTGCGCGTCTGTCTGTTGCAAGGGTGGCATCCAGAACCAGTGCATAAGAGCCGGGAGATGGCATCACCTCTGGGTGGTCGGCCCGGCTCCAGCTGATGGGTTTTTCTGACCAGTGCATGTGCTCAGCGGGGTCAGCGGCAACTACGTTGACTTCCTGGTGCTCTCGGCGCCTGCTACACCGGTCTTCAGGCTGGCTCGTGAAGATGACATAGGTGGCATGCTCGTCGGGGAACTCGTCGTGCACGGCTCCGACTGCTGGCCGAGCGGCCGGCTGCTGCGGAGCCGGAGGCGATGGACCGGCAGGCGGAGGCGGCACGAGCCCTTCACCTTTGGAGATTCGGGTGAGCCAGTGGCACTTCCGGGTTGTGTGGTTGGACGGCTTCGCGCCGCTGTGGAACTTGCATGGGGCGTCGAGGGTTTGCTCGTAGGAGAAGGCCGACTGCCAAGCCGACCTGCCGCCTTTCTGCTTCTTGGGTGCGGGCCGCCCTTCGGGCTGCTCGCCCTCGACCGTGGCCACCTTCCGACTGGTGGAAGGCGGCATGGGGCCCTTGCGTTTGTGGTCGTTTTGGTACGGGCGTCGCCCGGAATCCCCAGCTAGCGTCTTGGGCGCCGGGTTGAGTACCTTCCCAGACGCGTCAACCCGAAGTTCAGTCTTCATTGAGGATTCGGCGGTGGCGTACTTGTCCGCTATGACCAGAAGCTCGTCGAGGGTAGTCGGCTCGTTGCAGAGGAGCTTGTGCTTGAGGAGGGTGCCCTCTCGGCACCCGGCTGTGAAGTATTCGATGGCTTGCACCTTGTGCACTCCTTCACAAGAGTTGCGGAGCTCGGCCCAACACATGAGGTAGTCGCGAGTGGACTCGGCGGGGCCTTGCACACACAAGGAGAGCTGTCTGGGCTTGGGAGCCCGCTTGTAGGTGCTGGTGAAGTTGCGAACGAAGGCTTCTGTGAAGTCTAGCCAGCTATTGACGCTGTATGGCTTGAGGATGTTGAGCCAGGTCCGCGCCATGCCTTGGAGCATAAGGGGCACGTACTTCACGGCAACGCGCCTGTTGCCGTTCGCGATGCGTACCGCGGTGGAGTAGTCGATCAACCAATCTTCCGGTTTCACGGAGCTGTCGTACTTGGGCGTGTCTCTTGGGAGCGAGAACCCTTTGGGGAAGGGCTCTTCGCGGATGCGGGGGCCGAAACAAGGCGGGCCGACATCATCTTCTTCTTCGAGCGCCAGGGATCGCGCTAGGCGGTCGATCTGATGGCGGGCGTCGTTCTCGCCGACTCCTTCGCGGCGACCTAGTCGGCCGCTGAGAGTCAGATGCATGACAGGCCGCGGGGTGGGATATCTTTCCCCACGAGGCGGAGGCGGAGGCGGGTTGCCCCGCCGCTCCACGGCTCGAGGGTGGCCTTCTACGTCTCGCTCGATGGAGATCCGGGTTCGGCTTCGGCTAACAGCCGACTCTTTCTCGTGTCGCGGGCGGGTTTTACCCGCAGTCGGCGTCCGGGACGTCGCGCCATGCTCTCGGCGCAGTGGAGGCCTTTCCTCGCGGGCGTCGGCTTCGTGCCGCTGCGCGGCTGCATTGATTAGCTGCTGGATGCGTCTGGTCATGTAGGGGAGCTCTTCGGCCCCCAGTCCGTCCAGCTCGTCTACGGCCGCCTAGGCGGCGCGCAGGTTCTCGAGTGGGGTGGCATAGACTAGGCGGTCGACTCCAAGCATGTCGGCGATGATAGCGCCGCGCTGTCTGACGACACCGACTCGGCTCGGCCCACCAGGAGGTGGCGTGCCGAAGGCGGCTCGGTCGACTTCGCGCTGGTGGGCCTCGGTGAGGCGTCTCACGGAAGCTAGCTTCCGGCCCTCCGCGAGGAGGGCGAGGCGGCGAGCCTCTAGTGCTTCGGCGTCGGCATCGGCCGGGAGGGGGACAGATAGGTCATGGATCGCCGCTTGCGGGGCGTCGTGGGTGTTCTCGCCAGAAGCGCCGCCGTGGCTAATGACCATCACCTCGGTGGTGACGACGTCACAACCATCGGCTCGGGGAAGCGGGTCGTCGTAGATCACGACATTGGTGGGGAAGGCATCTGGCGAGGCCGTGTCCGAGTCGACAGGCATCGGATCGGTGGAGCCAACGGACTCCTGGTCCACAGCAGGCTCGCTGGAGACGTGGAGCTGGCCGAGGAGGTCGATGAGGCGGTCGGTGCCCGCGTCGGAGGCGGGCTCGTTGGAGATGAGGGCCTCGCCAAGGGGATCGGCAAGGTTGCTCGCTGCGCAGGCGTTGGTGACGCCTTGCAGCGCGTTGTGGCAAGCGCCATCGGGCGTGCCGGGCTGGCTACGCTCGCTGGGGGGAAGAGGGTTCCCGTCCAGAACAGGTCTTTGGACGACGATGCACCTGGCCCCACGGTGGGCGCCAAATGTCGGGTGGTTGGTGCGACATATGCCAACGGGTGGCTTATCTGTGTGGGAGCCAGTAAGACGTCGCTGGTGCCTGGAAGCGGGATAAGGCGAAGACATGCACGCCGGCGAATCTTACCCAGCTTCGGGGCTCTCCGTGGAGATAACACCCCTACTGCTGCTCTGTGGGGTCTCCGCATGATCACTCGATGAACAAGTAACTACAAGGTGCTCCTCGAGCTGTTTGGCGAGAGGAAGAAGAAGGGCAATGCTAGCTCTACTCTTCTCTCTATGTGTGTTGTAACCTAGATGAGATCAACCCTTTGCATGGGTGCCCCGGGGGGTTTATATAGGCCTACCCCCCGGGGGTACAATAGTAATCCGGCTGGGCGCGGGTCCTAGCCGTCAGTGTCTACGCCCGCCGGCTTCTGCCCCGGCTGGTGGGGCCCACTGGCTGGTGGGCCCTGCCGGCTGCCGGCCTCTTGGTCGATCGGCAGGCTCTACAGCCTAGGGCCCTGTCAGCGGGTGATTACTGTTGCCTCAATCCTGATGATGAGGGCTTTGTCGAGGTAAGTTTGGCTACCGCGCCCGCCGCGTGGCGGGCGTTCGCTGTAGCCTCACGTCGTCTTGTCTCCATAATGGGGCGCCTCCTTGAGGGAGGGGGCGAGCCGGCTTGGGGAAGCCGGCCATATCCTGGGCCGACTGGAGGAGGCCTGGCCGCCTTCGGGTGTCTCTCTGCCCAAGAGGGCCCACCGCCCGTGGACCGCGCTGACAGCCCACTGTGGATGGCGTCATAGTTATCATGGCAACAGTGTCGCGCCGGACGGGTAAGGGCTCCCCCGTACGGCGCACTGTGCCAGGCGTGCTCCGGGTTTCGAGGGTGGCAGGCTTTTACTGTAGCCACACCCCGTCCCATCGCCATTACGTGGATGCGGACTTTGAGGGTATGATCTTGACCGCGTTGTGGGAGCTGGCTTCTTGGAGTCGGCCTTCTCGTGGCCGGCTTCTCGGAGCCGGCCCTCCTGCGACTTTCTTCATGAGGCTTAAGGCCGGTCCGCCTTCCAACAGTCGGCCTGAGAGGTAGCCGGCAGGGGGGAGGCGGCCCCACGTCTTGGTTTCTTGGAGGCCGGATCGGCTCGTAATTTTTTCTGAAGTGCCAAGGGGAGCCGGCTAGGCTACCCGTGGTCATTTACCCCGACACCGTGCGTGAGTAATTCCATCATAGGCTTGCTGGACGGTGATGGGTTGGATGATATTTATCATGTAATCGAGTTAGTTTTGTTAGGGTTTGATCCCTAGTATCCACTATGTTCTGAGATTGATGTAGCTATGACTTTGCTATGCTTAATGCTTGTCACTAGGGCCCGAGTGCCATGATTTCAGATCTGAACCTATTATGTTTTCATGAATATATGTGAGTTCTTGATCCTATCTTGCAATTCTATAGTCACCTATTATGTGTTATGATCCGTTAACCCCGAAGTGACAATAATCGGGACCACTACCGGTGATGACCGTAGTTTGAGGAGTTCAGGCATTCACTTTGTGTTAATGCTTTGGTCCGGTACTCTATTAAAAGGAGGCCTTAATATCCCTTAGTTTCCAATAGGACCCCACTGCTATGGGAGGGTAGGACAAAATATGTCATGCAAGTTCTTTTCCATAAGCACGTATGACTATATTCGGAATACATGCCTACATTACATTGATGAACTGGAGCTAGTTCTGTGTCACCCTATGTTATAATTGTTGCATGATCGATCACATCCGACATAATTCTCCATCACCGATCCAATGCCTATGAGCTTTTCATATATTGTTCTTCGCTTATTTACTTTTCCGTTACTATTGTTACAATCACTACAAAACCCAAAAATATTACTTTTGCTACCGTCACCATTACTATCATATTACTTAGCTACCAAATACCTTGCTGCAGATATTAAGTTTCCAGGTGTGGTTGAATTGACAACTCAGCTGCTAATACTTGAGAATATTCTTTGGCTCCCCTTGTGTCGAATCAATAAATTTGGGTTGAATACTCTACCCTCGAAAACTGTTGCGACCCCCTATACTTTTGGGTTATCAATCAACTCTTGTAATACTCGTATTCATCAAGATCAATCAAGCACGAAGTAGGGTATTACCTCCATAGAGAGGGCCCGAACCTTGGTAAACATTGTGTCCCCCATCTCCTGTTACCATCGACCTTAGACGCACAGTTCGGGACCCCCTACCTGAGATCCGCCGGTTTTGACACCGATAACGACCACGGGGCGGGATGAGGTCCGAAGGCGCTGACGGTGGAGAGGCAGGGCAGGACGATGGCGTTGGCGAGCGGGGGCTCCGGGGAGGAGGCACCGTCGTCGGTGGTGCAGGGCGGCGCGGGATCGGGCCCCTCCCCAATCCAGAACCAGCCGAGTGTGGGGGCGCTGGGAAGGAGGGTTGAGGAGGCGGGCACCGGGCGGCGATGGTGAACGGCGGCGGGGTGGCTGGTTTGGGGTTGGGCGCAGCCATCGGGTCAGGGGGGAACGAGCTCCCGGATCCATATCGGGCCAGGGGGAGAGGAGGGAGCGGGGGGTTAGTGATTTAGGGTTTTCGTGAAACGGGGCCATATAGGTCAGGCGGGGCATGTGGGGGAGTGGGCCGGCCTGGCTGACCGACTGAATGGCCAGCTGGGCCATGAGGCCCACTGGGGGGGTCCTTTTAGTTTATTATTTTTAGCCTCAGTTTTGCATTTGATTAAAATAGCAAAGGATTTTTGTTTGAGTTGAAACTTGGCACATAATTAGTATGAAGTGTTTTCAACTAGTACACCAAGTCTCAAATTATTCTGAAAAGTAAAACTATTTGTTTAAAAAGAATTGGCTCAATTAATAGCTGCTGGTTCACCTTTTGATAGGTTAAGGGCATTTGAAAAAACCAATTTGATGTTGATGTCTTTAAGACAATTTGTTAGTGAATATTTGCAACACTAAGAGCATTTTTATTTTTCTGTTTGAAGAAATATTTCTTTTACTTTATTTTAAATGAGTTTGACTAGAATTTTGATCAAGTGAGATTTGGCTTAGCAAAAAGGCGATGACATGGCACCATTAGGGTGAGGTTACTGTAGCTTAATTATCCGGGTGTCACAATTCTCCTCCACTACAAGAAATCTCGCCCCGAGATTTAGGAGCTGGAATAAGGGGGAAAGGTTTGGTTACGAAATTCTAACGAATCTTCTTGGTCTTGGTTGAGCTTCATAAAGAGGTCGATCTATTACATTGGTGTCTTCATTTCTCTGCTTCATGCCACTTCTGGTTTGCATGATACTTATGATGAAACTACTTCTATGCTTGATAATACTGTGCCACTAGGTGAATTTCTTGATGAACAACTTGCTAGGGTTAGAGAGAATGAAATTATTGAAACTAATAATATTGATGAAAGTGATGATGAAGATTCTCCCCCTGGATATGAATTGCCTGTTGTTCCTGAGGGTTATGCTATGGATGAAGAAATTGCTAGAGACTTCTTAGCTTGCAATGATAGATCTGATCTTAAGAAATTATTAGCTAAGCTTAAAGAAAAGTCTTTGAATGCTAGAATGAAATATGACCCTGCTTTTGCTACTTCACCTATCTTTATTACTGATAAGGATTATGATTTCTCTGTCGATCCTGAGTTAATTACTTTGGTTGAATCTGATCCTTTCTATGGCTATGAATCTGAAATTGTTGTGGCACATCTTACTAAATTAAATGATATAGCCACCCTGTTCACTAATGATGAGAAAACTCGCTATTACTTTATCCTTAAGTTGTTTCCGTTCTCATTAAAGGGTGATGCTAAAACATGGTTTAATTCTCTTGATCCTGGTTGGGTGCGTAGTCCCTAGGATATGGTTTATTACTTCTCTGCTAAATATTTCCCCGCTCATAAGAAATAAGTTGCTTTAAGGGAAATATATAATTTTGTGCAAATTGAAGAAGAGAGTCTCCCACAAGCTTCGGGGAGGCTTCTTCGATTACTTAATGCTTTTCCTGATCATCCTCTCAACAAAAATGAAATACTTTATATCTTTTATAATGGACTAACCGATGCTTCCAGAGACCACCTGGATAGTTGTGTTGGTTGTGTTTTCAGGGAAAGAACTGTTGATCAAGCTGAATTGTTATTGAATAATATGTTTACTAATGAAAATAATTGGACACTTCCTGAACCAACTACTAAGCCAACTCTGAAGAAGAGGGGTATTCTATTTCTCAGTCCTGAAGATATGCAAGAGGCAAAGAAATCTATGAAAGAAAAAGGTATTAAAACTGAAGATGTTAGGAATTTATCACCTATTGAAAAAATACATGGTCTTGATTGGCCGCCTATTGAAGAAACACATGGTCTTGATAACCCGACACACATGTAGTAAAGGTAAATTCTCTCTATAAATTCGATAAATGTGAAATCCCATTTACTAAGTTTGCTAGCCCATGCTTGTATGAGTTTGATGACTTTATGGTTAAACAAGAAAACTTTAATGCTTATGTTGGTAGACAATTGAAACACAATGCTGATATGCTTGAACACTTGGGTGATTATATGGCTAATGTTAAAGGTGAACTTAAACTATTAGTAAACATGCTTCTATGGTTACCACTGAAGTAGAACAAGTACTTAAAGCTTAGAATGATTTTCTCAATGAATTAAATAATAAGAAGAAAGATAATGCTGTTAGATTTATGACTAGAGGTGGTAAAATGACTCAGGAACCTTTGTATCCTGAGGGCCATCCTAAGAGAATTGAGCAAGATTCTCAGAGAATTAATATTGATGCACCTAGTCCTTCTAAAAGGAAGAAAAAGAAAATTGATAAGACTTTGCATGCTTCTAGTGAACCTGTTATTGACACACCTAAGAATCCCAATGATATTTGTATTTCTGATGTTGAAACACAATCTGGTAATGAACATGAACCTGGTGATAATGTTAATGATGATGTTCATGTTGATGCTCAACCTAGCAATGATAATGATGTAGAGATTGAACCTGTTGTTGATCTTGATAACCCACAATCAAAGAATCAACGTTATGATAAGAGAGACTTTGTTGCTAGGAAGCACGGCAAAGAAAGAGAACCATGGGTTCAGAAACCCATGCCTTCTCCTCCTAAACCATCCAAGAAAAAGGATGATGTGGATTTTGAGCATTTTGCTGAAATGATTAGACCTATCTTTTTTGCATATGTGTTTGACTGATATGCTTAAAATGAATCCTTATGCTAAATATATGAAGGAAATTGTTACTAATAAAAGAAAGATACCGGAAGCTGAAATTTCCACCATGCTTGCGAATTACACTTTTAAGGGTGGAATACCAAAGAAACTAGGAGATCCAGGAGTACCAACTATACCATGCTCCATTAAAAGAAACTATGTTAAAATAGCTTTATGTGATCTTGGAGCTGGTGTTAGTGTTATGCCTCTCTATTTATATCGTAGACTTGATTTGAATAAGTTGACACCTACTGAAATATCTTTGCAAATGGCTGAGAAATCAACTGCTATACCTGTCGGTATTTGTGAGGATGTGCCTGTTGTGATTGCAAATGTTACTATTTTAACGTGCTTTGTTATTCTTGATATTCCCGAGGACGATAGTATGTCTATTATTCTTCGAAGACCCTTTTTGAATACTGCAGGGGCTATTATTGATTGCACCAAAGGCAATGTCACTTTTCTTGTTAATGGTAATGAGCATACGGTACACTTTCCGAGGAAACAACCTCAAGTCCATAGTATCAATTCTATTGAAAAAATTTCAACAATCACTATTGGAGGTTTTGAATTTCCTCTTCCTACAGTCAAGAAGAAATATGATATTCTTATTGTCGGGGACATGCATATCCCCGTTGAGCTAACCTAGTGTTATTCGAAAATTCTCCGGATTCATGTTATTCGAATGAGTTTGTTAACAAGACCTGATCACCCTTGTTAGTGGATTCCTTTTGATGAGCATGAGATGGATGAATTTAGAAAATACAACTCTCTGTACCCTCCTTTTACTTTCTGTTATTTATATTAAATAAAGCAATAATAGTATTTTTCTGTCTGTTTTCTGAATTTTCCATGCAATAAAAAATACCCCGAAAATAAAGGTTCTCCAAATGCCCTGAAATTTAAATATGTTTTTTCTAGAATATTTGAGAATATCTGGCACTAAGAACACATTAGGGGGACGAACCACGTGCCCACGAGGGTGGAGGGCGTGCCCACCCCCTTGGGTGTGCCCCCTGCCTCGTGGACCCCACGTGGGTCCCCTCCACTTATTCCAGGCACCACACACACCTTCTTCCTCCTAAAAAATCACTAGCCAGCTCAAACCCGAGTTCTTGCTCATCTTGCTGCCATTTTCGATCTCCTTGCTCAAAGCTCCATTCATGAAACCGCTTTGGGGGATTGTTCTTTGGTATGTGACTCCTCCAATGGTCCAATTAGTTTTTGTTCTAGTGCTTTATTCATTGCAAAATTTTGTTGGTTAGGTGACCTTGTTCTTGAGCCTGCATGTCAAATTTATATGGTCAAAAGTAGTTTTAATGCATGATATAGCCTCTAGGCACTTGTAGGAGTAGTTGCTATCAATTTTGTTGACTTTGGTTCACTTTTATTTTTGAGGTTACTAAAATTTTCAGAAATTTTTCAGAGGAAGAAATATGTTTAGGAAAATGTACCAAGGAGGTTCCTCAAGGAAACAAGGACCCAGGCCCGCAATACGCGAGCTGGACAATGAACTACCAAGAGATGCTCAAGTGCGGCCTTGAATGGCCGTCAGACGACTTCATGGTTCGAGCTGGAATCAAGGAGGAATTTAACGCATATGTGCGTAACGCCGATCTTGAGAACTTTGTGGCAGATAAGTGCCATCAGTATCTCTACTTAACTGATTCATTTGTGAGAAGGTTTAAATTTTCATCATCACGCAATTCTCAAACTATCCTTTTTGATCTTTATGATAAATCTTATACCATGGACTTAGAAGATTTTAACAATGTTTGTAAACTCCCACAATGGGGTAATGTTAGTGAACCTCGCAAATCTGAATATAAAGATTTTCTTGCTAGTATCACTGTGGGGGAATCAAGGGAAATCGCGCAAGCTACCATAGGGAGCATTCATTTTCCTGCTATACATTATTTTGCTCTCTTCATATGTAGATGCATAAATGGTAAGGATGTGGCATGTCACATGTGTGTTCCTGATCTTAGTGTTCTCAAGAGTGCTGTGTTAGGAGATAGACAATATAACTTGGGGCCATTGTTGCACGTAGGTTGCATAATAATAGTATTGATGGAGATTTCTTTGGTGGTATTTATGCAACCCGTTTAGCTGATTTTCTTGAGATACCCATTCGTGGAGATGATATTGAGTTGCCTCCTGCTTATTTAGACTATAATGCCATGGTTCGTCATCATTTTGTTGAGAGGAACAATCAGTTCCTCCAGTACCGACTAATCTTTAACAGACGACGCACCTATCACGTCGCTCTCCCTGCTCCTACTTTCTTTGACTTTCAGGCAAAAGGGAGATATGTTATAACTAGGGAGGAGGCGACCGAGTACGAGAGGAGGGTGGAGGCAGCTCGCCTCCAAGCTGCAGCTCATCAGGCAATTGCCGCTGCATCTCAGTACGACCCCAGCTACAACTTTGATCCATGGGCATAGACCAACTTAGGCCAAAAGCCTAAGCTTGGGGGAGTATGTATTTCTCACCGACATTACATTCATGTTCACACACTCATGACAATTTTTGGTGCTCATACTTTTTCATTATATCATCCATGCTAGTTTATTTTCTTTTTAAGCTTTCTTCTTGTGTGTTTTAAAAACCTTAAGAGAAATAAAAAATAGTTGTAGCTTTTAGTTAGTTTACTTTCCATGCCTGTAGTAGTAGTAATTAAAAGGAAAACCCAAAAAGATTTCTCGTTCTTCTTTTGCTTGTTGGGAGCTTTCCCATGTAAATAGTTTTATTTTTGGGGGTCGAGAGGAGAAGACCATGATGAAAATGTTGAGTGGCTCTCATATGCATTATTGTTGATCTAACAAAGAGCCCATATTACCTTGTCTTCTCTCTTGAATTGAATGCTTGCAGATTCCAGCCTAGTCCAATGCACGTGAACTATTATTATTATCCAGACCGTTCGGTCGTGCAAGTGAAAGGCAATAATGATGATTATATGATGAACTGATTGAGATGAGAAAAGCTGGTATGAACTCGACCTCTCTTGTTTATGTAAATATGATTAGTTCATCGTTCCTGATTCAGCCTATTATGAAAGAAACATATTTGCAATGACAATTAGAGATTGTAGTTGCTTATGCCATGCTTAATTAGCTAGGACCTTATAATGGTTTACCTTGTGTGCCAACATGCTATTAAAATGGTTGTGATGTGGTATGATAGGGTGGTATCCTCCTTTGAATGATTCAAGTGGCTTGACTTGGCATATGTTCACGCATGCAGTTGAAACAAAATAAACATAGCCTCTACGATATTTATGTTCATGGTGCATTATTTCCTACTCATGCTTGCATTCAGTGTTGATTAATTTTAATGCATGTTCATGACCGTTGTCACTCTCTAGCTGGTCGCTTCCCAGTCTTTTTCTAGCCTTCACTTGTACTAAGCAGAAATACTGCTTGTGCATCCAATTCCATAAACCCCAAAGTTATTCCATACGAGTCCACCATACCTACCTATATACGGTATCTACCTGCCGTTCCTAGTAAATTTGTATGTGCCAAACTCTAAACCTTCAAATAAACATTCTGTTTTGTATGCTCGAATAGCTCATGTATCAACTATGGTTGTCTGTATCCTCCATGCTAGGCGGGTTATTCTCAAGAGGAGTGGACTCCGCTCCTTATTCACGAGAAAATGGCTGGTCACCGGGATGCCCAGTCCCATGCTCAAATCAAATCAAAATAATTGCAAACAAATCTCCCCCAAGATTGTTGTTAGTTGGAGGCACCCGTTGTTTCGGGCAAGCCATGGATTGACGCTTGTTGGTGGTGGGGGAGTATAAACTTTACCATTCTGCTTGGGAACCGCCTATAATGTGTGTAGGATGGAAGATATCGAGATCTCTTGGTTGTTATGTTGACAGTGAAAGTATACCGCTCAAAATATTATTCATATCTATTTCAAAATCGAGCTCTAGCACCTCTACAAATCCCTGCTTCCCTCTGCGAAGGGCTTATCCATTTACTTTTATGTTGACTCATCATCCTCTTATTAAAAAGCACCAGTTGGAGAGCACCGCTATCATTTGCATCCATTACTGTTAGTTTACATTGAGTATGACTGTGACTGGATCTCTTTTACCATGAATTACAATGTCTAGTCAGTCCTTGATCTTTAAAGGTGCTCTGCATTTATGTTTTGCGGTCTCAGAAAGGGATAGCGAGATACCACCTTGTTATATCATATCATGATTGTTTTGAGGAAGTGTTGTCATCCGAGATTTGTTATTATTGCTCGCTAGCTGATTATGCCATTGATATGAGTAAACATGTGTAGGATCGAACGTATGTCTAGAGGGGGGGTGATTAGACTACTTGACCAAATAAAAATCTAGCCTTTTCCCAATTTTAATTCTTTGCAGATTTTAGCAACTTTGCACAAGTCAAGCAATCAATCTACACATGCAATTCTAAGAGTATAGCAGCAGAAGGTAAAACAATTGCATATGAATGTAAAGGGAGGAGTTTGGAGGGAGCAAACACAATGTAGACACGGAGATTTTTGGCGTGGTTCCGATAGGTGGTGCTATCATACATCCATGTTGATGGAGACTTCAACCCAGGAAGGGTAACGGTTGCGCGAGTCCACGGAGGGCTCCACCCACGAAGGGTCCACGAAGAAGCAACCTTGTCTATCCCACCATGGCCGTTGCCCACTGTCGGTGTCAAAGCCGGGGGATCTCGGGTAGGGGGTCCCAAGCTGTGTGTCTAGGATCGATGGTAACACGTACACGAGATTTTACCCAGCTTTGGGCTCTCTTGATGAGATAATACCCTATGATGTCCACTACACAACCTTCTTCTTGTAGACGTTGTTGGGCCTGCAAGTGCACAGGTTTGTAGGACAGTAGCAAATTTCCCTCAAGTGGATGACCTAAGGTTTATCAATCCGTAGGAGGCGTGAGGATGAAGATGGTCTCTCTCAAGCAACCCTGCAACCAAATAACAAAGAGTCTCTTGTGTCCCCAACACACCCAATACAATGGTAAATTGTATAGGTGCACTAGTTCGGTGAAGAGATGGTGATACAAGTGCAATATGGATAGAAGATATAGGTTTTTGTAAACTGAAAATATAAAAACAGCAAGGTAACAAGTGGTAAAAGTGAGAGTAAACGGTATTACAATGATATGAAACAAGGCCTAGGGTTCATACTTTCTCTAGTGCAAGTTCTCTCAACAATAATAACATAGATAAAACATATGACAAGCCCTCAACATGCAGCAAAGAGTCACTCCAAAGCCACTAATAGCAGAGAACAAACATAGAGATTATGGTCGGGTACGAAGCCACCACAAAGTTATTCTTTCAAATCAATCCGTTGGGCTATTCCTATAAGTGTCACAAACAACCCTAGAGTTTTCACTAGAATAACACCTTAAGATACAAATCAACCAAAACCCTAATGTAACCTAGATACTCCATTGTCACCTCAAGTATCCGTGGGCATGATTATACGATATGCATCACACAATCTCAGATTCATCCAACCAACATAAAAGTACTTCAACGAGCGCCCCAAAGTTTCTACCGGAGAATCAAGAACGTGTGCCAACCCCTATGCATAGGTTCCCAATGTCACGAAACCCGCAAGTTGATCACCAATACATACATCAAGTGTTCTCATAAAGACTCAATCCGATAAGATTACTTCAAAAGGGGAAACTCATTTCATCACAAAGGAGTAGAGGGGGAGAAACATCATAAGATCCAACTACAATAGCAAAGCTCGAGATACATCAAGATCATGTCATAGAGGGACACGAGAGAGAACACGAGAGAGAGAGAGAGAGAGAGAGAGAGAGAGAGAGAGATCAAACACATAGCTACTGGTACATACCCTCAGCCCCGAGGGTGAACTACTCCCTCCTCGTCATGGAGAGCGTCGGGATGATGAAGATGGCCACCGGAGATGGATCCCCCCTCCGGCAGGGTACCGGAAAGGGGTCCCGATTGGTTTTTGGTGGTTCTGGAGGCTTGTGGCGGCGGAACTCCTGATCTATCTTCTGTTCTGGAAGTTTTAGGGTACGACAGTATATATGGGTGAAGGGGGGACGTCGGTGGAGCTACGGGGGCCCCACGAGGCAGGGGGGCGCGCCCAGGGGGAGGGCGCGCCCTCCACCCTCGTGACCGCCTCGTGGCTCTTCTGACATGGGGTCCAAGTCCATGAGGTGGGTTTCCTTCCAAAAATAACTTCTCCAGTTGATTTTGTTCAGTTTTGACTCCGTCTGATATTCCTTTTCCTCGAAATACTGAAATAGGCATAAAACAACAAATCTGGGCTGGGCCTCCGGTTAATAGGTTAGTCCCAAAAATAATATAAAAGTGGATAATAAAGCCCAATATTGCCTAAAACAGTAGATAAAGTAGCATGGAGCAATCAAAAATTATAGATACGTTGGAGACGTATCAAGCATCCCCAAGCTTAATTCCTACTCGTCCTCGAGTAGGTAAATGATAAAAAAAAGATAATTTTTGATGCGGAGTGATACTTTGGCATAATTTCAATGTAAATCTTATTAATCATGGCATGAATATTCAGATCCGAAAGATTCAAGATAAAAGTTCATATTGACATAAAAATAATAATACTTCAAGCATGCTAACTAAGCAATTATGTCATCTCAAAATAGCATGGCCAAAGAAAGTTCATCCCTACAAAATCATATGGTTAAGCTATGCTTCATTTTCGTCACACAAAGATGTTCCCAACTTCTATACCCCCGATGACAAGCCAAGCAATTGTTTCATACTTTTTGACGCGCTTCAGCTTTTTCAACCCTTACGCAATACATGAGCGCAAGCCATGGATATAGCACTATGGGTGGAATAGAATATGATGATGGGGATTGTGTGGAGGAGACAAAAAAAGGAGAAAGTCTCACATTGACGAGGCTAATCAACGGGTTATGGAGATGCCCATCAATTGATGTCAATGCGAGGAGTAGGGATTGCCATGCAACAGATGCACTAGAGCTATAAGTATATGAAAGCTCTACAAAAGAAAACTAGTGGGTGTGCATCCAACTTGCTTGCTCATGAAGACCTAGGGCATTTGAGGAAGCCCATCGTAGGAATATACAAGCCAAGTTCTATAATGAAAAATTCCCACTAGTATATGAAAGTGACAAAATGAGAGACTCTCTATCATGAAGATCTTAGTGCTACTTTGAAGCACAATATATGAGACTCAATACATGAAGAACAAGGTGCTACTTTGAAGCACAAGTGTGGTAAAAGGATAGTAGCATTGTCCCTTCTATCTTTTTCTCTCATTTTTTGGCCTTTATCTTTTTTTTCGTCTGGAGTCTCATCCCGACTTATGGGGGAATCATAGTCTCCATCATCCTTTACTCACTTGGGACAATGCTCTAATAATGATGATCATCACACTTTTATTTTTCTTACAACTCAACAATTACAACTCGAAACTTAGAACAAAATATGACTCTATATGAATGCCTCCGCCGGTGTACCGGGATGGTGCAATGAATCAAGAGTGACATGTATGGAAAATAATGCATGGTGGCTTTTCCACAAATACGATGTCAACTACATGATCATGCAATGGCAATATGACAGAAGTAAAGTATGTCATGATGATGAAGAACGGAACGGTGGAAAGTTGCATGGCAATATATCTCGGAATGGCTATGGAAATGCCATAATAGGTAGGTATGGTGGCTGTTTTGAGGAAGATATAAGGAGGTTTATGTGTGAAAGAGCGTATCATATCACGGGGTTTGGATGCACCGGCGAAGTTTGCACCAACTCTCAAGGTGAGAAAGGGCAATGCACGGTACCGAAGAGGCTAGCAATGGCGGAAAGGTAAAAGTGCGTATAATCCATGGACTCACATTAGTCATAAAGAACTCATATACTTATTGCAAAAGTTTATTAGCCCTCAAAGAAAAGTACTACTACGCATGCTCCTAGGGGGATAGATTGGTAGGAAAAGACCATCGCTCGTCCCCGACTGCCACTCATAAGGATGCACAAGCCAGGTACACTTCATGCTTCAAATTTGTTACACAACTTTAACTATACGTGCATGCTACGGGACTTGCTAACTTCAACACAAGTATTTCTCAAGTTCACAAATATCAACTAGCACGACTTTGATATTATTACCTCCATATCTCAAAACAATTGTCAATCATTAAATATATCTTAGTATTCAATTCACTCAAAAGAAAGTTTCACATATCTTGAACACTAAGTATATTAACATTAAGAAAATTACCATGCTGTTAATGACTCTCAAAATAATATAAGTGAAGCATGAGAGTTCATCTATTTCTTTAAAATAAAACCACCATTGAGCTCTAAAAGATATAAGTGAAGCACTAGAGCAAATGACAAACTACTCCAACAAGATATAAGTGAAGATCAATGAATAGCTAAATAATTATGTAACTATGCGAAGACTCTCCCATTTAGGAATTTAAGATCTTGATACTTTATTCAAACATCAAGCAAATCTAAAGAAAACTATATTGCAAGGATAGCACAACTCATGTGAAGAAGCAAAAAACTTAGGCTCAACCGATACTAACCGATAGTTGTTGAAGAAGAAAGGTGGGATGCCTACCGGGGCATCCCCAAGCTTAGATGCTTGAGACTTCTTGTAATATTATCTTGGGGTGCCTTGGGCATCCCCAAGATTGAACTTTTGTGTCTTCTTAATTCCTCTCATATCATGGTTTCTCTTTTTATCAAAAGCTTCATTCACAACAAACTAAACAAGAACTCGTGAGATAGGTTAGTATAAACCAATGCAAAACCTTATCATATTATACTGTAACAAATCACTTAAATTATTATTCAACATTGAATACTAAATTCCTCTGCATATTTAATACTCCTATCATCAAATAGAATCATTAAACAAGCAAACATATGCAAACAACGCAAACATAACAGCAATCTGTCAAAACAGTACAGTCTGTAAAGAATGCAAGAGTATCAATACTTCCCTGAATCTAAAAATTATGAACTAAAATTCCCACTGTAATAAATTTATCATAGCTCAGTATGAAAAAAGATTCAACGTTATACCATGCTCTTACTTTTATAGGTAATTTTTGCAACAGCGGTAAACTTTCTGTTTTCAAACAGCAACATGCAAACTAGCAAAATAAACATGGCAAAGGCTATCCTTGACTTTTTTTATTGAAACTAAAGAGGGAAAACATTATTCTAACTACAGCGAGAAAATACTAACAAAATAAAATGACGCTCCAAGCAAAACACATATCATGTGGTGAATAAAAATATAGCTCCAAGTAAAGTTACCGATGAACGTAGACGAAAGAGGGGATGCCTTCTGGGGCATCCCCAAGCTTAGGCTCTTGGTTGTCCTTGAATATTACCTTGGGGTGCCTTGTGAATCCCCAATCTTAGGCTCTTGCCACTCCTTATTCCATAGTCCATCGAATCTTTACCCAAAACTTGAAAACTTCAACCACACAAAACTCAAAACAAAACTCGTAAGCTTCTTTAGTATAAGAAAATAAAACCACCACTTAGGTACTGTAATGAACTCATTATAAATCCATATTGGTGTAATATATACTGTATTCTAACTTCTCTATGGTTCATACCACTTAATACTAGCCATAGATGCATCAAAATAAGCAAACAACACATAGAAAACAGAATCTGTCAAAAACAGAACAGTCTGTGGTAATCTGTATCAAACGTATACTTATGGAACCCCAAAAATTATGAAATAAATTTCTGTACCTGAGAAATTTGTCTATTAATCATCTGCAAAAAGAATAAACCTAAAATCACTCTCCAGTAAAAAATGGCAGCTATTCTCGTGAGCGCTAAAGTTTCTGTTTTTCACAGCAAGATCACATAAACTTCACCCAAGTCTTCCCAAAGGTTCTACTTGGCACTTTATTGAAACAAAATATATAAAACATGATTAATACAGTAGCATAATCATGTGAACACACAAAAAAATTAAGGATAAGTATTGGGTTGTCTCCCAACAAGCGCTTTTCTTTAATGCCTTTTAGCTAGGCATGATGATGACAATGATGCTCACATAAAAAATAAGAATTGAAACATAAAGAGAGCATCATGAAGAATATAACTAGCACATTTAAGTCTAACCCACTTACTATGCATAGGGATTTTGTGAACAAACAACTTATGGGAACAATAATCAACTTGCATAGGAAGGTAAAACATGCATAACTTCAAAAATTTAAGCACATAGAGAGGAAACTTGATATTATTGCAATTCCTACAAGCATATGTTCCTCCCTCATAATAATTTTCAGTAGCATAATGAATGAATTCAACAATATATCCAGCACCTAAAGCATTCTTTTCATTATCTACTTGCATAGAAATTTTATTACTCTCCACATAAGCAAAATTCTTCTCATTCGGAATAGTAGTGGGAGCAAACTCAACAAAATAACTATCATATGATTGAGAATTAAGATCAAGATGACAAGTTTCATGGTTATCATTATTCTTTAAAGCATACGTGTCATCACAATAATCATCATAGATAGGAGGCATGCTTTCATCATAGTAAATTTGCTCATCCAAGCTTGGGGGACAAAAAATATCATCTTCATCAAACATAGCTTCCCCAAGCTTGTGGCTTTGCATATCATTAGCATCATGGATATTCAAGGAATTCATACTAACAACATTGCAATCATGCTCATCATTCACATATTTAGTGCCAAACATTTTATAGATTTCTTATTCTAGCACTTGAGCACAATTTTCCTTCCCATCATACTCACGAAAGATATTAAAAAGATGAAGCGTATGAGACAAACTCAATTCCATTTTTTAGTTTTATTTTATAATACTAACTAGTGATAAAACAAGAAACAAAAAGATTCGATTGCAAGATCTAAAGATATACCTTCACTTACCTAGCCTCCCCGGCAACGGCACCAGAAAAGAGCTTGATGTCTACTACACAACCTTCTTCTTGTAGACGTTGTTGGGCCTGCAAGTGCATAGGTTTGTAGGACAGTAGCAAATTTCCCTCAAGTGGATGACCTAAGGTTTATCAATTAGGAGGCGTGAGGATGAAGATGGTCTCTCTCAAGAAACCCTGCAACCAAATAACAAAGAGTCTCTTGTGTCCCCAACACACCCAATACAATGGTAAATTGTATAGGTGCACTAGTTCGGCGAAGAGATGGTGATACAAGTGCAATATGGATAGAAGATATAGGTTTTTGTAAACTGAAAATATAAAAACAGCAAGGTAACAAGTGGTAAAAGTGAGCGTAAACGGTATTGCAATGATAGGAAACAAGGCCTAGGGTTCATACTTTCGCTAGTGCAAGTTATCTCAACAATAATAACATAGATAGAACATATGACAAGCCCTCAACATGCAACAAAGAGTCACTCCAAAGCCACTAATAGCGGAGAACAAACATAGAGATTATGGTCGGGTACGGAACCACCACAAAGTTATTCTTTCAAATCAATCCGTTGGGCTATTCCTATAAGTGTCACAAACAACCCTGGAGTTTTTACTAGAATAACACCTTAAGATACAAATCAACCAAAACCCTAATGTAACCTAGATACTCCATTGTCACCTCAAGTATCCGTGGGCATGATTATACGATATGCATCGCACAATCTCAGATTTATCCAACCAACATAAAAGTACTTCAAAGAGCGCCCCAAAGTTTCTACCGGTGAATCAAGAACGTGTGCCAACCCCTATGCATAGGTTCCCAATGTCACGAAACCCGCAAGTTGATCACCAAGACATACATCAAGTGTTCTCATAAAGACTCAATCCAATAAGATTACTTCAAAAGGAGAAACTCAATTCATCACAAAGGAGTAGAGGGGGAAAAACATCATAAGATCCAACTACAATAGCAAAACTCGGGATACATCAAGATCGTGCCATAGAGGAACACGAGAGAGAACACTGGAGAGAGAGAGAGAGCGATCAAACACATAGCTACTGGTACATACCCTCAGCCCCGAGGGTGAACTACTCCCTCCTCGTCATGGAGAGCGCCGGGATGATGAAGATGGCCACCGGAGATGGATCCCCCCTCCGGCAGGGTACCGGAAAGGGGTCTGGAGGCTTGCGGCGGCGGAACTCCCGATCTATCTTCTGTTCTGGAAGTTTTAGGGTACGACGGTATATATGGGTGAAGGGGGATCGTCGGTGGAGCTACGGGGGGCCCACGAGGCAGGGGGCGCGCCCAGGGGGGACGGCGCGCCCTCCACCCTCGTGACCGCCTCATGGCTCTTCTTACGTGGGGTCCAAGTCCATCAGGTGGGTTTCCTTCCAAAAATAACTTCTCCAGTTGATTTCGTTCCGATTTGACTCCGTCTGATATTCCTTTTCTTTGAAATACTGAAATAGGCATAAAACAACAAATCTGGGCTAGGCCTCTGGTTAATAGGTTAGTCCCAAAAATAATATAAAAGTGGATAATAAAGCCCAATATTGCCTAAAACAGTAGATAAAGTAGCATGGAGAAATCAAAAATTATAGATACGTTGGAGACGTATCACCCTACATGCTGCTTTTGATTGTATTCATATGGGTGTAGTACAGAGTTGATCTACCTCGAGATCATATGTTATGGTCTAAACCCTAGAGGTATGATGAGTAATATCATAATCATCTATCGACTAGCCTGGCCTCTGCTTATATAACATACCAGAGGCCTAGGATAACAAGAGTCCTAGTCGAATACGCCGGTGGGGAGGAGTCCTTGTCTTGATCACCAAGTCTTGTGGAATATTCCTTGCATATGTCATCGGCTGTCCGAACTGGCCCATGAGTATTCAGCCCTGGGGGTCCTCGGCCCAATCCAACTGATCGGGAGACAACGTGGTGAGTACCCCCTAGTCTAGGACACCGTCAGTAGCCCCCTGAACCGGTCTTCAAGTTGGGGACGCTCCTTGATTCTTCCGAACTGTTCTTCATCTTCGGTTGTCAGTCTTGAAAACTGGTTCAACAGATCTTCTCACCTTCGATCTTGAGGATCGCCGAAGTGAATCCGAAAAGTTTACACGTCGGGTATCCGAGGAGCCCTTTTAAGTTCTCGGCCTTTATCAACGCCTTGTTATATTTTATGCCACACCTCGGGTTTGAAGTGTTTCCCGCGCGGCGGTGTCTTCTCATGTCCGAGCTCCAACGCTAGACTCCATTCGAGGTATCTTTCGCAGCCAAGCACAAACGCCGGGCCGCTTCCGAGCTCCAACGCCGGATTGTATCCAAGCTCCAACGCCGGACTATGTCCAAGCTCCAACGCCGGACTATGTCCAAGCTCCAATGCCGGACTGTATCCAGCGCCGGATTATATCCGAGGTGTCATAGAGCACCTCGTTTCAAAAAAGTTGAAGGAGTTTAGCCGAGCTTAATGCCGGAAATGCCCTCTATGGAGCCATCCATTCGAATCCGAGCTTTATGCCAGACTGCCTCCGAGGTGATGCACCACCTCGGGCTTGGGCTGATTGTTTGCGGATTTTATTTCCGATGCGTGTAAATTTATTTGCTGTCAATATGTATAACCAGCAACCCTCAAGGTGTTCGTCAGCCTAAAACCTGAGATGCACCTGAAGGAAAGCATGAACGCGCTGATCCTAGTAGCCCCTGAGACTCAGGTCGATGCGCGAAATCGGCCTGAGGATCAAATCCTAGCTCGGTAGCATACGTAGGAATAGAAACGTTGTTTTATATATTAGAGATAATAGTGATTGGCGAACAGGCCCTTGAGAGAGGGTCTTGAAAAGTAGCTGTAATATATTTAGCTTGACGCCGGATAGGTCCAAATGGTACCTATTGTTATCCTAAGACACGTTTACCCAAAGTTTGGTCAAGCCGGACACTTGGCACTTTGAACTTTCTGCATTGAATATGCAATGCAGTAGCCCCCGAGACACTGATCGGGTAGCAATACCAGATCAGGGGATCGATGTGCCCTTTTTAATATTTATAAATAATGAGCACGAAGCCCAGTAGCCCCCGAGCCTTAATGTGGGCATGGGTGGCCGAATTAAGGATCGATATCCATTTGATAGAAAAAATTTGTTTGCGTTTAACACAAACTTCTCGGAAAGAGAATAAAGATCTCATAAAGGAGTTGGAGCTAACGAAAGCTGAGCTCGCCAAGGTAGGCCTCAAGGGGATCAATAGATAGGGAATTAATTCCAATAAGAAACTATGCGAGCATTATGTCAGTTGCTCGGGTATCTCAAAGAGACTGTGCCATTGACTCTTTAAAAGATTGGCTGAGAAAAAATTGATTTGTGCTCACAATTTATGTGTAATGATTCTATGTACCCAAGTACTTTACATCATTAATGCTCGGATCCGCATTGTACAAAACTTTGTTGACCAACCATCGGCTTCAACCTCTTCGGCCAGTAGCCAAGGAGTGTTTTCCTACTTTATATCGCCGTGATAAGGGCAAATATTTATGGAAAACAAGGCAATCTGGCCATACGGTTTTATAAACAAAGGTACGCAGAGAGATATGTTATATTATTTTTTAACGTAAGAAATGTCTTTCAAAGAAAATAGTCCCGCTATCGGTTCCTTTCTTTGGGTTGTCATGCCGACCATGATCATGAAACCTCACCTCCGATCAATGTGGGAGAAAAATATTGAGGATTTAGTTCGGGGAAAGTTCCCGAACTCTATGGTATTAATAAACCAAAACTTTCTCTTCCGTCGTTGCCGACCAATGTGATCCTTTAAGATTGCTAGCTTTTGGCTTCACCCAGTCTGAGGTACTTACTCGGATGACCTGGTAGTAACAATCACAGAGGTGGTCCCTTTACCACCTAGCCGAACAATTGGGAACGTAGGGGTAAGCACAGGAGCCAGGCAACCCAGCTTGGCCAAAATCTTAAGTCAAATTGATGCATATTTATGGCTTTATAACGATAATTACAGAAGGCAACACTTGTATACTGAGTACAAATACTTGTGATATATGTTTATTTTATGTATAATGATTGTATGTACCGAAGTACTTATATCATATCTGTGTTCACCCGAACTTTAAACGCATCTTAACCGACCGTCGTCTTCTCCCTCTTCGGTCAAGGGCTGAAGAGTGTTATGTACTCCACCTGTCGAGAATATCGGCAGTGTTTCCGATAACCAGGCAACCAGGCCATAAGGCTGTAACAGACAAAGCGCGCTCAGGGAACTTATGCTATATTACAGATGAAGTGTAAGAAGCATCTTCGAAGGAAATAGTACCCCTACCGATACCTTTCTTTGGTGCTCATCATTACTATGAGACTTGTGCAATAGATTTTTTGTACTCATGAGTTCCATTGTGTGCCGACCATGATTGAAAACAATAAGAGCGCTAGCTTTTGGCTTTACCCAGTCTGAGATCAGAGCTCGGATGACCCGGTCGTGACAATCGCAGAGGTGCTCCCTTTACGCCCTAGCCGAACAATCGGGAACATAGGGGTAAGCACAGGAGCCAGGCAACCCAGCTTGCGGAACACTTAGGTCAATATGGTGCATATTGTGGCGTAATACACGAACAAGGAACGAAGTTGTACAAGTATAATCATATGCAAAAGGAAAGGCTTCATAAAGGAAGCCTCCAAGTGAATGGGTATTCGAATTTGTGTGTCACAAACAAAGTTTTGACAAGGAAGTATAATGCTTGGTCGAACCAAAGAAAAAATTAAAACCGAAAGCTTTTGAGATTGAAAGGGACTTAGCTTGTTAATGTGTTCGACATTGATGACGCGGTCCAAGCTTGATGCGGGACAAAGTTCCATCCCCCAAGCTGGCCCCAAGGTGGCGGAGCGAAGAGCTCGGCAATCATAAGTGGTGGCATAGCATAGCCAATGCAGGCTAGAAGAGTGACGCTGAAGCCCCTGGTGTGGGTTAATGAAGTGTTAACGAAGCCTCCCGTCCAGCCTAGGAGACAACGCTGCCCCATCCGAATCATTTATCTGTGCACAAAAAATAGTGCAAACCGGAGATAATAATAATAATGAATAAAATTGTTGCATAATAAGTGATTTATGCAAAGTGAATAATAAAAGAGGTATGTCCTGTGCGCCGAACACTCCATGGGGTAGAGCTCTCTCGGCGATGCCGAATTCCCCGAGGCAACCGAAGATGTCGGTATGACTACTCGACCAACAATGTGATCACGTGAGCTGCTTTATGCCGAGTGGGACGACGGCGTCGGCCTGCCGAAGAGACCCTGTGATGCAGTCGAAGTCCATTACCTGCACATGTAAAATAGTGCAGGCCAACAACAATAATATAAATATATAAAAATCCTCGTGTAATTAATTTACGCAAAATAATTTATTTAAAAATATGTGGCCTAGCGCCTAAGTCAGTGTCGATGCAGGGCGTCGGCGTGATGCGGTAAAGGCGTGGTAAAGCCCGAATTCACAGGTCGGTCCGAGTTCCGGGTGCGGCGTTCGCCGAACTATGTATGAAAATTGACCGAACCACCACGCGACCGTCATTAGTGCGGCCACCATTTGATAGACATGTGAACAGATGATGGAACAAACCAGAGTAATAATTTCTTGGGAAAAATAGACCCAAACAAGCAAAAATTGCTAGGATTAATAGCACCTGGTTTATTTGTTGCAACAGTTCGAAGAAAAGTTACTCCAAAAATTGGGACTCGATCCGCACACCCATTGTCTGATGGGTGATGAAGCGCAACGCCGGTAAAGATTGTCTCACCGAGGCAAAGCACCCGGTCCAGCTAATCGTAACGAAGCTGGTCGGCTGGTGACGCCGAAGTCTCCGGAGTAGGTTGATGAAGAGGACGGCGCGGGGTTGCCAACACAGGGCAGCACGCCAAGGCGACGACACAATTGTGTCGACGGAGCTGGGGCGACAACGTTGGCACGCCGAGGTGATAGCGCGGCCCGGTCTGAACCAATCGCCTGCACACACAAGATAGTGCAAGCCAGAAATAGTAACAATAATATGCTTAAAATAATTCTTCTACTTAATTAATTTAAGTGAAGGAGATAATTAAAGAAATATGGCCTGAATGCTGAGGTGACGGAGTAGGTCGGTAATATGATGTTGCAGCCGTCATGCCAGCCGATGTGTCGAAGCTGGTCAGCCGGTGACGCCGGAGTCACCGGAGCATGTTGATGAAGAGATAGCAGAGGCCCCGGTCCAGCCGAGGTGTCGAAGTAGGTCGGCGTGATGGACACCGGCTTGAAGAAGCAATAGTGCGGCCATGCCGATGCAGGTCATGGCTCGTGACGTAGTCAATGCCGGCTTGATGAAGTGACCGCGCGGTGATGCCGGTGTGCCCGCTCCATGTAATCCGTGGGGTGGCGATGTTGGTGATTGTTTATACTTCACGATGCCGAACTCTTGTTCGGCTCGCAGAGATAATGGTCCGAAGAAGTTGAGCTCGGCTCAACAAAGCGACGACGTGTCTAGCGCAGGTCGGCAGCCGCACAACAATATTGCCGGACTGGTTTGATACCATCTTGATGGTGAAGAGTACCTTAGAGAAGGCTTAAAATTTTATGGGCACATGTTTAAGAACAACGCACAATACCCTAGAAGGAAATTCCTTTCAAAAGTTTGTCCAATACCCCGTTCATGAAGAAAGATGAATTCGGGTCGGATTCTTATTCGCGCAGAAAACAAATCCAAAAAGTGATGCACTAATCGGATGGTTCCCGGAGTTTGGACGGTCGGATCGAGCTGAAAGTTTGAGGGGTGGAAGATATGGGAATTACACAGCCGATCAACGGTTGGATCTTCCAAAGGATGTCCGAGCTAGTATCTGGAGACCGCGCCCTAAACTCGTCCAGATTCCCATCCAGACTCGACAGGCCTCCAGTATATCATAGATCGCCGAAGATTCCTCCATCGAAACGCGATGAAATTTTGCAGGGTTGCTATATACCCAATTCCGCACTATTCCATCGAAGCAATCGTTCAATCGACGCTCGAGGAGGCAGTGACCGCGAATACGAGTTCGCTTGTCTAGAAAACAGCACGGTCGCACGAGGGCAATGTTGACGTTGAGCCCCTGGGCTCCATGGATGATTCCTCCATGATCTTGATAGAGATCGGAGTTGATGAAGATGAGGACATATGTCCGATCTTGATGATCCGAAGAGGAGCCTGGCCATCGTACCAGCCGAGGTGACCAGGCGAGCCGGTGACGAAGATGTCGGCGTCGTAGTTAATTTGCAGACGAGCCATTGATCCTTTGCCGATCACACAGCGGAACTCTCTCAATGAAAGCACCAATGTCGGTGTCAAAACCGGCGGATCTCGGGTAGGGGGTCCCAAGCTGTGCGTCTAGGATCGATGGTAACATGTGCACGAGATTTTACCCAGCTTCGGGCTCTCTTGATGAGATAATACCCTACATGCTTCTTTTGATTGTATTCATATGGGTGTAGTACAGAGTTGATCTACCTCAAGATCATATGTTATGGTCTTTACCCTAGAGGTATGATGAGTAATATCATAATCATCTATCGACTAGCCTGGCCTTGGCTTATATAACATACCAGAGGCCTATGATAACAAGAGTCCTAGTCGAATACGCCGGTGGGGAGGAGTCATTGTCTTGATCACCAAGTCTTGTGGAATATTCCTTGCATATGAAATCGGCTGTCCGAACTGGCCCATGAGTATTCGGCCCTGGGGGTCCTCGGCCTAATCCAACTGATGGGGAGACGACGTGGTGAGTAACCCCTAGTCCAGGACACTGTCACCCACGAAGGACATGCCTCACTAGGGTAGATCTTCACGAAGTAGGCGATCTCCTTGCCCTTACAAACTCCTTGGTTCAACTCCAAATCTTAACGGAGGCTCCCAAGTGACATCTAACCAATCTAGGAGACACCACTCTCCAAGAGGTAACGAATGGTGTGTTGATGATGAACTCCTTGCTCTTGTGCTTCAAATGATAGTCTCCCCAACACTCAACTCTCTCTCTCTCGTAGCATAGGATTTGGTGGAAAGATGATTTGAGTGGAAAGCAACTTGGGGAAGGCTAGAGATCAAGATTTATGTGGTTGGAATGGAATATCTTGACCTCAACACAAGTGTAGTTGGTTCTCTCTCAGAAAATGTATGTTGGAAGTGTAGGCATGTTCTGATGGCTCTCTCCATGAATGAAGAGTGGGTGGAGGGGTATATATAGCCTCCACACAAAATCTAACCGTTACACACAATTTACCATACTCGGTGGGACTGAATCGTGAAAGTCGGTCACACCGATTTAGTTCATTATGTGACCGTTAGGATTTTCGGTGGGACCGACATGTCAACTCGGTGAGACCAACTTCGTTAGGGTGAGGGCATAACGTAATCTCAGTGAGACCGATTACACAAACTTGGTGGGACCGATTTTGGTAATAGACAAACACAGAGTTGGTCAGGCAAACTCAGTGGGACCGATTTGCTCATCTCGGTTGTACCGAAACGTTACAAAAGTAAACAGAGAGTTTGCATTGTAATCTCGATGGGACCGATTGCTCATCTCGGTTTGACCGAAACATTACGAAGGGAAATAGAGATATCACAATCCCATCTCAGTGAGACCAAGATCCCTATCGGTAAGACCAAAAAGACTAGGGTTTCTGGCAGTGGCTATGTCAACAGAACTCGGTGGCGCCGGATAGACAGATTCGGTGGGGCCAAGTTTGACTTTTGGTTTGGGACATATGTGGATGTGAGAAAGTAGTTGAGGGTTTTTGGAGCATATCACTAAGCACTTTGAGCAAGAAACTCATTAAGCAACACCTCACCCCCTCTTGATTGTGTTGACTTTTCCTATGGACTCAATGTGATCTTGGATCACTTAAAATGAAAAAAATGTAGAGTCCTGAGCTTTGAGCTTGAGCCAATCCTTTGTCCTTATCATTTTGAGGGGTCCACATTTCTCATCCATGCCATGCAAATAATTGAGCTTTCCTGAAATGTTTATCTTGAAGTAGCATTAGCTCAGTGAGCTATATGTTGTTAGGAATGACCAAAACCACCCAGGGATAGTTGCACTTTCAATATCCTCCTTTTTGGTAATTGATGACAACATATAGATCAAAGCTTCGACAAAAGATAATAAGATTGAAAAACATCGTCGCTTTGAGAAGTATGTGATAAGAAAGAGCTCCCCCTAAATTTGTGCATTATTTAAAAATTGCTTTTGAATGCAAATGCACAATCGATTAGGATCATGGGTTACTCTTCCATGTCACAAACATCTTGGTGGAGCGCTCAAAATGATAGAAGTTAAAAACATGCACTCATCACCAAGCAATTGAAGAATCATATAGGGAGATAAGAGATAATATCATCCAACAAGCATTAAGGGTAGCATATGATCAAACACATGATCAAACAAGTATCTCACAAGGACACACTAAAGTAGTTCAACCAAAATAGCAAGAGAGATAAAAAAGCAACACACTCTCTCGAAGCCTATGATCTATACATTTTTCTCCCCCTTTGGCAACAAGTTACCAAAAAGTTTGAAAATGCATAGTGCTATACGTCTCTCAGGCTTGATCTTCGGGAGGTGGTGTAGAGAGAACTCCAAGGACGAAGGCTTCTGATGAAGTAGTTGGAGCTGATGGAGTGGGTGCTGGAGGTGGCACTGGAGCTGTAGCTACTGGTGCTGACACTGAAGCTCTAGTATCTGAGACTGGCACTGCAGCAGACCTTGGACCTCGTGGCACGCGCTTGAAAGCATCAGTGGTTGCTTTTCCTCTCCTCTCCTCTGCTTCCTCCTGAAGCTGCTCAACTGCAGTCTGAATCTCAGTCACTTTGACATCAAGATCATAGAATTTCTGCTCAACGATGCTCTCCAGGCTCTCCTGGTTTTGAGTCAGAGTGGCCAAGCCCTTCTCAATCCTCAAGGTGGATTGGATCAGATATCCAAGCTAATCTTGCTTGGTCTTCAAGAATACTTGAGATGCCTCTTCAACAGTTGGCATCTTTGCAGCTTTCTCTGCCCTTGCCTTCTCTCTCTTCTCATGTGCTTGAGCTGATGATGGTTCATTTTCATTCATGACAACAGTGTTGTCTTCAAATTCAGGGTAGATGGGCAGGTGCTCCTTATCCAATAGATATTTTCCTGTGCCCATCTTGGAGTTGATGAGCTCCTGAATTTGTGGGGCATACCCACAACTTCTCTTCTGATCAGCTGCTGTCCTTTTGATTGTCTCCACAATCAGACTCATGACTTTGAACTTTTGAGGCACATCAAACAAATGGAGCAAATTGATACCATGTCCTCTGATCATCTTGTGATCACCTGACTTGGGTAGCAATGTGTGCCTCAGGATACAATTTATGGTAGGCAGACCAAACAACAAGAAGTGGACAGATCCAAACCTATGAGTATCCAATGCATCATCTGGGATCACTCTGTACATCTTGGCCATAGAGTTATGGTCTTTCTTCTTTTCAGCATAAACATCCAAGTCATCCTCACTTTCTTCTGGGGCATTGATCAACTGAGCCCATTCTTCAATGGTAGATTGGTACCTTGTACCTTCAGACATCCAAATGATCTTCCCATCTGGGTAGAAGTGGGCAGTGGAGTAAAATTGCATGATCAGCTCATCATTCCACTTGGTGAGCTTCTGGGCAACAAATGTATCAACTCCACATGCTTTGAAGCTGTCATATACACCTGGATAATGATCTTCATTCTCCTTGATGTACTCCCAGTCAACCCATCTCATGTCACACACCATGGGCTTCTTGTCAAGCAGAATTGTCTCATAGAAGTCTTGTTGTTCCTTAGTGTGAAACCTGTAATCCACAACAGTTCTCCTCCTAACAGCATATGGATCAGATTGTCTCCATAATCTCAGTCATGAATCCTTCCTGATTTTCATGTTTTCTGCAACAGGATGTGCATCATTGTGGTCAGGGATCTTGGGCTTCAGCTTTCTCAAAACAAGTGAGTCATCTTCCTCTTCTTCAGCAGCTTCAGGCACTAGGGCCTTGTTCTTTTCCTCAGCTGGTATACTCCTGGTATTCCTCTTGGGTTTTGGGGGTTTCTGAGCAGCAACTTTGGGAGCAGATTTGGGCTTAGATGGAGCAGCCCTGACTTGATTGCATCTCCCATAAGCTTCTGAGCCTTAGGAGCTGGTGCAACATCCTCTTCCTCTTCATCTGAACCTCTCATTATGGATGATCTGCCAAGCACTCTGGCTGTGGTCTTCTTGACCCTTCCCTTCCTTTTCTTCCCTTCTCCAACTGCCTCTTCAGTTGGCTTGGTGGTTTCAATAGTGGATGCTCTTGCCTTAGACATAGGAACTCTCTTTGCTGGTGCCTTCTTATGCATCCCTGGCTTAACTGTAGCAGCTGTGCCATACTCCTTTTTCAACACCTTTTTCCTTGAAGTGGCCTCATCCTCAATGGCCACATAATCCTCATCCTCAGATTCTGAGGTTTTCTTCTTCCTGAATCTGGTTGCTACCTTAGGTAAGTTGCTTGGAGTGCTCCTGCTTCCATCATCAGAAGAGCTGGAGGGACTAGTGCCCTCACTCATCTGAACCTGTTCTTCAGATTTGTTCTGGCTGTCACTTTGATCAGACATCTTGCAGGCAAACTGTCAGCAGACCCTGTGAATAGGTTGTAGATGAGCATCACAAAGTACAGAGGTTTTGCAAAATAATTGAGTCAAAAAGCCTAGTTTTAGTTCTCTACAGAAGTGATCTCGGAGCTACCAAATTGACAAACTCGGTGATACCGAAGCAACACTTGGAACCTAAACTAGTGAACTTGGTAGGGTCGAGTCACCGTTTGATGGCATCGAGATTGCTAGGGTTTCACAGAATTTTGAACTAGGTCACACCGATTTGCACGTTTTGGTCAGACCGAAAAGCGCATGGGCAATGGCCAAGGCCGAATCGGTGAGACCGATTTCTATAGTTCGGTCGGTCCGAGATGAGTTCTGCAGAGAGCTAACCCTAAAATTTTCGAATCAATCTAGACCTAAGGGAGTTTTAGCTGGATGGACCAATCTCAATCGTGGCAAGAAACATGGCATTGTCCTTGTGCTAGGAATCGGAGTGAAAAAGACAACACAAGGGGTCGAGAAATTACCCTAGAGCGGCGAGTGTTCGCTACGGCGGCAACGACAGAGCAGATTGCCATTGACGGTGGCGGAGACCAGCGGCGGGAGGTCGCTGGCGGTGAGAGGACAATCTGGAGACCCGAAGAGGCAGAGCAGGTTACGCGCGGGTGAAGGGTTTCGGAAATTTTTCCAAAATTTGACCCGTCAGTATATATAACCTGACCCTGTCGGTGTGACTGAGTGGAACAACTCGGTGGCACCGAGATGTAGAACTGCAAGCGGTTACTGCAACTCGGTGTGACCAAAACGTTCTAATCGATTGCACCAAGATTGAAAACCTAGATCAACTTAGTGATCTCGGTGTGACCGAAATGGATGACTCGGTCATACGAAATGCACAAAGAGGTTTTGGAAGTTTAAGTCTACAACAAATCGGGGACTCCGAGTGCTCCTCACACAGAGTGGTTCGAATCTGACTTGATCAAACTTTGTGATGTAGCATGAATAGAGTTTGAGATGAGGAAATCATAGATAGCTAGAGGGAGTTCTTAGGCATTCTTGTCCATCCATTTGGCAAAATAGAAAAGGCCAAACAATCAAAGCAACAAATGGATGTCCTCGAATGAGTAAAATATGCATCCAACATGCTCACACAATAAGATGGCAAATGAAATATGTGACAAAGCATGCACAATCACTCTAGCATCTATCAAGCAATTTGGAGATGACTATGTCATCTATATATGAGTATATTGACTCAGGAGTCAAATGACAACATTTGATCGTAGGTCATACTCATCATTTAAGCACAAGTGGGGTTGCCACTTTTACATAAAGCATTGTTGTGTTCATGCCATTAGAGTTGCTTTAGCTCAATTAATTGGAGTAAAGCTCCCTCTAGATGTGATATCCCCCCTAAGAGGGATGAACTAACCTTGGGTTTTGTCGATGATGACTTCATGTAGGTGTTGAAGATGTAGGTGCTCAATGTTGATGTAGATATTTTGGAGCAATCCTTTGGAGTGAGTTGCACTTTCAATACCTACACGGGTTAGTCCCACAAGGGACAAACAAAGATATCCATAGGCATAGAGTGATGTTCACATAGGATGATGTCCATGGAAGCATTAGGTTACCTTGTCCCTTATCTTACCAACAAGAGGGTTTGTGACTCCTTGAACTAGTGCAAGATATGGAAGTTGTTTGCACTTGTCCTCGCCAAAATGATATGAGTGAAGTATGTTGGCGGAGTCACACCCTCAAGAACTCTCTGATTCTTCTTCTTCGGGATCCACACCATCTTGATGGGAATCCTTGGAGTTTTAGTCGTACTTGATGAAGTAGAACTTGATGTAGTCTTGGGAACCCACTTGACCAAGGCCTTAGGTGCTTCTTCAAATGCATCAATCTACTCTTGAAGCATGTCCTTGCCTTTTAGCTTGTGGTCTTGTGGTGGAAGATCATCTTGAGCCTGTGTTCCTTGGAAAGAAGTAGGATCATACTTCTCTTGTTGAGGAACAAACTTCGTCTTGGGGTATTGATCTTCTTCCCACTCAACTACAATGGCATCGAACTTTCGTTCAAAACCTACACCTTGATTCTTCCGGTGTCTTCCTTGCTTGCGTACAATTTCCTCAAATTGCTTACTCCCGGCAAGGCTCTTGTAAACACCTTTCTCTATATTTCCCTTCAATAAGATATTTTCTTGCTCAAGTGTAACTTGGCTAAGAGAATCATTATTGGAATCAAGAGAACTACTTGAAGCAACAATATTGGATTTAGCATGATTGTTATTACTACTAGAAGAAGAATCTTTCTTACTCTTGTTGCTAGTTTTAACTTGTGGCATGTAAGTAGACAAGAGTAAACATGAAGATCAGTACAATATGCAAAAATAACACATCAGGGATAAAATTAAGTGCATAGCTCACCCAGGAACTGTCTTGAGGGGTGGAAGCTGTGTGGCTATTGACTCGCCAGAGGATGAGTGAGGTGTTCCCTGATAATTTGAATCAGACAGAGTAAGAGGCTGCCGGAAATAACCGGCCTTGGGGCAAGAAGTATCAAGAGTATAAGAGACCTCTGATCGGCGTTTCCGAACCAGAGTGTTCGGTAAACCGGCGGAGGTAACTACCTCGCCGCTGTGCTGGGTTGTGCGGCGAGCTTCGTGTTGCTGCATCTTCAAAAGAAAGTATGGGTCCAAGTGAGCAAGGGGGTGAGAAAGTTTTACTTTTCGGTTTGCTTGACGGATTTTTGATGTTGGCAGAGGATCTGAATCGGAGGAAAGAATAATTACCTCAACGTCATCAGCTTGACTGCCTTCAGCATCGTCCTGATAATAGTCGTTGTTAATGAGATGTATGAAAAATGAACCAAGGAGTCAAGTTATACCTCTGAGTCCGGATTAGCCTCTTCGGCATATGCATTTGGCTCGGAAGACGTAGTGGTCCTTTCCTTGGCAGGTTTTTTTAACAACCTTGGTCTTCAGGCGAAGTGGCTTTGCCGGTTTATCTTGCGGTTTCGCCGGTTTATCTTGTGGGTTTTTTTCTTCCAGAACGGATCATTGCCCTGACAAAGATGGACAAGATTTTCATAGAATATTTGAAAGAAGCAAGTTAAAACAAAAGGCATGTTATGTGACCCTTACCTTTGGAGGTTTGTTGGAAGCATAGAAATGACTTAATCCGGTCTGGCTACAGACAGCCTCCGGTTCATTCAACATCTTATTCACAGCCTCTGTAACTTCAGCATCTGTAAGCTGGATATCAATGTGTTGTTGAGGGTCCTTCAATCTCCCAGTATATTCACATATTAAACTGGGGTGTTGGCTTAAGGGCAATATGCTCCAAGTTATCCAACAGCGAGCAAAATCAACACGTGTTAAATCGTTCGCCATAAAGGCTCTAAGCTTTGACAGTTGTGGAGCATAATTGGCCCTTTCCTTTGTAGTCAATCTCTGAGGAAAGGGATGTGTATTACTGAGACTGTGAGGGCGGTAACCCGACAAGGGATTTTCATCAGTTGGAGATGTATCTTTGCAGTAAAACCAAGTCTGGTTCCACTCCTTGGGGTGACTGTGAAGCTTGGCGTGAGGGAAGCTGACCTCCTTCCTCTTTTGAACCGCCATTCTGCCGAGCTCAATATTAGGTCCATCTGTGAACTCTGTGCGATGGTTTAAGTGGAAGAAGTCCCTAAACAATTCAACTGTGGGCTCCTCTTGAAGATAAGCCTTACAAAAGACTTGAAAATGGCAGATATTCGACACAGAGTGTGGACCGATGTCCTGAGGGTGGAGCTGAAAACTGGCGAGCACATCTCGGAAGAATTTTGAACCTGGGGGGCTAAAGCCTCGACCCAGATGGTCAACAAGACAACTACTTCTCCATCCTTGGGTTCAGGGTGATTTTCTGGACCGGGGGCCCTCCAGTGGATGACCTCCTTCTTGGCTAAAGCGCCAGTCGCAACACATCTATTTAACTGATCTTCAGTGACCCGGGAAGGAACCCAGTTGCATTCATAGACTTGTTTGGCCATCTCAAGGGAAACTGAAACATAGTTATTGCTGGTTTAAGATTTATCAGGAACAGGTAAAAGGCAATACAAGTTAAAGCAGAGGTGTCCGCATATTGTTAAACCGGAATATAACATTACTATGCCGGAGTCTGGTATTGCTAAGCCGGAGTCTTATGATGGAGAAGATGCAAAGATAAATGAATCGGCGGTTTAAGAGGGGACTAATGTTACCTACCGGATTAGCATTTTTTCATAGCTAAACCGAATATATTGGTATGAAAGGTACATATCTAAAGTACTTAAGCGAAGGACAAACAAGTTTCGCAGATTGATGTGATAAATTTCAGATCTGCGGTATGACACAAAACTAGAAAATATTCAGACCTAATTTCAAGTGCTTGAACAAGTTCGTCAAATTTAGATGATTTTTTATGTAAAGGATATGCCCCAACAAGGAAAAGGGGATCATGGCTACGGCCGCACAAGAAGTATCAGATCCAAGCTAGTCATTTGTGCTAATAAGAAGAACAGGGAAGAACGGCGCGGGATTTCAATAAACTCCGATGAACACTGAAACCCTAATGGTGGATCTAGATCAAGGAAAATAAGGAACTTACTGATGCTGAGGGAGCAACGATGGAGTGTCGCGTTTCTCTGGTATAGTCAGGTTGATGCAGCGGCCGTCGTTGGGGCGGAAGCGAAGGTCGACGGCAGTGGCAGAGCTCCAATGGTCGGGCGGCGCGAGGAAGAAGACAATGCGAAGGGGCACGGGGGAAAATGGAAAGGACCCCCCTGGCCCTATTTATAAAGGCAAAGGGATAAGTGATAGGCGCGAAGATCGAGGAGCCCAAAGTTTGGATATGAGGCGGAGCTGTCGCCTCGATTGTCGGAGGCTCACTAATAAAGGTGAGCTTTATGTAATTTTTAATAGATGACATCATGGCGGTTTATCGTGATCCTGGAAGATGACATCATGGCGGTTTACAAGATCTATGCGAAGATGTTGAAGAAGAAATTTTCTCAAGTATTGAAGATTGACATGAAACAGTTCAAATCAATCTGGGGCCTATTGTTGGGGATATTACTACTGGGCGTAAACCGGCCAGGAGAGGCCAGGTTACCCCATAATGGTTCACTATATCTGAAGCCCATGAAGACAAAGACGATGGCGCTTTATGAAGGCCCAGGGCCCAAAGACAGATTAAGGCCTGTAGTCATAAACCGACCTTGATATGCATGCTTGTACTATAAGGCAGAAATAGTAGAGACCGGGCCAGACACGTTTATGAGCCGGCCTCGAAACCCTGTAAACCGACGGGCGTCCACCCATCTATATAAGGGGACGACCCGGTCGTGGTTTAGGGAGAACACACAACAACTCGAGACTCAGGCAAAGCCTATTCGCTCCCTGGTCATCGAAACCCTAGCAATTCCACAACAACTGGATTAGGCTTTTACCTTCACCGCAAGGGGCCGAACCAGTATAAACTCTCTTCGTCCCTTGTCCGCTTTAACCCCTTTAATCTAACCCGTCGCGATGGCTCCATGACTAAGTCCTTTCTCTAGGACATCTGTCGTGACAAAACCACGACACTTGGTAATGTAAGAAGAACTTTTATTGCAAAGATCATCATTGATTGCTTTTAAGAACTCATGCTCTTTCTCAAGGTTGAGTTTTTCAAAGCATAGCTTCTCATGAGTCTTTAAAAGTTCTCGATGATCTTCCAAGGTTGTTTCATGAGCTAACTTAAGAGTGTTTAGTTCTTTAGTTAGACGCTCAATCTTCTTCTTATCATTGTCATTCGTTTTATCTTGATTATTATGATTAATAGCAAGTTCATCATAGTTTTCATAACTAGAGTTGTCAACAAGTAAATCATCATCTCCTAGCAAGTCATCTTCGTCACTATTGAAATCAACATACTCGGTGTGTGTTACCTTTGGACCTTTAGCGATGAAGCATCTTCCAATTCCTTCATTTGGTGAGTCAAATATGTCGTAGGAGTAGGTTGACATAAGTGCTAGACCGGCAACACCTTCATCTTGAGTATATTCGGAGTCAGAGTGATAGCTTCTTTCGGAGTGATTGTCAGAGCCGGATACCCATTCACCAACATGAGCTTGATGCCTTATTTTTGTGTAGCTCTTTGATGATTTGTCCTTCCTCTCCGAATCCTTGCTTCTTCGAGAGGTTCTTTGTTCATAACGATCATCTCTACTCCTTCTCTCTCTCTTGGCAGTGATTCTTCTCTCCTACTTCTACTTTTGGGAGAATCTTCTCTTCTTTTGTAAGGAGTCGTACACTCATTTGCATAATGTCCGGGTCTTCCACAATTGTAGCAGTTATGCTCACGACTAGAAGATCTTTTGTCATTGTAGGACCTTGACTTGGAACTTCTTTCCTTGCTTCTACTCTTGTAGAACTTGTTCAAGTTCTTCACCATTAGGCTCAATTCTTCAGTGAAGGTTTGCTTCTCATTTGATGATGTGGGGGCGTCACATGAGACTTTGTAGGCACCACTTGACTTGTTGTGGAGCTCTTCCTTATCCTTGAGTGACATCTCATGAGCAACAATTCATCCAATGACTTCCGTTGGCTTAAGATCTTTGTAGTTGGGCATCATTTGGATCAATGCGCACACGGTATCATATTTTCCATCCAAGGCTCTTAGGATTTTCTTGATGATGAATCTATCGGTCATCTCTTCACTCCCTAAGCCGGCAATCTCATTTGTAATGAGAGCAAGCCTAGAGTACATTTCAGCAACACCTTCACCATCCTTCATTTTGAACTTGTCAAGTTGACTTTGAAGCACATCCAATTTGGATTCCTTGACAGAGTCGGTACCTTCGTGTATATCAATCAAAGTATCCCAAATTTCCTTTGCATTCTCAAGACGGCTGATTTTGTTGAATTCTTCGGGGCACAATCCGTTGAAGAGAATATCACAACCTTGAGCATTGTATTGCAGCATCTTCAACTCTTCCGCGGTAGCTTCACGGTTCGGTTCTCTCCCATCAAAGAATTCAACTTGCAAGCCAATACACACAATAGCCCAAACGGCGGGGTTATGTCCAAGAATATGCATTTTCATCTTATGCTTCCAACTAGCAAAATTAGTACCATCAAAGTAAGGACCTCAAAGGTGGTAATTTCCCTCGCTAGACGCCATACTCTCCTAGGTTGTGAAACCAAGGCTATGACCACCAAAAGCTATGGAAATCAAAGCAAATGGAGACCAAAGCTCTGATACCACTTGTAGGATCGAAAGTATGTCTAGAGGGGGGTGATTAGAATACTTGACCAAATAAAAACCTAGCCTTTTCCCAATTTTAATTCTTGGCAGATTTTAGCAACTTTGCACAAGTCAAGCAATCAACCTACACATGCAATTCTAAGAATATAGCAGCGGAAAGTAAAACAATTGCATATGAAGGTAAGGAGAGGAGTTTGGAGGGAGAAAACACAATGTAGACACGGAGATTTTTGGCGTGGTTCAGATAGGTGGTGCTATTGTACATCCACATTGATGGAGACTTCAACCCACGAGGGGTAACAGTTGCACGAGTCCACGGAGGGCTCCACCCACGAAGGGTCCACGAAAAAGCAACCTTGTCTATCCCACCATGGCCGTCTCCCATGAAGGACTTGCCTCACTAGGGTAGGTCTTCACGAAGTAGGCAATCTCCTTGCCCTTACAAACTCCTTGGTTCAACTCCACAATCTTGACGGAGGCTCCCAAGTGACACCTAACCAATCTAGGAGACACCACTCCCCAAGAGGTAACAAATGGTGTGTTGATGATGAACTCCTTGCTCGTGTGCTTAAAATGATAGTCTCCCCAACACTCAACTCTCTCTCATAGGATAGGATTTGGTGGAAAGATGATTTGAGTGGAAAGCAACTTGGGGAAGGCTAGAGATCAAGATTTATGTGGTTGGAATGGAATATCTTGACCTCAACACAAGTGTAGGTGGTTCTCTCTTAGAAAATGTATGTTGGAAGTGTAGGCATGTTCTGATGGCTCTCTCCACAAATGAAGAGTGGGTGGAGGGGTACATATAGCCTCCACACAAAATCTAACTGTTACACACAATTTACCAAACTCGATGGGACCGAATCATGAAACTCGGTCAGACCGATTTAGTTCATTATGTGACCGTTAGGATTTTCGGTGGGACCGACATGTCAACTCGGTGAGACCGATTTCGTTAAGGTAGGGCATAACGTAATCTCAGTGAGACTGATTACACAAACTTGATGGGACCGATTTTGGTAATAGACAAACAGAGAATTGGTCAAGCAAACTCAGTGGGACCGATTCGCTCATCTCGGTTGTACCAAAACGTTACGAAAGGGAAACAGAGAGTTTGCATTGTAATCTCGGTGGGACCGATCGCTCATCTCGGTTTGACCAAAACGTTACGGAGGGAAATAGAGAGATCACAATCCCATCTTGGTGAGACCGAGAACCCTATCGGTAAGACCGAAAAGACTAGGGTTTCTGGCAGTGGCTATGTCAACTAAACTCGGTGGCGCCGGATAGACAGATTCGGTGGGCCCGAGTTTGACTTTTGGTTTGGGACATAGGTGGATGTGAGAAAGTAGTTGAGGGTTTTTGGAGCATATCACTAAGCACTTTGAGCAAGAAACTCATTAAGCAACACCTCACCCCGTCTTGATAGTATCTTGAGCCACTTAAAATGAAAAAAATGTAGAGTCCCGAGCTTTGATCTTGAGCCAATCCTTTGTCCTTAGCATTTTGAGGGGTCCACATTTCTCATCCAAGCCATGCCAATCATTGAGCTTTCCTGAAATGTTTATCTTGAAGTAGCATTAGCTCAATGAGCAATATGTTGTTAGGAATTACCAAAACCACCCAGGGATAGTTGCACTTTCAACATGAGACCTAAATGTTATTGTGAATATGGTTAGTTCATAATCTTTGTTGAAAACTTGAGTGCTGGCTTTACATATTTACAACAACAAGAGCAAATAGAGTTTGTAAAACTTTTTTTATCACTTTCAGTTTATCAACTGAATTGCTTGAGGACAAGCAAAGGTTTAAGCTTGGGGGAGTGGATATGTCTCTGTCGTATCTACTTTTCCAAACACTTCTGCCCTTGTTTTGGACTCTAACTTGCATGATTTGAATGGAACTAACCCGGACTGATGCTGTTTTCAGCAAAATTGCCATGGTGTTATTTTTGTGCAGAAATAAAAGTTCTCGGAATGACCTGAAAATCAACGGAGATTACTTTTGGAATATATACAAAATACTGGAAGAAGAATCCACGTCAGGGGGCCCACACCCTGTCCACGAGGGTGGGGGGTGCGCCTACCCCCCTGGGCGCGCCTACCCACCTGGGCGCGCCCCTGCCTCGTGGCCCCCCTAACGCTCCACCGACCTCAACTCCAACTCCATATATTCGTGTTCGAGGAGAAAAAAAATCAGAGAGAAGGATTCATCGCGTTTTACGATACAGAGCCGCCGCCAAGCCCTAAACTCTCTCGGGAGGGCTGATCTGGAGTTCGTTCGGGGCTCCAGAGAGCGGAATCCGTCGCCATCATCATCATCAACCTTCCTCCATCACCAATTTCATGTTGCTCACCGCCGTCCGTGAGTAATTCCATCGTAGGCTTGCTGGACGGTGATGGGTTAGATGGGATTTATCATGTAATCGAGTTAGTTTTGTTAGGGTTTGATCCCTAATATCCACTATGTTCTGAGATTGATGTTGCTATGACTTTGCTATGCTTAATGCTTGTCACTAGGGCCCGAGTGCCATGATTTCAGATCTGAACCTATTATGTTTTCATGAATATATGTGAGTTCTTGATCCTATCTTGCAAGTCTATAGTCACCTATTATGTGTTATGATCCGTTAACCCCGAAGTGACAATAATCGGGACCATTACCGGTGATGATCGTAGTTTTAGGAGTTCATGTATTCGCTATGTGTTAATGCTTTGGTCTGGTACTCTATTAAAAGGAGGCCTTAATATCCCTTAGTTTCCAATAGGACCCCACTGCCACGGGAGGTTAGGACAAAAGATGTCATGCAAGTTCCTTTCCATAAGCACTTATGACTATATTCGGAATACATGCCTACATTACATTGATGAACTAGAGCTAGTTCTGTGTCACCCTATGTTATAATTGTTGCATGATAGATCGCATCCGACATAATTTACCATCACCGATCCAATGCCTACGAGCTTTTCATATATTGTTCTTCTCTTATTTGCTTTTCCGATACTATTGTTACAATCACTACAAAACCCAAAAATATTACTTTTGTTACCATTACCATTACTATCATATTACTTTGCTACTAAATACCTTGCTGCTGATATTAAGTTTCCAGGTGTGGTTGAATTGACAACTCAGCTCCTAATACTTGATAATATTCTTTGGCTCCCCTTGTGTCGAATCAATAAATTTGGGTTGAATACTCTACCCTCAAAAACTGTTGTGATCCCCTATACTTGTGGGTTATCAATCAGCTCTTGTAATACTTGTATTTATCAAGATGAATCAAGCAGGAAGTAGGGTATTACCTCCATAGAGAGGGCACGAACCTGGGTAAACATTGTGTCCCCCGTCTCCTATTACCATCGACCTTAGACGCACAGTTCGGGACCCCCTACCTGAGATCCGCCGGTTTTGACACCGACAACGACCACGGGGCGCGACGAGGTCCGAAGGCGTCGACGATGGAGAGGCAGGGCGGGACGGTGGCGCCGGCGAGCGGGGGCTCCGGGGAGGAGGCACCGTTGTCGGGGGTGCAGGGCGGCGCGGGATCGGGCCCCTCCCCGATCCAGAACCAGCCGAGTGTGGGGGCATCGGGAAGGAGGGTTGAGGAGGCGGGTGCCGGGGGTGATGGTGAACGGCGGCGGTTTGGCTGGTTTGGGGCTGGGCGCAGCCATCGGGTGAGGGGGAGGGAACGAGCTCCCCGATCCAGATCGGGTCAGGGGGAGAGGAGGGAGCGGGGGGGTAGTGATTTAGGGTTTTCGGGGAACGGGGCCATATAGGCCAGGCGGGGCGTGCAGGGGAGTGGGCCGGCCTGGCCGACCGGCTGAATGGCCAGCTGGGCCACGAGGCCCACTCGGGGGGTCCTTTTAGTTTATTATTTTTAGCCTCAGTTTTGCATTTAATTAAAATAGCAAAGGATTTTTGTTTGAGTTGAAACTTGGCACATAATTAGTACGCAGTGTTTTCAACTAGTACACCAAGTCTCAAATTATTTTGAAAAGTAAAACTATTTGTTTAAAAAGAATTGGCTCAATTAATAGCTATTGGTTCACCTTTTGATAGGTTAAGGGCATTTTTAAAAACCAATTTGATGTTGATATCTTTAAGACAATTTGTTAGTGAATATTTGCAACACTACAAGCATTTTTATTTTGCCATTTGAAGAAATATTGTTTTACTTTATTTTAAATGAGTTTGACTGGAATTTTGATCAAGTGACATTTGGCTTAGCAAAAAGGTGATGACATGGCACCATTAGGGTGAGGTTACTGTAGCTTAATTATTTGGGCGTCACAATTCTCCTCCACTACAAGAAATCTTGCCCCGAGATTTAGGAGCTGGAATAAGGGGGAAAGCTCTGGTTACGAAATTTTAACGAATCTTCTTGGTCTTGGTTGAGCTTCATAAAGAGGTCGATCTATTACATTGTTGTCTTCATTTCTTTGCATCATGTCATCATGATGAAGTCGACATCCTTTCTTCGGAAGTTCCATCGTACTTACAAAAAAGGTTAAGGGGTATCTTCGGAAGAACGGAGCGCTACAATGTTGCTTATCTAGTAGATAACATCGGGGAAGGTGGCGAAAAGTAACTCTCGAATTGAAACTCGAGAAATTATCGAGAGCAAAGTAAGAAGGTACCATGAAAAGTTTCAGCGGGTAGGCAATCGTTCGATGCCTGAAACAAAGTGTGAAAGGGGTCCAGAGCACGAGAATAACTATTGCATCTGATACCATAATAGACTACTAGGAAAGTGACCCCGTGAATGACATACAAAGTCAAGTGTGAGGAATAACTTTGGCAACAAGGGTGTTCAGGAGAGTCAGGTTTCGATCCTATGGAACTGTAGGTTATGGGCCCACCATGTGGGTTAAAGGTAGAAAGGGCGTCGACAAATTACAAAGTCATGATAGCAAGGCATGTCATAGGACAACCTGTCAGTTATGTTGGCAACAACGTTGGTACCAAGGGCGAGGGACAAAGAGAACCATTTTCCTGCTCGTTGAACGAGGTGGACCAATAGGCAAAGTTCTCGTCCATCGGTGGTTACCGGAATGTCGTCAACAATAGTAACAGGGTCTTGTTGACAAAATTGTATACAGAGGTGCTTTCATAAACAGGAGAATATTACTGCTTAGATCATATAGATCACCAAAATGGTTAAACAAACCAATGTAAAGGACATATGATTATCAGATTAAATAGAAAAATGGAAAGAAAAATGTGTTTAAACACATTTTTCAAGGGTATATCCTTCCCAAGGACAAGTAGAGCATGATATCCATGACAGGAAATAATGTAGAAAACTCTTTAGGTAGGGGAGAGAAATTTCAGACATTACCCATACAACGGTGTTTGGATAATTGAGCAGGAAACATTTAGCATTGGGCTTCAAATGTTCTTGTTGAAAATCGGAACACCATAGACATGCTTCGAGATAGCATTGACATGGTCTTCAAGCAAAGGCCACACTTTGGATACACAAAGGATCCATCAGGAACAACTTATAGAATAAGGCATACAATTTCCTCATGGAAGAATGGATACCCTTGCTAAAAAGGAAACTATAACAATAGGTCCTCCGGTTAGGTGTGTTAGGCACGACTTCACCTTACCGAGTCATAAAAGACCAGCGCTATAACTCTTGGAAATATGTTTCAACCATCATATGTGACCGAGATTCAGATCTGATTGGTGTCAGTATACCTCAGTCTTGGGATGCCTGAGAAGAAAATGTGCAACACAAATTAACGAGATGACAATGTAAGATTCTCGGGTAATGAACTATGGAAGCGAGTTCTGAAACAAGAGTTCATCATTAAACCAAGGAGAGGATGAGGAGGTGGCCGATGGACTCAGCAACATTCGAGATTTCCAAAATATGGATTTCCACAATTATGTGAACAAGGATATGACATTTGTCAGATCAAATGATATAATGTTGTATGCTCGAGGAAAGCATACGCAATTAAACATTGGTCAAAAACTGCACCCAAAATATGGGTTTAGGTAGCATGATCAATGTTAGGTTTAAGAATGAACTGTCAACCATCAACTTCAAAGCAGTAGGGTGGCTATAAGTATAGAATCCCAGCAGCGTCGTTCACTTGTTGGTATCCCAGTTAAAATCAAAACATGAACCAAGAAAGAATGGTGATGGTGAGAAGTATCACTATTTCAAGAATTCTTAAGAGGTGGAGCAATTCTCACAACATGCTTGACATAACAGATGGTAATACTCCAAGGTAGAACATAACACCAACTGGATAGAAAGGAACTCAAGTTACTACATGAAACATGAACAAGTTTGTGTTGGAGGGAGGGCAATAAAGTAGCTGATGATAACATAGATCATCGAGGGGCAAGGATGGTATTTCTTATCAAGAATTCGATAAATATCTCAAAAGAACCCAGAATGTTGATGATGATCACGACACCATTGTCGGGAGATTTCATGAAGATGTAATCGATCAGCGATGACATCAAGTAAAAGGAATGATGAAGCCAAAGGTTATTGGAACCACAGATACTACCCAAACTCGAAATCAAGCTTGTTGATTGAGGTGAAACGATAAGACAAGGAAGCTCGACATAAGCTTAGCTCATCATCAAAAGTTGTGCTCTGGGAATAAGGACCAGGTAGCATAGTCTAAGCTTTAACATGACGACGATGATGTAGCCAATCGGCTGGGAATGACATGAGCGAGTACAACTCGCAGGTAATAAGGATTATAAAGAGTAGTTGAACCGTAGAGCGGACTTGATTCAGTTATCGGTGTTTCGAGTGACAAACAACTCAAAACCCGGAGAAAATTGGAATCAGCGAGAAATAATAGTTGATGAAGAACTCACAAGAAGTTATGTAGTTCGGTGATATTCTCAAGATACCAAAGTATAATACTCGACGGTAGAGCAGAGTAGACGGTGGACACATGAAATGATCTGCAAAAGACACATGAAGTGATCTGCAAAAGACAAGTACTTCATCTTGTCTGAGAAATGGATTCAAAGGAGAACAATCATGGTCGGAACCACGGTTGCAAAGGACCAAACATGGATACTAGATGAACTTATATCAATGAAATAGTTATTATTACAACAAGTTTCCATGATAGGATCTAGATCGTGTCCATGGGCATGAACACAAGTTCAAGGTCGACTCCCACTCGACTTCTTCAATGTATAACCTTCCATTCACCTCTCGCTTTTCTAAAATGACATTAGTTGTTGAAAGTTTTACCTGGTGCAAAACCAGATAAGTATGTCCCGCGAATCTTTCGGGTTCACACATATTAAGGAAGGCATAGGTTCAACCCATCAGGGCATCGTAGAAACATATACCATAAACTTCAGGAGTAAATAATACAAGCTCGAAAGTAGAGCATGGTTGACAAAGCAAAGGATACAATTTACCAAAGGCATTATTTACCCTACGAAAGGCTCACAAGGTTATCGAATATGAAGGATGTTGTTGGACGAAATCCAACAAAGGATCTGGCGGTCCACTAGGGATCTGATGTGAGCATCTGTACTCAACCGGAGGAAGAAAGAATGCTACTAGATCAGATTATAGAAACAACTGGCTAATTCAAAGCTCAATTGCAGAGTAATTATGAATTCCAAGACAAGTGATCAGAAGCAATGCTCTGATTAGGTATGGATAGGTAGAATAGCCTTAGGCGTACAATCGATGGTGATTTTATTGATCGAGATCCAGCACATGTTAAAATGACGTCTGAGCCGGAAGGATGAATTCTAGGATCTGATTGAGGATTGCGAGCATTCGCAACATATTGTATCAACTGACTCAAAATGATAATGACAATAAGATTACTAGACTGATGGTATTAGCCATAATGCAAGCAAGCAAGAAATTCAAGTACAATAGGGTGTGAAGAACGAATGGTATTACGAAGACTTTTGTGAAATACATGAATCAACTGAGGATGAGCGGATACTCGATAGGTGCACAAAATTATCCATAGGGGTATTCAGGTGACAAGGAACTGCATGGCAGTAAGCTCAAAGGATTCTCGGAACAACGGAGAGCAGTTCGAGGCATCTTGTAACAACACGATCAACGGGATTGAATGTAAGAATGGCAGGTGTATGCAGTTATCAATAAGGATATAACACTGGCAGGGAGTTTGCAAAGGTGGTGGGTACAAGTGTCTTAGGAGAACATCATAGAGTAACCTTGAAATCTTCTGGTGTAGTAGACGATCATCAGTAATAAGGTGCTCTTCGGGTGAAAGTGATCACGAGATCCTAATGTTAGATTTAGCAAAATTCATTTAACCTGAATAGAAAAGGGATCAGAGTCCCAGAGTATAGACGAGGAATAAAATATCCTAATACCACCCAATGGCGACGTGGGCCCATGGGCTGCACAGCCAAGTTAGTAGAACAATTTTCATCGACTAGACTCAACTTCGGCCAAGGATTGTGGAAGGGGGATTCCTACTGGCAGTCGGCTCTGATACCAACTTGTGACGCCCCCGATTCAATCGTACACTAATCATACACGCAAACATGTACGATCAAGGTCAGGGACTCACGGGAAGATATCACAACACAAATCTAGACACAATTTAAAATAATACAAGCTTTATATTACAAGCCAGGGGCCTCGGGGGCTTGAATACAAGTGCTCGATCATAGGCGTGTCAGCGGAAGCAACAATATCTGAGTACATACATAAGTTAAACAAGTTGCCATAATATGGCTAGCACAAACTGGGATATAGATCGAAAGAGGCGCAAGTCTCCTGCCTGGGATCCTCCTAAACTATTCCTGGTCGTCAGCGGCCTGAACATAGTAGTAGGCACCCTCGGTGTAGTAGGAGTTGTCGTCGACGGTGGCGTCTAGCTCTTGTGCTCCAACATCTGGTTGCGACGTTTGAGAAGAAGAGGAAAAGGGGGAAAAGAGGGAGCAAGCAACCATGAGTACTCATCCAAAGTACTCACAAGCAAGGATCTACACTACATATGCAAGGGTATTTGTGTAAAGGGGCAATATCGGTGGGCTGAATTGCAGAATGCTAGAATAAGAGTGGGATAGCTAGTCCTGTCGAAGACAGAACTTCTGGCAGCCTCCATCTTGAAGCATATAGAAGTGAGTAGATGGTAACTGCTACCTCTTGAGCATTGCGTTGGGTTTCCCTTGAAGAGGAAAGGCTGATGCAGCAAGGTAGCGTAAGTATTTCCTCAGTTTTTGAGAACCAAGGTATCAATCCAGTAGGAGGCCACACGCAAGTCCCTCGTACCTACACAAACAAATAAGAATCTCGCAACCAACGCGATAAAGGGGTTTTCAATCCCTTCACGGTCACTTACCAGAGTGAGATCTGATAGAGATGATAAGATAATATTTTTGGTATTTTTATGATAAAGATTAGAAGTAAAGATTGCAAAATAAAATAGATTGGAAACTTATATGATAAAAGATAGATTCGGGGGCCATAGGTTTCACTAGTGGCTTCTCTCAATATAGCATAAGTATTACGGTGGGTGAACAAATTACTGTCGAGCAATTGATAGAAAAGCGAATAATTATGAGAATATCTAGGCATGATCATGTATATAGGCATCATGTCCGTGACAAGTAGACCGACTCCTGCCTACATCTACTACTATTACTCCACACATCGACCGCTATCTAGCATGCATCTAGAGTATTAAGTTCGTAAGAACAGAATTCAATGGTTGGGAACCCAATGCACAGCAGGATGAGGGCTGGGGTGCTTGAGAAGAACAAGCTCAGAATCAGCCTGTAGATAATGATCAGGACGCCGCGCAGCATGAGGAGGAGGTTGAATAGAATTCTATGGTCATGGAAGCACCATATTTTGGTTCTTCTGGCTCGGTGGCTCTGATGGACCAACATGGTCTGAATTTAGAGGTTCAGCAGCAATTACATCAACCTGTGGTCGACCCAATTCAGTTGGGGATTGTGTGTGTGGTCTACGGGCCAGTTCTGCCGCCGCAGATGATTTGGGAACGAACCTTCCGCATGATGCTACCTGAGATTGTTTCCGCACAGATCCCCTGCTCTCCTTCTTTGTCGGTGCTCCCACCTTTTGTCTTGCCTACGCACTTTTGGCCCTGGGTGATTGAGCTGGATTTTATCACCAAGATGGCATCTGCTGGCTTCTTCTCATCTTCCATGCGCGTTCCCAGGAAGAGATCTTCAGTTATAATTGAGTCGGTCCAGTCGCAGTCACCCACCATGTCTCAACCAGAGCAGCCTACTTAGGTGGTGCAGCACGTTGATAAGCAACAGCCCAGCCAGGATATTCCTTTAGGCGATTTTCAGTTTCAGGCTCAAACTCCTCCTGTCCTGGGAAAACGCACATCCTACAGATCCCGCAAGTCTGTCCAGTTGGTTGCTGCAGAGCCAGATTCCTCTACCAGACGGGTAACTCGGAGCTGCGCCAAGGCGAAAGGATTCAAGCCCACCTCTGCTATCCCGATGAAACCTTCAAGCCTTCGTCGACCTCGGGCCAAGAAGCCTCACCTTCCCGTGCCGGATTCTGGAGAAGATGGAGCTACGCTTCCACCTCCGACACCTATCTCTTCTCTGCAGCAGCTGGGTGAGGCGCTGCAAATCCCTCCAGAAGATCTTATGGTGGCCAAGCTTATGGCTGGCCCAGAGTCTGATGATTCTAGGAAGCCTTCCAATGATGAATGATCCTATTTGTTTAGGCTGGGGGAGGGTTCAGAGACCTCTGTTCTTTTGGGTTGTTTTTATCCTGGACTTCTCTGTGTTGGGTTTATCTGTGGTTTGGCAGAACTATGTCATGTTATGCTACTCATTCTGTTATGCAGTTATGAGTTTATTATACTTTTATTCCTGTGTTAATGGATCATACGTCTTATCGTAATTGGCGAGTTCTGTGCTGGAATGTGTGCGGGATGAACTCTGAGGACTGGCAGAGAGATGTTAGGGCTAAGATTGAGGAGAGCAAATGTTCTATCATCTGCCTGCAGGAAACTAAGTTTGAGCATTTTGATTTGCGAATAATACGTGCATTTTATCCTCGTAGATTTGATCACTTTGCATTCTCCCGCTCTGTGGGAGCGTCAGGTGGTCTTCTGGTTATTTGGAATTCGGTAGTTTTTAGTGTCACTCTGGTTGAGGTACAACGTTATGGCCTCGTTATCTCTTTCAAGTCTGTGCACAACTCTGAATCCTGGACTTTGGTGTCTGTCTATGGCCCATGCCAAGGGCCCCAAAGGGACGAGTTTGTTCAGTGGTTGTACAACCTTCCTATACCCGCGGATCAAAACTGGCTCCTCCTTGGGGATTTTAATTTTATTCGTTCGTTGATAATAGGAATAGGCCTGGGGGCGATGTTAATGACATTTTCTTGTTCAATGAGATCATCGGCCACCTAGGTTTGCTTGAGTTACCTCTCAAAGGCAGAGCCTACACCTGGTCTAACATGCAGGAACAGCCTCTCATGGAGCAACTGGACTGGTTTTTTACTACTGCTGACTAGATATCTGCCTATCCGAATACAGTAGTTCTTCCACTGGCTAAAACCTCCTCGGATCATGTACCTTGTGTTGTGTCAATTGACACCACTATTCCAAAGTCCAAGATCTTCCGCTTTTAGAATTTTTGGGTGGAAATGCCAGTTTTTTTGATTGTGTTAGGACCTCTTGGGAGGAGCCCGTTGCTGTGGGTTTATCTGCACCTGCAACTCTGTCTGTTAAGTTCAAGAGGTTGAGATTTGCACTCAAGAAGTGGAGCACTAATCTTTCCTCCTTAAAGAAGTTGGCCACTAAATATTCTGAGGTGGTTCTGTACTTTGACACCTTTGAGGAACTCAGATCCCTGACCAGACTAGAGTTTAACTTCAGGAAAATCGTCAAGCTTCAGTATGAACGCCTTCTGAAACTGCACCATATATACTGGAAGCGGAGGTGCACTATTAGATATATCATGGTGGGGGATGAAAATGCCAAGTTCTTTCATACTATGGCCTCGGAGAGGCTTAGACATAACTCAATCTCCTCGCTGCAAAGAGAGGATGGTTCATCTGTCAGTGATCATGACCAAATGGCAGGAATTTTATGGAACTCCTTCAAGTCTAGAATGGGCCAAGCGCAGGGTATCTCCATGGGTTTTGATCTCTCTTCTCTTATTGAACCAGTCTTGGGGCTTGATGATTTGGATGCTCCCTTTTCTGATCAGGAGATTTCTATGGTGCTAAAAGATCTGCCTACTGATCGGGCACCTGGGCCTGACGGTTTTAATGGTATGTTCATCAAAAGGTATTGGACTATTATTGAGAAAGATTTTAGATAGTTAGTTAAGGACTTTTATGAGGGGAGGATCAGCTTGCAGAACATTAATTCCTCCTTCATCACCCTCATTCTGAAAATGTTGGCGCCAATGGGTCCTAATGATTTCCGGCCTATTTCTCTAACCAACACCTGTCTCAAATTCCTAACTAAATTGCTGGCTAATAGATTACAGAAGGTAATCCTCAAATGCATACGTAAGAACCAATATGGATTTCTAAAGCATCGTTCTATTCAAGATTGCTTGGCATGGGCTTTCCAGTACATCTATCAGTGCAAGCAATCAAAGAAGCCAATCATTCTCTTAAAGTTGGATTTTGCTAAGGCCTTTGATACTGTTGAACATGAGGCCATTCTGGCTCTTCTTCTTGCAAAAGGTTTTCCTCCTAAATGGATTGGTTGGGTCAAGGAAATTTTTTCCTCTGGTGACTCTCAGGTTCTAATCAATGGCATCCCTAGCAATCACTTTAAATGTAAGCATGGGGTTAGGCAAGGGGACACTTTTTCTCCGTTGCTCTTTGTTTTGGCAGCAGACTTGTTACAATCTGTTGTCAACAAGATGTTGCTTGATGGTATTCTCTCTCTGCTGATTGAATGCAATGACAAGGATTTTCCAATAATCCAGTACGCTGATGATACAATCTTGCTACTTCCTGCGGATGAGGCCCAGTTAGTGGCCCTCAGGGACATGTTACATACTTTTGCTGAATCCACTGGTCTGAGAGTTAATTTTGCTAAATCCATGATGGTACCTATTAATGTCCCTGAAGCTGATGCTCTTCGGCTCTCTCAGATTTTTCAGTGTACTCTAGGATCTTTGCCCTTCACTTATCTTGGTCTCCCATTGGGAACGACCAAGCCAATGATCCTTGATCTGATGACTTTGGTGGATTCACTTGAGAGGCGCCTGACTGCAAGTTCAGCCATGTTAAACCAAGGTTGCAGGCTCCAGTTGCTGAGATCTGTTCTTTCTTCCTTGCCTATATATTCCCTTTGTTCCCTATCTATTCCACCTGGCATCATCAAGCAATTAGAACGAATTATGCGCCAATGTCTTTGGAGAGGGAACTCTGATACACCTAGGCAATCCCTTGCTGTGTGGGATATGGTTTGTAGACCTAAGGAAAAAGGGGGATTGGGGGTTATCAATTTGCAGCTTCAGAACCAAGGGCTTCTCATTAAACACCTACATAAATTTTACAATAAAGCTGATATACCTTGGGTATCCTTGTTGTGGGACTCATATTATGATGGAGTTGTCCCTCATGCCACTGTCCTATGCGGCTCCTTTTGGTGGAAAGATATTTTCAAGTTAGCTGATAATTACAGAGCTGTTGCCTCTGTTTCAGTTAATAAAGGGGATTCAGTTCTGTTCTTGTCTGATGCTTGGAATTTGGGTGGTTCTTCGATGCCTTTGAGATACAGACTGCATCGGTTGTTCTCTTTTGCTTTGGATGATAAGATCTCAGTGGCAGATTTTCTTGACAGTCAGGATCGAGCCTCCTTTTTTCAGCTGCCTATTTCCCAACAGGCTGCTCTTGAACTGGATTCACTTACCTCCTGGGTGAACAATTTGGCTAGGGATCCGTGGGACAATGATGTTTGGTCTTGGGTGGGACCCACAGGGGCTTACATGTCAAGGAGCTATTATACCATCATGCATTCTCATATGGCCATCATTCAGCGTTGCAAATGGTTATGGAGCAGTCGATGCACGCTGAAAATCAAGGTTTTTGCTTGGCTTTTATTCTTTGACAGACTCAACACCAAGGACCTGCTGGTGAGGAGGCACTGGCGGGCTGGGGATGCTGATAACCTTTGTGTTTTGTCCCACCAGCATATATATGAGGATCATCAACACCTGTTCTTCTCTTGCAACTTTAGTACAAGAATCTGGACTTATTTGCAGATTGAATGGTCTGGTGGCTCTACTGTGCACCAATGCATTTCTTTGGCCAGGCAAAGATTTGCTAAAAGTTTCTTCTTTGAGGTGGTGTTCACGGCAGCTTGGAACATTTGGATTCTTCGGAATGGAAGGACATTCAGAGGGGAACGACCTACGTTTAGTGCTTGGCGTTGTAAATTTGTACATGATTTAACTTTGCTTTCCCATAGAGTTAAGGATCATGTCAGACCCCTCCTTCTAAATTTGTTGGATGGGTTACATTGAGTTTTCCTTTGTATAGGTAGGTATAGGTAAGTTTGGCCTCTCTGGCCTTCTTTTCTCCTAGTTTATTTTTTGTATAGTTAACTTGTATTGGACTCTTGTTTTCTTTGAATAAAAGACTGTGGGGCTGTGCCTTGCAGTAGTTAGTCAAAAAAAAGAACAAAGTAACCCATTAGGTAAGATGACATGATGTAGAGGGATAAACTCAAGCAATATGATATAAAACCCATATTTTTATCCTCGATGGCAACAATACAATACGTTTCGTTTCCCTTTCTATTGCTGGGATCGAGAACCGCAAGATTGAACCCAAAGCTAAGCACTTCTCCTATTGGAAGAAAGATCAATCTAGTAGGCCAAACCAAACTGATAAGTCAAAGATATTTGCAAAGATAACCAATCATACATAAAAGATTTCAGAGAAGAATCAAATATTGTTCATAGATAGACTTGATCATAAACCCACAATTCATCGGATCTCGACAAACACACCGAAAAAAGAGTTACATCTAATAGATCTCCAAGAAGATCGAGGAGAACTTTGTATTGAGATTCAAAGAGAGAGAAGTAGCCATCTAGCTAATAACTATGGACCCGAAGGTCTAAGGTAAACTACTCACACATCATCGGAGGGGCCATGGAGTTGATGTAGAGGCCCTCCGTGATCAATGCCCCCTCTGGCGGAGCTCCGGAAAAGGCCACAAGATGTGATCTCTTGGTTACAGAAGGTTACGGTGATGGAAATAGGGTTTCGTGGTGCTCCTGGATGTTTTCATGGTATATGAGTATATATAGGAGGAAGAAGTAGGTCGGTTGAGCCACGAGGGGCCCACGAGGGGGAGGGCGCGCCCAGGGGGGTAGACACGCCCCCTGCCTCGTGGACTCCTCGTTGATTGCTTGGCGTCCACTCCAAGTCCTCTGGAGCACGTTTGTTCCAAAAATAACTCTCCCGAAGGTTTCATTCCGTTTGGATTCCGTTTGATATCCCTTTTCTATGAAACACCGAAATAGGCAAAAAACAACAATTTGCACAGGGCCTTGTGTTAGTAGGTTAGTCCCAAAAATAATATAGAAGTGTAAAATAAAGCCCATTAACATCCAAAACAGATAATATAATAGCATGGAACAATAAAAAAATATAGATAAGTTGGAGACGTATCAGTAAGTTCACCAAGTATCATCGTATAGCATAAACCTACCCGGCGATCCTCTCCTCGTCGTCCTGTTAGAGAGCAATCACCGGGTTGTATCTGGCCTTGAAAGGGTGTGTTTTATTAAGTATCCGGATCTAGTTGTCATAAGGTCAAGGTACAACTCCGGGTCGTCCTTTTACCGAGGGACACAGCTATTCGAATAGATAAACTTCCCTGCAGGGGTGCACCACATTTCCTAACACGCTCGATCCCCTTTGGTCGGACACACTTTCCTGGGTCATGCCCAGCCTCGGAAGATCAACACGTCGCAGCCCTACCTAGGCACAACAGAGAGGTCAGCACGCCGGTCTAAACCCTATGAGCGCAGGGGTCTGGGCCCATCGCACATTGCACACCTACACGTTGGGTACGCGGCCGGTAAGCAGACCTAGCCTCCCTAATACGAGAGCAGGCATTCCAGTCCAATCCGGCACGCACCGCTCAGTCGCTGACGTCAAGAAGGCTTCAACTGATACCATGACGTCGAGTACCCATAACTAGTCCCACGTAGTTGGTTAGTTCTTATAGGCCATTGGCCAGACTCAGATCAAATACCAAGATCTCATTAAACGTGTTAATTGATGTAACCATGGACGCCGACCAGGGCCAGGCCCACCTCTCTCCCAGGTGGTCTCAACCTGCCCTGTCGCTTCACCACAAAGATCCACAGAGAGGGCTGTCGGGAAAGTATGTCCTTTCAGCCCCCAATCCGTGAATCAACCGCAGGCACTCAACGAGCCGAACCGACTTTAATCACCACATGTATCACACATTATGTATATAAGTATATACCCGTGATCAACTCCCAAGTGATCACGTCCCGGTAGTATAGCATGGCAGATGGACAAGAATGTAGGGCCACTGATGGAATACTAGCATCCTATACTAAGCATTTAGGATTGTAGGTAAAGGTAACAACAGTAGTAGCAAAGACAGGCTATGCATCAGAATAGGATTAACGGAAAGCAGTAACATGCTACACTACTCTAATGCAGGTAGTAGAGAGAAGGAATAGGTGATATCTGGTGATCAAGGGGGGGGGGCTTTCCTGGTTGCTCAAGCAAGAAGGGTTCGTCGTCGATGTAGTCGATCACAGGGGTACCGACAGTGGTCTTGAAGTCTACCGGAAAGAAGTAACGGAGGGGAACACAATAAATAACAGAGCAATCAAAGCATCACAAAGCACAACATGGCAATATGTGGTGCTAGAGTTGACCTAATGCAGTACTAGGTGATACCGGCAAAGGGGGGAAACATCCGGGAAAGTATTCCCAGTGTTTTGCGTTTTGGACAGATGGACCAGAGGGGAAAAGTTGCATGTTCGCAATGCTAGGGATGTGTGGAGGATGTACGGGCTGCGTATTTGGATTCGTCTCATCGTTCTGAGCAACCTTCATGTACAAAGTATTTTCATCCGAGTTACTGTTAATTTTATATTAATTTTCAAAGTTTTAAACAATTTCTGGAGTTATTATTAGTTCAAAAATTTGTTGGGGAACGTAGTTATTTCAAAAAAATTCCTACGCACACGCAAGATCATGGTGATGCATCGCAACGAGAGGGAAGAGTGTCGTCCACGTACCCTCGTAGACCGTAAGCGGAAGCATTATGAGAACGCGGTTGATGTTGTCGTACGTCTTCACGATCGTTCGATCCTAGTACCGAATGTACGACACCTCCGCGATCTACACACGTTCAGCTCGGTGACGTCCCACGAACTCACGATCCGATAGAGCTTCGAGGGAGAGTTCCGTCAGCACGATGGCGTGATGACGGTGTTGATGAAGCTACCGACGCAGGGCTTCGCCTAAGCACCGCTACGATATGATCGAGGTGGATTATGGTGGAGGGGGGCACCGCACACGGCTAAAAGATCAATGATAAACTTGTGTGTCATGGGGTGCCCCCTGCCCCTGTATATAAAGGAGCAAGGGGGAGGCTGGCCGGCCCTATGAGGGCGCGCCAAGAGGAGGAGTCCTCCTCCTAGTGGGAGTAGGACTCCCCTTTCCTAGTCCCACTAGGAGGGGGAAGGAAGGAGTGGGAGAGGGGAAAGGCAAGGGGGGCGCCGCCCCCCTTTCCTTGTCCTATTCGGACTCAAGGGGAGGGGGCGCATGGCCTGCTCTCGCCAGCCCCTCTCTCTCTCTACTAGGGCCCATTAAGGCCCATTAGTCCCCGAGGGGTTCCGGTAACCCCTCCTGCACTCCGGTTTTCTCCGAGATCACCCGAAACCCTTCCGGTGTCCGAATGTAGCCGTCCAATATATCAATCTTTGTGTCTCAACCATTTCGAGACTCCTCGTCATGTCCATGATTACATCCGGAACTCCGAACTACCTTAGGTACATCAAAACACATAGACTCATCATACCGATCGTCACCGAACGTTAAGCGTGCGGACCCTACGGGTTCGAGAACTATGTAGACATGACCGAGACTCATCTCCGGTCAATAACCAATAGCAAAACTTGGATGCTCATATTGGTTCCTACATATTGTACGAAGATCTTTATCGGTCAAACCGTATAACAACATACGTTGTTCCCTTTGTCATCGGTATGTTACTTGCCCGAGATTCGATCGTCGGTATCTCAATACCTAGTTCAATCTCGTTACCGGCAAGTCTCTTTACTCGTACCATAGTGCAACATCCCGCAACTAACTCATTACTCACATTGCTTGCAAGGTTTATAGTGATGTACATTACCGAGAGGGCCCAGAGATACCTCTCCAACAATCGGAGTGACAAATCCTAATCTTGATCTATGCCAACTCAACAAGTACCATCGGAGACACTTGTAGATCACCTTTATAATCACCCAGTTACATTGTGACGTTTGGTAGAACACAAAGTGTTCCTCCGGTATCCGGGAGTTGCATAAACTTGTAGTCATAGGAACATGTATAAGTCATGAAGAAAGCAATACCAATATACTAAACGATCAAGTGCTAAGCTAACAGAATGGGTCAAGACAATCATATCATTCTCTAATGATATGATCCTGTTAGTCAAATGACAACTCATGTCTATGGCTAGGAAATTTAACCATCTTTGATTCAACGAGCTAGTCAAGTAGAGGCATACTAGTGACACTCTGTTTGTCTATGTATCCACACATGCACTAAGTTTCCGGTTAATACAATTCTAGCATGAATAATAAACATTTATCATGAAATAAGTAAATAAATAATAACTTTATTATTGCCTCTAGGGCATATTTCCTTCGAAATTAACTAGCTAAATGCTATAGGTACACATCAGTGTATGACATGTGGGGAGGGCCCAGTTGACCCAGTCAGACTGACGCGTGGATCCCGTTCATCATAGTCTACTAACTAATTAACAATAGTCAGTTTATTAGCAGAATGATTAGGTTTAATTAGTTAACTAGATAGGTTAATTAACATGATTAATTAGGTTAATTAGTTAATTATTATTATTATTATTATATTTTTTATTTTTCGTTCTAGGGGAGCCATAGCGGGCGCGGGCGTCGGGCACGGCCACAACAGGGGCGCACCCGACTGGGCGCTACAGGGAGAGGCAACCGGGGCAGCGGCGGGGCGCGCCGCAGCCGTCGACGAGTGGAGGCGGGCAACACCGGCAGCAAGCAGCATCAGCAGTAGGCTGCGGACGCGCGCGGCGCACGGGCGCGGGAGGCGGGCGCGGTGTGGAGGGGAGGCGAGATGGCTGCAGCAGCGCCGTGTAGTGGGGGAGCAGGGTGGGCGCCGGCGGGCGCCAACGGGCGCGGGGCGCGCGGCTTGTGCGGCGACGGGCACGAGCGGCGCGGGTACAGGGGCGAGGGTAGGCCTGTGGGCACGGCGAGGTTGGGTAGAACGCGCGCGGGGCGCGAGCGGTTGGGCCGGATGATAACCTACAAGTATAGGGGATCACAATAGTTTTCGAGGGTAGAGTATTCAACCCAAATTTATTGATTCGACACAAGGGGAGCCAAAGAATATTCTCAAGTATTAGCAGTTGAGTTGTCAATTCAACCACACCTGGAAACTTAATATCTGCACCAAAGTATTTAGTAGCAAAGTAATATGATAGTAGTGGCAACGGTGGCAAAAGTAACGGTAGCAGTTTTGGTTTTATAGAGATTGTAACAGTAGCAACGGAAAAGTAAATAAGCGAAGAACAACATATGAGAATCTCGTAGGCAATGGACCAGCGATGGATAATTATGTCGGATGCAATTCTTCATACAATAGTTATAACATAGGGTGACACAGAACTAGCTCCAGTTCATCAATGTAATGTAGGCATGTATTTCGAATATAGTCATACGTGCTTATGGAAAAGAACTTGCATGACATCTTTTGTCCTACCCACCCATGGCAGCGGGGTCCTATTGGAAACTAAGGGCTATTAAGGCCTCCTTTTAATAGAGTACCGGACCAAAGCATTAACACATAGTGAATACATCAACTCCTCAAACTACGGTCATCACTGGCAAGTATCCCAATTATTATCACTTCAGCGTTAACGGATCATAACACATAATAGGTGACTGTCGGTGTCAAAACCGGCGGATCTCGGGTAGGGGGTCCCGAACTGTGCATCAAGGTCGGATGATAACAGGAGACAAGGGACACGATGTTTTTACCCAGGTTCGGGCCCTCTCGATGGAGGTAAAACCCTACTCCTGCTTGATTAATATTGATGATATGGGTAGTACAAGAGTAGATCTACCAGGAGATCAAGGAGGCTAAACCCTAGAAGCTAGCCTATGGTATGAATATTGTATGATGGAGTTGTCCTACGGACTAGAACCCTCCGGTTTATATAGACACCGGATAGGGTTAGGGTTACACAAAATCGGTTACAATGGTAGGAGATCTTGAATATCCGCATCGCCTAGCTTGCCTTCCACGCCAAGGAAAGTCCCTTCCGGACACGGGACGAAGTCTTCAATCTTGTATCTTCATAGTCCTGGAGTCCGGCTGTAGGTATAGTCCGGCTATCCGAACACCCCCTAATCCAAGACTCCCCCAGTAGCCCCCGAACCAGGCTTCAATGACAATGAGTTCGGTGCGCAGATTGTCTTCGGCATTGCAAGGCGGGTTCTTCCCCAAATTCTGTGTACCTGTAGGAATAACGTCCGATTTTTATAACGCTGAGTTCCTCGGCTTCCACGCCCAATAATGGCTGTCTTCCACGTGTCAAGCGAATGCGAAAAGCCGGGGTGCTTTTACATCCACACCCCTTTCCGTATAAATGAGCCGCCTATTTAACGGGATGGGGATTCAGATCCAAACCACATCTTCTCCCCTCCGCGAGCTATCATCAGAGCGCTTCCAGCAAAGGTCCATTCCAACATGGCCAGCCGTCGTAGCTCCTCCCCTCGCCCTTTCGGTCCTAAACCCGGAGACTGGGAGAGTTGTTCCATCCCGCACAGCGAGTTAGTGTCGCTTCAGACTAAGGGATTTCTCCCTCAGGCTTACATAGTCCCGGTCCGAGCCGGACTCGCCACCTACAATGGCGTAAAGCAAGCGGAGAGCACCCCCAATCCCTCCAAAGGAGAGCGGGTGTGCCTTGTCCCCTATCTAATAAGGAGACTGGGATTTCCAATCCATCCATTTCTCCGTGGGCTTCTGGAGTTCTACGGCCTCCAGCTGCACAATCTCACGCCTGCCTCCATATAGCAGATCGCGGGCTTCGTCGCCCTTTGCGAGCTATTTTTGGGTGTCGAGGCCCATTTCACGCTGTGGAAGAGGATATTCTGCCTGGTGCCCCGTTCTCAAGAGGGGTCCATATATCAATGTAACGCCCCGAGACCGACGCTACAGACGCCTTCCATGTTTCTCGTGATCGTCGTGTGCTTTATTTGCTTGTTGCATTGCATCATGTCATCATGCCATTAATATTGCAACCGTTTCAAAATCCTTTTAAGTAAATCGTATGGATCTTTCCATTTAAATCGAGGGAGGGGTGACTTCTCTTTATAACATATCCTCCCAATATTAGGGAGCTATTATCAAATATTCCACTTTCGGAGTCACCCATAAACACACTTGCAAATATGTCCCACCGTTTTATTCTTGTTCATGGCCTCTTCTTTTAATTCTTTTGAACTCTCTCTATATTTTTTTCCTGCTAAAGAGAGAGCAGAGAGCCCAGCAGCCAGGCCGGCCTGCTTCCCCGCGGCCCATTTGCTCCTGGAGGCCTAGCCCCCGTTGCTAACCCTAGCCGCCAGGGGCCCAGGGCACCCGATCCCCCTCCTATCGATCTCACCCTCTCCCTCCCGCAGCATCCCCATCTCTCGATCCCCTCCTTCCTCCTAGCGCCGCCACCACACGCATCGAGCCAGGAAGAGAAGCTCCCTGCGCCCGATCCCCTCGCCGCTGCCACCAGGAGAACCCCGCGCCCGACCTCCTCCTCGCCGCCCTTGGTGCCGCGCCACCGGACCTCCCCGTCGCCCTCGTCGACGACCAGCGCTGCCCCTGCAGCCTCTCCTCGCCCGCGTCGTCGCCTCCCCATGGCGCCGCGCCCGGCCACCCGCACCACTACCATCTCCAGCCGTGGCCGGCTCCTACGCTGCTGCTATGCTCCGCTCCGCCGCCCCTGCTCCGTCCACCAAGCGCGCCGCCGCTGCCCTCCTCTGCTCCGCCTCCGTTGCGCCAAGGCACCCCGGCCATCTCCTGCTCCTCGCCGGCCTTCGCTGTGCGCGCCACCGCTTCCCTGCTTCAGGCCAAGGCCGACGCCGGCGACTTCTTCTAGACGCGGCTCGGCCATGCATCAACAACCAGCAGCTCGACCTGCCTCCATGCATCTCCGGTGACCTCCCGAGGCAGAGCCGTGCAAGTCCCTCGATGCCCCTTCAGTTCATCAAGATCGCGAAGTCCAGTGATGCGCCAAGTTCCTCTCCGATGCGTGTACGACTACCGTTTCCCTGGATTCGCCAAATACCACGACCATCGCGTTCCGTTTCATCACCGTCAAGGCCGAGAGGACGCCAAGTACCAGGACGACGAGGACCGCCAAGTTCGTCCACCGCCGTTAATTGAAAGACTACCATCATTCCAAGACCCGAACGACTACGGCGACATGAACATCTACGAACCGTGTTCAGCTACCGGTTCCTACCTAGAACGACTATCGTCGACGAGCATTTCGCCCAAAGGACTTGGATGCGACAAGTTCCTCTCCGAACGTGTACAACCCATGAACGTCTACTTCCAATACCGTCGCGAGAACTACTACTTCCACTACGGCCCGTGTACCACTACTTCCTTTGAAGAACTTGATCCGTTCCTAAAAATGCACGCTTCGAAGTATAACCCCGAGACGACGCCCGTGGACGAATGCTTGATTGATGCATGAGTTGAACCGCGTGTTTGCACTGTTTACAATTGTTCGTTGCGATGCTCCTCTTTTGCCATGCCACCATCTTGTGGGAACCCGGTATCCGGGATCACCCCACCTTCTATCGCATGTCACGCTCTCGTCACTTTTTCTTTTGCACCGGTATCTCAATGAGTTGTCGGATCATCGGAATGTTGGCGTGGCACCATTTTCGTTATCGTTGCCGTGGCACCCCTTTTGTTCCACCATGGTGACCAAATGTTCCCTATCATATTAGATGTCAACATTTCCATAAAAATTGCTAAAAACTTGCATTGTCATTCGCATCATGATAACAACAATTAAAATGTTTAAAATGTTGTTTGTTTAAATTTGCTTAAATGCCATGCTAAAATGATTTATTTCATAACTAAATAACGGTAGCTCGGATTTAAATAAATTATATATGTAAATGGGGTAGAAAAATGCATAGATTAACATGGTGCACTTTATTTTGCTGTTTAACAACTTTAAAATATGTTTTAGGCAGAACAGTAGCAAATTTGAAATATGCATACGAGGATTTTCCGGAATTGTTGTTCGTTGTTCCGGCCTCATTTAAACTTGCCTAGGTAGGTAGTTTTGTTATGCTTCATCTCTTGCCATGTTTAACAACATTTAATATTGTTGAGTACCTAAACGAGAGAGAACTAAATAAGTCACGTGGTGTTTCGTCAATATGCAACGGAGTTGCATATTGAACTCCACTTAATTTGTAGAATTGTCCATTGCACTTTGCCATGCCATGAGTCCTTAAAACGGACATGCATCATCCTTGGTTGTGCATCATGCCATGTTTATGTGATGGTTGTTTACTATGTTGTTTGTTTCTTTCCGGGTTGCTTCTCTCGTTAGCTTCGGTTTCGTTCCGGAGTTGTGAGGATTCGTTCGACTACGTCCGTTTGTGTTCTTCATGGACTCGTTCTTCTTCCTTGCGGGATCTCAAGCAAGATGACCATACCCTCGAAATCACTTCTATCTTTGCTTGCTAGATGCTCGCTCTTTTGCTATGCCTATGCTGCGATACCTACCACTTGCTTATCATGCCTCCCATATTGTTAAACCAAGCCTCTAACCCACCTTGTCCTAGCAAACCGTTGTTTGGCTATGTTACCGCTTTGCTCAGCCCCTCTTATAGCGTTGTTAGTTGTAGGTGAAGATGAAGTTTGTTCCTTGTTGGAACATGGAGATGTTGTTCCTTGTTGGAACATGTTTACTTGTTGGGATATCACAATATATCTTATTTAATTAACGCATCTATATACTTGGTAAAGGGTGGAAGGCTCGGCCTTATGCCTGGTGTTTTGTTCCACTCTTGCCGCCCTAGTTTCCGTCATATCGGTATTATGTTCCCGGATTTTGCGTCCCTAACGCGGTCGGGTGATTTATGGGACCCCCTTGACAGTTCGCTTTGAATAAGACTCCTCCAGCAAGGCCCAACATTGGTTTTACCATTTGCCTCACCTATGCCCTTTTATTTCCCTTGGGTTTCCGGAGCCCGAGGGTCATCTTTATTTTAGCCCCCCCGGGCCAGTTCTCCTTCGAGTGCTGGTCCAAACTGAGCGATGTCCGGCGCCCCCTGGGCAATCAGGGTCTATGCCAACCCGACGTCTTGCTCATCTGGTGTGCCCTGAGACCGAGATATGTGCAGCTCCTATCAGGATTTGTCGGCACATCCGGGCGGCTTTGCTGGACTTGTTTTATTACTGTCGAAATGTCTTGTAGCCGGGATTCCGAGACTGATCGGGTCTTCCCGGGGAGAAGGAATATCCTTCGTTGATCGCGAGAGCTTATCATGGGCTAAGTTGGGACACCCCTGCAGGGTTTGAACTTTCGAAAGCCGTGCCCGCGGTTATGGGAAGATGGGAATTTGTTAATGTCCGGTTGTAGAAAACCCGAAGTTGATCTTAATTAAAATACATCAACCGCGTGTGTAACCGTGATGGTCTCTTCTCGGCGGAGTCCGGGAAGTGAACACGGTGTTGGAGTTATGCTTGACGTAGGTTGTTCTAGGATCACTTCTTGATCATAGTTCATCGACCGTGCTTTTGCCTTCTCTTCTCGCTCTCATTTGCGTATGGTAGCCACTATATATGCTAGTCGCTTGCTGCAGCTCCACCTCACTACCCTGTCCTACCTTTAAGCTTAAATAGTCTTGATCTCGCGGGTGTGAGATTGCTGAGTCCCCGTGACTCATAGATACTTCCACAACCAGTTTGCAGGTGCCGATGAAGCCGTGCAGGTGACGCATCCGAGCTCAAGGAGGAGCCCGATGAAGATCTTGTTCATTGTGTTGTTTCGTTTCAGTTGATCAGTAGTGGAGCCCAGTCGGGACGATCGGGGATCTGTGTAGCATTTGGGGTAGTCTTCTTTTATTTTCGGTTCCGTAGTCGTACCTTGATTGTATCTGTATGATGTAATGCTTTACTCATGTATTGTGTGAAGTGGCGATTGTAAGCCAACTATGTATCTCTTTCCCTTATGTATTACATGGGTTGTGTGAAGATTACCTCACTTGCGACATTGCTTTCAATGCGGTTATGCCTCTAAGTCGTGCTTCGACACGTGGGAGATATAGTCGCATCAAGGGTGTTACAATCAAGTGGGCGGAGCCCAAGTATGGCGCATCGCTGGGACCGGATACTTATCCGGAACCCCAAAGAAGGCGTCCGAGGACTGGCCTTCAGAATGGTTTTATATAGATGATGTCCCGCTGCCGGACCCTGTCCGGGTCGGTTTCCCCGAGTTCAACAGTGCTCCATTAAAGAAACGCTTGAGCTGGCGTCCGTGGAGCTCTCAGAGAGAAGGTGACAGAGACGTCCTTTACTTGATGTGCCGGATAAGACTATTGGCTCATTCCGGGCTAACCATGATTGGAGTCATGGCCGTATGCATTATGCGGGGGGTGCAGCCACTTCAATATAGAGGCCACCCCATGTGGGATTTTAATGGGGAGGATGACGCCACCCGTTACGGTCGTAAGGGACCAGCCTTAGCTGCCGCTCTAGTAAAGATCATGTCCTCTTTGTACAAGAGTGAAAAGGAGGAATTCCTCCGCGTCAATCCGCGGGGCGGATTTACTATGTACGACCCTCCTAGTTGGGTAAGTGAACAATTATGCTCGCCCGTTCGTTTTATACTCCCATGATTAGATATGTAGTCTAACGACTTTAATGCAGGAACTGCGACAAGAGGTAAAGGATATAAACAACTGTCCTCCACAACCCGAGGACCCAGAACGGTCCCTCGATCCGGACTCTGAAGAGGATCCGGATATCTCGGTGGAGCTTATCGACGGGGTGTTCCATCAACTAAGCAAGGACAATACCTTGGTAGCCATTATGGCTGATTACCCAGGGCTAATCCTGGCCTCCCAGGTGATAGAAACCGGAGTCTCATTCCCTTGAGAGGGGTTCCATTCCCACGTATTTCAATTGTTCTGATGAAAACCGTGTTTTGCAGGGGAGATTCCCGAGGCGGGAGGCCAAACCTGCAGCGGCTAGCCAACGAGGGGTCGCAGGGCCCCGTGGGGCAAAGAGGAATGTGGTCCAAACTGAGATGCCAGTGCAAAGGTATAGCGCACCCTCTGCTTCCCTGGTGTTATTCTTTCAGGGCATATTAACGTTCGTGCTATCTTCAGGACGAAGAGCTCTCGCCGGACTATATCCGTAGAGGTTGCCAATCGCGCCTCTACCAGCCAGGCTCCAACGTCTGGCCAGGAGGGGGAAGCGGGCACAAGGCGCGCACCAGACGCTCCTTCGACAGAGGATGCGGATAGGCTGTCTGCCACAAATTCTGAGGTGGAGAGTGCCATGAACCACTGGCGTCGCCGGACAGTTCTACGTGACACTTGTTTCTCCCAAGAGGCTTTAGATGCCTTTAATTCGGCAGATGCGTACCTCCGTGCCGCTCAAAATGGTTTAGCCAGAGCCACGGAGCAGTATGTAAAAGACATACGGGTAAGAAAATTTTGGTAATATATATACACACACACACACTTACACACACACACACACACATATATATATATATATATATATACCAGTAGCCCTCGAGACTTGAAACAGTTAGAGTAACTGATTTATGGATCATTTGTTTATGCAGGTTCTTACAGAGAATAATACCGTACTGTCCCAGGAGCTGAAAGAGTGCAAAGCCCAATTGGAGGCCGCACTAGCCGCAGCAGGGGAACCGAAAGAAACCCCTTCTGGTAAGATATACTTTGAAAGATTAGTACTGTGCGGCATGGGTGTGGATCTGACAAATCGCATTGTAGACGGTGCCGGACTAGATCCGAAGAGGCAACAACTCATACGCCGGCTAGAGGCCGGTGAGAGTGTGCTGACAAAGGTGAGGCAGGAGAAGAATGATCTTCAGGATGCCAACACCAAACTGGACGTTGAACTGAGAGATGTTCGTGGCCAGCTGTCGGACTCCACTAGGAAGAATCAGCGGCTTCGACGCGGCATATTTAGTAAGTGCTTAAGCGAACTTTGAAAAAAGGTTCGGCGAGGAAGTCGACTAACAGAGTAATGTCTGTAGGTATGCTCACAGGTCGTCCTGCCGAGGAGATGCCCGGTTCAACGGGTGACCTTCTTCCCGAGCTCTTGCAACTGCACGAGCGAGTTCAGCGGGCGATGAGAGGCGTTGTCCAAGCCTTATGGCCTTCCCCCTCCGTGCCCGAGGGCCTTGGAGAGCTTGCGGAGAAGCTGAAGGGAGCCCGGCGGCGCTTCCGGTTGTGGAAGATATCGGCCTGCCGGCAAGGCGCTAGGGAGGCCTGGGCCATGGTGAAGACCCGGTTTACGAAGTCTGACCCAAACCACATGGCCGAGGTCGAACCTGTGGGGCCTGACGGGAAGGAGATCCTTGTAAGCCTAGTTTTCGGCCAAGTAGAGTTGGCCGCAAAGTGTTCCCAGCAGGACTGCAAATTAGACAGCCTGTTAGATGGTATAGAAGAGGGATACAATCAGTCAGAGTGACTGTGTAATTGACATGTGTAATGCCTTCTAGCCGGATTGTAGATCGTTTGTCATTGCCGACCTTTTCGCTTCTACCTCGGGACCTGACGGTCCGGAGTGTGTCCGAATACCCTACCGGTTATGTAAGAACCGGGGTATGCGTGGAGACCAGGCGTAGGGGTCATCAGTGCTTTATCAGACAAGTGCCCAACTAGTCATGTTATATTACATGGTTAGTAAGAAACATCTTCCAAAGAGAATAGTTCCGTTAGGGGTTCCTTTCTCTGGGAGGCATGCCCTAAAGTGCATGTCCGGACTGCAAATGCAGAAAAAACATCTGGGGGCATGTATATGAATAAGTAAAAAGGTCATCTTTTAGTTCACCGACCGAATATTCCCTTAAGAATGCTAGCTTTCAGCTTCACCCAGTCTGAGGTACACATCCGGCTGATCCGGCAGTAACAATCGCAGAGGTGCTCCCTTTACCGCCTAGCCAAACAATCGGGAACGTAGGGGTAAGCACAGGAGCCAGGCAACCCAGCTTGGCCAAAACTTAAGTCATATCGATGCATATAATGGTGAAGAAAAGGTACATGCGGAAGTTTGATGCATGTGTTGGGCGTCAAGCCCATATAAATAAGCTTCTGTTAGAGAAGCCCCCAGGTTAAATGAGCGCGGGTATCGTGTCACGTGATGAGCCTTTAAGGGCTATAAGAGAAAAAAGGGGAAGGAGAGAAATTTAAGACAAAAATGTAAAAACTGGACAGAGGAAGGAGACAAACACAGAGTCCGGCGCTAGGCATAGAATCTTTGGAGACGGGTGGCGTTCCATGGGTTTGGCTCGAGTCGGTTATCCGACGCATCTTGCAGGCGATACGCTCCACCAGTCAGGACTTGGTCGATTATGAATGGACCTTCCCACTTGGGCTTGAGTTTGTCCTTTTTCTTATCCGGCAGGCGTAGAACTAGTTCGCCAACATTGTAATTTTTGGCCCGTACTTCTCTGCTTTGATATCTTCGAGCCTGCTGTTGGTAAAATGCGGAACGGGCTTTTGCCACGTCACGCTCCTCCTCCAAGGCGTCCAAGTTGTCCTGCGGATCTAGCTCGGCTTCTCTTTCTTCGTACATGTGCACTCTAGGCGAGTCATGGATTATGTCGCAGGGCAAAACTGCCTCTGCGCCGTACACCATAAAGAATGGTGTGTATCCGGTGGTGCGGTTCGGCGTGGTCCGCAGCCCCCAGAGTACGGAGTCGAGCTCCTCTACCCAGTGCGTGTTAGATTCCTTGAGGGACCGCACTAGTCTGGGTTTAATGCCGCTCATAATAAGACCATTTGCACGTTCGACCTGACCGTTAGTTTGTGGGTGATAGACCGAAGCATAGTCGAGCTTGATGCCCATGTTTTAGCACCAGAGTTTTACCTCGTCGGCGGTGAAGTTTGTACCGTTATCAGTTATGATGCTGTGGGAGACGCCGTAACGGTGTACGACCCCGGATATGAAGTCTATCACAGGTCCGGATTCGGCCGTCTTAACAGGCTTGGCTTCTATCCATTTGGTGAACTTGTCCACCATGACCAGTAAGTATTTTTTCTTGTGGGTTCCCCCTTTAAGGGTCCAACCATATCAAGCCCCCAGACCGCGAAAGGCCAAGTGATGGGGATAGTTTGGAGGGCGGTGGGTGGCATATGGCTTTGGTTTGCGAAAAGTTGGCAACCTACGCATCGTTGGACCAAATCCTGAGCGTCTGCTCGGGCCGTCAGCCAATAAAAGCCTGTGCGGAAAGCCTTGCTTACAAGGGCCCGAGCTGCAACGTGGTGGCCACCGAGTCCGGCGTGAATTTCAGCCAGCAGGTTTTGCCCTTCCTCTTCGGAGATGCACCTTTGAAGGACTCCGGTAGTACTTTTCTTATAAAGCTCTCCCTCGTGGACTTTATAGGCTTTAGATCACCGTACTATGCAGCGTGCCTTGTTTTGGTCCTCTAGGACTTCCTGCCTAGTAAGGTAGGCTAGGAATGGTTCTGTCCACGGGGCGATGACCGCCATTATTACGTGGGCTGAGGGTGTGATTTCGGTGGCAGAGCCTCAAATTATGTCAGTTTGTTCGGCGTCGAGTGGTGCGGTTAAGTCCGGGTTGTTATCTGCGGGTTCCCCCTCCCATGCTACGGATGGCTTGAACAGTCTTTCTAAAAAGATGTTGGGGGGTACTGCATCGCGTTTTGCACCAAGGCGCGCCAGGACATCCGCTGCCTGATTGTTTTCTCGGGCTATATGATGAAACTCCAGCCCTTCGAACCGAGCTGACATTTTTAGGACGGCGTTGCAGTATGCTGCCATTTTTGGATCCTTGGCGTCGAAGTCTTCGTTTATTTGGGATATCGCGAGGTTCGAGTCCCCGCGTACCTCTAGGCGTTGAATGCCCATGGATACTGCCAGCCGGAGACCATGTAGGAGGGCCTCATATTCGGCTGCATTATTGGAGTCCGTATACATGATCTAGAGCACATATTGAACTGTGTCTCCTGTGGGGGACGTCAAGACGACGCCAGCCCCTAGCCCGGCCAACATTTTGGAGCCGCCGAAATGCATGATCCAGTTTGAATATGTGTCATACTCTTTAGGGAGCTCGGCCTCCGTCCATTCTGCGACGAAGTCGGCCAAAACTTGCGATTTAATAGCTCGCCGTGGCTTATAGGTTATATCGAACGGGAGGAGCTCGATGGCCCATTTTGCGATCCGGCCCGTTGCATCGTGGTTGTTGATAATATCGTTAAGTGGTACTTCAGAGGCTACTATTATGGAACACTCTTGAAAGTAGTGTCGTAGCTTCCGGGATGCCATGAATACCGCGTATGCAATCTTTTGATAGTGTGGGTACCGTGATTTCCATGGGGTGAGGACAGTGGACACATAATAGACCGGCCTTTGAAGGGGGAGTTTGTGTCCGTCCGTTTCCCGCTCGACAACGAGCACTGCGCTGACAACTTGACGTGTTGCTGCAATGTATAATAACATTGGAACGCCGGTGTTCGGTGCGGCCAGGACTGGGTTTGTTGCCAATATGGCCTTTATTTCATCGAGTCCGGCCAAGGCGGCATCCATCCACTCGAAGTGTTCGGTGCGCCGAAGGAGGCGATAAAGGGGCAGTGCCTTTTCTCCCAAGCGAGAGATAAAGCGGCTTAAAGCCTCCACGCATCCGGTTAATTTCTGTATTTGTTTGAGGTCCTTTGGGATATCTAGTTGCGACAAAGCTCGGATCTTGGCCGGATTTGCTTCAATTCCTCTACCAGATACAATAAAGCCCAAAAGCTTTCCGACCGGAATGCCGAAAACGCATTTTTCCGGGTTGAGCTTGATGTCATATTTTCGGAGGTTGTCGAATGTTAGCCTCAAGTCTTCTACTAGAGATTCGACATGTCTTGTTTTCACGACCACGTCATCCACGTACGCCTCCACTGTCTTGCCGATCTGGTTTGCCAGACATGTCTGAATCATGCGCTGATATGTTGCGCTGGCGTTTTTCAGCCCGAAGGGCATTGTGTTGAAGCAGAATGGGCCGTATGGTGTGATGAATGATGTTGCAGCTTGGTCTGATTCTGCCATCTTGATTTGATGGTAACCGGAGTATGCGTCGAGAAAACACAACGAATCGTGTCCTGCGGTGGCATCGATAATTTGATCGATACGGGGGAGGGGGAAGGGATCCTTTGGGCAAGCCTTGTTAAGGTCTTTAAAATCGACACACTGGCGCCAGGATTTGTCCTTCTTTGGTACCATCACTAGGTTTGCTAGCCAGTCCGGATGTTTTATGTCTCTAATGAATCCGGCCTCCAAAAGCTTGGCCATCTCCTCTCCCATAGCCTGTCTCTTGGGTTCGAGAAAACGCCGAAGGGCTTGTTTGATAGGTTTGAATCCTTTTACGACATTTAAGCTGTGTTCGGCCAGCCTGCGTGGATTGCTGGCATGTGTGAAGGGTGCCTGGCGAAGATGTCCCAATTCTCACGTAGGAATTCTTGCAGTGCGGCGTCCATATCAGGGTTTAATCGTGCCCCAATGGAAGCTGTTTTATTGGGGTCCGTTGGATGGACCTGGAATTTGACTATTTCGTTGGCTGGCTTAAAGGATGTGGACTTGGATCTCTTGTCGAGTATCACATCATCCCTGTTAACTGTGGAGCGCAGTGCAGTTAGTTCCTCAGGTGCTAAGGCTTCGGATAGTGCCTCCAGGGCTAGTGTGGCTGCCTTGTTTTCAGCGCGGAGGGCTATGTCTGGATCACTAGCGAGAGTGATAATCCCGTTCGGCCCGGGCATCTTGAGCTTCATGTACCCGTAATGGGGTATTGCTCGGAAGATTGTGAATGCTTCCCGCCCTAGCAAGGCGTGATATCCACTGCTGAACGGGGCCACCTGGAATGTGACCTCTTCGGATCTGTAATTATCCGGCGTGCCAAACACCACATCTAGTGTGATTTTTCCTGTGCAGCGCGCTTCCCGACTAGGGATTATTCCTCTAAAGGTTGTGCTGCTTCGCTCAACGCGGTTCCAGTCTAATCCCATTTTTTGAAGGGTTTCCTCATAGATGAGGTTCAGTCCGCTGCCTCCGTCCATGAGTACCTTTGTGAGGCGAAAGCCGTACACTATTGGACTGAGGACCAATGCGGCTGGTGCTCGGGCTGTTCGGAATTTAGGTTCATCACTTGCGTTGAAGGTAATAGCCGTGTGGCTCCATGGATTTATTGTTGCTACTTGGTAGACTTCGGCAAGGCTGCGGAGTGTTCTTTTTCGCATATTATTTGATGCGAAGGTCTCGAAGACCGTGAAAACGGTACTGGTGTCCCCGGGGTGGTTTTCCGTGGCCTCGAAAGTTAAGAGGTCCTCGCCAATTTTGGCCACCTGCCGGATTATCCAACATGCCCTAAGGTTGTGAGTTGGTGTGGCGTCCTCTATACTATGAATTTTACAGGGTCCATCAAGCCATCTGTCCAGTACGGTTCCATGCCCTGTAAAGGGTTTTGATTTTTTGGTGTTTAACCCGGGTGACTTACGATGATGCACCCCCTTAGTTCGGATGAGATTGCTATTCAAGGCCGGATTATCCCAAAATTTTGTTTCGGTTTTCCAGGCACTTTCCATCGCACAGCACTTTTGTACTATGGACGCCAAGTCAATAAAGCGTGTAATATCGCGACAACTTATGGCGTTGAGGATTCCCTCGTCCATGTAGTTACTGCAGAAGATTGATATTGCGTCTCCCTCGCGGCAGACCTTTATCCTGTTCATAACCAGGAGGAATCTGGCCCAGTAGTGATGTACTGTTTCCTCGGGCTTTTGCCAAATTTGGGAAAGATCGCTTATGTTTGGGTGGGCGGGTGTTGTTGAATCTGAAGCCTCGCCCAATCTAAGATTCAGAGGCCGAAGGACTTCCGAACTCTGAGGTTCAGATTCTTAGATGTTGTCCAATGAGTCCGGCCCATTGCCTGATTCTAAACTCAGGTCTTCAGTCGCATCCTCCCCTCCGCGGGTATCCGGCTTGGAGGGGTCGGGAATTCGGACGTAACTAGGCCTTAGAATAGATGAGGGGTCGCCGCACTGCGCCTCTACCATGGCGACATGGTGGGTGGCCTGGGGAGAGTTGATTTCTCTTAGATCGGGTTTAAGCCCAACATGGTCGTAATCCGTGGCGACCCCTAGGGCGGCGATGCGATCCAAGAGCTCGTTTACGGAAGAGAGCTCCATCAGATCCAGTTGCTCAACAAGTTCTGAGCTGACGTGAAGGTTGCTTTTGATGACCCGAGAGGTCACCGTTGGCGCAACGGCCGAACAGGCGGTCATGAGGAAACCACCTAGCCGGAGAGTCTGGCCGACAGCCAGGGCTCCCTTAGCGACGGCGCCGTCTTTAAAGACGGGAGGAGGCATCCTTCCTGATTGCGACGGCATAGTGGAACTCTCAATGAAAGCACCATTGTCGGTGTCAAAACCGGCGGATCTCGGGTAGGGGGTCCCGAACTATGCGTCAAGGCCGGATGGTAACAGGAGACAAGGGACATGATGTTTTTACCCAGGTTCGGGCCCTGTCGATGGAGGTAAAACCCTACTCCTGCTTGATTAATATTGATGATATGGGTAGTACAAGAGTAGATCTACCAGGAGATCAAGGAGGCTAAACCCTAAAAGCTAGCCTATGGTATGAATATTGTATGATGGAGTTGTCCTACGGACTAGAACCCTCTGGTTTATATAGACACCGGATAGGGTTAGGGTTACACAAAGTCGGTTACAATGGTAGGAGATCTTGAATATCCGCATCGCCTAGCTTGCCTTCCACGCCAAGTAAAGTCCCTTCCGGACACGGGACGAAGTCTTCAATCTTGTATCTTCATAGTCCTGGAGTCCGGCTGTAGGTATAGTCCGGCTATCCGAACACCCCCTAATCCAGGACTCCCTCAGTGACTATAGACTTGCAAGATAGGATCAAGAACTCACATATATTCATGAAAACATAATAGGTTCAGATCTGAAATCATGGCACTCGGGCCCTAGTGACAAGCATTAAGCATAGAAAAGTCATAACAACATCAATCTCAGAACATAATGGATACTAGGGAACAAACCCTAACAAAACTAACTCAATTACATGATAAATCTCATCCAACCCCTCACCGTCCAGCAAGCCGGCGATGGAATTACTCACGCACGGCGGTGAGCATCATGAAATTAGTGATGGAGGAAGGTTGATGATGACAATGGCGATGGATTTCCCTCTCCGGAGCCCCGAACGGACTCCAGATCAGCCCGCGCGAGAGAGATTAGGGCTTGGCGGCGGCTCCCTATCATAAAACGCGATGAATCCTTCTCTCTTACTTTTTCTCCCCGAACGTGAATATATGGAGTTGGAGTTGAGGTCGGTGGAGCATTAGGGGGCCCACGAGGCAGGGGCGCGCCCAGGGGGGTAGGCGCGCCCCCACCCTCATGGACAGGGTGTGGGCCCCTGGCCTTGATTCTTTCGCCAGTATTTCTTATATATCCCAAAAATATTCTCCGTTCATTTTCAGGTCATTCCAAAAACTTTTATTTCTGCACGAAAATAACACCATGGCAATTCTGCTGAAAACAACGTTAGTCCGGGTTAATTCCATTCAAATCATGCAAGTTAGAGTCCAAAACAAGGGCAAAAGTGTTTGGAAAAGTAGATACGTTGGAGACATATCAACTCCCCAAGCTTAAACCTTTGCTTGTCCTCAAGCAATTCAGTTGACAAACTGAAAGTGATAAACAAAAACTTTTACAAACTCTGTTTGCTCTTGTTGTTGTAAATATGTAAAGCCAACATTCAAGTTTTCAGCAAAGATTATGAACTAACCATATTCACAATAACATTTAGGTCTCATGTTTACTCATATCAATGGCATAATCAACTAGCGAGCAATAATAATAAATCTCGGATGACAACACTTTCTCAAAACAATCATAATATGATATAACAAGATGGTATCTCGCTAGCCCTTTCTGAAACCACAAAACATAAATGCAGACCACCCCCGAAGATTAAGGGCTGACTGGAAATTGTAATTCATGGTAAAAGAGATCCAGTCAAGTCATACTCAATGTAAACTAACAATAATACATGCAAATGACAGCGGTGCTCTCCAACTGGTGCTTTTTAATAAGAGGATGATGAATGAACATAAAAGTAAATAGATAGGCCCTTCTTAAAGGGAAGCAGGGATTTGTAGAGGTGCCAGAGCTCGGTTTTTGAAATAGAGATGAATAATATTTTGAGCGGTATACTTTCATTGTCAACGTAACAACCGAGAGATCTCGATATCTTCCATGCTACACACATTATAGGCAGTTCCCAAGTAGAATGGTAAAGTTTATACTCCCCTACCACCAACAAGCATCAATCCATGGCTTGCCCGAAACAACGGGTGCCTCCAACTAACAACTATCCTGTGGGAGTTTTGTTTGCAATTATTTTGATTTGATTTGAGCATGGGACTGGGCATCCCGGTGACCAGCCATTTTCTCGTGAGTGAGAAGCGGAGTCCACTCTCTTCAGAATAACCCGCCTAGCATACAGACAACCATAGTTGGTACATGAGCTATTCGAGCATACAAAACAGAATGTTTATTTGCAGGTTTAGAGTTTGGCACATACAAATTTACTCGGAACGGCAGGTAGATACCACATATAGGAAGGTATGGTGGACCCATATGTAACAACTTTTGGGGTTTTTGGAGTTGGTTGCATGATGACCCACAAGTATAGGGGATCTATCGTAGCCTTTTTGATAAGTAAGAGTGTCGAACCCAACGAGGAGCAAAAGGAAATGATAAGCAATTTTCAGTAAGGTATTCTCTGCAAGCACTGAAATTATCGGTAACAGATAGTTTTGTGATAAGGTAATTTGTAACGAGTAGCAAGTAATAAAAGTAAATAAGGTGCAGCAAGATGGCCCAATCCTTTTTGTAGCAAAGGACAAGTCTAGACAAACTCTTATATGAAGGAAAGTTCTCCCGAGGACACATGGGAATTATTGTCAAGCTAGTTTTCATCACGTTCATATGATTTGCGTTCGGTACTTTGATAATTTGATATGTGAGTGGAATGGTGCTTGGGTACTGCCCTTACTTGGACAACCATCCCACTTATGATTAACCCCTATTGCAAGTATCCGCAACTACAATGGAAGTATTAAGGTAAACCTAACCAGAGCATGAAACATATGGATCCAAATCAGCCCCTTATGAAGCAACGCATAAACTAGGGTTTAAGCTTCTGTCACTCTAGCAACCCATCATCTACTTATTACTTCCCAATGCCTCCCTCTAGGCCCAAACAATGGCGAAGTGTCATGTAGTCAACGTTCACATGACACCACTAGAGGGATAACAACATACATCTCATCAAAATATTGAACGAATACCAAATTCACATGACTACTTATAGCAAGACTTCTCCCATGTTCTCAAGAACAAACGTAACTACTCACAAAGTGTCGGGGATATACCCCGCGTCATAAACCGGCCGGAAGTATAACCCGGCCGGACTTGGCGGTTTACTTGAGATCCGGCTGACACTTGGCGATTCACTGGCAACCCGCCCTGACTTGGCGGTTTACAAGCAACCCACTTGGTCATTATGACTCACTGGTGATCCGGCGTGCGGGATAGACGGATGACAAGGCCCAAGGCCTAGAAGGCCGGTTCACGTTTAATGGTGTGCCAGTTTATGAGGAAAGCACAAGGACTATTCTCCTACAAAGGAAGCAAGACTAGGACTCCACTTGTAATAGAGTAATCCTAATCCAACTAGGACTAGTCATGTAAACCGCCCCTTCAACATATATAAGGAGGGGCAGGGCTCCCCAAAGAGGGACAAGCTACAAGCAAGAATAAAGAATCTTAGGGCTAGACACAAAGAGGAGAGCCGGTTTACGGCGACTCCCTCATGAGTATAATGAGACCTAGCCACAAACAGCATGTAGGGCTATTCCGGATGATGTTTCCCGGGGCCCGAAGCTGTCTAAATCCTCGTCTTGTGTGATGATCCGCCATGCGTCTCTCGATTCCGACCAACCCCTTCAAGCTACCGCATAGATGCGTTGGCCTCGCGACTAAGTCCTGACACTAAGGACATCTGCTGTGACAATTCCACGATAGTTGGCGCCCACCGTGGGGCCTGCGCACGGTGGTGTTGAGTTCTTGGAGGGATCTTTCTCAGGATTGAGAAGGTCGCAATTTTTCCGGTGAAGAAGAGCCGGTTTGAAAAATCTACATCAGAAGTTAGGGTTTCATGGCGCGGCACGGGCTTGCGATCCGATGATCCGAAGCGAGATCAGTTTTTGGAGCACGTTCCTGAGGCGAAGGAGTTTTTTCACCGGAGATCATATCCATACTTACGACTACGACTTGTGGTCTACAGGAGCAGCAATACCAATCCATCAAAACCTGCCGATTTGTACGTGCAGCGAAGCATGCACATGAGGGAAAGCTGCGGTTGCTCCACGCATCAAGAAACAGGAAGCGATATGTAAAAAAAAGGAAGGGCCGGAGGCCACGATCCGGAAACGGATAAGGTGGCGATCTGGACTCCTCCGCCGTCGGTGCCTCGAGGCTACGACCTGGACTCCTCCATGGAGGCCGGCCACCGCGTTGAGCCGTCGGCTGCCGAGCCCTACAAGCTGCCGTTTGCCTCAGCCTCCATTGCCGCAGGGCGTCTCTTCATCTAGGCATGTGCCTTTTCTGCCGCCACGCCCGCAGATCCCTTCTCTGCTTCGCTGGGTCACGCCGCTGAGTCCGCCCGCACCTGCTGACGCGGGTTCGATTCCGTCTCGCTCTGAGCCGCCACCGCCGCACTTCGCTTTACATGTGATTGAGCCGCCCGAACCGCATCCGCAGTTGCCTGAGCCTGTGCGCCCGGCTGTGTGGCCCGGGCTTCACCTCATCGACCCGTCGTTGCCTCCGCCATGGCTTAGCCACCAAGCTGCTGAGCCTCCACTGTTCTGCCTCGCTCCGGAGTCGGCTTACTCCACTCTGTTACAAGTAGCCACCCGACGCCGCGCTGAGTCGCCCGTCACTGCTGAGGCCTCCTCCGCTGCTGCAGCCACGACCTCCTAAGCCACCCGTGGACGGTGCCTTTCTGCTTCCAGTTTGCCACCTCGCCGCTGCGGGCACATCTTGCTCCGAGCTGCCCCGCGTCAAAGTGATCTCCGCTGCTGCGAGCCGCCCGGCCATCGAGTGACCTTTGTCTACAAGCCACTGCTGCAGTTTGGTTCCGCCCCGGGCATCGAGTGGCCTCACGCTAAGTCACCTGAAGATTTGTGTCACATTTGCTCTTGACCGACTGGAAGTTTTTGCTAGTCATTTTGTTTGATCCGCCGGGATGGAGATACTAGCTGCTATTGCTATCGTCCAAGTGTTACATGCCAATAGACAAGAAGGGAAAACTGAAAGTGTCGATATTGGCTCTCTCAAAACAGTGGATAATAACATACTACTGATGAACAAGACATTGGGATTTAATGCTGCAGTGGAGATAGTATAAGGAGGCATCAGCTCTGTGTATATTGAGGAACATCCTGGATTTCATGGCATCAGCTAAGTGCAGCTGATAGGAAGAGAATTCTTCGGCACTTTGAGCACTTGGTAGGGACCAAAGTGAGTTGCTATCATGTTTGCGCTGGATGAACCACAATGTTAGCAATTTCTCCATGGATGCTATATGCAGATCATCCATCATCCAGACAAAACAGGTGATATCCATCCAAATTTATTTTCTTAAAGATATTGTTTTTATGAAAGAACAATTACTTGGTCTTATAATAGTTTCGTAGGACCGTTATTCATTACAAAGGTGTCGCGAAGGGACATGTGCCAACATTATTTTCGCTAGCGCTTGTCCGTGTCGTACCACTCGACGAATATGTGCGCAAATCGCCGCCCCCATTACATCAACATACGGCCGACTCGCCCGTCCGTGCCGGTTTACAACACCGGCGCCGATTTTTCCCGTCCGCACCGGCTTACAACGCCGCAGCCGACTCATTTACTGTCCGGACGAGTCAGGTGGTATCCATCTAAGGATGATGATTCATTGTAAAGATGGTATCATGCCGTATCTATGGAATGTGCGGACGTACATAAATCGTCGCCTCTGCAGATCCGGTCTACATTAACTCGCCCGTTCGCGCGGGTTACTTCGCCCGCGATTAACTCGCCCGTCCGTGCCGGTTTACGACGCCGGTCCTGATTTTCCCCGTCTGCACCATGATTCTTAACAGATGGGCATTCAACTATCAACATGCCGGGGGCTGACCAACATCACAGGCGAACACTGTTTGGGAACGTAGTAATTTCAAAAAAAATTCCTACGCACACGCAAGATCATGGTGATGCATAGCAACGAGAGGGGAGAGTGTTGTCTACGTACCCTCGTAGACCGAAGCGGAAGCGTTGACGCAACGTAGAGGAAGTAGTCGTATGTTCTCCTCGCGATCCAACCGATCACAGCACCGTTACTCCGGCACCTCCGAGTTCTTGGCACACGTTCAGCTCGATGACGATCCCCGGGCTCCGATCCAGCAAAGCGTCGGGGAAGAGTTCCGTCAGCACGACGTTGTGGTGACGATCTTGATGTGTTACCGGCGCAGGGCTTCGCCTAAGCACTGCAACGATATGACCGAGGTGGAATTTGGTGGAAGGGGGCACCGCACACGGCTAAGGAAAGATCTCAATGATCAATTGTGTGTCTATGGGGTGCCCCCTTCCCCCGTATATAAAGGAGCCAAGGGGGAGGGGCTGGCCGGCCAAGCCTGGCGCGCCAGGAGAGTCCTACTCCCTCTGGGAGTAGGATTCCCCCCCCCCCCAATCCTAGTTGGACTAGGATTCTCCAAGGGGGAGAGAGAGAGAGGGGGGCCGGCCACCTCTCCTAGTCCTAATAGGACTAGGGGAAGGGGGGAGGCACGCAGCCCATGAGGGCAGCCCTCTCACCTCTCCACCAAGGCCCATGTTGGCCCATTATGCTCCCGGGGGGTTCCTGTAACCCTCCCGGTATTCCGGAAAAATCCTGATTTCACCTAGAACACATCCGATGTCCAAACATAGGCTTCCAATATATCATTCTTTACGTCTCGACCATTTCGAGACTCCTCGTCATGTCCGTGATCACATCCGGGACTCCGAACTCCTTCGGTACATCAAAATGCATAAACTCATAATAACTGTCATCGTAACGTTAAGCGTGCGGACCCTACGGTTCGAGAACAATGTAGACATGACCGAGACACGTCTTCGGTCAATAACCAATAGCGGGACCTGGATGCCCATATTGGCTCCTACATATTCTACGAAGAACTTTATCGGTCAGACCGCATAACAACATACGTTTGTTCCCTTTGTCATCGGTATGTTACTTGCCCGAGATTCGATCGTCGGTATCCAATACCTAGTTCAATCTCGTTACCGGCAAGTCTCTTTACTCGTTCCGTAATACATCATCTCACAACTAACACATTAGTTGCAATGCTTGCAAGGCTTTATGTGATGTGCATTACCGAGAGGGCCCAGAGATACCTCTCCGACAATCGGAGTGACAAATCCTAATCTCGAAATACGCCAACCCAACATGTACCTTCGGAGACACCTGTAGAGCACCTTTATAATCACCCAGTTACGTTGTGACGTTTGGTAGCACACAAAGTGTTCCTACGGTAAACGGGAGTTGCATAATCTCATAGTTAAAGGAACATGTATAAGTCATGGATAAAAGCAATAGCAACATACTAAACGATCGGGTGCTATGCTAATGGAATGGGTCATGTCAATCAGATCATTCAACTAATGATGTGATCTCGTTAATCAAATAACAACTCTTTGTTCATGGTTAGGAAACATAACCATCTTTGATTAATGAGCTAGTCAAGTAGAGGCATACTAGTGACACTCTGTTTGCCTATGTATTCACACATGTATTATGTTTCCAGTTAATACAATTCTAGCATGAATAATAAACATTTATCATGATATGTAAGGAAATAAATAATAACTTTATTATTGCCTCTAGGGCATATTTCCTTTAGTCTCCCACTTGCACTAGAGTCAATAATCTAGATTACAAAGTAATGATTCTAACACCCATGGAGTCTTGGTGCTGATCATGTTTTGCTCGTGGAAGAGGCTTAGTCAACGGGTCTGCAACATTCAGATCCGTATGTATCTTGCATATCTCTATGTCTCCCACCTAGACCAAATCCCGGATGGAGTTGAAGCGTCTTTTGATGTGTTTGGTTCTTTTGTGAAATCTGGATTCCTTTGCCAAGGCAATTGCACCAGTATTGTCTCAAAAGATTTTCATTGGACCCGATACGCTAGGTACAACACCTAGATCGGATATGAACTCCTTCATCCAGACTCCTTCATTAGCTGCTTCCGAAGCGGCTATGTACTCAGCTTCACATGTAGATCCCGCCACGACGCTTTGTTTAGAACTACACCAACTGACAGCTCCATCGTTTAAGGTAAATACGTATCCGGTTTGCGATTTAGAATCGTCCGGATCAGTGTCAAAGCTTGCATCGACGTAACCGTTTATGACGAGCTCTTTGTCACCTCCATAAATGAGAAACATATCCTTAGTCCTTCTCAAGTACTTAAGGATGTTCTTGACCGCTGTCCAGTGATCCACTCCTGGATTACTTTGGTACCTGCCTGCTAAACTTACAGCAAGGCACACATCAGGTCTGGTACACAGCATACATGATAGAGCCTATGGCTGAAGCATAGGGAACATTTTTCATTTTCTCTCTATCTTCTGCGGTGGTCGGGCATTGAGTCTTACTCAACTTCACACCTTGTAACACAGGCAAGAACCCTTTCTTTGCCTGATCCATTTTGAACTTCTTCAAAACTTTGTCAAGGTATGTGCTTTGTGAAAGTCCTATTAAGCATCTTGATCTATCTCTATAGATCTTAATGCCCAATATGTAAGCAGCTTCACCGAGGTCTTTCATTGAAAAACTCTTATTCAAGTATCCCTTTATGCTATCCAGAAATTCTATATTATTTCCGATCAGTAATATGTCATCCACATATAATATCAGAAATGCTACAGAGCTCCCACTCACTTTCTTGTAAATACAGGCTTCTCCAAAAGTCTGTATAAAACCAAATGCTTTGATCACACTATCAAAGCCTTTATTCCAACTCCGAGAGGCTTGCACCAGTCCATAAATGGATCGCTGGAGCTTGCACACTTTGTTAGCTCCCTTTGGATCGACAAAACCTTCTGGTTGCATCATATACAACTCTTCTTCCAGAAATCCATTCAGGAATGCAGTTTTGACATCCATTTGCCAAATTTCATAATCATAAAATGCGGCAACTGCTAACATGATTTGGACAGACTTAAGCATCGCTACGGGTGAGAAAGTCTCATCGTAGTCAATCCCTTGAACTTGTCGAAAACCTTTTGCAACAAGTCGAGCTTTATAGACAGTAACATTACCATCAGCGTCAGTCTTCTTCTTAAAAATCCATTTATTCTCAATTGCTTGCCGATCATCGGACAAGTCAACCAAAGTCCACACTTTGTTCTCATACATGGATCCCATCTCAGATTTCATGGCCTCAAGCCACTTTGCGGAATCTGGGCTCACCATCGCTTCTTCATAGTTCGTAGGTTCATCATGGTCTAGTAACATGACTTCCAAAATAGGATTACCGTACCACTCTGGTGCGGATCTTACTCTGGTTGATCTACGAAGTTCAGTAGAATCTTGATCTGAAGTTTCATGATCATTATCATTAGCTTCCTCCCTATTTGGGGTAGGTGTCACAGAAACTGATTTCTGTGACGTACTACTTCTCATTAAGGGAGCAGATACAGTTATCTCATCAAGTTCTACTTTCCTCCCACTCACTTCTTTCGAGAGAAACTCCTTCTCTAGAAAGTATCCGAATTTAGCAACAAAAATCTTGCCTTCGGATCAGTGATAGAAGGTGTACCCAACAGTCTCCTTTGGGTATCCTATGAAAACACATTTTTCCGATTTGGGTTCGAGCTTATCAGGTTGAAGCTTTTTCACATAAGCATCGCAGCCCCAAACTTTAAGAAACGACAACTTTGGTTTCTTTGCCAAACCACAGTTCATAAGGCGTCGTCTCAACGGATTTTGATGGTGCCCTATTTAAGGTGAATGCGGCCGTCTCTAAAGCATAACCCCAAAACGATAGCGGTAAATCGGTAAGAGACATCATAGATCGCACCATATCCAGTAAAGTACGATTACGACGTTCGGACACACCATTACATTGTGGTGTTCCGGGTGGCGTGAGTTGCGAAACTATTCCGCATTGTTTCAAATGTAGACCAAACTTGTAACTCAAATATTCTCCCCCACGATCAGATCGTAGAAACTTTATTTTCTTGTTACGATGATTTTCCACTTCACTCTGAAATTCTTTGAACTTTTCAAATGTTTCAGACTTGTGTTTCATTAAGTAGATATACCCATATCTGCTTAAATCATTAGTGAAGGTGAGAAAATAACGATATCCGCCACGAGCCTCAACATTCATTGGACCACATACATCAGTATGTATGATTTCCAATAAATCTGTTGCTCTCTCCATAGTACCGGAGAACGGTGTTTTAGTCATCTTGCCCATAAGGCACGGTTCGCAAGTGCCAAGTGATTCATAATCAAGTGACTCCAAAAGTCCATCAGTATGGAGTTTCTTCATGCGTTTTACACCGATATGACCTAAACGGCAGTGCCACAAATAAGTTGCACTATCATTATCAACTCTGCATCTTTTGGCTTCGACATTATGAATATGTGTATCACTACTATCGAGATTAAGTAAGAACAAACCATTCTTTAATGGTGCATGACCATAAAAGATATTACTCATATAAATAGAACAACCATTATTCTCTGATTTAAATGAATAACCGTCTCGCATCAAACAAGATCCAGATATAATGTTCATGCTCAACGCTGGTACTAAATAACAATTATTTAGATCTAATATTAATCCCGAAGGTAGATGTAGAGGTAGCGTGCCGACCGCGATCACATCGACTTTGGAACCATTTCCCACGCGCATCGTCACCTCGTCCTTAGCCAATCTTCGCTTAATCCGTAGCCCCTGTTTTGAGTTGCAAATATTAGCAACAGAACCAGTATCAAATACCCAGGTGCTACTGCGAGAATTAGTAAGGTATACATCAATAACATGTATATCATATATACCTTTGTTAACCTTGCCATCCTTCTTATCCGCCAAATACTTGGGGCAGTTCCGCTTCCAGTGACCAGTCTGCTTGCAATAGAAGCACTCAGTTTCAGGCTTAGGTCCAGACTTGGGTTTCTTCTCTTGATTAGCAACTTGCTTGCTGTTCTTTTTGAAGTTCCCCTTTTTCTTCCCTTTGCCCTTTTTCTTGAAACTAGTGGTTTTGTTAACCATCAACACTTGATGCTCCTTTTTGATTTCTACCTCCGCGGCTTTCAGCATCGCGAAGAGCTCGGGCATAGTTTTGGTCATCCCTTGCATATTATAGTTCATCACGAAGCTCTTGTAGCTTGGTGGCAGTGATTGGAGAATTCTGTCAATGACGCAATCATCCGGAAGATTAACTCCCAGTTGAATCAAGTGATTGTTATACCCAGACATTCTGAGTATATGCTCACTGACAGAACCGTTCTCCTCCATCTTACAGCTATAGAACTTATTGGAGACTTCATATCTCTCAATCCGGGCATTTGCTTGAAATATTAACTTCAACTCCTGGAACATCTCATATGCTCCATGGTGTTCAAAACGTCGTTGAAGTCCCGGTTCTAAGCCGTAAAGCATGGCACACTGAACTATAGAGTAGTCATCAGCTTTGCTTTGCCAGACGTTCACAACATCTGGCGTAGCTCTTGCAAGAGGCCTGGCACCTAGCGGTGCTTCCAGGACGTAATTCTTTTGTGCAGCAATGAGGATAATCCTCAAGTTATGGACCCAGTCCGTGTAATTGCTACCATCATCTTTCAACTTTGCTTTCTCAAGGAACGCATTAAAATTCAACGGAACAACAGCACGAGCCATCTATCTACACAACATAGACAAGCAAGATACTATCAGGTACTAAGTTCATGATAATTTTAAGTTCAATTAATCATATTACTTAAGAACTCCCACTTAGATAGACATCCCTCTAATCTTCTAAGTGATCACGTGATCCAAATCAACTAAACCATGTCCGATCATCACGTGAGATGGAGTAGTTTCAATGGTGAACATCACTATGTTGATCATATCTACTATATGATTCACGCTCGACCTTTCGGTCTCCGTGTTCCGAGGCCATATCTGTTATATGCTAGGCTCATCAAGTTAAACCTGAGTATTCCGCGTGTGCAACTGTTTTGCACCCGTTGTATTTGAACGTAGAGCCTATCACACCCGATCATCACGTGGTGTCTCAATACGAAGAACTTTCGCAACGGTGCATACTCAGGGAGAACACTTCTTGATAATTAGTGAGAGATCATCTTATAATGCTACCGTCAATCAAAGCAAGATAAGATGCATAAAAGATAAACATCACATGCAATCAATATAAGTGATATGATATGGCCATCATCATCTCGTGCTTGTGATCTCCATCTTCGAAGCACCGTCATGATCACCATCGTCACTGGCGCGACACCTTGATCTCCATCGTAGCATCGTTGTCGTCTCGCCAATCTTATGCTTCCACGACTATCACTACCGCTTAGTAATAAAGTAAAGCATTACATCGCGATTGCATTGCATACAATAAAGCGACAACCATATGGCTCCTGCCAGTTGCCGATAACTCGGTTACAAAACATGATCATGTCATACAATAAAATTTAGCATCATGTCTTGACCATATCACATCACAACATGCCCTGCAAAAACAAGTTAGACGTCCTCTACTTTGATGTTGCAAGTTTTACGTGGCTGCTACGGGCTTAAGCAAGAACTCATCTTACCTACGCATCAAAACCACAACGATAGTTTGTCAAATAGACTCCGTTTTAACCTTCTCAAGGACCGGGCGTAGCCACACTCGGTTCAACTAAAGTTGGAGAGACAGTCTTCCGCAAGCCATCTATGTGCGAAGCACGTCGAGGGAACCGGTCTCGCTTAAGAGTACGCGTAAGGTTGGTCCGGATCGTCTCGTCCAACAATACCGCTGAACCAAAATATGACATGCTGGTAGGCAGTATGGCTTGTATCGTCCACAACTCACTTGTGTTCTACTCGTGCAAATAACATCAAACCATAAAAACCTAGGCTCGGATGCCACTGTTTGGGAACGTAGTAATTTCAAAAAAAATTCCTACGCACACGCAAGATCATGGTGATGCATAGCAACGAGAGGGGAGAGTGTTGTCTACGTACCCTCGTAGACCGAAGCGGAAGCGTTGACGCAACATAGAGGAAGTAGTCGTACGTTCTCCTCGCGATCCAACCGATCACAGCATCGTTACTCCGGCACCTCCGTGTTCTTGGCACACGTTCAGCTCGATGACGATCCCCGGGCTCCGATCCAGCAAAGCGTCGGGGAAGAGTTCCGTCAGCACGACGGTGTGGTGATGATCTTGATGTGTTACCGGCGCAGGGCTTCGCCTAAGCACTGCAACGATATGACCGAGGTGGAATTTGGTGGAAGGGGGCACCGCACACGGCTAAGGAAAGATCTCAATGATCAATTGTGTGTCTATGGGGTGCCCCCTGCCCCCGTATATAAAGGAGCCAAGGGGGAGGGGCTGGCCGGCCAAGCCTGGCGCGCCAGGAGAGTCCTACTCCCTCTGGGAGTAGGATTCCCCCCCCCCCCAATCCTAGTTGGACTAGGATTCTCCAAGGGGGAGAGAGAGAGAGGGGGGACGGCCACCTCTCCTAGTCCTAATAGGACTAGGGGAAGGGGGGAGGCGCGCAGCCCATGAGGGCAGCCCTCTCACCTCTCCACCAAGGCCCATGTTGGCCCATTATGCTCCCGGGGGGTTCCGGTAACCCTCCCGGTATTCCGGAAAAATCCTGATTTCACCTAGAACACATCCGATGTCCAAACATAGGCTTCCAATATATCATTCTTTACGTCTCGACCATTTCGAGACTCCTCGTCATGTCCGTGATCACATCCGGGACTCCGAACTCCTTCGGTACATCAAAATGCATAAACTCATAATAACTGTCATCGTAACGTTAAGCGTGCGGACCCTACGGTTCGAGAACAATGTAGACATGACCGAGACACGTCTCCGGTCAATAACCAATAGCGGGACCTGGATGCCCATATTGGCTCCTACATATTCTACGAAGATCTTTATCGGTCAGACCGCATAACAACATACATTTGTTCCATTTGTCATCGGTATGTTACTTGCCCGAGATTCGATCGTCGGTATCCAATACCTAGTTCAATCTCGTTACCGGCAAGTCTCTTTACTCGTTCCGTAATACATCATCTCACAACTAACACATTAGTTGCAATGCTTGCAAGGCTTTATGTGATGTGCATTACCGAGAGGGCCCAGAGATACCTCTCCGACAATCGGAGTGACAAATCCTAATCTCGAAATACGCCAACCCAACATGTACCTTCGGAGACACCTGTAGAGCACCTTTATAATCACCCAGTTACGTTGTGACGTTTGGTAGCACACAAAGTGTTCCTACGGTAAACGGGAGTTGCATAATCTCATAGTTAAAGGAACATGTATAAGTCATGGATAAAAGCAATAGCAACATACTAAACGATCGGGTGCTATGCTAATGGAATGGGTCATGTCAATCAGATCATTCAACTAATGATGTGATCTCGTTAATCAAATAACAACTCTTTGTTCATGGTTAGGAAACATAACCATCTTTGATTAATGAGCTAGTCAAGTAGAGGCATACTAGTGACACTCTGTTTGCCTATGTATTCACACATGTATTATGTTTCCAGTTAATACAATTCTAGCATGAATAATAAACATTTATCATGATATGTAAGGAAATAAATAATAACTTTATTATTGCCTCTAGGGCATATTTCCTTCAAACACGCCACTCATCATGCAATGGTCCAGTCTACATCAACTAGCTGGGACTGCGCCTATGATTGACTCACGCGTCCACACCAGCCTACAACACCACGGATGACTCGCCCGTCCGCTCTCGCAGCCGGTTCACGCGTCCGCGCCGGTTTAGAACAAGGAGGACAACTTGCTTGTCCGCACCGGCATACAGCGCCGTGGCCGACTCATCTATGCCGCACTACTAGAAAAAGGCCTACTAATGGCGCACCTAATTTGGCCATTAATGGCGCATTAGTGGTGCGCCATTAGTGCCACGCCATTAGTATATTTTACTAATGGCGCACCAATGGTGCGCCATTAGTATCTGGTATACTAATGGCGGACCTCAGATGCGCCATTAGTATATACAACAGTGCGCCATTAGTATGCCTCCCAGGGGCCATGTATACCCAGGTGCTTTGGCATACTAATGGCGCACAACAACAAGATGCGCCATTAGTAACTTCGGCATACTAATTGCGCACTGTTTAATGATGCGCCATTAGTATCCTTTGGCATACTAATGGCGCACTATGATGCGATGCGCCATTAGTATGAATATTAGTTTTTTTTAATTTTTTAATTTTCTGTTTTTTGCACAGCTTACAAAATGTATAATTGGACAAAATATAGACACCACACATCAACAACAGATTCATCGAATACAATAGAAGATTAGTCTCTGAATACAATTCATCATATTAGTCTCCGAATACAATTCATCATATTAGTCTCCGAATTGAAAAGACCGAACAAAGATAGAACATTATATTACAAGTCTCGAGACCGCGAGTAGCGAGTTTGTCTTCACATTACTAGTCGATATCGATCATCTAAACTACCATCACATAGAAGAGAGTTGCGGTCATCACGATGAGCATCATCACGATGAAACTCGTCTTCATCCGGTTCCTCCAACGCTCCCTCCCCTCTCCCGCTAGATAGCGGGCGTATCTAGATTCGGCCTCGGTCCTAGTGGTGTACCCTTTGTAACTGTTACCGCTGAATCGGTGAACCTATCTCCGACACTCCTCCCAGTCGTCGTAGACTCCGGGAACCTTACCCTTGTACACGACATACGACGGCATCGCTATGCACTAGCCAAATGAAACGTTAGTACCAATTCACAGACAATACATAAGCAATATATAAGTATGCAACAGAACGATCGGAAGAGAAAAGCAAGACATTAATAGCATCGATTACATCTAAGATGAACGACTTTCGAAACCAAAGAGACATACTGCAAGTTCATTAAAGTTTAATTACAACATGAGCCAATCGATGTTTCAGAACTAGACACAGCATCACTGCTTTCGACTCGACTCAAGGGACCGGAGCATGGATGAAGCCGCCGTCTACCATGGGAGTCATGAAATTACGGGCTTTGTCAGCCTGCATTTGTAGCATTGTGTCGATGTCACTGTTGGACGGTTGATTTCTGAGGTAGAACTGCCCCGAGGTACGAAGGACATCTTGATGGATGATTTCCGCAAACTCCAACTGGATGCGAAAGAATTCTTGTCTGATGTCCGCGTCCTGGATTGCCGACACGCTCGCGGCCCAATCTTTGAGTTTACTTGGTAGCAGAAGTTGATGATGGTCCCGTACGATCGCCCGCATGTGATGGATGGCGTAGTAGGCACCCTTCTAACCGCCAGGCGGCTTCTTGACGCAGCAGAACGTCGTATTGTGGGAGAACACGTGCTTGCCGTACTTACGAATAGGCCTGATGAAGGTGCCTCCAGATTTGGCGTAGCCGGGGAGAACATCATCAAGAACCTTCTTGACATTTGTGTAGTCTACGTTCGACTGACGGTCCGGGTCGAAATACGTGGCCATGGAATATTTGGGGCTTAGGAGGATGAGCGTGCAATGTGTGTCACTGCAGAAAACATGGAATGTTAAAAGAAAAACGATCGAAATCTAAGAATTCATATGTTACGGGGCGGTTGAGGGGAGGACTTACTCAGGAAAGTAAGGCACGAGGAAGTTATCCTTATCTGGGTTTGCCAGAATGACACCTTCGAGGTAAGAACTCGCGACTTGCCGGTCCCCAGCGCTGCCCAAGATCTTGGCACGCATGTAGAAGAGGTCGACTATCATGATGTCCGGGGTCTTGTCGCGAATGATCCGCATCTCCATACTCAGCGAAAATAGCCGAACGAAGGTGTAGTGCAGCGGATGAAGGTTCAACATAGCGTGGATGTCATCAAACCGCAGGACGATCGTACCCCCGATGGAGTTATCCACAAAGCCCTTGCCCTCTGGCACCTTGGCCGCGAAAACTGGGTACGCCACATCCTTCTCTCTGAGACGCCGCTTCTCCAAAGAAGAACACTGTCATGCAGACTCCGCATAGCACCGGCTGCAGCATCGAGTATATTTCTCGGTAGCATCGGCCTACCCGCCACATGCACCCTCCTCATTAAATCCTCAGGTGAAGGTGGCCCGTCCTGAGCACGGATCGTACTCGGTGTCGACTGGCCCGCACCCTTGTTAGTCTTTCTTTTGCGTGCCTTCTTCTTCTCCTGTAATGGGACCGAGTTCTGCTCACAGACCGCCTTCTTGAGTGTGTTGGGGCTAATAATATTTCACACCTCGCCTATCTGAGGCTCGGTGAAGTCGGCAGCTGGAGGCGTCTCCTGAGAGCTGAACGGCAGACGATGCCTGTTGCAACTTGGCTTCTTCGCGGTACCAGCTAGATCGCACACATCTTTTGTTGGGCTGGGTTCTTGAGAAGGAGGCCCCATGAAGTCGCCATCGTACCCATGAACGGCAAAGTACTGATCGACGTTGCCAAATGTATCGTCGTCGTCGTCGTTCTGATCCTGTGCCATATGCATGTTTGGATCCAGTGGCATAGGGATGTCCAGCACCGTTGTGGCGGTCTTGCCATGGGGCTGACTTGGCGCCGGCACGACTGGCGGTGTTTTCTTTGGGGTGGTGTCCCCCGCCCCCAAACGAATTTGGCTCTTCGGCCAAAGCAGGGGCCAGATCAGGCTGGCGCTGAAGGTCATCACGTCATCATCATCGGCCCCGACGGGTCGAATCGGAGGTAACAACTCGTTGCAGCCTGGCAGCACCCGAACCAGTTGAACCCTAAACAAGTTGGATGGCATCTGGGTACCGTGGAACAAGGGGTTGCCCGGTTGAACGATTTTGCCCTTGGCGACATCGACCAACTCGTTGTTCACGAAGTGCAGGAGAGTGCACGGAACGTCGGCGGTGCCCTGCGAAAACATGTAGGACGTCAGGGATGCCCAGTCAAAGGCAAGGAGATGAAGTCCTCGGCCGAGAGAGGCTTAATTAGTTATCGTGATGATGGCGTCGAGCTCGGCTAATGTCGAGGCACCGCCAACGGCGGGCGTGCAGTTGACGGAGGGGCCGCTTGCTGCAGAGGTACCGGCCGGCGTACACCCGGGTGCATTAAGCTCCCTTGCCGGCGTTGGAGACACCAATGCCGCCTCCGCCGGAGACACCAATGGCCCCACCATCGCGTTCTGCGAGTTGCTGGCCGTGAAGCTAGGAATCGGGGGCGGCCCCTGTTGGCCGCCCGCAATCCACGCACTCAACCCCTAGATCAAGGTAGGCACAATGGCGGTGATCGTCACTCCGAGTTGTTGTTGCACTTGCTCTTGGACAATCTCCAGAATCCGCGCCACCTCTGCCTTGAGTTCTTGAACCTCGCGCGCCTGGCTTTCCGAACTGGTCTTTTTCTCCTTTCGCCCACCAGTGTTATAGTATGACGACCATTTTGTCGACAAGCCTTTGCCGGCCACATGACCAGCTGACGTCGGCTTACTGAGCTTATCCTTGTTCTTCATTACATTCAACGCCCTATTTAGAGTGGTGTCCCAAGGGTTGCTCTTAGTCGACCCCGCGCTACTGCTTTCAGTCGCCTGCGGAAGGAATGTGAACCATTTAGAAATTTGGCTTCATTAATTAGAATGCAACCATATGGAGCTAATTACGCGGGGGTGTATTCCTTACCAGAACAAGCTCAAGCGCCCTGGTCTTCGGATCCGTGGTAAGCTCCTTTGTTTTCCGGTCCTTCTTGTACCGGGCCCTGACAAAGTTCCTGGTCTGCTTGTCACCGTATTTATCGAAGAGGGGCGGTAGGCCTTGCTCGGCACGGTCCGCCTCCTCCTTGTTCCATATAGGCCCCGCCACTCTGTAACCGCCGGGACCGAGTGTGTGTTCCCCTAAGTTCAGCTCCCGCATTTCTTTCTCCCACTGACTTGATACGGAGTTTGCGGTGCTCGAGCAATTGATCTTGAAGTCTTTGTAGTCATCTTCGGTGATCGAAGGATTTTTCTCCTTAATCTTTTCATAACTCTCACCTTTCTCGATCATTCTCTTCACATTGCTTTTCCAAGTAGACAGGGCCTTGCTCATCTTCGTGAGGGCAGCATTGTTCACTTTATTCCCTTTGAGGCTTGTGTTTTCAAATTCAGCGAGGAACTTGTATCGTTCGTGCAACTTCGTGAAGAGGAGGTTGCGCAAATTCCCTCGGTCAGGATGCCTCAGGTTCTCGGTGTTGATCGAGACGGTGCTCTGGAGAATGCACCCGAGCTAAAGCGAGTACCCCTTGACTATTCGTTCGGGCGCCGTTGGATTCCCGTCGGAGTCCACTTCAGTAACTTCCTCCTTGAGGGTGCGGGGCATGGTCGGGCACCGATCCTTCCGTTGCCTCTTCGGTTGGCTGCCATCTGTGCGTGCGCCGCCATCATTAGTGGTGGCATCCTCGGCGGCACCATCAGTGGTAGCATCAGTGGGGTCATCCTCGGCGGCACCATCAGTGGTCTCAGGATCGATGGGGAAGGCGGCGTCCTCATACAAGTGAGGTTGTTCCTCCATCTCCTGGGACAGCTCCCAGAATGCCTTGCCGCCCGAACCCCCGGCCTCATCGTTGTTGGCCATGTTTCTCTCTAAATAGGAACAAAGTTTGGTCAAAAAGTTGGTTATTGTCAAGGAACAAGATCATGGTCTCATCATTTAGGGTTTGTCGACACCGAGGTATCCTAAAAGCTAAGCTTTTATCATTGAGGGTTTTTCGACGCCGAGGCACCCTAAAAGCCTAAGCTTTCATCATTTCGGTTTTTATCGACACCGAGGCACCCTAAAAGCCAAGTTTGTATAATTAATGGTTTGTCGACACCGAGGCATCCTAAAAGCTAAGCTGGGAAGGAGAATTCTAAGTTGGGCCTAATCACTTGGCTCTATTGCCGCCTATGGTTTAATGCAGCTAGAATAAAGGGGCACTTGATCCTACTTAATTAACTACTAAGACACCCCGGCCCATGCATTAGTCACAAGTACCCCATATGTCCTATTTTTAGCAAAGTCATGCTAAAATTCACGGAAAATTTCAGCATGACCTTTGCTGAAAATAGGACATATGGAGTACCCGAATTTGCCGGAACGGAAGTTAATCGACATTCCAGCAAACTCAAGGGCCTCCCGGGATACCTGCAAAATCATCACGACATGATGGTCGGAGACATGACCTTTGCCTAACAGTTCTGAACTCCTGCCAAAACTGAACACAACATATATATACCAAGTTAAATCAACACTTCTAGATTCATATCAGACTAACAACCAACACTGCATATCAATTCCGAACTTCTGCCAAAGCATCTTGCCAGCTAGTAGACCAGCTAGTAGACCATTATTTGTCAGGCCAAATTGAGGCCAAACAGAAAACCAATGTGGTCATGGCACAAAGTCCATGACCCAGAACAGGAGACATCTGAAACTATACAACTATACAAGCCTACACTAGTATTACAACAGTATATATATATTGCTGTGAACAATCAGGCCAAAGCACATCCAAAGCACAATATGCAGGACAGATAGGCCATCAATATTTCCTCTATGCAAATACAATGGTAGCATCCAGAGGGCAACAACCTTGTACTACTACTTGACACAATCAGCACATCCATATCAAAATTAGTTCTAGCATATATAAGCAGTACCACATAGCAAATTCATAGGAAAACATCAAACATTAGCAGCAGTTCATAGCAAAACTAGATGAATGTTTGGCCTCTTGATAAAAATCAGCTAGGTTTGCTTGGAATCAAAAAGCCCCAAAGTAGAACCCTCAGCATTATTAGATAGAACCAAAAATTGAACCAGAGAACAGGTAATCTGTAGTGCAGTTGCACACCTTCGATGTGAGATAGCATAGATGTCTTGTTTTTGGCTACATTTGGTCTGCGTAGAGGCTCATGGAGTAAGATAGCATAGATGTCTGGGTTCTAGCTCATCACATGCTTTTTAGAAATGAATGAGCTAGCTAGTCACTAACAAATCGAATTTCATCAACTTGCAATACAAGGCTCAAGCAATGGGTCAGGCGTCTTCTAACTATACCAGAAACTTGTTTTGGTCCAAAATGTCTTTTATACTACTCTATAAGTAACAAGCAATACTTTCACCACTATTTTAATGGTAACATGCTAGTAAAAATAAAAAAATGGCATTATTCAGGAAAGGTAGTTTTTATAGTAAATCGAGTCATTTTTTTATCACGTGTTTTGTATGAAGTATTAAACATCAATAGTGGCCAAAACTGAAGAAAAAACTCCACACAAAGCATATTACGTATAGTTTGGAGCTGCCAAATTATAATAGTGGCTAATAGCCAATTACATATTTACGCAAGTTTGGCAGACACCAAATGACATGCTGGGAAAATGTTTAACAAAACAACCTAAAACTAGAACAGTCATCCAATAAACTCTTCTATAAGCAACAGTATAAGATTTAACGAAGGTATACTCTTCAAATTGATTTACATGATTGCCTCTTGATAAATTAATCAGCTAGCTTTTGGCAGTGGGATTGCTTTACAATGAAAATAGTAAGCCCAGCCTCTCATGGAGTACAGTCATTGTGAGAGACAGCGTGGAACTTTCTGACAACCTTATCATGGAGCTAGGGGGCACCACAGTGGTAACAGAGAAAAACTAGTGGTGAGCATCACCTCGCGGGCTGAGGGTGACGCCGACGGCGTTGGCGAGCTTCTCGACGCTGGCCTGGAGCGCGGCGCGGGACTTCTGGTCGAAGGCGATTTCCTTGGCGTCCGCGCGCACCACCAGCCGCGATGAGCGGCTGTTCTTGGACCTCCTCAGCCTTCCCTGCTCATTACACCCAACAACATAGGTCACAAACCGGGGCTAATTTGACATCAACCCAGCGAGAAAATGGGGACAAATTCGAGCAGATAATCTCGCAAGAAACCACAATCCATTAAACAATATAGTGTACATGCCAGAATTCGGACAATGAGGCCACAGATTGAGGTGCGGAGCAGGGGAATGCGGGACCGTGCAGAGGAACGGCGCGTGAGAGAGGGGCGGGAAAGCGGGGGTTACCTGGGAGGAGAAGGAGCGGAGGAGGGAGGCGGGGCGTCGAGGCGGCGTCGGGGCGTCGAGGCGGCGTTGAGGCGTCGAGGCAGCATCGGGGCGGCGTCGAGGCGGCGGGGTAGCGGCGTCGAGAGAGGAGAGGGGAAGGGGATTGAGGGCGAGGGCGGGGGAGAGAGAGGGGATAGGTTTGGGCCGGGGAGGAAATATGGATGGGGGCGGCACAATACTAATGGCGCACCACCCCTCGGTGCGCCATAAGTACATCCATACTAATGGCGCACCTCACCCTGGTGCGCCATTAGTATTTTTTTATTTCTGCACGAGCCAACAGGTTATCTTCCACCTGACCTGATCCACATCAACTTCCCTCTACTAGCTCGACTAGTCAGCAGCCAGTTCTCACACCAGGAGGTCCTAGGTTCGATTCCTAGGCTCCACAATTTTTTTATGCATTCAAAATGTTGTTTGATACTTATTTGTGTTTAAATATGTTCAAACTTGTTTAAATCATAACAGTAATATTTTTTTATAAGACAGTAATAATTTTTTAAAAAATATAATCAAACAGTAATGCCGGTGGAGCGGGGGAGGGTGCGGGGGGTGCGGGGGGTCGGCGGTGGCGGTTGAGTAGGGAAATCGAGGGTGCGGGGGGTCGGCGGCGGCGGCCGGTGGACCGGGGGGTGCTCGGCGGCGAGGGGGACCGGATCTGGCGAGGTGGGATAGCGATCAAGATGGAGGGGGATCGAGATCGAGTGTCCATGAAATTTAAAAATATTCATGATAGTTGAAAAAGTGCCCATGAAGTCTATGATTTAAATACAATCGAACTTAGCTAGCTATCTGTTCACAATCTTCTTGCCCTTCTTTTTCGCAAATGGAGTTCTTCTGTGGAACGGACGTCCTTTAGGTAGGGTGGTCCTGCTTCTTCTTGTGGTGTATGCTGCTAATTCATCATCATCGCCATGTTCGATCCTCAGGTCGCCGTACTTGTCTAAGTCTTGCTCATTGGCTACTCCATCCATTCCGATGATCTTCCTTTTGCCTCTCCTCACGACAACACGACTGGGCTTTGACGGGTCGGTAATGAAGAAGCATTGGTCCACTTGGGAAGTCAGTACCCATGGCTCATTTTTCGCGGTGACGTTTGCGCCCGCGGTCTTGGATTTGGCTTCGGGTATAACCATGGTGGTGAAATACCGGTCTTCTTTTAGGACGCTCTTGGCCCATCTGACACGGAACATCGGGACCTTCTCTCCAGCATAGCTCAGCTCCCAGATCTCCTCGATCCTTCCGTAGTATCTGTCCTTGTCGTTACCGGTGTAGGATTCCATCGTCACCCCGGAGTTCTGAAAACCATCGCTCTTCATGTCCTTGGCCTCGGTGTAGAATGTGTAGCCGTTGATATCGTACGCCTCATAGGTCATCAGGTTGTGCTCGGCGCCCTGTGACAAGGCGAATATGAGTTGTTCTTCCGTGGAAGAATCCTCATCTAAAGGGTACGACAGAAGCTTCTGCTTGAACCAACACGTGAAACATGAGTTGTGCTCTTTGAGTATATCTCCGTCCGTCCTCTATTGGCCTCGGTCATTGTACGTCTTCTTAATAAAGGTTTTGTGCTCTACCACCCAAGGATCGACCACGTCCATGTGTTGTAGCGCGACTAGGTTTGCTCTTTCAAAGTCGGCGAGTCGACCCTCGAAGTCGACATGCATTTCGCGGCGACCCTCACGGTGACCCCATCCAGCGAGCCTGCCGAGGTGCCTGTTGACGGGCAGACCAACGGGGTTCTCGATGCCTAGATAGTTCGTGCAGTACGAGATGCACTCTTCGGTCAGAAAGCCCCTGGCTATGCTTCCCTCTGGACGTGACATGTTGCGAATGTATCCTTTGATGACATCATTCATCCTTTCGAACGGCATCATGTTGTGCAGGAACGTCGGCCCGAGTTGGATGATATCCTCCACTATATGGACCAGCACATGCACCATAACGTCGAAGAATGCGGGCGGGAAGTACATCTCAAGCTCGCATAGTATCACCACGATCTCTTCCTGTAGCCTTCTGGGTTGCCTCACGCCAATCGACTTCCGAGAGATGACGTCGAAAAAGTTGCATAGGCCAAATAGCGTTTCACGGACGTGCGCCTCCATGATCCCACGGATTGGAACTGGAAGTATCTGCGTCATCAGCACGTGACAGTCGTGAGACTTCATCCTGCTGAACTTCTGCTTCGCTGGGTCTAGGTATCTGCTTATCTTCCCCGCGAAACCGTAAGGAAGTTTTACTCCTAGGAGGCAGGTGAAAAACTGCTCGATCTCCTCCTGACTTAGAGTAAAGCATGCGGGAGGGTAGTCATTTCCGGTCTTCTTGGCCTTTTTGCCTTTGCGACGACTTTCTGTGTCCTGCTTCGCCTCATCATCATCATCATCATCATCATCATCATATATAGCGTGAAGCTCCTGCCTGATGCCCATTGATTTCAAGTCCTCCCTTGCTTTCGGCCCATCTTTGGTCCTCTCTGGCATGTTGAGCAGGGTACCAAGCAGACTCTCGCACACGTTCTTCGTGATATGCATGACATCAAGGCTGTGAGGCACACGGTGGATCTTCCAGTACGGCAAGTCCCAGAAAACAGACCTCGTTTTCCATACCTTCAGCAGCGGCTCTAGCGCCTTTCGCTTCTTTCCCGGCTCTGGCGCCTTTTGCTTCTTTCCCGGCAGTGGGCAGTCTTTCCAATTTTTCAACAGCTTGTCTATTTCCTCGCCGCTCCTCGTACACGGGCGTTTTCGGGGTTCGGTTTCACCATCGAATAGATCCTTGCGTTTCCTCCACGGGTCAACGTCGCGAAGCCACCTTCGATGTCCCATGAACACGGTTTTCGAAGACCCGGGATCTCTATCTAGCAGGCGATACGTTGTGTCATCCATGCACCTTACGCATCCAGAAAATCTGTGGACTACCTGCCCCGCGAGATATCCGTAACCGAGATAGTCGTGCACCGTCGTGAGTCGTGCGGCTCTCATAGGGAAATATTCTTTCTCTGCGGCATCCCACGTATTGGCTGGCGTTTTCCACAGCGTGTCTAGCTCCTCCTTCAGCAGCCCTAGATACAGATTGATGTCGTTCCCTGGTTGTTTCGGTCCTTCAATTAGCATACTCATGTGAATGTACTTCCTCTTCATGCAGAACCAGGGGGGAAGGTTGTACATCCACACAAACACAGGACAGGTGCTATGTGTGCTTCTCTGGCTGCCAAACGGATTGACTCCATCGGTGCTCGCGCCCAGCACGATGTTCCTTGGATCGTTCCCAAATTCTAGGTCTTCGAAGTTCAACGCTTGCCACTGGCTCGCATCCTTAGGGTGACTCAGCATCTTGTCTTTTTTATCTATCTCCGGATCATTTGCGTCATCTTCTCGCTTCTTCTCCTCCCTATCCGCGTGCCAACGCAGGAGCTTTGCTACCTTAGGGTCTGCGAAATACCGCTGCAGACGAGGAGTGATCGGAAAGTACCACACCACTTTTCGAGGAGCTTTCTTCCTCTTCTTGTATCGAGTGACGCCGCACACCGGACATATGGTAGACTCCGCGTGCTCGTCCCGATAAATGATGCAATTGTTCATGCACACATGGTATTTCACGTGCGGTAAATCTAGAGGACACACAATTTTCTTCGCCTCCTCCAAACTGGTCGAGCACTTGTTCCCCTTGGGAAGACGTTCGTGCCAGAATGACATGTTCTCGTCGAAGCATGCGTCGGTCATTTTGTGTTGTACCTTCATCTCCAGATCCATGAGCGTTACTTTCAGGCGGGTATCCTCGGGCCTACATCCTTCATACAATGGAGTAACCGCGTCTAACTCAAGTTGATCCATCTTGGCTTTCTCTCGGGAGGCAGCTCTTGCGTTATCCGTCTGCTTGAGAAGCAGCTCTTGAATATGAGGGTCCTGCACCCAGCCCATCGATGGTCCAGCGTCGTCTGCTCCGCCGGCATCATCATCTTCATGATCATGCCCGTCGTCTGCTCCGGCATCTTCCTCATCATCATGTCCTGCATCTTCTACATGATGACTGTGTACAGCATCACCGTCGTGATCATCTCCTGGGAATTCTTCGTCTTCTCGCCCGCCCGAGCCGCGGTGGTTGTCTTGCTGCCCTTCCTCATTTCTTGCCCGGCCCCCATGGACGACTTCGTAGTCATCTTCATCACCTTGCCACCGATAGCCATCCATGAAACCACGCAAGAGCAGGTGGTCCCGCACCTGCCCGGAATCCGGGTCCGCAATAAGGCTCTTCAGCTTGCATCTTTGACACGGACATCTTATCTCCGTCTCGTTCTCTTGAAGCATCTCGGCCTTCACGGACCTCAAAAACCTATTCACGATGCCTTCGGTCATCGTGCGGACCATGGTCGCCTGCGGGGTAGAGCAAAACGATATTTTAGAACCAAGAAAAAATTTGGCATGACTTTCCCTAAAAATAGGACCAAAATGAATGCTTAATGCCAAAATTCTCGCCGAAACGGAAATGAATCAACATTCCGGCAAAATATTGGCAACTATCGCATTTCAAATACCGGTACACCTCCAAACACAAACACATATGCAACACCACAAACATATGCAACACCACGAACATACATAGATCTAGCTAGGCCATAAAAAGTGCATGTGCACATTGTTGTAGGGAGAACAACATAAATATAGCTTCCCCCCTTACTTACCTATCAAAACAAGGTAATTTAACCAATTAATTTGAATGAATCTATGGTGGAAATGAGGTGAAAAAGAGGAGGCACCCGAGACAAGGAGGAGGTGGAGAGAATGAAGTGGGCAGAAAGTGAGTGTGGGTAGGAGAGGCTGTCCAAAATATCTTGTTGCTGCCCACTTACTAATGGCGCACCAAATCTAAATGCACCATTAGTAATCCAGGTTACTAATGGCGCACCTTCTGGTGGTGCGCCATTAGTAGTTTTGCAAAAAAACTAATGGTGCACTGTTCCACAGTGCGCCATTAGTAGTTTTGCAAAAAAAGGAATAAAAAATATAATAAAAAAAACATTAGTGGCGCACTTTCCGGCAGGTGCGCCATTACTAGTTACAACTAGTAATGGCGCACTTTGTCTGGATGCGCCATTAGTATGTTTGGACAGGCGCACTAGTTCAAAAAAAAATTGATACTAATGGCGCACCCTGAGCCAGGTGCGCCATTAGTAGTTTCAACTCTAATGGCGTATCAGAAGGTGGTGCGCCATTAGTATATACTCATGGCGCACCGCTTGTCTAGTGCGCCATTAGTCTCAATCCCATCTATAGCCCTTTTTCTAGTAGTGCCGCCTTTGATGCTAAGGTCGTCTTTGGCGTTCGTGTCTCGCGGCCTAGTCTACATCAACATATCGGGCCGCACCTGTCCGCATGAGTTGTTTGAAGCAAATCACAACTTGGGTAGCCCGGTTTTCTTTCATCAAAATGGAGGCAAATTATCATTTATTATCAACCGCCGTCTGCACTGGATGGCTCAATGGGCAGGCGCACAAGTCGCCGCCACTATAGTTTGGTTAACTTCAAATCGCCAGTTGGAAGGAACCATTGGCCGAGTTGCTGACACGGCCCATATTGGATCATTTATAACCCGCCGCAGTCACCTCAACCTTCTGTGGATTCACATCGTGCTATCAACATCAATGATATACGAGTTATGACGGTTTATATCACGGTCAAATATGGAGAGTCTCAAGCCAACTCCTCGAGTCACCTTTGAGACTCGGGCGCTACGATGACATGACTCAACAAATCTTGCCAGTTTAAGCCGGTTTAAGAAACCCAGGACGATGGAGGGAAAGATAACCCGGTCCCGGAGGCTACTGTTATATTGATGAAAATTTAAAGGCCATCAGAAAATATCCGGCTTAAAAAGTATATGACAGTTACTAAATCCCGGCTCAATGAAGAAGATCTGGGTCATCAGAAAGGATTCCGGTTTAAAATCCGGCTCAAGGGAAGTCTGTCTCACTGAAGCTCTCAAATATCCGGTTTACAATCCGGTTTAAGAGAAATATATTCTGCCACAAAGCTCTAAAGCGCTCAGGTCCGGTTTAACAATGTCCGGTTCAAAAAGGAATTAACTTCTCGCAAGTTCGAGTTTCAAGACCGTCAGAAAATTTCCGACTGAAAATGAAGATTCCGGTTTAAAATCCAGTTCAAGGGAAGGATGTATCTCACAAAGCTTTGAAGCTCTCAATATCCAGTTTAACATCCGGTTCAAGAAGGATTTATCTCTTGCAAAAAGTTAAAGGGTGCCAAAGAGGACCTGCTGCCATGATGCGCGGTTCAAACATAGGTATCATGCCTTATTGGCTTATCATATTATTGATCACTTGGGGGCTTGGTCGTATCCGAACCATAGCTACACCTCTTGATCGGCTCAATGCCACAACGTCACTTGGGGGCTTGGTCGTATCCGAACCAATGCAACACCTTTTGATAGGCGAAAGCCACAAGATCACTTGGGGACTTGGTCACGTCTGAACCTGTCACACCTCTTGAATGGCCTAAGGCCACATAATCACTTGGGGGCCTTGGTCGAACCCGAACCATCGCCACGCCTCTTGATCGGCATAATGCCACTGTTTCATTTGGGGACCTGGCTGACTTGAACCATAGCTACGCCTATCGGGGGCTTGGTCGTGTCCGACCATGGTAACGCCACTTGATTGGCTCAATAGCCTCTTTTTGCAAATGGTTTTATCATTGCCTTTGCTTGAAAATTTGTTTTGATAAATATTTCTTTCGTTGCGTTTTTAAACCGACAATTCTTAAACCGGTTCGACTGTCAAATTACAAATTGACGGAACACGGTCAAATCTTAATCCGGAGGCTATCTGCCCGGTTTGATTTTCTGCTACCATCCTATTATGGAGTAAACCGGTGTTTATCAACCCGGCTCGGCTTTCAACTACAAGTTCTCAGTACACGATCAAGTTATAATCCTGAGACTATCAGCCCGGTCTGGTTTGACTACGAGTCGCCAGTATTATATGTGGTTAAACCGGTGTTTATCACAACCTGGTACGGTTTTATCATAAACCGACACAATATGGAAAGAGTTATCAGTACTCAAAATTTGCGTTATTATCCCTATTACAAAAAGTTGGTAAACCAACGATGTGATTCAATGTCACAGGTATGATATATTTCATATTTGATTATTCTTAAGTGCAGCCTTGGTTATAAACCCGGGTTATATGTTGGGCATTATGACCCGTCCGGCGGTAAACCGCCAGGACACTTTAAACTTGTTGTATGCAGAAACAGGTTGAATAAAGGATGATTATAAATCGTCGGCGTTTATTAAATCGGCCTGGCTTTAAGACGATAAGTCGCCAGTATATGATGAGAAATTATCCGGTGTTTATTAAACCGCCTGGCTTCGGACTATAAGTCGCCAGTATATATTTGGATTGCGCCATTGGAATCACGCACTTATAAATGATTGGGTTATATTATTCAAATAGTCAAACTTGGCTGAATTTTCATTATGATATTGGATGAATAAAATTTTCATACCGGATTATATTATCTTGAATAGCCAATATGGCTGGATTTTATTATGGTTATTAATAACCGGTATTATTGAGGTTTTCAAAGTCGCTTTAGCGCAATGGCTATTATTTTTTCATGGGATATGATTTATTATACAATGGAAGGAATAGTCCCGAGTCGCTGCGGGCTTACGACCTGGCACTTGGGGGCTACATTATTCAACTTGAGATTATATCAAATATGCAAGTCTCATGTTGCTGCAAGCAGGCACCATGACACTTGGGGGCTAATGCACAGTCATTTTTGATCATCTTACTGAATACCCGACTCATCATATCATAATGAGACGGCCCTTGGGGGCCACCAATTGCTCCTGTCAAACATTCAAGGTATATAAGCCTTAATCCATTATATTAAAGGGTTTATTGCTCGGTTGGTAAAGCACAAAGCTCTTAACCTTGTGCACATGGGTTCAAGCCCTACGATGGAAGCTACATTATGAGATGTTATTTTCATTGAAGTATATATCAAGTCCCGGTTCAGTATTATCTTACTAAGCCAGCCCTTGGGGGCTACACATCACTGCTCAAGTCTACACGATCATATTTATAAAAGTCCCTGCTCATTATTGCATAATGACCCGGCACTTGGGGGCTACATATATGGAGTATTCAGTTTTTACTAGTGACTGAGATGAACAACATGGATTTCTTCAAAGTGGCAGTAATTATATGGAAACAAGTCTTAAGCCATCACTTTGTTCTGCTCAAGACTTGGGGGCTACAGGTAATATGGATATAAGGGAGAACAATCTTCAGATTCCCAGTTCTGAGCAAACCAGATTGACCCGGCGGCACCAACAATTATGGACCCGGCGTCACCAATCATTATGACCCGGTGTCTGCAACAATCATGAACCAGCGTTGGCAAAAATTATGAACCGGCGTTGGAAACAATCATGACCCGAAATTATCAGTTTTTATAACCCGGCAATTTTGGTAATATTAAACCGGCAAGTTTTACATCTTCAAACCGGCTGAATATCAGATGAGTATTTCAAGACCCATATTTCTTAAACCGGTGTTTTGGAAGCCGACTCAAGTGGATTATTCTTCACAATCTATGAGAAACCAACGTCAGCAATTTAAAGTATGAAGCTGGTTATTGATCCGGATTTTCTAGAAGGAGGGAATGACAAGGACTTAAGGATGATCAGGTGCCGGTCTACAAGAATTCTTAACCCGGAGCACAACCCGCCAAATTTGTTCTTGTGTTTATGTTACAGATCAGTTTAACATGGAAAAATCCAAATTAAACTGGGGGCTAATGTCAGGGATATACCCCGCGGCGTAAACCGGCCGGAAGTATAACCCGGCCGGACTTGGCGGTTTACTTGAGATCCGGCTGACACTTGGCGATTCACTGGCAACCCGCCCTGACCTGGCGGTTTACAAGCAACCCACTTGGTCATTATGACTCACTGGTGATCCTGCGTGCGGGACAGACGGATGACAAGGCCCAAGGCCCAGAAGACCGGTTCACATTTAATGGTGGGATGGTTTATGAGGAAAGCATAAGGACTATTCTCCTACAAAGGAAGCAAGACTAGGACTCCACTTGTAATAGAGTAATCCTAATCCAACTAGGACTAGTCATGTAAACCGCCCCTTCAACATATATAAGGAGGGGCAGGGCTCCCCAAAGAGGGACAAGCTACAAGCAAGAAGAAAGAATCTTAGGGCTAGACACAAAGAGGAGAGCCGGTTTACGGCGACTCCCTCATGAGTATAATGAGACCTAGCCACAAACAGCATGTAGGGCTATTCCGGATGATGTTTCCTGGGGCCCGAAGCTGTCTAAATCCTTGTCTTGTGTGATGATCCGCCATGCGTCTCTCGATTCCGACCAACCCCTTCAAGCTACCGCATAGATGCGTTGGCCTCGCGACTAAGTCCTGACACTTAGGACATCCGCTGTGACAATTCCACGACACAAAGCATATTCATGTTCGTAATCAGAGGGGTATTAATATGCATAATGGATCTGAACATATGATATTCCACCAAGTAAACCAACTAGCATCAACTACAAGGAGTAATCAACACTACTAGCAATCCACAGGTACCAATCTGAGGTTTGGATACAAAAATGGGATACAAGAGATAAACTAGGGTTTGAGATGAGATGGTGCTGGTGAAGATGTTGATGGAGATTGACCGTCTCACGATGAGAGGATCGCTGGTGATGATGATGGTGATTATTTCCCCCTCCCGGAGGGAAGTTTCCCCGGCAGAACAGCTCTACCGGATCCCTAGATTGGTTCCGCCAAGGTTCCGCCTCGTGGCGGCAGAGTTTCTTCCCGAAAGCTTGCTTATGATTTTCTCTCGGACGAAAGACTTCATATAGCAGAAGATGGGCACTGGAGGCCGGACAGGGGACCCACGAGGTAGGGGTGCGCCTAGGGGGGTAGGGCGCGCCCCCACCCTTATGGCCAGGGTGTGGGCCCCTCTGGTGGATTCTTTCGCCAGTATTTTTTATTAATTCCAAAAATAACTTCCGTGAAGTTTTAGGACTTTTGGAGGTGTGCAGAATAGGTCTGTAATATTTGCTCCTTTTCCAGCCTAGAATTCCAGCTGCCGGCACTCTCCCTCGTCATGTTAACCTTGTAAAATAAGAGAGAATAGGCATAAGTATTGTGACATAACGTGTAATGTCGACAACCCATAATGCAATAAATATCGATATAAAAGCATGATTGTAAGGGCATTTTTATCCCTAAGGTGTTTTGGTGATTGATGACAATGTGATTGCGGACTAATCGTGTGCGTTGAGTTTCTCAGACTTTTCATCGCTAGGCACAAGACGGTTTGGTGCCCCTCGAAGACTGATGAAGACAGCGTTTTTCTACATTTCTTTTCAGTGGACTTGAGTCGTAGGAAAGCTTTACTATTAAGAGGGGGTCCGCTTTGGAAAGGTTTGGGTGGAATCATCACGTACATGTTTTCTTCCTTTGCACCACCTTTCCCCTTGCGCTTTGGAGTATCCTCCGTTTTCCTCTTCTCTATGCAAAGAGTAGGATTCCTAAGTGTGGTTGTTCTGGGGCTTGCAGTAGTACTGCTCTACGGAGCGGTAGTACCACAGACAACTACGGTAGTTCCGCAAGCCCTTGCGGTAGTACCATAGGTGCCCGCGGTAGTACCGCTCCTACGGAGCTGTACTACCGTGGCCTCAGACCAGACTCGGCTGCTCGTGCGGCTGTAGGGGCGGACGTAATTTTTTACGTCCGTGCCCTACGCGGTAGTACCGCCCCATGAGCGCAGTAGTACTGTGAGTCCTGGTCTCGCACAGCTACACGAGCGGAAGTAGGGGCGGATTAGTTCCGCTCCCTGCGCGGTAGTACCGCATCCCATGTGCGCTAGTACCGTGTCGGATTTTTGCATCGATTGTTTTCCAGCGTAAGTTGGCACGGATGTATTTTTATTCATCCGCGCCCTTCCCAGGTTAGGGCAATCCTGCCTTACGGTAGTAACACAAGGAGGAGCGGTAGTACCACGCCTGTAGCAGTACCGCCCTCAGCCTTTCTATCGTCGCAGCGGTAGTACCGCAGTAGGTCGCGGTAGTACCGTGAGGCCGCGCGGTAGTACCGCTTGTCAGGAGCGGTAGTACCGCAGGATGCAGGCTGGTTAAGTGGATAACGGTTGGATTTGGTTCTCCACTATATAAGGGGTGTCTTCTTCCTCTAGTTGACCACCTCTTCCAACCCTAAGCCCCATTGTTGCTCCAAGCTCCATTTTCGCCCGATCTCACTCCCTAGCCAATCAAACTTGTTGATTTGCTCGGGAGTGGTTGAGAAGGCCCCGATCTACACTTCCACCAAGAGAAATTTGATTCCCCCCACTAATCCCTTGCGGACCTTGTTACTCTTGGGTGTTTCAGCACCCTAGACGGTTGAGGTCACCGCGGAGCCATAGTCCATTGTGGTGAAGCTTTGTGGTGTCGTTGGGAGCCTCCAATTAAGTTGTGGAGAATGCCCCAACCTTATTTGTAAAGGTTCGGTCGCCGCCTCCAAGGGCACCAATAGTGGAATCACGACATCTTGCATTGTGTGAGGGCGTGAGGAGAATACGGTTGCCCTAGTGGCTTCTTGGGGAGCATTGTGCCTCCACACCGCTCCAACGGAGACGTACCTCCCCTCAAAGGGAAGGAACTTCGGTAACACATCCTCGTCTTCACCGGCTCCACTCTTGGTTATCTCGTGCCTTTACTTGTGCAAGCTTATTTGTCATATATCTCTTGCTTGCTTGTGTGCTTCTTGTTGTTGCATCATATAGGTTGCTCACTTAGTTGCATATCTAGACAACCTACTTTGATGCAAAGTTTAAATTGGTAAAGAAAAGCTAAAAATTGTTAGTTGCCTATTCACCCCCCTCTAGTCAACTATATCGATCCTTTCAATTGGTATCTGAGCCTTGTCTCTTTATTAAGGACTTTACAATCCGAAGAGTATGTTTGACGTCCTAGACGGTGAGGAGGAGCACTCCGGTGCGAATCCGGTCTCGTCTACGGGAGATGGTGTCGGTGTACAAAAATAGGGGCACGTTTTTGTACCCCTTTACCTGTGCATGGGCAGTCAGAGCCGCGCCCACGACCACACAAAGCAGAACAAGGGAGGTAAGCCGAGGTAAGACCGAAGACCAAGACAATCAAAGCAACGCCAAGGCCAAGACCACGAAGAGCAGAGGGACGAAGCAGGTTCCCCCGGCAAGACTCTTGCTGGGCGGCCTCAGCGGCTCCGGCAAGACCCTTGCCGAGATAGCTCGCCCCACACCAACAGAGCGAGCCACCCTTGAGCCCACGGCCCCCAGCGCTGTCATCAACGTGGGGCCAGGGCTCAGGAAGGCACCTCTATGGTGGCAAGAAGATCTTTGTGAAGACATATACAAGACCAGATGAGGATTAGAAGACGAAGATTCTCGGTAAGATCCCTGCCGAGGAAGGCCACCAGACCCCGGCAAGGTCCTTGCCGGGGACGACAGCACGCCATGGCAAGGGCCTTGCCGGGCCACCCGGCAAGGCCCTCGCCAAGGACGCCAGCGGGGCCACCGCCAAACCCACACCGGACAAGCTTCCGTCACCATTCACATGAAGCTGCCAGCCCAACCAGCTGGGCGGGCACCTGCGTGGCAACATGCAGCTCCCAGCCAACTCATCGAGCACCTGCGTGGCGGCATGCAGATCTTCGTGAAGGCTCCACCACCGCGCCACCTCAGCTGCCTGACTGCCTACGCGGCACCGCGCACCTCACTGGCCAGGGCGCGTGTCAAGGCAAGGAGGAGCGGCGATGGACGGGACACCTAAGCTATGCATTAAATGTGTCTTGTCCTATAATACGAGCGATAAGCTCTGGGCACTGTACGCCCTTGAAACTCCTGTGTGTCACTATGGCAGCCCCTTTCAACTATAAAAGGAGGCCCATGGCATACTGGAGAGGGATTCGGCTCTTTGGAACCACGCGCTGTCCACAACTAGTTCGAGAGCTCAAGAACTCTCAGAAATACACCCACCAAAGCAGGACTAGGGTTTTACACATCCTTGAGGCTTGAACCTGGGTAAACGATCCTTGTGCTGTCTACTAGCCCTGCTCTCCTCGTAACCCTGCGCCCCGGCAACCGTAGTAGGGATTCTTGTGATCCCATAGGTGTCGTTCCACACCGACATCTTTGGGCGCCAGGTAGGGGGCGCAATTGCGAGAATCTGGTCTGGTAGTTAGCCTAGAAGTTCTTCATCCCTTTCGGTTTCTGATAAGAAGGCGGCTGGGGAAACGACGCCGGCTCGACAACAGAAAAGCTAAGTCATTCAGAGCCTTGGGTTATTTCCTTTTACACTTAAGGTTATCGTCCTCGAGGATCTTGCCTATGTAGGGGAAACCTGCACGCAAAGCCCCCCCCCCCCCGCAATTGGCAACACCCTTATTCTGTTTCGAGTCCGCTCAATAGCTCAAAGCGGCCGCGTCAAGAGTGGCGGGGTAGGCTTCCGCACCTGGCAACGCTCCTGACTCTAACTCGAGTCAAACTCGATAGTTCGGGCGGCCGCGCTAAGGGCGGTAAGGTGGTTTTCCCGGTAGTAAGCACACCCGGCAGGCCAATGGGGATCCGTCCCCAAGACGCCACCCTGGGTTTACACGTCGGCAAAGCCTACCCAGTCACGTAGGGCGGACATACAAGGAAAAACTGAACAGGAAAATAACATGCATGATACCAAATGTGCTGCAGACTTATATTACATCAAATTGTTGCTGCGGTTTTAACTAGAGATAGCAATTGTCCTTGTTGTGAACCTGCATTGGTGACAAAGAATGGGATGCCTAATCCCAGCGCTGGCCCTCCACCCTCAGAATTCCGCCGACTCGGCTGATGATGGGATCGATCGCTCCCTGAGCGGCGCAAGGTCGGTACCCTTCGGAGAGCTCTCCAGCGCGGCGTCGAAGTCGAGGTCGGGGTACCAGTGCGACAACTTGGTGAGAACCTTGGTCATGGCTCCCTGGCAAAACCTTCGGGACTCATCGGCCAGTGAGGCCGCCCGGTTGGCGTGGAGCCGCTCCAGAGCACCGACGACCCTTTCCAAGAACATGGTCAGGCTGCAATTGGCGCTCACGCTCCGCTCCGGGACGTACCTCACTTCCGGCATCCCCATGATGGCTAGCTGCGCGGCGGCCTGGTTGGCGACGGTGGCGAGGCGATCGAGCCAACGGTTCCCGCCCGCCACGTGATCCGCGAAGTTGAGGCCCTCGTTCTCCCGTAATTGCTTCTCAGCCTCCAGCTCCTTGGCCAGGGTCCCCTCTCGGGTCTTGGTCTCCTCCAACGCCTTCTCGAGACCCTCTAGCTTCAGCTTGAGGTCCTTGACAGAGTTGTTGGCCTCGGAGAGCTCCCCAACCTTGCTGACGACCGCGCCCTGCGCCTCTGTCAGGGCACCATTGAGCGTGTCCTTCTCCTGGGACAGCTTCAGGGCCTGCTCCTTCAGCCCGTCGCGCTCCGCCTCCAGCTCCTCCACCTTGCCGGCATAGACCTGGGCTTGGGCATTGAGTGCCTCCGTGTGCCTCTGCTCCAACTCACTAGTCTGCTGCAAGACAAGCATCTCCACCTCTGCTTCCTTGTCGCGATGCATGGCGGCAAGCTTTCCCTCGCACGTAGCGAGGTCCTCCTCCTGGGAGTTCAATGCGGCCTCGTGTTGGGTCTGGGCAGCTTCGGCGGCCGCGGCCAAGTTCCTCGCCGTCTCTTGAGCTTTCTCGATGTCAGCGAGCTTCATGGTGAGCTCCACGTCCCGCTTGGCCAGCTTGCCCTGAGTGGCCTTGAGCTCCTTGTGGGCCTCGCGGAACCAGTCTTGCGTCTCGACAATGCGCTCCTGGAGGTCCGCCTCCGCCTTCTCCACCACCGCCGCCCTGGACTTGGCTTTGTCCAGACAGGCGCGGTGGAGGGCCTGGAGCTTCCGGAAGCTGGCGCCCATGGTGTGGAGGAGCCGCTCCTCCTGCGAATCGTCGCCGCCAACGATTGGCTCGTCAACGACTTCGAGCCCGGCAGCGGCAAGCACTTCATCGTCGAACACCTCCCCCTCCACGGGTGTCCTGGTGCTCGACGCGCTTGGAAGGTGGACGAACAAGTTGTCGCTCATCCTCAGGTATTTTTCAGAGCCGGAAGCACCAGAAGAGGAAGGCTGGTCACCAGCCACCTCCTCCTCCTCGGCGGCAGCCCTGCTGGCCCCTTCGGCAGGCCCCTTGCCGGCCTCCCCGGCAGGCCCCTTGGCAGCCTCCTCGGCTGCACCCCTGGCGGCCTCCTCGGCGGCGATCTTCTCGGCGTACGCCTCGGCAGCCTTGGCGACGCCCTTGATGACGGCGTCCACGTCCTCCAGGTTCATCGAGGAGGAATCTGGACACCGAAAAAGGGGGTGAGGCAAGGCCAGGACCAAAGGCCAAAAGGAAAAAGATGCAGGGATGAACGGCGAACGATTTACCTGTGCCAGTACCTGGCTGGGAAACGGAAGTCCCCTCCCCGCCAACATTCGGCGTCGAGGCAAAGCCACCGTCACCCAAGTCCTCCTCCTCCATGTGCATGGGCCTGGCGCATGGCGCCCTCGCCGGGGACACCCCTCGGGGCGGTGTGGTTGACGGGGGCGGCGTGTTGGGAGTAGCCCTCTGTGGCTCCTCCTACTGCTGCTCTCCTCCAGCATACCTGGCAAGGTCAGCGCCAAAAGTGTCGTGCCCCAAACACATGTCGACAGGGGGGAGCGATAAACTTACACTGGGGGCTCTGCCGGGGGCTGCTGTCCGGGCTGCTCAGCACCACCAATGGCGCCCCCGAAGTACCAACTGGGGGCTGGCCACCTGCCGAGACCTTGGCCTTCTTCACCCTCTGGGCTAGCATCTCCACATCCCTACAAACATGAAGACAAGTTAAGACGAGCAACGCAGATCAAAGAGGCAGAGATAACGGAAAAGAACCAGATGCTTACTCGTTGTCCGCCTCCTCCTCTGTTGTTTTCCTCTTCCTCCTTGGGCTGAGGGATCCATAATCAAAAGTGACCCCCGTGTCGACGTCCGCCGGAGGAGGAGAAGGAGGTGGAGTCCGGGCACGCATAGACGAAGAAGTGACGACCGACTTCTTCTTCACCGCGACCTTCGACGGCTCCTTCGTCGCCGCGGCCCTCGTGTGGTGCCCTGACCCCTCCAGGGTCAGCTATGACCGTGCAGCCCTGCCAGGCCGGACCGGCTCGCTGGAACGGGCCCGCCGCAGGACTCGCCTTCTCACCACGACCGACGTCGGGCCCGTGGTCTCGGCCTCCTCCTCCGACTCGCCGGTCACATCTTCAACCAGAGGATCCTCGGTGCCGACGCTGCTGGCTCCCCCGGTGCCTGCCACCCACCGGGCAAGCTCCTCCTCCTCTGCGGCCGTCACGGCCTTGTCCTCCACACCACCGGCATTGCCGGCCTCCCTGGCAAGTTTTGCCTCCCTCGCCCTAGTGGCGATGTAGTCCAGCTCCGCCTGGGTGGTGTCCTGGACAAGCAGCCGCTCGGCGTCGGCGTTGACATACACCTCATGCAGGGTGTCAAAGAACTGCCGCACTTCGGCGTCCTCCAGCTCCTTCCAGCATGGGTCGGGGCCGTGCGCGTTGCAGTCCGGCATCATGGCAATGATCTCGGACCGACGCGAGTTGTTGCACAACGGGACCACCCCCGTCAGCAGCTTGAACATATGCCCCTTGAGGACCTTGCCAGCCTTTGCGGCGGCCCTCGCGACCTTGCCGGTCCGCTCGACCTCGCCGTCGCGGCCCACGTCGAGCTGGAAGATCCGTTGACAGAAATGGGCGTGTCCCATCACTGTGAAGTTGTGGTCGAGGCCGGGGCGGAGCCGCATGATGTCGGCGGGGTTCGTTAAGAGCTAGGCCGGCCTCCCCTTGTTATGCAGAGGAGCGATCCAGCGACGGATGAAGTCCTCCCCGATCATCTCAAGGGTGAGCCCAGCCTGGGTAAGCCGAAGAATCCTGGTGGTGGCGACCGTGAGCTTTCCGTCGTCGGTGTCGACGTCGCTCCAATCGCCTCTGTGAACCGGCAACGCCCGGTGAACTCTACAGAACGCCAGCGGATCCTCATCTTCGATCGAGCACCACCGGCCCCTCCATTCTTCCCACCTCTCCTTCATGGCGCCGTCCGGGTACGCTCCCTTGGATTTTGGAATCCAGGCGATGCACCCGAAATGGCGCCTCCCGTCTGGATCCGAGGGAAGAAGTAATGGCGGAAGAGCGCCGTGTTGGGGTGCACCCCGGCAAAGCCTTCACAGAGGTGCACGAAAAGGGCCATGCACACCACCGCATTCGGAGTAAAATCCAGGAGGTAGAAGCCGAAGGTGTGCATGATGTCGCTGAAGAAACCGGAGAAGGGAGGACAGAGCCCACAAGAAAAATAATCAACAAAGAAGGGGTACTGATTTGGGGCAGCCTCGGTGCAGTTGGTGGGGATGACACGCGTGGCCATATGCCCCGAATTCTCCCCCCCCCCCGTCTTCACTCCCCACAAGGGCCTGAAGGAATCCCGAAGCTCAAGCACGTCGACTGTCGAGGGGAAGAAGGCGGACTACGTCCGCTGCACCGCCAGCGCACTTTCCGGCGGCTCCGCGGCTCCGGCATCCTTGGCCACTCCCTTGCCCTTGGTGGATTTTGGCGCCATGACGGCTAAGGGGGGAGGGCAGGACGGAGGGCGGTGAAGGCACAGCGGCGGCAAGCGGGAACGAAGCTTGAAGAAGAAGAGGGAGGCAGGCGGAGGTCTCCGAGGTTGGGGCTGCACGGATGGTAAAAGGAACAGTGCGCCCGCGGTTATCCCTTTTTATGGGGAAGCCGCGCAGTCAGAGCCTGTGCACGGGCAGTCAGAGCCGCGCCCACGGCCACACCAAGCAGAACAAGGGAGGTGAGCCGAGGTAAGACCGAAGCCCAAGACGATCAAAGCAATGCCAAGGACAAGACCACGAAGAGAAGAGGGACGAAGCAGGTTCCCCCGGCAAGACTCTTGCCGGGCGGCCTCAGCGGCCCTGGAAAGACCCTTGCCGGGACAGCTCGCCCCACACCAACAGAGCGAGCCACCCTTGTGTCCACGGCCCCCAGCCCCGTCATCAACGTGGGGCCAGGGCTCGGGAAGGCACCTCTATGGTGGCATGCAGATCTTTGTGAAGACATATACAAGATCAGATGAGGATTAGAAGACGATGATTCTCGGCAAGATACTACCGAGGAAGACCACGACCCCCGGCAAGGTCCTTGCCGGGGACGATAGCACGCCACGGCAAGGCCCTTGCCGGGACACCCGGCAAGGCCCTCGCCAAGGACGCCAGCGGGGCCACCGCCAAACACACCGGACAAGCTTCCGTCACCATTCACATGCAGCTGCCAGCCCAACCAGCTGGGCGGGCACCTGCGTGGCAACATGCAGCTCCCAGGCCAACTCATCGAGCACCTACGTGACGGCATGCAGATCTTCGTGAAGGCTCCACTACCACGCCACCTTAGCTGCCCGACTGCCTACGTGGCACCGCACCTCACTGGCCGGGGCGCGTGTCAAGGCAAGGAGGAGCGGCGACGGATGGGACCGGCCTCGCCCCATCCCCAATAATGCAAGAGGACACCTAAGCTATGCATTAAATGTGTCTTGTCCTGTAATACGAGCGATAAGCTCAGGGCACTGTACGCCTTTCCACCTCCTGTGTGTCACTGTGGCAGCCCCTTTCAACTATAAAAAGAGGCCCATGGCATCCTGGAGAGGGATTCGGCTCTTTGGAACCACGCGCTATCCACAGCTAGTTCGAGAGCTCAAGAACTCTCAGAAATACACCCACCAAAGCAGGACTAGGGTTTTACGCATCCTTGCAGCCTGAACCTGGGTAAACGAACCTTGTGCTATCTACTAGCCCTGCTCTCCTCGCAACCATGTGCCTCGACAACCGTAGTTGGGATTCTTGTGATCCCATAGGTGTCGTTCCACACCGACAGATGGGGAAACCATGGTCTCTCGTGAGGAATTCAATGTGGCGTTGGACACATTGAAAACCTCCATGACGACCAAGGTCGAAAGCATGTTTAATAAATTTTTAGAAGGGCTTAAACTTTCCACCGCACCGTTGAAAGTGGGTGATCCTGCTAACAAGGTGACGGATGCTACCTCCGACAAGGGGGAAGCTACTAGCGAGAAAGCTCCTTCTTGTAGTGGTAAAAATGGCACCGACATCTTTGCCCATGTGGAACCTCCACCGGTCTATGGTGGACCACTTCCTTCCACTCATTTGAATCATGCCGGCCCGACCCCTAAGATTGAGAAGAATGTGGATTTTGATTCTTGGGACTATCGCTTTAAGCGTCATTTAAATCATGTGAACACTAACCTTTGGAGAATCATTGAAGAAGGTTTCTATCCGCATGACCGAAGCGACTTCACTCCAAGATAAGCCGTGGATAATCAATTCAATGAGAATGCTCTCTTCATCATCCAAGAAGCAATCCCACCCGAAGATCTTCCTCATCTCCGGCCCTACTCCATGCCCAAATATGCTTGGCACCAAGTGGTTTCCCTCTATCGGGGAAGTGCAAGCATTCAACGCTCCAACTATGAAGTGGTGCAAGATGAAGACGATGAGTTTGCAATGAAAGAAGATGAAGAACCTCGTGAGCTTTATCGGAGGGTAACCAAACTCGCGGTCTCTCTCCGAGATCATGGAAGTAAGGACACAAATGACAATTGGATCAAGTGCAAATTCCTCAAGGCAATGATGCCCTACCACAAAGCCATGTCCTCCATCATTCGTCAAAGGCTGGACTTCCACACCTTGTCCTCAAGTGAAGTGTTGGATGAGTTCGTTTCTATGAGCATATTGGACAAGACCACCGACGATGTGGTACTATGCTCTCAAAGAGTAAAGAAGCCCAACCTTGCTCTAAAGGCCAAGATTAGTATGGAGGAAGAGGATGAAGAGGAAGAAGAGGAGAGAAACCTCGAAGATACGAAGTATGCCTATCATGAACACATGGCTCTTGCTTCAAGGAAATTTTGGAGCAAGAAGAAGTCAAGGCCCAACTTCAACAAGAACAATTCAAGTGGCACAAAGGGCAAGCAACGAGTGAGGACTTGCTTTAATTGTGGAAATGTGAGCCACTTTGTTGTGGAGTGCCCTTATGAGAAGAGGGAAGACAATGGTGGCAAGCTCATCCGAAAGGACAAGGCCAAGTCGTTCCCCAACAAGAGCAACTTCACCAAGAAGACTCCTCCCAAGGCATTGGTGGTACAATAAGAGTACAATGAGGATGATGACGATGATGAAGATGGTGAGTCGGTTGCCATGGCCTCCGTTGCCATTGCAACGACTCCACGGTTGTCTCTCTTCGACTCACCCAATGAAAGCATCACCGCCAAGTGTCTCATGGCTGAAGCCACCAACAAGGTAACCCCCAACATCAAAACTACCATCATTAATCATCCTTCTTTGACGGATGGCATTGATGAACATTAGGGAACAAATGTGGAGGGAAATGAGTTTGAGACCTTTATGGGTAAACTCAAGGGTAAATCCAAGAAGCACTTCGTTGCTCTCTTGGAACAACTTGGTGAAGCCAATGACATGATCGAGGCTCACGAAGATACCATCTCTAAGATGGAGGGGCATAGTCGTGACTATGCCGATGAGATTTTGGATCTTTCCAATGCTCTTGAGGAAGAGTGTGGTCTTCGTTTGGCTCTTGAGGAGTCACAGAACGATGATCATGCTAAGTTAAAGAAAGATCTTGATCATGCTCTTGTTGTTTCTCGTGTGCTGAACTCCGAGAAGGCCAAGCTTGGGGTTGATCTTGCTAGACTCAAAGAGGAGTTTGACATTCTCGACAAGGCTCACAAAGTCTTGAAGAGTGCTGATGCTAGCCTCAAGGAGTCTCATGATCAACTTCAAGTAAAGCTAACCAAGGAGCAAGCCACATTTCCTCATATGGTGTTAATTGATAATGCAAATGCTACTAGCCCATGTTGTGAGCATGTGCATCTTGTTGAGGAGAATGCTAAGTTAAAGGAGCAACTTGATAAGGGTCTTGTGTCTTGCATACAAGGCGAGAAGAACCACAACGACCTTTTGAGCAATCAGAAGGAAGTTGTGGTCAAGGAAGGAATTGGGTACGCACCCAAGTCAAAGATTAAGAAGAAGAATGACAAGACCAAACGACCTCCCCCTCTCAAGCAAACCTTTGTGAAGGAGGGAGAGGGTGCTACTAAGGAGGAGAAGAAGAACACCGTGAGGGGTGGTGATGCCAAGATGGGCAACACCTCCCTTCTCAACAAAGCCGGCGACTTTAACCCTTCTTATGTGTTGTGCCGTGCCAGTGATGGACATGTTTATGCCAAATTTTTTGGTTCTCCTTATGAGTATATTGAATGGTCTATTTGGGTCCCTAAGACCCTTGTCACTAACATCAAAGGGCCATTACAAAATGGGTACCTAAAACCAAGCATTGGTCTCTTGTAGGTGTTTGCTTCCGGTGGGTGATCATGGTTGCTCGACAGTGGAGCTACAAATCATATGACCGGAAGCAAGGACTTGGTGGTGGACGTGCACAAGATTACATTTATGCCCACCAATGTCGAGTGGGGTGATGCCTCATCTTCTAAGGTATTGGTACTTGTCAAGGTTGTCATTTCTCATGATCTCACAATCGAGAAGGTCATGCTTGTTGAGTCCCTTGCATACAATTTACTTTCCGTTCATCAACTTGCAATCATGGGCTTTGCCACTTTCTTTGATATTGATACCATTGCCCTCTTGTGGAGCAAGACTCTTAAAGTAGCCTTTGTTGGGCATGTCGAGAATGGTCTATATGTGATTAACTTTTCGGAGCGACCCACCAAGACCGCGACATGCCTAATGGCTAAAGTTGACGTGGGATGGCTTTGGCATCGCCGTTTAGCCCATGTCAATATGAGATATTTGCAAAGTCTTCTCAAGGGGGACCATGTTCATGGACTAACAACGGTTAGTTTTGCCAAAGATCGTGCTTGTATTGAAGGAAAGCTACATGAGAAAGCTCACCCTCCCATGACTATCATTTACTTGAAGAGGCCTTTGGAGCTCCTTCATTTGGATCTCTTTGGGCCTCCATCCTTCGATAGTCTTGCGGGTATAAAGTATTGCTTGGTGATTGTGGATGACTACTCAAGATACACATGGTCATATTTATTCAAGAGGAAGAGCGAGACTCAACAAACCGTCATTGACTTTGCAAATGAATCCCAACATCAACACAATGCAAAGATCTTGACTATAAGAAGCGACAACGGCAGCGAGTTCAAGAATTACACCTTGGATGAGTTTCTTAGTGATGAGGGGATCAAGCATCAATATTCCGCACCATACACCCCTCAACAAAATGGTGTAGCGGAGAGGAAGAACCGGACGTTGATGGATGCGGCAAGGACCATGATGGCAGAGTTCAAGTCCCCATACAACTTTTGGGCCGAAGCCATCAACACCGCGTGTCATGCATCCAATCGGCTCTACCTCCGCAAGGGCTTGAACAAGACTCCATATGAGATACTCATCGGTAACAAGCCCAACCTCAAGTACTTTCGGGTGTTCGGGTGTAAGTGTTTCATTCTCAAGAAAGGTGTTCGTTTGTCTAAATTTGAGGCTAGAGCTTATGAGGGCATATTTGTTGGTTGTGCTACAAACTCTCATGCTTACCGTGTCCTCAATAAATCCACTGGACTTATTGAGGAGACGTGTAACATGGAGTTTGATGAGAATAATGGCTCCCAAGTGGAGCAAAGTGGCACTTGTGATGTAGGTGATGAAATTCCTCCTCAAGCCATAAGAAGAATGGGTGTTGGTTTTATCCTACCCATTAAGGAACCCCTTGTGGCCGAAGGAGAAGGACAATGCTCTACTCAAGTGGATCCATCACCAACCCAAGGCCCACACGCTTCCGAAGAACAAAGTGAAGGCCCTCAACCTCATGAACAAGACCAAGGGCAAGATCATGCTCAAGACGGTGTTGACACACCAAGTGATGCCCAAGGTCAAGTCCTCTCCTCCGAGCAAGTTCAAGATCAAGAACAAGCTCAAGACGGTGCTCAAGATGATCAAGTGACCGCTCCTCAACTCACCACCGAGGAGGAATTGGAGCGTCGTGCCGCCAAGATTGCATCCAAGCTCTCCACCAAGGGTCATCTCATGAAAAATGTGCTTGGAAGCATTCAAAAGGGGGTAAGCACTCGTAGACATTTGGCAAACTATTGTGAACATCACGCGTTTGTCTCTTGTGTTGAACCCCAAAAGGTATATGAAGCACTCGAAGATCCGGATTGGCTTAATGCCATGCATGAAGAACTCAACAACTTCGAGTACAATAAGGTGTGGAGATTGGTGCCAAGGCCAATGGGGAACCACAATGTCATTGGAACCAAGTGGATATTCAAGAACAAGCAAGATGCTCATGGGACCATCATTCGCAACAAGGCAAGATTGGTGGCACAAGGCTACTCCCAAGTCGAGGGTATCGACTACGGTGAAACCTTTGCTCCCGTTGCTCGCCTTGAATCCATTCGTTTGTTTATTGCTTATGCTTCTCATCACAACTTTAAGTTGCAACAAATGGATGTGAAGAGTGCTTTTCTTAATGGTCCTATTAATGAGTTGGTATATGTCAAGCAACCCCCCGGGTTCGAGGATCCCTACTTTCCCGATCATGTGTATCAACTCGATAAGGCACTCTATGGCCTTAAACAAGCCCCACGTGCGTGGGATGACCACCTTACCGAGTTGTTACAAGACCATGGATTTGAAGTTGGGCTAATCGACCCAACTCTTTTTACTAAGAAGGTCAAAGGGGAGTTGTTTGTGTGCCAACTATATGTTGATGATATTATCTTTGGTTCCCCTAACAAAGCTTTCAATGAGGAATTTGCCGCTCTCATGACCTCAAAGTTCAAGATGTCTTCCATGGGAGAGTTGAAGTTCTTTCTCGGGTTCGAAGTGAAGCAAAGAAGAGAAGGAACCTTCATCAACCAATCCAAATACACTCAGGACATGCTCAAGAGATTGAAGCTAAGTGATGTCAAGTCGGCTTCCACTCCAATGCCCACCAAGTGCCAACTTGACATCGATCCCAATGGTAAAGCGGTGGATCAAAAGGTATATCGCTCCATGATTGGATCCTTGCTTTACCTTTGTGCATCTAGACCAGATATCATGTTGATTGTGGGAATTTGTGCACGGTTTCAAGCCGCACCTAAGGAAAGCCACTTTGTGGCAGTCAAGCGAATCTTTCAATATTTGGCTCATACCCCAAACTTTGGCTTATGGTACCCATGAGGAGGAAACTTCAAGCTTGTAGGGTATTCAGACTCCGATTGGGCGGGAGACAAAGTGGATAGGAAGTCCACTTCTAGAGGGTGCCAATTCCTTGGTTGCTCTTTGGTGAGTTGGTCTTCCAAGAAGCAAAGTTGTGTGTTTCTCTCGTCCACCGAAGCAGAGTATGTAGCGGCCGGTAGTTGTTGTGCACAACTCCTATGGATGAGGCAAATTTTAAAGGATTACGGTGTCATTTGTGACAAAGTGCCTCTTTGGTGTGACAATGAAAGTGCCATCAAGATTTCTCTCAACCCGGTGCAACACTTCAAGACGAAACATATTGAGATTCGGTATCACTTCATCCGGGATCACATTAAGCGATGGGAGATCAAGCTCAACTACGTCAACACTCATGATAACCTTGCAGATATTTTCACGAAGCCATTGGATGAAGCAAGATTTCGTGAGTTAAGAAATGAGCTAAATATCATTGATTCGAGCAATGTTGCTTGAACCCTTGCACACCCACCATACTCAACTTGTTGTCTTGTTTAGATGTAGGCATGGGCATAGGGGGAGTGTTCTTCTCTCAATGAACTCTCCCTCCCCCCATTATGCATAAATTGATCAACTCTTTCACATTAGCCATTTTTTATGGTACTTGTGCTTCAAAGACGAGTTTTGGTCATGGGCCCAAGGATAATTCTTCGCGGTGCCATACCAATTGACTCAAACATAGGTGGCTCCGGCCACCGCCCTTTCTTTGGAGAGGTTGTGTCTCGAGGTTGATTCTTGTTGTCCTTTGCCTTTCCTTCTTCGTGTTGAGCGTGTTCTTGTGGTGTCTCTCTTGCTTGAAGATTCCGTGCGAAGACCTCTTTTTCTTGTGTTTGAAACGTGCATCTTCTTGAGCTCGCGGTACTACCGCGGCATGCCACGGTACTACCGCGTGTGGAGCGCACGGTACTACCGCACCTAGTGCGCCAGTAATTTTTTACTGCCGCCTAGGAGAGCGTACTACCGCTTCGATGCTGCACTTCCGCTTGAGCGGTACTACCGCGATGAAACGCGGTACTACCGCGATGACGAGTGCTCGTGGGGGTTATGACTCGGGCAGGGGGAGTTCCTGTTGGGGAACGTAGTAATTTCAAAAATTTCCCTACGCACACGCAAGATCATGGTGATGCATAGCAACGAGAGGGAGAGTGTTGTCTACGTACCCTCGTAGACCGAAAGCGGAAGCGTTATAACAACGCGGTTGATGTAGTCGTACGTCTTCACGATCCGACCGATCCAAGTACCATTACTCCGGCACCTCCGAGTTCTTGGCACACGTTCAGCTCGATGACGATCCCCGGGCTCCGATCCAGCAAAGCTTCGGGGAGGAGTTCCATCAGCACGATGGCGTGGTGACGATCTTGATGTACTACCGGCGCAGGGCTTCGCCTAAGCACTGCAACGATATGACCGAGGTGGAATATGGTGGAGGGGGGCACCGCACACGGCTAAGGAACGATCACGAAGATCAACTTGTGTGTTCATGGGGTCCCCCCTGCCCCCGTATATAAAGGAGCAAGGGAGGGAGGAGGCCGGCCCTATGTTTGGCGCGCCAAGGGGAGTCCTACTCCCACCGGGAGTAGGATTCCCCCTTTCCTAGTCCAACTAGGAGTTCTTCCTTGTAGGGGGAGTAGGAGAGAAGGAAAGGGAAGAGAGAAGGAGAAGGAAGGAGGGGGGCGCCCCCCTCCCTAGTCCAATTCGGACTAGTCCAAGGGGAGGGGTGCGGCCACCCTTTTGGCCCTTTCTCTCCTTTCCCGTATGGCTCAATAAGGCCCAATACGAATTCCCGTAACTCTCCGGTACTCCGATAAATACCCGAACCACTCAGAACCTTTCCGATGTCCGAATATAGTCGTCCAATATATCGATCTTTACGTCTCGACCATTTCGAGACTCCTCGTCATGTCCCCGATCTCATCCGGGACTCCGAACTCCTTCGGTACATCAAAACTCATAAACTCATAATAACTGTCATCGTAACCTTAAGCGTGCGGACCCTACGGTTCGAGAACAATGTAGACATGACCGAGACACATCTCCGGTCAATAACCAATAGCGGGACCTGGATGCCCATATTGGCTCCTACATATTCTACGAAGATCTTTATCGGTCAGACCGCATAACAACATACGTTGTTCCCTTTGTCATCGGTATGTTACTTGCCCGAGATTCGATCGTCGATATCCAATACCTAGTTCAATCTCGTTACCGGCAAGTCTCTTTACTCGTTCCATAATACATCATCTCGCAACTAACTCATTAGTTGCAATGCTTGCAAGGCTTAAGTGATGTGCATTACCGAGAGGGCCCAGAGATACCTCTCCGACAATCGGAGTGACAAATCCTAATCTCGAAATACGCCAACACAACATCTACCTTTGGTGACACCTGTAGTACTCCTTTATAATCACCCAGTTACGTTGTGACGTTTGGTAGCACCCAAAGTGTTCTTCCGGCAAACGGGAGTTGCATAATCTCATAGTCATAGGAACATGTATAAGTCATGGATAAAAGCAATAGCAACATACTAAACGATCGGGTGCTAAGCTAATGGAATGGGTCATGTCAATCAGATCATTCAACTAATGATGTGACCTCATTAATCAAATAACAACTCCTTGTTCATGGTTAGGAAACATAACCATCTTTGATTAATGAGCTAGTCAAGTAGAGGCATACTAGTGACACTCTGTTTGTCTATGTATTCACACATGTATTATGTTTCCTGTTAATACAATTCTAGCATGAATAATAAACATTTATCATGATTTAAGGAAATAAATAATAACTTTATTATTGCCTCTAGGGCATATTTCCTTCAGTCTCCCACTTGCACTAGAGTCAATAATCTAGTTCACATCGCCATGTGATTTACCAGCAATAGTTCACATCACCATGTGATTAACACCCATAGTTCACATCGATATGTGACCAACACTCAAAGGGTTTACTAGAGTCACTAATCTAGTTCACATCGCTATGTGATTAACACCCAAAGAGTACTAAGGTGTGATCATGTTTTGCTTGTGAGAGAAGTTTAGTCAACGGGTCTGCCACATTCAGATCCGTTATGTATTTTGCAATTTTCTATGTTTACAATGCTCTATACGGAGCTACTCTAGCTAATTGCTCCCACTTTAAATATGTATCTAGATCGAGACTTAGAGTCATCCAGATCGATGTCAAAACTTGCATCGACGTAACCCTTTACGACGAACCTTTTGTCACTTCCATAATCGAGAAACATATCCTTATTCCACTAAGGATAATTTTGACCGCTGTCCAGTGATCTACTCCTAGATCACCATTGTTCTCCCTTGCTTAACTCAGTGTAGGGTATACAATAGATCTGGTAAACAGCATGGCATACTTTATAAAACCTATGGCCGAGGCATAGGGAATGACTTTCATTCTCTTTCTATCTTCTGTCGTGGTCGGGCTTTGAGTCTTACTCAATTTCACACCTTGTAACACAGGAAAGAACTCTTTCTTTGACTGTTCCATTTTGAACTACTTCAAAATCTTGTCAAGGTATGTACTCATTGAAAAAACTTATCAAGCGTCTTGATCTATCTCTATAGATCTTGATACTCAATATGTAAGCAGCTTCACCGAGGTCTTTCTTTGAAAAACTCCTTTCAAACACTCCTTTATGCTTTGCAGAATAATTCTACATTATTTCTGATCAACAATATGTCATTCACATATACTTATCAGAAATGTTGTAGTGCTCCCACTCACTTTCTTGTAAATACAGGCTTCACCGCAAGTCTGTATAAAATTATATGTTTTGAACAACTTATCAAAGCGTGTATTCCAACTCTGAGATGCTTGCACCAATCCATAGATGGATCGCTGGAGCTTGCATATTTTGTTAGCACCTTTAGGATTGACAAAACCTTCTGGTTGCATCATATACAACTCTTCTTTAATAAATCCATTAAGGATTGTAGTTTTGTTATCCATTTGCCAGATTTCATAAAATGCGGCAATTGCTAACGTGATTCGGACAGACTTAAGCATAGATACGAGTGAGAAACTCTCATCGTAGTCAACACCTTGAACTTGTCGAAAACCTTTTGCGACAATTCTAGCTTTGTAGATAGTAATGCTACTATCAGCGTCCGTCTTCCTCTTGAGGATCCATTTATTTTCTATGGCCTGCCGATCATCGGGCAAATCCATCAAAGTCCATACTTTGTTCTCATACATGGATCATATCTCAGATTTCATGGCCTCAAACCATTTCGCGGAATCTGGGCTCATCATCGCTTCCTCATAGTTCGCAAGTTCGTCATGTTCTAGTAACATGACTTCCAGAACAGGATTACCGTACCACTCTGGTGCGGATCTCACTTTGGTTTACCTACGAGATTCGGTAGTAATTTGATTTGAAGTTACATGATCATCATCATTAGCTTCCTCACTAATTGGTGTAGTAGTCACAGGAACAGATTTCTGTGATGAACCACTTTCCAATAAGGGAGCAGATACAGTTATCTTATCAAGTTCTACTTTCCACCCACTCACTTCTTTCGAGAGAAACTCCTTCTCTAGAAAGTATCCATTCTCAGCAATGAATGTCTTGCCTTCGGATCTGAGATAGAAGGTGTACCCAACTGTCTCCTTTGGGTATCCTATGAAGACATATTTCTCCGATTTGGGTTTGAGCTTATCAGGATGAAACTTTTTCACATAAGCATCACAATCTCAAACTTTAAGAAACGACAACTTTGGTTTCTTGCTAAACCACAGTTCAGATTGTGTCGTCTCAATGGACTTAGATGGTGCCCTTTTAAACGTGAATGCAACTGTCTCTAATGCATGATCCCAAAACGATATTGGTAAATCGGTAAGAAACATCATAGATTGTACTATATCCAATAAAGTACGGTTATGACGTTCGGACAGACCATTGCGCTGTGGTGTTCCGGGTGGCGTGAGTTGCGAAACTATTCCGCATTGTTTCAAATGTAGACCAAACTCGTAACTCAAATATTGTCCTCCACGATCAGATCGTAGAAACTTTATTTTCTTGTTATGATGATTTTCAACTTCACTCTGAAATTCTTTGAACTTTTCAAATGTTTCAGACTTGTGTTTCATTAAGTAGATATACCCATATCTGCTCAAATCATCTGTGAAGGTCAGAAAATAATGATACTTGTCACGAGCCTTAATATTCATCGGACCACATACATCAGTATGTATGATTTCCAACAAATCTGTTGCTCGCTCCATTGTTCCGGAGAACGGAGTCTTAGTCATCTTGCCCATGAGGCATGGTTCACAAGTATCAAGTGATTCATAATCAAGTGATTCCAAAATTCCATCAGCATGGAGTTTCTTCATGCGCTACACCAATATGACCTAAACGGCAGTGCCACAAATAAGTTGCACTATCATTATTAACTTTGCATCTTTTGGCATCAATTTTATGAATATGTGTATTACTACGATCGAGATCCAACAAACCATTTCGTTGATGTGTATAACCATAGAAGGTTTTATTCATGTAAACAGAACAACAATTGTTCTCTAACTTAAATGAATGACCGTATTGCAATAAACATGATCAAATCATATTCATGCTCAACGCAAACACCAAATAACACTTATTTAGGTTCAACACTAATCCCGAAAGTATAGGGAGTGTGCGATGATGATATATCAATCTTGGAACTATTTCCAACACTCATCGTCACTTCACCCTTAACTAGTTTCTGTTCATTCTGCAACTCCCATTTCGAGTTACTAATCTTAGCAACTGAACTAGTACCAAATACTGAGGGGTTGCTATGAACACTAGTAAAGTACACATGTATATCAAATATACTTATGTTCACTTTGCCATCCTTCTTATCCGCCAATCACTTGGGGTAGTTCCGCTTCCAGTGACCAGTCCTTTTGCAGTAGAAGCACTTAGTCTCAGGCTTAGGACCAGACTTGGGCTTTTTCATTTGAGCAGCAACTTGCTTGCCGTTCTTCTTGAAGTTCTCCTTCTGCCCTTTTCTTGAAACTAGTGATCTTGTCAACCATCAACACTTGATGCTCTTTCTTGATTTCTACCTTCGTCGATTTCAGCATCACGAAGAGCTTGGGAATTGTTTCCGTTATCCCTTGCATATTATAGTTCATCACAAAGTTCTACTAACTTGGTGATGGTGACTAGAGAATTCTGTCAATCACTATCTTATCTGGAAGATTAACTCCCACTTGATTCAAGCGATTGTAGTACCCAGACAATCTGAGCACATGCTCACTAGTTGAGCGATTCTCCTCCATCTTTTAGCTATAGAACTTGTTGGAGACTTCATCTCTCTCAACTCGGGTATTTGCTTGAAATATTAACTTCAACTCCTGGAACATCTCATATGGTCCATGACGTTCAAAACGTCTTTGAAGTCCCGATTCTAAGCCGTTAAGCATGGTGCACTAAACTATTAAGTAGTCATCATATTGAGCTAGCCAAACGTCCATAACGTCTGCATCTGCTCCTGTAATAGGTCTGTCACCTAGCGGTGCATCAAGGACATAATTCTTCTGTGCAGCAATGAGGATAAACCTTAGATCACGGATCCAATCCGCATCATTGCTACTAACATCTTTCAACACAATTTTCTCTAGGAACATATCAAAATAAACATATGAAAGCAACAACGCGAGCTATTGATCTACAACATAGATATGCTAATACTACCAGGACTAAGTTCATGATAAATTAAAGTTCAATTAATCATATTACTTAAGAACTCCCACTTAGATAGACATCCCTCTAATCCTCTAAGTGATCACGTGATCCATATCAACTAAACCATGTCCGATCATCACGTGAGATGGAGTAGTTTCAATGGTGAACATCATTATGTTGATCATATCTACTATATGATTCACGCTCGACCTTTCGGTCTCCGTGTTCCGAGGTCATATCTTATATGCATAGCTCGTCAAGTATAACCTGAGTATTCCGCGTGTGCAACTATTTTGCACCCGTTGTATTTGAACGTAGAGCCTATCACACCCGATAATCACGTGGTGTCTCAGCACGAAGAACTTTCGCAACGGTGCAGACTCAGGGAGAACACTTCTTGATAATTTAGTGAGAGATCATCTTATAATGCTACCGTCAATCAAAGCAAGATAAGATGCATAAAAGATAAACATCACATGCAAATCAATATAAGTGATATGATATGGTCATCATCATCTTGTGCTTCGTGATCTCCATCTCTGCAGCACCATCATGATCACCATCGTCACCGGCGCGACACCTTGATCTCCATCGTAGCATCGTTGTCGTCTCGCCAATCTTATGCTTCTATGACTATCGCTACCGCTTAGTGATAAAGTAAAGCATTACAGGGCGATTGCATTGCATACAATAAAGCGACAACCATACGGCTCCTGCCGGTTGCCGATAACTCGGTTACAAAACATGATCATCTCATACAATAAAATATAGCATCATGTCTTGACCATATCACATCACAACATGCCCTGCAAAAACAAGTTAGACGTCCTCTACTTTGTTTGTTGCAAGTTTTACGTGGCTGCTACGGGCTTAAGCAAGAACTCATCTTACCTACGCATCAAAACCACAACGATAGTTTGTCAAATAGACTCCGTTTTAACCTTCTCAAGGACCGGGCGTAGCCACACTTGGTTCAACTAAAGTTGGTGAGACAGTCTCCCGCAAGCCATCTGTGTGCAAAGCACGTCGAGGGAACCGGTCTCGCGTAAGCGTACGCGTAAGGTTGGTCCGGGTCGTCTCATCCAACAATACCGCTGAACCAAAGTATGACATGCTGGTAGGCAGTATGACTTGTATCGTCCACAACTCACTTGTGTTCTACTCGTGCAAATATCATCAAACCATAAAAACCTAGGCTCGGATGCCACTGTTGGGGAACGTAGTAATTTCAAAAATTTCCCTACGCACACGCAAGATCATGGTGATGCATAGCAACGAGAGGGAGAGTGTTGTCTACGTACCCTCGTAGACCGAAAGCGGAAGCGTTATAACAACGCGGTTGATGTAGTCGTACGTCTTCACGATCCGACCGATCCAAGTACCGTTACTCCGGCACCTCCGAGTTCTTGGCACACGTTCAGCTCGATGACGATCCCCGGGCTCCGATCCAGCAAAGCTTCGGGGAGGAGTTCCGTCAGCACGACGGCATGGTGACGATCTTGATGTACTACCGGCGCAGGGCTTCGCCTAAGCACTGCAACGATATGACCGAGGTGGAATATGGTGGATAGGGGCACCGCACACAGCTAAGGAACGATCACGAAGATCAACTTGTGTGTTCATGGGGTGCCCCCTGCCCCCGTATATAAAGGAGCAAGGGAGGGAGGAGGCCGGCCCTATGTTTGGCGCGCCAAGGGGAGTCCTACTCCCACCGGGAGTAGGATTCCCCCTTTCCTAGTCCAACTAGGAGTTCTTCCTTGTAGGGGGAGTAGGAGAGAAGGAAAGGGAAGAGAGAAGGAGAAGGAAGGAGGGGGGCGCCCCCTCCCTAGTCCAATTCGGACTAGTCCAAGGGGAGGGGTGCGACCACCCTTTTGGCCCTTTCTCTCCTTTCCCGTATGGCCCAATAAGGCCCAATACGAATTCCCGTAACTCTCCGGTACTCCGATAAATACCCGAACCACTCAGAACCTTTCCGATGTCCGAATATAGTCGTCCAATATATCGATCTTTACATCTCGACCATTTCGAGACTCCTCGTCATATCCCCGATCTCATCCGGGACTCCGAACTCCTTCGGTACATCAAAACTCATAAACTCATAATAACTGTCATCGTAACCTTAAGCGTGCGGACCCTACGGTTCGAGAACAATGTAGACATGACCGAGACACATCTCCGGTCAATAACCAATAGCGGGACCTGGATGCCCATATTGGCTCCTACATATTCTACGAAGATGTTTATCGGTCAAACCGCATAACAACATACGTTGTTCCCTTTGTCATCGGTATGTTACTTGCCCGAGATTCGATCGTCGGTATCCAATACCTAGTTCAATCTCGTTACCGACAAGTCTCTTTACTCGTTCCATAATACATCATCTCGCAACTAACTCATTAGTTGCAATGCTTGCAAGGCTTAAGTGATGTGCATTACCGAGAGGGCCCAGAGATACCTCTCCGACAATCGGAGTGACAAATCCTGATCTCGAAATACGCCAACACAACATCTACCTTTGGTGACACCTGTAGTACTCCTTTATAATCACCCAGTTACGTTGTGACGTTTGGTAGCACCCAAAGTGTTCTTCCGGCAAACGGGAGTTGCATAATCTCATAGTCATAGGAACATGTATAAGTCATGGATAAAAGCAATAGCAACATACTAAACGATCGGGTGCTAAGCTAATGGAATGGGTCATGTCAATCAGATCATTCAACTAATGATGTGACCTCATTAATCAAATAACAACTCCTTGTTCATGGTTAGGAAACATAACCATCTTTGATTAATGAGCTAGTCAAGTAGAGGCATACTAGTGACACTCTGTTTGTCTATGTATTCACACATGTATTATGTTTCCTGTTAATACAACTCTAGCATGAGTAATAAACATTTATCATGATTTAAGGAAATAAATAATAACTTTATTATTGCCTCTAGGGCATATTTCCTTCAGTTCCAACTCCCCCATACCCATTCATTTATCTCTCTCCCCGCCGCCTCTCTCTCTCTCCTGCTCAAGAACTGCACTGGAGACCCTCGCCGGATATCCGTCTCCGGCCACTCTCCTTGGATTCCAACCGGTGGGTTCGTTCCCCACCACTTCCTCTTGCCATGGAACAAGGTTTCTCCCCAAATACCTCTCCTTTTTGTTCATTCGTTTTGTCTCTAGGTTTTTGGGGAGGTGCATGTGTTCTTGAGATTTTAGGCCAAATCTATGCAAGAGTAGGATGTAGGAGAGTAGTGTAGCGTGGAAATTGTACTTGATATGTTGTCCCGTGGTAGATTCGATCAACCGTAGTACCGCCTCGTTTTCGCGTTTGTTATGAGATTCAAAGTTCGGATCTGACGACGTGCGGTACTACCGCACCCATGGTGCAGTACTACCGCGTGTCCGGTACTACCACCCGTCAGGTGCGGTAATACCACACAAGACGTAGTACTAAAGTTCTACTACCGCTCCAAGCCCCGGTACTACCGTGCCTTCACGCGGTACTACCGCGACTAGGAGCGGTACTAAAATTTTAGTACCGCGCAACTTGGCAGTACTACCGTTGTTGTCCCATCTTCCTCTTGGCAATTATCGCGTATGCTTTCTACATGTTTCCTGTGTCTTGCTAAGGTCTTTGCATTGATTCTTCTCGTTTTTCGTTTGTGCTTTTTGCTTTGTGTCTTAGGTGGTGGCTCCGGTGCTCCCGCTCGCCGTTCCAATCCCAGTCGTGACACTAGCTCCAAGCGTCTGCGAAATCAAGATGAAGCTCCAGAGGGCTCTAGTGCCCCCAAGCGCAATGTCAAGTCCTCCGCTAGCAAGTACAAGGAACCCGCAAAGGGCATGGATGAGACACCACTTCTTGAGTTCATCCCTCGAAGGCAGATCAACCCATATGTGAATGCTCGTGCTATCTTCAGAGGAAATGACTTGTTTTGGACCAAGCAGCAGACTCTCATCTATCTGGATGTGATCAAGGCCAAGCAAAACACCTATGTGGATGTCAAGTGGATTGACATGAATCACATGAGGCAAGACAAGCACCGTGCTTACTTTGGAGAGGCTCTGGACTTGGTGGAGCAGTTTGGTAACATGTGATCTCCTTCCACCTGGACTATGACCCTGAGCTTATTTGTCAGTTCTTTGCCTCAGTTCACTTTCACCCTGGGCAGGAGCGAAGGATGACCTAGATGACCAATGGACGTCAGTTGACTGCTACCTGGAAGGATTTCATGGATCTGCTACAGGCTCCTGATGACGGGCTCACCACACCCGTAGGTGTTCGCCCTCATGCCAACCCTGAGTCCACAAGCAAGAACAAGCTCCAGTAGTATTATGTTGAGAAGGTGCTTCCCAGTGGCAAGTCGACGTGGGTGCTGAACTCATTTCTGGACATCATGTATCGCATCTTCCGCAACTCTCTCTTTCCTCGCATTGGCGACAAGGATAAGGTGCATGCCTATCTGGTGGATATGATGCTCATGTGCAAGGAGGCGCGTGTGTCTCAGACTCAACCACTTGATGTATCACATATCATGTGGTGTGAGCTTCAGTTCGCGGTGTTCAACCGCAAGGTACCTATCTATGGACTGTACGTGTTTCTATGGAACTCCAAGACTTGGGAGAAGTTGTTCCCTGGTGATGAGTTCCTTGCTCCACACTGGATGCGACATGAGTCCATCAGTCTCCGTGTCAAGCCCGAGTTGGCCAACACTAATACTCGTGCTGAGGCGTCGGCTGCTAAGAGGGCTGTTGATGAAGAGGAGGCTGAGGCAGAGAATGCTGCTGAGGACCGTGCTGCTGGTATACCCATCGTTCCTCTGAGCCCTCGTAGGCCAAGAAGCTGAAGTACAAGATGAAGACTCTGTTCTGCATGCAGGCAAAGGGGCAGGACATGACTCACGTTGCTTCCAAGGAGAGTCGCCGTCGTGACAAGAAGATCATGAAGGTTGTTTGTGAGGCAGAATCCAGCGGGTTAGAGAGGCACATCACCCCATAGGCTGAGTGGATGGCTAAGCAAGGCTTCAAGTGGACTGATTCTGAGGAGGACATCGAGGAGACCGTCCCCGCTGCCGAGTCTGATGGGGAGCGTTGGAGTGATTACTCTGCCTGAGCCAAAGGGGGAGAGAGTGTAGGGATTTGCTTGCGAGTCGTGTGTCATGTTTGGTGTGTTTGCTTTATCGTTTGAACCTCGTTTCCTTAGGTTTTGTTTGCGCTTTTGAGACTTATCCTTCATATGGTGTAAGTCATATGCACTTTATCTTTTCCTAGTGAGCTTATGATATATTGTGCTACTTATGTTACACTCTTGTTTGCTCTTGCTTAGTGTTATCATTACTTTTGCAAGATATGCCTTGTCTCTAAAATATAGTGGGAGTGTTGATCCTAGTATGTGTGTCGTGCAGTCCAAAGAACCTATCTAGATTGCACACATCTAGGGGGAGCCCGTCTATATTTTAGAGAGGAGGGGTTTGCGTATGCTCTATATTACTTCCCTTTGTGCAAATCCTGTATTGTTATTAATCCACCAAAAAGGGGGAGATTGTAAGGGCATTTTTATCCCTAAGGTGTTTTGGTGATTGATGACAATGTGATTGCGGACTAATCGTGTGCATTGAATTTCTCAGAATTTTAATTGCTAGGCACAAGACGGTTTGGTGCCCCTCGAAGACTAATGAAGACGACATTTTTCTACGTTTCTTTTCGATGGACTTGAGTCATAGGAAAGTCGTACTATTAAGAGGGGGTCTGCTTCGGAAAGGTTCGGGTGAAATCATCACGTACACGTTTTCTTCCTTTGCACCACCTTTCCCCTTGCGCTTTGGAGCATCCTCCCACTACAAAAAAAATACACTTTTGTGATGATACGTGTTTGTCACAGTAGGTCGCTTTTTTGTCATGCATGTACATCCATGACAAATTTATGGCAGAATCAAGATAGTCATACCTGTGCTATTGTAGAAGTGTTCCATGACATTACCAAAATTATCATCACGGAAGTGTCCACTTCCATGACGATAAATCGCGCGTCACAGAAGTGCTTTCGTCAAGGGTGACCGACACGTGGCATCCACCGTAACGGAACGCCGTTAAGCTATCGGGTCGGGTTTTGGATCCGATAACCCGTTAACAGCCCCGACCAATGGGGATTTTCCACGTGTAAAATCATCATTGGCTAGAGGAAACACGTGTCGGCTCGTCGTCGGGACAGATGTCATCCACTCACTGGACAGAAGGCGCCTATGATACGTCAACACGTGGCACGATCCAACAGTGGCCCATTCCTGTGAAAAGGCTGGCCCGTTTGACTTGGTTAAAAGCTGGCGGGCCGGCCCGTTTGACTTGGTCAAAAGCTGGCGGGCCGGCCCATGGAAAGCCTGTTAACGGCTTGTTCGCATATAGCCCATTTACAGCCCGCTATCCCAAGGCCCATTACGCCCTATCCGAATTATGCCCAGTAGCATCATCTGGGCCGTCCACTATGATTCCAGCCCGTTTTCACTTCTGGCCCATGTATAGCCCATAACGTCTTTCGGCCCATATGAGGCCCTTTGTAACTCTTGGCCCATTAGCAGCCCGTGCTGAAACTGGCCTGTAATGAACAGTGTATTAGTTTACACCCATTAATGGCCCGTGGTGAAACTGGCCCGTAATGAATAGTGTATCACTTTATACCCATTAATGGCCCGTTATTCCGGTTGGGCCGTTTCCAGCCCAAGTTAACTTTCGGCCTTCTGAGGGCCCATTTATTCTTGGGCTCATTTGCAGCATTTGGTTACTTACGGCCCGTTACTGTCATTTTTTGCTTGTGGGCCAAATTCAGCCCGTCGTTACAGTCGGCCCGTTTGTGGACCATTAGTCTGTTGGGCCATTTTCATAGCATCACCAAATACGGCCTATTAACGGCCCGTTATGGTCAGCCCATAAAACGTACGATTTCCATTAAAGGCCCGTCTATGGCCCATTAAAGGCTCGTACAAGACCCATAAATGAGTCGGCGGCCCATGGATCCTACGAGACGTACAAGGCCCATGGATCCTACGAGACGTAGAAGGCCCATGGATCCTACGAGACGTAGAAGGCCCATGGATCCGACAGCCCATGAAGGGCCATGGTCGGGCGAATTGGCCCTCATTTGAACGATATAGCATATTCAAAGAATTATCCTACTCAATACTATCACCTCAAAAAAGCATACACTATTACAACAAAGAGATCAAGGCATAGAAAGGTAGAATAATCCTACACTATACAATAAAGAAATTACAGCCGATTATACCCACTGGGCATTATGGTTCGGCACAGGTGATAATAAAGATACACAAACAGCAAATTACATACACTGGGCAAATACAGCTCATACATCATGGACGCGCATTAACTTAACTCCATTTGAACTATAATCTCTTCAGAAAATAGGATTGGCCGGATTCAGATAGCACAAATTTCAGTCTGCAAAATCTCCAATTCCTTCATGGTTACCTCAGTGTCTTGTTTCATTTTTTTGACTCCTGCACCTAATACCTGCATGTCCAGTCTCAACTTGTTGATTATACGTTGACAATCATGTACACGTTGTCTTGCCACCTCTAGTTGATGCTCGAGAACATCAGCACATTCCAATTCCAATCCATAATCATTCGATAACGGCCATGCCACACTGCTCGCAGATCTTTGTGTTGATGTCACTTCATCCTGAAATGTTTCTATAAGTACACATGACTAGGGCAAAAATATAGTTACAACAGTGAAGCGAACAAGACACTATTTTATACTACATGGCAAAACAGGACTAACAATAATGTTACACGTCACTTTCAAAAAAATGTTACACGTCATGAAGCATAAGCAGGTGATATTTTAAAAATTATAAAAAAGATAGTCTGTGCAGCCTGCATACAGAAATCCCTCTTATCTCACCAGAGGAGCATGATGTTGGGGCCCAATCGAAAACACAGACAAGTTACAAATTTAGACAACACGTTGCATATAAGTAAGCAAGCAGTTGGCCATTCTGTGCCTCAATTAAAGTCTTAGGGAGCATAATGAACAGCAGAGGGTTTCATACAAACATACTACAGCAGGCAAAACTATGCAATCATTAGCGTAGAATAAACTAGATTGTGAGCCTCATGCAATAATAGTTGGTTAATAGACTTCAAAGCTTCAGGCACACTTCGACAGAGTAATTAAATGGTAAGGCCTTTAATTATGAAAACTAATAGTGATACAAGTACCGAACATCAGGCATGATTATTTGGGCATCTCATTAACTGAGGACAAATAAAGCAATTGAAAAGAGAAAATTAACTATGCCTGAAACAAACAAGGAATTGAACTGTTGAGTTGCATACAATGAATTTCTTTAGCAGGTTGAAGAGGCTCATCGCAGCTCCTACTTCTCTTGCAAGGCTCCTTCCTAACATCTTGTACTTGGAAATCCTCAATCTTATCTTCATTGCACCCCCTCTGCAAGGTGACACAAACTATTTACTCGTCTCCTTGGAAGATAAATATGCATCCTTTCCAGTCTGCGAACACAAAAGGATGAGATTATAACAAAACAAGACCACATAATGAAACATGCCGCATCTCTTGCACTTGCACACAATGAAATGAGCATTTGCTATGTCTGCAGTATGTAAAAACTAGGCATACCTTCGAACTGGATCTCCAGGTACTCTTGGAGAGCCTACTGTAGTGTACGGCCAAACCTTTATGTCACCTATGAGTTATACAAGGCCCCACTACAGCAGCCCTTAGTGTTTAAAACGTTGACAAGCTCTGTTAGAGTGTTAGGTCAAGAACCGCAAGTAATCAAAGCAAACAGTCCTAGTATGGCTGGCTGATGCAAACAAGCAATTGAACAGATGTGTGAGCAAATCTTACGTATCAAGAAAAGAAGCAAAGAAGGAGGCTTAAAGATCATCACTTGACTGACCAGATTTAAGGGGCATTTAAACATCATGTGCAACGTATGAACTAACATAAAGATTGCATATTCCAGATTCTACAATGGAATGCACATGTATTAGGTTATGCCATGTATGATGATGCCTAAATGTACAGATAGCAGGCAGGAGTGATTCATCATTGCACGCACAATTGAATTGCAAGTTAAGGGCTAGTTCGATTCCGCCTTTTCAGGGCATATTGTCAAAATAAGCCATAAAAGATGTAAAGAAGTCATTTTTGAGTTATGGGCTTGGGCTTAACTAATTTCACTTTGGAGGGGGGTGTTTCGGGTAGAACCTCACTAAAAATTGAAGGGAAGGGGAGTAGTGAAATGACTCTGTTGTCTACCTATATTACACTCAAAATGCAACTGCTGATGCCCGTGTCACACCTGACCCTCAAGTAAAAACAAGCACGCAAGCATTCATTGCCCTGCCCGCTTCCATCTCCTCTCCCCTTTCCCTCTACCTCGATCCCCTACCTGCAGCACTAGGGTTCCTCCAGCGAGCTGTCGCCACTGGTCCCATCTGGCCTTGTCCTCGACGATGCTATGTCCAGCTAGGCTACATGGCCGGCGGGTAGGGGCAAATCTCCCTGGCTTCTCCTTCCTCTGGCGCTGCCCCTCATTCTCATGGTCTCCAACAGCTGCTCCACTGTGGTTCGTCCAACGCACTACTCCGGCGGGCGCTGCACAACTACGGCTGATGCCACACTGCGGCAGAAGGCACCTTATTCACCCTCCCCTCCTCCCAGGCCATGGCCTTGAGGTGCTGTTGAAGGATGAGCTCATCCAACAAGGTGAGGATCTCCTCTGTTTTTTTGCCAAATTTTCATTCTGATCCACTATACGATGAATTGCTATGAGCTGCTCCTGCTGCTGCTATATGATGCATTGCTATGAGATGCTCCTGCTGCTGCTATATGATGAATTGCTATGAGCTGCTGCTGCTGTATGATGAGTTGCTATGAGCTGCTGCTGCTATATGATGAATTGCTAGGAGCTGCTGCTGCTGCTATATGATGAGTTGCTACAAGCTGCTCCTCCTGCTGCTATATGATGAGTTGCTACAAGCTGCTCCTGTTGCTGCTATATGATGAATTGCTATGATCTGCTCCTGCTGCTGCTATATGATGAATTTCTATGAGCTGCTCCTGCTGCTGCTATATGATGAATTGCTATGAGATGCTGCTGGTATATGATGAATTGCAGACTGCTGCTACTGTATGATGAGTTGCTATGAGCTGCTGCTGCTGCTATATGATGCTTTCAGGTGGTGTTGCTATACAATAATAACCAGCCACTTGGACCATCGAATTTCAGTAAATAATTGTTCTTCATTTAAATGTGGGTCATGCGTTCTTTGTTTAAATTAGGCAATGGGATCTCTATGGAAAACGTTGACCGAAGTAGATTGTGCCAAGTAGATGGTATCTTTGTATTTGCATTTTGAGCAAATAGTGATGGTCTGTTTTCCTATCATATTAATTACTGCACTAGGTTCAATTTGTGATGTTTGCAAGTCAAATTAATTTCCATATGGGCAGCAAAATGAAAAAAATATAATGCAATCTAGACTTTCCACTGATCATACCAAAGATAAGCTGAAAATGCAATGAAAAGAACTGGTTGGCTTATTACATGGAGCTTATATTCACAGGTGCTTATTTTCTTAGGATAACTCGTAATAATTGTCCCTAAGAAACTTGGCTAATAGAACTGGCATACAAATAACATGTCACGATGATTGCAATGGAGGAGTGACGTACCATAGCACACTGTATAGGCTCACCGCTGCCTCTCCTTTTTTTGCGATGTTCCATGAAATTGCCACATACGTCTTGTACTTTTTCATTGTGTAACCCTATCTGCAAGTTGACACGGCTACTTTTAGACATCTCTACATGATACTACATTGCATATCCCTTGCGCATATTTAACCACCAATTAACGATTGTGTGTGTACCATAAACTAGCCATGACTCTGTATGCTGGACTAGCAGGCACTCTAAGGGAGCCTAATGTAGTGCACGAGAATTCCTACATGCCACCTATGATTTTGTGTAATGTAGTGCCCCTGTTCCTAAATATATGTCTTTGTAGAGATTCCAGTATGGACCACATACAGATGTATATAGATGCATTTTCGAGTGTAGATTCACTCATTTTGCTCCGTATGTAGCCTATAGTGGAATCTCTAGAAAGACTTATATTTAGGAACGGAGGTACAAGGTAGTATCATGTATGACATCTAGATATCTAATTTAGCAGCCAGTAGTAGAAATCATTGTCTGCACAAAGGGATTACTGGTCGAAAATCCTCGCGAAGCACGCTGGCAGGCACAGAACAATACAAGAGAGAGAGAGAGACACGCTTACAAGATCATAGCAATGCCTCAGTCCAGGATCTTGGTTGGCCAACCTGTTAGATCCAGAAGAAACATCGTCCTTGCAGTTTTTGCCAGCTGCATAACAGGTAATAGTGACCGGTTAGTATATTTGAAGTACATCGGGAAGGTGATGCTGGACGGGTTTAAAGGTGACAAGTACCTAGGCCGTGTCGGGTGCTTGGCATCTCTCCAGACTGTGGGAATCAAGTTAGAAACGTCGAGGGTGATGATGCTGCGCTGGCTGTCGGGGTCCGGTAAGGAGATCTAGAACCGTCGAGTAGGGTGTTTGTGGAGCGGCTCCGGTAGGGTGGACTACGGTGTGGGCGAAGTGGATCTATGGCCGTGGACGAGGGCGTAGGTGAAGCTGCTCCGGTGGTTGGGTTAAGGATGGTGTCGACGATGCGGATCTGCGGCTGTGGACGGGGCGTCAGAAGCTGCTCCGGTGGTTGCGTTAAGGGTGGTGTCGACGATGCGGATCTGCGACCGTGGATGGGGCGTCAAAAGCTGCTCCGGTAGGTTGGATGAGGGTGCGAGGAAGCGGATCTGAGGCCGTGGACTTGTGAGTTGGCAAAGCGGCCCCGGTAGGGTTGAGAATGGTATAGGCGAAGCTACTCCGGTAGGGTTGAGGAAGGTGTCAGCAAAGCAGCTCCGGTAGGGTTGAGGAAGGTGTCGAAGAAGAGAATCAGAGGCCGTCGACGGGGGTGTGGACGAAGCGTCTCCAATGGGGAGTATGAATGAGCCGCTGCAGATGCGCGGCGGTTGACGAGAGTACCAGTGAAGCAGATCCGGCGCCATGGACAAGGCCGGCACTGAATGGGCTGTGGTACAGTGGTGGATGAGCAGTCTACTTGTTTCTAGGGGAGGTGGGAGGGGTAGATGCGGCCGCAGAAGCAGATCCGACGAGGTGGACGCCGCTGGCAGTGAATGGGATATGGTACGCCGGTGGATGAGCAGTCTAGGGTTTCGAGAGGGGAGGGGAGAAAGGGCGATGAAGTACGGACGGCGTGATGTAAGATGCTCTGGTGCTGTGGAATTAGTCGTTTTTGCGGGATGGGGAGAGGAAATGGGGGTGCTGTGTAGTGAGGGAATCGGAAGTTACCAAGGCAGCCCCGACCTATCTTGTAGATGAGGGCAGTATTGTAACTGTTGGGCTCCGTGCACCAAGGACAAAAGGGGGATTTCGCATGCTAAAGACTAAGGTGGCGGAAATTTTAGAAGGAGGCAGGAGATTTTGCCGCCCGCGGGATCGTTCGTATCCAGTTTCAACTAATTTTGCACCATGCTAGCGGGAAGGTCATGCTAGACTGTGTACACGGGGCACGCGTCAACAGTTAATAACTGGTGTGAAGTCCACCCCAGAAAAAAGACAATAACTCGGGATGATGCGCCGATAACTTGGACGTTCATACGGGCGCGGCGAATCGTACGGGTGTAGTGGCACGTTCACAAAAAAGGGATAAATGCTCAGCCTATGTATTTCTCATGTAAATAGATAATTTAGTGCCATTGGTTATTTACTTTAAACATAATGCATTGACGTGTTAGTGTAGAGGCGCACAAAAAGAAATGGATATTGTAGTCAGCTACTTAAAAGTCTTACCTCATATGATTACATAGCCTCCATTTCATAAGTTGCGTACCCGTTGAATTCATATATGAATATCACATATATTACTTCAAAATAGAAACTTATATCATCCAAGACTAATGAATTTGAATGCAAGAGTAACAATGGTGCATGTTCATGATAGCTACATTGGTTGTTTGAAGAAACATCACTGTAACTTTGGCATGCACAACTAAAAAGGCTTATTTAAATAGAAAAAAATGTCATATGTGAGTGTCCAATCTTTATAGCGTTGAATCAATATTGTACCTTTGGCCACGATACGAAGTAGATATTGACTTATGTTCAAGCGATGCACGTCCACGCTTGCTAGATAGTGATACGTGAATGAATTGTGCAATCTCTCTCACACGCATACATATCTCATTTCCCCGTGGGCATCGGAATCACACACACGCACTTCGTGTATTTCTCTCCCTCCGTCAGGGTTAAATTCGTCTTTCTACCCCGTCCTACAAGTCTCTCACACAGAAACACACACACTCTCTATGTTTAACACGCCCACCCCTTTAATTTCGCCCACCCACAGCCACAATGTCTCTCACACATATGCTATCTACCTATCCCTTAATATAGCTAGATATGTGTCACACAAACTCCTTCTCCCTACTAGCAAGATGCCCATGCGTTGCACGGAACATCAAGATGCATTTGTATGAGAAGTTAATCTTGTGGGAGAAAAGGATGAACGAGGGAATGCCTTATTTGCAAATGCGGAGAGGGGTGTGGGTATCTTTTTGCAAAATTGCCATAGTTTACTTCTTGTCCGTCGGATATAAATCGGATGGCCTATATTGCAGGATGGCAGGAACACCATCATCACCAACTCTGTTTTTATAAGAGTAGAGATATGTGAGTGTCACTGCCCCCCCCCCCACATACACCCACACCTCCCAACACCGAAGGAGTAGGGTGACACCTCGATTTTGATACTAATCTATCGACTGGCTTCTCTCTCAGACATACACACACACACACACTACCCGGCACCGAAGGAGTAGGGTGGCACATCGATCTTGATAATAATCTATCTACTCCTCTTTCAAACACACACACACACACACACACACACACTCGCTAGTTGTGCCTCTGTGCCTACCGCTCACACTCTCAATACGTCATTCTCTCCCCCCCCCCCCCAACAATGACAGCAGAAGGGTGACAACTCGATCTTATCATAATCTGTCAATTGGTTTCTCTCTCAAACATTGTGTATCGGTGCCTCGCTCTGTAGCCCCCTCGATATGTAGACTTCTCGCGCGCGCACAGCTGTAGTGACGATGACGCTGAACCTAGTGTGCCTTGTTTTTACCGGCCTCATGTGATAGTTTTCACCCTGTTTTCTATAAATTAACAAGGCAACCTTTTCTTTGTTACTACTAGTGAATCTGAAATCATTCGGGGCAGACATAAAATATATCACTTGAACCCAATTATCGCAGCAACTATTTTAAAAGAAATTAGCTAGCTGCCTATGCGTTGCACGGAACATCAAGATGAATTTGTATGAGTAGTTTATCTTGTGAGAGAAAAGGTTGAATCAGGGAAGGCCTTATTTGCGAACATGGAGAGATGTGTGGGTATATTTTTGCAAAATTTCCGTAGTTTCTTTCCTATCCGTTAGATATAAATCCGACGGCCTATATTGCAAGATGGCACGCACACCATCATCACCAACTCTTTTTCTACTCCCTCCGTCCGAAAATACTAGTCATCAAAATGGATAAAAAGAGATGTATCTAAAACTAAAATACGTCTAGATACATTTCCTTTTATCCATTTTGATGACAAGTATTTCCGGACGGAGGGAGTATTTGTCTTTTTAGAGATTTCAAAAAGTGACTATGACCGGACCTTACCAACATACTCAAAAAAGTAGTCCATAATTTTGATGTTACCCTCTTTTCTTAGCGGTGCAATGCCATCTGGATACCTCATAAATAAATCAAGGACAAATCTGACCCCTTCTTGAAAAGTCATACGGAGCAAAATGAGTGAATCTACACTCTAAAATATGTCTACATACACATCCGTATGTGGTAGTCCATTTGAAAACTGAAAAAGACAAATATTTAGGAACGAATGGAGTATAAATAAGAGTAGATATGGAGATATATCTCTAGCATGGTCTACAACAAAAATGTGCTGGGCTGGTTAACGCTGGATCCTCGCAACGCGATGACATGAGTTCGAATTCTGTCTTTTAACTTTATATTTTTATATTATATATTACTCTACTTATTTAATATATACTTCTTTTGCTACTGTACTGATAGTGGAACCCACAAAGTACTTAGAATACAAGATTAAGGATGGACCTGTTTCTTTTTAATTTTCTGTACGAAGCTGTAGCCACCCTGCAAGTCACGTGTACACTGTACATGCAATTAACTTTTTATAGAGGGACAATCATACAGGCAATTAACTCAAATGGATTGGATGTCACCAACATAAAGAGCATCTCCAACGGCATCCGGCAAATTTCCTCCCGCTTCCTTAAGCGGAGGACGACATCAAACGCCAGCGGCATACATTTTTACAACTCTAATCAACCAGATGAAATTCGTGAAAACACGGACTGATTTCATATAAGCACGAAGGATTTCGTATAAAAAAGCCAGATCTTCATATAAACATGATGGATTTCATTACATTTACATGAACTAAGAGGTGCCAATCCGGCTCTCTTGTATAATTAATACTCCCTCCGTCCGGAAATACTTGTCCTAGAAATGGATGTATCTAGACTTATTTTAGTTCTAAATGGCCGCCCGCGGATCCCTTTGTCTTCCACATGTCCGTCAGACACTTGCGGGGTTGACGAAGGTCCTCGGAAGAGACGAAGCAGCAAAGAAACCACCTGATCTGCGGTCGTCGCCTCGGCGGTGGCCTTCATGGGTCCCAAGTGGCGGCGGCCTTCCGTGTTCTACTTCTCCTCGATGATGGCGGCGGACACGGAGAACCTGGCCACCTTCTCATTGCTCTCCACGCACCCGGCTTCTGTCTCTGCCTGCATGGCACTGCCGCGAGCACAGGAGGAGCGCCCACAGACACGGGAGGCGCGGCCATCGCACACACTATTGGCGCGGCCACCGCAGACACTATTGGCGCGGTACGACGCGGCAGCGACGGCGCCCGTACCGGCGTGCTCGCCGCCGTGCCGGCGTGGAGCAACTTGCCACTCCTCATCGAGCTGAACTGGAGCGGCGAGTTGCTGAACCACGTGCCTGCTTGGGGCGGCAACTGGCTCCGTTGGGCTAAGCGAGGTTGGTGAAGCACCGAGCGGCCTCGCCCGTATCCGGAGGGCTCGACGGGCCACCCAGCCGGGTAATATGCCGGTGAATGGCTCATCGGAAGCCATCGGAAGAGTGGAGAAAATGGTGAAGGAGGAGATGGGGAAGCGGTGGAGGGGTGCGATTCTTGCCCGCTGTCTGTCTGGCCTCGTGTAAATAGAGGGCGGACGGTAGGAGCTTGGCCGGCGTCTGGCCTCGTTTAAACTAAGGGCAGACAGGAGGAGCTCGGCCGGTGTTGCGTTTAATTCCGGCCTGCTCATGAACGGATGTGTGGCCGGAGTAGGATTCTCGGTTTGCATGCGGGTTTAACGGAGGGGTTTAATGGAGGCGTCGGGCGTGCAGCGGGCGGCGCAGTACTATTTGATTTGACACCAGTAATGAGCCGGCAAATCACAAAGGCCCTCGCCTCTCGTGAAATCGACCGAGCTAGACTGCCCCGCCCTCTAGCCTTTTAAAAAATGTATATACTCCACTTTTGTACAGTAGTACTATTAAAAAGGCTTGTCGTGCACAACCCACCCCTCAAATAAAACTAAGAACCCTGGAATTCTTTGACAAAACTAAGCACCCTGAATTTCTTTGACAACTAAAGTGTTGGCTATATGATGTTGTCCATATATATTGTACTTATATAATGTGAAGAAACGATTGGTTTTCGTAAGATGACTTAATACTCACCTAGACGGAGGGAGTATTTGATTTGACAGCGGGCGGCGCAGTTCCCAATACGGCTTTAATGCACACGAGGGAGGGAGTAGCGGTTCCCGATATGTTGAACGGCCAATGCATCCTCCTTCAATTAATGCATGAGGGAAGTAATGGGAGGAGGTCCGGGAAAAGAGGCTGCACGATGTGAATGCAACGCAGTTTGCCCTTATTGCCCTCATATAATGGCGCCCCTCCATTTCAATGCATCTACCACATCATACGCACCTAAGCATTTGCCTAAGCACCTACACTAAGCGCAAAAGAGCTCACTCCAGACCCATGGCGGCGATGCGCGTGAGCGGCCAGCGGCTGCGCCAGATGGTCCATGACGCCGGCCTGCGGCATGGCGCCGAGGATCGTCTCCAGACGGTGTTGGAGACCGGCTGGTGGATGGCCGCCGTCGACGCCAACTACGACTCTCACTTGGACCAGATGATTGTTGACACCAGCAACAAGTTCACCGTCATCAAGAAGCTCGCGGACGACATTGCCATACTCCTCCAGCCCGCGTGCCCGGGCTCCTCATTGCCTGCCACCCTAATCGGCCTCCATGGCCGGAACCTCTTTCAAGCACTGGTGGCCCTGCGACTGCCCACCGACGCCACGAAGAATGTCCACCTGGAGGTCGCGCTCTCCGCGAGGTGCCTCGCCCTGCAAGAATTCGTCGACCTACACATCCACGTGTACGAGCAAATCGTGTACATAGGTATCTACAAGGCCAGTGAGGACGCTACGAGGTTGGCCTTCCTCAACCGGCTGGAAGCCTTGGATGCCTTTGCTGAGAAGCACCTCGACCTCGCCACAAAAGCCGCCGCTCCTTAGCCGCCGATCGGTGGCCCGACGCACTAAGTTGAGGAGGAGGAGGTCATACGTTCGTGGATCCATCTTTCTTCTTGCCTTCTGTAACCACCACTGCGAACGCATCATCGTGGCCTTAATTCTTATTGTGTTGTTGCATTCTCGTTCCAGTCAATACTGACATGTGTGGTCCCTTTGCTTAATTATATGCATCACTGTAACTAGTACTCCATCCGTCAATTTATAAGTTCTGCTTACCTTTTCCATCAACTTCGTGCAACGCGCGGGCATCTTGGTAGAAACACTACTCCCTCTGTATAGGTGAATAAGTCATCTTAGATTGTGTGTATCTCATGTGCGGCCTTAGTGTAGCTTGCCTAAGGTGTGGCTTGAACGAAACACTCACCTAAGTTAATCAGACTTGCCTAACCTTACATTCCACGAGATTTTGCCACATGTTAGAATCCAGAAAGCTCCACATGTAGAAGCATAATGCACAAACCACTAGAATCTCATCCGTGCAATGCACGTGTACCTTACTAGTACTAGTTGGTAGCAGTAGTAGTAAGAAACAAATTCCAGTTTTGGCACGAGCTCGTACTGCAGGAGCACCACAAGGCCTGCCACAGGAGTTACATTTCCCTCTCGAGGCCCACGGGACCGAACTTCAGTTGCTTAGTGCCCGGCCTATGAGTCAATGACATGCGGACCTTAAATGCGGCTGCCCACATGTCATTCTCATGGTGGTGGCGTGGTTTGCGACTCACTCGTTCGAGATGAACCGGTCGGTGGTGACGTGGTCGTGGCGAGGGTGCCACAGCTGGGCGTCGGGGCGTTACGAGGCGTAGATGGCCACACCGGCGGGTACTACCTGTAGTACATAAGTACTACCTGTAGTACATAAGTACTCACAACCGCTGGATGAAAGTTCGATGGTGCGGGAGTACGGATCAGAGCACAGCAGCGGAGCAGGCAAACCGCGTCCAATCGGGTGTGTCTGTGGTAGAAAGTTGATGGTCGCCGCAGTTCAGCTGGCCCGCATGTCATGCACACAAAGGCAGAGGAGTGGTGGGGCCGAGAGGGATGAGGGGCACGTCGGGGGGATGAGAATCCCCTGACGCGAACAATCCTACCATTCTGTCACTGACATGTGGGACCCAAAAGCGTGGGTCCCACCTGTCAGCGAAGGAAAGGCAGGGCAAGGCAGTGATAGCCACGTCAAAGGATCCATGTCCATGTTGGGGGACGTCGTGCCGTGGGTTGGAGCTGCATCGTGGGAATCGCGTGTGGGTGTGGTAGTGGTAGAAACAAGAAACGTGATGGTCCCCGTGGTTCAACTTCCATGGACAAGCTATCTTGTCTACTAACACATGTATATCAAAACTAGAGTGTTTATATTTCAAGCACGTGAACAAGTATTATTCTACTACTTTGGATCCATTTCAACGCACGGGCCAACACATTGGTAGTAGTAGTGTCCATCTCTATCTCTAGAGGCACGAGTTCGTGCTGCGAGAGCACCAAAATCCCTGGCGTAGGAGTTACATTTCCCTCTCAGGGCCGTCGAGACTAAGCTTCAGCGCCTTACTACACCTACCTTTGAGTGAATAACATGTGGACCCGATAGGTGACTGGTCGGGAACGTGTGGTTTCATGGGTTCGAGCGGCGTCATGGGAATCGAGGGTGGCTGTGGTAGAAACTTGATGCTCGCCGCATTTTAGGTGGCCCACATGTCATGCACACAAAGGCAGAGGGGCGGTGCGGCCGAGAGGGGTGAGGCGCACGTCGGGGGCATGCTGCCGTGGGTTGGAGAGGCGTCATGGGAATCGCGAGATGAAACGCGATGGTCGCAGTAATTGGAAGTTCCGTGGACAAGCTGTCATGTCTACGGAGACATGCACTGCATACCGATCACTGGAAGGAGTAGCAGAGCCGGCGTCAATGAGTGCAGCCAATGCGTCAAATAGATCGGATAACACTTGAGCCGGCGGGCGCACAGAGCCTCCTGCTCCGGCAGCCGTTGCCGCTGCTGAACCGGAAATCATTGCCGCGGCCGTCGACGAGTGAGGTGCTGCTTGTGTACCGGCCATGAATATTCCAACCCGGTTGGGCAGATCGGAGGGGTCCGGAATACTGTCGCCATCGAAACAGCCCCCAATCTGGCCATCTTGTAGTTGATATAACGACTCAGTTTCTCCGGTCGATGACTCATCGCCAGAGTAAACGACGGTTTCATCACCATATCCTGATCCTTCCTCATAGCTTCCTCCATGGATGACTCCCATGAAGGCACGTTTCACGGCCAGTGTAGCCCGGGCAGGTCGCGCACGCTGAGCTGTCTCGACGAGGTCGGTGCAGGTGTCCAGCTCAGGGCCCGGTTCACTTATCTTGCCGATGAAGACGTGTATGCCACCAAAGGGGACCCGGTACCCGTACTCAATTGAGTCGGCCTCGGGGCCCCAGCCTGCATCGTCAATGTAGATCTTGCCACGACGACTCTTGGTCATCCGGCCCACGGCGTATCCCTCGAGTCCTTCAAAGCGGCCCTCCAAGAACTTGAAACCATCGTGCGATAGGCCCACGGTGGGCGCCAACTGTCGTGGGTTTGTCACGGCAGTTGTCCTAGCGAAAGGACTTAGTCGTGGAGCCATCGCAATGGGTTAACTCGAAGGGGTTAAAGCGGACACAGGGACACAGAGGGTTTATACTAGTTCGGCCCCTTCGATGAAGGTAAAAGCCTGCGTCTAGTTTGTGATGGAATTGATGGGGTTTCGATGACTAGGGAGCAAACAAGCTTCGCCTAGGTCTCGAGTTGTAGTTGTCTCTCTTTGAACCGCCATCGGGTCGTCCCCTTATATACACAGGTGACGCCCGTCGGTTCGCAGAGTCCCAATCTCCGGTTCATACTCGTATCCGGGTTGGCCTCTTCCTATTCCTAACTTACAATACAAGTTCATATACACATCGGTTTACGGCTACACATGCTGAACCGACTATGGCCTTGGGCCTTTATCTAGCTTCTGGGCTTTAACACCTTAGGACTACTGATGAAGTTAACCCGGCCCAGGTAGGCCGGTTTACGCCCAGTAGTAATATCCCCAACATTAGGCCCTAGATTGATTTGAATGGGTTCATGTCAATCCTTAGCAGAAATCTTCACTTTCAACATCTTCTCATAATTGTTGAACCATCGTGTCATCATCTTCTCATAATTGTTGAACCGTCGTGTCATCATCTTCTCTGGTCGCTGTAAACCGAAATGACGTCATCTGCCATTATGAACTGATACTTTCTTATTTAATAGATCTGCAACAATCGAGGCGTCAGCTCCGCTTCGTGGCTCCTTGATTATCGCGCCTGACACATATCCCTTTTTCCTTATAAATAGGACTGAGAGGTCATTTCCTTTTTCCCTTGTGTGCCCTTCTGCTTCGTCTTCCTCAAGCCATCCTACTCCGGAGCTCCGCCGCCGTCGTCAACATCTGCATCGACCTAGGCCGCTACATCATCCTGAACGCACCAGAGCACCGCGGTGATCCCCCGCATTTCCATAGCTCCGGTAAGTCTTCTACTATTTTCAGCTCAGATCTGTTCTTAGGGTTTCCCTGTTCTTCTAGTGTTCTTCGTCTGCTTCGAGCTCAAACGAGATAGATCTTCAGATGAATCTATGAACCTTTGCCCCATACAGTGGTAGTTTTTAGCATCCGCCTTTACCGTAATATCTTTGGACCGTAGATCCGATCCATGACTGCACAACTCCTTCTAGGTCTTGAATATTTATCCCTTTTACGAGCACGCGCCAAATCCAATGCTATAATAGAATTTTGTGAAATATGTTTCTGCACACTTGTTCATCCGCAATCCCAACTGTTTCATTGTTTAGATCCAACGGTTTAACTTTGTAGAATAGAAATACCAAACTGGTATACACCATTAGTCCCCTTGTTGAATCGCCAGAATTCCTTATCCAATTATGCTGCTTTGCAAACTCCGATTTATAATTAGCTTCCTCCGGTTTAACATTAATCATATCAGCATATAACCTGTACTCAACACAACCTTGAACCGGAATCGCTTTGTTCTGTAGACTCCATTATGGCTAAACAAGTGTACGAGTGCAACTGGGCTCCTTCTCGGGTTACAGAAACGCAGCTAAACAACTTGGTCTTCACCGGCGCTTTAAGCAGTAAAAACACCATCCACTGGAGGGTCCCAGGCAAAGAGTGTCCTCCCACACCTCGAGAAGGAGAGGTTGTAGTCTTTGCGGATCACCTAGCCCGGGGTTTTAATCCACCCGGTTCAAAATTCTATCGGGATGTCTTAGCCAACTTCCAGCTTCATCCACAAGATATTGGCCCCAATTCTGTCACCAATATATGCCATTTTCATGTGCTCTGCGAGGTGTTCTTTCAAGAGGAACCTACAGTGGAGCTATTCTGAGATTGTTTCCATCTGAACCACCGTACAGAATTTCCTGACGGTTCCAATATGGAGCTGGGTGGCGTGACGATTCAAAAAAGGAAAGAGGTCACTTATCCTCATGCGAAACTGCACAGTCATCCTCAGGAGTGGAATAACACCTGGTTCTATTGCAAAGACACCTCCCCTGCTAATGAGAATCCCTTGCCTGGTTTTCACCCGGAACGGCTTAGCAACACAGACCCCTTTCCTCAGAGGCTGACTGGTAAAGAGAGGATGAAGTACGCTCCCCAACTGTCCAAGCTCAGAGCCTTTATGGCCAACGGTTTAACAGGAGTTGATCTTGCCCGTTGCTGGATATCCTGGAGTATACTGCCCCTCAGCCAACGCTCCGGTTTGATGTGTGAATATACGGGCAGTGTTGACGATCCGCTGCGGCATGTAAACATCCAGCTTAGTGATGAAGAAGTCACAGAAGCTGTGAAGCAAATTTTGAACTAACCGGAGCACGTCTGCGCCCGTACCGGCCTGCTTCCTTTCTGCGCCATCAATAAACCGCCAGCTGTAAGTCTGAATTTTCTCTTTCACTAGCTCTGATACTATTGTATTTGCTTATTACTGATACCAATATCGGTTTGACACAGGGCAATGATCCGTTTTGGAGCAAGAAGCTTCTACCAGAGAAGGCAGAAAAACCAACCCGGCCTAAGATAAAGGTCGTTAAGAAGTCTGCCCACAAAAGGAAGACCACCGCATCTTCTGATCCGCCTGCTGATGATGATGTGGGTAATCCGGACCTTGAGGCAGAACTTGATTCCCTCGGTTTACTTTTTATGCACCTTATTGATAATAATATTTGTCAGGACGATGCCGAAGCTAGTCATGCTGATGATGCAGAGGTAATTATTCTTTCTTCCGATTCAAGTCCTCTGCCTTCACAAAAAATCCGTCAGGCAAACCGAAAAGTTAAATTTTCTCATCCTCTTGCTTACTTGGATCCCAACTTTCTTATGAAGACCCGACAGCATGAGGTGCGCCGCAAAACTCGGCGCAGTGGCCAGGTAGTTACCTCCACCGGTTTACCCAACAATCCGGTTCGGAGACGTCGCTCAGAGGTCTCTGATTTGCTTGTCAGTATTTGTCCTAAAGCGGGCTGTTTTCGTCAACCGCTTAACCCATCTGACTCCGATTATCAGGTTACCTCCCACTCATCCTCTGGCGAGTCAACTGGCACCCAGCTGCCTCCACTAAAAACCGTGCTTGGGTAAACTTACACTTATCATAAGGTTCCTGGTATTTTATCTTGCAACATAAATCGTTTTTAACTTTGCATATCCTTTCAGGGCTAAACCGAGGCCGAGCAAAAAAGCCCACCTGGATAAAGCGGCTGGAGAAGAGACTGCTCCTGAACCAAGTGCCACCCCAAATGGTGAAGCGGTCATCCAGGAAGATGTGGCCAATGACCCGCTAGTACAGGATGAAGTTGTTACTGCTGCTGAAGATTTTGTTGACGCCTCCGGTCCTGCTGACCAGCCTACCAGCCCCATCCGGATTGAGAGATCCACCAGTCCCTCCAAACCTGCCGATAAATCGACTGCGCCTGTGCAAGCCGGCGAATCTAAGGATGATGAAGTCATAATCACCGGCGTTGGTCGTTCCGAGCCAGGGAATCCCGTCGCTTTAGCCAAGCATACTGCCAAACAAGAATTTTCTGCCATGAGCAAAGGCAAATGGGATGTTGATCTGGCGACGTACGCTGCTCTGAACGCCCAAGACCTTCACTCTGGTTATTTGAACCGGTTATATACTAGCCGTGATTATGAGGCTGGTTTGGTAAAGATGATGAAGGAAAAACTTGAGGTAATTTCCATGTGCTTGTTCCGGTGTATTGCCAATATAGCCCCCAAGGGCCGGTTCAACTTATTATAATTGAATCGGGTCTTGATATAAAACTTCAACGCTTCAAAGTTCACTGATGTAGCCCCCAAGGGTCGGTTCAACTTGTTGTAGTGAAACCGAGACTTACTAACATAAGCATGAATACTTCGAAATTCACTGATGTAGCCTCCAAGGGTCGGTTCAACTTAATGTAGTTGAACCGAGACTTTTAATCTTCATATAATATCATCAGAAAGAATATTGAACAAATAGCCATTAGCCCCCAAGTGCCAAGTTGAATATTTCTATTGAGCTTGGGACTTTGCAATCAGGTGACAGCTGTAGATCAAATAGGCATTAGCCCCCAAGTACAAAGTGCATAACTTGTTATGTGGTTGGTACTTCATTTTCTGCATCATTTGTTAAACCGTATAACTGTCTGAATGCAGGCTGAACTAAAGGCCAAAGAAAACCAAGTTGCCGACCTTCAGGAGAACTTGAAAACCCAACAAGCTGAAACCTCCAAGGCAAAGGAGGAGTTAACCAGCGCTTTAAGCACCATGGAACAGCTGAAGGAGGGTTTCAAGAAGGAACAGGCTGATTGGGCCACAGAAAAGGCCACTTTAACCAAGAAGATTGAAGACGCTGAGGCTGCTCTTAAACCGGTAACAGATGAATTGACCAGCGTGAAGCGACAAGTGCACGCAATGACTGCCGCCATTTTTGGTAAATATACTGTGACTTCTATGATAATCTTGATCCTCTTATAATAGGTCCGGTTGTGAACCGCTCTATCATGTTGCAGGCACCTGCATTAGCCACTTGGGGTCGGATGTGCGAATGAAGTTGAAAGCTGCCTACACCTTAACCGAGCAGTTGTACACTGGGGCGCAGCGGATTATCTCAACTGCGTCACATAATAATATAGCACCCTCCTTGATTCAAGACACGCTGAAGAGATTGTCAATGCTTCCTGCTCGGATTGAGGAGCTAAAAAAGTCTGTTGCTCGAACTGGAGCCATCAATGCCTTAATCCGGGCCAAAGCATGGGTGCCTGATTTTGATCCTGTTGAGGCAGCTCAAGGCTATCCTAGCTTGAAAGAAGATGGCTCAGAATTCAACGAAGAGGATCTAAGAGCGATAAACCGGGTAGTGCGCCCTCTGGCCTGCCAATTGGCAGAAGAAGCTGATTTGTCACATTATCAAGCTCAGTATAATGATCAGAACAAACGAGTGGCTGCACCGATCCCTGAAGCGGAGAACCTGATTCCTCCAATCCGTAAGCATACTTACGCTCCTGATATTGAACCGTCTTCACTGATCCATGAGGAGGCTGTCTTTCAAGCATTAATGGGAATCGACTGGACCACTGTTGACTTCCAGCCACTGGGTAGGGATGAGGAAGCTGAAGCGGTGCAACATGACCTACAACAGTCAAACCGGGGTGGCGAGCAGGCGTGAACCGGGAGTGGTATTATCCAGCTGCTTTATTATATTCCGCCAAGAAAACAATGATCCTATTTGGGCACCATGCTGCCTTGTAATAGGATAGACAATACTTTTGCTTCTTGAGATGCCTTCGTGCATCTGTGCTGATACTTTTATTTGGAAGATCGACATCGCCAATTTATATCGCCTGCCATTATTGGGCATGAAGTAGGTGTTTAGCCAATCTTGAAATGGAGGGTTAATAACCCTAAACCGTCATGGGAGAAAGTAGCTCCTGCATACATAACTCCGGTTTTACTGTGTAAACCGTGCTTTAAAACATTTTGTTACTCCAAAAAAGGATGTTAACAGAAAAAACCAAACCGGGTAAATAATCTCCGATGTAAAAATGGACCGTGTTCCGCCAATTTGGCTGCTTGAACCGGTGTAAAACGCTATCGGTTTAAGAACGCAACCAAAAATAAAACAGCAATTTTTATCAAGAAAAGATATGTGAAGCAAAAGGCAATGACAGAACCGTTTGCAAAAAAGAGGCTTTACTGAGCCGATCAGATGGTGTTACCGTGGTCGGACATGACCAAGCTCCCAATAGGCGTAGCTATGGTTCAAGTCAGCCAGGTCCCCAAATGAAACCGTGGCATTACGCCGATCAAGTGGCATGGCAATGGTTCGGGTTCGACCAAGCCCCCAAGTGACTCTAAGGCCTTTAGGCCGATCAAGAGGGGTGACCGGTTCAGACGTGACCGTGTCCCCAAGTGATCTGGTGGCTTTTGCCGATCAAAAGGTTTTGCATCGGTTCGGACACGACCGAGCCCAAGTGATCTGGTGGCTTTCGCCTATCAAAAGGTATTGCATCGGTTCAGACATGACCGAGCCCCCAGGTGATATTTTTAATTTTTGCAAGGGGTAAACCGGAGGTCGCTTTAAAACATAACAACTCCATGTAACCACACATGATATAAACGAAACAGATACCCCTCTTTAGCTGAGGATCCGGTTTATTGTATTTATAACATATACATTGTTATAATATGTACATAAGCAGAGCCAATGGCTCAAGTATAGTAAGGCCGAAGATGAGCTATGTTCCACGGCCTGCTGGTCTCCTCCTCTGACTTACGTGAGTCCTTATGCTCTCGAATATCAATCAGATACTATGACCCGTTGTGCATATTTTTGCTGACCACAAAAGGTCCCTCCCAAGGTGGAGATAACTTATGCATGTCGGTTTGATCTTGAATGAGTCGAAGCACCAAATCTCCTTCTTGAAAGGTCCTGGTCCTAACCCGACGACTGTGATAACGACGAAGATCTTGTTGGTAAATCGCCGAGCGGGAAGTTGCTATGTCTCGCTCTTCATCCAACCTGTCCAAAGCGTCTTGTCGAGCCGTCTCGTTGTCCTCTTCAACATAAGCCGCAACACGAGGTGAATCGTGACGGATATCACTAGGGAGAACCGCCTCTGCTCCGTAAACCATGAAGAACGGCGTGTATCCTGTCGATCTGTTGGGTGTAGTATTAATACTCCATAACACGGATGGTAGCTCTTCAACCCAACAACCCGGCGTCCTTTGCAAAGGAACCATAAGCCGGGGCTTGATGCCTCTCAAGATCTCCTGATTAGCTCTTTCTGCTTGACCATTGGACTGCGGGTGCGCCACTGATGACACGTCAAGGCGGATGTGCTCTCGTTCGCAGAACTCTTTCATGGCACCTTTGGACAAATTGGTACCATTGTCTGTGATGATACTGTGTGGAAAACCAAACCGGAAAATCACCTTTTTGATGAACTGAACCACGGTGGCTGCATCACACTTGCTAACTGGTTCTGCCTCCACGCACATTGTAAATTTATCAACCGCCACCAGGAGGTGGGTCTTCTTGTCCTTGGACCTTTTGAAAGGCCCAACCATATCCAGCCCCCAGGCTGCAAACGGCCAAGTGATTGGAATCATCCTCAATTCTTGAGCCGGAACATGAGCACGTCTTGAAATTTTTTGGCAACCATCACATCGTCGGACCAGATCTTCCGCATCAGCATGGGCAGTTAACCAATAGAAACCATGGCGGAACGCTTTAGCCACCAGAGATTTTGAACCGGCGTGGTGACCACATTCCCCTTCATGGATCTAACGCAAAATTTCACAGCCTTCCTCAGGAGATACACAGCGTTGAAAAGCACCTGATACACTGCAATGATGCAACTCGCCATTGACGATTGTCATGGACTTGGACCGTCGTATTATTTGTCTGGCCAGAGTCTCATCCTCTGGTAATTCGCCCCGGTTCATGTATGCCAGGTAGGGAAGTGTCCAATCCGGAATGACGTGGAGTGCTGCCACCAACTGAGCCTCCGGATCAGGAACAACCAAATCTGCTTCCCCAGGTAGTTGAACCGATGGGTTGTGCAGTATATCGAGAAAAACATTGGGCAGAACCGGTTTACGCTGTGAGCCTAGCCGGCTCAGAGCATCCGTCGCTTCGTTCTTCCAACGTTCCACGTGGTCCACCTGATAACCCTTGAAGTGACCTGGAACAGTATCAACCTCACGACGATATGCAGCCATGAGTGGGTCTTTAGAATCCCAAGTACCAGACACCTGTTGAGCCACCAGGTCCGAGTCACCGAAGCACTTAACCCGACTTAAATTCATCTCTTTAGCCATCCGGAGACCATGGAGCAAGGCTTCGTACTCAGCTGTATTGTTAGTACAAGGGAACATTAAGCGGAGAACATAACAAAACTTGTCACCTCGTGGGGAAGTTAATACGACTCCAGCCCCCGAGCCCTCCAATTGTCGTGATCCGTCAAAATGGATGGTCCAATATGTGTGATCCGGCTTCTCTTCAGGGGCCTGCAGCTCCGTCCAGTCATTGATGAAATCGACAAGTGCTTGGGATTTCACCGCCGTCCGAGGCACGTATTTCAAACCGTGCGGCCCAAGCTCTATAGCCCACTTGGCAATCCGGCATGTTGCTTCCCGGTTCTGAATGATATCACCCAAGGGGGCAGAGCTGACCACTGTGATGGGATGCCCTTGGAAATACTGCTTCAGCTTCCGGCTTGCCATAAAAACTCCATACACCAGCTTCTGCCAATGCGGATACCTTTGCTTGGACTCAATAAGCACCTCACTGATATAATAAACCGGACGCTGAACCGGATACTCTTTGCCCGCCTCCTTCCGCTCCACCACAATAGCTACACTGACCGCGCGAGCATTGGCAGCAACATATAGCAACAACGGCTCCTTGTCAATGGGAGCGGCGAGCACGGGCGGATTGGCCAATTGCCGCTTTAAATCCTCCAATGCCTGATCAGTGGCAGAACTCCACACGAACTGATCCGTCTTCTTCAACATCTGATATAACGGGATCGCTTTCTCACCAAGGCGGCTGATAAACCGACTCAACGCGGCAATCCGGCCTGCCAAACGTTGAACATCATTAATACACTTCGGTTTAGCCAGAGAAGTGATAGCCGTGATCTTCTCCGGATTAGCCTCAATTCCCCTGTTGGACACCAGAAAACCCAATAACTTGCCAGCCGGTACACCAAAAACACATTTTGCCGGATTGAGCATCATCCTGTACGTCCTTAGATTATCAAAGGTTTCCTTCAAATCATCGACCAAAGTCTCCTTCTTCCTTGACTTAACCACAATATCATCCACATAAGCATGCACATTACGGCCAATCTGTTTGTGGAGACAATTTTGCACACATTGTTGATAAGTTGCCTAGGCACTTTTGAGCCCAAAAGGCATAGATACATAGCAGAAGGCTCCAAAGGGAGTTATGAACGTTGTCTTCTCCTGGTCCTTAACTACCATTTTGATCTGATGATAGCCGGAATACGCATCTAGGAAACATAAACGCTCGCACCCTGCCGTAGCATCAATGATCTGATCAATACGGGGGAGGGCAAAAGGATCCGCAGGACAGGCTTTATTAAGATCAGTATAATCCACACACATGCGCCAGGTGCCGTTTTTCTTAAGGACCAGCACCGGATTAGCAAGCCACTCAGGGTGGAAAACTTCAACAATGAAGCCAGCTGCTAAGAGCCTAGCCACCTCTTCTCCAATAGCTTTTCGCCTTTCTTCATTGAACCGGCGGAGGAACTGCTTCACCGGTTTGTATTTAGGATCCACATTAAGAGTGTGCTTAGCGAGTTGCCTCGGTACACCTGGCATGTCAGAAGGCTTCCATGCAAAGATGTCCCGATTCTCACGGATGAACTCGATGAGCGCGCTTTCCTATTTCGAATCCAAATTGGCACTGATGCTGAACTGCTTGGACGAATCGCCAGGTACGAAGTCGACAAGCTTAGTCTCAGCGGCTGGCATAAACTTCAGAGCCGGATCATGCTCCGTAGTCGGCTTTTTTAAAGGAGTCATATCCGTCGGATCAACATTGTCCTTATAATACTTGAGTTCCTCGGTGGCACAAACCGATTCTGCGTAAGCCGCATCTCCTTCTTCACATTCCAAAGCGACCTTGCGGCTTCCGTGAACCGTGATGGTCCCCTTGTGACCTGGCATCTTGAGCTGCAGATACACATAGCAGGGTCGTGCCATGAATTTGGCATAGGCCGGCCGACCGAACAAGGCGTGATACGGGCTCTGGATTTTCACCACCTCGAACGTCAGTGTCTATGATCGGGAATCGTGATCATCTCCAAAGGCCACTTCCAACGCTATCTTCCCAACGGGGTATGCTGACTTGCCAGGTACCACACCATGAAAAACCGTATTCGAAGGTCGGAGATCTTTATCTGTCAGCCTGGGTAATCTGCTCTCTCACCTTTGCAATCTCTGCATTATGAGCATCCTGATCCACCGGATTAGCCTCTGCCATGAGTGCAGCCAATGCGTCAAATAGATCGGATAACACTTGAGCCGGTGGGCGCACAGAGCCTCCTGCTCCGGCAGCCGTTGCCGCTGCTGAACCGGAAATCATTGCCGCGGCCGTCGACGAGTGAGGTGCTGCTTGTGTACCGGCCATGAATATTCCAACCCGGTTGGGCAGATCGGAGGGGTCCGGAATACTGTCGCCATCGAAACAGCCCCCAATCCGGCCATCTTGTAGTTGATATAATGACTCAGTTTCTCCGGTCGATGACTCATCGCCAGAGTAAACGACGGTTTCATCACCATATCCTGATCCTTCCTCATAGCTTCCTCCATGGATGACTCCCATGAAGGCACGTTTCACGGCCAGTGTAGCCCGGGCAGGTCGCGCACGCTGAGCTGTCTCGACGAGGTCGGTGCAGGTGTCCAGCTCAGGGCCCGGTTCACTGATCTTGCCGATGAAGACGTGTATGCCACCAAAGGGGACCCGGTACCCGTACTCAATTGAGTCGGCCTCGGGGCCCCAGCCTGCATCGTCAATGTAGATCTTGCCGCGACGACTCTTGGTCATCCGGCCCACGGCGTATCCCTCGAGTCCTTCAAAGCGGCCCTCCAAGAACTTGAAACCATCGTGCGATAGGCCCACGGTGGGCGCCAACTATCGTGGGTTTGTCACGGCAGTTGTCCTAGCGAAAGGACTTAGTCGTGGAGCCATCGCAATGGGTTAACTCGAAGGGGTTAAAGCGGACACAGGGACACAGAGGGTTTATACTAGTTCGGCCCCTTCGATGAAGGTAAAAGCCTGCGTCTAGTTTGTGATGGAATTGATGGGGTTTCGATGACTAGGGAGCAAACAAGCTTCGCCTAGGTCTCGAGTTGTAGTTGTCTCTCTTTGAACCGCCATCGGGTCGTCCCCTTATATACACAGGTGACGCCCGTCGGTTCGCAGAGTCCCAATCTCCGGTTCATACTCGTATCCGGGTTGGCCTCTTCCTATTCCTAACTTACAATACAAGTTCATATACACATCGGTTTACGGCTACACATGCTGAACCGACTATGGCCTTGGGCCTTTATCTAGCTTCTGGGCTTTAACACCTTAGGACTACTGATGAAGTTAACCCGGCCCAGGTAGGCCGGTTTATGCCTAGTAGTAATATCCCCAACAGAGGGCGAGTGTATGATGTGGTACACCAAAACATCATCTTCGAGGCACAACTGAAGGACGGCGGCGCGCTGGATCTTCCCAGGGGCACGCTCTGTGTACTCTGCGTCGAGACCGATGACCCTAGTCTCTACCTTTTCGAGGGAGTTGGATACATTGTTGATCCACTTCCGAACAACCCTTGGGTGGACGGTGACGGTTGATGAAGCTATGTACCTAGGGTAGGGTCATGGACCTGCCCAAACTACCCTCCCCAAGGACATCCCTAGAAGAAATCACCTTTCAATCGACTTGGAGATGATCCACTCGACGAACTCGAAGACACTCGACCGCAAAGACTACCACTCGACCAAGATCCGCCCACTTGACGGTCAGGAGATCTAAAGTCACACCACTCGCTAACGGACGGGCATTAAGTGGCTTTTATAGTCATCATAGCACTTTATTAGTGGCGTTACCAGTAATGCCCGACCTTAATGCACCTTAAACCCTGCGTAACTGAGGGCCGGAGGGGTCTGGCGAACTCTATATAAGTCACCCCCCTCCTCAGTGTAAAGGGTTCGCACCTCTGTAAGCACTCTTCTATCTTGGGCAGGCCAGCTTATGCGCGTTTCATGGCTCGACCATGCTACGTGTATCTCAAATTGAAGATGCCTGGTCCCAAGGGTGTGATCACTATTGTTGGCAATCAGAAGAAGGTAGAAGAGTGCTTCCAGAAAGGCTCAAAGATCGCCGATATACAGTTGGCAGCAGTGGAACTGCAAGAATACCAGAAAACAGCGGACCCGAGCGATATGTTGCGAGCCAAGAAGCCCGCTACGGAATCAGCATTTCAGTCGTCAGGTGAGATAAAGCCGATTCACATTCACCCGACCGACACCAATGCTGCTTCGACCCATATCTCGACAACGCTCGACTCCAAATAGGAAGAAGCGCTCATCCAGTTCCTCCGTGAGAACTGGGACATCTTCGCATGGAAGCCTTCTGACATGTCGAGCGTTCCCAGGGGGCTGGCTGAGCACCGTCTACGAGTCGACCCAAAAATTAAGCCTGTGAAAGAACATCTTCGGCGGTCCGCTGTACAGAAGAGAAAGGCCATTGGTGAGGAGGTGGCTCGACTGTTAGCAGCAGAGTTCATCCGAGAGATATACCACTCCAAGTGGCTCGCCAATGTTGTCATGGTCCCCAAGTAGGACAAGTCACTACGCATGTGCATTGACTTTAAACATATCAATCGGGCCTGCCCGAAAGATCATTTTCCTCTTCCCCGCATCGACCAGATAGTCGATTCAACTACGGGATGTGAGCGCCTGTATTTTTTAGACGCCTATTCTGGGTACCATCAGATCCGTTTGTATGGACCCGACAAGATCAAAACAGCTTTTATCACTCCATTCGGGTGCTTCTGTTACGTCACCATGCCATTCGGCCTCAAGAATGTCGGAGCCACGTTCATGAGGATGATTCAGAAGTGTCTGCTCACTCAAATCAGTCGAAACGTGGAGGCATACATGGATGATATTGTGGTCAAATCACGAAAGGGTTCCGACCTACTGACCGACCTTGCTGAAACTTTTGCCAACCTCAGGAGGTATGATATCAAGCTCAATCCATCCAAGTGCACATTCGGATTTCCTGGTGGGAAGTTACTCGGTTTTCTCGTTTCTGAATGAGGAATCGATGCCAACCCAGAAAAAATTGGTACTATACTCCGAATGAAGCGCCCTGTGCGCGTGCACGATGTCCAGAAGCTTACTGGTTGCTTGGCCGCTTTAAGTCGATTCATTTCTCGTCTCGGTGAAAAGGCGTTGCCTCTTTACCGACTGATGAAGAAGTCCGACAAGTTCGAGTGGACTCCAGAAGCTAATGCAGCATTTGCAGAGCTAAAAACCCTGCTCTCCACCCAGCCGGTGCTTGCTGCCCCAATTAGCAAAGAGCCTTTACTGCTTTACATTGCAGCCACAGGACAAGTTGTCAGTACAGTACTTACGGTCGAGCGGGAAGAAGAAGGAAAGGCCTTCAAAGTTCAGCGCCCAGTATATTATATTTCTTAAGTTTTGACTCCTTCAAAGCAGAGATACCCTCATTATCAGAAGCTTGTCTATGGGATTTATATGACCACAAAGAAAGTTGCTCACTACTTCTCTGATCATTCCATTACAGTCGTCAGTGACGCTCCATTGTCAGAGATTCTGCACAACAGAGATGCAACTGGTCGAGTGGCAAAATGGGCGATTGAACTCCTTCCCCTAGATATCAAGTTTGAAGCAAAGAAAGCTATCAAGTCCCAAGCAATAGCAGATTTCATCGCCGAGTGGGTTGAACAGCAATTGCCAACTCAAGTTCACTCGGAGCACTGGATCATGTTCTTCGACGGTTCCAAGATGCTGAATGGTTCCAGTGCTGGGGTAGTTCTGGTTTCCCCCCGAGGAGATAAGCTCAGATATGTTCTCCAAATCCACTTTGATTCCTCCAATAACGAAGCAGAATATGAAGCACTTTTGTATGGATTGCGCATGGCCATTTCGCTCGGCGTCCATCGCCTCATGGTCTATGGTGACTCAGATTTGGTGGTTAATCAAGTGATGAAGGAGTGGGACGTCAGAAGTCCAGCCATGACTGGTTATTGCAATGCAGTGAGAAAGCTAGAAAAGAAATTCAAGGGGTTAGAGCTTCATCACATACCCCGACTGAAAAATCAAGCAGCTGACGACTTGGCTAAAATAGGTTCCAAGAGAGAAGCCATTCCCAGCAATGTGTTATTGGAACACATCCACACACCATCGGTTCAAGAAGATCCTTTCACCGAAGAATCCCCGCAGCCAAAAAGTGCCACGGATCCGACTGAAGTTGAGATCCCAGCAGTAGTCGATCTGATCATGGAGGTTTTGGTCATCACTCTCGACTGGACGGTGCCGTACATCACGTACATCCTAAGGAAAGAGCTCCCGGAAGACGAAGAAGAGGCTCGACAGATCGTCCGTCGATCCAAGGCCTTTACCATCATAAAGGGGCAGTTGTATAGAGAAAGCGCGACTAGAGTCAGCCAGAAGTGTATAACGCCAGAAGAAGGTCAAAAATTCTTGATGATATCCACTCGGGGACCTGTGGCCATCATGCGTCCTCTCAGACCATTGTGGCTAAAGCATACCGAGCGGGATTTTACTGACCAAGAGCAAATGAAATGGCGAAAGAGATAGTTGACAAGTGTGAAGGATGCTAGTTTTACTCCAATATGTCGCACAAGCCTACGTCGGCCCTGAAGACCATCCCACTCGTCTGGCCCTTTGCTGTTTGGGGATTAGATATGGTTGGACCTCTGAGAACGGGCAGAAGCGGCTTCAATCATGTGCTAGTGGCGGTCGACAAGTTTACCAAATGGATTGAAGGTAAACCTATCAAGAATCTTGATACCTGCACTGCTATCAGTTTCATCAGAGATTTGATATTCAGATATGGAGTTCCACATAGCATCATCACTGACAATGGGTCAAACTTCGATTCTGACAAGTTTAGAGCCTTTTGCGCCTCCCAAGGCATGCGAGTCGACTATGCTTCAGTCGCCCACCCCCAGTCGAATGGACAAGCAGAAAGAGCAAATGGCTTGATTCTCAAACGACTAAAACCCCGATTGATGCGTGACCTCAAGCACGCCGCTGGCGCGTGGGTCGACGAGCTTCCATCAGTTCCTTGGGGATTAAGAACCACTCCGAACCGGTCGACCGGACGAACTCCATTCTTTCTGGTCTATGGGGCTGAAGCAGTTTTGCCGAGTGACCTGCTCCACAATGCACCCCAAGTCGAGCTCTACTATGAAGATGAAGTCGAACAAGCCTGGCAGGACGCAGTCGACCTCTTAGAAGAAGAAAGAGAGATGGCCATGATCCGATCAACTATCTATCAGCAAGACTTGCGTCGATTCCATGCCAGAAATGTGAAGAGTCGAGCCTTCCAAGAAGGAGACTTGGTCCTCCGAGTGGATCAACAGAAACCACACAAGATTGCTCCTACTTGGGAAGGTCCCTTCATCGTCACCAGAGTCCTCCACAATGGAGCGTACCACCTTTACAATGTCGATCGCCAGATCGACGAGCAACGAGCCTGGAACACGGAGCTGCTCCGCCCCTTTTACACTTAAGTACTCAATCAGATGAGATGTAATAAGGGATACCTCTGTAGTTTATTTATCAAAGACAAGAGTGTTATAATTTTCCTAGTGATTGTTGTTGCTTTTGTTTGCGTGAGAAATCCCCCAGTGGATGGCTTAGGTGCGAATCCGTTCCGCCAAGTTTGCAAAAAAATCATACCGAGTGGTGAGCCAGCCTCCCACTCGGGGGCTTAGTTGCGAACCCATTTCGCCTAAGTATTTAAAATCCTACCGAGTGGTGAGCCAGCCTCCCACTCGGGGGCTTAGCTGCAGTCGAAGTACTCGCCTAAGTATTTAAAATCCTACTGAGTGGAGAGCAATCCTCCCATTCGGGGGCTTAGCCGCAGTCCAAGTACTCGCCTAAGTATTTAAAATCCTACCGAGTGGAGAGCAATCCTCCCACTCGAGGGCTTAGCTGCAGTCCAAGTACTCGCCTAAGTATTTAAAATCCTACCGAGTGGAGAACAATCCTCCCACTCGGGGGCTTAGCTGCAGTCCAAGTACTCGCCTAAGTATTTGAAATCCTACCGAGTGGAGAGCAATCCTCCCACTCGGGGGCTTAGCTGCAGTCCAAGTACTCGCCTAAGTATTTAAAATCCTACCGAGTGGAGAGCAATCCTCTCACTCGGGGGCTTAGCTGCAGTCCAAGTACTCGCCTAAGTATTTAAAATCCAACCAAGTGGAGAGCAATCCTCCCACTCGGGGGCTTAGCTGCAGTCCAAGTACTCGCCTAAGTATTTAAAATCCTACCGAGTGGAGAGCAATCCTCCGACTCGAGGGCTTAGCTGCAGTCCAAGTACTCGCCTAAGTATTTAATATCCTACCGAGTGGAGAGCAATCCTCCCACTCGGGGGCTTAGCTGCAGTCCAAGTACTCACCTAAGTATTTAAAATCCTACCGAGTGGAGAGCAATCCTCCCACTCGGGGGCTTAGTTGCAATACAAGTACTCGCCTAAGTGCGAAGTCCATCCCGATCCGCAAGGATGACGAGGTGCAGGTCGACCGGATTTTCCACCTCATAACTGCATCTCAAGCACAAAGTGTATCCCAGGAGAAGAACAAAGTTTGCTCGAAGGCAAATGCAAGCAAATTCAATGATAAACCAAGTTCAGATAAATCCTAAAGGTCCCAGACCGCAGATCAAAGTACTTGGGCATTCAGCCCGAAGGAGTTTAACGGTTACAAAATCCACTCGGCATTCCGAGGCAAATTTAAAGTGAGGCATAAAAGTTTGTTTACTCTGCTGGAGGAGGGCTGGCAGGCTCGACAAACTCGTCCAGGTCGACACCGTCGGCGATTGGAGTGGCAGCTGTGATGAAATTCTCCATGAAAGATCGGAAATCATGCCTTTTGGTGTTGGCGACCTTGATCACTGCCAGCTTATCCTCTCGCGCCTCCTTGTAGTGGATACAAACCAAAGTTAGGGCCACGTCAGCACCGCACCGGGCGGAAGACTTCTTCCACTCCTGCACTCGACCAGGGATCTCGTTAAGCCGAGTCATCAGTGACTCGAGGTCGCTCTGGAGCGTCGCCCTTGGCCAAAGTGCCATGTCGATCCTTGATGTGGCAACCTTCAGTCGAGCCAAGTAGTCAACAACACCGTCGATGCGGGATTCCAGTCGGAGCATATTCATAGGGGTTTCATCCTTCACTCGAGAGTTGATGGGGTCCAGGTTTGGCTCAATCGTCCGCCCAGTCTCCTCCTCGAAGTCTCTGCAAAATTCTGCATGCACAATCCAAGGATAAGTCATTTTTCCGTATGCCGAGTCGACGAAGAAAAACTCAGTCAGAACAAAATATATACCTTCAAGCTTGATGAACAACTTCTTGGAAAGACTCCTCAGATAACTTTCTAGATCGTCCCTCCTGTTAGCAATAACTTCCATCTTCACGTTAAGACTAACCTTGTCCTTCTTCAAGCGCGTTACTTCCTTGTTGGCTGCGTCCAGGGCAGATTTCATCTTGGCGTTCTCTTCTTCCAATTGGCCGACTCAAGCCAGTTTCTGTTCAGCCAGAGCGGTTTTATCTTCAGCCTCCATCTGAGCAGCAGCCAGATCTTCATCCTTCTTCACTAGAGCTTGGTTCAGTTTTTCTGAAAAGAAATGATGTTTAATTCAGAAAGAGCGGAAGGAAATCCAAATTTAAGACAGACCAGTCGACAAATCCGTCTTACCATTGGCATCGTCCTTGGCCTTCTGCAGCTCTGTCTTGGCCAATTCCAAGTCAAGGTTGAGTTGGATCTGTTGTTTCTCCAAGTCAGCAAAGCGAGCTCCAAGATCACAAGATTTCTGCAATCAGGGAGGAGTTATTTTACAGAGAAAAACAACAATGACAATAAATACTAAGACTACAGTCGACTGCCAGCAGTCCACCGTAGTCTCGGGGACTACACCTAGTGGGTGCACTTAGCGTGCCCCCACTAGTTCAGTTAACCTTCGGCAAGACCTTTTCGGCGCGAGTGTAAAAAAAAGAGAGAAGAAAGACAACAACAAACAAGCTCTTCAGACCATAGTCGACTGCCAGCAGTCGACCACGGTTTCGGGGACTACACCCAGTGGGTGCACTCAGCGTGCCCCCACTGGTTCCAATATTCCATTCGGAATGGCGTGACCAGACCGAGTGAGCAAATTCGAGTGAAGCAACACAGTATAAAGACTACAGTCGACTGCCAGCAGTCCACTGTAGTCTCGGGGACTACACCCAGTGGGTGCACTCAGCGTGCCCCCACTAGTCTAAAACTTCAAACAACAAAAATTCAGCTCAAAGTATGGATTTGATCAGCGACAGTTCGAAACACCCAGTGGGTGTACAGATGCAAAGATCCTTGGAAAGAGAGTTCTTCAGGTACCATATCCTAACAGAGCAAGCCAAGAAAATTAGTCGACGTGCGGCTAACCTGAACATTTCTTTGGAGAGCCGAGCTGGCGTCATAGGCGGCCTGACTGACGTCCCGCACCATCTTCATCTTGTCCATCATAATACCTGCTTGGCGTATGGCTTCCCTGGTAGCACTCACTTCATCCTCTGGGACATGATGGGTGGCAAAAACTGAAGGTGGGTCGACAGGAGCTTGAGCAATCGACGAAGAAGGCAGGGCACTCGACAATGGTACAGCGAAGGTAACAGAAGCCCGATTGGCATAACTAGCGTCTTTAACGACTGGTTCCGCTATCGGCGTCGGCTGTGGCACCTTGTCTGCAGGAGCTTTCCTATTTTTCCTCCTCAAAGGTCTCTCAGGCTCTTCATCATCATCATTGGGGAGGTCAATGATGTTAGGAGCTGTTCAAAGATCAATCGCCACAACTACATCACCCAATGGTATATAGTACGGTTGAGTCGACCAAATGAAGACAGAATGTCAGAAATCATACCCAGATTGGAAGTGACTGCATCCTCCATCGCCTCATCCTCATCCTTGTAAACTGAAGTCCCGGAAGTAGCAGCGCTGCTAGTTCCAAAGTTCAACTGGTTAAGTCAAGGAAAAATAAACAGCACGGATCGTCGAGTGAGTACAAAGGGAGACACTCACGCAGAAGCGACGGGAATGTCAATCTTAATCCTCGGCAACGCCTTCCGAGGTTTCTGCTCTACAACTTTGGGCTGCTTTGACGCTTTTTCAGTCGGGGCCGGTGAAGATGTCCGAGGACGCTTTGAAGACTGGCCAGTCTGAGTAATCGCCTTTTCACGGGCGCTCGGCCGGTCTTGGTCAAGCTTGGATCGCCTCTCACTCCGCGGAGGTGACGCGACTTCTTCTTCGTCACTTGAGTCGTCACTTTCCTCGTCCCCTTCTCCGTCAGAGTGCCAGTCGCCACGGTCGCCACCGCTCGCCTCTCCTTCCGGGTCCTGCTCTTGCTCTCCGTTGGGCATTGAGTACATGTCGGTAAGGGCCTGGAAGAAAGCAAGAAGAATAAAAGTCAGTCGGTGCAGCATAAACAGCCGCGCGAGCGAATCCAGATCATAGTCAGAAGCTCATAGTCGAACCTTGTCTGGTTCGTGGGACTGGTCGAATGGAGGTACCCTCCTGGCTCCCCTGGGGTTGTCCTTGTTTCCGGTGATGCCCGTCAACCACCCCTCCAGCGTGTCATCCTCGACCTCCTCCGGATGGATCCGAGTGGTGTCCTCAGTTCCCGAATACATCCACATCGGATGGTCTCGAGCTTGAAGTGGTTGGATGCGTCGCCGGAGGAAGACCTCCAGGAGATCCATACCAATGACCCCGTCGCGGATAAGCTGGACTACTCGTTCTACCAGCACCTTTACCTGCGCTTTCTCCTCCGGGATCACCTTCAAAGAGGAGGGCTTGTTCACTCAGTCCATGGAAAAAGGAGGCAGTCCAGTCGACTGCCCTGGCGTCGGCTGTTCTTTGCAGTAAAACCAGGACGACTGCCATCCACGGATCGAGTCAGGAAGAATCATGGCCGGAAAAGAATTTTCCCTCTCATCTGAACCCCAAGACCCCCACTGTCGGAGTAATGGGCCACGGGTAGGCCAACCCGAGACCCAGAACCTTTCAAGACATCGGGGCCGGCTTCGCCCCTTAGGAACCTCTGGACAAAGGGCCGCCTCTGGGAGTCGGTTGCGGCGCAGCCGACTACCTACTCACGGCTGAGTCCCACGGACGACTACCAGATGAGCCGACTCCTGACTGGCAGCTTCCAGAGAAGCCGACTATGGGGAGTCGGCCCGCGACTCCAACCACCCTCTGCCTTCGCAAGAAGAGACGGGACGGGGAACGGCCACAGTATGGCCCGCTCCCACCCCGATTACAAGGGGCAGGCATGGCTACAGTGCGCCGTACCAATGGAGATCTCCGTCCGGCGCGGCACTGTTGCCATGCCAGCCCTGACGCCAGCCCCAGTGGCGGAACCCTGTGCCCACGTCGGCCCGCCTGTACGGCCCAGAGACGGCGGGCCCCGCCGGTCAGCGGGGGTACAAAAGACGGCGAGAGCGCCACAAGACGGACCCCGTGGGAGTCAGCCTCCGAGAGTCGGCCGACCCCTCCCACGGACCCCGCACGCCATTAACCAGACAAGACGGGGAGTGGCAACAGTGATCGCCCGTCAGGCGGCGGCACTGTTGCCATGACCCCATGACCAAGCCAGCGTCATTAGAGGCACGGCTACAGTAATCCGCAGCCGGCAAGACCCGCCCGCGGCGGGTCTGGCCTGTCGGCTCCGTAGTCGGCCGGTCGGCGGGGCCCACCAGCTACGGGCCCTAGTAGTCGGCGGAGAAGACGGCGGCCTGAGAGACAGACGCCTGGGACCCGCGCCCAGCCGGATTACCATTGTACCCCCGGGGGGTAGGCTTATATAAACCCCCCGGGGCACCCATGCAAAGGGTTGGATTCTTTTAGCACTAGAGCAGAGAACACAGGGGGGAGAGAGCTAGCCTTGCCTTCTCCTACCTTTAGGAAACAGCTCAAGGAGCAACCTTGTATACACTTTGTCATAGTGATCATGCGGAGACCCCGCAGAGCAGCAGTAGGGGTGTTATCTCCACGGAGAGCCCTGAAATTGGGTAAGATTCGCCGGCGTGCATGTCTACACCTCATCCCGCTTCCAGGCACCGGCGACGTCCTACTCGCCCCCACCATGATAAGCCATCCTTTGGCATATTTCGCACCCAACCCCCGACATTTGGCGCCCACCGTGGGGCCAGGTGCACCGTCGTCCGGAGACCTGCTCTGGACGGGAACCCTTTTCCTCCCTGGCGAGCGCAGCCAGCCCGGCATGCCAGAGGGAGTTTGCGCCGACGCGCTGCACGATGCTGAGATCGCCTGCGCGGCCAGCTGCCTCGCCGAACTTGTCGGCGAGGTTAGCCTCTCCGACGAGCCTGCATCCGACGTAGGCACCGGCGGCCCCGAGAGCCTTCTCGCAGGCCTCCTCGACAAACTCCATGTTGCCGGCGAGCCTGCCCAGACCTGGAGTCCGTAGGCTCCACCGACCTGATGCTGGTTGATTCCGACACCGCGTCGCTCGACACGTTCCCTACCAACGTGGTAGTCTATGATGAGCCGCTCCCTCGCGCGGAGAGCGGCGGAAGCACCGCCACAGAAGTGCTCGTCATCGGTCATGGCGAGCACTCCGACGGCGGGGCTCATGACCCGCTCGATGCGGCACTGCGAGACCTGAATGCGCCCATCCCAGAAGACGCTGATGCTGAGACGCTGGAGGCACGCTGCCTCCAGCTCGTCGAAGGCACCGAATGAGACGCTTGTCAGAAGCCTACCAGCGTGAGATGGATCACGCTGTGGGCGCCTCGCCAGCCCCAACGGGGCCTAGCCGCCTAGGCGCGGTCCGGCAGCGGGGCGCGGACATCGCCAACATGTACGGGGCCAATCGCCCCATATACGCCATGCCCGCAGAGAACATCCGAGCCGCCCAGGCGGCGGCAGACGAGTTGGACAACCTCGAAGGCGAAGAGCGCCGCCTGATGACAGAGCGAGTCCAGTGACTCCTCGACACGGCTACCGCGCCGAATGCGGCCGGCTGCCGCACTGAGGCGCCGCAACGACAGAACGACGACCTGCCACCCCGCCGAGATCAAGGCGCGACGTCTCGGACGCTGACGGGCGGCGCCCGTGGAAGGAAAGACAAGGAGCCGACTGCCAGTCGTAGTCGGACTCACATCACCATCGAGCGCGACCAAGATGGCCGCCCAAGAGCAGTGGAGCGACGGGACGATTATCTGCCTCCTCCACCTCGCAGAGAAAGGCGAGTCTCCCCGCCGCCCGTTGAGTATCTGACTCTCAGCGACCGCCTTGGCCGCCGAGAGGGAGTCGGAGAAAACGACGCGCGTCACCGGATTGATCGGCTCCACCGATCCCTGGTGCTAGAAGAGGAGGACGAGTTGGGCCCACCGTGTTTCGGCCCCCGCATTCGAGACGAGCCCTTTCCCAAAGGGTTCACTCTTCCCCGAGATACTCCCAAGTACACCGGCTCCGTGAAGCCGGAAGACTGGCTGGTTGACTATGCCACGGCCGTCGACATAGCAAGCGGTAACAAGCGTGTTGCCGTAAAGTACGTTCCACTCATGCTCCAGGGCACGGCCCGGACATGGTTGAACAGCCTAAAGCCCCGCAGCATCAACAGCTGGGTCGACTTCACCGAAGCTTTCGTCCGCAACTTCACAAGCACGTACAAGCGACTTCCCAAGCCTCGCCAGCTTTCCTTGTGCGTGCAGGGTCCCAACGAGTCGACTCGCGACTACCTCACGCGTTGGGCCGAGCTCCGAAACTCCTGCGAGGGCGTGCACGAGGTGCAGGCCATCGAGTACTTCACCGCCGGGTGCAGAGAAGGCACTCTCCTCAAGCACAAGCTCCTCTACGATGAGCCAGAGACCCTGGACGAGCTGCTGATCATAGCAGACAAATACGCCACAGCCGACTCTTCCATGAAGACAGAGATACAAGTTAGCACGGCTGGCAAAGTAGCCCCTCAGGCTCCCAGAACTCCGGCTGGAGACGCCAGTCGGCGACAACAGCAGAGCGACCACAAGCGCAAGGCCCCCCAGCCGGCTTACAGTAGCCGGCAGGTGGCAACGGTCGAAGACCAGCAGCCGAAGGGGCAGCCTCCGCCCAAGCGACAGCAAGGCGGCAAGTCAAACTGGTTGCCGGCCTTTTCTTACGAGCAGACTCTAGATGGTCCCTGCAAGTTCCACAGCGGCGCGAAGCCGTCAAAACATACCACGCGGAAGTGCCACTGGCTCACCAGGATTGCCAAGGGAGACGGCCTGATGCCTCCTCCGCCTGCTGGGCAGCCGCCTCCGCCTCCGCCCCAGCAGCCGGCTGTCAGGCCAGGCGGCGCAGTACAAGACGAGTACCCAGAAGAGCATGGGGCCTATGTGGTATTCACCAGTGTGGCAGATGATAAATGCAGCAAGCGGCTGCAACGGCAAGAGGTGAACGCGGTGGCGTCAGATACTCCAGAGTTCATGCATTGGTCCGAGAGTCCTATCGGTTGGAGCAGAGTTGATCACCCAAAGGTGATGCCGAGCCCAGGCTCCTACGCCTTGCTCTTGAAGGCCACCTTTGCCAGTGATAGGCGGGCCGCTCGCTTCCCTCAAGTGCTGAGAGACGGAGGTAGTAGCATTAACATCCTGTACAAGGATACCATGGAGAAGTTAGGAATCAAGCAAAGACAGCTTCAGAACAGCCGGACTGTGTTCCACGGCATCGTGCCCGGCCTTTCCTGCTCACCAATCGGCAAGATTCTGATAGATGTCCTCTTTGGAGACAAGGTTCATTTCTGCCGAGAGCCCGTATGGTTTGAAGTGGTAGACCTTGAGAGCCCATACCATGCGTTGCTTGGCAGGCCCGCTTTGGCCAAGTTCATGGCAGTCCCCCACTACACCTACCTCAAGATGAAGATGCCGAGTTCCAAGGGAATTCTGACCATAGCCGGCGACTACAGAAAGTCGTTCGCTTGCGCGGCTGAGAGCAGTCGGCTGGCCGAGTCCCTGGTGATTGCAGCTGAGAAGCGGCTTCTTGATTGGGTTGTGGCGATAGCCGGCAAGCAGCCACAGATGTCGCCCAACCCCAAGGAGTCGGAAGCTGACGGCTCGTTCAAGCCGGCCAAAGAGACGAACAAGATACCCTTGGACCCGGAGCACCCAGAGAGATACGCTGTCATAGGTGCAAACCTTGACAGCAAATAGGAAGGCGAGCTCGTCGAGTTCCTCCGTGAGAATCGGGACATCTTCGCATGGTCCCCCAAAGACATGCCAGGTGTACCGACGGAATTCGCCGAGCACAAGTTACATGTCCGATCTGATGTAAAGCCCGTCAGGCAGCCCTTGCGCCGCCTGTCAGAAGAGAAAAGAAGAGTCATTGGAGAAGAGATAGCCCGGCTCCTTGCAGCTGGCTTTATCATGGAAGTGTTTTTCCCAGAATGGCTAGCAAACCCAGTCTTAGTATTTAAGAAGAACAAGCAGTGGCGGATGTGTATTGACTACACAAGCCTCAACAAAGCTTGCCCCAAGGACCCGTTTGCTTTGCCAAGAATCGAACAGGTGATAGACTCCACAGCCGGATGCGAGCTGTTGAGTTTCTTAGATGCCTATTTAGGATATCACGAGATCAAGCTGAACCCGGCGGACAGACTAAAAACCGCCTTCATCACGCCGTTTGGAGCCTTCTGCTACCTGACCATGACGTTCGGCTTGAGGAACGCCGGCGCCACCTTTCAGCGTTGCATGCAGAAGTGCCTCCTCAAGCAACTCGGCAGGAATGCCCACGTCTATGTAGATGATGTGGTGGTGAAGACGGAAAAGCGCGGGACTCTGCTGAAAGACCTCAAGGAGACCTTTGAGAACCTGCGCCGATTCCAGATCAAGCTCAACCCTGAAAAGTGCATCTTCGGAGTACCAGCCGGCTAGCTCCTTGGCTTCCTGGTCTCCGAACGCGGCATAGAGTGCAACCCTGTGAAGATCAAGTCCATCGAGAGGATGGAGGTACCTAGCCGACTATTGGATGTGCAAAAGTTCACTAGCTGCCTGGCATCCATCAGCCGGTTCATTAGTCGGCTGGGCGTGAAAGCTCTCCCTTTGTACCAGCTCATGAAGAAGACCAATTTTTTCGAGTGGAACCACAAGGCGGACGAGGCTTTTCTCCAGTTGAAGAAGATGTTGGTTACTCCCCCTATGTTGGCGGCTCCGACTCCCAAAGAGCCCATGCTCCTGTACATCGCCGCCACCAGCCGGGTAGTCAGCACAATCATCGTAGTTGAGCGCAAGGAGGTGTTGGGGAACGTAGTAATTTCAAAAAAAATCCTACGCACACGCAAGATCATGGTGATGCATAGCAACGAGAGGGGAGAGTGTTGTCTACGTACCCTCGTAGACCGAAGCGGAAGCGTTGACGCAACGTAGAGGAAGTAGTCGTACATCTTCCCGATCCGACCGATCCAAGTACAGTTACTCCGGCACCTCCGAGTTCTTGGCACACGTTCAGCTCGATGACGATCCCTGGGCTCCGATCCATCAAAGCTTCGGGGAGGAGTTCCGTCAGCACGACGGCGTGGTGACGATCTTGATGCACTACCGGCGCAGGGCTTCGCCTAAGCACTGCAACGATATGACCGAGGTGGAATATGGTGGAGGGGGGCACCGCACACGGCTGAGGAACGATCACGAAGATCAACTTGTGTCTCTGGGGTGCCCCTTGCCTCCGTATATAAAGGATCCAGGGGGAGGGGCTGGCCGGCCAAGCCCTTGGCGCGCCAGGAGAGTCCTACTCCCTCCGGGAGTAGGATTCCCCCCCCCCCCCCTAATCCTAGTTGGACTAGGACTCCTCAAGGGGAAGAGGGAGAGAGGGGGCCGGCCACCTCTCCTAGTCCTAATAGGACTAGGGGAAGGGGGGAGGCGCGCGGCCACCTAGGGCAGCCCCTTTTCTCCTTTCCACTAAGGCCCACTATGGCCCATTAGGCTCCCGGGGGGTTCCGGTAACCCTCCCGGTATTCCGGTAAAATCCTGATTTCACCTGGAACACTTCCGATGTCCAAACATAGGCTTCCAATATATCAATCTTTATGTCTCGACCATTTCGAGACTCCTCGTCATGTCTGTGATCACATCCGGGACTCCGAACAACCTTCGGTACATCAAAATGCATAAACTCATAATAACTGTCATCGTAACGTTAAGCGTGTGGACCCTACGGTTCGAGAACAATGTAGACATGACCGAGACACGTCTCCGGTCAATAACCAATAGCGGGACCTGGATGCGCATATTGGCTCCTACATATTCTACGAAGATCTTTATCGGTCAGACCGCATAACAACATACGTTGTTCCCTTTGTCATCGGTATGTTACTTGTCCGAGATTCGATCGTCAGTATCCAATACTTAGTTCAATCTCGTTACCGGCAAGTCTCTTTACTCGTTCCGTAATACATCATCCCGCAACTAACTCATTAGTTGCAATGCTTGCAAGGCTTAAGTGATGTGCATTACCGAGAGGGCCCAGAGATACCTCTCCGACAATCGGAGTGACAAATCCTAATCTCGAAATACGCCAACCCAACATCTACCATTGGAGACACCTGTAATACTCCTTTATAATCACCCAGTTACGTTGTGACATTTGGTAGTACCCAAAGTGTTCCTCTGGCAAACGGGAGTTGCATAATCTCATAGTCATAGGAACATGTATAAGTCATGAATAAAGCAATAGCAACATACTAAACGATCGGGTGCTAAGCTAATATAATGGGTCATGTCAATCAGATCATTCAACCAATGATGTGACCTCGTTAATCAAATAACAACTCTTTGTTCAGGGTTAGGAAACATAACCATCTTTGATTAACGAGCTAGTCTAGCAGAGGCATACTAGTGACACTCTGTTTGTCTATGTATTCACACATGCATTATGTTTCCGGTTAATACAATTCTAGCATGAATAATAAACCTTTATCATGATATAAGGAAATAAATAATAACTTTATTATTGCCTCTAGGGCATATTTCCTTCAGTCTCCCACTTGCACTAGAGTCAATAATCTAGATTACACTGTAATGATCCTAACACCCATGGAGTCTTGGTGCTGATCATGTTTTGCTCGTGGAAGAGGCTTAGTCAACGGGTCTGCAACATTCAGATCCGTATGTATCTTGCAAATCTCTATGTCTCCCACCTGGACTAGATCCCGGATGGAGTTGAAGCGTCTCTTGATGTGTTTGGTCCTTTTGTGAAATCTGGATTCCTTTGCCAAGGCAATTGCACCAGTATTGTCACAAAAGATTTTCATTGGACCCGATGCATTAGGTATGACACCTAGATCAGATATGAACTCCTTCATCCAGACTCCTTCGTTTGCTGCTTCCGAAGCAGCTATATACTCCGCTTCACATGTAGATCCCGCTACGACGCTTTGTTTAGAACTGCACCAACTGACAGCTCCACCGTTTAATGTAAACACGTATCCGGTTTGCGATTTAGAATCGTCCGGATCAGTGTCAAAGCTTGCATCAACGTAACCTCTTACGGTGAGCTCTTTGTCACCTCCATATATGAGAAACATATCCTTAGTCCTTTTCAGGTATTTCAGGATGTTCTTGACCGCTGTCGAGTGATCCACTCCTGGATTACTTTGGTACCTCCCTGCTAAACTTATAGCAAGGCACACATCAGGTCTGGTACACAGCATTGCATACATGATAGAGCCTATGGCTGAAGCATAGGGAACATCTTTCATTTTCTCTCTATCTTCTGCAGTGGTCGGGCTTTGAGTCTTACTCAATCTCACACCTTGTAACACAGGCAAGAACCCTTTCTTTGCTTGATCCATTTTGAACTTCTTCAAAATCTTGTCAAGGTATGTGCTTTGTGAAAGTCCAATTAAGCGTCTTGATCTATCTCTATAGATCTTTATGCCTAATATGTAAGCAGCTTCTCCGAGGTCTTTCATTGAAAAACTTTTATTCAAGTATCCCTTTATGCTATCCAGAAATTCTATATCATTTCCAATCAGTAATATGTCATCCACATATAATATTAGAAATGCTACAGAGCTCCCACTCACTTTCTTGTAAATACAGGCTTCTCCGAAAGTCTGTATAAAACCAAATGCTTTGATCACACTATCAAAGCGTTTATTCCAACTCCGAGAGGCTTGCACCAGTCCATAAATGGATCGCTGGAGCTTGCACACTTTGTTAGCTCCCTTTGGATCGACAAAACCTTCCGGTTGCATCATATACAACTCTTCTTCCAGAAATCCATTCAGGAATGCAGTTTTGACATCCATCTGCCAAATTTCATAATCATAAAATGCGGCAATTGCTAACATGATTCGGACAGACTTAAGCATTGCTACGGGTGAGAAAGTCTCATCGTAGTCAATCCCTTGAACTTGTCGAAAACCTTTTGCGACAAATCGAGCTTTGTAGACAGTAACATTACCATCAGCGTCAGTCTTCTTCTTAAAGATCCATTTGTTCTCAATTGCTTGCCGATCATCAGGCAAGTCAACCAAAGTCCATACTTTGTTCTCATACATGGATCCCATCTCAGATTTCATGGCTTCAAGCCACTTTGCGGAATCTGGGCTCACCATCGCTTCTTCATAGTTCGTAGGTTCATCATGATTTAATATCATGACCTCCAGAACAGGATTACCGTACCACTCTGGTGCGGATCTCACTCTGGTTGATCTACGAGGTTCAGTAGTATCTTGATCTAAAGTTTCATGATCATCATCATTAGCTTCCTCAATTATTGGTGTAGCTGTCGCAGAAACAGTTTTCTGTGATGTACTACTTCTCAAGAAAGGAGTAGGTACAGTTAGCTCGTCAAGTTCTACTTTCCTCCCACTCACTTCTTTCGAAAGAAACTCCTTCTCTAGAAAGTTTCCGAACTTAGCAACAAAAGTCTTGCCTTCGGATCTGTGATAGAAGGTGTATCCAACAGTTTCCTTTGGATATCCTATGAAGACACATTTCTCCGATTTGGGTTCGAGCTTATCTGGTTGAAGCTTTTTCACATAAGCATCGCAGCCCCAAACTTTAAGAAATGACAACTTTGGTTTCTTGCCAACCATAGTTCATAAGGCGTCGTCTCAACGGATTTAGATGGTGCCCTATTTAACGTGAATGTGGTCGTCTCTAGAGCGTATCCCCAAAACGATAGCGGTAAATCAGTAAGAGACATCATAGATCGCACCATATCTAGTAAAGTACGATTACGACGTTCGGACACACCATTACGCTGTGGTGTTCCTGGTGGCGTGAGTTGCGAAACTATTCCACAATTTTTCAAATGTACACCAAACTCGTAACTCAAATATTCTCCTCCACGATCTGATCGTAGAAACTTTATTTTCTTGTTACGATGATTTTCAACTTCACTCTGAAATTCTTTGAACTTTTCAAATGTTTCAGACTTGTGTTTCATTAAGTAGATATACCCATATCTGCTCAAATCATCTGTGAAGGTGAGAAAATAACGATATCCGCCACGAGCCTCAACATTTATCGGACCACATACATCCGTATGTATGATTTCCAACAAATCTATTGCTCTCTCCATAGTTCCGGAGAACGGTGTTTTAGTCATCTTGCCCATGAGGCACGGTTCGCAAGTGCCAAGTGATTCATAATCAAGTGACTCCAAAAGTCCATCAGTATGGAGTTTCTTCATGCGCTTTATACCAATATGACCTAAACGGCAGTGCCACAAATAAGTTGCACTATCATTATCAACTCTGCATCTTTTGGGTTCAACATTATGAATATGTGTATCACTACTATCGAGATTCATCAAAAATAGACCACTCTTCAAGGGTGCATGACCATAAAAGATATTACTCATATAAATAGAACAACCATTATTCTCTAATTTAAATGAATAACCGTCTCGCATCAAACAAGATCCAGATATAATGTTCATGCTCAACGCTGGCACCAAATAACAATTATTTAGGTCTAATACTAATCCCGAAGGTAGATGTAGAGGTAGCATGCCAACTGCGATCACATCGACTTTGGAACCATTTCCCACGCGCATCGTCACCTCGTCCTTTGCTAGTGTCCGCTTATTCTGTAGTCCCTGTTTTGAGTTGCAAATATTAGCAACAGAACCAGTATCAAATACCCAGGTGCTACTGCGAACATTAGTAAGGTACACATCAATAACATGTATATCACATATACCTTTGTTCACCTTGCCATCCTTCTTATCCGCTAAATACTTGGGGCAGTTCCGCTTCCAGTGACCAGTCTGCTTGCAGTAGAAGCACTCAGTTTCAGGCTTAGGTCCAGACTTGGGTTTCTTCTCTTGAGCAGCAACTCGCTTGCCGTTCTTCTTGAAGTTCCCCTTTTTCTTCCCTTTGCCCTTTTTCTTGAAACTAGTGGTTTTGTTAACCATCAACACTTGATGCTCCTTCTTGATTTCTACCTCCGCGGCTTTTAGCATTGCGAAGAGCTCGGGAATAGTCTTGGTCATCCCTTGCATATTATAGTTCATCACGAAGCTCTTGTAGCTTGGTGGCAATGATTGGAGAATTCTGTCAATGACGCAATCATCTGGAAGAGTAACTCCCAATTGAATCAAGTGATTATTATACCCAGACATTTTGAGTATATGCTCACTGATAGAACTGTTCTCCTCCATTTTGCAGCTATAGAACTTATTGGAGACTTCATATCTCTCAATCCGGGTTGCTTGAAATATTAACTTCAACTCCTGGAACATCTCATATGCTCCATGACGTTCAAAACGTCGTTGAAGTCCCGGTTCTAAGCCGTAAAGCATGGCACACTGAACTATCGAGTAGTCATCAGCTTTGCTCTGCCAGACGTTCATAACTTCTGGTGTTGCTCTAGCAGCAGGCCTGGCACCTAGCGGTGCTTCCAGAACATAATTCTTCTGTGCAGCAATGAGGATAATCCTCAAGTTACGGACCCAGTCCGTGTAATTGCTACCATCATCTTTCAACTTTGCTTTCTCAAGGAACGCATTAAAATTTAACGGAACAACAGCACGAGCCATCTATCTACAATCAACATAAACAAGCAAGATACTATCAGATACTAAGTTCATGATAAGTTTAAGTTCAGTTAATCAAATTAATTAAGAACTCCCACTTAGATAGACATCCCTCTAATCCTCTAAGTGATCATGTGATCCAAATCAACTAAACCATAACCGATCATCACGTGATATGGAGTAGTTTTCAATGGTGAACATCGTTATGTTGATCATATCTACTATATGATTCACGCTCGACCTTTCGGTCTCTGTGTTCCGAGGTCATATCTTATATGCATAGCTCGTCAAGTATAACCTGAGTATTCCGCGTGTGCAACTATTTTGCACCCGTTGTATTTGAACGTAGAGCCTATCACACCCGATCATCACGTGGTGTCTCAGCACGAAGAACTTTTGCAACAGTGCATACTCAGGGAGAACATTTCTTGATAATTTAGTGAGAGATCATCTTATAATGCTACCGTCAATCAAAGCAAGATAAGATGCATAAAAAGATAAACATCATATGCAATCAATATAAGTGATATGATATGGTCATCATCATCTTGTGCTTGTGATCTCCATCTCCGAAGCACCGTCATGATCACCATCGTCACCGGCGCGACACCTTGATCTCCATCATAGCATCGTTGTCGTCTCGCCAAACTTATGCTTCCACGACTATCACTACCGCTTAGTAATAAAGTAAAGCATTACATCGCGATTGCATTGCATACAATAAAGCGACAACCATATGGCTCCTGCCAGTTGCCGATAACTCGATTACAAAACATGATCATCTCATACAATAAAATTTAGCATCATGTCTTGACCATATCACATCACAACATGCCCTGCAAAAACAAGTTAGACGTCCTCTACTTTGTTGTTGCAAGTTTTACGTGGCTGCTACGGGCTTAAGCAAGAACTCATCTTACCTATGCATCAAAACCACAACGATAGTTTGTCAAATAGACTCCGTTTTAACCTTCTCAAGGACCGGGCGTAGCCACACTTGGTTCAACTAAAGTTGGAGAGACAGTCTTCCGCAAGCCATCTATGTGCAAAGCACGTCGAGGGAACCGGTCTCGCGTAAGCGTACGCGTAAGGTTGGTCCGGATCGTCTCGTCCAACAATACCGCTGAACCAAAGTATGACATGCTGGTAGGCAGTATGACTTGTATCGTCCACAACTTACTTGTGTTCTACTCGTGCAAATAACATCAAACCATAAAAACCTAGGCTCGGATGCCACTGTTGGGGAACGTAGTAATTTCAAAAAAAATCCTACGCACACGCAAGATCATGGTGATGCATAGCAATGGGAGGGGAGAGTGTTGTCTATGTACCCTCGTAGACCGAAGCGGAAGCGTTGACGCAACGTAGAGGAAGTAGTCGTACGTCTTCCCGATCTGACCGATCCAAGTACCGTTACTCCGGCACCTCCGAGTTCTTGGCACACGTTCAGCTCGATGACGATCCCTGGGCTCCGATCCAGCAAAGCTTCGAGGAGGAGTTCCGTCAGCACGACGGCGTGGTGACGATCTTGATGCACTACCGGCGCAGGGCTTCGCCTAAGCACTGCAACGATATGACCGAGGTGGAATATGGTGGAGGGGGGCACCGCACACGGCTGAGGAACGATCACGAAGATCAACTTGTGTCTCTGGGGTGCCCCTTGCCTTCGTATATAAAGGATCCAGGGGGAGGGGCTGGCCGGCCAAGCCCTTGGCGCGCCAGGAGAGTCCTACTCCCTCCGGGAGTAGGATTCCCCCCCCCCTAATCCTAGTTGGACTAGGACTCCTCAAGGGGAAGAGGGAGAGAGGGGGCCGGCCACCTCTCCTAGTCCTAATAGGACTAGGGGAAGGGGGGAGGCGCGCGGCCACCTAGGGCAGCCCCTTTTCTCCTTTCCACTAAGGCCCACTATGGCCCATTAGGCTCCCGGGGGGTTCCGGTAACCCTCCCGGTATTCCGGTAAAATCCTGATTTCACCTGGAACACTTCCGATGTCCAAACATAGGCTTCCAATATATCAATCTTTATGTCTCGACCATTTCGAGACTCCTCGTCATGTCTGTGATCACATCCGGGACTCCGAACAACCTTCGGTACATCAAAATGCATAAACTCATAATAACTGTCATCGTAACGTTAAGCGTGCGGACCCTACGGTTCGAGAACAATGTAGACATGACCGAGACACGTCTCCGGTCAATAACCAATAGCGGGACCTGGATGCCCATATTGGCTCCTACATATTCTACGAAGATCTTTATCGGTCAGACCGCATAACAACATACGTTGTTCCCTTTGTCATCGGTATGTTACTTGTCCGAGATTCGATCGTCAGTATCCAATACTTAGTTCAATCTCGTTACCGGCAAGTCTCTTTACTCGTTCCGTAATACATCATCCCGCAACTAACTCATTAGTTGCAATGCTTGCAAGGCTTAAGTGATGTGCATTACCGAGAGGGCCCAAAGATACCTCTCCGACAATCGGAGTGACAAATCCTAATCTCGAAATACGCCAACCCAACATCTACCATTGGAGACACCTGTAATACTCCTTTATAATCACCCAGTTACGTTGTGACGTTTGGTAGTACCCAAAGTGTTCCTCTGGCAAACGGGAGTTGCATAATCTCATAGTCATAGGAACATGTATAAGTCATGAATAAAGCAATAGCAACATACTAAACGATCGGGTGCTAAGCTAATATAATGGGTCATGTCAATCAGATCATTCAACCAATGATGTGACCTCGTTAATCAAATAACAACTCTTTGTTCATGGTTAGGAAACATAACCATCTTTGATTAACGAGCTAGTCTAGTAGAGGCATACTAGTGACACTTTTTTTGTCTATGTATTCACACATGCATTATGTTTCCTGTTAATACAATTCTAGCATGAATAATAAACCTTTATCATGATATAAGGAAATAAATAATAACTTTATTATTGCCTCTAGGGCATATTTCCTTCAGGAGGAAGGCAAGGCACTACCTGTCCAGAGACCGGTATATTACCTAAACGAAGTATAGTGGACCTCCAAGCAGAACTACCCCCACTACCAGAAGATGTGCTACGGCGTGCACTTTGCCGCTAAGAAGTTGAAGCCTTACTTTCAAGAGCATCCGATCACTGTGATCTGCACAGCCCCACTAGTCGAGATCATCGGAAGCCGAGATGCGTTAGGACGATTGGCCAAATGGGCCATAGAGTTGGCCCCCTACACGATCTACTATCAACCCCGCACCGCCATCAAGTCGCAAGCACTGGCCGACTTCCTCGTCGACTGGGCCGAGACCCAGTACCTGCCACCGGCACCCGACTCCACCCATTGGCGGATGCATTTCGATGGCTCCAAGATGCGCACTGGCTTGGGAGCCGGCGTTGTCCTCACTTCTCCTAAAGGCGACAAGCTCAAGTATGCGCTACAGATCCATTTCGCCGCCTCCAACAATGTTGCTGAATACGAGGCGCTCATTCACGGGCTCCGGCTTGCCAAAGAACTTGGCATTCGCCGGATCCTGTGTTATGGCGACTCCGACTTGGTGGTCCAGCAGTCATCTGGCGACTGGGACACCAAGGACGCAAACATGGCAAGCTACCGCTTCCTCGTGCAGCAACTCAGTGGATATTTCGAGGGGTGTGAGTTCCTCCACGTGCCAAGAAACGACAACGACCAAGCAGATACTTTGGCACGAATCGGCTCCACCCGCCAAGCAATACCATCCGGCGTCGCTCTTCAGCGCCTCCTCAAGCCGTCTATCAAGCCTTCACCAGAGTCAGATTCCATTTTTGTGTCGGCTCCCCCTGAAGAAGTCGGATCCGACTCAAGAGCCCCAGCAGACGGCACAAAGACCCTTGCGGACGACTCCAAGAACGCCGCGGTCAAAGCCGGCCCGGGGACTTCAGAACCCGGCCCGGAGACTGCGGCGACCAGACCAAAGACTCCAGAGCTCGGCCCGGGGACTGCACCAGTCGGCCCCGGGACTTCATTGATCCAGCAAGCGGCCGCGGACTCCAGCCTGCCGCCTCCCAGCCCAGCCGCCCTCGTCCAAGTCGCAGTTCTAGCAGTCAAAGAAATAGTAGCACCCTCATGGGCGCAGCCTATCCTCAAATTCTTGGTGAATAAAGAGCTGCCAACTGACGAAACGTTGGCTCGGCAAGTACAACACCGGGCGGCAGCATACACCATAATCAACAGAGAGCTGGTCAGGCGCAACGTCACTGGTGTCTACCAGCGCTGCGTCGAGCCAGAGCAAGGCCAAGCAATTCTCAGAGACATCCATCAAGGCGAGTGCGGCCACCATGCGGCCTCAAGAGCACTCGTCGCCAAAGCTTTCCGGCATGGTTTCTTCTGGCCGACTGCCCTAGAAGAGGCCAAGGAATTGGTCCAGAAATGCAAGGGGTGCCAGAAATTCCGTCCCAAGCCGCATCAGCCGGCTTCAGCGCTCAAGACTATCCCAATCGCCCGGCCCTTCGCAGTTTGGGGCCTGGACGGTGGGACCATTCAAAACGGCGCGAGGCGGCCTAACTCACCTACTTGTCGCGGTGGACAAGTTCACCAAGTGGATAGAAGTAAAGCCCATCAAGAAGTTGAATGGTCCGACTGCCGTGACCTTTATCTCCGACATCACGATTCGGTACAGCATTCCGCACAGTATCATCACCGACAATGGCACAAACTTTGCCAAAGGCGCCCTGGCCCATTTCTGCGTGACGCAGGGCATCCGACTGGACTTAGCGTCCGTTGACCATCCGCAGTCAAACGGCCAGGTGGAGCGGGTGAATAGCCGCATCATGTCTGGCATCAAGCCTCGGGTGGTCGAACCACTGGAGCGTTCGGTCGGCTGTTGGCTTGACGAGTTGCCAGCCGTCCTCTGGAGTCTACGCACGACTCCAAACAAGTCGACCGGCTTCATGCCCTTCTTCCTCGTCTACGGCGCTGAAGCCGTCATCCCAACGGATATAGAGTTCGACTCCCCGCGAGTCACGATGTACACCGAGGAAGAAGCAGAAGAAGCACGACAAGATGGCGTCGATCTGCTGGAAGAGGGCCGGCTGTTGGCACTCAGCCGGTCCAGCATCTACCAGCAGAGCCTACGCCGCTACTGCAATAGGAAGATCAGGCCGAGATCTTTCCAAGAGGGCCACCTTGTGCTCCGACTGATCCAGCGGACAGCCGGCACCCTGGGAAGGCCCCTTCATCATGAGCAAAGTGCTGGGCAACGACTCCTACTATCTGATCGACGCTCAGAAGCCCCCAGCACACAAGAGGGACGACTCCGGCAAGGAGACAGAACGGCCATGGAATGCAAATCTTCTCCGAAGATTTTACAGTTAATGCAGTATGTACCACGCTACCCTTTTGTATTAAAAGTACCAAGACTTCAGGGCCCCCGAGACGAGCTCGGGGACTGCCCTTTTTGTTATCTGTATGATAAGAATTATGCCTTCGAGTATGATACTCTTTGTTATGCCGCTAGGCACCAGGCTTGACTAATTGGCCCGGGGACTCACCGCCTTGCGCTATGAAATGCTTCTTGCAGTCGGGCAAGTAGTGTGTGGTGCCTAAGCCATCTCCTATCAGAAGCCACAGCTCACAGAGCGACTGTTTGGTGGGCAGGAGTAAGGAAGAATGGGCGCCCACACGAAAAATGGCCAAGGATTCAAAGCATAAACATAGCTCAAGCCGGCTTTCCAGCCTTTCTTCGCAAAACCGACTCTTGAGTAGTCGGCTTGCTGCCTTCTATTCAACTTGCTAAAAAGACTCTAAAAATGGCTGAGTACTTGCCTCCCCAAAAGTAGCCAAGCACTTGACCCAGCGGCAGTCCGCAGAGCGGCTGTCCGACTGGCAAAGACGACAACTAAGGGAAGGCGGCAAAGGAAAAAGCCAAGAGGGCAATCAGCAAGAAACGATAGAACCCGGATAAATATTTACATAACATAGGCCCTTGGCCGAATCTTCGAACTGAAGTTCAAAATACACCCAGCAGGTGGAATTGTGCGAATTAACAAGTCCTTCAAAGACTATTAAAGAAGATAAGATAAACAAGGCAGCAGCCTAGGAAGCAGCAGACGGGTTTGGAGGCTCGGAGGAGATGGCGGTGTCAGACGTAGGGGCGGCCGGCTGAGCAGTCTCGGCTTGATCGCCTCCGGTGGCAGCCGGCTCGGTTGGGCGCGGCTCGTTGTTGGAGGCACGGTCGAGCTGAGGCTGGTCGCCCGCTCCGTCTCCTGGTGCCTCCGTCTCGTCTCCGACCTCCGCCTCGCCTCCCTCCTCGGCGCCGAGTCCTCGCCGTAGTCCGGGTTCATCCCAAACCACTCCGGAGGTGCCTCCTCGCCGTCGTCAGCCCGCTCAGGAATGAAGACACTATTATCGGCGTACTCGGCGATCGCCGCGGCGCGCTTGACAAGGGCATCCTCCACGGCTACCGGCTCCGGCTGGGCCTCTTCCCGGAGCATGGCCAGCTGGTCCAGGTCCAGGTCTGGATACCACGCCTTGACGAATTCCAAGGCCTGGCGTGCCCCAGCCCGTGCCGAGGAGCCCTTCCAAGCCTCAAGACGGCCGGCTGCGACCTCCAGCCAGTCGGCAGTCCGGCTGGGGGTGCGCAGAATCGGCATGTCTGGCCACAAGGCAGCAATCGCCTGGGCGCCGACATGTTGAAGCCGGCGTAGCATCCGGTGGGCCGGCCGCAGGCGAGCCTCGATGCTCAGAAGCTGCTCATCAAGGGTCCGGGGGGCATTGGCGGCAACCTCCTCGCCAGTTGCCCTCTGCGCCTCGCGATCGGCCTCGATGGCTTGAGTGGCAGCTTGCGTGTGGCCTGGGAAGAAGTCTGCCAAGACGAAAAGTGGCAAGTCAGAAAATCCGGAGTCGGCCCGACCTGCAGTCGGCGGCTCAAAGAAAGAAAGTAAAGAAAACTCACCATCAACGATATCCTCAATCTCATGAAAGCCGGAGGTCAGCATCGCCTCCTTGTCGGTCCAGGAGGAGCGCTCGGTCTCGAACTCGGCCAGGAGCGCAGTCTCTTTCCCCTCCGCCTCCTCCTGCGCCTTCTTGAGCAGCTCCTTCTGCTCCGCCAGCTGTGTAGCCAGCAGGTCGTGCTCTGCGATGAGCCTGCTGCACTCCACCTCCTTGGCACGCAAGGCGGTGTTGGCTTCGCCCAGCTGCTACTGAAGAACGGAGTTTCCCTTTGAAGAAAAAAGAAAAAAGACGTAAGTCGTCAACAAAGAAGATCGCTGGGAAGATCCGGCCCGACTGCTCAGCAGTCGGCCCGAATCTCGGGGACTACAGCCCACGGGTGCGCCGGCGCCCCCCCCCCCCCCCCCCCCGCGAAGAAGAAGGAAAACTCACTCCGGCTCTCCGACAAGTCGGTAGTCCACTTGCCCAGCTCCTCAACGTTGCGGTTGAAGGTGGTGACCCGGAGGTTGTGGTAATCCTGTGATAAATATTTTAAACAAGAGTAAGTGTTTGGATCTCTCCAGTGGAGTTCTGACCCGCCTGCTCAGCAGTTGGCCCGGAACTCGGAGACTACACCCAGTGGGTGTGCTGGCGCGCCCCCACAGAGAAGAACAAGAAAAACAAAGTCAGAATAAACATACCCGAACGGCTGCTCGTGACGCCAGATACGCCTTGGTGCAGTTCTGGATGGCGTCGCCCTCAGCTCGCAGCTTCGCCTGGACGTCCAGGAGCGCCTTGTTCAGCGAGCCCGTGCTGCCTCCTCGCACCCACCCGACGGGCGCGGCGCTCGTTGCCTCGACGTATGGGATGGCCGGGCTGGCGGCGCCGGCCTCCAGGGGGTGTGGCGCCGAAGTTGCCTTTTCAAGACGGCGGCGCGTTGGCAAGGCGACTTGGAGGAGTAGCTGCGCCACGGCCTCGTCGTTAGTCGGCGGCACCGGAAGGTCCGCCGGCTGTTCGCCTCGCGCGCTCCCAGACGGCGGTGGAGGCGGAGGCGGCAGCACGACCGTGTCCGACGCGGAGGCCTCGCCGCCTTCTTTCTCCATGATGGGATGATCGCCGCCGGCTTCCCCGGTCTGCCCCGTGAAATCCTGAGGCGGCCGCGCCGAGTTCAGCGGAATGACGAACAACGCCGACTGGCGGCGTGCGGCTTCTTCGGCCTGCTGTTTTGCCGCGGCGGCGGCTTCGGCTTCATCCAGATTCTTCTGGGCGGAGGCGGCCGCCTTCTCGTCCTCCGCCTTCTCTCGGCGGGCGGCTTCGTCCTTGTCGCGCTTCTCCTGCGCGTTCCGCTCGGTCGCCTCCCGGAGGTCGGCGGCAGGGTCAATGCACCGAGTGGCGGCAGACGTCTCTGCCGACCCCTTGATGGAGGCGGCGGTAACCCTCCCGAGGGTGAGGGGAGCCCTGGAGCAGGGAAAGCATATAAAAGATTTGGACAAAATCCACCAGAAGAAAGTAAGACAAACTACGGAAGCACTTACGCAGAAGTCAGTGGCGGTTTCTTCACTTCCTTGCGAAAGCGTTGGGCCCTCGCGACCGCCTCTTCCCACTTGGTCGTGGCAGCCGCCCCCTTGAACTTCTTCTCCCGGCCGCCAGTGGAACTCGGCCCGGCCCGGCGTTTCCTCGCGCCGCCTAGACCGCCCAAGGCGGCGGACGAGCTCGCTTCGTGGTGGCCGGCCCTTGATTGGTGGCGCGGGGCGACTTCTCCATCGTCATCAGCGGACCAGTCGGCAAAGGTGGCCGAGGGCCTGAGGCCGCCTTCCTCTCCTCCATCGCCTCCGTCGGCGTCGGCCTCCATCGCCGCCGCCCCCAGGTCGGGGTCGTCAACGTCGCTCTCCGCTCGGTCGGGGGCGAACTGGCGGGCTGGCCCCGTGGTGCCAGCCGAGGGCTGGACGATAGGATTCTCATCCGAAGGTTAAAAAATATCAGGAGTCGGATTCGGCTGCAAAAAGGAAACAGAAGAAGAAGAGAGACAACTTACAACCGGCGGGGGGTTGGCGCGTGAGTACGGCTCCATGACGAACTGCCAATCCTTCGAGAGACCGCAGTTCGCGATGTAATTCACCGTGTCCGCCACCTCCGCGTGGGGCATGTCTTTGGAGCACATCCGACTGGGGTCCCGGTGGCCGCTCATCCAAGCGGAAGGACTCGACGCGCCACGAAGGCAGCCAGGAAGTCGGCCCCCGTCAGACCCTCCGACTGCGTCAGCACTCGGAGTCGCGCGACGGCTGCGGCACCGGCCGGAGTCAGCGTCCTGGCCCGGTGGGACCAGCTGGGGAGCCTTCCCACTGCCGCGCCGGCTTTGTAATGTGGCAGGTTGACCCAGTCGCCCTCCAGGGCGACGTTCTTCACGTAGAAGTAAGATCGCTGCCACATCTTCACCGACTTAATTAGCGAGATGGCGGGGAATGGGTTGTCGGCCACCAACCTCCGCATCGCGATGTAGGCGCCGCATTGGGCTGGCACGCCGGCGACGTGCGTGCCAAGCTTGGAATGGAAGAATTCCCACCACAGCTCGATGGTGGGGAGGACGCCGAGGAAGTCTTTGCACAAGGTGGCGAAGGCAGCCAGCAGCAACACCGTATTCGGAGTGAGGTGGTGCGGCTGGAGGCCGTGGAACTCCAGGTACGAGCGGAAGAAGCCGCTCGCCGGCAGCCCTAGGCCGTGCATGAAGTGCGAGCGGAACACGACCCGCTCATCCTCCTCCGGCGCCGGCGACACCTCCTTCGCCGGCGGGGTGTGAGCCCGCACTAAGTTCGCGTTGGGGAGGTGACGCGTCTTGTGGAGGAACTCAATGTGGTCGTCGTCGACATCGGAGCCGTCCCACGCGCCAGAGCGCACGGCGGCGGGCACGGCAGCAGAAGAAGAGCTCATCGCTACAAAGCGCGACGAAGTTCGGCGCAGCAGCAGCGGGAGGAAGCAGAAGCAAAGAGAGGCAAAGGGAAGCAAGGGAGAGCGGGCGCGTGTGCTTCGCAGCCCGTTCCCCCCACCTACTTATAGGCCCATAGGCTGAGAAGCCAAGGGGCGTCGTGGGATTAACTGCGCCCAGGCCCCCACGACCCCCACGATCTACCACGCGAAGTTACTGCGCGCAGTTACTGCGCGGGAATCCCAACCGTCCGCACGGCCGCAACGGATCCGTTCAAAGGCCAAGGCACGATAGTGGCGGGTCCCGCCTGCGGGCCTGTCCCGTCGCGCGCGTGGGCGGGCAGGCTGGCCCGGCCACGTGGCGCCGCTCGGCGGGTCCGCAACGGGCGGCTGCTGGGAAGCTTATCAGACATGCCGTCTGAATCCCGCTGCGACTTTCAAACTCTTTAAGGAACGAGACGGCCTTCGACGAGTCCGGCTCCCGATAGTCGGCCTGGCAGAGACGGCCTGAGCAAGATCGCCTCCCGATAGTCAGCTTGGAGGAAGACGGCGGGCAAGGCCTAGATCCAGCCGCCGGAAGGAAGAAACTGCTGAGGCTCTTCGACATGTCTCCCTCGGCGCCTCACCAGCTTCGGGGACTACTGTCGGAGTAATGGGCCACGGGTAGGCCAACCCGAGACCCAGAACCTTTCAAGACATCGGGGCCGGCTTCGCCCCTCAGGAACCTATGGACGGAGGGCCGCCTCTAGGAGTCGGCTGCAGCGCAGCCAACTACCTACTCACGGCCGAGTCCCAGGGACGACTACCAGATGAGCCGACTCCTGACTGGCGGCTTCCAGAGAAGCCGGCTATGGGGAGTTGGCCCGCGACTCCAACCACCCTCTGCCTTCGCAAGAAGAGCCGGGACGGGGAACGGCCATAGTATGGCCCGCTCCCACCCCGATTACCAGGGGCAGGCATGGCTACAGTGCGCCGTACCAATGGAGATCTCCGTCCGGCGCGGCACTGTTGCCATGCCAGCCCTGACGCCAGCCCCAGTGGCGGAACCCTGTGCCCACGTCGGCCCGCTTGTACGGCCTAGAGATGGCGGGCCCCGCCGGTCAGCGAGGGTACAGAAGACGGCGAGAGCGCCACAAGACGGACCCCGTGGGAGTCGGGCTCCGAGAGTCAGTCGACCCCTCCCACGGGCCCCGCACGCCATTAACCAAACAAGACGGGGAGTGGCAACAGTGATCGCCCGTCAGGCGGCGGCACTGTTGCCATGACCCCATGATCAAGCCAGCATCATTAGAGGCACGGCTACAGTAATCCGCAGCCGGCAAGACCCGCCCATGGCGGGTCTGGCCTGTCGGCTCCGTACCCGGCCGGTCGGCGGGGCCCACCAGTTGGTGGGCCCAGTAGTCGGCGGAGAAGACGGCGGCCTGAGAGACAGACGGCTAGGACCCGTGCCCAGCCGGATTACCATTGTACCCCCGGGAGTAGGCTTATATAAACCCCCCCGGGGACCCATGCAAAGGGTTGGATTCTTTTAGCACTAGACCAGAGAACACAGGGGGGAGAGAGCTAGCCTTGCCTTCTCCTACCTCCAGGAAACAGCTCTAGGAGCAACCTTGTATACACTTTGCCATAGTGATCATGCGGAGACCCCGCAGAGCAGCAATAGGGGTGTTATCTCCTCTAAGAGCCCTGAAGCTGGGTAAGATTCGCCGGCGTGCATGTCTACGCCTCATCCCGCTTCCAGGCACCGACGACGTCCTACTTGCCCCCACCATGATAAGCCATCCTTTGGCATATGTCGCACCCAACCCCCGACATTGGCGAAAAAGGTGGCGCGGAGATCGAGTCGGCTTTGCTCTATCCCATCCGATTACTGCGGCCTCCTCCGTCCCGCACGCTTCCCAAAATTCGAATCCCGCTAAATCCGCGAGCAGCAGAGCAACATGACAGACGAGAGATCTCCTCCACACCATCACTCGGAGCTCTTCAAGTAAAGAAACTCATTCGACAAAAACCAAAAATGGATCGAGGCGACTGAAAAAGGAGTTGGTAACGACGCCCAGGTTCATTGATCCAAGACAAGATATACTCATGACACGAAGAATGGGTCGGATGAGTGCTCAACTCCTTCCCCACTCAAACCTCGATCCATTCGGGGGCTAATGATGAAGCTATGTACCTAGGGTAGGGTCATGGACCTGTCCAAACTACCCTCCCCAAGGACATCCCTAGAGGAAATCACCTTTCAATCGACTTGGAGATGATCCACTCGACGAACTCGAAGACACTCGACCACGAAGACTACCACTCGACCAAGATCCGCCCACTTGACGGCCAGGAGATCTAAAGTCACTCCACTCGCTAACGGATGGGCATTAAGTGGCTTTTATAGTCATCATAGCACTTTATTAGTGGCGTTACCAGTAACGCCCGACCTTAATGTACCTTAAACCCTGCATAACTGAGGGCCGGAGGGGTCTGGCGAACTCTATATAAGTCACCCCCCTCCTCAGTGTAAAGGGTTCGCACCTCTGTAATTCACACACGCATAGTCCAGTCGACCGCCTCCGGGCTCCGAGACGTAGGGCTATTACTTCCTCCGAGAAGGGCCTGAACTCGTAAACCTCACCTGTCTACAACTACTCCATAGCTAGGATCTTGCCTCCTCTCCATACCTACCCCCCTACACTACTGTCAGACATAGAACCACGACAATGGTGGCAACTATGCGCATCGAGCCTTTGACGAGGACATGTTGGACACTAAAAACCTGCATCTCGATCTCTATCGCCATTTGGAACCGCTGGAACGGAGGGCTATGGTTTGGAGAATTAGGATTAGATGGCTAGTCTAACTGAAGTAGTAGATGATTATTTAAAAAGGTTAAAACAATGTGAACGCAGTGGGGTTTGGATGCAAATGAAGACGAAGGGGAGGTGAAGAAGCCGAGGAGAATCGGATCCCGGTGAAGAAGTAAATGGGAGAAGTGGCGTGCAGGCAGTTGATTAGACGGCTAGGTAGACTAAACGAAAAGGCTATGCGGGTAGACTGATGAGTCGTACTTGTTCGTGTACGTGCCCATCCTTCCTGATAGGTGGGACCTATGCAAACAGATAAAAAAATGTGTCATAGTTTTTTTTTTTTGAGCGCGTGAGTGGGAGACACAACATTCTATGGTTAAGGAATACTCCCTCCATTTAGGTGAGTATAAGTCACATTATGAAAATCAGGTTTTCCAAAAACCTTTAGGCGTGGAGCATTAACTTCCCGCTCGATCCCCTCCCAGCCTCGTTAGCCAGCGTTCTCTTCCTCTGCTGTCGTGTTCTACCTTTCCGTTTTTCCTCTTCTCAAGTGTGGAATGATCTGCATGCCGTCCTTGATGCACCAGAACGACCACTACATGCATCACGGCAGAGCGTTGATTGGGCATGCACGAGAATTTGGTTCTGCTCGCAGTATGGATGATACCTGAACGATGAAGTGAACAGGCATGCTAGCACGGGAGACCCATTTATGCTATACAATACTGGAGTACTCATGTACCTACTACTACTACTACTAGAATAGTAGTAGTAGTAGTAGTAGTAGTAGTAGTAGTAGTAGTAGTAGTAGTAGTAGTAGTAGTAGTAGTAGTAGTAGTAGTAGTAGTAGTAGTAGTAGTAGTAGTACAACTGTGGTACTCTTGATGGTCAAAATACTATTCATCCGATCCTCACAGTGAAGTGATAACACCCTGCGCCTGACACTAGTCCAGGCGGCGTGTTCGGGTTACCAAAGTCAGCCTCACCCTGTGCACAGTGCAGTCTGTCACCGCTGCTGTACAACACATTGGCGCCTCGCCTCGTCTCCCTCTCCGCTTCCATAGCACCACTCCATCTCCATCTCCTTCCCCGTCTCCATCTCACTGTGCCCCCGTGTACCGTCGCCTCACTCGCCTCCCCCAGTACCACTATTCCCTCGCTAGCCGCTCCAGCACCGACATCCTTCTCCCCCGTAAATCAAGCCCCCTTCCAAACTCCACCATGTATGAGCCGCGATTGGAGAAATCTCCCCAGTAACATCCTCGACCTCTGTTGTTCGTGTATGGATATGTTCAGCGCCCTGCGGCTGGCTGCATGCTCGAGGGACATGCACACGGCCATCGTCAAAGCGAGGCCTAAGCTTTTCAAGACACCCTGCTTGCTGCTATCTTGTCTTGCGAAATTGGCTCACCATGATACGGAGGCGTGCATTATGCCCCTTAACTTCAATCCGATCTCCATTAGCCGAAACTTCTTTGCACGTATGTAGTGGGTCGCCGTACATTATTTCCCTCGACATCGATCCGATCACCATCGCCTGAAACTTCTTGGCAGGTATGTACTGGGTCAGCATGAACTCCCACTGGATGGTTGCCTTCAGAGAAGACGGTAAAAAGTAGGTGCTCGTGAACTTCCAGACCTCCCATGAGATTATCCTTCCTCCATTGGATTATATAGAGTATTACCATCACGGTCCAAGTCATCTAGATTACTACGTCAGTTGGACGGACCTTGTTTTGCAGAAGATTGTAATCTGCCAAGTGCCCACACGACATGCGAATTACGCAGACTTCAAGCTAATTGCCTTTTTCGACCGCAGACTCGCCTATCTTTACGCCGGTGCCTTCTTTAGCTGGAGACAACTTGGCTCGCAGTGGATCATCGTCAAAGCTGATACACACTTCTGTGATGCTATTGAACACAATGGCATCATCTATGCGATCGACAAAGCAGATGGCACCACGTATTGCTGGGACGGCGCGTGTAAGTTGTTTCCTCTCATGTTAATGATGACGCCATGATATTGTTTGAACTTTTTGTGATGATTGGCATATCTCTATTTGAGCAGAATTTGAGTAGAACTATGGCAATGTATTAGAGACGCCGTAAATCAGCTATATTTGGAATGAGTTAATTCATGCGATTGTGACCATGTCATTACAGCCAATTTGTACCCTGAATAATCAAACGGTTAATTCATGCGATTTCAAAAAGTTGTACAGAAGGCTTGTTTGGGCCTTTCCGGCGTTGCTGAATGTGGGCTGAGTAACCATGTTAGGTTGTACTGTACTACACAGGCCTTCTTTTTTCGCTAATTTTTTAAATAATACATTTTTTATTAATTTTCATAAATATTACGCTGGGTAATTTTGTTTCAAAAATAATACACCGTCGGCCCGTTGCAGGCCGACTGGGCCTAGTCGGCCCACAGCAGGCCCATTGGATTCCATTCGGCCTACAGCTAGCCGACTGGCCCCTGTCGGCCCACTGTGGGCTGATTGGGTCTTGTCGGCCCACTGTGGGCCGACTGGAGCTAATTGGCTCGCTGTGGGCTAATTGTTTTTGCAAAAGTGTTAATCATGTATTTAAAAATTATGTGTATTGTGACCTCCTCCGCTCGCTGTGGGCCCACTGTTGACTAAAAAATATGTTTTAAAAAGTGTTAATCATGTATTTAAAAATTGTTAAATGTGTGGATAAAAAATGTTCCTTATCTATACAATTTTTTAAATGTGTGTTTAAAAAATAGCTTTTTTTTCAACATCAGCAATGCAACTAGGCTGACAGTTGTACACAATATCCGGGTCACTTGTTATTCTCCGCCAAGCTGGGCTGCAAACTTTCCTAGGAGGTATGCATTAGGCTTAACAAGAAAATGGACTTTAAGAAAAAATAAATAGGATCTAATTATAATAACTGGAGAGTTACTATGCACCAAACACGTAATTAGTTTGAAAAATATTTTTTTTGGAATTTGAAAATTTTAATTTCATTACTTGTTGCGCGCGCAATATTTCGTTGGATTTTAACATAATACAAATTTATTTTGAAATTATATTTAACCTGACTAGAAATTTCGGATAAAAATATTTCGGATCCCATCAAAATGTGGGAATTTTTTTAATTCTGTTTTGAGCGGTTGTTTGAAATTATTAATCGTTGTCCTAGCTAGAAGTTGGGTTGTACTTTTAACCAACTGTAAATGGGCTATAGTAAATTCCATTAGAATTAAAAAATGGGTTGTACATTCTTACAAATCGCAAATGGGCTATATGTTCTCTGCCAAATCCGAGTTGTGGGCCTACTAAGTTGATGTGTACCAAGGGCTTTGTCAACTTAGTCAATATAAACGATTCTAGCTGCAGTGATCGTACGATGTCCATTCAACGGCTGTAGTGCTTCTTCAACCTCTGGTCTTCTTGCTCCAGCCGCCCAAAGCAGCGCCGGTCGTGTCGCGTGCTCCTGCCTCCCATGGCCGGCTGTGATGCCGCGGAGGCCTCACCGCCCCGTACTACTCCCACCGCTGGCCAGGCCATCCCTCTACTCACCCACACCCCTGTTATTCTATGGCGATGGCAGACTCACACGTAGCCTAACCAGTGAACCCTCATACTCCTCTCTGCATGGGCTTCCACTGCTGCGTCTTTCCCGGCTCCGCGTCGTCCCCTTCATAGGCCTCGCCGTCGTCCAGACCACCGCCTTAGTGCTCTCGGCGTGGCGTGGTCAACGTGGTCAATGACCGACTTCTATTGGAAGAGTACTGTACGTGGAGAGGCTGACAGCTGGGTCCACGGTTCACCCCCTGACTGCTGGGACCCACCAGCCCCCCGACTACTGGGACCCACCAGCTACACCTTCGCACACAAGAAAGTGCGTCCGGGCAAAAAAAACAAAATGATTCGCCCCCAGCTGAGTGATGGGACCCACCAGCTACATCTTCGCAGGCAAGGAAGGGCCTGACAGTCGGTACCCACTTGGTCGAAGCGTACGTAGCGTTGTCATTCTGGTCGCGAACGTGTACGTACATATATACTGGTGGATGTAGAGGTGCGCACGTGTCGTAGTAGAGGCGCGTACGTGTCGTAGTAGAGGCGCGCACGTAGCATGTACACATACGTACATCGGCCAGGGTGCAAGAAAGAAAATACAGCCACGTACGTACATACGGGCAGAGGGTCTCGAACGCCTACTCGTGCATACGTACGGCCAGGGCTCATGTACATGGCTGGGTCGAGACGGAGAAAAGCGTCGTCGTCGTGTTCATGGGGAGGCAGCGGAATGCGTCGTGTTCATGGGGAGGCAACGGAATGCGTCGTGTTCATCGGGAGGCAACGGAACGCGTGGGAGCCAACCGGCTGGGTCCGAACGGAATGCGTGGTCGGGTTCATCGGGAGGGCTTGGACGGAACAGGTGATGGAAACGAGGCCTCGCGTACTGCACAATGGAGGAAACGGACCTCCTACGTTTGGAACGGGGTCCTGTTGATCGGGAGGGGTCTGGCGTACCGCAAAACAGAGGAAACGGACCGCCTACCATCGAAACGGGGGTCCTGTTGATTGGGAGGGGTGTGGCGTACTGCAAAACGGAGGAAACAGACTTCTATTGGAGCGCTACGGTCGAAACGGGGGTCCTGTTCATCGGGAGGGGTGTGGCATACCGCAAAACGGGACTCCACGGGATACTGTTCATCTCCACCATCGACCCCCTCCAGCCTCCACGAGCTACTGTTCATCCATCGTCGACCTCCTCCAGCCTCCACGGGCTCCTGTTCATCCAGCCTCCACCGCGCGCTACTCCACCGGCTACTGTTCAACCACCCCTCTACCGTCTACTATTCATCCAGCCCTCCACACCACGGGGTCCTGTTCAACCACCCCTCCACGGGCACCCCTGCACTGTCTACTGTTCATACAGCCCTCCACACCATGGGGTCCTGTTCAACCACCCCTCCACGTGAACCCCTCCATCGTCTGCTGTTCATCCAGCCCTCCACACCACGGGGTCCTGTTCAACCACCCCTCCACGGGCACCCCTCCACCGTCTACTGTTCATCCAGCCCTCCACACCATGGGGTCCTGTTCATCCACCCCTCCACGGGCACCCCTCCATCGTCTACTGTTCATCCAGCCCTCCACCACACCACGAGATGTCCTGTTCATGCAGAGGCAACGCCACCGCTCACTGTTCATCCAAACCCCCGCAACGCTCACTGTTCATCCCATCGATCGGCTTCAGTTAGCAACAGTAGCGAAGGAATCGCTCGACCGGGTTCAGTTAACAACCATCGATCGATCACTCGGGTTCAATAACGCATAGCCTGCAGTGCAATCGCTCGGGTTCAGTTAGAGCCCAATGCCTCGCTCGGGTTCAGTTAGAGCCAACGCCTCGCACACACGCGCGTACGTGTACTAGAGAAACGCGCATCGCTCGGCCCCCGACCTCCCACCGTAACCGGGAACTCCCTGAAATTTTCCTCCCCCTCGCTTCTACCACGGTTTTTTCCGTCATGGACGACCCAAAGAATGTCATGCAGCTGCGTCTCCGGCCCGCCCAGGACGAAAAGCCCATTTTCTGTCATGGATTTTTGTCATAGAAGTAGCATCCCACCACATCTATGATGATACCGGGTTTTGTCACAATTATCGTCATAGAAGTGTCATATGTATGACAGAAAAAAAATTCATTCGGCCCAAAATGTCATGGATGTGTCTTTTTTTTTGTAGTGTGTTTTCCTCTTCTCTATGCAAAGAGTAGGATTCCTAAGTGTGGCTGTTCTAGGGCTTGCGATAGTACTGCTTTACGGAGCGGTAGTACCGCAAGCCCTTGCGGTAGTACCGTAGGTGCCCGCGGTAGTACCGCCCCTACAGAGCTGTACTGCCATGGCTTCAGACCAGACTGGGCTGCTCGTGCGGCTGTAGGGACAGACATAGTTTTTTACGCCCGCACCCTACGCGGTAGTACCGCCCCATGAGCGCGGTAGTACCGTGAGTCCTGGTCTCGCACAGCTACACGAGCGGAAGTAGGGGCGGATTAGTTCCGCTCCCTGCGCGGTAGTACCGCATCCCATGTGTGGTAGTACCGTGTCGGATTTTTGCATCGATTGTTTTCCAGCGGAAGTTGGCACGGATGTTTTTTATTCATCCGCGCCCTTCCCAGGCTAGGGCAATCCTACCTTGCGGTAGTATCGCAAGGGGGAGCTGTAGTACCGCGCCTGCGGCAGTACCGCCCTCAGCCTCTGGGCTTCAGGCCTGCCCTTGTTTCTGCAGTCCCAGCGGTCGTACCGTAGTAGGTCGCGGTAGTACCGTGAGGCCGCGCGGTAGTACCGCTTGTCAGGAGCGGTAGTACCGCAGGCTGCGGGCTGGTTAAGTGGATAACGGTTGGATTTGGTTCTCCACTATATAAGGGGTGTCTTCTTCCTCTAGTTGACCACCTCTTCCAAGCCTAAGCTCCATTGTTGCTCCAAGCTCCATTTTCGCCCGATCTCACTCCCTAGCCAATCAAACTTGTTGATTTGCTCGGGAGTGGATGAGAAGGCCCTGATCTACACTTCCACCAAGAGAAATTGATTCCCCCCACTAATCCCTTGTGGATCTTGTTCCTCTTGGGTGTTTGAGCACCCTAGACGGTTGAGGTCACCGCGGAGCCATAGTCCATTGTTGTGAAGCTTCATGGTGTCGTTGGGAGCCTCCAATTAAGTTGTGGAGATTGCCCCAACCTTCTTTGTAAAGGTTCGGTCGCCGCCTCCAAGGGCACCAATAGTGGAATCACGACATCTCGCATTGTGTGAGGGCGTGAGGAGAATACGGTGGCCCTAGTGGCTTCTTGGGGAGCATTGTGCCTCCACACCGCTCCAACGGAGACGTACTTCCCCTCAAAGGGAAGGAACTTCGGTAACACATCCTCGTCTTCACCGGCTCCACTCTTGATTATCTCGTGCCTTTACTTGTGCAAGCTTATTTGTGATATATCTCTTGCTTGCTTGTGTGCTTGTTGTTGTTGCATCATATAGGTTGCTCACTTAGTTGCATATCTAGACAACCTACTTTGATGCAAAGTTTAAATTGGTAAAGACAAGCTAAAAGTTGTTAGTTGCTTATTCACCCCCCTCTAGTCAACTATATCGATCCTTTCAATGATGGAAAATGGACGTATCAACTCCCCCAAGCTTAGACCTCGCTTGTCCTCAAGCGAAAGCCGATAATAAAAAATATGTCCACATGTTTAGAGATAGAGGTGTCGATAAAATAAAATACGGACATGAGGGCATCATAATCATTCTTAGACAGCAATATATATATATATATATATATATATATATATATATATATATATATATATATATATATATATATATACACACATATATATACATATAGGGCAGAGCTATTCTGTTACTAGTAACAGAATAATATTGCCTCTTATAGGGCCCCGTCCCACCACCACCATCTCCCACGGGCGCCAAGGTCCCTGCCGCCGGTGCGCGCGCCACCGCCACCAACTCCCACAGCCGCCACGGCTCCGTCGCCAGGGCGCGCCCCGCCACAACCACCGCCGTTGGACGCCGTCGCCGTGCCCCCTGCACGCCAGCGCCTCCGAGACCTCGTCCGACATGACCGTTGCATCGCCTGAATTGCCAAGCGCCGCCCACCGCCTGACTTCTTTCCCTGACCACGGCCGGCCTCCTGCCCCGGGCAAACCCCTTCTCTTCCTTCCGGGCGCAACCGCGATCTCCTTCTCAGTTCAAAATGAGCTCTAGCCGCTGTCCAAGTCGGCTCTCCTGCTCGGATCCCTCGCCAGACCCGATCCAGCTCCGCCGGCTGCTATTGTTCTCTGTTTCTTCTCTGTGCATGTGCGTGGGTGATCCAAGGGGGTGGAGGAGGAGTCGGGAGCAAGGAGGGCATGGGGCGGATGGATCTGTCGGGCGCGTTCGTGCGGAGCTCGAGAAATGTGTCGCTGGCATCGCTGGTGAGGAGCGGGACTGGCGGCATCAGCGGGAGCGGGAGCAGCCGCGGGAGGGGTGGCGCCGGCGGGAGCCAGACAATGGTGCACCGGGTGCTCCGCGGCGTCATCACCTTCATCTTCGCCATCGGTACGGACGCTCTCCCCTCCCCTCCTCTGTTTTGCCTACACTGCCTCGAATCTGGATTTCTTCAGATATCTTCAATTGGTGAGATAATTTTATTGTGAAATACGTACACCCTAGCTTCAAGCTCCAGTTCATCCTGGCGAACTTCTAAGGGAAACAAGGGAGGATATTTCGATGATTTAGGCATGGGGGTTCCTGCTCATGTACGTACTGAGAGCAGGATCCGAGCGGCGCTCTCCAAATCTTAGCTCAAAGTTTCTGTTTCTGCTCCATTTCTCAATTCTTTGCTGGCAATCTTTTTTAAGGAGTTACAGATTCTTGAGTTGCAAAACCAAAGTTTGGTTTCCACTGCTGAAAAGCAAAGTTTTGGTTCTAGCGATTCATTCAAACCCTGAACAGAGTGTTTTCCCCTAAATTAAGAGTGTGATGTTTGTGCAATTTGGGTTGATCTGCTTCACGTACTGTGCAATCTTATTACTACTTTGTTTTTGAGAAACTCTATGCAGACCACAAAGACTCATGTTCTGAACATTTGACATGTGTATGTGTGTGTTCCTGTGCAAGTCGAATCCCATTCAGGTCCAACTCAATCACCTCTGCTTCACTGGTGAAAACAGCGCGACCCGAGGAACCATGGGGGGTCGAGGACGTCCAGCTCCGCAGTCCAACTCGGCGTGATTCACATCATGGATAGCCCCCATGTAGCAGCCCACTGTGTATTTTATCATCAGTTCGTAAAGAAAAGCTGAATCAGTGCAGTGTGCGTGTTAAAAAATATAAATCAGTTTAATATTGTATGGTAGTTCATTGTCCAGAAATTTTGTCATAGTTCCCGCTTTTCAGTCCATCTACTTCCCGGTCACAAGTCCAATTAGAAGAAATTCAAAATATGAAAAATAATATCCATTTTGTTCTGGTAATCATCTTCAACCAATTTGGTATGTTTCAGACTTGCATATGTTGACTAGTAGGGTAGATCTCCGTTGTATAAGAAGCTAGATGTTGATTTGCAATTATGTTGTGACAAAATTTTCAGTCATCTTGAGTCTGTTGCCTTTATCACTTCAAATCCTTTTTCTTGTTGGTCCAGTGCATGTCCCGCAATGAGCCAGGACAGGGAAGTTGTTGGACACTGCCGTCTTCACCAAGTGCTGCACATCCGTCCAAGTCGAGCACACACACAGGGAGAACACCAGCGCCTTTGCTTTGCACATTGCTTGGTCATGCATAATTGCTGATGGATGCAGCAAGTGTTTTATTACTTTGATCTTCTACAAGACTCAATTTTGTCTCAGTTTTCGTGGATGCTAGCCGGCAAGTGACATAATTTTGGTTGCCATTTCTCTATGTAGCAGATTCCATCTGCACAAAAAATGCTACTGCAAAATCTTCTATGTAAAATATGAATAAGGTTCAATTCACAAAAACATGTGGAAGTTCGCTTGGGAAATTCTGCAGCCTATTTGATTATGTCAGGATGTACAGTATGACGACTCTTTATTGTGTGCCTTCAGCACAATTTAAAATTACTCATTGACCGTATGTCTAATCGATTTTTTCTTTGTTTACAGAAAAACTAATATGTGAGGATTATCTCAGGTTTCTTTTTGAATTTGTAGCGTTACTGTACATGAACTTGTACATTACCTTGTTATCAATTTATGTGTATGTGTGTTGGTAACCACTGCTACTAGCTACTAGTTACCGATCTGACCGTTGTATTAGTGCAGCTGCTCTATGTAATTAGCCTCTTGTTGGGTGAATCTTGTACTATTTGCTAGCTTTGGCATTGTAAAAATACAACAAGTTCACAGCTAAAAAAGTGATAAGTTCAACACAGCGTAATAGATTAGTTTTTTGTTATGGATAGTACAGATGCACATTGTTGTGTAGTACATGTGTCCATTGATGTGTTCACCCCCCGCCTTGCGCAGCATCCTACCGACCGGACCAGCCGCCGACCGAATCCAGCCTCGCCCTTGAGCTTCTTCTTCCTCACCGAGACACACGACAGCCACCCCAGTTCGGGCGTAGTAAGTATCTCAGTATGAGTTAAAAACGGTTGTCCGTTCAGAATAAAAAAATGGCAGAAATTCAAATTGTAAAGTTCAAGCAAAAAAAGAAATCCCATGAAAATCCTGCTTTGTAAGTACCTCAGTACAAGTCGTAAGAACAACGTTGTCGAAAAAATGTTGAGTTCAAAAAAAAGGAACAAAACAAACACATTTTCTTTTTGAATAAAAATATTATTCAGTTCGATGATACAAACCATACAAGTACAGGGGCGACGATACAGTACACCGTTGAAAACTTACGAGAAAAATATTATCCAAAAAACAGAGCAAAGTCTAGTTAGTGAAAACACGCTTAGTACAAACCCATGCAATCATCAGTACAAGTACCCTTTTTCGGAACCATTCAAATTTACTCTACAAAAAATAGTTCAGTACAAACACACACATATATCAGTACGAGTGCTCTGTTTTTCAGACGGGAAAACAGCAGGATCCGTCTTGCCGTATTCAAAATTACTTTTAAACGGTTGCGAAGTAGAGAAAACGTTCAACATGACTAAGTTTCACATTTTCGATAGCTATCCAACGGTATATTATTTGCCATATTTCGACAAACTTTTTTAAAAAATCGCATTCAAAATCAATTTTGACCGTATTCAAATTCATTTTTAAACCGTAAGGAATTATAAAAACATTTCTATACGAAAAAGTTGCGCATTTTCCATAGCTTTCCAACACCGTATCATTTGTGTTAATCCGGCAAACCGTTTGCAAAAAATCACGAAAACATATTTCTCCCAGAATTTCGCCATTTTTCAAATTACTTTTAAATCATATAGAATTAGAAAAAACAATACATATATGGAAGATCCGGATTTTCACCAGCTTTCCAACGCCATCTTATTTGCTTAATTCCGACAAACCGTTTGAAAATTGAGTCCAATATACGATTCACGTTTTCGGTTTTGAAAAAAACGATTTTTTTCAAAACTGCTCTTAAACCATAATGATTTTGCAAAAACATTCAATATACTTGAAATATGGTTGTCAAGAGCTTTCCAACGATATATTACACACCCCGTTCCAACAAAAAAATTATAAAATGTTTTTGAACTAAAGAAGACGATCTTTTAAACACAACTGAAAGCATCTGTTCAACCGCTTCGGAAACATCAGTACAACCAACTGAAATCGTCAGTTCAAAAAGGGTAACAGAATAATATTCTGTTACGCGTAACAGAATATCCCAGATGTAGAACACACTTCCGCACTGCATGCTCAACGCAAGTGCACGTTATTGTTTGAACCAAGTGTGCTGCAACACTCAGGCGAGTGAACTTCTCGTCGCAAAAAAACTGCAAGCTCTGTTTTTTGGGTACCTTTTTTGCTCTAGTTTTTTAACCGTCTATCGAAACGAGGCGTGTAATATACCGTTGAAAAGCTATGAATTAGGCGCTACTTTGCTGTGTTAAACACTTTTCGAGATTCCTCACGGTTTAAGAGCAGTTTTGAAAATGATGCGGCGTGTGACGTGTGGCAGCGAGCTTTTTTCGCGTTTTTTCTAAACCGCTCGTCGGAATGAAGCAAATGATACATCGTTGAAAAGATATTGTCAAAGCACATCTTTTTCATAACTATTATTTTCTCTAATTTGTTACGGTAATTTAAGAGCAGTTTTGAATTTACTAAATCGCGGAACTCTGTTTTTCTAAAAAAAATTCAAATTTTCAGTACTGTTTTCGCTTTAGTTTTTGAACAGTTTGTCGAAACAAGGCATGCGATAAGCCGTTGGAAAGCTATGGACAAGGCGCAACTTTCATATGTTGAAATGTTTTTGAGATTCCTTACGGTTTTAAGTTAATTTTAAAAATCGTGCGGCGGATGAAAAGTGGCAGCGGCCTTTTTTGTAATTTTTTTCAAACCGCTCGGCGGAATGATGCAAATGATACATCGTCGGAAAGATATCGACGAGGCGCAACTTTTTCGTGTAGAACACACTCTTTAATTCCTTACGGTTTAAGAGCGGTTTTAAAATTACTAAAATGCGGATACTCTGTTTTTCGCGACACCAAAACCGACGTGTATACTGCATTAGACAGAAGGACGCACTGCTTCGGACAGAAACCGTACTGCACCAGACAGCCAAGCGAACTTCATGATTTGTCTTATCGGGCGTAAATTTTCTTAGATGAGCTTTTTTGTGAGTTTTTGTTATCATTTTTTATGAACGACAAAAGAACGCACTACTTCGAACGGAAAGCCGCACTGCATCAGATAGTCAAGCGAACTTCATGATTTTTTTGTCGGGCGTAAATTTTCTTAGATGAGCTTTTGTGAGTCTTTGTTGTCATTTTTTATGAAATACAGAAGAATGCACTACTTCAGACGAAAAACCGCACTGCATCAGAGAGTCAAGCGAACGTCATGATTTGTCTTGTCAGGCGTAAATTTTCTCAGATGAGCTTTTTGTTGTCATTTTTTTATGAAATACAGAAGAACGCACTGCTTCGGACGGAAAACCGTAATGATTTTCTTTTGTCGGGCGTAAATTTTCTTAGACGAGCTTTTGTGAGTTGTTGTCTTTTTTTTTTCATTTTTTTTATGAACAAGAGTGAACCGCAGGGACAAGGGCAAGTGAGCCACGACATGTATCGAAGTGAACCGCAATAATATCTTGTTGTTTCGCTAATTTTTTTGCACTTTGGGCACAAGTGAATAGCATCACTCTTAAAAGTGAACCACATCCGAGGTCCAAATAAATTGCAAATGTTAATGTAGTCGACTGAATTTTGAGACAGACGACGCACTTCATACAGAGGGGTAATGAGCTGCCACACAAAATGAGCGATGGGGGTGTACTACACACATACACACACCGCATTGCAAGCATACACAAAAGAAACTGCACGAGCATGATGCTTGTGGATTGTTGTCTCGAATTTCCTTCTTTTTTTCTAGTATACGAAAGTGAACTGATCCCACACAACAAAAGAACAAAAGTGAATTGAGATGCCAGGTGGGGACTTTTGCCATGTCGGCTCACCCCAAGTTCACCGCCTGCTGAGACGAACGGCAAAAAAAAAAAAAAAAGTGCAGTAGCATCGAACCGCATCATGCGTGCGCCCGAGCTGCATGGCCACCGACTGAACCACATCCCTCATGCTGCCATGTAGGTGGTGGCAGACGGTGGACGATGGATCTAGGGCGGGGGGGGGGGGGGGGGGGGGGGGGTGGAGCACAGGGGCCCGCTACCGCACTGCTCGCCTGCGAAGTGCAGACGCCAACACTCTGCACCGCCTGCCCATTAGAGAGGCCAATCTGCAGTGTTCGTCTCCCATGGCGACCGAAGAAGAGAAGATGAAGGCTCTATGGCCGAGCGAAGGAACTGATGGATCCGACGCGTCGCTGGAGGGAGGAACCGTCGGGGTCGATGGATCCGGCGCATGGCTCGAGGAGGAACCGCCGATGCAGCAGCACCAGAATTCACCGGACCATGTCGGAGAGGAGAGGGTGCGAGTGTCGCCGCCGGACTCTGAGGACGGCAGGAGCGGGGCCGGCTATGGGCCGCGAGGCACCGCCGCGAGAGATGGGGCGCCCGCATGCTCACACCGTGGGGCAGACGAGGAAGGGGGCAGGGGAGCAGGCGGTGGCGGTGGCGGTAGCCCTGCCGGGGAGGGTGGTGACGGTGGGGTAGGGAGGTGACGGGCGCCTAGCCGAACGGATCTGGTGCTGATGGTCACGCCCGGGGTGGTGGGGGAGATGGAGAGGTGCGAGGTGGGCGGGGCCTGGCGGTGGTGCCCAGATCCGCCGCCGGTAGTGCGCGGGGCAGCCTCGGATCCGATGTGTGAGAGCATGGGCGGCGCGGGAGGGGCCGTGGCCGCCATGGATTCGGCGTAGGGGAGAGTGGGGCAGCGCGAGAGGGACGGGGACGGTGCGAGGTGCGCTGGGGCGTGATGGCCGGAGGCGGGATTGATCCGGCGGGGCTTCGGCGCGCGGAGGAAGGTGGTAGGAGTGGGGATGGCTGGGTCGGGGTGGCTGGCTGGGTTGCCGGTTGCATCTGGGGCGGGAGGATGGAGGGACATGGGTCGTGGGGGTGTGGGGAGGAGAGGGAAGAAGGTGGGATGGGGTGGGCAGAGTGCAGTTTTTCGGGGTATATTAGCAGTGCGTAACTGTTAGCAGAATAACAAGGTTTTGGTGTGCAGAATAAGAGTATAGAGGGTGTTATCATAATAGACCCACCCTATATATATATATATATATATATATATATATATATATATATATTACGCGTATTATTCTGTTACCCTACTTGACTGACGGTTTCAGGCGGTTGTACTGATGATTTTCGAAGCAGTTGAACTGATGTCTTTAGTTCTGTTTAAGAGATCGTCTTCTTTAGTTCAAAATATTTTTGCAATTTTTTTGTCGGAACGGGTCATGTAATATATCGTTGGAAAGCTATTGACAGCACATTCAGTCAAAACTTCTGGTGAAATATTGGCATTGAATGGAACACAAATCTTCACATTCATGATATGATCTATGATGGCAAGATGAGGTATAAATTCCCATTCTTCATGGAGATTATGACTGTAGGCGGCTGGAGTATATGGAATCAGAGAAATGGGCTTATATTTGAAGATATACCATGCTCCATTGCATCATGCAAGTCTGCTTTTACCAACAGTTTCAAGCTCACCATGTTGAGAGCCAAACCTAGTCTGAAGGATGGAATGTCATCCTGGATAGATAACATTTGAATAATTTGTATGATTTTTTTTCTCTTCTTTATCACTCTGGTTGCTCTCCCAACAACCATTGTAATATGCACCTTTTCCCACTTATAATGAAAAATGACACACAGTAGGGTTTTTACCCTACTGTTTTATGGTAAAAAAAAGCTATTGACAACTATATTTCAAGTATATTGAACGTTTTTCCAAAATCATTATGGTTTAAGAGCAATTTTGAAAAAAAAACGTTTTTTTCAAAACCGAAAGCGCGAATCGTATTTTGGACTCCATTTTCAAATTGTTTGTCGGAATTGAGCAAATAAGATGGCGTTGGAAATCTGGTGAAAATGCGCATCTTCCATATATCTAATGTTTCTTCTAATTCTATACGATTTAAAAGTAATTTGAGAAACGGTGGAATTCTGGGCGAAACGTATTTTTGTGATTTTTGCAAATGATTTGTCGGATTTATGAAAATGATACAACGTTGGAAAGCTACGGAAAATGCACAACTTTTTTGTATTTAAATGTTTTTCTAATTCCTTACGGTTTAAAAACGAATTCTAATACGGTCAAATTTGATATAGAACACGATTTTTTTAAAAGTTTGTCAAAATGAGGCAAATAATATACGGTTGGAAAGATATCGAAAATACGAAACTTAGTCATATTGAACGTTTTCTCAAGTTCGCAACCATTGAAGAGTAATTTGGATTACGGTGAGACCCATCGTGTTATTTTTACGTCAGAAAAAACAGAGTACTTGTACTGACCTACGTGTGCGTTTGTCCTGACGTATTCTTCGGAGAGTAATTTTGAAAGGTTCTAGAAAAAGAGTACTTGAATTGATGTTTGCATGAGTTTGTACTAATCATGTTTTCAATAACTAGACTTTGTTCTATTTTGGGTAATATTTTTGCTCGTAAATTTTCAACGGTTTACTGTATCGTGGCCCCTGTACTTGCATGGTTTGTATCATCGAACTGAATGATATTTTATTCAAAAAGAAAATGTGTTTGTTTTGTTTCTTTTTTTGAACTCAACATTTTTTTTGACAACGATGGTCTGAACTTCTCTCATTCAACGACTTGTACTGAGGTACTTACTAAGCAGGATTTCCATGGGGTTTCTTTTTTTGCTTGAACTTTTACAGTTTGAACTTGTGTCATTTCTTTTATTCGGAACGGACCACCGTTTTTAAATCGTACTGAGGTACTTACTACGCCCGAACTGGGGTGGCTGTCGCGTGGCTTGGCGAGGAAGAAGACGAAGCTCGGGGGCGAGGCTGGATCCGACCGGCGGCTGGTCCGGCCGGTAGGATGCTGCGCAAGGCGGGGGGTGACAGGCGCAGGGTGGCGGGGCTCAGGGTGGCGGCGCACAGCGGAGGGGCTCGGGGTGGCGGCGCGGGGTGGGGATGGCGGTGCGCGACGACAGAGGGAGGCTGTGGCGCGAGGTGGGGGCAGGGGAAGACGGCGGCGCGAGCGGCTACTAGGGGAGGAAGGCGGTGGCGCGAGCGGTCCCCAGGGAAGTACGGTGACGACAAGATCCAGGGTGTGTGGGGCGGGGCAGGGAGGGGGCGGCGCACGGACGGGGAGGGGGGAGGAGGCGCGCCGGCGGGGAGGGAGGGGGCAGTGCGCTGTTAGGGAGGGGGAGGAGGCGCGTCGGCGGGGAGGGAGGGGGCGGTGCGCCGACGGAAAGGGGGAAGGATGCGCGTCGGCGGGGAGGGAGCGGGCGGCGCACTGGAGGAGGAGTTGGGGATCGGGAGGAAGGTGGGTGGGTTCGCGAGGTTCTGTCGACGTTGCTCCTATATAGGGCCGAGGGGTAACAGAATATTATTCTGTTACTAGTAACAGAATATTATTCTGTTACTAGTAACAGAATAGTCCAGCCCTATATATATATATTGTCATATGAACTCCCATGCTAAAGTAACAATTCATTCACATACTCAAGTATGAATCAAAAAATTCATTGAAAACTAACAAACTATAATTTCAGTCATTGAAGTCATTGCAATTTATTATAACATAGGAAAGAGTCAATATAAGAGCTTCTCAGCAAGTCCACATACTCAACCATCTTTTAGTCTTTTATAATTGCTAACACTCACGCGATATTTATGGTTATGAAGTTTTAGTTGGACACAGAGAAAGACAGGGGCTTATAGTTTTGCCTCCCAACGTTTTACCTCAAGGGTAATGTCAACAATAATAGTTCATGAAAACCCACATCGAATTAGCCATATATATCAGGATCCTTCCAACAATTGTGCTTGCCAAAGGGTAAAATGTAAAAAGGAAAGGTGAATGTCACCATGACTCTTTGCATGAAGTATAAGACAAGAATAAAAGATAGGCCCTTCGCAGAGGGAAGCAAAGGTTGTCATGTGCTTTTATGGTTGGATGCACGAAATCTTAATGCAAAAGAACGTCACTTTATATTGCCACTTGTGATATGGACCTTTATTATGCAGTATATCGCTTTTATTTCTTCCACATCACAAGATCGTATAAAGCTTATTTTCTCCACACTAATAAGTCATACATATTTAGAGGGCAATTCTTATTGCTTGCAACGATGACAACTTACTTGATGGATCTTACTCAATCCATAGGTAGATATGGTGGACTCTCATGGCAAAACTGGGTTTAGGGATATTTGGAAGCACAAGTAGTATCTCTACTTGGTGCAAAGAAATTGGCTAGCAAGAGAGGGAAAGGCAAGCACAACATGTTGGATGATCCATGATAATATAATTTATCTCAGATTTAAGAAAACATAACCCATTACGTTGTCTTCCTTGTCCAACGTCAACTCTTTAGCATATCATACTTTAATGAGTGCTCACAATTATAAAAGATGTCCAAGATATTATACTTACATGTGAAAACCTCTCTTTCTTTATTACTTCCTATTAATTGCAACGATGACCAAAACTATGTTTGTCAACTCTCAACAACTTTTATTCATCATACTCTTTATATGTGAGCTCATTACTCTCCATAAGACCCACATGATCTCTTTATATCTTTTTATTTCTTCTCTTTTATTTTATTCCCTCAAGATCATAGCAAAATAATTAAGCCCTTGACTCAACACTAATCTTTATTATATATAGCTCACGGACTCGATTACATAGGAAGATCATAAAGCAAAACTCACAACTAGATCATACTAAAACTCTATTCTACTAGATCAAGATATTATCAAAAGGATCGAACTAAGAAAAATGGTAAAGATAAAAGTGATGGTGATACGATACTGGGGCACCTCCCCCAAGCTTGGCAGATGCCAAGGGGAGTGCCCATACCCATGTGATTATATCTCTTTTGCCGGTGAAGGAGATGGAGTTGTTGATGATGTAGGCTTGTCGTCCCACTTCCAAGGCATAGGCTCACCATCATATAAGGATGATCGAGTCTCCGGGATCCTTAAATCTGCAGCCAAACTCATCCTCCTGAATCTATATTGATACTCACAGTTTTATTTTGCAGGTCATAGATCTGTGTTTGGAGGTGTTCGATTTTCTCATGAAGCTTGAAGATGGCCTCCCCAATGTCCTTGTCGTCCAGCTTGTGGTTGTTGGTGAACTCCGTGATCATTATGTGATTGGAGTCGAGTCCACGCTCCACCATCTCCTGACACTTGAAAACTTGTTGCTCCATTGCCTCAAGCCTTGTCTCCACGCTTCCGGTCCTCCTTGGTCCCTCAACATCACGGATGTGCAGCAACCCCTCACGCATCTCAATGGTTTGAGGATGTTGCAGCACTTCCGCGAGGTAGGGGTTGATGACCTTCTCGAAGAACTTGTCCTTAGGGGCACTTGGAGACGTCATGGTGATCTAGATTTGTCAGAAAAACAGCTCGAAACAAGAACAGAGGATATTTGCGTGGTACGGTGGTCAAAACGTTCGGGAGATTATATAATGAATTTTTACCGACCATAAGAAGTATCGTGCAAGAAAACGGAGTCCGGAGAGCACACGAGGTGCCCACGAGGCAGGGGGTGTGCCCAGGGGGTAGGGCGCGCCCTCCACCCTCGTGGAAGCCTCGTGTCCTTCCCGAACTACTTCTTATTTTCCTATTTTCTTAAATATTCCAAAATGGAGAAAAATTTCCATTAGAACTGTTTTGGAGTCGGTTTACTTACCGTACCACGTACCTATTCCTTTTCGGAGTCAGAAACGTATTGGAAAGTGTCTCTTATGTATTCCTCCGGGGTTACGGTTCCAATAACATTGGTTTCAACATTTATAGGATTACCTGAGATATATTGTTTGATTCTTTGACCGTTCACCACCTTCAGATTTCTGCCTTCGAAGTTGTTGATATTTATGGCACCGGTCCCATATAATCGAAGCCCCAAACATCAAATGGTTCAATAACGAGTGAATAATTCATAGGCATTTCTTGACGTCTACTAATATTACCAATTCTTTGACATTCATCACAAGATAAGACAAACTTACGGGCATCCTTGAAGAGAGTAGGCCAATAAAAACCGGATTGCAATACCTTATGTGAAGTTCTATCTCCATCATGGTGTCCTCCATAAGCTTCAGAGTGACACTTGCGTAGGATCTATTCCTATTCCTGCTCAGGTATACAACGTCTAATAACACCATCTACTCCTTCTTTATAAAGGTGTAGGTCATCCCAGAAGTAATGTCTTAAATCATAGAAAAACTTTTTCTTTTGCTGGTATGTGAAACTAGTTGGTATAAATTTAGCAACAATGTAATTAGCATAATCAGCATACCATGGAGCAGTGCGAGAAGCATTTATGACAGCTAATTGTTCATCAGGAAAGTTATCATTAATAGGCAGTGGGTCATCAAGAACATTCTCTAACCTAGACAAGTTGTCTGCAACGGGATTCTCAGCTCCCTTTCTATCAATAATATGCAAATCAAATTCTTATAGCAGGAGAACCCATCTAATCAGTCTAGGTTTAGCATCTTTCTTTTCCATAAGATATTTCATAGTAACATGATCAGTGTGAATAGTTACTTTAGAATCAACAATATAAGGTCTGAACTTATCACAAGCAAATACAACTGCTAAGAATTCCTTTTCAGTAGTAGCATAATTTCTCTGGGCATTGTCTAGAGTTTTACTTGCATATTGAGTAACATTTAATTTTTTATCAACTCTTTGTCCTAGAACAACACCTACATCATAGTTACTAGCATCACACATGATTTCAAAGGGTAAATTCCAATCAAGAGGCTGAACAATAGGTGCAAAAATCAAGGCTTTCTTAAGTATTTCAAATGCGTCTACACAATCATCATCAAAGACAAAAGGAATGTCTTTTTGTAATAGGTTAGTCAGAGGCTGGGAAATTTTTGAGAAGTCCTTAATGAACCTCCTATAAAAACCGGCATGACCAAGGAAACCTCTTATACCTTTGATGTCCTTGGGACACGACATCTTTTCAATAGCATCAAATTTAGCTTTGTCAACTTCAATACCTCTTTAAGAAATTTTATGCCCCAAGACAGTACCTTCATTAACCATAAAGTGGCACTTCTCCCAATTCAAGACAAGGTTAGTTTCTTCACATCTCTGCAAAATTCGATCAAGGTTGCTCAAGCAATCATCAAAAGAGGGATCCATAAACAGAGAAACCGTCCATGAAAACTTCACAAATCTTTTCACAGAAGTCAGAGAATATAGCTATCATGCATATTTGAAAGGTAGCATGTGCAATACATAAACCAAAAGGCATATGTCTATAAGCAAAGGTACGGAAAGGGCAAGTAAAAGTAGTATTTTCTTGATCATCAGCTGACACAGGTATTTGAGAGAAACCAGAGTAACCATGTAGAAAGCAAAAAATGTGTGTGTTTGCATTTGATCAATGAAAGGCAAAGGGTAATGATCTTTTTTAGTAGCTTTATTTAATTCGCGGAAATCAATCACCATCCTATAACCTGTAATAATTCTTTGCGGAATCAATTCATCTTTATCATTAGGAACGAAAGTAATACCTCCCTTGTTAGGGACACAATGGACAGGGCTTACCCACTGACTATCAGCAACGGGATAAATTATACCTGCTTCAAGGAGCTTTAATATTTCCTTTCTTACCACTTCTTTCATCTTAGGATTTAGCCGTCCTTGGTGATCAATAGCTGGTTTGGCGTCTTTCTCCAAATTTATTTTGTGTTGACATAGAGTGGGACTAATGCCCTTAAGATCATCAAGAGTATATCCAATAGCAGCATGGTGCTTCTTCAGAGTTTTCAATAATTTCTCTTCTTCATGCTCTAAAAGGTTAGCACTAATAATAACAGGATATATCTTCTTTTCATCAAGATAAGTATATTTAAGAGTATCAGGCAATGGTTTAAGCTCAAACACAGGATCACCCTTGGGTGGAGGAGGATCCCCTAGGATTTCAACAGGCAAGTTGTGTTTCAGAATAGGTCCCTGTTTAAAGAATACTTCATCTATTTCCCTTCTTTCATTCATATACGTATCATTTTCATGGTCTAGCAAATATTGTTCTAAAGGATAACTAGGAGGCACAACAATAGAAGCAAGACAAATAATTTCATCTTTACTAGGCAATTCCTCATCACGGGGTTGTCTACTAAATTTAGCAAAATTAAACTCATGAGACATATCACCCAAACCAATAGTAACAACATCCTTTTCGTACTCTATCCTAGCATTAACAGTGCTCAAGAAGGGTCTACCAAATATAATGGGACAAAAGCTATCTCGTGGGGAACCAAGAACAAGAAAATCAGCAGGATATTTAACCATCCCACACAAGACTTTAACATCTCTAACAATCCCAACCGGTGAAATAGTATCTCTATTGGCAAGTTTAATGGTAACATCGATATCTTCTATCTCAGCAGGTGCAATATCATGCATAATTTCTTCGTATAAGGAATGTGGTATTGCACTTGCACTAGCACCCATATCACATAAGCCATGATAACAATGATCTCCTATTTTAACGGAAATAACAGGCATGCCTACAGCCTGCCTTTGTTTATTTTTAGCATCAGGTCTAGCAATTCTAGCAGCTTCATTGCAGAAGTAAATAACATGCCCATCAATATTATCAGCCAAGAGATCTTTAACCCGTGACTCCCCCGATTCAATCATACACTAATCATGCACGCAAATGTGTACGATCAAGATCAGGGACTCACGGGAAGATATCACAACACAACTCTACAAATAAAATAAGTCATACAAGCATCATAATACAAGCCAGGGGCCTCGAGGGCTCGAATACAAGTGCTCGATCATAGACGAGTCGGCGGAAGCAACAATATCTGAGTACAGACATAAGTTAAACAAGTTTGCCTTAAGAAGGCTAGCACAAACTGGGATACAGATCGAATGAGGCGCAGGCCTCCTGCCTGGGATCCTCCTAGCTACTCTTTCTCGTCGTCAGCTGGCTGCACGTAGTAGTAGGCACCTCCAGTGTAGAAGGAATCGTCGTCGACGGTGGCGTCTGGATCCTGGGCTCCAACATCTGGTTGCGACATCAGAAGAAAGGAAAGGGGAAAAAGGGGAAGAAAGCAACCGTGAGTACACATCCAAAGTACTCGCAAGCAAGGAGGTACACTACATATGCATGGATATATGTGTAAAGGGCCATATCAGTGGACTGAACTGCAGAATGCCAGAATAAGAGGGGGATAGCTAGTCTTTTCGAAGACTACGCTTCTGGTCGCCTCCGTCCTGCATCATATAGAAGAGAGTAGACTGAAGTCCTCCAAGTAGCATCGCATAGCATAATCCTACCCGACGATCCCCTCCTCGATGCCCTGTTAGAGAGCGATCACCGGGTTGTATCTGGCACTTGGAAGGGTGTGTTTTATTAAGTATCCGGTTCTAGTTGTCATAAGGTCAAGGTACAACTCCGGGTCGTCCTTTTACCGAGGGACACGGCTATTCGAATAGATAAACTTCCCTGCAGGGGTGCACCACATAGCCCAACACGCTTGATCCCATTTGGCCGGACACACTTTTCTGGGTCATGCCCGGCCTCGGAAGATCAACACATCGCAGCCCCACCTAGGCACAACAGAGCGGTCAGCACGCCGGTCTAAACCTAAGCGCGCAGGGGTCTGGGCCCATCGCCTTGAGCACACCTGCACGTTGCGAACGCGGCCGGTGAGCAGACCTAGCAACCTCCAGTACAACGGAAGTCACGTTACGCGGTCCAACCCGGCGCGCGCCGCTCAGTCGCTGACGTCACGAAGTGCTTCGGCTGATACCACGACGTGGGGATACCCATAACTACTCCTGCATAGGTGGTTAGTGCGTATAGACCAAATGGCCAGACTCAGATCAAATACCCAGATCTCGTTAAGCGTGTTAAGTATCGCGAACGCCGACTAGGGCCAGGCCCACCTCTCTCCTAGGTGGTCTGAACCTGTCCTGTCGCTCCGCCACAAAGTAACAGTCGGGGGCCGTCGGGAACCCAGGCCCACCTCTACCGGGATGGAGCCACCTGCCCCTTCAGCCCCCATCTCCGAACAGTATCACAGGTAACAGTGTAAAGTATATAGTATATGCCCGCGATCACTTCCCGAAGTGATCACGGCCCAGTAATATAGCATGGCAGACGGACAAGAGTGTAGGGCCACTGATGGAACACTAGCATCCTATACTAAGCAGTAGGATTGCAGGTAAAGGTATCAACAGCAGTATCAAAGACAGGCTATGCATCAGGATAGGAATAACGAAAGCAGTAACATGCTACACTACTCTAATGCAAGCAATATAGAGGAGAGTAGGCGATATCTGGTGATCAAGGGGGGGGGCTTGCCTGGTTGCTCTGGCAAGAGAGAGGGGTCGTCAACTCCGTAGTCGAACGGGGCAGCAGCAGCGTCGGCCTCGGTGTCTAGCGAGAGAAGAGGGGGGAGAAACAATAAATATTTAAGCAAGCAGATGCATAGTGATGCATGACATGACAGGTAACGGTGTTAGAGGTGCCCTAACGCGGTATGCGGTGATACCGGTGAAGGGGGAAAACAACCGGAAAAGTATCCCCGGTGTTTCGCGTTTTCGGGCAAAGGAGCCGGAGGGGAAAAGTTGCGAGTTTGATATGTTAGGAATGTGTGGCGGACGAACGGGCTGCGTATCCAGGTTCGTCTCGTCGTTCTGAACAACTTTCATGTAGAAAGTATTTTCATCTGAGCTACGGTTTATTTTATATTAATTTTAAAAGATTTAGATCATTTTTAGGATTTATTTAATTATTTTAATGCAACATTATCCAGAACAGTGTTTGCTGACGTCAGCATGACATCAGCAGTCAACAGAGGTGTTGACTGGGTCGCTGACGTGTGGGTCCCACTGGTCATTGACTGTTTAGCCTAATTAGTGTTTAATTAAACCAACTAGTTAATTAGATTAATTAAACATGATTAATTAATTAATTAATTAATTAATAATTAATTTTATTAATGCATTTTTATTTTTGTTTATTAATTATTTTTTATTAGACATTCTGGGCGCGGGCCCCATTTGTCATAGGCCCATAGGGGCCTATCGGGTTCGGGAATGCGGGCGCCAGCCCGAACGAGCGTGTGCCCGATGGGGCAAGGCCACCGGGGTGCGGCGGCAGGCGTAGGCTGCAGCGGGGCTGCCGGCAGAGGCCGCGGGTCGCGCGCAGCGGGGCGACGTTGTTCGCGCGCGGTGGGAGCCGGTTGCTGGCTCGCGCGCGCTGGGCGGCAGTGAGCACCACGGGCGCAGCGGGGGGTGCGGTGGCGAGTAGCAGCAGGGGGAGCTGCAGCCGGAGGCGGGCGCGGGGAACGGCGACCACGGGCGTGCGGGCACGCACACAGCGCACAACCAAGGGAGTGCGGGCGCGCCGGGACAATGGCGGGGTGTGCGCGGCGACCATGGGCGGGGGCGCGATGGCCGGTTGCAGTGATGACGACGCGGGATGGTGCGGGTGCGGTTAGCTCGAGGGGGAAACGAGAGGGGGAGGACGAAGGATGGGGGCCTCACCGGGCCCTGTAGAGGTGCAAGAGTGTGCTTGGGGAGGGCCAGAGCTGCGGGGCGACGACGAGTCGGGGTCGGGTCGGCGACGGAGATGAGGAAGATGGGGTGGCGTCGCGGCGTCGGGGAGGCGGGTGCAGTCCGGTGGGGAGGAAGGGGACGCGGCGATGGCGGGGCAGCGTCAGGCGGCTTCGGGTCCTCGTGCGGCGGCGGTGGTTGACGACGGCGGGTGGCGATGGTGACGGCGAATGGGGCCGGGATCGCTCCCCATCCCGATCCAGATCGGGAACGAGAGGAGGGGGAGAGGCGAGCGAGTGGGGGAAGTGGGGGGGCTAGGTGGTTAGGGTTTCGGGTGGAGTGGGGGGATAAGGACGAGTGGGGTGGCCGGTTGGGCCAGCCATGCGGCCTGGTGGCCATCTGGGCCACGGCCCAGCAGGGAGGGGTTCCCTCTCTTTTTTTGTTTTGTTAGTTTCTGTTTTTATTCATTTGTATTTTCTTTTCTTTTATTTATTTACTTTTCTGTTTTCTTTTAATTTCTCATTTGTAGTAGTTTTATAAATTATAAAAGCAGTCACTAATTTAGTGTTAATAATTATGCTACTGTCCCATTAACTTAGGGGCAACTAAATAAACAGTTTATTATTTTATAAAATGCAAAAGACATTTATTTCATTGTTTTACCTACTGTTTTAGTTATTCAAATGCATCTAAACTTTCTATAAGAATGTGATGTCTTCACCTCAATTAGTTAGGGATTATTTGCCACATGATGAACAATTTAGTTTTAAAGGTCGAAAACTTTTACTGTTTGCCTATATTTTAAATTTGAATTTGAATCGCTTTTGAACTAACTCAAGTTTATCAACAGTAACCGAGGTGACGTGGTATCCTTAGCAGAGGGTTACTGTAGCTTAATTACACGGGTGTCACATAACCATAGCAATTTTAGGTTCAACTTTAACTTGCTCAGGGGGTTTGTGTGTCCTAATATTACTTTCGTTGACTAGAGTTGAAGCTTTACCATGATCCTTTATTCTAACAGGGAAAGGTGGCTTCTCAATATAAGCAGCAGGAACAACAGGATCATCATAAGTGATAGTCTTTTCTTCAACTTTAATAGGAGCAAATACTTTTACCTCAGTGGGAGGATTATATTTAAACCACTTCTCCTATGAGAGATCAACATGGGTAGCAAAGGATTCACAGAAATAAGCTACCATCTCAGAGTCAAGTCCATATTTAGTGCTAAATTCACGGAAAACATCGATATCCATAAAAGATTTAACACAATCAAACTCAGGTGTTGTACCTGACTCCTTACCTTCGTTGAGGTCCCAATCTTCATAGTTGCGTTTAATTCTCTCCAATAAATCCCATTTGAATTCAATAGTCTTCATCATAAAAGATCCAGTACAACAAGTATCGAGCATGGAGCGATTATTGAGAGAAAGTCGAGCATAAAAATTTTGAATAATCATTTCTCTTGAGAGCTCATGATTGGGGCATGAATATAACATTGACTTAAGACTCCCCCAACCTTGAGCGATGCTTTCTCCTTCGCGAGGCCAAAAATTATATATATAATTATGATCACGATGAACAAGATGCATAGGATAAAACTTCTGACGAAATTCCAATTTCAATCGTTTGTAGTTCCATGATCCCATACCATGTCAATGCTTGTCCCTTCAAAGATAAAGGGAAGACCTTCTTCTTGATAACATCATCGGGCATACCTGCAAGCTTAAATAATCCACAAACTTCATTCACATATTAAGTGTAAATTGGGATGCAATGTTCCATCTCCTGCAAAAGGATTAGCTAGCAGTTTCTCTATCATACCCAAAGGAATTTCAAAGTAAACATTTTCAGTAGGTTCAGTAGGTTGAGGAGCAACTCTTTTCTCTACTGGTCGGGTTTAAGATACCCCGAACAAGCCCCACAAAGGATTATGTTCCATAGTAACAAGTGACAATAAATTTCAGCACACTATATAAAATTTTCCTTACCAAATTCCACCTACCAAAGGCGCTTCACTCCCCGGCAACGGCGCTAGAAAAGAGTCTTGATGACCCACAAGTGTAGGGGATCTATCATAGCCTTTTCGATAAGTAAGAGTGTCGAACCCAACGAGGAGAAGAAGGAAATGATAAGCAGTTTTCAATAAGGTATTCTCTGCAAGCACTGAAATTATCGGTAACAGATAGTTTTGTGATAAGGTAATTTGTAACGAGTACCAAGTAATAAAAGTAAATAAGGTACAACAAGATGGCCCAATCCTTTTTGTAGCAAAGTACATGCCTGTACAAACTCTTATATGAAGGAAAGCGCTCCCGAGGACACATGGGAATTATCGTCAAGCTAGTTTTCATCACGTTCATATGATTTACGTTCGGTACTTTGATAATTTGATATGTGGGTGGAACGGTGCTTGGGTACTTACCTTACTTTGACAAGCATCCCACTTATGATTAACCCCTATTGCAAGCATCCGCAACTACAATAGAAGTATTAAGGTAAACCTAACCATAGCATGAAACATATGGATCCAAATCAGCCCCTTACGAAGCAACGCATAAATTAGGGTTTAAGCTTCTGTCACTATAGCAACCCATCATCTACTTATTACCTCCCAATGCCTCCCTCTAGGCCCAAACAATGGCGAAGTGTCATGTAGTCGACGTTCACATGACACCACTAGAGGGATGTCAACATACATCTCATCAAAATATCGAACGAATACCAAATTCACATGACTACTTATAGCAATACTTCTCCCATGTCCTCAGGAACAAACATAACTACTCACAGAGCATATTCATGTTTATAATCAGAGGGGTATTAATATGCATAATGTATCTGAACATATGATCTTCCACCAAGTAAACAAACTAGCATAAACTACAAGCAGTAATCAACACTACTAGCAACCCATAGGTACCAATCTGAGGTTCTGATACAAAGATTGGATACAAGAGATGAACTAGGGTTTGAGATGAGATGTTGCTGGTCAAGATGTTGATGGATATTGACCCCCTCCCAATGAGAGGATCATTGGTGATGATGATGGTGATGATTTCCCCCTCCCGGAGGGAAGTTTCCCTGGCAGAACAGCTCTGCCGGAGCCCTAGATTGGTTCCGCCAAGGTTCCACCTCGTGGAGGCAGAGTTTCTTCCCGAAAGCTTGCTTATGATTTTTTCCCAGATGAAAGACCTCATATAGCAGAAGATGGGCACCGGAGGCCCTCCAGGGGGCCCACGAGGCAGGGGGCGCGCCCCCACCCTCGTGGCCAGGGTGTGGGCCCCCTCTGGTGGATTCCTTCGCCAATATTTTTTATTAATTCCAAAAATAACTTCCATGAAGTTTCAGGACTTTTGGATCTGTGCAGAATAGGTCTCGAATATTTGCTCCTTTTCCAGCCCAGAATTCCAGCTGCCGGCATTCTCCCTCTTCATGTAAACCTTGTAAAATAAGAGAGAATAGGCATAAGTATTGTGACATAACGAGTAATGACAGCCCATAATGCAATAAATATCGATATAAAATCATGATGCAAAATGGACGTACCAACTCCCCCAAGCTTAGACCTCGCTTGTCCTCAAGCGAAAGCCGACATCGAAAAATATGTCCACATGTTTGGAGATAGAGGTGTCGATAAAATAAAATACGAACATGAGGGCATCATGATCATTCTTAGACAACAACACACACACACACACAGATATATATATATATATATATATATATATTGTCATATGATCTCCCATGCTAAAGTAATAATTCATTCACATACTCAAGTATGAATCAGAAACTTCATTGAAAACTAACAAACTATAATTTCAGTCATTGAAGCAATTGCAATTTATCATAACATAGGAAAGAGTCAATATAAGAGCTTCTCAGCAAGTCCACATACTCAACCATCTTTTAGGCTTTCATAATTGCTAACACTCACGTGATATTTATGGTTATGAAGTTTTAATCGGACACACAGAAAGACAGGAGCTTATAGTTTTGCCTCCCAATGTTTTACCTCAAGGGTAATGTCAACAATAATAGGTCATGAAAACCCACATCCAATTAGCCATATATATCAGGATCCTTCCAACACATTGTGCTTGCCAAAGGGTAAAAGGTAAAAAGGAAAGGTGAATATCACCATGACTCTTTGCATGAAGTATAAGACAAGAATAAAAGATAGACCCTTCGCAGAGGGAAGCAAAGGTTGTCATGTGCTTTTATGGTTGGATGCATGAATATCTTAATGCAAAAGAACATCACTTTATATAGCCACTTGTGATATGGACCTTTATTATGCAGTCCGTCGCTTTGATTTCTCCACATCACAAGATCGTATAAAGCTTATTTTCTCCACACTAATAAGTCACACATATTTAGAGGGAAATTCTTATTGCTTGCAACGATGACAACTTACTTGATGGATCTTACTCAATCCATAGGTAGATATGGTGGACTCTCATGGCAAAACTGGGTTTAGGGATATCTGGAAGCACAAGTAGTATCTCTACTTGGTGCAAAGAAATTGGTTAGCAAGAGAGGGAAAGGCAAGCTCAACATGTTGGATGGTCCATGACAATATAATTTATCTAGATGTAAGAAAACATACCCCATTACGTTGTCTTCCTTGTCCAACGTCAACTCTTTAGCATATCATACTTTAATGAGTGCTCACAATTATAAAAGATGTCCAAGATAGTATATTTATATGTGAAAATCTCTCTTTCTTTATTACTTCCTATTAATTGCAACGATGACACTTTTATTCATCATACTCTTTATATGTGAGCTCATTACTCTCCATAAGATCCATATGATCTCTTTATTTCTTTTTATTTCTTATCTTTTATTTTATTCCCTCAAGATCATAGCAAAATATTTAAGCCCTTGACTCAACACTAATCTTTATTATATATAGCTCACGGACTCGATTACATAGGAAGATCATAAAGCAAAACTCACAACTAAATCATACTAAAACTTTATTCTACTAGATCAAGATATTATAAAAAGGATCGAACTAAGAAAAACGGTAAAGATAAAAGTGATGGTGATACGATACTGGGGCACCTCCCCCAAGCTTGGCAGTTTCCAAGGGGAGTGCCCATACCCATGTGATTATATCTCTTTTGCCGGTGAAGGAGATGGAGTTGTTGATGATGTACGCTTGTCGTCCCTCTTCCAAGGCATAGGCTCACCATCATAGAAGGATGATCGAGTCTTCGGGATCCTTAAAATTGCAGCCAAACTCATCCTCTTGAATCTATATTCATACTCATAGTTTTGATTTTGCAGGTCATAGATCTGGGTTTGGAGGTGTTCGATTTTCTCATGAAGCTTGAAGATGGCCTCCCCAATGTCCTTAGCGTCCAGCTTGTGGTTGTTGGTGAACTCCATGATCATTATGTGATTGGAGTCGAGTTCATGCTCCACCATCTCCTGACACTTGAAAACTTGTTGCTACATTGCCTCGAGCCTTGTCTCCACGCTTCCGGTCCTCCTTGGTCCCTCAACATCGCGGATGTGCAGCAACCCCTCACACACCTCAATGGTTTGAGGATGTTGCAACACTTCTGCGAGGTAGGGGTTGATGACATTCTCGAAGAACTTGTCCTTAGGGGCACTTGGAGATGTCATGGTGATCTAGATTTGTCAAAAAAAAAACAGCCCGAAACAAGAACAGAGGATATTTGCATGGTACGGTGGTCAAAACCTTTGGGAGATTATATAATGATTTTTTACTGACCATAAGAAGTATCGTGCAAGAAAACGGAGTCCGGATAGCACAGGAGGTGCCCACGAGGCAGGGGGTGCGCCCAGGGGGGTAGGGCGCGCCCTCCACCCTTGTGGAAGCCTTGTGTCCTTCCCGGACTACTTCTTATTTTCCTATTTTCTTAAATATTCCAAAACAGAGAAAAATTGCCATTAGAACTGTTTTGGAGTCGATTTACTTACCGTACCACATACCTATTCCTTTTCGGAGTCTGTAACGTTCTGGAAAGTGTCTCTTATGTATTCCTCCGGGGTTGTGGTTTAAATAACATTGGTTTCAACATTTATAGGATTACCTGAGATATAATGTATGATTCTTTTACCGTTCACCACCTTCGGATTTGTGCCTTCGAAGTTGTTGATTTTTATGGCACCGGAATGATAGTCCTCCTCGATAATGTAAGGACCTTCCCATTTAGAGAGAAGTTTGCCTGCAAAAAATCTTAAACGAGAGTTGAATAGCAACACATAATCACCTACATTAAACTCACGCTTTTTGTATCCTTTTGTCATGCCATCTTTTAACTTTTTCTTTAAACAGTTTGGCATTCTCATAGGCCTGGGTTCTCCATTCATCAAGTGAGCTAATGTCAAATAACCTCTTCTCACCGGCAAGTTTGAAATCATAATTGAGCTCTTTGATGGCCCAATATGCCTTATGTTCTAATTCGAGAGGTAAGTGACATGCTTTTCCATAAACCATTTTATACGGAGACATACCCATAGGATTTTTATATGCAGTTCTATAAGCCCATAATGCATCATCAAGTTTCTTGGAACAATTCGTTCAAGATCTATTAAAAATCTTTTGCAAAATTAATTTGAGCTCTCTGTTACTCAATTCTACTTGACCACTAGACTGCGGGTGATATGGAGATGCAATTCAATGATTAACATCATACTTAGCAAGCATTTTACGAAAGGCACCATCAATAAAATGTGAACCACCATCAGTCATTAAATATCTAGGGACTCCAAACCTCGGAAAAATAACTTCTTTAAGCATCTTAATAGAGGTGTTATGATCAGCACTACTAGTTGGAATAGCTTCTACCCACTTAGTAACGTAATCAACAGCTACTAAAATATGTGTATACCCATTAGAGGAAGGAAACGGTCCCATATAATCGAAGCCCCAAACATCAAATGGTTCAATAACGAGTGAATAATTCATAGGCATTTCTTGACGTCTACTAATATTACCGATTATTTGACATTCATCACAAGATAAGACAAACTTACGGGCATCCTTGAAGAGAGTAGGCCAATAAAAACCGGATTGCAATACCTTATGTGCAGTTCTATCTCCAGCATGCTGTCCTCCATAAGCTTCGGAGTGACACTTGTGTAGGAGTTGTTCTTGTTCATGCTTAGGTATACAACGTCTAATACCACCATCTACTCCTTCTTTATAAAGGTGTGGGTCATCCCAGAAGTAATGTCTTAAATCATAGAAAAACTTTTTCTTTTGCTGGTATGTGAAACTAGGAGGTATAAATTTAGCAACAATGTAATTAGCATAATCAGCATACCATGGAGCAGTGCGAGAAGCATTTATGACAGCTAATTGTTCATCAGGAAGCTATCATCAATAGGTAGTGGGTCATCAAGAACATTCTCTAAGCTAGACAAGTTGTCTGCAACGGGATTCTCAGCTCCCTTTATATCAATAATATGCAAATCAAATTCTTGTAGCAGGATAACCCATATAATAAGTCTAGGTTTAGCATCTTTCTTTTCCATAAGATATTTAATAGCAACATGATCAGTGCGAATAGTTACTTTAGAATCAACAATATAAGGTCTCAACTTATCACAAGCAAATACAACTGCTAAGAATTCCTTTTCAGTAGTAGCATAATTTCTCTGGGCATTGTCTTGAGTTTTACTAGCATATTGAATAACATTTAATTTCTTATCAACTCTTTGTCCTAGAACAACACCTACAGCATAGTCACTAGCATCACACATGATTTCAAAGGGTAAATTCCAATCGGGTGGCTGAACAGTAGGTGCAGAAATCAAGGCTTTCTTAAGTATTTCAAATGCTTCTACACAATCATCACCAAAGACAAAAGGAATATATTTTTGTAATAGGTTAGTCAGAGGCTGGGAAATTTTTGAGAAGTCCTTCATGAACCTCCTATAAAAACCGGCATGACCAATGAAACTTCTTATACCTTTGATGTCCTTGGGACACGACATCTTTTCAATAGCATCAACTTTATCTTTGTCAACTTCAATACCTCTTCAGAAATTTATGCCCCAAGACAATACCTTCATTAACCATAAAGTGGCACTTCTCCCAATTCAAGACAAGGTTAGTTTCTTCACATCTCTGCAAAACTCGATCAAGCTTGCTCAAGCAATCATCAAAATAGGATCCATAAACAGAGAAATCATCCATGAAAACTTCACATATCTTTTCACAAAAGTCAGAGAATATAGCCATCATGCATCTTTGAAAGGCAGCAGGTGCATTACATAAACCAAAAGGCATACGTCTATAAGCAAAGGTACCAAAAGGGCAAGTGAAAGTAGTCTTTTCTTGATAATCAGCTGACACAGGTATTTGAGAGAAACCAGAGTAACCATCTAGAAAGAAAAAATGTGTATGTTTGGATAATCTTTCTAGCATTTGATCAATGAAAGGTAAAGGGTAATGATCTTTTTTAGTAGCTTTACTTAATTTGCAGAAATCAATCACCATCCTATAACCTGTAATAATTCTTTGTGGAATCAATTCATCTTTATCATTAGGAATGACAGTAATACCTCCCTTCTTAGGGACACAATGGATGGCCTTACTGAGGGAATCCTGGACTAAGGGGTCCTCGGGCGTCCGGCCTGTTAGCGGGGCCGGACTGATGGGCTGTGAAGACATGAAGGCCGAAGACTATACCCGTGTCTGGACTACTCCACTTAGCGTGGAAGGCAAGCTTGGTGACCGACTTATGAAGATTCTCTTTGATGTAACCGACTCCATGTAACCCTAGATCTCTCCGGTGTCTATATAAATCGGAGAGCGTAGTCCGGATAGGGGGAGACTCATTACCATATTCACATAGGCTAGACTTCTAGGGTTTAGCCATTACGATCTCGTGGTAGATCAACTCTTGTAACACTCATATTCATCAAGATCAATCAAGCAGGAAGTAGGGTATTACCTCCACAGAGAGGGCCCGAACCTAGGTAAACATAGTGTCCCCTGTCTCCTGTTACCATCGGTCCTAGACGCACCGTTCGAGACCCCCTACCCGAGATCCGCCGGTTTTGACACCGACACTGGTGCTTTCATTGAGAGTTCCACTGTGTCGTCGGCAAAGGACTCGATGGCCCCTTCAATCGTCAATAGTGATGTTGTCCAGGGAGAAACCTTCCTCCCCGGATAGATCTTCATATTCGGCGACTTCGTACTGCGGGCCAACTCGCTCGGCCACCTAGAGCAGATCGATAGCTACGCCCCTGGCCATCAGGTCAGATTCTGAAGCTTGAACTACGTCGCGGACATCCAAGGAGACTTGATCTTCAACGGATTCGATACCGCGGCCACCGCTCCCCTTCGCCCCGATGAGCATGGCCTAAACCTGCCATCGGGCCCCATCCAGGAGATAGTTCCTGCAACAACTCCGGCCTTAGCTCTGGAGCAGATCAAGTCATCCGAAGATGGGAAACTCAACCACATCACGGAGGCTGCTGATCCTATGGCGTCGAAGCCGCACACAGATTTTGCTTCATATGATATCCGCATCAACGGAACCCCAGACTCGTCTCCGGCGACAAGTTCCGAACCCTGCGAGTCCGCGGCTACCGAACTCGATCGGTTATCGATCTTCAAGTTCAGCACTGCAAATGTCTTCCAACACTCGCCCATGGGTGATGTGCTAAACTCACTAAAATACCTATCCCTGGTAGGCGACTCGCCGCCGAACTATGTTCGGTTTGAACTTACGGCGGATGATGGAGAATTTTGCTTCCCACCCGCCACCCACTTCATAGCCACTGTCAAAAACCCAACCAACACGCTTCACCCCGCTCCGAAGACATCGACGGTATGGACGACGATGAAGGGCAAGGCCAGAGCTTACTATCCGCTAAATGCGGGACGACCACCTCCTGGTATGACGTGTGTATGGTAGACACACCCAACGACGATCTCGATGATGACAAGGAGGATCCAGTTGAGGATAAAACTCTGGGTATACAGTCCGAACACTGGCGCCCCCGGCGCCGCTCTCAGTCATGTCACTCAAGAGAAAAAAATACTAGCGCTGGAGATGATAACACTCCAGACATCGAAGACCCTGTTGAGCCAGGATCCGAATAGGAGGACCAGGAAAGCGGGCAAGACAGCCTTGATGAACTGGCCACATACGAAGACTCGGAGGAGAGTAATTATCTCCCACTCTCCCAGGAAGAGGAGAGCCTCGGCAACAAGGATTTTATCATGCCTGAGGAACCCCGCGAGCAGGAGCCCTTTAAACGCTGGCTCATAGACACTGCAAGGAGCCTAAGGAAGAAGCAGCTGCAGCTTCAAGCGAGCCAAGATTTGCTCAATGATAGATGGACCGAGGTCCTGGCCGCCGAAGAATACGGCCTTAGCGACCCAGACAAAAGCCACCCCAAGTGTAGGTGGCTCCCTCAATACGATGGCAAGGCGTTGGTGCCCGCACCACCATCGAATATTACGGTAGGCCGACCACAGTTCAGTCCGGATAAAACAACAACCCAAGCAGAGCACCACACCACCCCATTCGGCCGTCAACGCAAGAACAAAACAGCTCAGGGGAACACTCGTGACATCCAACAAGACCTATTCGGACACAACAAACCCGACCATGCCCGGTCCGAAAACCGTAAGTAGAGTCCGTTGGAGGTGCTTCACAGTGTGGCCCAACATAGAGGGGTTGCACACCCTCTCTGCTTCACTGACGAGGTAATGGAGCATGAATTCACAGGCAGGTTTAAACCCATTAACATTGAATCATACGATGGAACAACAGATCCCGCGGCATGGATTGAGGATTACCTCCTCCATATTCGCATGGCTCGCAGAGACGACCTTCATGCCATTAAATACCTACCCCTCAAGCTCAGAGGGCCAGCTCGGCACCGGCTAAACAGTTTTCCAGAAAATTCTATCCGCAACTAGGAAGATTTGGAAGAGGCCTTTCGAGACAACTTCCAGGGAACATATGACCGGCCACCAGATGCCGATGACTTGAGTCATATTGTCCAGCAGCCCGGCGAGTCAGCCAGAGAGCTCTGGACCAGGTTCTTAGTCAAAAAGAACTAAATTGTCGGTTGTCCGGATGTGGAAGCCCTTGCGGCCTTCAAACATAGCGTCCGGGATTAATGGCTAGCGCGTCACCTTGGCCAGGAAGGACCTAAATCCATGACAGCCCTTACCGCTCTAATGACTCGCTTTTGTGCGGGAGAAGACAACTGGCTCGCTTGTAAAAGCAACAACGCCAGCGACCGGGCACTTCCGAAATCCGAGACGGCAACGGCAAGCCACACGAACCGAACAAAACAGTCGCAACAATAATGAAAGATTATGCAACACAGTGGTCAACGCCGAACTTCACAATCTGAATCCCGGTCAACGGACGAAGCCATTAAAGGCAAACCAGGATGGACCATCCAGGATATTCGACCGACCTTGTCAGATTCATGGTCACCCTGATAAGCCAGCTAATCATACCAACAGAAACTGTTGGGTCTTCAAGTAGGCAGGCAAGCTTAACGCCGAGTACAAGGGGAGTAGGACACTAGGCGATAAAGACGACGGAGCGGCTCTCCAGCCGAACACCAGGGGCCAGAAGCAGTTTCCCTCTGAAGTTCGACCACTCCCGGAACGGAAATAGCAGTTCGGCTTCCGCCACCCACCTACTATAATGGCAAGATTTACACCACACGTACATCACTACACACTCAAGATACCATGGGCATCGGCGGAAGCACAATATGGACAACCCTTCAAGCATTCCCGTAACGTCTTATATTTGTTTTTCCTTATTTTTCTTTATTATCTCTTAAAAATAGGTGACCATCAGGACACCATCTACATCGGGTTCTATCGGAGTTCGGATCCGTGCACTCACCTAAGGGGCTACTTTCATGAACGATTCCCCCTCCCCAAGGACGGGCGGCGCAGACGTGCGACAGGAGGTCCAAAATATGTTTTTGTAGACCGCACTCTTTATTTTGAGCCTGTACTATGCCTTCTTCCCCCGTTCCCTACCCAGAGCATGTCAAATAGCTGGGTTGTGGTTTTTTACTCTTTATATATATTTATCATTGGCATATTGCTCTGCTCCCAGTAAACTTCATCCGAACTAATCTTCTATGGTCTTTCTACAATGAGTCCGGCCATAACGGCTGCCTTACAAGACGCACCTCGGCATAACCTGCCAGGGGCTCGGTATGGGAACAAATGAGTTGCTAGTAAAAGTCCGAACATCTCTAAAGTGTACTTCGGCGTCGCAAGTTTGGCCTTATATGCATCAGCTCCGAATAATTGTCTTGGGTTAATAGTTGGGTTGCCCGGCTCCTGTGCTTGCTACCCTATGTTCCGTTCTATCGGCTAGGGTAGTAAAGGGAGAACTACTGTGATTGTGCCCTGGCCTAGACCGGATGAGCAACTCAGTAGAGAAAGCCGAAAACTGACTGTCATGACCCGGCGAGAGCTGGTCAACCACTTGACGACTTATTCGAATCTTTAGTGATTCTCCGTGTCACATGAGGGATCTTTTTCAGATCAAAATATGTAAGGCACTATATTATAATGCGCCGTATACATACCAGGGGCTATGTCGTAGCCCCACCATAAAACTCCTATGGCTAAGTGAAGGTGTTAACGCCCTATAGTCCGATTGCCTGGTTCGCTGCATTATCACCTCCTTCACGGACCAAGACCTTGGATAAAGAGTGATTAAATGCTTTTCCGAACACCCCCGTACTTCCTATGAGGGGGCTGAAGCCGATGACTGGAAAATTTCAGACCACATTAAAACGGTCGCATAGGAGGAACACAAGCTATAGAGCAAAACATAAAAATAGATTAACTATAAAGTTGTCTATTACATCCATTATACACATCACTCGAACATTATGTCTTTCGAGCATTGACCCTCTATCAAGCGGGCGGCATCTAGGACGTCTTCAAAATAGTGCTCCGGCTCACAACGGTCCTTGCCCTTGGGTGGACTCCTCGCCGCAAAATCGATGGCCTTCATCTTTCCCCAGAACATTTTGACTCGGGCAAAGGCCATCCGTGCACCCTCAATGCACACCGATCGCTTCACATTGTCGATATGTTGCACCGCGTCAACAAGCCGCTGCACCAGGCCAAAATAACTACTCGGAACAGGCTCAGTCGGCCACAGCCGGACTATGACGTTCTTCATGGTAGCGCCGGATATCCTATGCAGCTCGGCCGACTGGGACATCTGTTCATTCAGCAGCAGGGGGTGCTTTGACACTCCGAATTGCGACCAGAAAAGCTTCTCCGTTGCACACCCCTCTTGTGCGTGGTAAAACCGTGCCGCATCGGAAGAACTCTTCGGTAAGTCCAAAAATTTGCCCGAAGAACTCCATACGTGGTTAAGCTGAGCATAGTTCGGATCACCGAACTTAGTCTGCAGCAAAAAAAGGGCTTGCCAGCCGCAATATCCCCAGCTTGCCCGGATCTCCTCACGGGCCGCTCTGGATTCAGACCGCGCTTCTCTCGCCTCTCGTAAGGCCTTGTCAAGTTCAGCCGTTTTGGCTTCATTTTCTTTCTCAAGAAGTTTACAGCGGCTAGCCGCATTCTCTAATCCGTGCGCCATGGTGGACATCTTCTCCTTGTCTTGACGCCGTGCAGCTTGTTTGGCTTTCAACTCAGCCGATGCCTTTTCGGCAGCCGCATTACTAAACCGGGCCTGCTTCTTAGCTCGGGCTAGCTCCGCCCGAAGGGCCTCCACGACGGCAGCACCATCTACATTCATGCACATTTAGAGTCTGGCTTAAAATACAAGCACGTTGGTGTAAGGAATGCTTGAAATATATACCTTGCGAGTCATCAAGACACCTGTTCATCAATGCAATGTCATCCTCTGCAATATCCAGCTTTCGCTGCAGTTCGACCACTTCTGTATTTCGGGTAGCCGTGGGAGGGGAGGCAGCCTGTATTCCATGTTAAATCAAGGTTAGTACCTGAGCATATCTTTTCGGTCCTCCGATCGCCTCCTTTGGAAGGCAATCTGAGTCTCAGGGGCTACTGCATATACAATAGGTGCATTCCTTCAATAAAATTCCATTGGCAAAATTACATCACAAACCTCAAAACCCCTTAGAAGTCTCGTGAAGGCCTCGTTCAACCCGCTCTTCACGGACATAAAATTTTCGACCATCGTAACCATCAAGGCACGGTGCTCCTCCAAAATGGACGCTTGTCGCAGCATGTCCGTCAGCGTTCCCGGCGCTCCTGGGTCTGCAGAAACCGCCGCCGGAGTATGGCATTCCTTTGAAGAAATCCGCCCACTCGCCTCTAGAATCGTCTCCGGCTGTAAACCGGATAATTCGGGGCCGTCATGCTTGATTCCCGAGCCCTGAGTGATAGAGGCACCACCTTCGGGTAACGCCTTCTTCGTTTCCTTCACTAGTCGATCGGGAGAAGCCCCCGGGACGACACCTCAAAACCATCCGCCCTGTTGGGCGAGGAGGCTGGAGAAGGCGTGTCACTCTCCATCTTCTCTGGAAGAAGGTATCCCGAGGAGGAAGACGATTGAGAAACACCAGGCATTAACCTACGAGGACGTACATATGTCGGAGGATTACTTCGGTAATAAGAAAGGAATGAGGTATGATTGAAGTACCCTGCTACACTCATGGTTTGGCCAGAGGTTTGTCCTCATCATAAAGCTCTACATCAACATCGCTTGCCCGGCCCAAGCCGCCCGATGACGGCGTTTTCCCTTTCTTGGAAGGTTTCCCCTCCTCATCTTCAGAAGCGGCCCTCTTCTTGCCATGGAGGGCTTGCCCTGCACCTTTTCCCTCGGACAAGAGGGTTTCAGTTTCCCCGAGCACAACGTCTAATTTATCCTTGGGGCGGAGGCCACCTCCGGCCTCCCTGTTCTCGCCCTCCTCTGCAGACACCTGGTACGGTGTCGGAGTCAGCATCCTCATTAGTAGGGTGTTCGCAGATTCTTTGGGAAGGGGCGCCGGATACCAGATCAACAACGCTTTCTTTATCCAGTCCTGTGTAGGGACGGATTGTTCAATATCTTGTCAAGCGATACTCGAATAGAGGGTATCGGAGATTGAATACTTACCAAAGTGTCCGGATGATTGCAGTCGAGGCCGACATCTTCGGTGGTGTCCGGCCATTGCTCTCGCTCCCCGAAATATAATTTCCACATTCCTTCGTGCGTGGTGCCGAAGAAGTGCTGAAGAGTCCGTGCCCTTCTGGATTAAACTCCCACATACGGAGAGACCGCCGCTGACATGGCAGGGTTCGGCGGACTAGCATTACTTGAACGACGTTCACCAGATCGATGCCCTTCTCGGTAAGGCTTCAGATGCGACTTTCCAAAGTCTGCACTTCATTAACGGATCCCCAGTCCAATCCCTTATTGATCCATGAAGCAAGCTGAACTGGAGGGATGGGTCAGAACGTAGGTATAGCTGCCCACCTGGAGCCACGCGGCTCGTTGATATAAAACTACCCCTGATGCCATAGGTCGGAGGACTCGGCGAAAGATCCTTCAAACCAAACCGCGCTGGCAAGATGGCCTATTACGACGCTACCGCACTCTGCCTACTCCTCCTCTGTCACCTGCGGCCTCACGTCAAAGGTCTTGAGCCACAAACCAAAGTGCAGATGAGTCCGGAGGAAGGCCTCACACGTGACGATAAATGTCGAGATGAGAAGAACAGAGTCCGGGGCCAGATCGTGAAAATCTAGCCCATAGTAGAGCATGAGCCCCCGGACGAAGGGGTTAAGTACGAACCCTAAACCGTGGAGGAAGTGGGACACAAATACTACCCTCTCGCCAGATTTGGTGGTGGGAATAACCTGCCCCTTTGCCGGAAGTAGATGAAGGATTTCTGGAGTCATATACCTCGCCATGCGGAGCATAGCAATATCCTCCTCCGAGACAGAAGAAGCCGCCCACCGGTCTAAACGGCTGGACCCGGACATGATTGGGGCTGGTGGTGATTGGAACCCGAGGGCTAGAACTCGAGGTGGCTAGGGCTGAGGAAGAAGCAAGCACAGAAGAAAAAGACAAGTATGGGTCCCTATATAAAGACCCGGAATATTGAGCGTCTCCTCTTGGGTCTCGAAACTTACCTATCCCCAAAGAGTCGTACCCAGGGGACGGTTGGGTTACCCACGCCTGCATTATTGAAAATCCCGTAAATAAGGGGACACGATCTCTGCCTTGACAGGACGTGCCAGTAAAACTGTGTCTCGAGACGTAGGGCGACGTGCTAGCCTACAGTTGGAAATAATAGCGGGGCAGGCATAATATGATGTCATAAATAGTTATCAGCAAGTTGGACTCGTGGAATATTTTACTCTCTGCAGCTATATGCACAGGTCCGGACATACTTACTACATCCGAAGACTATTCCAGACTTCGGAAGGAGGGAACCCGCCTTGCAATGCCGAAGACAAATCTGCGCACCGGACTCATCAACATTGAAGCCAGGTTCAGGGGCTACTGAGGGAGTCCTGGACTAAGGGGTCCTCGGGCATCCGGCCTGTTAGCCATGGGCCGGACTGATGGGCTGTGAGGACATGAAGGCCGAAGACTATACCCGTGTCTGGACTACTCCACTTAGCGTGGAAGGCAAGCTTGGCGATCGACTATGAAGATCCCCTTTGATGTAACCGACTCCATGTAACCCTAGATCTCTCCGGTGTCTATATAAACCGGAGAGCGTAGTCCGGATAGGGGGAGACTCATTACCATATTAACATAGGCTAGACTTCTAGGGTTTAGCCATTACGATCTCGTGGTAGATCAACTCTTGTAACACTCATATTTATCAGGACCAATCAAGCAGGAAGTAGGGTATATTACCTCCATAGAGAGGGCCCGAACCTGGGTAAACATCGTGTCCCCCGTCTCCTGTTACCATCGATCCTAGACGCACAGTTCGGGACCCCCTACCCGATATCCACCGGTTTTGACACCGACACTTACCCACTGACTATCAGCAACGGGATAAATTATACCTGCTTCAAGGAGCTTTAGTATTTCCTTTCTTACCACTTCTTTCATCTTAGGATTTAGCCGTCGTTGGTGACAATAAGTGTTTTGGCGTCTTTCTCCAAATTTATTTTGTGTTGACATAGAGTGGGACTAATGCCCTTAAGATAATCAAGAGTATATCCAATACCAGCACGGTGCTTCTTCAGAGTTTTCAATAATTTCTCTTCTTGATGCTCTGAAAAGGTTAGCACTAATAATAACAGGATATATCTTCTTTTCATCAAGATAATCATATTTAAGAGTATCAGGCAATGGTTTAAGCTCAAACACGGGATCACCCTTGGGTGGAGGAGGATCCCCTAGGATTTCAACAGGCAAGTTGAGTTTCAGAATAGGTCCCTGTTTAAATAATACTTCATCTATTTCCCTTCTTTCATTCATATATGTATCATTTTCATGGTCTAGCAAATATTGTTCTAAAGGATCACTAGGAGGCACGACAATAGAAGAAAGACCAATAATTTCATCTTTACTAGGCAATTCCTCATCACGGGGTTGTCTACTAAATTTAGCAAAATTAAACTCATGATACATATCACCCAAACCAATAGTAACAACATCCTTTTCGCAGTCTATCCTAGCATTAACAGTGTTCAAGAAGGGTCTACCAAATATAATGGGACAAAAGCTATCTTGTGGGGAACCAAGAACAAGAAAATCAGTAAGATATTTAACCTTCCCACACAAGACTTCAACATCTCTAACAATCCCAACCTGTGAAATAGTATCACTATTGGCAAGTTTAATGGTAACACCATATCTTCTATCTCAGCAGATGCAATATCATGCATAATTTCTTCGTATAAGGAATGATGTATTGCACTAGCACCCATATCACATAAGCCATCATAACAATGATCTCCTATTTTAACGGAAATAATAGGCATGCGTACAATAGGTCTATGTTTATTTTTAGCATCAGGTCTAGCAATTCTAGCAGCTTCATTGCAGAAGTAAATAACATGTCCATCAATATTATCGGCCAAGAGATCTTTAACCATAGCAATTTTAGGTTCAACTTTAACTTGCTCAGGGGGTTTGTGTGTCCTAATATTACTTTTGTTGACTACAGTTGAAGCTTTACCATGATCCTTTATTCTAACAGGGAAAGATGACTTCACAATATAAGCAGCAGGAACAACAAGATCATCATAAGTGATAGTCTTTTCTTCAACTTTAATAGGAGAAACTACTTTTACCTCAGTGGGAGGATTATATTTAAACCAATTCTCCTATGGGCGATCAACATGAGTAGCAAAGGATTCACAGAAAGAAGCTACTATCTCAGAGTCAAGTCCATATTTAGTGCTAAATTCACGAAAAACATCGGTATCCATAAAAGATTTAACACAATCAAACTTAGGTGTTATACCTGACTCCTTACCTTCGTCGAGGTCCCAATCTTCAGAGTTGCGTTTAATTCTTTCCAATAAATCCCATTTGAATTCAATAGTCTTCATCATAAAAGATCCAGAACAAGAAGTATCGAGCATGGAGCGATTATTGAGAGAAAGTCGAGCATAAAATATATGAATAATCATTTCTCTTGAGAGCTCATGATTTGCGCATGAATATAACATTGACTTAAGCCCCCAAGATTTAGTGATGCTTTCTCCTTCGTGAGGCCAAAAATTATATATATAATTACGATCACGATGAACAAGATGCATAGGATAAAACTTCTGATGAAATTCCAATTTTAGTCGTTTGTAATTCCATGATCCCATATCATCACATAGCCTATACCATGTCAATGCCTCTCCCTTCAAATATAAAGGGAAGACCTTCTTCTTGATAACATCGTCGGGCATACCTGCAAGCTTAAATAATCCACAAACTTCATCCACATAGATTAGGTGTAAATCGGGATGCAATGTTCCATCTCCTCCAATAGGATTAGCTAGCAGTTTCTCTATCATACCCGAAGGAATTTTAAAGTAAACATTTTCAGTAGGTTCAGTAGGTTGAGGAGCAACTCTTTGCTCTACTGGTCGGGGTGAAGATACCCCGAACAAGCCCCTCAAAGGATTATGTTCCATAGTAACAAGTGACAGTAAATTTCAGCACACTATATACATTTTTCCTTACCAAATTCCACCTACCAAAGGCGCTTCACTCCCCGACAACGTCGCCAGAAAAGAGTCTTGATGACCCACAAGTGTAGGGAATCTATCGTAGCCTTTTCGATAAGTAAGAGTGTCGAACCTAACGAGGAGCAGAAAGAAATGGTAAGCAATTTTCAGTAAGGTATTCTCTGCAAGCACTGAAAGTATCGGTAACAGATAGTTTTTTGATAAGGTAATTTGTAACGAGTACCAAGTAATAAAAGTAATAAGGTGCAGAAAGATGTCCCAATCCTTTTTCTAGCAAAGGACAAGCCTGTACAAACTCTTATATGAAGGAAAGCGCTCCTGAGGACACATGGCAATTATCGTCAAGCTAGTTTTCATCACGTTCATATGATTCGCGTTCGGTACTTTGATAATTTGATATGTGGGTGGAACGGTGCTTGGGTACTTCCCTTACTTGGACAAGCATCCCACTTATGATTAACCCCTATTGCAAGCATCGACAACTACAATAGAAGTATTAAGGTAAACCTAACCATAGCATGAAACATATGGATCCAAATCAGACCCTTACGAAGCAACGCAAAAACTAGGGTTTAAGCTTCTGTCACTCTAGCAACCCATCATCTACATATTACTTCCAATGCCTCCCTCTAGGCCCAAACAATGGAGAAGTGTCATGTAGTCGACGTTCACATGACACCACTAGAGGGATGACAACATACATCTCGTCAAAATATCGAACGAATACCAAATTCACATGACTACTTATAGCAAGACTTCTCCCATGTCCTCAGGAACAAACGTGACTACTCACAAAGCATATTCATGTTCATAATAAGAGGGGTATTAATATGCATAATGGATCTGAAAATATGATCTTCCACCAAGTAAACCAACTAGCATCAACTACAAGGAGTAATCAACACTACTAGCAACCCAGAGGTACCAATCTGAGTTTGGATACAAAGATTGGATACAAGAGATGAACTAGGGTTTGAGATGAGATGGTGCTGGTGAAGATGTTGATGGAGATTGACCCCCTCCCGATGAGAGGATCGTTGGTGATGATGATGGTGATGATTTCCCCCTCTCGGAGGGAAGTTACCCCGGCAGAACAGCTCTGCTGGAGCCCTAGATTGGTTCCGCCAAGGTTCCGCCTCATGGCGGCGGCGTTTCTTCCCGAAAGCTTGCTTATGATTTTTTCTCAGACGAAATACTTCATATAGCATAAGATGGGCACCGGAGGCCTGCCAGGGGGCCCACGAGGCAGGGGGCGCGTCTAGGGGGTAGGGCGTGCCCCCCACCCTTGTGGCCAGGGTGTGGGCCCCCTCTGGTGGATTCTTTCGCTAGTACTATTTATTAATTCCAAAAATAACTTCCATGAAGTTTCAGGACTTTTGGAGTTGTGCAGAATAGGTCTCTAATATTTGCTCCTTTTCCAGCCAGAATTCCAGCTATCGACATTCTCCCTCTTCATGTAAACCTTGTAAAATAAGAGAGAATAGGCATAAGTATTGTGACATAACGTGTAATGACAGCCCATAATGCAATAAATATCGATATAAAAGCATGATACAAAATGGATGTATCAATGCACAAGCAGTATTCCCGCTTAGTACAAGTGAAGGCTAGAAAGAGACTGGGAAGCGACCAGCTAAAGAGCGACAACAGCCATGAACATGCATTAAAATTAATCAACACTGAATGCAAGCATGAGTAGGATATAATTCACCATGAACATAAATATCGTGGAGGCTATGTTGATTTTGTTTCAATTACATGCGTGAACATGTGCCAAGTCAAGCCACTCGAATCATTCAAAGGAGGATACCACCCTATCATACAACATCACAACCATTTTAATAGCATGTTGGCACGCAAGGTAAACCATTATAAACTCCTAGCAAATTAAGCATGGCATGAGCAACTATAATCTCTAATTGTCATTGCAAACATGTTTCATTCATAATAGGCTGAATCAGGAACAATGAACTAATTATATTTATAAAAACAAGAGAGGTCGAGTTCATACCAGCTTTTCTCATCGCAATTAGTTCATCATATATCGTCATTATTGCCTTTCACTTGCACAACCGAATAGGGTGGATAATAATAATAGTGCATGTGCATTGGACTAAGCTGGAATCTGCAAGCATTCAATCCAAGGGAGAAGACAAGGTAATATGGGCTCTTTGTTAGATCAACAATAATGCATACGAGAGCCACTCAACATTTTCATTATGGTCTTCTCCTCTCGACCCCCAAGGAAAAGAAAGGAAATAAAACTATTTACACGGGAAAGCCCCCAACAAACAAAATAAGAACGAGAAATCTTTTTGGGTTTTCTTTTTAACTACTACTACTACAGGCATGGAAAGTAAACTAACTACAAGCTACAACTAATTTTTTTTGTTTTTCTTAAGGTTTTTCAAAGACACAAGAAGAAAGCTTAAAAAGAAAATAAACTAGCATGGATGGTACAATGAAAAAGTATGAGCACCGACAATTGGCATCACTACAAAAAAAATACACTTCCGTGATGATACGTGTTTGTCATAGTAGGTCGCGTTTTTTGTCATGCATGTACATCCATGACAAATTTATGACAGAATCAAGATAGTCATACCTGTGCTGTCATAGAAGTGTTCCATGACATTACCAAAATTATCATCACGAAAGTGTCCACTTCCATAACGATAAATCGCGCGTCACAGAAGTGCTTTCGTCAAGGGTGACCGACACGTGGCATCCACCATAACGGAACACCGTTAAGCTATCAGGTCGGGTTTTGGATCCAATAACCCGTTAACAGCCCCGACCAATGGGGATTTTCCACGTGTAAAATCATCGTTGGCTAGAGGAAACACGTGTCGGCTCATCGTTGGAACAGATGTCATCCACTCACTGGACGGAAGGCGCCTATGATACGTCGACACGTGGCACGACCCAACAGTGGCCCATTCCTGTGAAAAGGCCGGCCCGTTTGAATTGGTCAAAAGCTGGCGGGCCGGCCCATGGAAAGCCTGTTAACGGCCTGTTCGCATATAGCCCATTTACAGCCCGATAACCCAAGGCTTGTTACGCCCTATCCGAGTTAGGCCCAGTAGCGTCATCTGGGCCATCCAATATGATTCCACCCCGTTTTCACTTCCGGCCCATGTATAGCCCATGACGTCTTTCGACCCATATGAGGCCCTTTGTAACTCTTGGCCCATTAGCGTCCCGTGCTGAAACTGGCCCGTAATTATCAGTGTATTACTTTACACCCATTAATGGCCCGTTATGAAACTAGCCCGTAATGAAAACTGTATCACTTTATACCCATTAACGACTCGTTATTCCGTTGGGCCGTTTCCAGCCCAACTTAACTTTCGGCCTTCTGAGGGCCCATTTATTCTTGGGCTCATTTGCAGCATTCGGTTACTTACGGCCCCTTACTGTCATTTTCTGCTTGTGGGCCAAATTCAACTCGTCGTTACAGTCGGCCCATTTGTGGACCGTTAGTCTGTTGGGCCATTTTCATAGCATCACCAAATACGGCCTATTAATGGCCTGTTATGGTCAGCCCATAAAACGTACGATTTCCTTTGAAGGCCCGTCTATGGCCCATTAAAGGCCCGTAACAAGACCCATAAATGAGTCGGCGGCCCATGGATCCTACGAGATGTAGAAGGCCCATGGATCCTACGAGACGTAGAAGGCCCATGGATCCTATGAGACGTACAAGGCCCATGGATCCTACGAGACGTACAAGGCCCATGGATCCTACGAGACGTAGAAGGCCCATGGATCCGACAGCCTGTGAAGGGCCATGGTCAGGCGAGTTGGCCCCCGTTTGAACGATATAGCATATTCAAAGAATTGTCCTACTCAATACTATCACCTCTAAAAAGCATACACTATACAACAAAGAGATCAACGCATAGAAAGGTAGAATAATCCTACACTATACAATAAAGAAATTACACCCGATTATACCCACCGGGCATTATGGTTCGGCACAGGTGATAATAAAGCATACACAAATAGCAAATTACATACATTGGGAAAATACAGCTCATACATCATGGACGCGCATCAACTTAACTCCATTTGAACTATAATCTCTTCAGAAAATAGGATTGGCCGGATTCAGATAGCACAAATTTCAGTCTGCAAAATCTCCAATTCCTTCATGGTTACCTCAGTGTCTTGTTTCATTTTTTTTGACTCCTGCATCTAATACCTGCATGTCCAGTCTCAACTTGTTGATTATACGTTGAAAATCATGTGCACGTTGTCTTGCCACCTCTAGTTGATGCTCGAGAACATCAGCACATTCCAATTCCAATCGATAATCATTCGCTAACGGCTATGCCGTACTGCTCGCAGATCTTTGTGTTGATGTAACTTCATCCTGAAACATTTCTGTAAGTACACATGACTAGGGCAAAAATATAGTTACAACAGTGAAGCGAACAAGACACTATTTTGTACTACATGGCAAAACATGACTAACAATAATGTTACACGTCACTTTAAAAAAATGTTACACGTCATGAAGCATAAGCAGGTGATATTATAAAAATTATAAAAAAGATAGTCTATGCAGCCTGCATACAGAAATCCCTCTTAGCTCACCAGAGGAGCATGATGTTGGGGCCCAATAAAAAACACAGACAAGTTACAAATTTAGACAACACGTTGTGTATAAGTAAGCAAGCAGTTGGCCATTTTGTGCCTCAATTAAAGTCTTAGGGAGCATAATGAACAACATAGGGTTTCATACAAACATACTACAGTGGGCAAAACTATGCAATCATTAGCGTAGTATAAACTAGATTGTGAGCCTCATGCAGTAATAGTTGGTTAATAGACTTCAAAGCTTCAGGCACACTTCGGTAGAGTAACTAAATGGTAAGGCCTTTAATTATGTCAACTAATAGTGATACAAGTACCGAACATAAACCATGATTATTTGGGCATCTCATTAACTGAGGACAAATAAAGAAATTGAAAAGAGAAAATTAACTATGCCTGAAACAAACAAGGAATTGAACTGTTGAGTTGCATACAGTGACTTACCTTAGCAGGTTGAAGAGGCTCAGCGCAGCTCCTACTTCTCTTGCCAGGCTCCTTCCTAACATCTTGTACTTGGAAATCCTCAATCTTATCTTCATTGCACCCCCTCTGCAAGGTGACACAAACTAGTTACTCGTCTCCTTGGAAGATAAATATGCATACTTTCTAGTCTGTGAACACAAAAGGATGAGATTATAACAAAACAACACCACATAATGAAACATGCCGCATCTCTTGCACTTGCACCCAATGAAATGAGCATTTACTATGTCTAAACTATGTAAAAACTAGGCACACCTTCGAACTGGATCTCCAGGTACTCTTGGAGAGCCTACTGTAGTGTACAGCCAAACCTTTATGTCACCTATGCATTAAACAAGTGTAAGTGCATCTAGTGCCACCCCTAGTTGGTTTTGGAGTATTGACGACAAAGTTGGTTGAGGGACTAATGTGTTTGTGAGAATTGCAGGATAACATAGGTAGTGTCCCTCATTGATTCGGTTTACCTACCGGATATGACCCCTAAAAATGTATGAATACATTGATGACAATGGTGGTATGAGAAGACATTCATATTGAAGACTATGACATGAGAAGACATTGATTGAAGACTATGGAGCGCGAAGACTTAGTCGTTTTGTTGTTTCCTTTTCTTCTTTGTTGAGTCATAGGAACCACCATACTGTTAAGTGGGGTCCAAGTGAACAAAGTCAGGATGACTGAAGTGATGCTCAACCCAAGTCCTATGTCTTCGAGCAAAGACACTGAGAGCAAACCTTATCTAGAGCTGGATAAGTCAGCTTTGCTTGTAGCCCAAGTAAAGTTGCCGTGTGTGTTTGAAATCTGACCGTTGGAACACGTGTCAGTTCCTTAGTGACCCAGGGTCATTTCGGACATATCAGGTCGGGTTGCCTAGTGGCTATAAATAGCCCACCCCCTACACCATAAATTGGTGGCTGCTCAGAATTAGTACACGGCTTTTGTCGTTTGAGAGCAACCCACCTCGAAGCCTTTGAGAGAGAGAAATCCTTGCGAGGACAAAGCCCAAACACCCAGAGCCAAAGAGTGTTAGGCATCACTGAAGTCTTTCTGTCTGTGTGACCTGAAGACTTATTACACTTGAGGACTGTGAATCCTCCAGCCGGTTATGCGTCGCGTTCTGAGCATCCAAGAGTCATTGTGGATCGACGGTGAACGAAGTCTGTGAAGGTTTGGAAGTCTACCTTGAAGACTTACCAGAGTGATTGGGCGAGGATTGTGTGTCCTTAGCTCAAGGGGAATAAGGTGAAGACGAGGTCTTCTGAGTTGAATCTCAGCCTCCCTAACCAGACGTACAGTTGTCACAGCAACTGGAACTGGTCCAACAAATCCTGTGTCTTCAACAAGTGACTAGTTCTATCCTATCCCTACCTTTACTTAGAGTTTGTCTTCGTGAAGTCATTGCCTGTTGTTTTATCTGTTTGACTTCATTGCTTGACTACTATTGATGTTTGGCTTCATACTATCTTCCATCCTGATCCTTACTACCTAGCTGCTATTAGTCTTCGTACACTCACGTTATTGCACACTTGATTATGGCTTGCTTAGTGTAGTTTATCTTCCGCTGCATTTCAATAGGTTCATTTCTATAGTTTGTCTTCGAAACTTCCATGTTTTGAAGACTTCCATAAAAATCGCCTATTCACCCCCCTTCTAGTGATAACTAGCACTTTCAATTGGTATCAGAGCAAGGTACTCCCTTGTTCTGTGTGATTCGGTTTAACCACCTGGAGTTTTAGCTATGTCGACTGCAAGGATCCCCGTGTTCGATGGAACTGAATATCTCTACTCGAAGAATAAGATGCGCATGCATCTTGAAGCCATTGATGTCGACCTCGGGTATGTCGTCAAGAATGGTGTTCCCAAGACTGGTGAAGGTGTCACCCCTGCTGATGTCAAGAAGGTCATTCAACTGGACTCTACTGCCAAGAACATCATCTGTGGTCATCTGACCAAAGGACAGTATGGCCGCGCGAGTGCTCTGGAAACGTCGAAGCTAGTCTGGGACTGGCTGACCAAGGTCAATGAAGGCGTCTCAACCCAGAGAGATCAAAGGATTAGTGTTCTTCGCAACCTCTTCAATCGCTTCAAGAGAAACGACAATGAAAATGTCCAGCTCACATTTGAACGCCTCACTGACATCACAAAATGAGCTTCGTGCTCTCGGCGCCACTGAGATTACCAAGCATGAAATCGTCAAGACACTACTAAGATCACTTGACAGCTCCTTTGACACCCTTGCCCTCATGATACAAGAACGTCCTGACTTCAAGACACTCGATCCGTCTGGTATACTTGAGAGGCTCAACACACATGAGTTCCAGCTGTCTGAGAAAAGAGATATCTATGGTCCCAACTATGGCCGAACTCGCGCTTTGAAGTCAAAAGCTGTTTCCTCGTGTGAAGAAGAATCTGACTGCAGTTCTGATGATCCTGAAGACATTGGAAAGGAACTTGCTATGCTTGTGAAGAAGTTCCAGAAGTTCACTAAGAAGAAGGGCTACAGAAAGTCTTCACGATCTAGCTCAAGAAATGATGAAGCTTCCACTCATGACTACAAGAAGAGAACATGTCACAAGTGCAAGAAACCTGGACACTATATCTCTGAGTGTCCACTACGGGACAACGAGAAGAAGAAGAAGAAGAGCAAGGAATATGATTCTGATGACAAGAAGAAGAAGAGATCTTCAAAGTCTTCTTCCAAGTCCTCATCCAAGTCTTCATCTCATAAGAAGAGCTCATCTGGCAAGGCTCGTGCTTTTGTTGGCAAGGAGATGGATTCAGAGGAGGAGTCTGCTTCTGAGGAGGCGGAGGTGGAGTCCGAGGAGGAGTCCGACCCTGGCGTCGCAAGTCTGGCTCTAGCCACAACCTATGTTGCCAAGTCCATCTTCAACACTGAAGACAATGACTTCCACACCAACGCTGAAGCTGATGACAAGGACGACCCTGCTCCCACCTACTGCTTCATGGCACGTGGTGCCAAGGTAAAATCACGCGATGCTTACTTTCAAACATCTAGTGAAGATGACTCTGATTGTGAATCCAAACCCAGCTACAAAACACTTGCTAAAATTGCAACTGAACAACAAAAGGCTATGGAATATACTCAAAAACTGTTAGACAAAAGCGATGACCTGTTGGACGCGGAAATGACTCGTTCACAGTCCTTAGTTGAAGACATAAAAATCTTCATGCTAAGTACCAAGAACTTGAAAGTCGTCATGAAACGCTCTCAACCACTCATGAAAAGATCTCCTATGATTATCTTCAAAGGAAACAAGAGCTTGAGAAATTGGGAGCGGCTCATGAAGATCTTCAAAAGGAGAATGAGTCACTCCGCGCTCAACAGATCAGTCCCGCTCAGGATGGATTTGAACCACCATGTCTAAAATGTCTTGAGCGTGATAACGCTACCTCTGTTGCTGAATGTTCCACTGGTGCTACTGTTGCATTGTCTTCAACTACTAATGTGGTAACTAACCCCTCTGCGGAGGATAACACTACTATTGCTGATGAAAATGCTAGGTTGAAGACATTGCTTGAAACAGGGATGTATAAAAGTCTGAAAGGGCATCAAACACTTTGCGATGTCCTCAAAAAGCAGATTCTGAACCGAAACCCTAGGAAAGAGGGTGTTGGGTTCGAGAGGAAAATGAATGTTGATGGTTCCTACTGGAAGCCTGAGTAGTATCCCAAAACCACATGGGTTGCTGCAAAGGGACCTTCAGTGGATCCATCTACCTTATCTGGCTTTACCTATGCTAACCCTATTATCATTGATGAATCCTTTGATGCAAACTATAAACTGTTCAAGAATCAGAATGGTGAAGTGTTTGCCAGATATGTTGGTACGAACTGCAGGAATGGGCCACCTATGAAGAAGATCTGGGTTCCCAAAAGCTGTCTTGAGAATCTTCCAGTGAATGTCATCATGACACCACCTGGGAAGAAGACAAACCCCAGACCTAAGGCTTCATATGGTCCAAAGGCTTCATACAGACAGAGGACTCACCTGAGTCACCCTAACGCCAATGTTTTGCAGGGAAACCATACTCAGACTTATGAATATGAGCGTGTGTCTTCAAACCGCTGTGTTCGTAGAACTAAGATTTTTTCTGCTTATTCATATGAGTATCATTCATCTCCTGCAAGGCTATTTGCTAGGGCTCCAAAGCCCAAATTCTCAGATGTTGCACTTAGACTCACAGCTTCTAAGCCACCCCTAAAGATGTGGGTGGTTAAGAAGAATTAACTTTCTCTTGCAGGGAAAGGTCTCCAGCCAAAAACCAAAGGCATTTGATGCTATTGCTGGGGACCTAAAACATCTTGTAGGGTGCAAGATCAAATGCCCAAATGGTCTTACTATGTATTTTGTTCCTGAATCGTTTGCCATTCATCCTATCAGTCCTAATCTTGATCTGAGCTTCAATAATCCTCTTGCCCGTCAAATGTTTATGCTTCACAATGCTCTTGGTGAAGCTTATCCCCCTAACTGTACTGTAGGGTATGACACCTCGTGCTTCAGAATTGATTATGGACAGCGGATGCACTAATCATATGACTGGTGATCGAAGTCTTCTCATGGACTCAACTTTACGTCCATCTGATAAGAGTCACATCACATTTGCTGACACTGGTAAAAGCAAGGTATTGGGTCTAGGTAGAGTTGCAATCTCAAGGGATCAGCACATGGATAAAGTGATGCTTGTTGAATCCCTTGGCTTCAACTTAATGTCTGTCTCAATGCTTTGTGACTTAAACAAGATTGTGGTATTTGGAAAATATCGTTGCCTTGTACTTATGGAATCTGACAAATCTCTAGTCTTTGACGGGTACCGGAAAGATGATTTGTACATGGTAGATTTCTCAGCAGGACCACAGCTTGCCGTATGTCTTCTCACAAAAGCTTCAGAGTGCTGGCTATGGCATCAGAGGCTGGGGCATGCTGGCATGAGGAACTTACATACTCTCGCCAAGAAGAAGCATGTCATAGGCATCGAGGATGTCAAGTTCAAGAAGGATCATTTGCGCGGTGCCTGCGAAGCCGGAAAGATGACTAGGGCTAAGCATCCCTCGAAGACAATCATGACAACATCTCAACCCTTCGAGCTGCTACACATGGACTTATTTGGCCCTACTCACTACTCTACCCTCACAACAACTGATTATTCAAGATATATGTGGGTGCACATAATTCTCTTCAAGACTGAAGTGCAAGATGTCTTCAGACGCTTCGCCAACCGAGCCATGAACAATTTTGGCAACAAGATCAAGCATATCAGAAGTGACAACGGCACTGAATTCAAGAACATCGGACTTGATCTTTATCTGGATAAAATGGGAATCACTCATGAGTTCTCCGCTCCCTACACACCTCAGCAAAATGGCATCGTAGAGCGCAAGAACAGAACACTCATTGAGATGGCTCGAAGATGCTCGACGAATACAAGACACCAAGAAAGTTCTGGCCTGAAGGTATTGATACAACATGTCATGTCATCAATCGTGTTTACATCCATAAGCTTCTGAATAAAACATCCTATGAGCTCCTCACTGGCAAGAAGCCAAATGTCAGTTACTTCAGAGTATTTGGAGCTAGGTGCTGGATCAAGGATCCCCATCACAAGTCAAAATTTGCACCTAAAGCTCACGAAGGCTTCATGATTGGTTACGGAAAGGACTCGCACTCTTACAGAGTCCTCAACCTCTATCTCTACAAAATCGTTGAAATTGTGGACGCGCGGTTTGATGAAACCAATGGTTCACAAAGAGAGCTCCTGCCAAGTACACTAGACGAAGCTTCACCCAGTGAATCTATCAAGCTAATGGGAACTGGTGAATCATGCCTTCTGAAGCACAGCCTGAAGAGGAACTTATCATTTCTGCACCTAACCAACCTGAAGACAATTCTCAGCCTAAAGACAATCCTCCCAATGATGACAATGATCAGCAAAATCTTCGTGCAGTTCATCCTCGTGTTGCAAATGAAGTACAGATTGAGAAGATAATTGACAGTATCAATGCACCTGGTCCACTTACTTGCTCAAGAGCAACACAGTTAGCAAATTTCTGTGGGCACTTTTCTTTTGTGTCAATATCAGAACCCAAGAAAGTTGCTGAAGCCTTTATGGAACCTGAATGGATTTAAGCTATGCAAGAAGAGCTTCAACAGTTCAAGCTGAACAATGTTTGGGAACTTGTCAAGCGTCCTGACCATCACAAGCATCACATTATTGGCACAAAATGGATATATCGAAAAAAGCAAGATGAGCATGGTCAAGTCGTTAGAAACAAAGCACGTCTTGTGGCTCAAGGATATACTCAAGTTGAAGGAATTGACTTCGATGAAACATTTGCTCCTGTGGCTAGGCTTGAAGCTATTCACATACTGCTAGCCTATGCTAACCACCACAACATCTTGCTATATCAAATGGATGTAAAGAGTGCATTTCTCAATGGCAAGATTGAAGAAGAAGTATACGTTGCTCAACCACCTGGCTTTGAAGATCCAAAACATCCTGATATGGTGTACAAGCTAAACAAAGCACTATATGGCCTCAAACAAGCTCCTCGCGCTTGGTATGATACGATCAAAGACTTCCTGAAGAGCAAAGGCTTCAAACCTGGATCCCTCGATCCCACACTCTTCACGAAGACATATGATGGAGAACTGTTTGTGTGTCAAATCTACGTGGATGATATTATCTTCGGCTGCACCAATCAGAAATACAATGATGAGTTTGGATACATGATGCAAGAGCAATATCAGATGTCCATGATGGGTGAGCTGAAGTTCTTCCTTGGTCTTCAAATTCGTCAGCAAAGAAACGACATCTTCATATCTCAAGAAAAATACCTCAAAGATTGTCTGAAGAAGTTTGGAATGCAAGATTGCAAAGGTTACACGACGCCAATGCCAGCCAAACACCATCTAGGTCCCGACGACAATGGTAAAGAGTTTGATCAAAAGGTATACCGCTCCATGATTGGTTCTTTACTTTACCTATGTGCATCTAGGCCAGATATTATGCTTAGTGTTTGCATGTGTGCTCGATTCCAAGCGGCACCAAAGGAATCACATCGCTTAGCTGTGAAGCGAATTCTTCGATATTTGGCTTACACCCCAACACTAGGATTATGGTATCCAAAGGGATCAGAGTTTGATCTGGTTGGATTCTCGGATGCTGATTATGCTGGTGACAAGGTGGATCGCAAGTCTACATCAGGCACATGCCACTTTCTGGGATGATCACTTGTCTGTTGGTCTTCAAAGAAGCAGAATTGTGTATCACTCTCAACTTCTGAATCTGAATACATTGCTGCTGGATCTTACTGCGCTCAGCTTCTATGGATGAAGCAAACTCTCAAGGACTATGGCATCAATCTGAAACAAGTACCTCTCTTCTGCGACAACGAAAGTGCCATCAAGATTGCCAACAACCCAGTTCAGCACTCAAAGACAAAGCACATTGAAATTCGTCGTCACTTCCTCAGAGATCATGTCATGAAGAAAGATATTGATATCATTCACATCAACACTGAAGAGCAACTGGCAGATATCTTCACAAATCCCTTGGACGAGAAAAGGTTTTGCAAGTTACAGTGTGAGCTAAATATCTTGGAATCCTCAAATGTCCTATGATCAGGCACACATCCTAACACTTATGCATGTTGATGACTTAGATGTGCAACACACGAAGTAAACTATATCTTCAATCAATGAAGACTTACATTCTGAGTGTGAATACATTAACGTGGAATATGACTTCAGAGCACCATGATAATTGTGTGCTGTGTCTGGGTCTAATACTTCCTATACGGTGGGTAACGCCACCACCAAATTTTTCTGTTTGAAGTGTTTCACTCATGGCGTTACATTTGACATGTCTTCGCATTTGGTTTGTCTTCAAGTTCAATTTATCTTCATGATTATCTTCACTATGTTGATTTGATTGCTTTCTGTTATATGTATATTAGTGTTCTGTCCTCTACAACATTCACTTATAGCTATGTATTCCTTGTTGAATCTTTTGAACTAAGTGAATGTGATCGGGCCCTAATCTCTCTATGCTTACTATCTCAAACTCTATCTGTCCAAATCATATGCATTCTATTGAAACTGTCGAATGTCTTCTCTGCGTCCTTGTCAGCAGAAGACACAGAGACAAACATTAAGTCAATTTTAAATGCTCTATCCTTATTGCCCGAAATCAGGAGAAGCCGGAACGACCATCCGACAAACCTGGTGGGCATGGGAACGTGGGACAACTCTGAGTATGTTGCATGCTTGCCACGTGCCCCTCAGATGTGAACCGCCAGGGGCACCTGCGTAATTGCGCTGTGCCGCACACTTCCTTATAAATACATGTCCCCTGCGGTAAAGAAAACCTTCTTCCACCTCTCCACCTCGTCAAAACCCTAGCGCCACCGCTAGCTCTCGACGACGCCGGCGACGAAGCGCTTAGCTGCCGCGACTTCTCCGACGCCGTCCTCACGCCGGCCGCAGACAACGTCTTCTCCGCCTCCGCCGTAGGTGTCCTCCGTCGCCAAGTTAGGGCATGGTGGATTGAACTGCTCGGTCTCCTAATCTTCCCATCTAGCAGTTCCTCGCGTGGTAAATATAACTCTATTTTTACCGTCTTTTTGATCCTCAAAGATTCATCCTGTTTGCCAAAATAGGTTTCTGCCTATACAATGTTAGATCTATCCTGTCTGCATCTCATACTGCCTAGTATATTCACTTAAGCTTCACATCTAGTTAGATTCCTCACTTGTACTTATTCGCGGATTCGTACAAATCTAGAACCAACTCTCAACACATAAGTGAATGTCTTCGCATCATGAGGTCAATGTCTTCAAACTGATTTATCTTCAAAATCTTCTGAGAATGCATATGACCTCTTCCCCTTCCCTCGCATCTCTAATGCTGTCACAGGTACATGTCCGTGGGAGAATCCCTTGGTTCTCATAGTCTGCATTCGTTTGCAGAATTCTTACAACATCACATTAACTCTCCCGAAGCCAGTTCCTGTTTGTCCAGCAAGCGAAAGCCTTTGAAGCCTTTGAATGTGTTGAAGCCATTCAGTTTGAAGTACATGGCTGCAGAGAAATCAGTAAGGAAGGGTGGCAGACAGCGCCGTGGGGGAACATCAAGAGATTTGCCTAATGACCTCTCAGAGCTTTACAAGACAGATTCAGAAGAGGATTACAATCAGCGCAAGACCCGAATCCAATGGATTCGAAGATATTGGGCAGAACAGTGGTACAAATACAGATTCGTGACCCAGAAATATGTAGAGAAGAATGTCACACCCCTAGTTCTGGTATGACCTAGGCTAGCCCTTCATGTGTGCATCATGTTTAAATTCCATTTAAATTTGAAATGAGGATTTGTGAAACCCTCAGAATCATCTCTGGAAATGACCCAAATAAAAAGTGCTCCAAAAGGCCCAAGAAAATGCTCATGTTGCTCTCTGAAAATACTGGACAGAGATAAAAAATCAAACCAATATTTTTGGGAGCTCATAAGTATTTATTTTGGGCATTTGGAATTAATGCATAATTATTTGCATTGGATATATAAATGTTATATATATATATTATATGTCCAAAATTGTGCCATTAGTTGAGGAGCTCTGGAATAATACCATTAGCCCCTACAATAATTGGCATAATAAAATAAAATGGTTTAGTATTTTTATTCTCCCGTGCTCGCCCAGCACTGTGCGGCCTGGTCGGCCCAGTTGGCCAGCCCAGCCCACCTGTCCCGTCTCCCCTGTCGTCTTCTTCCTGCCAGGAGGACGGGCGCGTGCCCGACGCGCGCGCACCGCCGCGCCGCGCCACCTCCTCCCTCCCTGCCTGCCTGTCCCTCCGCCGATGCGTCTGGACGAGGCCACGCACCCCCCGAACCCTCTCACTCTCCCCAGACCTCTCCTCTCCTCTCCCTCGCTTTCTCGCTCACGCCCGAGCGCTGCCGTCGCCGCCGCTCGTCGTTGCCGTAGCCACCGCCTCCCCCTCGCCCTCTCTCCGTGTCTGCAAGCTCCGCACCGCCGTCTGCTACCTCCCCGTCGAGCCACGCGACGCGGGAAGCCCTGGAGCGCCGCCATCGCCATCGCCGCTCCGTCGTCTCCAGCGCGTCCCCGGCCACAACGAGCAGCCCTGCAAGTCCGCTGTGAGCCCTGCCGCCGAACCCCCTATCCCTTGCTCTTCCGGCGCCCTCTAGCCCTCTGCAGCCGTAGCCGTGCTCCGGCCGCCGCCGCGAGCCTCGCTCCGGCGAGCTCCGGCCTCCCCAGCTCCTCCCACCTACCCCACAAGATGCGGGAGAGCACGGGCTACGCCCCGGTGCTCCCAGCCGCCGCCCCCGTGGCCTGAATCGCGGACGCCGCCGCGTCTAGAGGTCGCCGCCGATGACCCTAGCTGGCCTGACGTGTGGGCCCGACCTACTAGAGACACTGACAGTGGGCCCCAGTGCCACTAATCCAAGTTGGATTAGAAATAACCCCCTGTTAACTAACCGAGTCACTGACGTGTGGACCCCACATGTCAGGTTTGACCTGGTCAGCGCCGTTGACCTACTGACGCAGGCATGACGTAGTGCTGACGCACTATTTGACTTTCTGGATTTAAAATAATTTAGAAATTCCAGAAAATGTTATAAACTTGAAAAAATCATAGAAAATAATCTATAGCTCAGAATGAAATAATTTATATATGAAAAATTATCAGAAAAATACAATCTTTCCATCTGTACCAGTTTCATGCATGACAAAAGAACTTATACCTGCGGTATAGGTGAAAACATATAAATGGCATATATAAGGACTTACTTTGGAAATGCATTTGAATCTTTGGTTCAAATGGACTTCAACCAAATGAACTCTAGCTGCATTAGCTCAAACAGCATCACATATTCATGCCATCATCATGCATCATATTGTTGCATATGCTTGTATTCTGATTGTCGACACCGTTCCTTCTCGATAGGTCCTGCTCCGGAGACCGATCCCGAGTACCTGTCTGAGGAGCAGTGCCTTCCTTGTTGATCTACCAGGCAAGCAAACCCCCTTGTTCATTCTGATATAATCCCACTCTCTCGCTCCTGCTCTCTTTTATTGCATTAGGACAACAGCGATTCAACTGCTACTTTATGCTGCGGTAGTTGAACCCATTCCTCTGCATGACCTGTCATTGCCACAGTAAATAGTTGAAACCCACTAGCATGTGTAGGAGTTGATTGAGCCATGTTGTGTTCCTAACATGCCATGCCTGCTATTGCTTAGAGTTGTGTCAGGTCTGATTCATTGGGAATGAATTGGAGTGTTACGATATGTTCTGGTGCTGAGAGTTAAGTGTGTGAACACGATTTAGTAAAGGTAGCGGTGAGAGGCCATGTAGGAGTACATGGTGGGTTGTCTCACTAGAACCGTCCTTAAGCACTGAGTTCCGTGTATGTTGTCCAATGACTAGCTACTACCACGCATTGGAATGCTTAAGTGCCCCTCTCGACTTATTAACCAACTTGATCTCTGTCCAGGAGTTGCAAATAGTTTCTGGTGTTTGTAGGTAGTGTTAGTAGTCTACCAAGTGGCACCCGGCCAGGTGGGCTTGGGACAGACTAGGCACAAGTGGCATGGTGTACCAAGCGTAGATCCATCCGGCGAGGTGGGCTTGGGAACCCTGCACACATTGTTTGGGGCCGTGAGAGACACCCCGGCCGGATCTCCTTGCGGATGGAACCCGAATAGGCGATAAACCTGGACTAGAGTCTTGTGTGGTTCGTTAGGTCGTGGCCGACTCCCTCGCCAGGCTTCCGCTTGAAGGTTGCCGAGATACATGACGTGTACATGGCGGTAAGTGGCGAGAGCGTGTGTGAAGAAGTACGCCGCTGCAGGGTTATCATGATCTATTCGAATAGCCGTGTCCTCGGTTATGGACTTCTTGAATGCTTAGGTGGTACATAGACAACTTGAAGTGGATACCCTAAAATGCTCAAGACAAGTGTGAGTGCTATGGATGGCTTCTCGTAGTGAGACGGGAATGAATCCATAGTAGTGTATTGATGTGGTGACTAGTGGACTCGTGTGCGCTGCTTCACCTCAAATAATTTTCTCGTAGTCGTAGTACAGGATAGCCACTGAGTCAAAGCTGGCTTGCTGCAACTAAGCCCCACATTACCTTCTTGATACTAATGCATGTATGATAGGATTTGATGTAAGTCTTGCTAAGTACCTTATACTCATGTTGCTTTATTTATGTTTTTGCAGCAGAGACTTCGGTCTAACAAGTATTTCCGCTTGGACTTCGACGAGTAGCTTGTTACCTCAGCTATGATCTTGTACCCTTGGGAGGGTCTTGTAGATAGTCAGGCTTCTCAGCCTTTTTCTTTTGTAGTTGTCTGTACTCAGACATGTAATGCTTCTGCTTGTTGCTTGTATGCTCCGAATGATGGGTCATGTGACCCTTGCTTGTATTTAATGCTATGTGGCTCTTCTGAGACTTTATCTATATGAGTTTGCATTATGTTGTGATGCCATGTTGTACAACACATACCTGCATGTTATGCGTACGTGTAACGTGTATTGCTATGTGTGGGATCTGACAATCTAGTTGTTTATCCTTGGCAGCCTATCATATGGGTAAATGTAGTCTAGTGCTTTCTGAGCGATAGTAGTCCGCTACAGCCCGGTTCACCGGAGTCCTGCTAGCCCAGCACTACTGCTCAGAACACTTGACTGGCCAGCATGTGTTTCACTTTGTTCTTGTGTCTGTCCCTTCGGGGAAATGTCACGCGGTGAGATCCGGAGTCCTGCCTAGCCTGCTACAGCCCGGGTTACCGGAGTCCTGTTAGCCCAGTGCTACAGCCCGGATTCACACGTTGATGACCGACATGCTCGATGTGATTCATGTATGCCTGTCCTCATGGGTTAGTGCCGCTTTGGATTCACGACTAGCCATGTCGGCCCGGGTTCTTGGTCATATGGATGCTAGCGACACTATCATATACGTGAGCCCAAAGGTGCAAACGGTCCCGGGCCAGGTAAGGTGGCACCCGTGGGAATACCGTGCATGAGGCCGCAAAGTGATATGATGTGTTACATGCTAGATCGGTGTGACTTAGGATCGGGGTCCCGACAGCTTTGGTATCAGAGCCTGACTGCCTGTAGGATTTCCAAGCCAACCTGGTCGAAGTTGAGTCTAGAAATTCTTTAGTTATGTAAGGGAATTGATTGTGGAAGGGAACATAAGGCTCTTTTACTCCTTTTACCTCATGCCCTTCTGATCTGAGTCATCCTATCTTTCCAACGGGGTTAAGGAACTAGGCTTCCTCTTCTGTCTATCAGGATCACGTGTTACTACTCCATAGTCTCTTAGGATTGGTTGATCAGAGTCATATCCCAGTTCAAGTACTTCCGGTGTAGCCTGTTTAGTAACATTTCAAAACCTTGAGTAATGATGTTGAGTATGGTGCTACCTCGTCTTTTGCAGAATGTCTCATTTTGAGCATTTTACTGCCGTTATGCTGCCGGAATTGTCCTAGGAGTTTGAGAGATACTAAATTTCCTTGTGCTACATGTTGCATTCTATAGTTGTTGTTGACCTCGTCCTTGGTTCCGCTTCTCAGGATGTCGTCAGTTAACTAAAGTTCTGTTGCTCGTTGCCTGAACCACGGAGATGGTGGGGATGAGGATCCTCCCGACCAGTCTTCGTTGGCAGAGTTCATGTTAGAGATGGAGAAGAACAAGCGAGAGTCTAACCGCTTGTTAACACGTATTGAGGAGAACACCTCCCATCAGCACAAAGAGTCAGCGACCATCTATGACTTCATTCGTCTAAAACCACCTACCTTCCATCATTCCATTGAACCACTCGATGAAGATGACTGGCTCCGTAGTATCACACACAAGCTGCGTTCTGCGAACATAGCTGAAAGTGACAAGGTCACTTATGCTGCATATCACCTGGAAGGTCCTGCTAGTCTCTGGTGGCAGAACTATGAGGCTATGCTTCCAGTTGGTCAGGTTCCTACCTGGAGAGATTTCACGGAGGCTTTTCGCGAGCATCACCTTCCGGAAGCCCTCATCGATCGCAAGAGAGAAGAGTTCTGTAGTTTCACCCAGGGTAAGATGGCTGTTGATGCTTACAGTAGAGAGTTTGAGAACCTCGCCCGCTATGCTACAGAAGAATTGTCCACGGACGCCAAGAAGCAGGGGCTAGGTTCCGGAAGGGTCTCAACCCCAAGCTGCGTCGTGATCTCCACTTGCACCATTGCAATACATTCCAGGCTCTTGTGAACAAGGCCATTAATGCGGAGACAGCTCAACTCACCTACGAGGAGTCTCGTAAGCACAACCGTGATTTGGGTTCTTCCTCCGGTTCTAGTTCTCAGAAGCGCCGGATTTGGATTCCGAACTCTGCCCTTCTACCCGGCTACACACCGATGCCATCTTATGTGGCGCCTCACCCAGTTCGGCCGTATGCTCCAACCAGGCCTATTCGTGGACCGGCTACCAATGCGGGTCCACGTCCTACCTCCAAGATTTGTTACAAGTGCGGAGAGCCAGGCCACATTGCCCGTATTTGCACTCAGACCAATGTTTCTCCACCCTAGCCCGAGAAGTTTGATGGCCGTGGAAGTAAGCCATCACGCGGGATGATCGGTGCCAAGTCAGCTCCCACTGAACATGGACGTGTGCATCATGTCTCAGCTAAAGACGCTCATGATGATCCAGATGTCGTTCTTGGTACACTCCTTGTAAACTATCATCCAGCATCGGTTCTATTCGATACTGGAGCGTCTCATTCCTTCATTTCTGAAAGTTATGCCCGCTTGCACGACATGTCATTTTGTGATATGCCCTCCCCACTACTTATTCAAACTCCTGGATCCAAATGGCAAACCTCTAAGATAAGTTATGGCAATGAAATACATGTTGACAGACTTGTATTTCTAGCTTCCTTGATATCTCTTAAGTCTTCAGATATTAACATCATCTTGGGTATGGACTGGATGAAAGCTCATTATGCCAAGATTGATTGTTACACCAGGTTTGTTCAGCTCACACACCCCTCTGGCAAGATAGTCACTGTCTCCACCAGAATGGCAAAGCGTCAACTTTATTCTCTTAATGCCAGCCCTCTTCTAGACCTTGAGGATATCCCGGTAGTCCGTGACTTTCCGGATGTCTTTCCAGAAGAACTGCCAGGTGTTCCACCTGATAGAGATGTAGAATTTGTCATAGATCTTCTCCCAGGAACCGCCCCAATTTCTAGGAGACCTTACAAGATGGCACCCTTAGAGCTAGCCGAGCTTAAGAAACATCTTGATGAGTCCTTGCAAAAGGGTTTCATCCGTCCTAGTTCTTCTCCTTGGTCTTGCCTCGTCCTCTTCGTCAAGAAGAAGGATGATACGGACCGAATGGTTGTAGATTATCGTCCCGTTAATTTGGTCACGATAAAGAACAAGTATCCGCTCCCCAGGATCAACGACATGTATGATCAGCTCGCTGGATCCTCAGTCTTTTCCAAGATGGATTTGAGGTTAGGCTACCACCAAATCAAGATCAGAAATGGGGACATTCCTAAGACGGCTTTTGTCACTCGTTATGGCCAGTACAAGTACACCGTCATGTCCTTCGGTCTAACCAATGCTCCAGCTACATTCTCTCGTTTGATGAACTCGATCTTCATGGAGTACTTAGATAAGTTTGTCATGGTTTACCTCGATGATATCCTTATTTACTCGAAGAACGAGGAAGAGCATGCCGAACATCTTAGACTTGTGTTAGAAAAACTCAGAGAGCATCGCCTTTATGCCAAGTTCTCCAAGTGCGAATTTTGGTTGCCGGAAGTGACCTACCCGGGCCACGTGATCTCTGGTAAGGGCATTGCTGTCAATCCCGAGAGAGTTCAGGCCGTTCTTGATTGGACTCCACCCGAAACAGTTAAACAAGTTAGGAGTTTCCTTGGTCTAGCCAGTTATTGTCGCCGCTTCGTTGAAAACTTCTCCAAAGTGGCCAAACCCCTCACGGAACTTCTCAAGAAAGATAAAAAGTTTGAGTGGTCCCCACAGTGTGAGCACAGTTTTCAGGAACTGAAAAGACGCCTGACTTCTGCTCCCATACTTGTGCCACCGGATTTCACTAAAGACTTTGTTATCTACTGCGACGCCTCACGACAGGGACTAGGTTGCATTCTTATGCAAGATCGTCATGTGATTGCCTATGCATCTCGATAGTTGCATCCACATGAGGAGAATTATCCTACACATGATCTAGAGCTTGCAGCCGTAGTCTATGCACTTAAGACATGGCGACATTACCTTCTCGGTAAACGTTGCGAGATATACACTGATCACCAGAGTCTCAAGTATATCCTCACCCAACCAGATTTGAACCTTAGGCAAAGACGTTGGTTGGAGTTGATCTCAGATTACGACTTAGGGATTACCTACACCCCAGGCAAGGGCAATGTCATGGCTGATGCACTAAGTCGTAAGTCCTATTGCAACAATCTTATGTTGCAGCAGGGCCAACCACTTCTCCATGAGGAATTCTGTAAGCTTAATCTTCACATTGCTCCTCACGGATTCCTTTCTACCTTGGTGGCGAAACCTACCCTTGAGGATCAGATCATCTCTGACCAGAAGTTTGATAGGGGTGTTATCCGCATCAAGAGAAACATTAAGAAGAGAGTTGGAGGATGTTTCTCTATGGATGATCAAGGTGTTGTTTTCTTTGAGAATCGCTTGGTGGTTCCCAAGAATCAACATCTACGACAACTGATTCTTAAGGAGGCGCATGAATCTCCTCTCATGATTCATCCCGGTAGCACTAAGATGTATCAGGACCTACGCCAGAGGTTCTGGTGGACTAGGATGAAGAGATAAATCGCTGAGTTCATTGCTAACTGTGACGTTTGTCGTTGCGTTAAGGCAGAACATCAGAGACCTGCCAGCACCCTTCAGCCTTTAGCCATTCCTGAGTGGAAATGGGATAAAGTTGGTACGGACTTCATCACCGGCTTTCCCAGGACCAAGAAAGGGAATAATGCTATCTTCGTAGTCATTGATCGTCTTTCCAAAGTGGCTCACTTCCTACCTGTTCGAGAGAATATCACTGCTAGTTAGCTCGCTGACTTATATATTTCTCGAATAGTTTAACTTCATGGTGTTCCACTAGAGATCAATTCAGACCGTGGTTGTCTTTTCACTTCTCATTTCTGGGAGTGTTTCCAAACTGCCATGGGCACCCATCTTTCCTTCAGTACCGCTTTCCACCCTCAATCAAGTGGTCAGGTGGAAAGGGTCAACCAAATCCTTGAAGACATGCTTAGAGCTTGCGTTATCTCATTCGGTATGGATTGGGAGAAGTGCCTTCCTTTCGCCGAGTTTGCTTATAACAATAGCTACCAATCCAGTCTCAAGAAAGCTCCTTTTGATATTCTGTATGGACGAAGATGTCGAACACCTTTGAACTGGTCAGAAACCGGTGAAAGACAATTCTTTGGACCGGACATGATCCAGGAGGCAGAAGAGCAAGTTCGCATCATTCGTGAGAATTTGAAAACAGCCCAATCTCGTCAAAAGAGCCAGTATGACCGTCGTCATAAGGAAGTGGCTTATGAAATTGGCGACAAGGCTTACCTTCGGGTTACCCCTTTGAAGGGTACCCACCGTTTCGGTATCAAGGGCAAGTTAGCTCCTCGTTACATTGGTCCTTTTCGCATTCTCGCTAAACGAGGAGAGGCTGCCTAACAGTTGGAACTACCGCCACACCTTTCTCGAGTACATGATGTCTTCCACGTCTCTCAACTCAGGCGTTGCTTCTCGGATCCCATCCGTGGAGTGGACCACGAAACGCTTGATCTCCAAGACGACCTCACATACCGAGAGTACCCTGTTCGCATTCTTGATCAAGCAGAGCGTGTTACTCGACGTCAGAACATCAAGTTTCTCAAAGTTCAGTGGTCTCATCATTCCGAGAGAGAAGCTACCTGGGAGCGTGAAGATCGTCTTCGACTGGAGTACCCCACTTTCTTTCCGCCAACTCCTGAATCTCGGGACGAGATTCTTTCGAGTGGGGGCGAGTTGTCACACCCCTAGTTCTGGTATGACCTAGGCTAGCCCTTCATGTGTGCATCATGTTTAAATTCCATTTAAATTTGAAATGAGGATTTGTGAAACCCTCAGAATTCATCTCTGGAAATGACCCAAATAAAAAGTGCTCCAAAAGGTCCAAGAAAATGCTCATGTTGCCCTCTGAAAATACTGGACAGAGATAAAAAATCAAACCAATATTTTTGGGAGCTCATAAGTATTTATTTTGGGCATTTGGAATTAATGCTTAATTATTTGCATTGGATATATAAATGTTATATGTATATATTATATGTCCGAATTTGTGCCATTTGTTGAGGAGCTCTGGAATAATACCATTAGCCCCTACAATAATTGGCATAATAAAATAAAATGGTTTAGTATTTTTATTAAATCAAAACAAATGTCAGAAAATAGAAAAGAAAACAAAAATGGAAAAAACTTACCTGCGGCCAGGTCCCGTGCTGGCCCAGCACTGTGCGGCCTGGCCGGCCCAGTTGGCCAGCCAAGCCCACCTGTCCCATCTCCCCTGTCGTCTTCCTCCTGCCAGGAGGATGGGCGCGTGCCCGACGCGCGCGCACCGCCGCGCCGCGCCACCTCCTCCCTCCCTGCCTGCCTGTCCCTCCGCCGATGCGTTTGGACGAGGCCACGCGCCCCCCGGACCCTCTCACTCTCCCCATACCTCTCCTCTCCTCTCCCTCGCTTTCTCGCTCACGCCCGAGCGCTGCCGTCGCCGCCGCTCGCCGTTGCCGTAGCCACCGCCTCCGCCTCGCCCTCTCTCCATGTCTGCAAGCTCCGCGCCGCCGTCTGCTACCTCCCCGTCGAGCCACGTGACGCAGGAAGCCCTGGAGCGCCGCCATCGCCATCGTCTTCGCCTCCGGCCGCCGTAGATCGCCATCGCTGCTCCGTCGTCTCCAGCGCGTCCCCGGCCACAACGAGCAGCCCTGCAAGTCCGCTGTGAGCCCCACCGTCGAACCTCCCTCTCCGCTGCTCTTCCGGCACCCTCTAGCCCTCTGCAGCCGTAGCCGTGCTCCGGCCGCCTCCGCGAGCCTCGCTCCAGCGAGCTCCGGCCTCCCCAACTCCTCCCACCTACCCCACTAGATGCGGGAGAGCACGGGCTACGCCCCGGTGCTCCCAGCCGCCGCCCACGTGGCCTGAATCGCGGCCGCCGCCGCGTCCAGAGGTCGCCGCCGACGACCCTAGCCGGCCTGACGTGTGGGCCCGACCTACCAGCTAATCACCACTTAGTTAACCTTGAGACACTGACAGTGGGCCCTAGCGCCACTAATCTAAGTTAGATTAGAAATAACCCCATGTTAACTAACCGAGTCACTGACGTGTGGACCCCACACGTCAGGTTTGACCTGGTCAGCGCCGTTGACCTGCTGACGCAGGCATGACACAGTGCTGACGCAGTATTTGACTTTCTGGATTTAAAATAATTTAGAAATTCCAGAAAATGTTATAAACTTGAAAAATCATAGAAAATAATCTATAGCTCAGAATGAAATAATTTATATATGAAAAATTATCAGAAAAATACAATCTTTCCATCTGTACCAATTTCATGCATGACAAAACAACTTATACCTGCGGTATAGGTGAAAACATATAAATGGCATATATAAGGACTTACTTTGGAAATGCATTTGAATCTTTGGTTCAAATGGACTTCAACCAAATGAACTCTAGCTGCATTAGCTCAAACAACATCACATATTCATGCCATCATCATGCATCATATTGTTGCATATGCTTGTATTCTGATTGTCAACACCGTTCCTTCTCGATAGGTCCTGCTCCGGAGACCGATCCCGAGTACCTGTCTGAGGAGCAGTGCCTTCCTTGTTGATCTACCAGGCAAGCAAACCCCCTTGTTCATTCCGATATAATCCCACTCTCTCGCTCCTGCTCTCTTTTATTGCATTAGGACAACAGCGATTCAACTGCTACTTTATGCTGCGGTACTTGAACCCATTCCTCTGCATGACTTGTCATTGCCACAGTAAATAGTTGAAACCCACTAGCATGTGTAGGAGTTGATTGAGCCATGTTGTGTTCCTAACATGCCATGCCTACTATTGCTTAGAGTTGTGTCAGGTCTGATTCATTGGGAATGAATTGGAGTGTTACGATATGTTCTGGTGCTGAGAGTTAAGTGTGTGAACACGATTTAGTAAAGGTAGCGGTGAGAGGCCATGTAGGAGTACATGGTGGGTTGTCTCACTAGAACCGTCCTTAAGCACTGAGTTCCGTGTATGTTGTCCAATGACTAGCTACTACCACGCATTGGAATGCTTAAGTGCCCCTCTCGACTTATTAACCAACTTGATCTCTGTCCAGGAGTTGCAAATAGTTTCTGGTGTTTGTAGGTAGTGTTGTTAGTAGTCTACCAAGTGGCACCCGGCCAGGTGGGCTTGGGACAGACTAGGCACAAGTGGCACGGTGTACCAAGCATAGATCCATCCGGCGAGGTGGGCTTGGGAACCCTGCACACATCGTTTGGGGCCGTGAGCGACACCCCGGCCGGATCTCCTTGCGGATGGAACCCGAATAGGCAATAAACCTGGACTAGAGTCTTGTGTGGTTAGTTAGGTCGTGGCTGACTCCCTCGCCAGGCTTCCGCTTGAAGGTTGCCGAGATACATGACGTGTACATGGCGGTAAGTGGCGAGAGCGTGTGTGAAGAAGTACACCTCTGCAGGGTTATCATGATCTATTCGAATAGCCGTGTCCTTGGTTATGGACTTCCTGGATGCTTACGTGGTACATAGACAACTTGAAGTGGATACCCTAAAATGCTCAAGACAAGTGTGAGTGCTATGGATGGCTTCTCGTAGTGAGACGTGAATGAATCCATAGTAGTGTATTGATGTGGTGACTAGTGGACTCGTGTGCGCTGCTTCACCTCAAATAAGTTTCTCGTAGTCGTAGTACAGGATAGCCACTGAGTCAAAGCTGGCTTGCTGCAACTAAACCCCACATTACCTTCTTGATACTAATGCATGTATGATAGGATCTGATGTAAGTCTTGTTGAGTACCTTGTACTCATGTTGCTTTATTTATGTTTTTGCAGCAGAGACTTCAGTCTTACAAGTATTTCCGCTTGGACTTTGATGAGTAGCTTGTTACCCCAGCTACGATCTTGTACCCTTGGGAGGGTCTTGTAGATAGTCAGGCTTCTCAGCCTTTTTCTTTTGTAGCTGTCTGTATTCAGACATGTAATGCTTCCGCTTGTTGCTTGTATGCTCTGAATGATGGGTCATGTGACCCTTGCTTGTATTTAATGCTATGTGGCTCTTATGAGCCTTTATCTATATGAGTTTGCGTTATGTTGTGATGCCATGTTGTACAGCACATACCTGCATGTTATGCGTACGTGTAACGTGTATTGCTATGTGTGGGATCCGACAATCTAGTTGTTTATCCTTGATAGCCTATCATATGGGGAAATGTAGTCTAGTGCTTTCTGAGCGATAGTAGTCCGCTACAGCCCGGTTCACCGGAGTCCTGCTAGCCCAACACTACTGCTCAGAACACTTGACTGGCCGGCATGTGTTTCACTTTGTTCCTGTGTCTGTCCCTTCGGGGAAATGTCACGCGGTGACATCCGGAGTCCTGCCTAGCCTGCTACAGCCCGGGTTACTGGAGTCCTGTTAGCCCAGTGCTACATCCCGGATTCACACATTGATGACCAACATGCTTGATGTGATTCATGTATGCCTGTCCTCATGGGTTAGTGCCGCTTTGGATTCCCGACTAGCCATGTCGGCCCGGGTTCTTGGTCATATGGATGCTAGCGACACTATCATATACGTGAGCCAAAAGGCGCAAACGGTCCCGGGCCAGGTAAGGTGGCACCCGTGGGAATACCGTGCGTGAGGCCGCAAAGTGATATGATGTGTTACATGCTAGATCGGTGTGACTTAGGATCGGGGTCCCGACAAAGAATGCCATCAAGCGACCATGGGGAGATATTTTGTACAGAAATCTTCCACCCAGGTCCAGAGCTGAAGCCATTGAGCAAGGCTTCTATCCTTGCATGGTCCGTGGGCCACAACCAGCTGATGCCGACCCATCATCTTTACTATGGTGTCGCGAAGACAATCTGTTCAAACGCAATTATCAGTTTGCAAAAGCCTCAGCAAAGAAGAACAAAGATTCTTTGGGGTTAGACTTCAATCCTGGTCCTCCTGCTCCCCGTGCTGATGGCACACGCGATGCAGAACCAAATATCATTGGACCCTTCTACAACCTTGATGGCCTCATCACCCACATCTCTGTTCAAGGTGCCAAAGTGGATCACTCTGATGATGATGCTGACAAAGATGAAGCACCACCTGCCCCAAAACCGCAGAAGCAGAAAAAGACTAAAGCTTCAAGGTCAGCTGCTCCACCTAAAGTGTGACGTGTGAAGCCACTGGCCACTGCACCTCCTGAAGACAGTGTGCAGTCTGAAGATCTATCCCGTATCTCCAAGAAGACGGAGAAGAAAAAGAAAATCGTCAAGAACACTGATCAGACATTGACTCCTGCTGCCATTCTGCGAGAAGAGCCCATTGATCTATCGAGCGATGATGATCTTGCAGATGACGCTCTTGAGCAACTGATCAAGAGCAAGGAAGAAGCAGAGATCTTCAAAGATTTGCCTCTCTTTGATGTGGCAATCATCCACAACTTCATTGATGAATGGTTTGACACTCCCAACCTCAGCTTTGAAGATTTGCAACTTCCCATTGGTCTCAGCGTCTCCTTCAATGACGCCATTGCTTCTGAGCTAGCTCTTGCTCAGTGCATCGTTGAACTGAAGCACAAGATTGACTATGAGAAAGCTCAGTTCAAGAAGCATGTGGCAAAGCTCAGCGTGCAAGATGTCAAAAACTTCAAGATCATGCTGCACGAGCTTAAAGAAGCCTTTCTCAAGAAGCACGAAGAAGCTAAAGATTCTCGTGAGCGCATGAGGAGCCTGGCTGACAAGTGTGTGCAAGGCTACAATGAGGCTGAGAAGCGCAAGGCTCTTGGTCGTCCTGGAATCGACCCAAGAATGGCTGCAAAGAAGAAGCCATCAACTGACCAATCTGCACCTTCAAGGCAGGAAGAGCCACGCATAGTCTTCCCAAGCAGCATGACTGGCTCGAAGCCAAAGGTCAAGTCAACAGCTTCTGAACTGAAGAAGACAAGGGCTACCGAGGCTGAAGCCAGAAAAAGGAAAAATCCTGATGCTTTTGATGCAGCTCCCTCCAAGAAGAAGCGCAGAACCAAGAAGGATCGTGCTGCTCCCACAGAGCCCTTAGTTGTTGAACCTATCTCAATGGTTCGCCCTGCGTCTGAACACCAAGAACGACGGATGATTGTTCATGAGCCTGCTTCCACAGAGGCTCATGAAGCTGAAGACATTCCAGCAGTTGACCCCACCACTTCTGAAGACATTGGTCACCATGACAATGTTGAAGATGATGAAGTTCTTCCTCAGATCGAACACAACTTGGTATCATCGCCTGTTCTCACGAACAGCGAACTCATCAGCATTGGTCGTCCTCTGACGCCAACTGCTCAGGATGCTTCGTGCGCTGATCACCCACAACAACAAGAAACTCCAGGTACCCCCCAACAACAACAAGTCACACCACCTGTGCAAGAAGAAGATGATGACTTTGAGGCCCAGCCAACTCCATCTCCAAAGGCGTCGCCAACATTCCACAAGCTTCGCAAAGGACCAAGGCCTCAAGTCCCTCTTCCGAGTGCTCTAGAAGGAGAAGTGCCTCACCAATCTGTTGCACGACAAGTGTTTCCAGATGCCACTCCGACTGTGAATGTCTCCGAGTCTGAAGCCAAAGGTGCTGAAGACAATCCGGCTGCATCAGCCGATGACAAACAAGAAGATGAATGTGTCCCTACTCCCCCCATTACCGAAGAAGTTGTTCCTCCTGTGAACGTGTCAGTGCTAGACCCTCCAGCTCATCAAGTGGAGGTTGAGAATCTTGAGGCTGCCACCACCAACACAAATGAAGCCAATGACGCAGTCATGGCTGAAGCAAATGTGGAGCCTGCACCGACCAGTGTGCCAGAAGTGAATGAAGCCTCTGTTGTGCAGCCTGACGCCACTGTTGATGCCTCTGCTCCTGTTCCGCCACCAAGGCCACACACTATCGAGCAAGCATTCAACTATGGCCAGCTTATCACTGTCAAATGGCCTGTTCTGACTCCTCCACCTACTGCTGGTCCTCAGTTTGATTACCACATTGAGCACAAGCCTCGGGTTCAGAAGCCAATGCCAAGGTTGCCCAGGTTTCCAGGTACTGCATCAGCACCCGGATCTTTTAATATCAATGGCTTCAAGGCACACAACACTTTCTTTGACAGAGCCAAGAACCCCTACTCAAAGGCAAGAATATCTTCTGATCGGTTCTGGAGTTTTCAGCAGCGAAGTTATTACTCATGTGTTCTGTACAATCAAGGTCGCGTTTTCCCACATATGCGTCTTGATACTGAAGCCATAACTGGTCTGCCCTGTTTGGAATAAGCTCTGGACTGCTTCAGAGAATCTGGCTTGCTGCAGTTCGTCACAGATAAGGAGCACTGGAATGAAGAATTACTGCTCCAATTCTATGCCACTCTGCATATTCGTGGCTACAACAGGGATCCGAAGACTTGGGTCCTTGAGTGGATGACAGGCAATGTTCATCATGAAGCCAAAGCCTTTGATGTCATTGAGCTTATTGGCCTGCCCACTCCAGGTGATTTTTATGAACCTGGTTGTCAGCTTCACAATGATGCTATGGAGAGCATCTTCCACAAGCCTGAGCCCAATATGAGTCAGATGCTCAGCATGATGAAGCCTTTGCCTCCAGATGCTGAATACCCCAAGGAGTTCTTTGTTGAAGACCTTGAGTATCTGCCTCGCACCATCTATCACATTATCAGGCGAACTCTCTGGCCCACCAAAGGACATTCTCCACATGCCAAGCTGGAAGGCGCAATGAAGACTTTGGTCTTTTATATTCTTCATGGCAAAAGCTTCAATGCACAAGACTTCTTTATCTGCCAACTTGCTGCATCAGGATCTGACGTATCTGGTCTGAAGTTCTATGCTCCCTGGATCATGCGTCTGATCAAGCTCCACTCTGCCTTCAACTATCAACCCTCTGCATGCAATCATATCATCTTTTTGCTAGAAGTTGATTTGTCTGTTGAAGCCATATACCCAGAGCCTACCAAGGAGCCTCTTAGTCTTCAGAATGCTGATCACCAAAGCTTCATGCAGAACATTGAAGGAGTTCAAGCTGTCGCTCGCATCTATCCATTGGCTGGGATTACTCGCTTGCCTCACCGTGCGCAAACTGAAGCTACCGAAAGCACAATTGCCCAAAGGCCTAAGAAGCGATCTCGTGTTCTCAATGACCAAGACCTTCTGGTTGCCCTTCATCAAAAACAAGATAATCATCATGACTGGCTGAAGCGCCAAATGCAAAGCCTATTGGTGGACGTCAACAGAATTCGCAACCTTGCCACCAAAAATGCGTTTGTCGCTCATGAAACTTGTCGGCGGTCATGGAAGAGTTTGACCCTGCTCAGTGCTGAAGCAGATCTTCAAGACGATGGCTTCACTGAAAAATTCAAGTTTGACTCCACTCCTCCACGGAATGCTGTCCTACGTCGAACTCCATCCCTTGAAGACTCTGACTATTCTTCCTTCGTGGCAACTGTGAACGCCAGAGTGATCAATGATGAAGACGATGCTACTTCACCGCCCCCTACTTCTGCACGCATCGACACTGCACCAAGTTCGTCTGCACCTCCAAACAACACCGACGACCCTGCTGCTTCACCTACTCCTCATGGGAACGAGTAGATACTCTATGTCTTCAAACCTTTTTGGTCATTACTGACAAAAGGGGGAGAAGCATATGAGTTTGATAGTCTTCAAGCGGGTCCATATGGGCGGTTGCTTTATATTTTGCCTAGTGTTTACCACTCTTGTTTTTGATACATTTGGTTCTTTGAGTTGTAACACTTATACTTGATGGTCGTCTGCTACTTATTTGCTATTCTGTGATACGATGATAAATTCCGCATGTATGATGATAACTTCCGCACTTAGGTCATCTTGCAGACGTCCATTTTTCATTATGCATTTCATTATCTTCATTATATCTTATCATGCATGATGAATTGTCGTCATAAGTTGAAGAGGATCTCCACAAGTACGACCTGCCATGTGCATTTGCATTCCAAAAGCAAATTACTTATATGCACATCTTCAGGGGGAGCCTCTGCCACTTATGAAGACAATGCCCTATCCTTTACAATTTCACATACTTTATCCCCGTTGAAAACTTCAACCAGTTTATCATCAATCACCAAAAAGGGGGAGATTGTAAGTGCATCTAGTGCCACCCCTAGTTGGTTTTGGAGTATTGACGACAAAGTTGGTTGAGGGACTAATGTGTTTGTGAGAATTGCAGGATAAAACAGGTAGTGTCCCTCATTGATTCGGTTTACCTACCAGAGATGACCCCTAAAAATGTATGAAGACATTGACGACAATGGTGGTATGAGAATACATTCATATTGAAGACTATGACATGAGAAGACATTGATTGAAGACTATGGAGCGCGAAGACTTAGTCGTTTCGTCGTTTCCTTTTCTTCTTTGTTGAGTCATAGGAACCACCGTACTGTTAAGTGGGGTCCAAGTGAACAAAGTCAGGATGAATGAAGTGATGCTCATCCCAAATCCTATGTCTTCGAGTGAAGACACTGAGAGCAAATCTTATCCAGAGCTGGATAAGTCAGCTTTGCTTGTAGCCCAAGTAAAGTTGCCGTGTGTGTTTGAAATCTGACCGTTGGAACACGTGTCAGTTCCTTAGTGACCCAGGGTCATTTCAGACATATCAGGTCGGGTTGCCTAGTGGCTATAAATAGCCCACCCCCTACACCATAAATTGGTGGCTACTCAGAGTTAGTACACGACTTTTTTCGTTTGAGAGCAACCCACCTCGAAGCCTTTGAGAGAGAGAAATCCTTGCGAAGACAAAGCCCAAACACCCAGAGCCAAAGAGTGTCAGGCATCACTGAAGTCTTTCTGTCTGTGTGACCTGAAGACTTATTACACTTGAGGACTGTGAATCCTCTAGCCGGTTATGCGTCGCGTTCTGAGCATCCAAGAGTCATTGTGGATCGACGGTGAACGAAGTCTGTGAAGGTTTGGAAGTCTACCTTGAAGACTTACTAGAGTGATTGGGCGAGGACTGTGTGTCCTTAGCTCAAGGGGAATAAGGTGAAGACGAGGTCTTCTGAGTTGAATCTCAGCCTCCCTAACCAAACGTATAGTTGTCACAACAACTGGAACTGGTCCAACAAATCCTGCGTCTTCAACAAGTGACTGTTTCTATCCTCTCCCTACCTATACTTAGAGTTTGTCTTCGTGAAGTCATTGCCTGTTGTTTGATATGTTTGACTTCATTGCTTGACTACTATTGATGTTTGGCTTCATACTATCTTCCATTCTGATCCTCACTGCCTAGCTGCTATTAGTCTTCGTACACTCACGTTATTGCACACTTGACTATGGCTTGCTTAGTGTAGTTTATCTTCCGCTGCATTTCAATAGGTTCATTTCTATAGTTTGTCTTCGAAACTTCCATGTTTTGAAGACTTTCATAAATATCGCCTATTCACCCCCCCTCTAGTCGATAACTAGCACTTTCAACAAGGCCCCACTACAGCAGCCCTTAGTGTTTAAATCATTGACAAGCTCTGTTAGAGTGTTAGGTCAATAACATCAAGTAATCAAAGCAAATAGTCCTAGTATGGCTGGCTGATGCAAACAAGCAATTGAACAGATGTGTGAGCAAATCTTACATATCAAGAAAAGAAGCAAAGAAGGAGGCTTAAAGACCATCACTTGACTGACCAGATTTAAGTGGTAATTAAACATCATGTGCAACGTATGAACTAACATAAACATTGCATATTCCAGATTCTACAATGGAATGCACATGTATTAGGTTATGCCATGTATGATGATGCCTAAATGTACAGACAGCAGGCAGGAGTGATTCATCATTGCACGCACAATTGAATTGCAGGTTAAGGGCCAGTTCGATTCCGCCTTTTCAGGGCATATTGTCAAAATAAGCCATAAAAGATGTAAATAAGTCATTTTTGAGTTATGGGCTTGGGCTTACTAATTTCTCTTTGGAGGGGGTGTTTCAGGTATAACCTCACTAAAAATTGAAGGGAAGGGGAATAGTGAAATGACTCTGTTGTCTGCCTAAATTACACTCAAAATGCAACTACTGACGTCCGTGTCACACCTGACCCTCAAGTAAAAACAAACACACAAGCATTCATTGCCCTGCCCACTTGCATCTCCTCTCCCCTTTCCCTGAACCTCGATCCCCTGCCTGCAGCACTAGGATTCTTCCAGCGAGCCGTCGCCACTGGTCCCATCTGGCCTGGTCCTCAATGATGCTATGTCCAGCTAGGCTACATGGCCAGCGGGTAGGGGCAAATCTCCCTGGCTACTCCTCCCTGTGGTGCCGCCCCTCATTCTCATGGTCTCCAGCAGCTGCTCCACTGTGGTTCGTCCAACGCACTACTCCGGCGGGCGCTGCACAACTACGGCTGATGCCACACTGCGGCAGAAGGCACCTTATTCTCCCTCCCCTCCTCCTAGGCCATGGCCTTGAGGTGCTGTTGAAGGATGAGCACATCCAACAAGGTGAGGATCTCCTCTGATTTTTTGCCAAATTTTCATTCCGATCCACTATAAGATGAATTGCTATGAGCTGCTTCTGCTGCTGCTATATGATGCATTGCCATGAGCTGCTCCTGCTGCTGCTATATGATGAATTGCTATGAGCTACTACTGTTGTATGGTGAGTTGCTATGAGCTGCTGCTACTGCTATATGATGAATTGCTATGAGTTGCTGTTGTATGATGAGTTGCTATGAGCTGCTGCTGCTGCTATATGATGAATTTCTATGAGCTGCTGCTACTATATGATGAGTTGCTACAAGTTGCTCCTGCTGCTGCTATATGATGAATTGCTATGAGCTGCTCCTGCTGCTGCTATATGATGAATTGCTATGAGTTGCTCCTGCTACCGCTATATGTTGAATTGCTATGAGCTGCTGCTGGTATATGATGAATTGCAGACTGTTGCTGCTGTATGATGAGTTGCTATGAGCTGCTGCTGCTATATGATGCTTTCAGGTGGTCCTGCTATACGATAATAACCAGCCACTTGGACCATCGAATTTCAATAAATAATTGTTCTTCATTTAAATGTGGGTCATGCGTTCTTCGTTTAAATTAGGCAATGAGATCTCTATGGAAAACATTGACCAAAGTAGATTGTGCCAAGTAGATGGTATCTTTGTATTTGCATTTTGAGCAAATAGTGATGGTCTGTTTTCCTATCATATTAATTACTAATCTACGTTCAATTTGTGATGTTTGCAAGTCAAATTAATTTCCATATGGGCAGCAAAATGAAAAAAATATAATGCAATCTAGACTTTCCACTGATCATACTAAAGATCAGTTGAAAACGCAATGAAAAGAACTGGTTAGCTTATTACATGGAGCTTATATTCACAGGTGCTTATTTTCTTAGGATAACTCGTAATAACTGTCCCTAAGAAACTTGGACAATAGAACTAGCATACAAATAACATGTCACGATGATTACAATGGAGGAGTGACGTACCATAGCACAATATATAGGCTCACCGTTGCCTCTCCTTTTTTTTGCGATGTTCGATGAAATTGCCACATACATCTTGTACTTTTTCATTGTGTAACCCTATCTTCAAGTTGACACGGCTAATTTCAGACATCTCTACATGATACTACATTGCATATCCCTTGCGCATATTTAAACTACCAATTAACGATTGTGTGCGTACCATAAACTAGCCATGACTCTGTATGCTGGACTAGCAGGCACTCTAAGGGAGCCTAATGTAGTGCACTGGAATTCCTACATGCCACCTACGATTTTGTGTAATGTACTGCCCCTGTTCCTAAATATATGTCTTTGTAGAGATTCTAGTATGGATCACATACAGATGTATATAGATGCATTTTCGAGTGTAGATTCACTCATTTTGCTCCGTATGTAGCCTATAGTGGAATCTCTAGAAAGACTTATATTTAGGAACGGAGATACGAGGTAGTATCATGTATGACATCTACATATCTAATTTAGCAGCCAGTAGTAGAAATCATTGTCTGCACAAAGGGATTACTGGTCGAAAATCCTCGCGAAGCACGCTGGCAGGCACAGAACAATACAAGAGAGAGAGAGACACACTTACAAGATCATAGCAATGCCTCAGTCCAGGATCTTGGTTGGCCAAGCTGTTAGATCCAGAAGAAACATCGTCCTTATAGTTTTGGCCAGCTGCATAACAGGTAACAACGACCGGTTAGTATATTCGAAGTACATTGGGCAGGTGATACTGGACGGGTGAGGGTGGATTAGGGGGTATCTGGACAGCCTGACTATAACCTTTGGCCGGACTGTTGGACTATGAAGATACAAGATTGAAGACTTCGTCCCGTGTCCGGATGGGACTTTCCTTGGCATGGAAGGCAAGCTTGGCAATACGGACATGTAGACCTCCTTCCTTGTAACCGACTCTGTGTAACCCTAGCCCCCTGCGGTGTCTATAGAAACCGGAGGGTTTAGTCCGTAGAACAACAACAATCATACCATAGGCTAGCTTCTAGGGTTTAGCCTCTCTGATCTCATGGTTGATCAACTCTTGTACTATCCACATCATCAATATCAATCAAGTAGGAGTAGGGTTTTACCTCCATCGAGAGGGCCCGAACGTGGGTAAAAACATCGTGTCCCTTGTCTCCTATTACCATCCGCCTAGTGTCGGGGGTTGGATGCGACATATGCCAAAGGATGGCTTATCATGGTGGGGGCGAGTAGAATGTCGCCGGTGCCTGGAAGCGGGATGAGGCGTAGACATGAACGTCGGCGGATCATACCCAGCTTCGGGGCTCTCCGAGGAGATAATACCCCTACTGCTGCTCTGCGGGGTCTCTGCATGATCACTATGGCAATGTGTATACAAAGTTGCTCCTTGAGCTGTTTCTTGAAGGTAGGAAAGGGCAAGACTAGCTCTCTCCCTCTTGTGTCTCTGGTCTAGTGTCTAAAGAATCCAACCCTTTGCATGGGTGCTCTGGGGGGTTTATATAGGCCTACCCCCCGGGGGTACAATGGTAATCCGGCTGGGCGCGGGTCCCAGCCGTCTGTCTCTCAGGCGCCGTCTTCTCCGCCGACTTCTGGGGTCCACCGCCTGTGGGCCCCGCCGACTGACTTGACCACTGTAGTCGTGCTTCTGGTGACGTTGGCTTGGTCGTGGGGTCGTGGCAACAGTGCCGCCGCCTGACGGGCAATCACTGTTGCCACTTCCCATCTCATCTGGTTAATGGCGTGCGAGGCCCGTGAGAGGAGCCGGCTGACTCTCGGAGGCCGACTCCCATGGGGTCCATCTTGTGGCGCTCTCGCCGTCTTCTGTCCCCCTGCTGACTAGTGGGACCAGCCGCCTCTAGGTCGTACAGGCAGGCCGATGTGGGCACAGGGTTCCGCCCCCTGGGGCTGATGTCAGAGCTACATGGCAACAGTGCCGCGCCGGACGGCGATCTCCGTTAGTACAACGCCCTGTGGCCATGCTTGCCCTCGGTAAGGGGCGGGTGTGGCCCGTACCGAGGTCACGTGTAACGCCCTCGATGCGGCTATATCTCCCACGTGTCGAGGCACGACTTAGAGGCATAACCGCATTGAAAGCAATGTCGCAAGTGAGGTAATCTTCACACAACCCATGTAATACATAAAGGGAAAGAGATACATAGTTGGCTTACAGTCGCCACTTCACACAATACATAAATAAACATCCATCATATAAGTTACACTCAAGGTCCGACTATGGTACCAAAATGAAAGAAGGCTACCCCAAATGCTAAATAGATCCCCGGATCACCCCAACTAGGCTCCACTACTGATCATCTGGAAAAGACACATAGTAACGACCACGTTCCTCATCAAACTCCCAAGTGAGCTCGGACGTGTCATCTGCACTGGCATCGTTGGTACCTGCAACTGTTGTGATAATATCTGTGAGTCACGGGGACTCAGCAATCTCACACTCGCGAGATCAAGACTATTTAAGCTTAAAGGTAGGAAAGGATAGTGAGGTGGAGCTGCAACAAGCGACTAGCATATATGGTGGCTACAACGCAAAAGAGAGCGAGAAGAGAAGGCAAAGCACGATCGTGAAGCTAGAAGTGACCAAGAAGTGATCCTGAAACGACCTACGTCAAACATTACTCCAACACCGTGTTCACTTCCCGGACCCCGCCGAGAAGAGACCATCACGGTTACACACGCGGTTGATGTGCTTTAGTTAAAGTCAACTTTGGGTTTTCTACAACCGGACATCAACAAATTCCCATCTGCCTCATAACCGCGGGCACGGCTTTCGAAAGATAGTACCCTGCAGGGGTGTCCCAACTTAGCCCATTATAAGCTCTCACGGTCAACAAAGGATATTCCTTCTACCGGGAAGACCCGATCAGTCTCGGAATCCCGGACTACAAGACATTTCAACAGCAATAAAACAAGTCCAGCAAAGCCTCCCAGATGTGCCGACAAATCCTGATAGGAGCTGCACATATCTCGTTCTCAGAGCACACCGGATGAGCCAGACGTCGGGTTGGCATAGCCCCTGGTTGCCCAAGGGGCGTCGGACATCGCTCGGTTTGGACCAGCAATCGAAGGAGAACTGGCCCGGGGGTTTAAAATAAAGATGACCCTTGAGTCTGCAGAACCCAAGGGAAAAAGGCTTAGGTGGCAAATGGTAAAACCAATGTTGGGCCTTGCTGGGAAAGTCTTATTCAAAGCAAACTGTCAAGGGGGTCCCATAAATCACCCAACCGTGTAAGGAACGCAAAATCCGGGAACATAACACCGGTATGACGGAAACTAGGGTGGCAAGAGTGGAACAAAACACCAGGCATAAGGCCGAGCCTTCCACCCTTTACCAAGTATATAGATGCATTAATTAAATAAGAGGTATTGTGATATCCCAACAAGTAAAACATGTTCCAACAAGGAACAACAAGTCCATGTTCCAACAAGGAACAATCTTCATCTTCACCTGCAACTAGCAACACTATAAGAGGGGCTGAGCAAAGCGGTAACATAACCAATCAACAGTTTGCTAGGACATGGATGGTTAGGGGGCTGACATGGCAGTATAGGAGGCATGATATAGCAAGTGGTAGGTATCGTAGCATAGGCATAGCAAAAGAGCGAGCATCTAGCAAGCAAAGATAGAAGTGATTTCGAGGGTATGGTCATCTTGCCTGCAAGGTTCTCAGAGTTGTCGAAAGCTTGGTCCTCGAAAACGTTCTCAACAGGATCCTCGTTCGCGTACTCGTCTCCCGGCTCTACCCAAAGCAAGAACACAAGCAAAGAGGACAAATATCAACCACGATGCAATGCGCAAGCAACATGATGCAAAACATGGCATGATATGCGAGATGTGATATGCAATGCATATGCATGCTCCGGAAAGAAAAGATGAACAAGGCATAATCTTGGCAAACCAAGTATGCCACTGGATAGGTGAGGTGATTTCGGTTGAAATCGATATAAAGATCACCGGAATCGGATGCACGGTTTGCAAATGACAAGCAAAACAAGAATGACAATAATCTGCCATTAACAGCATGATGCTACGTAGCAAGCAACAAGAAATTAAGCTACTGGACCCAAACATATCAAAAAAGCATATGACAGGAATCTACTCAAGATGCTTGACACAAGATGAACACTGAGCTACAGCTAAATCACATCACAACAGGTTCAAACAAGCATGGCAAAAGTGCAAAAGATAACAGGTTCACAGACTTCGTGAAAATCACAACATAGCAGAAACTAACGTCAGGATGGCATGTTCAGAGCAATGAAACGACATGCTGCATGATCAGAACATAGCAAAGTAAGGTATGGAATGAATCTACTCAAAGCACTTGACAAAAGTCCCTTACTGACGATAAGCCAAGAAGGATCAGAAAATATGATTACACCCATGTCAATTAAGCAAGTTTCGTTACAGGTTTCAGACTTAGCAGAAAACTGGACATGTCAAAAACAGATAACAAGTAGGCATGTTTACGAGCTTGATGCACTCACTACAGAGCATTGCATGATACACTAAGCATACATACATCAAGAAGACATGTCATAGGAACTAGACATGGCGAGAATAACATCATATCATGCAAGGATCAACTACACCAAGCTTGGCAAAAATCGAACAACATGTAAACAATCTGCCAGCAACATTTTATAGCAAAAGCACAGCTCGATTGACTCAGGCTATGGCACTCAATAAGTACAAACAAAGGCATGGATGGATAGAGCAAATCCTCAAGTTCAAAACACCCTTACTGATCATTCTCAAAATATGCATAGATCTCTCGGAAACAACATGAATACATGGCATGAAAATAACAGCAGTCAGGGACTTAGTGAAATTACAAAGTCTCTGAAATCAGCAACATCAAGTGCCCTAGTTTGCATGCTTGTGCTAGTCACCACAAAGATCACAAAAATACATGGCATAATTCTATGGAAATTTAACATGGCATATTACAAAACTCATGTAGTACTCAACTTCATAGGAGGTACACATCAATCATGGCAAAAATGACAAAAGTGCATGTTCAGATAAGATCCAGCAACTAACATCACATAGCCCTCTTCTAACAGCATTTCGGGCATCAAAATGACCTCAAATGAAAATGATTTAATGGAATGAAGTGATGTACAAAACGGAGCTACGGATGCAAAGTTACGGCACGATGAACAAGGCATGATAATGTGAAATCTCGGGACTTAGAAATATTTGAGGGGGAGGAGAAGTCAACCGTTGGCGTGGAAATCGAGGCGGGCGGCGGATCTCGCCGGATCCCCGCCGGAGTTCGCCGGAGAAGGCCGGAGGGAGCCCGGAGGAGGCGGATCTGGGGCACTCCGGCCCGGATCCGCACGGGGCGAGGCGGAGGAGGCGTGGTGGCGGTCGGCGGCGGTCGAGGCGGCGCGCGTGGGCGGCGCGGCGCACGGAGGGGGTGCAGGGCTAGGGTTAGGGTTGTTTTTACCCGGGATTGAAATGGGGGGGGGGGTCTAAATATAGGCATAGAGGGGGCTAGGAAGCTCCAAATGGAGAGCGGTTTTCGGCCACGCGATCGTGATTGAACGACGGTGGACATGGGAGTGTCTTAGATGGGTTATTGGGCTGTTTTGAAGGGGTGTTGGGCTGCAACACACACGGGGCCTTCACGGTTACCCGGTTAACCGTTGGAGTACCAAACGAACTCCGATTGACCCGAAACTTGACAGGCGGTCTACCGGTGCTATACCGAGGCCGCTTGGCAAACCTCGGTCCAATCCGAGAAAGTTTAATACCCGCTCACGAAGAAATTTAAAAGGGGACGCCGGGGGACATAGGAGCGCCGGATTGCAAAACGGACAACGGGGAAAATGCTCGGATTTATGAGACGAACACGTATGCGAATGCGATGCACATGATGACATGATATGAAATGCACGACATGAACAAAAATGCAAAACGATGGGAAACCCAACCACGGAGGAAATATCATAACACATAGCCGAAAATGGCAAGAGTTGGAATACAAATATGGCAAGTTACATCTGGGGCGTTACAACACTCCACCACTACGAGAGGATCTCGTCCCGAGATCTAGGACTGAAAGAACTCCGGATACTCAGAACGTAGGTGGTCCTCACGCTCCCAGGTGGCTTCTCGGTCTGAATGGTGTGACCATTTCACTTTGAGGAATTTGATTGACTTGTTGCGAGTCTTGCACTCAGTTGTCTCAAGAATAGCAACGGGGTGCTCATGATAGGACAAATCTTCTTGAAGATCAATCTCTTCGAAGTTGATGGTGCGCTCAGGCGTCTTGAAGCACTTACGAAGCTGTGACACGTGGAAGACATCGTGCACATTTGCAAAGTTGGAGGGAAGCTCAAGTTGATAGGCGAGATCGCTCATTTGCCGATGATCTTGAAAGGACCGACGTATCTGGGGGCAATTTTCCCCTTGATACCGAAGCGACGAGTTCCTTTCATTAGAGAGACGCGAAGGTAGACATGGTCTCCGATCTCGAATTCCACATCTCGGTGTTTGCTATCGTAATAGCTCTTCTGGCGCGATTGCGCGGCTTTGAGGTTCTCACGAATGACCTTGCACATAGCCTCAGCCTCTGAGATCAAATCATTGCCGAGCAATTGGCGTTCACCGGTTTCAGACCAGTTGAGAGGAGTACAGCACTTTCTGCCATAGAGAAACTCGAATGGGGCTTTGCCCGAGCTGGCTTGAAAACTGTTGTTGTAAGAAAACTCAGCATAAGGAAGACAATCCTCCCACTTCATGCCGAAAGAGATAACACAAGCTCTAAGCATATCTTCAAGAATTTGGTTGACACGCTCGACTTGTCCACTTGTTTGAGGGTGGAAAGCTGTGCTGAAGCGAATGTTGGTGCCCATGGCCTCCTGAAAAGAATCCCAAAACTTGGAGGTAAAGATGCTGCCACGGTCTGAAGAGATCAATTGTGGAATGCTGTGCAAGGAGACAATTCTGGATGTGTAGAGCTCTGCCAGCTGCGCTGCTGTGATAGACTCTTTGATAGGAAGAAAATGAGCCACTTTGGTGAGCTTGTCGATGACGACGAAGATAGCATCATTTCCACGCTTGGACTTAGAAAACCAGTCACGAAGTCCATTTCGATATGATCAAACTTCCATTCTGGAATAGCAAGAGGTTGGAGAAGACCAGCTGGTCGTTGGTGTTCTGCTTTCACCCTTCTACAGACATCACACTCAATCACGAATTGAGCAATCTCATGCTTCATTCGAGTCCACCAATACGACTGCTTGAGGTCATGGTACATCTTCGTACTTCCAGGATGAATTGACAGAAGAGAATTGTGCGCTTCGTTCATAATGACTTTACGAAGATCACCCTTTGGAACCACGATCCGGTCCTCGAAGAAAAGAGTATCTCTGTCATCAACTCGATAGCACTTGTATTTGGAAATGCCCTTGTCATTACCACGTTCCACCTTCTTCACCATGGTATCCAATAGTTGAGCCTCACGAATCTGATCTTCCAAAGTAGGAGAGATAATGAGGTTGGCAAGAAAACCTTGAGGCACAACTTGGAGATTCAACTTGCGGAAAGCCTCACAAAGATCCGGTTGAAAGGGCTTGAGGATTAAGCTGTTGCAATAAGCCTTCCTGCTTAATGCGTCTGCAATCACATTAGCCTTGCCTGGTGTATATTCAATACTCGGGTTATACTCTTGAATCATTTCGACCCATCGAGTTTGCCTGAGGTTGAGGTTGGGCTGAGTGAAGATGTACTTGAGACTCTTGTGGTCGGTGAATATGTCCACTTTCCTTCCCAACAGGAGATGTCTCCATGTTATTAGAGCGTGGACCACTGCCGCCAACTCAAGATCGTGAGTGGGGTAGTTCCTTTCGTTGGGCTTCAACTGGCGAGAGGTATAGGCAACAACCTTCTTCTCTTGCATTAAGACGACACCGAGGCCCTGAAGAGAAGCATCACAGAATACCTCATAAGGCTTGGATTCGTCAGGAGGAGTCAGAACTGGAGCAGTGACGAGTTTCTCTTTGAGGGTTTTGAAAGCAACGTCACACTCAGGAGACCAGACATACTTCACATGCTTCTGGAGGAGGTTGGAAAGAGACTTTGCAATCTTTGAGAAATTCTCAACGAATCTTCGGCAATAGCTTGCAAGTCCAAGAAAACTGCGAAGCTGCTTGACATTCTGAGGGGGTTCCCAATTCAAACTTGCAGACACCCTCTCTGGATTAATAGCAATGCCCTTGGCAGAGATGATATGACCAAGATAAAGAACTTCATCAAGCCAGAATTCACATTTGGAGAACTTCGCATATAATTTGTACTCTCTGAGCTTGTCGAGCACCAATCGCAAATGTTTGGCATGATCCTCCTTATTCTTGGAGAAGACCAAAATATCATCGAGATAGACCAAGACAAATTCATTGATGTAGGGATTGAATATGAAATTCATCAAGCGAGAGAAAGCTGGAGGAGCATTGACAAGGCCGATAGACATGACAATATATTCATAAGAACCAAAGCTTGTTCTGAATGCTGTCTTGGGAATATCTTCTTCACGAATGCGAATCTGATTATAACCCATACGAAGGTCAAGCTTGGAGAACACTTTAGCACCTTTAAGTTGCTCAAATAGCTCATTGATGTTGGGAAGTGGGTACTTGTTTTTGATAGTCTTCTTGTTCAATGGGCGGTAATCGACGCAAAGTCGGTCCGTGCCATCCTTCTTCTTGACAAAAAGAACACCACAAACCCAAGGAGAAGAACTCGGTCTGATCAAACCCAGATGCTCTTGTTCATCGAGTTGTATCTTCAATTCCTTCAACTCATCTGGTCCAAGCTTGTAAGGACGCTTGCAAACGGGTTCCGTGCCAGGCTCAAGATCAATAACGAATTCAACTGGCCGGTGGGGAGGCATACCCAAGCTCTTCTGGAAAGACATCTTGGTACTCACAAACGACTGGAATCTGAGAGATAGCCTCCAATTCATCATTCTCATTGAGAGAAAACAACCGAATGGTATCATCACGAGAAGCATAGATGATCACATCGTTAGAAGAGTGAGTCAATTTGATTTCCCTGGCAGCACAATCAAGTTGAGCCTTGTGCTTAGAAAGCCAGTCCATCCCGAGAATAAGATCAATATCTGAGTCACCAAGAACAATTGGTTTAGACAAGAATCTGTAGTCGCCCATCTTGATAGAAACATCCGGAACAAAGGAGCTTGCGTTCATGAATCTACCCGGAGATACAACTGATAATGGTCTAGCCAAATCTTGGAAAGACAACTCATGCTTCGATGCAAAAGGTATAGAAATGAAAGAATGCGATGCTCCTGTATCAAATAAGACTTTTGCAGGAATATCATTAACAGGAAGATTACCCATGATCACTTCAGAAGAATCCTATGCTTGAGCTGCATTCATCATGTTCACCTTTGCCGACTTAGGATTATGCTTGACCACTGCATTGCTGGAAGATTTCACAGGAGGAGGAGGCGGAAGGCGCCTTTGATTGAAGCACTTGTTCGCATAGTGACCCTTCTGCTGACATTTGTTACAAGTCACCTCCGAGAGCGGACGATGGTAAGGAGCACTTGGCCTTGGAGCTTGGTTCTGAGCCTTGTTCTGATAGCCAGGGTTGGGTGGGTGGGAAGATCCACGACCACTTGAGTTCTTCTGCTGATAAGGCTGACGGAACGGAGGAGGAGGAGGCAACCAGAACTTCTGTTGCTTAGCTGCCACAAGTGAAGAAGAAGAAGACTGAACAGTGTCTCTGACTCTCTTCTTAGAAGCCTCACACTTGAGCTGAGCAGCTTCTTGTTTCAGCGCCATGTTGTAGAATTCATCGTACTTTAATGGCTCGAAAAGCACGAGAGCAAGTTGCAGATCCTCTCTGAGACCACGCCTGAACTGGTAGATCATACTCTTCTCATCAAGGATGTCTTGCCTTGCAAAACGAGAGAGCTTCTGGAACTGAGTGTTGTATTGATAGACAGACATGGTGCCTTGCTTGAGATTGTGGAATTCCTCACGCTTAAGCTCAACAACACTTTCTGGAATGTGGTGCGCTTTGAAGTCACGGCGGAAATCATCCCAGGTAATCACACGAACTCCTCTGGAATCTTTGTATTGCTGGAACCATTCAACAGCTTGATCTTTGAGTTGAAAAGAGGCAAACTTGACAAAGTCCTCAGGTCTGACATTGCTGCACTCGAAATGCTTGCTGATGTCCACGAGCCAATCATCTGCGTCTGTGGCCTCGACACAGTAGCTGAAGGTCTTTGGCTGATTAGCAAGGAACTGGTTGAGTGAAGCGAAATGCGGCTGATTGTTGCCTTGGCCTTGATTCTCTTGATTAGCTAGCCCTTGGTTGCGATCTTGCAAGAGCTGAATCATAATCTGAGCGTTGGCATTTGTGGCAGTCATCAGGGCTTGCCATGCCTCCGGAGGCGGAGGTGGTGGCGGAGGGTTAGCCTGACTTCCCTCATTGCGTTCCGGATTCTGACGCGTTGGCGGAGCCATCCTGAAGAGGGTGACATCCATTAGCATCTTGACAAATATGTTCAAGCTGAATCAAAGGAACGAAATTGCAACATATAGTCTTCACAATAAACATCCGAACGAGAATGAACGAATGAATTCCAAAGTAAAGCATCACACTTCCATAAGCGGAGAAGCCACTTAGAACAAGGTAAGGAATAAAATCAACAAGGTACGGATGTGAACAAATACTTGGTAAGGAATACCCAATCCCAAACCAAATATCTGGGGAAGAAATACTAGAGCTACATGAATTCCCACTTATAAACTCCCGAAACTTTCTGGTTATGCAATCAGGTGTTGGGGATACAGGGGACACAAAATATATCACCCAAACTAACAATACCTAGATCCAGCTGTATCCATCCTTCAACACATAACCAAGAAACCTTCGGAAATCATCTACCTCAACCTTTGAAAAGCATCCGTTATACAAGTCATGGCGATACTCCCGCACTCGCCTCAGTACTGGGCTATCAGGGTTATCTCACCAACAACTGTACAAAAGAGATTTTCGATGTCGGTGTACTAAACTCAGGTATTCCAAAACCGCAACGATAAAATTATGACGACAACACCTCGGAGCTCAACTCCCCGGGACACCTCCTCTAAAACCCCTGCTGACGGGAGGCAACCAAGACAATGTTGTCATCATAAAACCATCGAAACGATTCAAAGATACCCGCGTGATCCTAAAAAAAAATTTAGTGAAATTTGAGAAGAGAAGAGTCAAAACTCTACGTCAGGATGCCTTACCAGAGCGATGAGGAGACTGGGAAGTAAAAATAATTCCTAAACTCTCCGATATATAATTCCTAAATGACTCAAAACATTTTTCTAGACACAACTCGGCCACTAAAGACGATCAAACAGTGCGGGCTCCTAAGGTCGGGGAAGGGCTCAGATTACCAACTTGGTACGCCCTCGATGCGGCTATATCTCCCACGTGTCGAGGCACAACTTATAGGCATAACCGCATTGAAAGCAATGTCGCAAGTGAGGTAATCTTCACACAACCCATGTAATACATAAAGGGAAAGAGATACATAGTTGGCTTATAGTCGCCACTTCACACAATACATAAATAAACATCCATCATATAAGTTACACTCAAGGTCCGACTACGGTACCAAAATGAAAGAAGGCTACCCCAAATGCTAAATAGATCCCCGGATCACCCCAACTGGGCTCCACTACTGATCATCTGGAAAAGACACATAGTAACTGCCACGTTCCTCATCGAACTCCCAAGTGAGCTCGGACGGGTCATATGCACTGGTATCGTTGGTACCTGCAACTGTTGTGATAATATCTGTGAGTCAAGGGGACTCAGCAATCTCACACCCGCGAGATCAAGACTATTTAAGCTTAAAGGTAGGAAAGGATAGTGAGGTGGAGCTGCAGCAAGCGACTAGCATATATGGTGGCTACAACGCAGAAGAGAGCGAGAAGAGAAGGCAAAGCACGGTCGTGAAGCTAGAAGTGACCAAGAAGTGATCCTGAAACGACCTACGTCAAACATTACTCCAACACCGTGTTCACTTCCCGGACCCCGCCGAGAAGAGACCATCACGGTTACACACGCGGTTGATGTGTTTTAGTTAAAGTCAACTTCGGGTTTTCTACAACCGGACATCAACAAATTCCCATCTGCCTCATAACCGCGGGCACGGCTTTCGAAAGATAATACCCTGCAGGGGTGTCCCAACTTAGCCCATTATAAGCTCTCACGGTCAATGAAGGATATTCCTTCTACCGGGAAGACCCGATCAGTCTCGGAATCCCGGACTACAAGACATTTCGATAGCAATAAAACAAGTCCAGCAAAGCCTCCCAGATGTGCCGACAAATCCCGATAGGAGCTGCACATATCTCGTTCTCAGGGCACACCGGATGAGCCAGACGTCGGGTTGGCATAGACCCTGGTTGCCCAAGGGGCGCCGGACATCGCTCGATTTGGACCAGCAATCGAAGGAGAACTGGCCCGGGGGTTTAAAATAAAGATGACCCTTGAGTCTGCAGAACCCAAGGGAAAAAGGCTTAGGTGGCAAATGGTAAAACCAATGTTGGGCCTTGCTAGAAAAGTCTTATTCAAAGCGAACTGTCAAGGGGGTCCCATAAATCACCCAACCGTGTAAGGAACGCAAAATCCGGGAACATAACACCGGTATGACGGAAACTAGGGTGGCAAGAGTGGAACAAAACACCAGGTATAAGGCCGAGCCTTCCACCCTTTACCAAGTATATAGATGCATTAATTAAATAAGAGGTATTGTGATATCCCAACAAGTAAAACATGTTCCAACAAGGAACAACAAGTCCATGTTCCAACAAGGAACAATCTTCATCTTCACCTGCAACTAGCAACGCTATAAGAGGGGCTGAGCAAAGCGGTAACATAGCCAATCAACAGTTTGCTAGGACATGGATGGTTAGGGGGCTGACATGGCAGTATAGGAGGCATGATATAGCAAGTGGTAGGTATCGCAGCATAGGCATAGCAAAAGAGCGAGCATCTAGCAAGCAAAGATAGAAGTGATTTCGAGGGTATGGTCATCTTGCCTGCAAGGTTCTCAGAGTTGTCGAAAGCTTGGTCCTCGAAAACATTCTCAACAGGCTCCTCGTTCGCGTACTCGTCTCCTGGCTCTACCCAAAGCTAGAACACAAGCAAAGAGGACAAATATCAACCACGATGCAATGCGCAAGCAACATGATGCAAAACATGGCATGATATGCGAGATGTGATATGCAATGCATATGCATGCTCCGGAAGGAAAAGATGAACAAGGCATAATCTTGGCAAACCAAGTATGCCACTGGATAGGTGAGGTGATTTCGGTTGAAATCGATATAAAGATCACCGGAATCGGATGCACGGTTTGCAAATGACAAGCAAAACAAGAATGACAATAATCTGCCATTAACAACATGATGCTACGTAGCAAGCAACAAGAAATTAAGCTACTTCACCCAAACATATCAACAAAGCATATGACAGGAATCTACTCAAGATGCTTGACACAAGATGAACACTGAGCTATGGCTAAATCACACCACAACAGGTTCAAACAAGCATGGCAAAAGTGCAAAAGATAACAGGTTCACAGACTTCGTGAAAATCACAACATAGCAGAAACTAACGTCAGGATGGCATGTTCAGAGCAATGAAACGACATGCTGCAGGATCTTATCATGGTGGGGGCGAGTAGAACGTCGCCGGTGCCTGGAAGCGGGATGAGGCGTAGACATGAACGCCGGCGAATCTTACCCAGCTTCGGGGCTCTCCGAGGAGATAACACCCCTATTGCTGCTCTGCAGGGTCTCCGCGTGATCACTATGGCAATGTGTATACAAAGTTGCTCCTTGAGCTGTTTCTTGAAGGTAGGAGAGGGCAAGACTAGCTCTCTCCCTCTTGTGTCTCTGGTCTAGTGTCTAAAGAATCCAACCTTTTGCATGGGTGCTCCGGGGGGTTTATATAGGCCTACTCCCCGGGGGTACAATGGTAATCCGGCTGGGCACGGGTCCCAGCCGTTTGTCTCTCAGGCCGCCGTCTTCTCCGCCGACTTCTGGGGTCCACCGCCTGTGGGCCCTACCGACTGACTTGACCACTTTAGCCATGCTTCTGGTGACATTGGCTTGGTCGTGGGGTCGTGGCAACAGTGCCGCCGCCTGACGGGCGATCACTGTTGCCACTCCCCATCTCATCTGGTTAATGGCGTGCGGGGCCCGTGAGAGGAGCCGGCCGACTCTCGGAGGCCGACTCCCACGGGGTTCGTCTTGTGGCGCTCTCGCCGTCTTTTGTCCCCCCGCTGACTAGCGGGACCCGCCGCCTCTAGGTCGTACAGGCAGGCCGACGTGGGCACAGGGTTCCGCCCCCTGGGGCTGATGTGAGAGCTGGCATGGCAACAGTGCCGCGCCGGATGGCGATCTCCGTTAGTATGACGCACTGTGGCCATGCCTGCCCTCGGTAAAGGGCGGGTGTGGCCCGTACTAAGGCCACGCCCCGTCCAGTCCCTCCTCACGAAGGCATGAGGTGGTGAAGTCGCGGGCCGACTCCCCGTAGTCGGCTTCTCTGGAAGTCGCCAGCTGGGAGTCGGCTTACTTCATAGCCGCCTCTGGGATTCGTCCGTGAGTGGGTAGTCGGCAGTGCTGCAGCTAACTCCCAGAGGCGGCCCTCCGTCTTGGGATTCTTGAGGGGCGAAGCCTGCCCCAATGTCTTGAAAGGTTCTGGGTCTTGGGTTAGCCTACCCGTGGCCCATTACTCCAACACCTAGACGCACAGTTCGGGACCCCCTACCCGAGATCCGCCGGTTTTGACACCGACATTGGTGCTTTCGTTGAGAGTTCCTCTGTGTCGTCATCGTTAGGCTTGATGGATCCTTCGATCATCGATAGCAATGCAGTCCTGGGTGAGACTTTTCTTCCTGGACAGACCTTCGTATTCGGCGGCATCGTACTGCGGTCCAACTCTCTTGGCCATCTGGAGCAGATCGAAAGTTACGCCCCTGGCCACCAGGTCAGGTTTGGAAGCTTAAACTACACGACCGACATCCACGGAGACTTGATCTTCAATGGATTCGAGCCCCTGCTGAGTGTGCCGCACTGTCATGATGAGCATGATTTAGCTCTGCTATCGGACAGTGTTCAGGAGATCGCACCTGCAACCGCTCCGACCTTCAATTCAGAGCCAGCCGCGCCATCCGTGGACGGGTGGCTAGACCCCGCACCGGAGGCCGTAGTCTCAGCGGCGATCGAGCCAAATACCAACCTTACCCTTCACGAAAGTCGTGACTCCAAGTTGTCGGATTCTTCTCCGGCCACGGACTCCGAACTGCCTGCGCCCTTGCCAATCGAATCCGACTGGGCGCCGATCATGGAGTTCACCTCTGCAGATATCTTTCAACACTCGCCCTTCGGCGACATACTGAACTCTCTAAGGTCTCTCTCCTTGTCAGGAGAGTCTTGGCCGGACTATGACCGGCAAGATTGGGATACGGATGACGAAGAAATTCACCGCCCACCCACCACCCACTTAGTAGCCATTGTCGATGATTTAGCCGACATGCTAGACTTCGACTCCGAAGACATCAACGGTATGGACGACGATGCAGGAGACGAACAGGAACCACTGCCCACAGGTCACTGGACAGCCACCTCATCATATGATATATATATGGTGGACACACCTAAAGAAGGCAATGGCGACGGAACAGCAGGAGATGACCCCTCCAAGAAGCAACCTAAGTGCCGACGTCAGCGGCGCCGCTCTAAGTCTCGCCAAAGAAAAAGCGGTGATACCGGCACAGGAGATAATAACACTCCGGACAATGCCGAAGACAACGACAACCCCCTCCAGCAAGATTTAGCGCAGGAGGAGCCAACCCTCATGAGAGAGCAGCAGACAAAGAGGTAGAGGATGATAATTACATGCCTCCCTCCGAAGACGAGACAAGCCTCGACGATGATGAATTTAACATGCCTGAGGATCCCGTCGGGCAAGAGCGCTTCAAGCGCCAGCTTATGGCCACGGCAAATAGCCTTAAAAAAGCAACAGCAGCTTAGAGCTGATCAAGACTTGCTAGCTGACAGATGGACTGAAATCCTTGCAGCCGAGGAATATGAACTCGAACGCCCCTCCAAGAGTTACCCAAAGCGCAGGTTGCTACTCCGTTTAGAGGAGGAAGCATTAAAGCCTACATCTTCCAGTGTATGATGCGGCTGATCGGCCACCTCGTGGCCGCGACAGAGAGGCATTTCAGCCAAAAGCACAGCCCGCACCACGACGCCACTCAAATAAAAATGCCAAGGCACGGGGAAATACGCTAGACCTGCGAGACGTATTGGAGGACAAAGCAAAGAAAGCAAGATGGATCTACGGATCGCGAGGGCGCCCCACTACGAGAGACGATAACCGTCACGCCGGATACAGTAGAAGTAAATCCGGCCGGGCGGAACACAGCAGACAAAACTCATTCGAGCTGCGTCGTGACATAGCCCAGTACAGAGGCGCCGCACACCCGCTATGCTTCACAGATGAAGTAATGGATCATCAAATCGCAGAGGGTTTCAAACCCATGAATGTCGAATCATACGATGGTACGACAGATCCCGCGATATGGATTGAGGACTATCTCCTTCATATCCACATGGCCCGTGGCGACGATCTACACGCCATCAAATACCTCCCACTCAAGCTTAAAGGACCAGCTCGACATTGGCTCAACAACTTGCCAGTAGAATCCATTGGCTATTGGGAAGATCTGGAAGCCGCATTCCTTGGCAACTTCCAGGGCACTTATGTGCAACCACCAGATGCAGATGACTTGAGCCATATAATTCAGCAGCCAGAGGAATCGGCCAGGCAATTCTAGACATGGTTCCTAACCAAGAAAAATCAAATCGTCGACTGTCCAGATGCAGAGGCCCTAGCAGCTTTTAAGCACAACATCCGCGACGAGTGGCTTGCTCGGCACCTTGGCCAGGAAAAGCCAAAATCTATGGCAGCCCTCACGACACTTATGACCCGCTTTTGCGCGGGAGAGGACAGTTGGCTGGCTCGCAGCAATAACATATCAAAGAACCCTGGTACTTCGGATACCAAGGACAGCGATGGCAGGTCACGTCGCAACAAACACAAGCGCCGCATCAACAGCGATAATACCAAGGATACGGCAGTTAATGCCGAATTCAGAGGCTCTAAGCCCGGTCAGCAGAAATAGCCATTCAAAAGAAGCACTCCGGGCCCGTCCAGTTTGGACCGTATACTCGATCACTTGTGCCAAATACACGGCACCCCGACAAGCCAGCCAACCACACCAACAGGGATTGTTGGGTGTTCAAGCAGGCCGGCAAGTTAAATGCCGAGCATAAGGACAAGGGGTTACATAGCGATGACGAGGAGGAGCCCCGGCTGCCGAACACTGGAGGACATAAGAGATTCACCCCACAAGTGCGGACACTGAACATGATATACGCAACTCACATCCCCAAGAGAGAGCGGAAGCGTGCGCTAAGGGACGTATATGCGTTGGAGCCAGTCGCCCCAAAGTTCAACCCATGGTCCTCCTGCCCGATCACTTTTGATCGCAGGGACCACCCCACTAGTATCCGTCATGGCGGATTCGCCGCATTGGTCTTAGACCCAATCATTGACGGATTTCACCTCACTTGAGTCCTTATGGACAGCGGCAACAGCCTGAACCTGCTTTACTAGGACACAGTGCGCAAAATGGGTATAGATCCCTCAAGTATTAAACCCACAAAACGACCTATAAAGGCGTCATACCTGGTGTAGAGGCGCATTGCACAGGCTCAGTCACACTAGAAGTGATCTTCGGATCCCCGGATAATTTCCGAAGCGAGGAGTTAATCTTCGATATAGTCCTGTTCCGCAGTGGCTATCATGCACTGCTCGGGCGAACCGCATTCACAAAATTCAATGCGGTGCCGCACTATGCATACCTCAAGCTCAAGATGCCAGGACCTCACGGGGTCATCACAGTCAATGGAAACAAAGAGCGCTCTCTCCGAACGGAGGAGCACACTGCAGCCCTCGCAACGGAAGCACAAAGCAGCCTCTTAAGGCAATTCTCCAGTCCGGCGATCAAGCTCCCGGACACCGTCAAGCGCGCCCGAAGTAATCTGCAACAAGACTGCCTCGCATGTTTCGAGCAAGCATAGCAATGCGGCCCCTACCCCAGCCTCAGCCAAACGGCGAAATCTGTGCCACGCGTACATAATTACGCATTGAAAATACCATGGGCATAGGGGGAGGGGCACGACTACGGCACGCCCCACAATGCAACCGCACTAGGGGCTTCCTACTTTGTCATTTTTTTCTCTCTCTCATGACTTTACGCTCTGGAAGCCCTGTCCGGCAGTATAATCGCCGAACACATGATACAACAACCAGGGAGGCAGAAAGCTACGTCATACTATGGAACTCCCAGGTGGTCTCTATAACGAGCGAAATACCTGCTTTAAATACCATTCCGCAGCTTGCCCTTGTAGCGGACATGTCAAATTGTCCCATTTTTTGCTTATTGCACTACTTGTATCGTTCTGCGTTAATGCACACTTTTTGAATAAATAATGCATAGCACTAGTCTATTACTGCATTCTCTATTCCTTCTTTTTTTGTTCATTCATAACATCCAGCACCCGTACACTCTGGTACGGCTAATATGCCAGGGGCTTAAGTACCCCATAACACGGCGTCAGAAGTCCAAACACTTTCGAAAGTACGGCACCCCGAACTTATAGCGTTATATGCATCAGCTCCGAGTCATGTCTTTGGTCAAATGTTGGGTTTGCCCGGCTCCCATGTTTTGGTGCCTTGCGTTCTGCTATATCGGCTAAGGTAGCACTAGGAGAACTACTGCGATTGTGCCCCGGTTCAGCTGGGCTAAGCACCTCAGTAGAGAAAGCTAAAACTTACTATCATGATAAGGCGAGAACTGGTCGCTATTCGAGAAGTCTCGAGTCCCTAAATACTTATGCCGCTTAGGGCAAGGAGTCGGCTTTGTCCGGCTTAAGGCGTGTATGGCGCCCCGAACTCGGTCTTCTGAATACTAGGGGCTTCGCCGAAATTTAAAATTGTAGACTTCTATGGCTAAGTGAGAGTGATAAAGCATTATAGTCCGATTGCCTTGTTCGCTGCACTGAGCACCTCCCTCGAAGGACCCAAGAATGGGAAAAGGAGTGCTCAGATTTATCCCGAACACCCCAGCACTCGTGGCATGGGGGCAGAAGCCGGCGACTAGTCATCTCTCAGATTTGATAAACAGCCGCACAAAAGGTAATATTTTAAATTCAAACAAGCATTGCATAGTGCATATGAAACAAGTTTTTCATAAATATAGGATCACACGAGCAAATACACTCAATAATTACATCCTTGGAACACTCATCCGCCATAGGGCGGGCACCCTTCAGGACACCCTCATAATACATCTCAGGGCGGCGATGCTCCTTGCCCTGCGGTGGTCCACCCTTCACCAGCTTCTCAGCGTCCATCTTGCCCCAGTGTACTTTAACACGGGCAAGCGCCCTGCGGGCACCCTCGATGCAGACGGAGCGCTTGATGACCTCAAGCCAAGTACAGGCATCCGCAAGCTGCCTCACCAGCCTGAAATAGCTCCCTGGCATGGCCTCTCCAGGCCATAGCCGGACTATAAGACCCTTCATGGCCTATTCGACCGCCTTATGGAGCTCGACCAATTGCTTCAGCTGGTCGCTTAAGGGCACCGGGTGTTCAGCCTCAGTATACTAAGACCAGAACACCTTCTCCGTCGAGCTCCCTTCCTCGGCCCGGTAGTGCTTTGCGGCATCCGACACGCTGTGGGGCAAATCTGCGAATGCTCCTGGAGAGCTCCGGACTTGGGTAAGTAACAAGTAATTTACTTTCACATGCTTGCTTTGCATAATGAATGACTTACCCGCCGCTATCTTCTTCATTGCCTCAATTTCCTGGAGGGCTTTTTGGGCTTCGTCCTTGGCATGCTTGGCAACCTCAAGGGTCGTGGCAAGCTTGTACTCTCGCGTCTTTGAGTCAAGCTCCATAGTCTCGTGCTTTTTCAGGAGAGCCTGGAGCTCTGCTGCACCTTGCCCACCCGTGCCTCTTGCTTCTCTCGCTCGGTGCGCTCCGTGGCCGCTTTTTTTCGGCCTCGGACAGCGCTTGCTTCAGGGTCGCCACCTCGGCCGTGGCCCCTGGAACATTCATAACGATCATATCATTTTTGCAACTGCATCTTATATATATACATACAGACAAGGTATTCCTTACCTTTGCTCCCCTCGAGCTGCTTCTTGGCAAGTCTGAGCTCTTTCTCAGACCGCTCGAGGTTCTGCTTCAGTGTATCGACCTCCGCAGTCAGTGCGGCAGAGGTCGGTAGTGAAGCCTGCACACGCATATCGACATACTGGTATTAGACTCCTACGAATGTTATTTTGATCCTCTATTCGACTTTTCTTTGTGAACGCCAAACAGAGCATCATTGGCTAGTGTCTATGCGGTAATATTTTCATATATTTTAAATACATACCTCAAAGCCTATTAGAAGGCTAGCATAGGCTTCAGTCAGTCCGCTCTTGCCGGACTGAACCTTCTGGATCACCGCACTCATAATAGTGCGGTGCTCCTCGTCGATGGAGGCGCCGTTAAGCACCTCTAGCAAATTATCTGGTGCCTCCGGGTGGACGGAGGTCACCGGCACGGGAGGCTTGCCCCTCTTAGTAGGGGGCCGCCTGCCGGAGTCTGGAACCACTGGAGGTTCCGGTGCGGTATTCGGCCTAGGGCCGAACTTGGAGCCCTTGGGAGCCTTGCTCCCTTTGCGCCTGGAGTCCGGAAGGTCGCCTTGAGGCGCCTACAGGACTACCTCCCCTCGGCTTGGTGCCCTTTGAGACAACACCTCGGCGTTGTCTGTAGGGCGAGGGGTGGAGGCGGTCAAAAGTGATCCTCCGCTGCTCATGGCCGACGGATCCAAAGAACCGCTCGACAAGCATACGTCGATACAGGCCCGGGACGGACTGCATAACCGTGTCCGGCATTAGAAGAAGTTGTGCAATTAAACGGTGCCACGAGTTACTCTGGTGTCCGAATACTTACGATCTCGCCAGGGGCTTGGCCCTGGGTGGCCACTCGTCTTCGCTGTCGGCGGCAGTGGCGGAGTAGTCCGGAGGGAGAGTCCTTCCCTTCTTGGACCCTCCGGCCTACCCAGTTGGGGCAGCCTTCCTCTTCCTATCTTCCCCGGCTGGAGGGGAAGAACCTTTATCTGCCTCCTCCTCATTTTCACGGGAGGAGTGCGTCTTGGAGTTATCGGACGATGAATCCGATAACACCTGGTGCCAGGAACTCTTTCGGGTTCCCTTGGCCTTCTTCTTGATCTTCTTCTCCAACACCTCGTAAGGCGCCGGAGTCAGCATCTCCGTCAGGAGAGCGTCGGCAGGGTCTTCGGGCAGAGGGGCCGGGCAGTCAATCTGCCCCGATGTCTCCACCCACTCCTGTCAAAGGCATGGAAGCTCAGATCCCGCACATAGTTAAACAATGAAAAATGAATACCCTATAAGAGATAAAATAGCTTACCGCGCCGGCTTGGCGCTTCGCGCTGAATCCGCGATCCTCGGTAAGGGGAGGGGGAACCTTGGCGCCCTTAAATAGCACCTTCCAAGCATCCTCGTGTGTTGTGTCGAAGAGCTCGCTCAGAGTTTGGTGCTGGGCCGGGTCGAACTCCCACAAGTTGAACGCCCGTTGTTGACACAGGAGGATCCGACGGATGAGCATGACCTGTACTATGTTGACAAGCTTGAGCTTTTCTTCACCATGTTTTGGATAAAGGTTTGGAGTCTGGTCAGCTTTGCCGGACTACCCCAGGGCAGGCCCTTCTCTTTCCAAGAGGTGAGACGCGTGGGAATTCCGGATCGGAACTCGGGGGCCGCCGCCCATTTGGGGTCGTGTGGCTTGGTGATGTAGAACCACCCCGATTGCCATCCCTTTATGTTCTCCATGTAGGAGCCCTCGAGCCATGTGACGTTGGGCATCTTGCCCACCATGGCGCCTCCGCACTCTGCCTGTTGGCCGCCCACCACCTTCATTGGCCGAAGTGGGGCTTGATGCGGAGGAAGGCCTCACACACGACGATAAACGCCGAAATGTTGAGGATGAAGTTCGGGGCCAGATCGTGGAAATCTAGGCCGTAGTAGAACATGAGTCCCCGGACAAATGGGTGGAGAGGAAATCCCAGTCCGTGGAGGAAATGGGTGAGGAATACTACCCTCTCATGAGGCCTGGATGTGGGGATGAACTGCCCCGCATCTGGGAGCCGGTGTGCGATATCCTCGGACAGGTATTCGGCTCCCCTCAGTTTCTTGATGTGTCCTTCCATGATGGAGGAAACCATCACTTGCCTCCCGCTCCGGACATAGTTGGAGAAGGTTGAGGAACAGAATGTGGACTTGGGCGCTAGAGCTCGAGCGTGCGAGAATGGATGAGCAAAGGAGGAAGAAGGCGTGGGTGGAAAATGGTCAATCCTTATCCCTTTATATGGGCGGACGAAACTATGCGTCCCCACCAGCCTAGTAAAACTCGCTTATCCCCCAAGCGCCATAATTGATGGAGCGGTTGGGTTACCCACGTCCGTTTTTTGTGGAGTGCACCCATACCCGATCTCTGCTTCGACAAGACGTGGCAAGGAAACCACCTCGCGAAACGCGCTGAGGTTGGCTGTAAAAAACAATTCGAATAAAGGCTTGGCTGTGGTGTGATGTCACATTACGGGATACTTCAGCAGATTAGATTTGTGGATATATTATTCTCTCTAAGGTGGTATGTGGAACTTGTTTTGTAGAGCCGGACACGATCCTCGTGTTTGAAATCTTCTACGAAGTATTCGGAGGAGGAACCCGCCTTGCAATGCCGAAGACAATCTGCGCGCCGGACTCATCGTCATTGAAGCCTGGTTCAGGGGCTACTGAGGGAGTCCTGGATTAGGGGGTATCCGGACAGCCGGACTATAACCTTCGCCCGGACTGTTGGACTATGAAGATACAAGATTGAAGATTTCGTCCCGTGTCCGGATGGGACTCTCCTTGGTGTGGAAGGAAAGCTTGGCAATACGGACATGTAGATCTCCTTCCTTGTAACCGACTCTGTGTAACCCTAGCCCCCTCTAGTGTCTATATAAACCGGAGGGTTTAGTCCATAGAACAACAACAATCATACCATAGGCTAGCTTCTAGGGTTTAGCCTCTCTGATCTCGTGGTAGATCAACTCTTGTACTACCCACATCATCAATATCCATCAAGCAGGAGTAGGGTTTTACCTCCATCGAGAGGGCCTGAACCTGGGTAAAAACATCATGTCCCTTGTCTCCTGTTACCATCCGCCTAGACGCACAGTTCGGGACCCCCTACCCGAGATCCGCCGGTTTTGACACCAACAACGGGTTTAAAGGTGACAAGTACCTAGGCCATGGCGGGTGAGGGAGTCCTGGATTTGGGGGTGTCCGGATAGCCGGACTATAACCTTTGGCCGGACTCTTAGACTATGAATATACAATATTGAAGACTTCGTCCCGTGTCCGGATGGGACTTTCCTTGGCGTGGAAGGCAAGCTTGGCGATACGGATATGTAGATATCCTCCCATTGTAACCAACTATGTGTAACCCTAGCCCTCTCCGGTGTGTATATAAACCGGAGGGTTTTAGTCCATAGGACGAACAACAATCATACCATAGGCTAGCTTCTAGGGCTTAGCCTCTCTGATCTCGTGGTAGATCTACTCTTGTACTACCCATATCATCAATATTAATCAAGCAGGAGTAGGGTTTTACCTCCATCGAGAGGGCCCGAACCTGGGCAAAAACATCGTGTCCCTTGTCTCCTGTTACCATCCGCCTAGACGCACAGTTCGGGACCCCCTACCCGAGATCCGCCGGTTTTGACACCGACATTGGTGCTTTCATTGAGAGTTCCTCTGTGTCGTCACCTTTAGGCCCGATGGCTCCTCCGATCATCAACAACGATGCGGTCCAGGGTGAGACTTTTCTCCCTTGACAGATCTTCGTATTCGGCGGCTTTGCACTGCGGGCTAATTCGCTTGGCCATGTGGAGTAGATTGAAAGCTATGCCGCTGGCCATCAGGTCAGATTTGGAAGTTTGAACTACATGGCCGACATCCGCGGGGACTTGATCTTCAACGGATTCAATCCACAGCCGGGCGCGCTGCACTGTCACGATGGGCATGATCTAGCTCTGCCGCCGAATAGTGCCCTAGAGGCCGCACCCGCATCAGCTCTGACCCTTAGCTCGGAGCCAACTGCGCCGATCACGGACGGGTGGCTAGACCCCGCCGCGGGGACCTCAGTCTCAATGGCGATCGAGCCGAACACCAGCCTTATCCTCTGCAAAGCCCGTGACTCCAAGGTGCCAGACTCGTCTCCGGACTCCGAAACCCCCGTGCCCCTGCCAATCGAATCCGATTGGGCGCCGATCATGGAATTCACCGTCGCAGATATCTTTCAGCACTCGCCATTCGGCAACATTCTGAATTTACTAAGGTGTCTCTCTTTGTCAGGAGAGTCCTGGCCGGATTATGACCGACAGGATTGGGATGCGGACGACGAAGAAATTCGACGCCCACCCACCACCCACTTCGTAGCAACTGTCGATGATTTAACTGACATGCTAGACTTCCACTCCGAAGACATCGACGGTATGGACGATGATGTAGGGGACGAACCGGAACCAGTGCCCACAGGGCACCAGGCGGCCACCCCGTCCTACGATATATATATGGTAGACACACCCAAAGAAAATGACGACGAAGAACGGGAGGACGCAACGAAGGATCGATCCTTGGAAAAGCAGTCAAAGCGGCGGCGTAAACGCCGCTCCAAGCCCCGCCGCGACAGAGACAGTGGTCATACAGACCGAGCCGTAGAGCAGGGCGAGCCGGCGGATGATGAACAAGGAAACTTGGATAAACAAACCGAACAACCTGTCCCCGGCAAAAATAACGGTCAGGACGACCTCACGCCGGACAAGTTCCTAGAGTAGAGGAACCTCCACAAAAGGCTCGTCGCCACTGCATGCAGCCTGAAAAAACAGAAGAGGAAGCTCAAAACTGCGGAAGACGCACTCCGAATCAGATGGAGCAAAGTACTCAACACCGCAGACAAATACGGCGACAGTCGCCACACAAAGAGCTACCCGAAGCGAAAGCTACTGCCTGAATTTGATGAGGAGGCCTTAGAGCCCCCGAAATCAAAAAATAAGGAGGCCACCTGGTCGGATAGAAGACCCCATGGCCAACATAGAGCGGCAACGGGCGCCGCACACAAGCCAACACGCGATCCACCCAAGGATTTGCGTCAAAAAGATGGCCCAGCCAAATCTACCTACGGGCCAAGAAAGCAAGCTCTAGTAAGCAATGCAACGCAACAAATATCCGAACAACACGGCACACCCAAATACAGGGGTGCCGCACACTCTCTATGCTTCACCTATGAGGTGATGGACCATGAATTTCCAGCGGGATTCAAACCCGTAAACATAGAGGCATACGACGGAATGACAGACCCTGGAGTCTAGATTGAAGACTATATCCTACATATCCACATGGCCATAGGAGACGACCTCTAGGCCATAAAATACCTACCCCTCAAGCTCAAAGGGCCAGCCCGGCATTGGCTTAAAGGCCTCCCTGAAAACACCATTGGAAGTTGGGAAGAGCTCGAGGACGCTTTTCGGGCAAATTTTCAAGGGACTTATGTCCGACCACCAGATGCAGACGGTTTAAGTCATATAACTCAACAACCAGGAGAGTCAGCCCAGAAGCTCTGGAACAGATTTCTTACTAAAAAGAACCAAATAGTCGACTATCCGGACGCCGAAGCCTTAGCAGCTTTCAAACACAGCGTCCGAGACGAATGGCTCGCCAGACACCTCGGCCAAGAAAAGCCAAGAACAATGGCCTCATTAACAAGCCTCATGACCCGCTTTTGCGCGGGAGAGGGCAGCTGGTTGGCAAGATGTAGCACCAGCGACCCAAGTACATCTGAAGTCAGGGATGGAAACGGGAAACCGCGGCGCAGCAAGGATCAGCGCCGGAATAAGGAAAACAACCCGAAGAGCATGGCAGTCAACGCCGGATTCAAATATTCTCGGCAGAATCAGAAAAAGCCGCCCCTCAAGGATAACAGGGACGAGCTATCTAACCTAAACAAAATCTTGGACAAGCTATGTCAAATCCACAGCACTCCCGGGAAGCCTACAAATCATACCCATAGAGAATGTTGGGTCTTCAAGCAATCCGGCAAACTCAACGCCGAACATAAGGGGCTTGATACACCAAGTGAAGACGATGACGAATCCCATAAGCAGACCACTGGGAATCAAAAGAATTTCCCACAAGAAGTCAGTAAATTTACTTCATGTGACAAAAGGGAAAAATTGAGTGGTGCCTATAGAGATACGCGCCATGCGGCCTATCACAACGGACTCTCGCCACTGGTTGTTAAAACTGATCACCTACGAGCATCAGGATTACTCCAGAAGTATCCGGCACACAGGCTGGGCCGCCTTGGTATTAGATCCGATAATTGACGGATTCCAATTTACACGAGTCCTGATGGACGGCGGCAGTGGTCTAAACCTGCTATATCAGGACATAGTCCGCACAATGGGGATGGACCCAACAAAAATTCGCCATAGCAACACTTCCTTTAAAGGAGTAATGCCAGGCCTGGATGCCAATTGCACGGGTTCTCTCCTACTAGAAGTTATGTTCGGCTTCCCCGATAACTTCCGTAGCGAAAAGCTAACCTTCCACGTCGCCCCATTTTCAAGTGGCTATCAAGCACTACTGGGGCGTGAAGCTTTCGCCTGCTTTAATGTAATACCACATTATGCGTCTCTCACGCTTAAGATGCCCGGTCCACGAGGCATCATATCACTAAAGGGAAATATTCACTGTTCCTCCCGGGCGGACGACTGTGCGGCTGCCTCGACGGCCACACACTAGAACGGCTTCACCAATCAAAACGCCTAAGCAGGTCGTTAAGACCACGGAAGTGGCTAGACAAGTCCGGCGTCAACATACAATTGATAAAGGCTTAATAGTCGTATACCCCTGTACAAGGGGCTTCGCGCATGTAGAACAAGAGACAATAAGGCTCAACTTCACCTATTTTGAATTATACTTTATTCATTTTAGTATAACGTACATTTCGCACGACCTTTTTAAACTAAGTTCTTCTCTTTTTCACATGAACACCATGCTATACCCGTCCAGGACACGGCACAACGGAGACACACGCGCAGACGTGCAGCAGGGACCCGTTCCAAGGATTCTTTTTAGATTAAGACCCTGCATAAACCTTTTTTACTGTCTCTTGTTGATACACATCCCCCGGATTCTCAGTATAACCGAGGAGGAGGCTGGCGTCTTGGCATGTGGCCACGTCAGAATTTTGCGCGTACCTGGACACCAGGGGCTTATTATCAAGGGCACTGTTCGGCCCGTTTTCATAAAGACCGAATACCTTAGGGAGTGTTCGGCGTCGCGAGTTTGGCCTTATATGCATCAGCTCTGAATCATGTCTTTGGTCAAATGTTGGCTTTGACCGGCTCCTGTGTTTGGCTACCTTACGTTCCGCTCTATCGGCTAAGGCGGCACTAGAGAACTACTGCGATTGTGCCCCGGTTCAGCCAGGCGAGCACCTCAGTAGAGAAAGCCGAAAACTGACTGTCATGATATAGCGTGAGACTGTTCAACCACTCGATGACCTATTGGAATCTTCGAGATTCCTCCGCATTAACGAAGGGCCGTTTCCCGGCCAGGCACACACGCGCCCCGAGTTCGGGCGGGCGCGGCGCCACCGGGGGCTATATAGTAGCCTCATTGTCAAACTCCTATGGCTAAGTGAAAGTGATAAAGCATTATAGTCCGATTGCCTAGTTCGCTGCGCTATCACCTCCATCATGGACCAAGACGTTGGATCAAGTGTGAAAATGCGCCTTCTGCGAACACCCCCGCATTATATGCGTGGGGGCTGAAGCCGACGACTGCCATTTTTCAGATTATATACACATATATATTAACGGTCGCACAGAAGGTGTTATAATTCTTGCAGGCACAAGTATAAAAAGCCTCTATAATTCATGCAAATATTGTTTTACAATAATACATGTTATTCGAACATAATATCCTTCGAGCACTGGTCTCTATTAAATGAGCGCCTTTCAGAACTTCCGAAAAATAGTGCTCGGCAGGCCCTCGGCTTCCGCCCGAATCTTGGGATGCAACAGTGGTGGCCTCCATCTCCGCCCAGTATGTCTTGACACGGGCAAGGGCCATCCGCGCTCCCTCTATGCATGCTGACCTCTTCATCGCGTTGATATGCGGCATTGCACAAAGGAACTGCTGCACCAAGCTAAAATACTGTTCGGCTTTGGCCTTTACGACCACAGATGATCCACGACATCCTTCATGGCGAGTCCAGATAACCTATTCAGCTCGGCCAATTCGGCCAAACGATTGGTTAACAGAAGCGGACGCTCTGGATTGTGGAACTGCGACCAGAAGAGCTTTTCCACTTCGCGATCTTTCTGATCTCGGAAGTGTCCGGCCGCATCAGCGGCACTCGCAGCTAAATCCAGATATGCATCCGCTGAACTCCACATCCGGTCCACCGGAGCATATTTAGGATCGCCGAACTTCATCCGCAGCATAAAGGGCTTTCCAACCGCGATATCTCCGGCCTGACGTAGCTCCTCCTTCATGGCCCTCATCGCAGAACGAGCATCCTTGGCTGCTGTAGTGGCCTTCTCCAGGTCCGTCCGCACCGCCTGATCTTCTTTTTCAAATAGCTCGCAACGGTCAGCAGCGTTCTTTAGCTTCACAGCCATCTCGGCCATTTCCTTCTTGCTTCGGCAGTGAGCAGCCTGTTCGGCTTTCAGCTCGCCAACCACCTTCAAGGCAGCCGCATCGCTTCTCTTGGCTTGCTCCTTGGCTCGGGCAAGTTCTGCCACAAGATCCTACACGGCAGCAGCCCCATCTGCATCAAATGCACACATCGTAAGATACTGGCATCAAGCTCCTCTTACCAAGTGTCTCCGGAGAAATCACGTACCTTGTGCCTCGTCAAGCCGCTTGTTGACAAGCGCGATGTCGGCATCTGCCAAGTCAATTTGCCGCTTTAGCTCGGCAAATTCATCAGTCCGGTTGGCCACCGGACACTTCGCCACCTACATAGGACGGCGGTACAATTATACCTGGGACTATGATCCTCTGCATACTGTCGTCTTCAACAGCACACAGAGTCTCAGGGGCTACTATCTACACAGGGTGCATCTTAAATATGCGGAACTGTCAAAGGGTACACCACTTCGCGTACCTCAAAACCCGTCAGCAAACTCCTAACGGCCTCGTGCAACCCGCTCTCTGCGGACGAAATCCTTTCAATTACCATACCCATCAATGTACGGTGTTCCTCTGAGATAGACGCTCGCCCTAGCAGATCCTTCAGTACCTCCGACTGTGCACCAGGTGGTGCCGGACTCGTTCGATTGCTTTTTTCAAAGGCCGGACACGGAAGGCTTTGGGGGGCCATATGACTGCCTTTCGGCCCGGCCGGACTAGGAGAAACCCTCCACGATGATACCTCAGGGTCGCCCGCCTCGTAAGGCGCGTGGCAGGGGAAGGCGTTCCGCTTTCCATCATCTCTGGAAGAAAATCTCCCGAAGATGAGCTCTGCTGAGAGGGGCTGAGAGCCGAACTACAAGGTAAGATTTCGGTCATTTTCCTCAGAAATAAAACAAGGATTTCTCTCATTTTAAACCTCCCCTCTATACTTACGACTCAGTGGAGGGCTGATACCCTTGAGGGCATAATACGGCCGAGGTCTCCCCCAGCACAGGACCCTCTGGCGGAGACTTCTTTCCCCGCTTTGAGACCATGGTCTCCGGGTCTTCAGAGGCGGTCCTCTTCCTCCCCTGAGTAGAGGAATTTTCGATTCCTCCTTTTCGGATGGCCTCCTTCGGGGAGGCAGTAACTCCCTTGTCCTCCCCTTCGTTTTCTTCCAAAGGCGCGATCTCCAGCATCCTGGTTAATATGGGATCCGGTGAGGTCTCAGGAAGGGGGTCGGACACCTGATTAGCTTTGCCTTCGCTACCCACTCCTATTTCAAGGACCACTCTTCTAAGGGTGATGTCGTGATAAATGAACGGATGGTGTGTCCGGGCACAGGGCTACTTACTTGAGTATCCGGACGATTAGAGCTCAGACCTGCGTCCTCCGTAGAATCCGGACACACTACTTGTGGTCCAAAGAACAATGTATACATCTCCACGGGCGTCTTGCCAAGAAAATGTTGGAGAGCTCGCGGTCCCTCCGGATTGAACTCCCACGGGCGGAGGGTGCGATGTTTGCAGGGTAGAACTCGGCGAATTAACATAACCTGCGTCACCATGACCAAACTGATATCTCTTTCTAGGAGATCTCGGATGTGGCCCTGCAACAGGGGCACGTCCTTTGCCGGCCCCCAATCCAGCCCCTTATGGACCCATGACGCTAGTCGTGGCGGGGGACCCGAGCGGAAAGCAGGTGGCGCCACCCACTTGGTGCCCCTAGGAGCTGTGATATAAAACCACTCCCATTGCCATAAGCTGAACTCCTCTTGAAAAGAGCCCTCGAGCGATGGGGCGTCCGCATTCTTGCTTATAGCAGCGCCTCCACACTCTGCGTGCTGTCCCTCGATCATATTCGGCTCTACTTTAAAGGTCTTAAGCCACAGTCCGAATTGAGGAGTAATGTGGAGGAAGGCTTCGCACACAACGATGAACGATGAGATGTGGAGGATGGACTTCGGAGCTAAGTCATGAAATTCCAGCCCATAATAAAACATGAGCCCCCTCACGAAGAGATCGTCGCGAAGCCTAGCCCTCTGAGGAAGTGAAACATGAACACCATGCTCTCACCAGGCTTGGGAGTGGGAATAACCTGCCCTTGAGCAGGCAGCCTATGTGAGATTTCGCCGGTCAAAAACCTGGCCTCTCTTAGCTTTATCATGTCTTCCTCTGTGACGGAGGAAGGCATCCATCGGCCTCGAAGGTCGGAGCCGTACATCATCGAAGGTCCGAAGAGCTTAAAATCTGGGGCCTTGGGTGTTGGAACTCGAGGCAAGAGGCGGATTCGATTGAGATTGAAAGAAAGGAGTAAGGCCTTGGTCTCTTTATAAGAGGTTGAATACCAAGATCCCTCCCCGTGACCGTGTGGGACTCACCTTTGATTGAGGGGATATACCAATGGGCACGCCTGGGTTACCCACGTCCGTAATGATGAGGATCCCGTAAATAAAGGGGACACGATCTCTGCTTCAACAAAGATGTGCCAAGGAAACCGCCTCGCAAAATGGGCTGAGGTGGGGCAATAGAAACCCGCCTTGCAATGCCAAAGATAATCTGCGCGCCGGACTCGTCGTCATTGAAGCCTGATTCAGGGGCTACTGAGGGAGTCCTGGATTAGGGGGTGTCCGGATAGCCGGACTATAACGTTTGGCCATACTCTTGGACTATGAAGATACAAGATTGAAGACTTCGTCCCGTGTCCGGATGGGACTTTCCTTGGCGTGGAAGGCAAGCTTGGTGATACGGATATGTAGATATCCTCCCATTGTAACCGACTCTGTGTAACCCGAGCCCTCTCCGGTGTCTATATAAACCGGAGGGTTTTAGTCCATAGGACGAACAACAATCATACCATAGGCTAGCTTCTAGGGCTTAGCCTCTCTGATCTCGTGGTAGATCTACTATTGTACTACCCATATCATCAATATTAATCAAGCAGGAGTAGGTTTTTACCTCCATTGAGAGGGCCCGAACCTGAGTAAAAACATCGTGTCCCTTGTCTCCTGTTACCATCTGCCTAGACGCACAGTTCGGGACCCCCTACCCGAGATCTGCCGGTTTTGACACCGACAGCGAGTGCTTGGCATCTCTCCAGACGGTGGGAATCAGGTTAGAAACGTCGAGGGTGATGACTCTGCGCTGGCTGTCGGCATCCAGTAAGGAGAGCCGTCGAGGAGGGTGTTTGTGTAGCGGCTCCGGTAGGTTGGACTACGGTGTGGGCGAAGCGGATCAGTGGCCATGGACAAGGGCGTAGGTGAAGCTGCTACGGTGGTTGGGTTAAGGATGGTGTCAACGACATGGATCTACGGTCGTGGATGGGGCGTCAGAAGCTGCTCCAGTGGTTGGGTTAAGGATGGTGTCGACGATGCGGATCTGCGGCCGTGGACGGGGCGTCAGAAGTTGCTCCGGTGGTTGGGTTAAGGGTGGTGTCGATGATGCGGATCTGCGGCCGTGGACGAGGCGTCAGAAGCTGCTCCGGTAGGTTGGATGAGAGTGCGAGGAAGCGGATCTGAGGCCGTGGACTTGTGATCTGGCAAAGCGGCTGAGGGAGTCCTGGATTAGGGGGTGTCCGGATAGCCGGACTATACCTTCAGCCGAACTCCTGGACTATGAAGATACAAGATTGAAGACTTTGTCCCTTGTCCGGAAGGGACTTTCCTTGGCGTGGAAGGCAAGCTTGGCGATGCGAATATGTAGATCTCCTACCATTGTAACCGACTCTGTGTAAGCCTAACCCCCTCCGGTGTCTATATAAACCGGAGGGTTTTTAGTCCGTAGGACAGAACAACAATCATACCATAGGCTAGCTTCTAGGGTTTAGCCTCCTTGATCTCGTGGTAGATCTACTCTTGTACTACCCATATCATCAATATTAATCAAGGAGGAGTAGGGTTTTACCTCCATCGAGAGGGCCCGAACCTGGGTAAAAACATCGTGTCCCTTGTCTCCTGTTACCATCCGCCTAGACGCACAGTTCGGGACCCCCTACCCGAGATCCGCCGGTTTTGACTCCGACATTGGTGCTTTCATTGAGAGTTCCTCTGTGTCGGCACTTTTAGGCCCGATGGCTCCTCCGATCATCAATAGCGATGCAGTCAAGGGTGAGACCTTTCTCCCCGGACAGATCTTCGTCTTCGGCGGCTTCGCACTGTGGGCCAATTCGCTTGGCCATCTGGAGCAAATCGAAAGCTACGCCCCTGGCCATCAGGTCAGATTTGGAAGTTTAAACTACACGGCTAACATCCGTGGGGACTTGATCTTCGACGGATTCGAGCCACTGCTGAGCGCGCCGCACTGTCACGACGGGCATGATCTAGCTCTGCCGCCGAACAGTGCCCTGGAGGCCGCACCCGCATCGGCTTCGACCCTTAATTCGGAGCCAACTGCGCCGATCGAGTATGGGTGGTTGGACGCCGCCTCAGGGGTTGTGATCCTATGGCGATCGAGCTGAACACCAGCCCCGCACTCCACGAGTCTCGTGACTCCAAGGAGCCGGACTCCTCTCCGGACTCTGAGCCCTCCGCGCCCCTGCCGATCGAATCCGATTGGTCGCCGATCATGGAGTTTACTGCCGCGGACATCTTCCAGCACTCGCCTTTCGGTGATATTCTGAAGTCACTAGAGTATCTCTCTTTATCAGGAGAGCCCTGGCCGGATTACGGTCAGCAAGGTGGGGATACGGATGATGAAGAAATTCAAAGCCCACCCACCACCCACTTGGTAGACACTGTCGACGATTTAACCGACATGCTCGACTTCGACTCCGAAGACATCGATGGTATGGACGCTGATGCAGGAGACGATCAAGAACCAGCACCTATAGGGCACTGGAAAGCCACCTCGTCATATGACATATACATGGTGGACACCCCAAAAGAAGGAGATGGCGATGGAACAGCGGAGGATGACCCCTCCAAGAAACAGCCTAAGCGCCGGCGTCAGCGGCGCCGCTCTAAATCCCGCCAAAGCAAAAACGGTGATTCCGGCACCAGAGATAATAATACTCCAGACAGTGCCGAAGAAAACCCCCTCCAGCAAGATTCAGCACAGGAGGATGGAGAAGCCAGCCCTCATGGGATGATAATTATATGCCTCCCTCCGAAGACGAGGCAAGCCTCGACGACGACGAATTCGTCGTCCCAGAGGATCCCGTCGAGCAAGAGCGTTTTCAACGCAGGCTTATGGCCACGGCAAGCAGCCTCAAGAAAAAACAGCAATAGCTTAGAGCTGATCAAGATTTGCTAGCCGACAGATGGACCGAAGGCGGTCGAAGAGTATGAACTCGAACGCCCCTCCAAGAGCTACCCAAAGCGCAGGTTGCTACGCCGATTAGAGGAGGAAGCACCTAAACCTACATCACCAGCACATGATACGGCCGACCGGCCACCTCGTGGCCGCGACAGAGAGGCCTCTCGGCCCTCCACTCAAGCCGCACCCCGGCATCGCTCAAAACATACCAAGGCACAGGAAAATGCGCCAGACCTGCGAGATATATTGGAGGACAAGGAAAGGCAAACAAGATCGATCTACGGACCGTGCGGGTGCCCCATGGCACGTGACAGTGATCGTCACTCCGGATATAGTAAATCCGGCCAGGCCGAACACAATAGACAAAGCCCGTTCGAGCTACGTCGTGATATAGCCCAATACAGAGGCACCGCACACCCACTATGCTTCACAGAGGAAGTAATGGATCATCAAATCCCTGAAGGTTTCAAACCCGTGAACGTCGAATCATATGATGGCACAACAGATCCTGCGGTATGGATCGAGGATTATCTCCTTCATATCCACATGGCCCGCGGCGATGATCTACACTCCATCAAATACCTCCCACTCAAACTTAAGGGACCGGCTCGGCATTGGCTTAACAGCTTGCCAGCAGAATCAATCAGTTGTTGGGAGGACCTAGAAGCCGCATTCCTCGACAATTTCCAGGGCACTTATGTGCGACCACCAGACGCCGATGACCTAAGCCACATAATCCAGCAGCCAAAGGAATCGGCCAGGCAATTCTGGACACGGTTCCTAACAAAGAAAAATCAAATAGTCGACTGTCCGGACGTAGAGGCCCTAGCAGCCTTCAAGCACAATATCCGTGATGAGTGGCTTTCCCGGCACCTTGGACAGGAAAAGCCGAAATCTATGGCAGCACTCACGACACTCATGACCCGCTTTTGCGCGGGAGAAGACAGCTGGCTTGCTCGTAGCAACAATATGACCAAGAACCCTGGTAATTTGGATACCAGAGACAGTAGTGGCAGGTCACGTCGCAACAAGCAAAAGTGCCGCATTAACGACGACAATGCTGAGGATACGGCAGTTAATGCCGGATTTAGAGGCTATAAATCCGGTCAGCGAAAAAAGGCACTCAAAAGAAATACTCAGGGCCCGTCAAGTTTGGACCGAATACTCGACCGCTTGTGCCAGATACATGGCACCCCCAAAAAGCCAGCCAATCACACCAACAGGGATTGTTGTGTGTTCAAGCAGGCAGGCAAGTTAAATGCCAAAAATAAAGACAAGGGGCTGCATAGCGATGACGATGAAGAGCCAAGGCCGTCGAACAACAGTGGATAGAAGGGTTTTCCCCCACAAGTGCGGACGGTGAACATGATATACGCAACCCAAATCCCCAAGAGGGAGCGGAAGCGCGCGTTAAGGGACGTATACGCGATGGAGCCAGTCGCCCCAAAGTTCAACCCATGGTCCTCCTGCTCAATCACCTTTGATCGAAGGGACCACCCCACTAGCATCCGTCATGGCGGATTCACCGCATTGGTTCTAGACCCAATTATTGACGGATTTCATCTCACTAGAGTCCTTACGGACGGCGGCAGTAGCCTGAACCTGATTTACCAGGATACAGTGCGGAAAATGGGCATAGATCCCTCGAGGATTAAGCCCACCAAAATGACCTTTAAAGGCGTCATACCAGGTGTAGAGGCCAACTGTACAGGCTCAGTTACACTTGAAGTGGTCTTCGGATCTCCGGATAATTTCCGAAGCGAGGAGTTAATCTTCGACATAGTCCCGTTCCGCAGTGGCTGTCACGCACTGCTCGGGCAAACCGCATTCGCCAAGTTCAATGCGGTACCGCACTACGCATACCTTAAGCTCAAGATGCCAGGCCCTCGAGGAGTAATTACAGTCAATGGAAACACCGAACGCTCCCTCTGAACGGAGGATCACACGGCGGCCCTTGCAGCGGAAGTAAAAAATAGCCTCTCCAGGCAGTTCTCCGGTCCGGCCATTAAATGTCCGGACACCGTCAAGCGCGCCCGGGGTAACCTACAACAAGACCGCCTGGCACATTCCAAGTAGGTGTAGCAATGCGGCCCCAACCCCAGCCCTTGCGAAAATGCGACACCAGTGCTTCGCGTACATAACTACGCTCTAGAAATACCATGGGTACAGGGGAGGGGCACCATCACGGCACGCTCTAGAAACACGGCTTAAACCGCACTAGGGGCTGCCGGTTTTTTAATTTTCTCTTACTTTTAGGACTCCATTCTTCGGAAGGCTTGTCCGGCAGTACAATTGCCGCACAAATGATGCAAGAACCAGGGAAGCAAACAAGCCACGCCGCATCACAGAACTCCCAGGTGGTCTCTATCACGAGCAGTATACCTGTTTCACATGCCATTCCGCAGCCTGCCCCTGGAACGGACATGTTAAATAGTCCAACCTTTTGCTTATCGCGTTATTTGTATCGTTCTGCCTTGATCACAGCCTTTTTTAATAAACAATGCACAGCTTTTGTCTATTTTTGCATTACTCTTTTTTACAAATATATGTTCATTAACGACATGTTGCACCCGTACACTTTGGTACGGCCAAATACGCCAGGGGCTTTAGTACCCCTCAATATGGTGTGAGAAGCCCGAACACTTTAACAAGTGCGGCACCCCGAACTTATAGCATTATATGCATCGGCTCCGAATCATGTCTTGGGTCAATAGTTGGGTTTGCGCGGCTCCTATGTTTTGGTGCCTTACGTTCCGCTATATCGGCTAAGGTAGCACTAGGAGAACTACTGCGATTGTGCCCCAGTTAAGCTGGGCTAAGCACCTCAGTAGAGAAAGCTAAAACTGACTGTCATGATGAAGCGAGAGCTGGTCGCTGTTCAAGAGGTTTTTCGAGTCCCTAAAGACTTATGCCGCTTAGAGCGAGGAGTCGGCTCTGTCCAGCCAAGGCGTGGATAGCGCCCCGAACTCGGTCTTCCGAATACCAGGGGCTTCGCTGAAATTTAAAATTATAGAATTCTATGGCTAAGTGAGAGTGTTCAAGCATTATAGTCCGCTTGCCTTGTTCGTTGTGCTGAGCGCCTCCCTCGAAGGACCCAAACATGGGAAAAAGAGCGCTCAGGTTTATCCCGAACACCCCAGCACTAGTGGCACGGGGGCAGAAGCCGATGACTTGCCATCTCTCAAAATTGATAAATGGCCGCACAGAAGGTAATATTTTAAATTCCAAAAGCATTGCTTAGCGCATATGAACAAGTTTTCAGCGCACAGGAAAAAACGAGCGAGTTTACTCAAAAATTACATCCCTGGAACATTCATCCGCCATAAGGCGGGCACCCTTCAGAACATCCTTATAATACATCTCGGGCTTGCGATGCTCTTTCCCCGGCAGTGGCCCGTCCTTCACAAGCTTCTTAGCATCCAGCTTGCCCCAGTGCACCTTAGCACGGGCAAGGGCCCTACGAGCACCTTCGATGCAGACGGAGCGCTTGATGACTTCGAGCCTTGGATAGGCCTCCACTAGCCACCGCACCAGCCTGAAGTAGCTCCCAGGCAGAGCCTCTCCAGGCCATAGCCGAACTATGAGGCCCTTCATGGCCTGTTCGGCCACCTTGTGGAGCTCGACCAGTTGCTTCAGCTGGTCGCTCAGGGGCACAGGATGTCCGGCTTCAGCATACTGAGACCAGAACACCTTCTCCGTCGAGCTGCCCTCCTCGGCTCGGTAGAATGCGGCAGCATCGGACACGCTACGGGGTAAATCTGCGAATGCTCCTAGAGAGCTCCGGATTCGGGTAAGTAACAAGTAACTCACTTTTATATGTTTGCTTTGCATAAAGAATGCCTTACCCGCTTCTATCTTTTCCACTGTATCCAACTCTTGGAGGGCCTTCTGGGATTTGGCCTTGGCAGACTTGGCATTTTCAATAGCCGCCACGAGCTCGGACGCTCGCGTCTTTGAGTCAAGCTCCAAACTCTCATGTTTTTTCATAAGAGCCTGGAGCTCTTGCCGCACCTCGCCAACCTGGGCCTCATACTTCTCCCGCTCGGTGCGCTTCGTGGCCGCCCTCTTCTCGGCCTCGGACAGCGCTTGCTTAAGGGTCGCCACCTCAGACGTGGCCCCTACAATAGCCACGATAATCCTGTCATTTTTTGCAATTGCACTTTTTTATATATTTAAACAAGGTATTTCTTACCTTCCTCGTCCTCGAGCTGCTTCTTGGCAAGCCCGAGCTCTTGCTCAGACTGCTCGAGGTTCTGCTTTAGCTTGTCCACTTCCGCAGTCAGTGCGGCGGACGCCAGCAGAGAAGCCTGCATACGCATATTGACTCCTTTTTGTTAGACTCCTTCGAATTTTATTTGATCCTCTATTCGGCTTTTCTTCTCGAATGCCAAACAGAGCATCAGGGGCTACTGTCTATGCGGTAATATTTTTACATATTCTTTACTTACCTCAAAGCCTGTTAAAAGGCTGGCACAAGCTTCAGTCAGTCCGCTCTTGGCGGACTGAACCTTTTGGACCACCGCACTCATAATGGTGCGGTGCTCCTCGTCGATGGAGGCGCCTTTAAGCACCTCCAACAGATTGTCCGGCGCCTCCGGTTGGACGGGGGTCACCGGCTCGGTGGGCTTGCTCCTCTTGGAAGGAGGTCGCCCGCCAGACTCTGGAACCTTTGAAGGTTCCGGAGCGGTGTCCGGCCTAGGGCCGGACTTGGAGCCCTGGGGATCTATCCCCTTTACTCCTGGAGTCCGAGAAGTCACCTTGCGGCCCCTCCAGGACCACCCTCTCCTGGCTTGGAACCTGTTGGGATGCCACCTTGGCATCGTCCGTAGGGCGGGGGGAGGTAGCGGGCGGAAGTGAATTCACGTCCGACGAATCCAGGGAGCCGCTCGACGACTCGTCGAGCCCGGCCTTGGGCGGACTGCATAGATATATTCGACATAAGGAAAAGTTGTGCAATAAAGGAACACTATGATTTACTCTGGTGTCCGGACACTTACGATCTCGCCGGGCGCTTGGCCCTGTGCGGCCACTCCTCTTCGCCGTCGACGGCGTCGGTGGAGTAGTCCGAAGGAAGGGTCTTCTCCTTATTGGACCCTTCAGCTTCCCCGGTCAGGGTGGCCTTCCTTTTCTTTCCTCCCCCCGCTGGGGGGAGAGGTTTCTTCTTCCTCCTCGTTTTCACGGGAGGAGTGCGTCTCGGAGTCTTCGGATGATGAATCCGACACCTCCAGGCGCCGGGCACTCTTTCGAGTCCCTGTGGCCTTCTTCTTGGCCTTCTTCTCTGGCACCACATAGGGTGCCGGAACCAGCAGCTTCGCCAAGCGAGCACCGGCTGGGTCTTCGGGCAAAGGAGCCGGACAGTCGATCTGTCCGGACTTCGCCTGCCAATCCTGTCAAAGGTGAGGGAGCTTAGATCCCGCATAGAGTCAAACTATGAAAAACTAATACCCTGTAAAAGGTACAACTACCTTACCGCACTAGCGTAACGCTGCGTGCTGAATCCGCGGTCCTCGGAAGCGGATGAGGGAGCCTCGGCGCCCTTGGAAAGCACCTTCCAGGCATCTTTGTACGTCGTGTCGAAGAGCCTGCTCAGAGTTCGGTGCTGCGCCGGATCGAACTCCCACAGATTGAAGGCCCGTTGTTGACCCGGGAGGATCCGGCGGATGAGCATAACCTGGACTACGTTGACAAGCTTGAGATGCTTGTTCACTAGGGTTTGGACGCATTTTTGCAGTCTAGTCACCTCTCCTTTGTTGCCCCACGATAAGCCCGTCTCTTTCCAGGACATGAGCCATGTAGGGGGTTCGGACCGGAACTCGGGGGCTGCTACCCACTCAGGGTCGCGCGGCTCGGTGATATAAAACCACCCCGATTGCCACCCCTTCAAGGTCTCCACAAAGGAGCCCTCGAGCCATAGGACGTTGGGCATCTTGCTCGCCATGGCGCCTCCGCACTCCGCCTGGTTGCCACGCACCAGCTTCGGCTTGACATTGAAAGTCTTGAGCCATAGGCCGAATTGGGGCGGATGCAGAGCAAAGCTTTGCACACGACGATAAACGCCGAGATGTTGAGGATGAAGTTTGGGGCCAGATCATGGAAATTCAGGCCGTAGTAGAACAGAGTCCTCGGACGAATGGGTGGAGAGGAAAGCCCAGTCCACGGAGGAAGTGGGGAAGGAACACTACCCTCTCATGGGGCCTTGGGGTGGGGAGGAGCTGCCCCTCTTCCGGAAGTCGGTGCGCAATGTCGTCAGACAAGTATCCGGTCTTCCTCAGTTTTTTGATGTGTCCCTCCATGACGGAGGAGACCATCCACTTGCCTCCCGCTCTGGACATGACTGGAGAAGGTCGAGGTGGGGAATGCGGGCTTGGGCGCTAGAGCTCGAGTGCGCGCAAGATGGATAGGCAAAGGAGGAAGAAGGCGTAAGTAAAACGGTGGATCCTTATCCCCTTATATGGGAGGGTGCGGCTATGCGTCCCCACTGGCCTGATAAAACTCGCTTATCTCCCAAGCGCCGTAATCAATGGCGCGGTTGGGTTACCCACGTCCGTATTGATGAGAATACCGTAAATAAAGGGGACACGATCTCTGCTTTGACAAGACGTGCGAAGGAACCGCCTCGCGAAACGCGCTGAGGTGGGGGAGTAAAAACGATTCGAATAAAGGCTTGGACATAGTGTGATGTCACGCTACAGAATACGTCAGCAGATTAGATTTGTGTAAATATTATTCTCTCTACGGCAATATGTGGAAACTTATTTTGCAGAGCCGGACACTATCCTTTGTGTTCAAAATCTTCTATGAAGTACTTGGAGGAGGAACCCGCATTGCAATGCTGAAGACAATCTGCGCGCCGGACTTGTCATCATTGAAGCCTGGTTCAGGGGCTACTGAGGGAGTCCTGGATTAGGGGGTGTCCGGATAGCCGGACTATACCTTCAGCCGGACTCCTGGACTATGAAGATACAAGATTGAAGACTTCGTCCCGTGTCCGAAAGGGACTTTCCTTGGCGTGGAAGGCAAGCTTGGCGATGCGAATATGTAGATCTCCTACCATTGTAACTCACTCTGTGTAACCCTAACCCCCTCCGGTGTCTATATAAACCGGAGGGTTTTTAGTCCGTAGGACAGAACAACAATCATACCATAAGCTAGCTTCTAGGGTTTAGCCTCCTTGATCTCGTGGTAGATCTACTCTTGTACTACCCATATCATCAATATTAATCAAGCAGGAGTAGGGTTTTACCTCCATCGAGAGGGCCAGAACATGGGTAAAAACATCGTGTCCCTTGTCCCCTGTTACCATCCGTCTAGATGCACAGTTCGGGACCCCCTACCCGAGATCCGCCGGTTTTGACACCGACAGCGGCCCCGGTAGGGTTGAGAATGGTATAGGCGAAGCTACTCCGGTAGGGTTGACGATGGTGTCGGCGAAGCGGCTCTTGTAGGGTTGAGGAAGGTGTCGGCGAAGCGGCTCCAGTAGGGTTGAGGAAGGTGTCGGCAAAGAGGATCAGAGGCCGTCGACGGGGGCATTTGTGGGGCGGCTCCGGGGTGTGTGGACAAAGCGTCTGTGGTGGGGAGTACGAATGAGCCACTGCAGATGCGTGATGGTTGACGAGAGTACCGGCGAAGCAGATCCGGCGCCGTGGACAAGGCCGACACTGAATGGACTGTGGCACAGTGGTGGATGAGCAGTCTACTTGTTTCTAGGGGAGGTGGGAGGGGTAGATGCGGCCGCAGAAGCAGATCCGGCGAGGTGGATGCCGCTGGCAGTGAATGGGCTATGGTACGCCGGTGGATGAGCAGTCTAGGGTCTCGAGAGGGGAGGGGAGAAAGGGCGATGAAGTACGGACGACGTGATGTAAGATGCTCTGGTGTTGTGGAGTTAGTCGTTTTTGTGGGAGGGGGAGGAAATGGGGGTGCCGTGTAGTGGGGGAACCGGAAGTTACCAAAGCAACCCCGACCTATCATGTAGATGAGGGCGGTATTGTAACTGTTGGTCTCCGTGCACGAAGGACAAAAGGGGGATTTCGCATGCTAAAGACTAAGGTGGCGGAAATTTTAGAAGGAGGCGGGAGATTTTGCCGCCCGTGGGATTGTTCGTATCCAGTTTCAACTAATTTTGGACCATGCTAGCGGGAAGGTCATGCTAGACTGTGTACACGGGGCATGCGTCAGCAGTTAATAACTGGTGTGAAGTCCACCCAAAAAAAAAGATAATAACTCGGGATGATGCGCCGATAACTTGGATGTTCACACGGGCGCGGCCAATCGTACGGGTGTAGTGGCGCGTTCACAAAAAAGGGATCAAAAGCTCAGCCTATGTATTTCTCGTGTAAATAGATAATTTAGTGCCATTGGTTATTTACTTTAAACATAATGCATTGACGTGTTAGTGTAGAGGCGCACAAAAAGAAATGGATATTGTAGTCAGCTACTTAAAAGTGTTACCTCAATTGATTACATAGCCTCCATTTCATAAATTGTGTACCCGTTGAATTCATATATGAATATTACATATATTACTTCAAATATCCAGGACTAATGAATTAGAATGCAAGAGTAACAATGGTGCATGTACATGATAGCTACATTTGTTGTTTGAAGAAACATCACTATAACTTTGGCATGCACAACTGAAATGATTTGTTTAAATAGAAAAAAATGTGATATGTGAGTGTCCAATCTTTATAGCGTTGAATCGATATTGTACCTTTGGCCACGATACGAAGTAGATATTGACTTATGTTCAAGCGATGCACGCCCACGATCGCAAGATAGTGATACGTGAATAAATTGTGCAATCTCTCTCACACGCATACATATCTCATTTCCCTGTGGGCATCGGAATCACACACACGCACTTCGTGTATTTCTCTCCCTCCGTCAGGGTTAAATTCGTCTTTCTACCCTGTCCTACAAGTCTCTCACACAGAAACACACACACTCTCTATGTCTAACACACTCACCCCTTTAATTCCGCCCACCCACAACCACTAATGTCTCAAAGTATAATAATGTCTCTCACACATATGCTATGTACCTATCCCTTAATATAGCTAGATATGTGTCACACAAACTCCTTCTCCCTACTAGCAAGATGCCCATGCGTTGCATGGAACATCAAGATGCATTTGTATGAGAAGTTTATCTTGTGGGAGAAAAGCATGAATGAGGGAATGCCTTATTTGCAAATGCGGAGAGGGGTGTGGGTATCTTTTTGCAAAATTGCCATAGTTTCCTTCCTGTCTATCGGATATAAATCGGATGGCCTATATTCCAGGATGGTAGGAACACCATCATCACCAACTCTGTTTTTTATAAGAGTAGAGATATGTGAGTGTCACTTCCCCCCTTCCCCACACACACACCCACAATTCCCAACACCGAAGGAGTAGGGTGACACCTCGATCTTGATACTAATCTATCGACTGGCTTCTCTCTCAAACATACACACACACTACCTGGCACCGAAGGAGTAGGGTGGCACATCGATCTTGATAATAATCTATCTACTCCTCTTTCAAACACACACACACACACACACTCGCTAGTTGTGCCTCTGTGCCTACCGCGCACACTCTCGATATGTCACCCCCCCCCAACAATGACAGCAAAAGGGTGACAACTCGACCTGATCATAATCTGTCAATTGGTTTCTCTCTCAAACAGTATGTCTCGGTGCCTCGCTTGGTAGCGCCCTCGATATGTAGACTTCTCGCGCGTGCACACCTGTAGTGACGATGACGCTGAACCCAGTGTGCCTTGTTTTTACCGGCCTCATGTGATAGTTTTCACCATGTTTTCTATTAATTAACAAGGCAACCTTTTCTTTGTTACTACTAGTGAATCTGAAATCATTCGGGACAGACATAAAATATATCACTTCAACCCAGTTATCGCAGCAACTATTTTAAAAGAAATTAGCTAGCTGCCCGTGCGTTGCACAGAACATCAAGATGCATTTGTATGAGTAATTTATCCTGTGAGAGAAAAGGTTGAACGAGGGAAGGCCTTATTGGCGAACGTGGAGAGACGTGTGGGTATATTTTTGCAAAATGGCCTATATTGCAGGATGGCACGCACACCATCATCACCAACTCTGTTTTCTACTCCCTCCGTCCGAAAATACTTGTCATCAAAATGGATAAAAAGAGATGTATCTAAAACTAAAATACGTCTAGATACATTTCCTTTTATCCATTTTGATGACAAGTCTTTCCGGACGGAGGGAGTATTTGTCTTTTTAGAGATTTCAACAAGTGACTTTGACCGGACCTTACAAACATACTCAAAAAAGTAGTCCATAATTTTGATGTTACCCTATTTTCTTGGCGGTGCAGTGCCATATGGATACCTCATAAATAAATCAAGGACAAATATGACCCCTTCCTGAAAAGACACACGGAGCAAAATGAGTGAATCTACACTCTAAAATATGTCTACATACACATCCCTATGTGGTAGTCCATTTGAAATCTGAAAAAGACAAATATTTAGGAACAAATGGAGTATATATAAGAGTAGACATGGAGATATATCTCCAACATGGTCTACAACAAAAATGTGCTGGGCTGGTTAGCGTCGGATGCTCGCAACGCGATGACATGAGTTCGAATTCTGTCTTTTAACTTTATATTTTTATATTATATATTACTCTACTTATTTAATATATACTTCTTTCGCTACTGCACTGACAGTGGAACCCACAGAGTACTTAGAATACAAGATTAAGGATGGACTTGTTTCTTTTTAACTTTCTGTATGAAGTTGTAGCCACCTTGCAAGTCACGTGTACACTGTACATGCAATTAACTTTTTATAGAGGGAGAATCATACATGCAATTAACTCAAATGGATTGTATGTCACTCTATTATTTCCAGCATAAAGAGCATCTCCAACGGCAGCCGGCAAATTTCCTCCCGCTTCCTTGAGCGGAGGACGACATCAAACGCCAGCAGCATACATTTTTACAACTCTAACCAACCAGATGAAATTCGTGCAAACACAGACTGATGTCATATAAGCATGAAGGATTTTGTATAAAAAAGCTGGATCTTCATATAAACATGATGGATTTCATTACATTTACATTAACTAAGAGGTGCCAATCCGGCTCTCTTGTATAATTAATACTCCCTCCGTTCGAAAATACTTGTCCTAGAAATGGATGTATCTAGACTTATTTTAGTTCTAAATGGCCGCCCGCGGATCCCTTTGTCTTCCTCATGTCCGTCTGACACTTGCAGGGTCGACGAAGGTCCTCGGAAGAGACGAAGCATCAAAGAAACCACCTGAATCCGCGGTCGTCGCCTCGGCGGTGGCCTTCATGGGTCCCAAGTGGCGGCGGCCTCCCGTGTTCTACTTCTCCTCGACGATGGCGGCTGACACGGAGAAGCTGGCCACCGACTCGTCACTCTCCACGCACCCGACTTCTGTCTATGCCTGCATGGCGCTGCCGCAGGCACGGGAGGCGCAGCCACCACAGACAGTGGTGGCGCGGTATGACGCGGCAGTGACGGCGCCCGTACCGGCGTGCTCGCCGCCGTGCCGGCGTGGAGCAACTCGCCACTCCTCATCGAGCTAAACTGGAGCGGTGAGTTGTTGAACCACGCGCTTGCTTGGGGAGGCAACTGGCTCCGTCGGGCCAAGCGAGGTTGGTGAAGCACCGAGCGGCCTCGCCCGTATCCGGAGGGTTCTGCGGGCCACCCAGTCGGGTAATATGCCGGAGAACGGCTCATCGGAAGCCATCGGAAGAGTGGAGAAAATGGTGAAGGAGGAGATGGGGGAGCGGCGTAGGGGTGCGATTCTTGCCCGCTGTCTGTCTGGCCTCGTGTAAATAGAGGGCGGACGGTAGGAGCTTGGTCGGCGTCTGGCCTCGTTTAAACTAAGGGCGGACGGGAGGAGCTCGGCCGGTGTTGCATTTAATTCCGGTCCACTCATGAACGGACGTGTGGCCGGAATAGGATTCTCGGTATGCATGCGGGTTTAACGGAGGGGTTTAATGGAGGCGCCGAGCGTGCAGCGGGCGGCGCAGTACTATTCGATTTGACAGCAGTAATGAGCCATCAAATCACAAAGGCCCTCGCCTCTCGTGAAACCGACCGAGCTAGACTGCCCCTCCCTCTAGCCTTTTAAAAAATGCATATACTCCACTTTTGTACAGTAGTAGTATCGATGGATTGCGCCATGGAGCAAAACTTGAAATGAAAAAAAGGTGGTACATATAGAGAGCGCTCGTCGCCAAATTATGCATATAGTACTATTAGAAAGGCTTGTCACAATAATGGTGTCCAGCACAAGTGCACAACCCACCCCTCAAATAAAACTAAGCACCCTAGAATTCTTTGACAAAACTAAGCACCCTGAAATTCTTTGACAACTAAACTGCTGGCTATATGATATTGGCCATATATATTGTACGTATATAATGTGAAGAAAGAGAGAGAGTTGAGTACTATGTGTCATACATGGCAATAAATAAAGTACTACATGATACTAATATATGATACATGGCGCAGGAGTACTAAGTATTATTAATACAGTTTTGCTAGAACTCACCTAGATGAGTTATAATTTGGTCTCATTCATCTTTTATAGCCATTGGAAGTGATGCTATATAAGATGCGTGTGTGCTGACATGGGTTGTATTTGTTCTTGTGCAACGAACTGACCACTGCATGTCATGTTTGATAGTCTCAAGTCATTAAAAGCATACAAGCCCCACATCTCTTCTTGGTTGATTCCTCTATTTATGTCAAAAAATAAGAAACAACGCAAGAGTTAATGCACCATGCCTATGTGTTTACTATTTGGTTTTCGTAAGATGACTTAATACTCACCTAGACGGAGGGAGTATTCGATTTGATAGCGGGCGGCGCAGTTCCCGATACAGCTTTACTGCAGATGAGGGAGGGAGTAGCGGTTCCCGATATGTTGAACGGCCAATGCATCCTCCTTCAATTAATGCATGAGGGAAGTAATGGGAGGAGGTCCGGGGAAAGAGGCTGCACGATGTGAATGCAACGCAGTTTTCCCTCATTGCCCTCATATAAAGGTGCCCCTCCATTCCAATGCATCTACCACATCGTACGCACCTAAGCATTTGCCTAAGCACCTACACTAAGCGCAAAAGAGCTCACTCCAGACCCATGGCGGCGATGCGCGTGAGTGGCCAACGGCTGCGCCAGATGGTCCACGATGCCGGCATGCGGCATGGCGCCGAGGATCGTCTCCAAACGGTGTTGGAGACCGGCTGGTGGATGGTCGTCGTCGATGCCAACTACGACTCTCAGTTGGACCAGATGATCGTTGCCACCAGCGACAAGTTCACCGTCCTCAAGAAGCTCGCGGACGACATCGCTGCACTCCTCCAGCCCACGCGCCCGGGCTCCTCATTGCCTGCCACCCTAATCGGCCTCCATGGCCGGAACCTCTTTCAAGCACTGGTGGCCGTGCGACTGCCCGCCGACGCCATGAAGAGTGTCCACCTGGAGGTCGCGCTCGCCGCGAGGCGCCTTGCCCTGCAAGAATTCGTCGACCTACACATTCACGTGTATGAGCAAATCGTGTACATAGGTATCTACAAGGCCAGTGAGGACGCTACGACGTTGGCCTTCCTCAACCGGCTGGAAGCCTTGGATGCCTTTGCTGAGAAGCACCTCGACCTCGCCACAAAAGCCGCCGCTCCTTAGCCGCCGGTCAGTGGCCCGGCGCACTAAGTTGAGGAGGAGGAGGTAGTACGTTCGTGGATCCATCTTTCTTCTTGCCTTCTGTAACCACCACTGCGATCCCATCATCGTGACCTTAATTCTTATTGTGTCGTTGCATTCTCGTTCCAGTCAATACCAACATGTGCGATCCCTTTGCTTAATTATATGCATCACTGTAACTACTACTCCATCCGTCAATTTATAAGTTGTGCTTACCTTTTCCATCAACTTCGTGCAACGCGTGGGCATCTTGCTAGAAACACTAGAATATGTCTATATAATCCGTATGTGATAGTCCATTTGAAATCTCAAAAAAGACAAATATTTAGGTACGGAGGGAGTAATATATTAGGAGTATATAAAAACAATAGTGATTTCTTTCAAGTTTGTGAACAAATACTACTATTCTACTACTTTGGATCCGTCGCAACGCACGGGCACATTGCTGGTAAAAGGAAAAGGCCTGCCGCGTTCGCCTTGCACCCCCACACGCCCGGGAATCGGGAGTACAACACGGCCCGTCCGGCACGACACATAGCTTAGGGAAGGCGTGTTGAGCGAACCGACACCCCGCCCGCCACTGGGTCGGAAAACAGAAACGAGGGGAAGATCTAGCTGTAGCACGGAAGCCAAGAAATTTGGTGCCAGACGGGGCTCGTTGATAGAGTAGGAGCATTCCATACTAGTACTACTCCTACTAGTACCAAGTTTGTACTCCTAATACTATATTACTAGTACTACCACTATACAACTAGTAGGTACGTGCACGACACAACATCGTAGGAACAAAAAACGGGAAGATCTTGTTTTGGGTGATTTATCTTTTTTTCAATCAACGTAGTATGAATAATATGATGTGGGGGGCACCCATGAAGCTTATGTGGCTTGGTTGCATGGCTACGGAAGGTTAGAGAAAAATAAATAGATAATGTGTTTAGAGTGCACTCCACTAAATAGATATACTTTGGATCCATTGCAACGGACCGACACATCTATATCTATACCCCCTATATAGTGTGTGAAAAACTTTGAAAGTTGGTCGTTGGATTAAGCCAATCCGACGGTACAAAGATGGAAAATCCGAGCACTACTGGCCGTTGGATATCATCCACCAGATTCTGCCACATGTATAATCTAGAAGACTCCATGGTTGAACTTAATTCATGACTAACTTTGCCACAACTAAGCTTAGGCAAAGTTATTAGTTCTTCAAAATGAGAGCCACAAGTTGGCAAGCCTAAGGGAATCTTGCCACATTTTTTGTGTGTATGTCATGTGGGGCCTTAGTGTGGCTTGCCTAAGGTGTGGCTTGAACCAAACAGTCACGTAAGTTAACCAAACTTGCCTAACCTTACATTCCACCAGATTTTGCCACATGTTAGAATCCAGAAAGCTCCACATGTAGAAGCATAATGCAAAAACCACTAGAATCTCATGCGTGCAATGCACGTGTACCTTACTAGTACTAGTTGGTAGTAGTAAGAAACAAATTCCAGTTTTGGCACGAGCTCGTACTGCGGGAGCACCACAAGTCCTGCCGCAAGAGTTACATTTCCCTCTCGGGGCCCACGAGACCGAGCTTCAGGGACTTAGTGCCCGGCCTATGAGTCAATGACATGCGGACCTTAAATGCGGCTAGCCTACATGTCATTCCCATGGTGGTGGCGTGGTTCGCGACTCACTCGTTCGAGATGAACCGGCCGGTGGTGGCGTGGCTGTGGCGAGGGTGCCACAGCTGGGCATCGGGGCGTTACGAGGCGTAGATGGCCACACCAACGGGTACTACCTGTAGTACATAAGTACTCCAGCTGAGGATTGATGCCCGGGACGAAATGTGTCATAGCCGTTGCATGAAAATTCGATGGTGCGGGAGTACGGATTGGAGCACAGTAGCGGAGCAAGCAAACCGCGTCCGATCGGGTGTGTCTATGGTAGAAAGTTGATGGTCGCCGTAGTTCAGCTGGCCCGCATGTCATGCACACAAAGGCAGAGGAGCGGTGGGGCCGAGAGGGATGAGGGGCACGTCGGGGGGATGAGGATCCCCTGACGCGAACAATCCTACCATTCCGTCACTGACATGTGGGACCCATAAGCATGGGTCCCACCTGTCAGCGAAGGAAAGGCAGGGCAAGGCAGTGATAGCCACGTTAGAGGATCCATGTCCACATCGGGGGACGTCGTGCCGTGGGTTGGAGCGGCGTCGTGGGAATCGCGTGTGGGTGTGGCAGTGGTAGAAACAAGAAACATGATGGTCGTCATGGTTAAACTTCCATGGACAAGCTGTCATGTCTGCTGACACATGTATATCAAAACTAGAGTGTTTATATTTCAAGCACGTGAACAAGTATTATTCTACTACTTTGGATCCATTGCAACGCACGGGCCAACACATTGGTAGTAGTAGTGTCCATCTCTATCTCTAGAGGCCTTCCCTCGTTCATCCTTTTCTCTCAGAAGATAAACTACTCATACAAATGCATCTTGATGTTCCGTGGAACGCATGAGGATGTTTCCTTGGGGGTCTCTCCAGCGCGGCGTGGCCGTAGTTGCAAGTTGACGCCCCTTGAGATGCCGACGTTGAGGGGCACTCGGATTTCCTCCGATGAGCAGGTAAGATGAGTTTGATCACGTAGTAAATGCATTCTAAAAACTACTTCCGTGTCCATTTCCTAATTCTCCCCCTGCCCACTGTTTCATAGGTTAGGCTCGGTGCGAGTGGAGATTGGCTTGCATATGTACGGGAGGGTACCAACATCAATTTGGACAACATTTACAATGGTGACACCGTTCCCGTAGAACCTTTGTCCAACATTGGGATTAATCATGCAACGGGCCACCGCATGAATTGGTACGATGGAACCACGGTGAGATTGAATAAGATAGCACGAACCTTGCACATGGCTGTCAACGGCGGACCATGCTGTCTGCAGCCGAGTTGTTGTCGTACGAGTAGGAAAATGCTGTGCTCCTTTCTAACCGCATCTTCGCGGTGACAAACCAGGGGACTTATTTTGTATGGGACACATCCTACGATATACTCCCTCTCTCCCAGTTTATTTGTTTTGAATCTTTTTGTTTTATAAGTTTCAAATTCAAATTTAGAGCTCCCCATCACATGTTGAGATTACAATGTCCATTAAATCGTTGCGTGCATGTATAGTAAAGAAACAAATCTCGAGTTTGGCACGAGTTTGTGCTGTGGGAGCACCACAAGCCCTGGCGCAGGAGTTACATTTCCCTCTCAGGGCCGTCGGGACTGAGCTTCAACGCCTTACTACACCTACCTTTGAGTCAATAACATGTGGACCCGATAGGTGACTGGTCCACATGTAATGCTCCCGTAGGCAGAGGGGCGGTGGGGCCAAGAGGGGTGAGCCGCAGGTCGGGGGACGTGTGGTTTCATGGGTTCGAGCGGCGTCGTGGGAATTGCGGGTGGCTGTGGTAGAAACTTGATGCTCACCGCATTTTACGTGGCCCACATGCCATGCACACAAAGGCAGAGGGGCGGTGCGGCCAAGAGGGGTGAGGCGCACGTCGGGGGGCGTGGTGCCGTGGGTTGGAGAGGCGTCGTGGGAATCGCGAGATGAAACGTGATGGTCGCCGTAGTTGAACTTCCGTTGACAAGTTGTCATGTCTATGGACACATGCACTGCATACCGATCACCGGAAGGAGTAGGAGAGAAAGCTATATATGCGGATAAATAGTTCCTTATAGTCAAGCGGACCCACGCTACTACTCTGTTCCAAAGACATGCACACCATCGAAATAGTCCATCTATATCAATATACACCGAGAGGGAATACTCTTTTTTACAAGAGAGGAAATAGTTCATCCATCCATAATGCCCTGCTGGTTCTTCTTCTTCTTCTTCTTCTTCTTCTTCTTCTTCTTCTTCTTCTTCTTCTTCTTGTTGTTGTTGTTGTTGTTGTTGTTGTTGTTGTTGTTGTTGTTGTTGTTGTTGTTGTTGTTGTTCTCATTCTCTGTGGGAGACGGCTTCGCAACAAGCTCTTTGGACCTTGCAGCTATCTCGAAACTCACACGGGCATCGAAGGCAGCATATTTTATCCGCTCGTATGTCAAGGGGTAATTTTGATTCTGGTTTGTAGGTCAGCGATGATTTTCAAATCAAGGTTGTACGGCTCCAGCTTCTGTTTGTCCCCTTCGATGGCTGCCCCACAGAAGTATACGCCCTCCCGAGACAAAATACTATTCATCTGGTCCTCACAGTGAAGTGACAACACCCTGCGCCTGACACTAGTCCAGGCGGCGTGTTCGGGTTACCAAAGTCAGCCTCACCCTATGCAATGTGCAGTCTGTCACCGCCGTTGTACAACACATTGGCGCCTCGCCTCGTCTCCCTCTCCGCTCCCATGGCACCACTCCATCTCCATCTCCTTCTCTGTCTCTGTCTCCGTCTCCATCTCACTGTGCCCCCGTGTACCGTCGCCTCACTCACCTCCCCCAGTACCACTATTCCCTCGCTAGCCTCTCCAGCACCGACATCCTTCTCCCCCGTAAATCAAGCCCCCTTCCAAACTCCACCATGGCCGAATGCGAACCGCGCAGCATCCATATGAGCCGCGATTGGAGCAATCTCCCATTGACATCCTCGACCTTTGTTGTTCGTGTATGGATATGTTGAGCGCTCTATGGCTGGTTGCATGCTCGAGGGACATGCACACGGCCATCGTCGAAGTGAGGCCTAAGATTTTCAAGACGCCCTGCTTGCTGCTATCTGGTCTTGCGAGATTGGCTCACCATGATACGGAGGCGTGCATGATGCCCCTCGACTTCAATCTGATCTCCATTAGCCGAAACTTCTTTGCAGGTATGTACTGGGTCGCCGTACATCATTTCCCTCGACATCGATCCGATCACCATCGCCCGAAACTTCTTGGCAGGTATGTACTGGGTCGGCATGAACTCCCACTGGATGGCTGCCTTCAGAGAAGACGGTAAAAAGTTGGTGCTCGTGAACTTCCAGACCGCCCATGAGATTATCCTTCCTCCGTTGGATTATATAGAGTATTACCATCGCGGTCCAAGTCATCTAGATTACTACGTCAATTGGACGGACCTTGTTTTGCAGAAGATTGTAATCTGCCAAGTGCCCACACGACATGCGAATTACGCAGACTTCAAGCTAATTGCCTTGTTCGACCGCGGACTCGCCTATCTTTACGCTGGTGCCTTCTTTAGCTGGAGACAACTCGACTCGCAGTGGATCATCGTCAAAGCTGATACACACTTCTGTGATGCTATTGAACACAATGGCATCATCTACGCGATCGACAAAGCAGATGGCACCACGTATTGCTGGGACAGCGTGTGTAAGTTGTTTCCATCTCATGTTAATGATGATGCCATGACACTGTTTTAACTTTTTGTGATGATTGGCATATCCTTGTTTGAGCAGAATTTGAGTAGAACTATGGCAATGTATTAGAGACGCCGTAAATCAGCTATATTTGGAATGAGTTAATTCATGTGATTGTGACCATGTCATTACAGCCAATTTGTACCCTGAATAATTAGACGGTTAGGAATATATGGATAGTATCCTTATTTTACAGTAATCTATATACTACTACTAAATATGAGTGTGTATCAATGGCCATGTTAGTTTCCTCATGTTCATGATGTAGAAACATGCACCACACTGTTGGTTTCATCTAACCATACATTAGGGAACTAAATATGCATATGGAGAACTTATATTTGGAAGTAGTGAAATCCTGCAATGCTTACCATGTGTACATACCTATATTCGTCCTTCAGCAATCAATGGCTAGAATAATATCCTCACAAAAAATTTGCCCATAGAACACGAGTATATAACAATGCATGGTCTATTAGTTACCTTGAAGAATTTGTTTGTGAGGACAGAACATGATTACATAACATGCATGACATGGTAGTTTCCTGTGAAGAATCGATTGCGAGATAACATGATTATAACCATGCATGGCACTTCTATATTTTTGAACCCAGTATACATTTCCCTGTATTTTCCTCCCAGTTCCAACAGGGACATGTCAATGCTGTTTCTTGCATTATCCTACTCATACTCTGAACAATGTTGATCTTACATTAACAATGCCTGTCCTTTTTGATACGATGATGTGTCCCTATAGTTACTGCCCTTTGTAATCACACCACCTTTGCCAAAAATGCGGAAGCACAACTGGTTCCTCGCTCGATCAGACAACGACAAAAGACTGATGATCAATCGGACACATGAGCCAGAAAATTTATATTGCAAAAACCCCACTGTATACAAGCACCGTGTAATACGTGAGTATCCGGACAGTGGTTGTTACGTCTATGAGCAGGATACCAGCTTGTTGGGGCATTTAGGATTTTTTTAGTTGGAGGCGGGTAAACAGCCTTGGTTCACACTCTCTGTTTCTCGGACTCAATTATCCGATTAACCAGGAGATCACCGTTGGCAGGGACCTTGATGGCAGAAAAGCTCTGTTTGCTATGGAAAACTATGTCTACACGGCGAGCCCTAGGAGTTAGGGAGCAAACTCCCCTGATTGTCAATGATACAGCCTGCAGCCAAAAAAAGGTGAGAATGACAAAGGCATCCGGATTAACTTTGATCCTTGGATGTCTCAATTATGATAGGCAGTGATGTGGTTCAAGCCTTCAGGTTGATAGGTAATTGGGCTGTTGCATCAAAAGGTGGAGTACTGGTGTCTCCGGATCACTGGTCGCTGAAGCGGGGCTGCAAATTATGATGGTGTTGGATCATCTCTTCGAATGACTTTGTTGTCTTTGCTGCTGGTTCTGGCTGGGTAGTTCTTTCTTTTGTTATGCATATTCCTTGTCATTTGGTCATCCTCGTCTATGTCACTCTTACTATGTAATAGTTGCTTCTCTTTAGAATGTCATTCTCGTCTAGATCACTAGAGTCTGAGCGCTGCAGATGGGTGCGTTTTGGTGGTGTAGCAAGACTTCTTATGAACTATCATGTCTTGCTGTTTATGTCAGTAGTAGTCACTAGTCAGTTTTTGAATGTTGTATATATCGTTGTTTCGAACTATTTATTGTCTCGAACTACTGGTGGGCTAAATGAGGGCATCACCATTCTCCAGTGCTCAGAGTATATCTCCTTTTCTCAAGTTATATAATTTGAGCTCGGTGTCTTTTCGATGATGTACACTTGTTTGGGCTAGTGAGGTGTCGTTGAATATGGGCCGAGTAGTAACACAATGCCAAACAGGTCAATTATGACTCTCAGGTCGGGCTCTCAAAAGATCCTGAAAAAAGGCCGGGCTCTCCAAAAAAGAAAGAATAAGGACTCTTAGGCCGACATGTGGGCGCCACTGGTGTTTTCGTGCGCTTGCACGCTGAGAGCATATTGGCGCGTGCTCGAAATTCATGCTACCTTTTCATCCCCAGTCTCCCACCCCTCCCCAACCTCTGGAATCTCGATTCCTACTCCAGTTCCCCCAAATGCCCCTCTTGTACTCCCTGTACTCAAGCGCACTATCATGTCGCCGGTCAATGCGGATCTCCAAGCTAGAGATCCTGAGGTCCGTCCTGCCTTCGGTCGCTGTCTGTTGTCGCTCAACAGTGGCATGGCGGCGCTTGACGACCAGTTTGCCGGCAAAGTGCTGATGGTAACCATCAACAGTGACCGGCCTCCCGTCTCGCCGAACGACCTTGTCAAAGCTCTTGGCATTGCCCACGGCGTCCAAATAAGTGACTTGCTCGTCGAAGTTTGTCCACCACCTGCTGATTTCTTCGTCAGGTTCCGGACAACTTCCGACTGCAGTCATGTGTTTGAATCTGCCCGGCATTTGTTCTGCGATGGCGCGCTAGTGAGCTTTGATCGGTGGCACCCAGGATGGGGCTCGGTGACCTCTGAGCTTGTGTTTTTAACAAAGCTTACCTTCCACGACATGCCTCGACGTGCTTGGAACAACGAGTCCATGAACAAGCTTATCAACGACCTTGGAGGTGAGCTCGTAAGTATGTTTGTTCCTCCAGACAGCTGGGCTCTGACGGTTATGGCATGGATGAAGAAGCCGTCCACCATACCGAAGGTGATTGGTGTTGAGATACCGGTGTAGGAAACGGGGTTGTACTATTCGTTGCCACCAAGGCCGCCGCGGACCACGTTAGGGATGTACCTGTATCGAGTGTTTGTGCATGTCGAAGAAGTGGTCAATCCATCAATCGAAGTCCTGCCGCCGCCGCTGGTGCCGGGGTCCGTCGACAACGTCCATTACAGGAGTCAACGTCAGACTTTCCCCGTGTTTCTCGGAACGATGGATGGCATAGGGCCTACTCCATCGCATGGTGGAGGCCACTGCTTCTTTGGGAGAAGAGGCAGGGCTGGCTGCCTGGATGTGCTCTAATTTGAGGTAACAACTGAATCTTGTCAGATACTAGTTAAATCCGGGCTATGGGTGTGAAGCACTGATATGCCAGTACATTTGATTGTGACCTGTTCTAATTTTGCACCTGAACTTTTTTTTAGAAAGGGATGTACGTCAACTTAATCTGCTAGCAGAACTTATTGTGTTGTCTATCTGTTTTCTTTGCACAACATTCAAGATATTTCCCTGTCATTGATAAAGACGATGAACCGTTATGTACGACTTCGTTGGTTTCAACATAGCCCTTCCCAAGGTTGGAAAAAGCGGTAGGCGTAAGCGAGGCGATTGGCCTTCGCCTAGTGCCTAGGCGGTGCTGAAGCTCCCTAGGCGCAGCTTAGGCGGTAATATAGGTTTTAGTATCAGGGTGTATTTTTGGTATTATATGTGTAACGATATTAATTGAGGTCGGATTAATGATCTAACTATCGGCTATTGCCATTTGAATATGGCATGTTTGCCATATCAGTGCAATACGGTAAGATTTCTTGCTTGGGTAGACAATTTCTTGCTTAACCAGCCTAGACTTCCGCTTATGCCCTAGGCGGGGCTTTTGGCCATCGCCTAGCGCCTAAGCGTGCCTAAGCGCCTCCTAGGCACTGCCTTTTCCAACAGTGGCCCTTCCCGTAGCGATCCACTGCTTCCATCCTGATTGTGCCACCTGCGTGAAATTTTTGTATGCAAGTTCAGTGTGCTATGATGTTCTATATGATTGTGTCAACTATATAAGTTTTTACTGAGCATCAGCAATGCATATGGCTGAAAGGTGTATTTACGAGCATCGACCGATGGGTCTCTCTCTCTCTCTCACACACACACACATACGCACATACACACGCACACGCACAAGTGGGACCCGTTGAATTATTTATTTGCTCGTGACAGCTTTTAATTAGGTTCCACTGTAATCTAACTTTTTTCTTAAGTTATTAATTGAGCTCAGTGACTTCAAAAAGTTGTACAGAAGCCTTGTTTGGGCCTGTCCGGCATCGCTGAATGTGGCCTGAGTAACCATGTTAGGTTGTACTGTACTGCACAGGCCTTTTTTTCAACATCAGCAATGCAACTGGGCCGACAGTTATACACAATATCCGAGTCAACTTGTTATTCTCCACCCCGCTGGGCTGCGAACTTTCCTAGGAAGTATGCATTAGGCTTAACAAGAAAATGGACGTTAAGAAATAATAAATGGGATGTAATTATAATAACTGGATAGTTACTATGCACCAAACACGTAATTAGTTTGAAATATATATTATTATTGGAATTTGAAAATTTTAATTTCATTACTTGTTGCAAGCACAATATTTCGTTGGATTTTAATGTAATACAACTTTATTTTGACTGGGATGGGGGGCTTTGTCAACTTTAGTCAATATGAACGATTCTAGCTCCAGTGACCATACGATGTCCATCCAACGGCCGTAGTGCTTCTTCAACCTCTGGTCTTCTTGCTACAGCCGCCCAAAGCACCACCGGTCGTGCCGCATGCTCCTGCCTCCCATGGTCGGTTGTGCTGCGCGGAGGCCTCACCGCCCCCTACTACTCCCACCTCTGGCCAGGCCCTGCGGCGACGGCAGCCTCACACCGCAGCCGAACCAGTGAACCCTCGTACTCCTCTCCGCGCGGGCTTCCACTGTCGCGTCTTCCCCGGCTCTGTGTCATCCCCTTCCTAGGCCTCGCCGTTGTCCACCGCCCTGGTGCTCTTGGTGCGGCGTGGTCAACGTGGTCAAGGAACGACTTCCATCGCACGTGGACTGTACGTGGAGAGGCTGATAGCTGGGCCCACGGCCGCAGCAAGGAAGTGCCTCCTTATTACGCGGAAAATAATGATTCCTCCACCTGACAGCTGGGACCCACCGGACGGGCCACTGTATTTCGCGAAAAAAAACGTTTCCCCCTAACTGCTGGGACCCACCAGCTACATCTTCGCACGCAAAGAAGTGCGTACGGGCAAAAAAATGATTCGCCCCCTGACTGCTGGGACCCACCAGCTACATCTTCGCATGCAAGGAAGTGCCTGACGGTCGAGACCCACCTGGTCAAAGCGTACGTGGCGTTGTCATTCTGGTCGCGAACGTGTATGTACATATTGGTCGATGTAGAGGTGTGCACGTGTCGTAGTAGAGGCGCGCACGTGTCGTAGTAGAGGCACGCACGTAGCATGTACACGTACGTACAGCGGCCAAGGTGCAAGAAAGAAAATACGGCCACGTATGTGTACATACGGGCGGGGTCTCGAACGCCTACTCGCGCATACGTACGGCCAGGGCTCGTGAACATGGCTGGGTCGGAATAGAGAAACAGCATCGTCATCTTGTTCATTGGGGAGGCAACAAAATGCGTCATGTTCAAGGGGAGGCAACGGAATGTGTCGTCTTCATCGGGAGGCAACGGAACGCGTGGGAGCCAACCGGCTGGGTCGGAACGAAATGCGTGGTCGTGTTCATCGGGAGGGCTTGGACGGAACAGGCGATGGAAACGAGGCTTGGCGTACCACACAACAGAGGAAACAGACCTCCTACGTTCGGAACGGGGTCCTGTTGATCGGGAGGGGTCTGGCGTACCGCAAAACGGAGGAAACAGACCTCCTACGGTCGAAACGGGGGTCATGTTGATCAGGAGGGGTGTGGCGTACCGCAAAACGGACGAAATGGACCTCCTACAGTCGAAACGGGGGTCCTGTTGATCAGGAGGGGTGTGGCATACCGCAAAACGGACGAAACAGACTTGTGTTGGAGCGCTACGGTCGAAACGGGGGTCATGTTCATCGGGAGGGGTGTGGCGTACCGCAAAACGGGACTCCACGGGATACTGTTCATCTCCACCGTCGACCTCCTACAGCCTCCACGGGCTACCGTCGACCTCCTCCAGCCTCCACGGGCTCCTGTTCATCTAGCCTCCATAGCACGCTACTCCACCGGCTACTGTTCAACCACCCCTCCAACGTCTACTGTTCATCCAGCCCTCGACACCACGGGGTCCTGTTCAACCACCCCTCCACGGGCACCCCTCCACCGTCTACTATTCATCCAGCCCTCCACCACACCACGGGGTCCTGTTCATCCAGAGGCAATGCCACCGCTCACTGTTCATCCAACCTCCCCCCCCCCCCCCCCGCAATGCTCACTTTTCATCGATCGATCGGGTTCAGTTAACAGCCATCGATCGATCGCTCGGGTTCAGTAACGCGTAGCCTGCAGTGCAATCACTCGGGTTCAGTTAGAGCCCAACGCCTCGCTCGGGTTCAGTTAGAGCCAACACCTCGCACACACGCGCGTACGTGTACGAGAGAAACGCGAATCGCTCGGCCCCCGACCTCCCACCGTAACCGGGAACTCCCCAAAATTTTCCTCGCCCTCGCTTCTACCACGGTTTTTTCCGTCATGGACAGCCCAAAGAATGTCATGCAGCTGCGTCTCCGGCCCGCCCAGGACGAAAAGCCCATTTTCTGTCATGTTTTTTTGTCATAGAAGTAGGAGCCCACCACATCTATGATGATACCGGGTTTTGTCACAATTATCGTCATAGAAGTGTCATATGTATGACAGAATAAAATTTCGTTTGGCCCAAAATGTCACGGATGTGTCTTTTTTTTGTAGTGCATGAGTGTGTGAACATGAATGTAATGTCGGTGAGAAATACATACTCCCCCAAGCTTAGGCTTTTGGCCTAAGTTGGTCTATGCCCATGGATCAAAATTGCCCTCTCCGGTGTACTGAGGAGGGTCTTCGGGGTGCCACTGGTTAGCGATCTCCTCCGGTTCCTACTGATAAACAGACTAACGATGAGGATCAGATAGTGGCTCGGCTCTGGAGCTGATATCAGGCTCTGGTATGCCTGAACGGCCTCCGGCAAAACAAGGTACGTGCCTGAAAATATGTTGAACAAAGAGGGAGCAGGCAAGGTAATAGTCTCGAAGTGATTCTTACCAAACATCAGTCTATAGTTAAGCATCTTCTTCTTATTCTTTACAATAAAATCATGTTCTACCTGTTGGGGAACGTAGTAATTTCAAAATTTTCCTACGCACACACAAGATCATGGTGATGCGTAGCAACGAGAGAGGAGAGTATCGTCCACGTACCCTCATAGACCGTAAGCGGAAGCGTTATGAGAACGTGGTTGATGTAGTCATACGTCTTCACGATCTGACCGATCCAAGTACCGAATGTACGGCACCTACGAGTTCAGCACATGTTCAGTTCGATGACGTCCCATGAACTCCGATCTAGTACAGCTTCACATGAGAGTTCCATCAGCACGACGGCGTGATGACGGTGATGATGTTGCTACCGACGCAGGGCTTCGCCTAAGCACCGCTACGAAATGATCGAGGTGGATTATGGTGGAGGGGGGCACCGCACATGGCTTGGAAAAATCAACTTGTGTATCCTAGGGTGCCCCTACCCCCGTATATAAAGGAGCAAGGGGGAGGTCGGCCGGCCCTTGCAGGGCGCGCCAGGAGGAGTCCTCCTCCTAGTAGGAGTAGGACTCCCCTTTCCTACTCCTTCTAGGAGGGGGAAAGGAAGGAGGAGAGGGAGAAGGAAAGGGGGGCGCCGCCCCCTTCCCTAGTACAATTCGGACAAGAATGGGAGGGTGCGTGTGGCCTGCCCTGGCCGGACCTCTCTCTCTCTCCACTAAGGCCCATGTGGCCCATAACTTCTCCCGGAGGGTTCCGATAACCCTCCGGCACTCTGGTTTTCTCTGAAATCACCCGGAACACTTCTGGTATCCGAATATAGTTGTCCAATATATTAATCTTTATGTCTCGACCATTTCGAGACTCCTCGTCATGTCCGTGATCACATCCGGGACTCCGAACTACCTTCGGTAGATCAAATCACATAAACTCATAATACCGATCGTCACTGAACGTTAAGCGTGCGGACCCTACGGGTTCGATAACTATGTAGACATGACCGAGACACGTCTCCGGTCAATAACCAATAGCGAAATCTGGATGCTCATATTGGCTCCTACATATTCTACGAAGATCCTTAACGGTCAAACCGCATAACAACATACGTTGTTCCCTTTGCCATCGGTATGTTACTTGCCCGAGATTCGATCATCGGTATCTCAATACCTAGCTCAATCTCGTTATCGGCAAGTCTCTTTACTCGTTCCGTAATGCATCATCCCACAACTAACTCATTAGTTGTATTGCTTGCAAGGCTTATATTGATGTGCATTACCGAGAGGGCCCAGAGATACCTCTCAGACAATCGGAGTGACAAATCCTAATCTTGATCTATGCCAACCCAACAAGTACCATCGGAGACACCTGTAGAGCACCTTTATAATCACCCAGTTATGTTGTGATGTTTGGTAGCACACAAAGTGTTCCTTCGGTAATCGGGAGTTGCATAATCTCATAGTAATAGGAACATGTATAAGTCACGAAGAAAGCAATAACAGTAAACTAAAACGATCAAGTGCTAAGCTAACGGAATGGGTCAAGTCAATCACATCATTCTCCTAATGATGTGATCTCGTTTATCAAATGACAACTCATGTCTACGGTTAGGAAACATAACCATCTTTGACCAACGAGCTAGTCAAGTAGAGGCATACTAGTGACACTCTGTTTGTCTATGTATTCACACATGTATTATGTTTCCGGTTAATACAATTCTAGCATGAATAATAAACATTTATCATGAAATAAGGAAATAAATAATAACTTTGTTATTGCCTCTAGGGCATATTTCCTTCGGTCTTCCACTTGCACTAGAGTCAATAATCTAGATTACACAGTAATGATTCTAACACCCATGGAGCCTTGGTGCTGATCATGTTTTGCTCGTGAGAGAGGCTCAGTCAACGGGTCTGCAACATTCAGATCCGTATGTATCTTGCAAATCTCTATGTCTCCAACTTGGACTTGATCGCGGATGGAATTGAAGCGTCTCTTGATGTGTTTGGTTCTCTTGTGAAATCTGGATTCCTTTGCCAAGGCAATTGCACCAGTATTGTCACAAAAGATTTTCATTGGACCCGATGCACTAGGTATGACACCTAGATCGGATATGAACTCCTTCATTCGGAATCCTTCATTTGCTGCTTCCGAAGCAGCTATGTACTCCGCTTCACACGTAGATCCCGCCATGATGCTTTGTTTAGAACTGCTCCAACTGACAGCTCCACCGTTCAATATAAACACGTATCTGGTTTGCGATTTAGAATCGTCCGGATCAGTGTCAAAGCTTGCATCGACGTAACCATTTACAACGAGCTCTTTGTCACCTCCATAAACGAGAAACATATCCTTTGTCCTTTTTAGGCATTTCAGGATGTTCTTGACCGTTGTCCAGTGATCCACTCCTGGATTACTTTGGTACCTCCCTGCCAAACTAATAGCAAGGCATACAACAGGTCTGGTACACAACATTGCATACACGATACAGCCTATGGCTGAAGCATAGGGAACACTTTTCATTTTCTCTCTATCTTCTGAAGTGGTCGGGCATTGAGTCCTACTCAACTTCACACCTTGTAACACAGGCAAGAACCCTTTCTTAGCTTGATCCATTTTGAACTTGTTCAAAACTTTATCAAGGTATGTGCTTTGTGAAAGTCCAATTAAGCATCTTGATCTATCTCTATAGATCTTGATGCCCAATATATAAGCAGCTTCACCGAGGTCTTTCATTGAAAAACTCTTATTCAAGTATCCTTTTATGCTATCCAGAAATTCTATATCATTTCCAATCAACAATATGTCATCCACATATAATATTAGAAATGCTACACCGCTCCCACTCACTTTCTTGTAAATACAGGCTTCTCCAAAAGTCTGTAAAAACCATATGCTTTGATCACACTATCAAATCGTTTATTCCAACTCCGAGAGGCTTGCACCAGTCCATGAATGGATCGCTGGAGCTTGCACACTTTGTTAGCACCCTTTGGATCGATAAAACCTTCAGGTTGCATCATATACAACTCTTCTTCCAGAAATCCATTCAGGAATGCAGTCTTCACATCCATTTGCCAAATTTCATAATCATAAAATGCGGCAATTGCTAACATGATTCAGACGGACTTAAGTATCGCCACGGGTGAGAAGGTCTCATCGTAGTCAACTCCTTGAACTTGTCAAAAACCTTTCGCAACAAGTCGAGCTTTGTAGACAGTAATGTTACCGTCAGCGTCAGTCTTCTTCTTGAAGATCCTTTTAATCTCGATGGCTTGCCGATCATCGGGCAAGTCAACCAAAGTCCACACTTTGTTCTCATATATGGATCCCATCTCAGATTTCATGGCCTCTAGCCATTTTGCGGAATCTGAGCTCATCATTACTTCCTCATAGTTCTTAGGTTCGTCATGGTCAAGTAACATGACCTCCAGAATAGGATTACCGTACCACTCTGGTGCGGATCTTACTCTGGTTGATCTACGAGGTTCGGTAGTAACTTGATCTGAAGTTTCATGATCAACATCATTGGCTTCCTCACTAATTGGTGTAGGTGTCACAGGAACCGGTTTCTATGATGGACTACTTTCCAATAAGGGAGCAGGTACAGTTACCTCATCAAGTTCTACTTTCCTCCCACTCACTTCTTTCGAGAGAAACTTCCTCTCTAGAAAGGATCCATTCTTAGCAACAAATGTCTGGCCTTCGGATCTGTGATAGAAGGTGTACCCAACAGTCTCCTTTGGGTATCCTATGAAGACACATTTCTCCGATTTAGGTTCGAGCTTATCAGGTTGAAGCTTTTTCACATAAGCATCGCAACCCCAAACTTTAAGAAACGACAAATTTGGTTTCTTGCCAAACCATAGTTCATAAGGCGTCGTCTCAATGGATTAAGATGTTGCCCTATTTAACGTGAATGCAGCTGTCTCTAAAGCATAACCCCAAAACGATAGCGGTAATCAGTAAGAGACATCATAGATTGCACCATATCTAGTAAGTAGGATTATGACGTTCGAACACACCATTACGCCGTGGTGTTCCGGGTGGCGTGAGTTGCGAAACTATTCCGCATTGTTTCAAATGAAGACCAAGCTCGTAACTCAAATATTCTCCTCCATGATCAGATCGTAGAAACTTTATTTTCTTGTTACGATGATTTTCCACTTCACTCTGAAATTTATTGAACTTTTCAAATGTTTCAGACTTATGTTCATCAAGTAGATATACCCATATCTGCTCAAATCATCTATGAAGGTGAGATAAATAACGATACCTGTCGCGAGCCTCAACATTCATCGGACCACATACATCAGTATGTATGATTTCCAACAAATCTGTTGCTCGCTCCATAGTTTCGGAGAATGGCGTTTTAGTCATCTTGCCCATGAGGCATGGTTCGCAAGTACCAAGTGATTCCAAAAGTCCATCAGAATGGAGTTTCTTCATGCGCTTTACACCAATATGACCTAAACGGCAGTGCCACAAATAAGTTGCACTATCATTATCAACTCTGCATCTCTTGGCTTCAACATTATCAATATGTGTATCACTACTATCGAGATTCATTAAAAATAGACCACTCTTCAAGGGTGCATGACCATAAAAGATATTACTCGTATAAATAGAACAACCATTATTCTCTGGTTTAAATGAATAACCGTCTCGCATCAAACAAGATCCAGATATAATGTTCATGCTCAACGCTAGCGCCAAATAACAATTATTTAGGTCTAAAACTAATCCCGAAGGTAGATGTAGAGGTAGCATGCCGACGGCAATCACATCGACTTTGGAACCATTTCCCACGCGCATCGTCACCTCGTCCTTAGCCAATCTTTGCTTAATCCGTAGTCCCTGTTTCGAGTTGCAAATATTAGTAACAGAACCAGTATCAAATACCCAGGTGCTATTGCGAGCTTTAGTAAGGTACACATCAATAACATGTATATCACATATACCTTTGTTCACCTTGCCATCCTTCTTATCCGCCAAATACTTGGGGCAGTGCCGCTTCGAGTGACCAGTCCCTTTGCAGTAGAAGCACTCGGTCTCAGGCTTAGGTCCAGACTTGGGTTTCTTCTCTTGAGCAGCAACTTGTTTGTCGTTCTTATTGAAGTTCCCTTTCTTCTTCCCTTTACCATTTTCCTTGAAATTGGTGGTCTTGTTGACCATCAACACTTGATGCTCCTTCTTGATTTCTACCTCCGCAGCCTTTAGCATTGCGAAGAGCTCGGGAATTGTCTTATCCATCCCTTGCATGTTATAGTTCATCACGAAGCTCTTGTAGCTTGGTGGCAGTGATTGAAGAATTTTTCCAATGACACTATCATCCGGAAGATTAACTCCCAGTTGAATCAAGTGATTGTTATACCCAGACATTTTGAGTATATGTTCACTTATAGAACTATTCTCCTCCATCTTGCAGTTGTAGAACTTATTGGAGACCTCATATCTCTCAATCCGGGCATTTGCTTGAAATATTAACTTCAACTCCTGGAACATCTCATATGCTCCATGACGTTCAAAACATCATTGAAGTCCCGGTTCTAAGCCGTAAAGCATGGCACCCTGAACTATCAAGTACTCATCAACTTTGCTTTGCCAAACGTTCATAACATCTGGTTCAGCTCCTGCGGCAGGTTTGGCACCTAGCGGTGCTTCCGGGACGTAATTCTTCTGTGCAGTAATGAGGATAATCCTCAAGTTATGGACCCAGTCCGTGTAATTGCTACCATCGTCTTTCAACTTTGATTTCTCAAGAAACGCATTAAAATTCAACGGAACAACAGCACGGGCCATCTATCTACAACAAGATAGACAAGCAAAATACTATCGGGTACTAAGTTCATGATAAATTAAAGTTCAATTAATCATATTTAAGAACTCCCACTTAGATAGGCATCCCACTAATCATCTAAGTGATCACGTAATCCAAATCAACTAAACCATGACTGATCATCACGTGAAATGGAGTACTTTTCAATGGTGAACATCACTATGTTGATCATATCTACTATATGATTCATGCTCGGCCTTTCGATCTCAGTGTTCCGAGGCCATATCTGCATATGCTAGGCTCGTCAAGTTTAACCCGAGTATTTCTGCGTGTGCAAAAGTGGCTTGCACCCGTTGTATGTGAACTTAGAGCTTATCACACCCGATCATCACGTGGTGTCTTGGCACGACGAACTTTGGCAATGATGCATACTCAGGGAGAACACTTGTACCTTCAAATTTAGTGAGAGATCATCTTATAATGCTACCGTCAATCAAGCAGAATAAGATGCATAAAGGATAAACATCACATGCAATCAATATAAGTGATATGATATGGCCATCATCATCTTGTGCCTTTGATATCCATCTCCAAAGCACCATCATGATCACCATCGTCACCGGCGCGACACCTTGATCTCCATCATAGCATCGTTGTCGTCTCGCCAAATATTGCTTCTATGACTATCGCTACCGTTTAGTGATAAAGTAAAGCAATTAAAGGGCGATTGTATTGCATACAATAAAGCGACAACCATATGGCTCCTGCCAGTTGCCGATAACTCCATTACAAAACATGATCAGCTCATACAATAAAATATAGCATCATGCCTTGACCATATGTCGGTGTACTAAAATAGGGGTACCTTAGTACCCCGAACTTGTGCACGGGTAGTCGTAGCACCCCACGGCATGGCTTGCCAGGCGATCGCCAAAACTCTCCATGGTCCCTTTTTGGGCCATCCAAGGACAAAGTATTTGAGCCAAGGCCCCGGCAGGAGGAGCTTGCCGGGAAGGCCACCCGAAGAGAGCAAGGCCCCGGCAAGAGGAGCTTGCCGGGACGGCCGCTCGAAGCACAAGGCCCCGGCAAGAGGAGCTTGCCGGGAAGGCCGACCAGGGCACGACAAGAGACTTGCTGCAACGCGCCACGCGTCCCGGCAAGGACCGGTGAGCAACAAGCTCCCGGGCGCGACAAGGCATCAACCGCGGCAAGGCGCTTGCCGCGGCAAGTCACCACCCCGCGCCTGCGTTCCAGCTCATCCACCCACGCGTCGCTCTGGGGCCATTCCAGGCGTACGTGGCGAGAGGCTGCGCAGCCAGGGGCATGCGGTGGCGAAGCAACGCTGACAGGGTAGCCGTCGTGGCAAACAGTGGCGCCCCTGACGGTCCCTTTTCTGCACTGTTTGGGCGACCCAGACGGGCATTTAATGCCCTTGTCCCCTGCCGTCAGAGTTAGGTATGATAGCACTGTGCAAACAGCTGTACCCAACACAGCGTTTTCCAGTTTTACCCCCGCCTACGTTGCCACCTGTGGGGAACCCCTTGCGCATATAAAAGGAGGCCCCATGCGCAACGTGGAGGAGGAAGAGGGAAGAGGCCACTCACGCTCGGTCTGATTAGTTGCCTGAGTGTACTGTAGCACTCAGCGCTCCCAAGAACACAATACAAACCACAAAGCAGCAGTAGGGTTTTACGCATCCGTGCAGCCCGAAGCTGGGTAAACCCCTTGTGTGCATCGCCTCGATCCGCTCTTCGCGCGACCTCCGCCCCCCGCCGAACCAGAAAGGGGCTCGGTCCCCATAGGTGTTCGTGGAGGCAGATTTCCCCCGACATCTTTGGCGGTGGCGAAGCAACGCTGATAGGGTAGCCGTCGTGGCAAACGGTGGCGCCCCTGACGGTCCCTTTTCTGCACTGTTTGGGCGACCCAGACGGGCATTTAATGCCCTTGTCCCCTGCCGTCAGAGTTAGGTATGATAGCACTGTGCAAACAGCTGTACCCAACACAGCGTTTTCCAGTTTTACCCCCGCCTACGTTGCCACCTGTGGGGAACCCCTTGCGCATATAAAAGGAGGCCCCATGCGCAACGTGGAGGAGGAAGAGGGAAGAGGCCACTCACGCTCGGTCTGATTAGTTGCCTGAGTGTACTGTAGCACTCAGCGCTCCCAAGAACACAATACAAACCACAAAGCAGCAGTAGGGTTTTACGCATCCGTGCAGCCCGAAGCTGGGTAAACCCCTTGTGTGCATCGCCTCGATCCGCTCTTCGCGCGACCTCCGCCCCCCGCCGAACCAGAAAGGGGCTCGGTCCCCATAGGTGTTCGTGGAGGCAGATTTCCCCCGACATCTTTGGCGGTGGCGAAGCAACGCTGACAGGGTAGCCGTCGTGGCAAACGGTGGCGCCCCTGACGGTCCCTTTTCTGCACTGTTTGGGCGACCCAGACGGGCATTTAATGCCCTTGTCCCCTGCCGTCAGAGTTAGGTATGATAGCACTGTGCAAACAGCTGTACCCAACATAGCGTTTTCCAGTTTTACCCCCGCCTACGTTGCCACCTGTGGGAAACCCCTTGCGCATATAAAAGGAGGCCCCATGCGCAACGTGAAGGAGGAAGAGGGAAGAGGCCACTCATGCTCGGTCTGATTAGTTGCCTGAGTGTACTGTAGCACTCAGCGCTCCCAAGAACACAATACAAACCACAAAGCAGCAGTAGGGTTTTACGCATCCGTGCGGCCCGAAGCTGGGTAAACCCCTTGTGTGCATCGCCTCGATCCGCTCTTCGCGCGACCTCCGCCCCCCGTCGAACCAGAAAGGGGCTCGGTCCCCATAGGTGTTCGTGGAGGCAGATTTCCCCCGACATCTTTGGCGCGCCAGGTAGGGGCGTCGAAGTTGTGTGAACCCGATCCGGCGTCTGCACAGGCTAGATCTCCATCATCTTCATCGACATGCCACCGAAGAAGAAGGCTCCGGAGGCGGCTGGTCCGTCCGCGTCGAACCCACCGCCCCTGGAGCAAACGGGTGGTGGGGACGGCACCGGCAGCGGAACGGGCGTCGCCGAGCCAGCTCATGGTGCCACGACGTCCGGACATGCACCGAGCTCGTGGTGCCACGGCGTCCGAACGCACGCCGACACCTCTCGGCGCAGGTAAGCCCTGGTATGACCAGGCAACCTTTCGCTCTATTCCATGGAGCGGGGGCAGTTAGCCCCACGAATCTCGCATACGGGCCACCTCGAGTGCTCGCTCACGCTGAGCTCGAGCAAGAGCAGCTGCGACGAGATGACGCGCTGCTCCTCGAGGGGGACCGTCTTCAGGCCGCTGTGCGAGCTGCTCGCTACCAGCAAGCTTTGCGCTGCTTTTATAGCCGCAAAGTTAGTGCCAGAAGCTCCGAGGAAGTGGGAAGGCCCTTACCGGGTGAAACAAGTCGCTAGGCCTGGCGCTGTCCGCCTTGAGATCGAAGATACCACTCCGGTGAGCAACTCCTGGAACGTTGGGCATCTTCATAAGTTTCGCCCGTAAGGCACGGTTGTCGGACCCCGTCTGGCAACCACCCTTTTGTACAAAGTCTTGCCGCTGTTGCATGTGATCCTTTGTACAGAGCCAGGCGCAGACCCTGTGCACAGATTGAGTTCATGTGTTCCGCGCATCTTGTCGATCTCATGCTCTTTATTCTTTGCATGCATTACCTGACACTCTGTGCAGCACTGACCCCCGGTAAGCGAGGACGAGCCTCATGTTTCGCCTTGCCGGAAAGCGACCTTGCCGGGCATCGAGCCACGGAAAAGCTAAGTTGCCAAAGTTTGAGCAATCAAGTTTTCAAATTCTAAAGTTATCTTCCTCGAACGACCGTACTTTGTATGAAAAACCTATGCGCGGAGGAACCAGCTCGTGCCTAGTCGCGCCCTTACTTCGTTTCGAGTCTGCTCAATGATTTAAGTATGCTGCGACCAGACTCGCGCCCTTACTTTGTTTCGAGCTTGCTCAACGACTTGAGTGTGCTGCAACTGCAGTTGCGCCCTTATTTCGCTTCGAGCCTGCTCAACAACTTAAGTGAACCGCGGCTAGTCACGACAAGGTTTCTTGCCGGCAACGGCACCGCCAGCGGGCTGCTGATGTCCCGCACTCAGCAAGTGTGCCTACGCCGGCAAGTTCCCTAAAAGCGTAGGGCAATATCATACAAAGGAAGGAATCAAATAGAGGAAGTAACAATGCATTCACTACCTAAGATAAAGTTATATTACAAGATAGCTTGTCGCAACCCTAATGAATTGTTTTCATAACTCGGCCAGCGGCGACAAGAAAAGAAAAGGGCGGGCGGCCTAATCCACACGGTCGCCCTCGATCCTCTTGATCCCGGCCACCCTTTCCACAATGGGCGCGACGAGTGCCCTGATCTCCTCCAGGTCAGCGTCTGACAGCAGGGATCTGAGGACGTTGGTGAGCTTGAGGCCTGGGTTGCGGAAGACAATCTTCACCAACACCTTCTCAAGGGCTCCAGCACAGGCATCGCTCGTCTCATCGGCCAGCCGCTCCGGGATCGCATCCCGGAGTGCCTGGAGGGCCGTCGCCACGCCTTTGAAGAACGAAGTGAGCTTGGCGCTGGGTGGGAGGTTCGCGCCGGAGGGATACTCGTGGCCTTCCATCCCCAACAGCGACAGCTCCTTGTCGATGGAGGCGGCGATGTCCACCAGACCCTCCGTCCGCTGCTCCACCGCCGCCCTGAAGTCGTTCTGGGTAACTGCGGCGCTCTCCAACAGCGCCTCGTTTTCCGCGACCTCCTTCTGCAAGGCCGCCTCTCGCTCCTTGGCGCTGTCCAGCGTCTTGGACAAGGTGGTCAGCTTCATCTCGAGATCGGCATTGGAGTCCTTGGCAGCGTCAAGCTCCCTGATCTTATCGGCGAAGCGTCCTTGCAGCTCGCCGAGGGTATAAACACCCTTCTTGCGCTCTTGCTTAAGCGCGGCGAGCTCCTCACCGCTCGCCTTAAGATCAGTGACGAGCTGCTCCACCCTCGTCTCCAGCTCCTTCTTGGCGACCTCGGCGGCCGCGGCAGCATCTTGCGCTTCCTTGAGGGCTCCGCCAAGCGCTCGCTCGCGCGCGGCGACCTCCTCCTCGTGGCTGGCGTGGCTGGCTTTCTGCTGCACCAGCTCGCCCTCCCGCGCGGCCAGCCCCTCGGCGGCAAGCCTCTGCTGCTCTTCGGATTCGGCCTTCTCGAGGATGAAGGCCGTCCGCGCCTCGTCAAGTTGCCTCCGCTCCTCCGCCAAGGATCGGAGGGCCTCCTGGTTGAGCTCCCGGAGCTACTCAGCGCGCTTCTCCATGTCCACTCCCGCCTTCGCGACAAGCGCCTCTCGGCGCTCCACCTTGGCTTGTCGGGCGCGGTAGAGTGACACCAGCTTCCGGAGCAGCCGCTCCTCCTCAGGCTCGCCGCCACTGCTGCTTGGCGCATCAACCAGCGTCAGCCCGGCGGAGGCGAGCACCTCTCCATCCAAGGTCTCCCCCTCGACCGGCGCCCTGGAAGTCGACTCCCAGGGGAGCTTGATGAAGATATCATCGCCAGCCTTCAGGTAGACGCCTGGCTGGGGCTCTTCGGGGCCCGACGCTCCGGTGGAAGCAGGATCGGCGGTCGGCGCAGCGCCTGGCGCCCCTGCGGGCCCAAGGCCGTCTGTGCGATCGCCGGACCCCTCGCCGGCGGCCGCTGCGGCAGCCTTGGCGGCCTCTTCGCCGGCCAGATCTTCGGCACCGTCCGCCTCTCCGGTGGCGGCCACTTCGTCGGTATGGCCGCGCGCGCGTTATCCTCGACGACGACCTCGGTCTCCATCAGGTCCGTGGCAGGCGGGTCTGATGGCCGAACAAGGGAGAGAAGTCAAGCAACTATCCAAAAAAAGGGAAGAACCCCAGGGGAGTTTCGAGGCAAGAAGGTTACCTTCGCCAGGGTCTGCGGTCACGGTCTCCATCGCCAAGGGGTCGCCGGTGCTGTCCCTTGCCGGGGACCGCTCCCTCGCCGGAGACTGCCCCCTTGCCGGAGACTGCTCCCTTGCCGGAGACTGCTCCCTTGCCGGGGATTCCTCCCTTGTCGGGGAACTCCCCCTTGGTGGTGTACTTGTAGCGGGTGGCGCATCGGGGGCGGTCTCCGGACGCTCCTGGTGGGGCTGCTCGGCTCCTACGCAAATCAACAGTCAGATATCAAAAAAACGAAGAGTGCCCAGGCGTGCCGAACGGCAGGAAGCAAAATCATATGCTTACGCTAGGGGCTGCGCTGGGGGCTGCTCTGAGGATTATTTGGTGGGTCCGATGAGGTCATCTCAGGCGCGCCCCCTGCCGTCACGGTGGGCTCGTCGTCGAGGATGACCACCGGGACCTTGGCTCTCTTTGCCGCCCTCTGGGCCAGAGTCCTGAAAAGGAGTAAATTCAGAGGAAAGCAAATGAGATGCGAGACACAACTGCAAGAATTGAAGAAATACAAGTACAACGTGGATCTTACTCCTCTCCCTCTTCCTCGTCGGAGCTAAGCGCGGAGAAGTCGAAGACTGGCCCGCTTCTGGCGCGAGGAGGTGGAGGAGTAGGCTCCCTCGGCCGCTTGGCGGAGGCAGTGGTGGCGCTAGCCCGAGACGGCATTGCCCCGGCCGCCGTCGTGCCGCGAGGGGCGGCAGGAGTAGAAGCAGCGGCCTGCGAAGACCCCGCTCCTGCTGATACAGCGGAGCGGGTCACACGGCGTTGCGGCTGTTGGCTCGTCTGCCGCCCCACCACGTCTCCGGCCTTGCGGAGACGCCTCCGTGGTTGAGCCAGGGGATCCGCTCGCGACGATCTGCCCAAAGGTTGGGAGGAAGGGGCGTCCGTCTCCGGCAAGCCGCTCGTGCCCTCGGTGGGCTTGTCCGCCTCGACGCCGTGCCCGGCAGGCTCTTCCTCGCCAACAAACTCCGCTCGATCGGCAAGGCTTTCCGCCTCTGCTGCGTCCGCCTCCGCCAATGTGAATCAAAATTCGCCCGCGGCCACGGCTGCCGCCGCCTCTTCCATCCTGGAGGCGATGCGCGCCAACTCCTCGTCGGTGGTGTCCCGGGTGAGGCCCTTCTGCTCGTCGGGATCGACTGGCACCTCCACCAAGTCGTCAAAGAACGCCCGCATGACATCGCCGGCGGGCTCCTGCCAAGTGGAGTCGATCCCATGCCAGTCGCACAGCGGCATCATTGCAAGGATGCGGCTGAGCGACGAATTGTTGCACAACGGGACGACGCCTCGCGACAGCCTGAACCATTCGGGGTGATCGGGGTCGTGCTTGAACAGCTCCCTGAGCGTCCCGTCAAGCTCCAAGACAGTGAAATTGAAGTTGAGGCCAGGGCGCAGCCTCATGATGTCCGCCGCATTCTGGAACTCCCAGGCGGGTCCCCCTTTCTCCTGCAGGGGAGCGATGCGGCGGCGGAGGAAATCTGCGCCAATGGCGCCAACTGTGAGCCCGGCACGCCTAAGCCGCAGGATCCGGGTAATGGCAATCTGCAGCTTGTCGTCGTCCGGAGCCACATCACTCCAATCCCTGCCGCGCACCACAGGAGTTCGGCGCACGGCAGTGAACGGCTGCGGGTTCTCCTAGACGATCAGGCACCAGTCTACTCTCCATTCCTCCCATTTGCTGCGGAGCTCTCCCTCCAGATAAGCATCCTTCTTGCCGAGCTTCGAGATCCAGGCGATTCCGCCGGAGAGGGGCTCTCCTCTCTCTACTCGAGGCGTGAAGAAGTGGCGGAAGAGGGCTACGTTTGGATAGACTCCGACAAAGTTTTCGCAAAGATGTGCGAAAATTGCCATGGTTAGGATAGCATTGGGGGTGAAATCAAGGAGATGGAACCCGTAGGTGTTCATGATGTCGCAGAAAAATTCAGAGAAGGGCGGGCAGAGCCCGCAATAGAAGAACAGAGCAAAGAAGGGATACCCGGTCGGATACTCTTTCTGGGCGGCGGCGGGAAGAACCCTCGTGCGCGGATGCGCTCGCGTCCCCGTCGACCAGAAGAGGTAGAATTCCTCCCTCAGGACCAACGCGTCGAGCTCAGGGGGGAAGGTCGCCTGCTCCTTTCGCAGCGCCTAAAGCCGCTGCGCCTCGGCCGACTTCACGGCCTTCCCTTTCCCCTTGTCGCCCTTCGGGGCCATGGCGGAAGCAGGGAGGGAGTTCGACGGCGTCGGTAGCACTGTTGGCGACGGAAGGGGCGGAACGCTGCTTCCCTTGGGAAGTGGCGGAGATTTTCGAGGAATCGCAACTGGCGGGTGGGTGGACTGCCCCTGTTTCCCCTGCTTATAAGGGGGAAGGGGGGAGGGGCGTTTCGCCTTTCCGAATAAACAAATCACCTGCGACGTGACGCATGCCCGCGGGGCTCAGCCCCGCGCACGCCGCCCACGTCACGCACGCCTCTCCCCACGATGCCGCGTTCGACGCGTGCCGTTCGGGGAGGACGTGGTGGATGCAGAAGAAGATGCAGCGTGACCCAGGCCGCGCGTGCTCGTGCACTGTTTTGGGCCTGGCCCAACAGCGCTCGGCACCGAGTATGGCCCAGGCCCGGGGGCTCCTGTCGGTGTACTAAAATAGGGGTACCTTAGTACCCCGAACTTGTGCACGGGCAGTCGTAGCACCCCGCGGCAAGGCTTGCCAAGCGATCGCCAAAACTCTCCATGGTCCCTTTTTGGGCCATCCAAGGACAAAGTATTTGAGCCAAGGCCCCGGCAGGAGGAGCTTGCCGGGAAGGCCACCCGAAGAGAGCAAGGCCCCGGCAAGAGGAGCTTGCCGGGACGGCCGCTCGAAGCACAAGGCCCCGGCAAGAGGAGCTTGCCGGGAAGGCCGACCAGGGCACGACAAGAGACTTGCTGCGACGCGCCACGCGTCCCGGCAAGGACCAGTGAGCAACAAGCTCCCGGGCGCGACAAGGCATCAACAGCGGCAAGGCGCTTGCCGCGGCAAGTCACCACCCCGCGCCTGCGTTCCAGCTCATCCACCCACGCGTCGCTCTGGGGCCATTCCAGGCGTACGTGGCGAGAGGCTGCGCAGCCAGGGGCATGCGGTGGCGAAGCAACGCTGATAGGGTAGCCGTCGTGGCAAACGGTGGCGCCCCTAACGGTCCCTTTTCTGCACTGTTTGGGCGACCCAGACGGGCATTTAATGCCCTTGTCCCCTGACGTCAGAGTTAGGTATGATAGCACTGTGCAAACAGCTGTACCCAACACAGCGTTTTCCAGTTTTACCCCTGCCTACGTTGCCACCTGTGGGGGAACCCCTTGCGCATATAAAAGGAGGCCCCATGCACAACGTGAAGGAGGAAGAGGGAAGAGGCCACTCACGCTCGGTCTGATTAGTTGCCTGAGTGTACTGTAGCACTCAGCGCTCCCAAGAACACAATACAAACCACAAAGCAGCAGTAGGGTTTTACGCATCCGTGCGGCCCGAAGCTGGGTAAACCCCTTGTGTGCATCGCCTCGATCTGCTCTTCGCGCGACCTCCGCCCCCCGCCAAACCAGAAAGGGGCTTGGTCCCCATAGGTTTTCGTGGAGGCAGATTTCCCCCCACACCATATCACATCACAACATGCCCTGCAAAAACAAGTTAGACGTCCTCTACTTTGTTGGTGCAAGTTTTACGTGGCTGCTACGGGCTGAGCAAGAACCGTTCTTACCTGTGCATCAAAACCACAATGATATTTCGTCAAGTTAGTGTTGTTTTAACCTACAAAAAGGACCGGGCGTAGTCACACTCGGTTCAATTAAAGTTGGAGAAACTGACACCCGCCAACCACCTGTGTGCAAAGCACATCGGTAGAACCAGTCTCGCGTAAGCGTACGTGTAATGTCGGTCCGGGCCGCTTCATCCAACAATACCGCCGAACCAAAGTATGCCATGTCGATGTCAAAACAGGCGGATCTCAGGTAGGGGGTCCCAAACTGTGCGTCTAAGGTCGATGGTAACAGAAGACAGGGGACACAATGTTTTACCCAGGTTCGGGCCCTCTCTATGGAGGTAATACCCTACGTCCTGCTTGATTGATCTTGATGAATATGAGTATTACAAGAGTTGATCTACCACGAGATCATAATGGATAAACTCTAGAGGTCTAGCTTGTATGGCTATGGTAATGTCTATCCTCCAGACTAAGTCCTCCGGTTTATATAGACACCGGGAGGATCTAGGGTTACACAAGGTCGGTTCCAAAGAAAGGAATCTACATATTTGGTCGCCAAGCTTGCTTTCCACACCAAGGAGAGTCCCATCCGGACACGGGTGCAGTCTTCGGTCTTCATATCTTCACAGCCCATCAGTCTGGCCCATGGCTAATAGGCCAGACGCCCGAGGACTCCTTAGTACAGGACTCCCTCAGTAGCCCCTGAACCTGGCTTCAATGTCAACGTATCCGGTGCGTAGATCTGTCTTCGGCATTGCAAGGCAGGTGTCACACCCAAGATGCGACCCTATCCTAAAGGAACTCGAAGGTCCCACCAAGGATAGAAGCACATCTTGAAGACGCTTTTGCAAGGTGGATATCATTACATCAACGTTACATAATAGTGGGGATACATCCAGTACATCCAATGACACATGAATACAACAATACATCATATACAAGATCAACATCCGACTACGGATGAAACAAAAACAGAAACTCAAACAATATCCACCCTGCTAGCCCAGGCTGCCGACCAGGAACCTATCCCTCAATCGAAGAAGAAGCAGAAGAAGAACTCCAACACAAATAAACATCGCTCTCACGTCATGATCATTGCATAACCTGTACCTGCAACTGGTGTTGTAGTAATCTGTGAGCCACGAGGACTCAACAATCCCATTACCATGGGTGTCAAGACTAGCAAAGCTTAATGGGAAAGGAAGGGGTAAAGTGGTGAGGTTGCAGCAGCGGCTAAGCATGTATGGTGGCTAACATACGCAAATAAGAGCGAGAAGAGAAGCAAAGCAAGCGGTCGTCAACTAGTAATGATCAAGAAGTGATCCTGAACTCCTACTTATGTCAGACATAACCCAGAAACCGTGTTCTCCTCTCGATCAACCCCGAAAAGAGACACTCACGGTTACACACACGGTTGGTGTATTTTAGAAGAGTTTACTTTAAGTTTACTACAACCGGACATTAACAAATTCCCATCTGCCACATAACCGCGGGCACTGCTTTCGAAAGTTCAAACCCTGCAGGGGTGTCCCAACTTAGCCCATTATAAGCTCTCGCGATCAACGAAGGATATTCCTTCTCCCCGGGAAGACCCGATCAGTCTCGGAATCCCGGCTACAAGACATTTCGATAGTAATAAAACAAGACCAGCAAGACCGCCCGATGCGCCGACAATCTTGATATGAGCTGCACATATCTCGTTCTCAGGGCAACACCGGATGAGACAGGCTACGAGTAAAAACCAGGCTTCGAGTTTCCCCGAGGTGGCCCCGCAGGCGGCTCGGTTCGGACCAACACTTAGACAAGCATTGGCCCCGGGGGGCTAAAATAAGATGACCCTCAGGCTGGCCGACCCAAGGGAAAGGGATAGGTGGTAGGCAAATGGTAAAACCAATATTGGGCCTTGCTGGAGGAGTCTTATTCAAAGCGAACTGTCAAGGGGGTCCCATAAATCACCCAACCGCGTTAGGGACGCAAAATGCGGGAACATAATACCGATATGACGGAAACTAGGGCGGCAAGAGTGGAACAAAGTACCAGGCATAAGACTGAGCCTTCCACCGTTTACCAAGTATATAGATGCATTAATAGTATAAGAGATATTGTGATATCCCAACATAAACATAATCCAACATGGAGCAATCTTCATCTTCACCTGCAATTAGCAACGCTATAAGAGGGGCTGAGCAAAAGCGGTAACATAGCCAAACAACGGTTTGCTAGGGAGGGTGACAAAGGTTAGAGGTTCATGGCAATTTGGGAGGCTTGATAAGCAAGTGGTAGGTAACGCAGCATAGCGATAGAACGAAGCAACTAGCATAGCAATGATAGTAATGAGATCCAAGGTGACGGTCATCTTGCCTGAAATCCCACTAGGAAGAAGAACGAGTCCATGAAGAAGATGAAGCCACGAAGAAGAACCAAGCGTAGATGAACGAATCCTCACGATCGCAACGAAACGGGAACTATCGAGAAGAGGCACACAACATGGTAAACACACCACACATGAACAAGGCATGATGCTCAACCAAGTATGATGCATGAAAAGGCTACATGAGGCTTCGCATGGCAAGAGATGATGCATACAAGAACAACACATCAAAGCAAGTTTAAATGAGGCTGGAAACAACATAGAACAACTCCGGTAAGTCCTCATATGCAAATTTCGAAATTGGTCCAGATCTGAATAAACCTTAAGTTCAAGTTGTTAAACAGCAAGTTAAGATGCACCAACATGATCTATATGAAATTCTAGTCAAGATACATATAAAGTTCATTAGATTCGGAGCTACGGCCTAGAAGATATGAGCAAAACAAGGTAAGCATGGCATTGATGCAAAATGCATACAAACATCAACCAAACACCTCAAAACATGGATACAACAAGGTGACATGAAACTACATGCAAAGCTAAGTAAGTTTCATATAGAGCACACTCAAAACGGAGCAACAGTTCAACACATACACTCTAAACAATATATAGCACCAAACTGTCCATAACAGCAACTAGGCATCTTGCAAGCACCGAAACAACAAGCTACAGGATGTCAACATGAAAAAAAAGGCATGGACATGATGTACAGGTAAAGCATGACAAAACATGAACACTGAGCTATCTCCAGAAACTACTAGAACATGCTCAAAAGGACATGGAAAGATTGCAAATAATAACAGCTTCCCAGACTTAGCAGAATTTCAGGACATGGCAGAAATAACATCAGGTTGCAATGTTTAGAGCTATCAAACAACATGTTACAGCAAGATATCATGTCAAACTAGAGCATGGCATGAATCTACTCAAAGCATATAACAAAAGTCCCTTACTGACCATGAGCCAAAAGGTATCAGAAAATACAATTGCAAGCATGTGAACATAGCAAAAACATAAACAGATTCAGACTTGGTGAAAAACTGGAGCATGGCATAAACAGATAATGAGTAGGCACGTTTACGAGCTTGATGCACTCACTACGAGGCATTGCATGACAAACTAAGCATACACCCAACTAGACATGGCATAGAAGCTATACATGGCAAGAACAACAACATAGCATGCACGGATCAACTACAACAACCTTGGCAAAATTGAGTAACACGTAAATAATCTGCCAGGAACATTTTATAGCAAAAGTAGAGCTCGATTGAGTCAAGCTAGAGTGCTCCATAAATGCAAACAGAGGCATGGATGGATAGAGCATAACCATATCTACAAAACATCCTTACTGATCATCCTCAAAAGAGGCATGGATCTCACTGTAGCAACATGAATACATGGCATCACAATAACAGCAGACAAAGACTTAGTGAAATTCCAAGTCTCTGAAATCAGCAACATTGAGAGAGCTACTTAACATGCTTGTTCTAGTCACCACATAGATCACAAAAATACAAGGCATACACCCCTGTAAAGATGGCATGGCATACATCAAAACACATGTAGAGCTCAGGGTCATAGCATGCACACATTAATCATGGCAAAAATGACAAAAGAGCAATTTCTGATAAAAACCTGAAACTAACAGAAACTAGCACTCTTGCAACGATGATTAGGGAACCAAGATGAACCCTAATGAACATGGCATAATGGAACAAAATTAAGAGCACAACAAGATGAACATTTTGATATGCTAAACGCACAAATCGGAGATACGGATGCAGAGTTATGGCATGATGAACAAGGCACCAAATGCTGAAAAAATTAGGGACTTAGAGAAAATTTCGACCTCGGGGAAAAAGTCAACGGCGGCGTGGATCTCGCCGGAACTACGCCGGAGAAGGACGGGGATGTCTGGCGGGGCTCGGGGATGGCCGGAGAAGCTCGGGGTTGGCCGGATCCGGTCCGGCCCGACCGGATCTGGCCGGCGGGATGGAGCCGGGGCGGCGCCGGAGTTCCTGGAGCACGGGGTCGACGGCGTCCGGCGGGGCGAGGCAGAGCTTGGCGGCGGAGCTCCTAGGCGCGGCGGAGCGCGGAGCAGGCAGCAGGGCAGCGCCGGCGTAGGAGAGCTCCGGCAGGCGGGCGGCGGCCGCGGTCAGAGGCGGGCGGAGGCGCGCAGAATGACGGCGGGGCAGGCGGGCTTCGACGGCGGCGGTGCGGGCCTCGGGGCCCAGATCAGGGCCCGGGCGGGCCTGGCGCGGGCCTGGCGGGTGCGCAGTGGTGGGAGGCGAGGTGGCAGCCTCCCATTGGCTGCGGGCGCTGCGCAGGTGGCGGCTGGCCAATCGGGGCGCGCCAAGTGGCGATGGAGGGATGGCCGGCGCCGGAAATTGAGGAGAAGGAGGCGGCTGGAAGGTGGAGGTGGCAACAAGTGGCGAGGCCGGGGCGGTGGGGCGCGGATTATGAGGAGGGGAGGCTAGAGGTAGGTGGAGGGGCTAGGCTGCCCAAAATGGACAAGGGGTGTCCATATATAGCAGTTTTTGGCTAGGGTTTGGTCTAGGGGAGGTTTTCGGACCCTCCGATCGCGATCGAAAGGCTCCGGAGTGGAGAGGGTCTAGGTGAGTGGCTAGTGGGCTGAATAGCTGGGCTAGGCTTTAAGGAGAGAAGAGATAGAAGCCCGGCACGGGTTTTTCAGAGACCGAAACACCCGACGAATACGCCGGCTATATTGCGGTTGTATGAACAACGGTTGGGCTATCAAACGAGCTCCGAATGCAACGAAACTTGACAGGCGCTCTGTCTACACTATAATAAGACCGCACGCCAAGTTTCAACCCATTCCGAGAACATTTTTTGGCCACTCACGAAACGAGGTAAAAGGGGGCGCCGGAGGACATAGGAGCGTCGGATTACAAAACAGCCAACGGGGAAAATGCTCGGATGCATGAGACGAACACGTATGCAAATGCGATGCATATGATGACATGATATGAAATGCAGATGATGACATGGAAAAGTGCAACACGCAAGCACATGACATGGCAACGACGGCAAATAACTGGCGGACACCTGGCGCATCGAATCCGGGCGTTACAGCAGGTTCCTTCCTCCGAACTCCAAGATAGTCTTCGGACATATTTGAACGTGTCCGGACCTGTAGCACAACACCACACACAACCGCGGAGAGAATATAATATTCCACGAGTCCAATCTGATGACAACTTTTATAATGTGACATCACGCTCGCCCGGTTTTTCGAACCGTTTCATGTCCCGCCGTTCCATGTTTCGAGGCGCGGTTGCTATTGGCACGCTCTATCCAAACAAAGATCATGTCCCCTTATTGCGGGATTCCTATTAACACGAGCGTGGGTAACCCAACTGTTCTGTTGGAAAGATCCCTTAGGAATAGGCAGGCTTTCAGGCTCAAGAGGAGGCGTTTAATTCCTGCTACCTTTATAAAGGAACCAAGGGCCGTCCTTTTTGATGACAAACTACTCCTCAGCCTCTCCAATCTCGAGTTCTAGCACCCAAGGTTTCGACTTCGTTGATCCGAGCTTCCCCATTATGTCCGGACCCAGCCCTCAAGGCCTATGGGTGGCTTCCTCCCTTACAGAGGAGGATATTGCGAAGCTTCAAGCGGCCAGATACCTGACCGAGGAAATCCACCACTGGCTTCCTGCTCAAGGGCAGGTTATCCTGACCCTCAGATCTGGCGAGAGGGTCGTATTCATCTCACACTTCCTTCAAAGGCTAGGGCTCGCTCTTCACCCCTTCGTCCGAGGGCTAATGTTCTATCATGGACTAGATTTTCATGATCTAGCCCCAGAGTCTTTCCTCCATGTCTCGGCGTTCATCATTACGTGCGAGGCCTTCCTACGAATCCCCCCACACTTCGGCTTATGGCTCAAGACCTTTAGTGTGAAACCAAAGGTAGTCGATGGGGAACAGGTGGAGTGCGGCGGTGCTGTAGTCAGCCAGCTCACCAACACTCCTTGGCCAAAAGGCTCGTTTACCGAAACTTCCAATCAATGGCAGCGAGAGTGGTTTTACGTTACGGAGCCCCGTAGCACCAAGTGGGTAGCTTCACCCACGTTTCGCCCCGGTCCACCGTTACAGCTTACATCATGGGCCAACAAGGGGCTGGATTGGGGATCATTTGATGAAGTGTGGACTCTACAAAGCCGCATCCGAACCCTCCTCGAGAGGGACATCGATCTTGTCAGTGTGATTCAAGTAATGTTGATTCGCCAAATCCTACCATGCCAGCGTAGGCCTCTCCATATGCGGGAGTTCAATCTAGAAGGACCATGGACCCTCCAACACTTCTTCGGCATTACGCACAAAGGGATATGGAAGTTGTTTTTGGAAAACGAAAACATTGGTCGGACACTACTGAGGACAGAGGCCTCGACTGTAACCGTCCGGATACCCCGGTAAGCACTTGACTTCCGAACACCCCTTTTTTAAGCATGACGTAATACATTACTAAGCAAACTATCTCCTTCCAGGGCTGGATAAATAAAGCGGAGCTGATTAGGTGTCCGGCCCCCTTCCCGAAGGTTCAGCGGATCCTATATTAACAAGGATGCTAGCCCCGGCACTATACCAGATGCCTGTGAAGGAGGGCAAGGCAGGGAGGACCAAAGATGGCCCCCATCCCGAAGGTGCGCCAGACAAGATTCCATCGTCCGAAGACAAAAATGACGGGGAAGTCAACGTCTCTTCCCCCCATGGGAAGAAAAGGGCCGCCTCCGAAGATTGGGAGGAAAAGGCTCCTAAGCGAGGCAAGATGCCTTTGTCGGGTGGCTCGGGCTTGGAGGACAACGTCATCGCGCAGTCCCATGACGAGGACAAGCCTCAGGACAAATCGTTAGTGAACAAGGGTGTTTTAAACACGTCCCGCCCCTTTCTTGTAACGTCTAGAATATATGTTTTTTTTGCAGTCCGGCACGCAGTCTTCTTCAACAATCCTCTTCCTCGGGGGTCTTCTCCCGGAGATGATGGAAAGCGAGACGCTTCCACCAATCTCCTCGCCCAATCAAGGTGGACGACTTCGAGATGTCGTCATGGAGGGTCTCTCCCGATCAACAAGTGGTGCGAGGGATGATGAAGACACAACCCGAAGGTGTTACTTCAGTGGCCCAGGGTCCGGGGACCAACAATAAAGGCCCCGAACATTTCGGTCTATAGACGGATATGAATAAACGGATCCCTTCAAAGGGAGGTCGTACTCCTACAGTAGCCTCCGGGGACCCAGAGGCGCCAGATATATTGACGAACATGCCGTGACAGGCGTCCGTCTCAGAGAGGAACATCGTACCTTGATGGGCACGGTGGTCGAAAAGGTCCTGGCCGCGAAGAGCAGATTGAATGAGGCCTTCGTGAGCCTGCTAAGAGGCTTCGAGGTTTGTACCATAATATGTTTGATTGTGTTTTATTCAAGAATACACCTGTGTATAGATAGTAGCCCCTGAGACTCTGATTGGCTTCCCGAGGGAGGCGATCAGAGGATCAAAAGATATGCCCAGGAAGTAATATGATTAATTGGAACACAGGCTGTGACCTCCTCGAAAACTGTCCGGACTGCAGAGATTGCGGATTTGCAACACAAGATTGATGAGGCAGATGCTGATATCGCTCTTATCAACAAGCGTCTTGATGAGTCACAAGGTACGCATTCGGAGCAATCCTTACATATACGTGTTTGTAATATAATTGTGACGCTGAAAGTTGCATACTGGAATATGCATGGCTGCAGATGGTGTCGCCGCCGTTGAGATTCTTCGGGCGGAGCTGGCCCGGGCCAAGGAGCAGGCCCGGTTTGGTAATGCGGCTGCCGAAAAGGCATCAGACGAGTTAAAGGCCAAACAAGCTGCTCGGCACCAAGACGAGGAGAAAATATCCTCGATGACGCTCGAACTAAAAAATGCTACTAGCCACTGTGAATTCCTAGAGGAGGAGAATAAAGCCAAAGCGGCTGAGCTTGACAAGGCCTTGCGAGAGGCGAAAGAAGCGCGGTCCCAATCTAGAGCGGACTGTGAGGAGATCCGACAAGCTGGGGAGATTGCGGCTGGTAAGCCCTTTTTATTACAGACTAAGTTCGCCGATCCAAATTATGCTCAGCTTAACCAAGTGTGGAGTTCTCCAGACGTGTTTTTGGACCTGCCGAAGAGTTCATCCGATGCGGGGCAGTCTTACCAAGTGCAAGAGGGATATGCAACGGAGAAGGTTTTCTGGTCAAAGTTTGGCACATCAAAACGCCCTCTGCTGCTGAATGAACAGATGTCCCAATGGGTCGAGCTTCACAGGATGTCTGGTGCTGCCATGAAGAACGTCATACTTTAGCTGTGGCCGACTGAGCCGATTCCGAATAGCTATTTCGGCTTGGTGCGGCAGCTTGTTGATGCAGTCCCACGTATCGACGCCGTGAAGCGGTCGGCGTGCATTTAAGGTGCACGGATGGCCCTTGCCTGAGTCATGACATTCTGGGGGAAGATGAAGATCGTCGATGTTGCAGTGTCAGGACCCCGATTCCAAGTCACATCGACCCAGCCGGTAACACCTCATATCACTTTGCGGCCTCACGCACGGTAATCTCACGGGTGTCGCCTTACCATGGCCCGGGACCGTTTGCGCCTTTTGGCTCACGTATATGATAGTGTCGCTAGCATCCATATGACAGAAAACCCGGGCCGACATGGCTAGTCGTGAACCCAAAGCGGCACTAACCTATGAGGACAGGCATACATGAATCACATCGAGCATGTCGGTCATCAACGTGTGATTCCGGGCTGTAGCACTGGGCTAACAGGACTCCGGTAACCCGGGCTGTAGTAGGCTAGGCAGGACTCCGAAAGTCACCGCGTGACATTTCCCCGAAGGGACAGACATAGGAACGAAGTGAATCACATGTCGGTCAGTCAAGTGTTCCAAGCAGTAGTGCTGGGCTAGCAGGACTCCGGTGAACCGGGCTGTAGCGGACTACTATCGCTCAGAAAGCACTAGACTACATTTCCCCATATGATAGGCTGCCAAGGATAAACAACTAGATTGTCGGATCCCACTCATACCAAGCATTTCAATCATACACACAATATGCCCAATATGAGTAAATACAACATGGCACCACAACAAAACTCTACAACTCAAGTACTTTATTTAGAAGGCTCCGAGGAGCCATACATATCATATCCATACAGGTAGGGGTCACATGACCCAACACTCAAGTCATACAAACATACAAGCACATGCAAAAGCAAACTAGTCTGAGTACAGACACTAGAAAGAAAGAAGGCTTGACAAAGCCTGTCTATCTACATCGACCCTTCACAAGTCTTGGATCACCACCTGGGTGATAAGTCACTCGTCAACGTCGAGGTCTACATAGAACCCATCGGAGGGGTTGGTGTTGTCGTCTGAAAACATTAATTAAAGCAACATGAGTACGGAGGTACTCAGCAAGTGTTACAACAGAATCCTACAATATATGCACATTCTCAAGAAGGTAGTGGAGTTATTGCAGCAAGCCAGCTTTGACTCATGGCTAAACTATCCTACGACAGACACAACTTGTAAATCATTTTTCGCACACGAGTCCACTATCACCAACACAATACTCCACCGTGGATCCTCTCTCGTCATCCTACGAGAGGGCCATCCGCGGTACTCACACTTAACTTGAGGCTTTTAGTAGTATCCATTTACTTGTCTATGAACTGCATAGGCGACCAAGTAGTCCTTTACCGCGGACGCGGCTATTCAAATAGTTTTATACCCTGCAGGGGTGTACTTCTTCACACATGTTTCCACCACTTAGCGTTTGCACACGTCATGTGCTCGGCAGACTTCAAGCGAAAGTTGACGTGGGTGTAGACCACGACCAACCATACTAGTCTCTAATCCAGGTTTATCGCCTATCCGGGTTCCATCCGCAAGGAGATCCGGCCGGGGTGTCCTCAACGGCCCCAAACGATGTGTGCAGGGTTCCCGAGACACCAAACGGGCGAATCGGTACACCGTGCCACGTGCCTACCGCAACACAGCCCACCCCTATGGTCAGCGCTGCGTGCGGCCCCCAGCAACTACAAACACCAGAAACTACTTGCAACTCCTGGATAGAGGACGAGAGGGGTCAGTAAGTCGAGCGGGGTCGTATTTCAGGGCCCAATGCGTGGTAGTAGCTGATCATAAATCACACATACAGATCTCAGTTCCTAGGGACGGCCTCAATGAAACAACCCACCATGTACTCCTACATGGCCTCTCATCGATTCCTTTACCAAATCATATTCAACACTTCACTCTTGTTACTGGCACAACCTTTCACTCTAGTTCATCCTCCCGATGAGCCAAACCTGACACAACTCTAAGCATAGCAAGCATAGCATGGTAGGAAACACACATAGGGCTCAATCAACTCCTACACATGCTAGTGGGTTTCATCTAGTTACTGTGGCAAAGACAGGTCATGCAAAGGAAGTGGGTCAACTACCGCAACACTTAGTAGTTTGAATCGCGTTGTCTTAATGCAGTAAACAAGAGCAGAAGCAAGAACATGGGTTTGTATCGGAATGATCAATGGGTTTCCTGCCTGATGGAGTGGTAGTGGGATACTGCCCTTCAGTTGGATACTCGTGAATATCCTCGGAGGCAAAACCTACCACGAAGAACACATTGAAACACAATCACCACATGGCAATATGCAACAATATGATGCATGCAATGACATGGCAAAATGGTGTGTGATAAGTCTAATGCAACTTGAAACAGAATGGTTTGAGTCCATTTGAACCAAAGATTCAAATGATCGCCCAAAATAATAAGTGATATGGATGCATTAGCTTGTTTCACCTAAACAGCAAGGTTAAAGTGTTCTGACATGCATGAAACTAGTACATATGGGAACATTGGATTTTTCTGATCAAATTTCATATATAAATCTTTGCATTTGGAGTTACAGATTAATTTCTATGAATTTTTGAAGTTTGAACTATTTTCTGGAATTTCCTGTATAAGAATAATTCCAGTAATTTAATTACTGCGTCAGCATTACGTCAGGATGACGTCAGAGGTCAACGGGGACGTCTAGGTCAACCTGACCAGTGAGTCCCGCATGTCAGCAGTTAATTAAACTAAATAACTTTAGTTACAAACTAATCTGGATAATTAGCAGAGGGGGCCCACTTGTCATTGACTTAGGGGGGTCAACCTGGGCCCCACCCAGTCAACGTCAATGGTCAAACCCGCCGATCAGCGGGTCAAAGCCTGCCGGCGTTTAGCCGCCGGCGAGGCCAGACGCGGCTGCGTGCTGCGGGATTTGCCCACAGGGCTCCATTTGCTACGCAGAGAGCAGCTACGCGCAGCTGGTGCTCGCCCGCATCCAGCCGTGGTGATGGCTTGGCCGAGGAGTGGCCAGAGCATTGCCGGCAACGAGTTTGGCGGAGGCCGAAGCTTGGGCCAGCTCGTGCGCGTGGCTGCAGTGGCCTAGGCGGTGTGGCGCTAGCACCTACAGCCTCTACGCGGCGCGAGGAGTGTGACGGGCACAAGCCCGTGACCAAATGGTCACCGGAGCAACGCCGGCGACGTGGTCAGGCGGCGGCGTGTTAGGGCACAAGAGATGCGGCGTCTACGGTGTTCTAGGGGCGAAACGGAAAGCACGGGTAGGTTCAGCAGCTCACGAAGAAGCCGCAGGGATCGTCAGCGTGCTCGGGGAAGGCTCGGTGCGGTCGGGACGACGACGGCGATCTGGGCGGCCCGAGGTTGAAGACGACGGCAGCAGGGACGATGCAGGGGCTCCGGCGTCGTGCGGCTTGGCTAGTCGAAGTAGTCGACAACGACGAACCGTCCGGACATGGTGAGAGGGTGCGGGACGGCGTTGGACGCGGCTGCGGAGAGCGCGGCGACGGTGACGTCTCGGGTGACGTCGGGGAGGGCGAGAGAGAGGAGCCAGGGGAAGTGTGGGTGTCTGCGAGGTCGGGGGGAGGGAGAGGATTCGTCCCACGTCGGCAGCTCGACGAGGGGAGCGGCGAGGCGGCGGGCAGCTGCGTGGCACGCAAGCTGTGCTCGCCGTCGAGCAGCTGCTTGCCTGCCTGGCCAAGCCAAGCTGCTCGCTGGAGCGGTGGCTGGGCTGGGCCGGCAGGTGGGCCTGCTGGGTGGCGCCAGGTAGGCCTTCTCTTTCTCTCTTTCCCTGTTTTGTTTTCTTTTTCTATTTTTCTGTAACTTTAGGGCTTTATTAAAAATACTTAGGCACTTACTAAAATCCTGAAAATAATTGTGGGCTCTGCTGGGATTATTCCTAACATCCCTCACTTAAATCCAGAATTATTTGAACATTTAAAATATTTACTAGCATTTAAATGTCCAAAAGCAATTACATATGATTTCATTCAGTGACCTTCTGTTGACCTAGAAAATTGTGCACCTATTTTGCCAGAGATTCTAACCCAAGACAAAGAGGGTGAACATTTTAGAAGGGCATTTCAGGTTCATTGAAATTATTTTTAGTAAACCCTAGTTGATTTCAGAGGGGGTGCTGGGGGTTCTGTCTTCCCCAATTCAAATTTCTGATAAAAGTAAACATGATGCAACACCCTAATGCATGGACTAACTAGGATGTGACAACTCACCCCCACTCGAAAGAATCTCGTCCCGAGATTTAGGATCTGTCGGGAAGAAGGTAGGGTACTCAAGTCGAAGTCGATCCTCCCTTTCCCATGTAGCTTCTTGCTCGGAATGGTGCGACCATTGAACTTTGAGAAACTTGATATTCTGGTGTCGAGTGGTACGCTCGGCTTGATCAAGGATACGAACGGGATATTCTCGATATGTGAGGTTATCCTGAAGATCAAGCGTTTCGTGGTCCACTCCACGGATAGGATCCGAGAAGCAACGCCTGAGTTGAGAAACGTGGAAGACATCATGAACTCTGGAGAGATGCGGAGGTAGTTCCAACTGGTAGGCAACTTCCCCTTGTTTGGCAAGAATGCGAAAGGGTCCAATGTAACGAGGAGCCATTTTTCCTTTGATACTGAATCGATGGGTTCCCTTTAAAGGTGTAACCCGAAGGTAAGCCTTCTCGCCAATTTCATAAGTCATAGGCTTATGCTTGCGGTCATATTAACTCTTTTGTCGAGATTGGGCTGTTTTCAATTTCTCACGAATAACGCGGACCTGCTCTTCTGCTTCCTGGATCATATCGAGTCCAAAGAGTTGTCTTTCCCCGGTTTCTGACCAGTTAAGAGGCGTTCGACATTTTCATCCATAGAGAACTTCGAAAGGAGCTTTGCCTAAGCTAGCTTGATAACTGTTGTTATAAGCGAACTCGATGAATGGAAGGCACTTCTCCCAATTCATGCCAAAAGATATGACAGAAGCTCGGAGCATATCCTCCAGAATTTGATTAACCCGTTCTACCTGACCACTTGATTGAGGATGGAAGGCGGTGCTAAAGGAGAGACGAGTTCCCATAGCATTTTGGAAACTTTCCCAAAATCAAGAGGTGAAAAGACTTCCACGGTCTGAGTTAATCTCCAATGGAACACCATGAAGAGACACTATTCGAGAGATGTACAAGTCAGCTAGCTGGCTAGCGGTTATACTCTCACGAACGGGTAGGAAGTGGGCTACTTTGGAAAGACGATCGACAACAACGAAGATAGCATTATTCCCTCTCTTGGTCCTGGGAAACCCGGTAATGAAATCCATACCGATTTTATCACATTTCCATTCAGGAATTGCCAAAGGTTGAAGGGTGCCAGCAGGCCGTTGATGCTCTGCTTTAACACGACGACAGACGTCGCAATTAGCAATGTACTGAGCGATTTCTCTCTTCATCCTAGTCCACCAAAACCTCTGGCGTAGGTCTTGATACATTTTAGTACTACCGAGATGAATGGTGAGAGGGGATTCATGAGCTTCCTTAAGGATCAATTGCCGTAGATGTTGTCTCTTGGGAACCACCAAGCGGTTCTCGAAGAAGACCACACCTCGCTCATCCATGGAAAAACATTTAGCAACTCCGCTAGCAATGTTTTCCTTAATCCAGGATATGCCCTTATCGCGCTTCTAGGCAGCTATGATTTGATCTGTAAGGTTAGGTTTTGCCACCAGGGTGGAAAGGAATCCTCGAGGAACAATATGAAGGTTAGGCTTACGAAATTCCTCATGGAGAAGTGGTTGACTTTGTTGTAACATCAGATTGTTACAATAAGATTTACGACTTAGTGCATCGGCCATGACATTGGCTTTGCCTGGGGTGTAAGTTATTCCTAAGTCGTAATCCGAGATCAACTCGACCCAACGTCTTTGCCTGAGATTCAAATCCGGTTGGGTGAAGATGTATTTCAGATTTTGGTGATCAGTGTAGATTTCACAACGATTGCCAAGAAGGTAATGTCGCCAGGTTTTAAGTGCATGAACTACAGCTGCAAGCTCTAGATCATGTGTGGGATAGTTATCCTCATGTGGACGCAACTGTCGAGAAGCGTAGGCAATCACATGGCGATCTTGCATGAGTATGCAACCTAGTCCTCGTCGCGAGGCGTCGCAATAGATAACAAAGTCCTTAGAAAAATCTGGTGGTACCAGTACGGGAGCAGATGTCAGGCGTCTTTTCAGTTCCTGAAAGCTGAACTCGCACTGTGGGGTCCACTCGAACTTTTTATCTTTCTTGAGGAGTTCAGTTAGAGGCTTAGCAACTTTGGAGAAATTCTTGACAAAGCGGCGGCAATAGCTCGCTAAACCAAGGAAACTCCGAACTTGCTTGACCGTTTCAGGTGGAGTCCAGTCAAGGACAGCTTGAACTCGCTCGGGATTGACAGCAATGCCCTTACCATAGATTACATGGCCCAGATAGGTCACTTCTGGCAACCAAAATTCGCACTTGGAGAATTTGGCATAAAGGCGATGCTCTCGAAGTTTCATCAATACTAGCCTTAGATGTTCGGCATGTTCTTCCTCATTCTTGGAGTAGATGAGTATATCATCGAGGTATACCACGACGAATTTATCCAAATACTCCATGAAGATCGAGTTCATTAACCGAGAGAAAGTGGATGGAGCATTGGTTAAACCGAAGGACATGACGGTGTACTCGTATTGGCCATATCGAGTAACAAAGGCCGTTTTGGGAATGTCCCCGTTCTTGATTTTGATTTGATGGTAGCCCAACCTCAAATCCATCTTGGAAAAGACTGAGGATCCAGCGAGCTGGTCATACAGATCGTTTATCCTGGGGAGCGGATACTTGTTCTTTATCGTGGCCAAATTAACGGGACGATAATCTACAACCATCCGGTCCGTACCATCCTTCTTATTGACGAAGAGGACGGGGCAAGCCCATGGAGAAGAACTAGGACGGATGAAACCCTTTTGCAAGGACTCATCAAGCTGTTTCTTAAGCTCGGCTAGTTCTAAGGGTGCCATCTTGTAAGGTCTTCTAGAGATTGGGACGGTTCCTGGAACAAGATCTATCACGAACTCGACATCTCTGTCAGGTGGAACACCTGGCAGTTCCTCTGGAAAGACATCCGGGAAGTCACGGACTGCCTGAATATCTTAAGGTCTGGAAGGGGGTTGGCATTTAAGGAGTAAAGCTGTCGCTCAGACACTCGGGTCAAAACATTGACTGTCTTGCCCGATGGATGGGTGAGTTGAACATTTATAGTAGAGCAATCAATCTTAGCGTTATGGGCTGACATCCAGTCCATACCCAAGATGATGTTTATGTCCGAGGACTTGAGAGCTATTAGTGATGCAAGGAAGACCAATCTGTCGACAAGAATTTCATTTCCATGGCTGATTCTAGAGGTTTGCCACTTAGAACTAGGGGTTTGAATTACCATGGAGGTGGGCATGTCACAAAATGTGGTGTTGTGCAATTGAGCATAGCTCTCAGAAATAAATGAATGAGATGCTCCAGTATCAAAGAGAACAGTTGCCGGATGGCAATTAAGAAGGAGCGTACCGAGAACAACGTTGGGATCCTCATGAGTCTCCTCAGCTGAGACGTAGTTGACATGGCCACGAGCAGTGGTGGCTGGCTTGGCGTAGAGCACCTTTCCTGCTGGCTTGCCACGGCCAACAGACTTTCCGAACTGTTTGGGGTTGTTCTGGGGGCACTCGCGGATGTAGTGACCCATCTCCCCACACTTGAAACAAGTTATCATATATGGGCGTGGAGCGGCATTAGCAGCGGGGCCACCATAAGTCTTGGGCGGTACATACTGCTGGTTGGGGCGAGGCGCCTCAAAGGATGGCCTCGGAGTGAACCTGGGTGGCAGAGCAGTGTTTGGAATCCAGACCCGGCGCTTCTGAGATCCAGAGCCGGATGAAGATCCAAAGTCACGGGAGTGCTTGCGTGAAGCTTCGAAATCAGTCTGCCCTGTCTCAGCACTGATGGCCTTGTTGACTAACTTCTGAAAGGAGGTGCACTCGTGCAGACGAAGATCACGGCGAAGCTTGGGGCTAAGTCCCTTGCAGAACCTTGCCTGCTTCTTGGCGTCGGTGGATACCTCTTCGGGAGCATAACGTGCTAGATTTCCAAACTCGCGACTGTATGCATCCACAGTCAGTCTACCCTGGGTGAAATTGCAGAACTCTTCTCTCTTGCGATCCATGAGACCTTCCGGGATGTGATGCTCACGGAATGCCTCACTGAATTCAGCCCAAGTAGTGATTTGGCCGACTGGGCGCATAGCCTCAATGTTTTCCCACCAAAGGCTAGCAGGGCCTTCGAGGTGATAGGCAGCAAAGGTAACTTTATCAGCTTCGGCTACGTTGGCAGAACGTAGCTTGTGGGTGATGCCGTGAAGCCAGTCATCCGCATCGAGAGGTTCGACGGAATGGTTAAACTTCGGTGGATACAGCTTGACAAAGTCATTGATTGACACCAGGTCATTCCTCGGCTGGCGTGAAGTATTCTGCTCAATCCGCTCCAGCAAGCGGTTGGTCTCACGCTTGTTTCGTTCTGCCTCCAGCATAACTTCGGCCAGAGAAGGTGGTTGAGGCAGATTTTCATTCCTGGTTGCACTGGCTTCACCCTGCTCTGGGGCAGCCGGGTTGTTGCGGGTGTTGACCATCCTAGGAAACAAAACAACGGTTTAGACCAGGATGGCAAAAATATGGGCAAGGAAATGCAGAATGTAATGGATAACAAGGAATGCAGATATGTTCATCCGTATGACATGGTAATATAGAAACTTCCATATATACACCAACGGTCATACACACCATACATAGTTTAGTACAAGCCCAGGCTAAAGTACAACTATGATGAAAAGCGTTACATCTCATCGGAGGCATTCCAAGCTCCTATACATTATTTTTCTACACCTCCGGAATTGATACACACTAAGTCATATTCCTCAAGTCACGCAGGACAGTGGAATACAACTACTACAATACTAGTGATGCTACTACTAACTCAGACAGCTCCGTAGTAGTCCTCATAAAAGTCACCACCCAAGCCTGGAAGCAGAACATGATCATCTGGGAACAGACGGTCCTGTGGAGCTTGCGGTCCATAGGGACTCGGATGTGGCCTTGGTCCAACAAACGGCGGCAAACGAGGTCCACGGGGAGGGGTAATGCCTCCTACCTCACACCACTCCATAAAATCTGGCAGACCAGCCCGCATGGGGTACAAGTCTCTCATGTCCATGTATCGAGCTTGCACGGCAGGTGCAAACCATGTCAGAGTGGCCCAGTGATCAGAACGAGCGTTAAAGAGCTCCATACGCAAGGCCCGATCTTCACGGTCCTTGTCTTCCAGCATCTCAGTAGTGGTGCGGAGGAGTGAGTCCTCGTGGGATGAGTCACTGTACATAGCCTGGAGGTACCCATGCGCCCTAGGGAGGGATGCTGGCATGTAGCGGAAATTGGTGTTGCTTAGCAGGGCAGTTCTGGCTCGAATAATAGTCATCATCGAGTAGGTTGCATCCTGCACGGACATCCCAATAGTAATCCCAGGTCCATAAGAACAATGGAACGGTTCAGTAGCTCCAGGATAAGATGGATATATCCTGACCGTGCACAGATATTGGCTTTGATTAAAGTCTCTAAACTGCTCCTCGACGGTATATTCAGGATACCATCGGTAACCTGTCTCGACCATCACTCGTACCAGCATGGCCGTGTGACCACATACATCGATGCAACGGGTCAGACGAACCACTTGGTTCTGGGAACGGGTGGCCATCTGGAAGCACAAAATAATGCAAAGGCATTCGAATTTTCTAGGAGAAATTGGACAGCATGACGGATGTAAATGCTCAGAGAAAGATTTGAGACATTCACAACAGTTTGCAAAACCACTCAACAACATCATATCAAGGTTCTGGTTCAACTTGCAACATACTAAAAGTAGTAGAAACTGAACTGGGTTGTAACCAACAATCCTATAAGTTACTACGGATTAGTAACACGTGAACCTGATAGAAAGAAGAGAGCCTAGTTCTTAACCCACGTAGAATGAGAAGAGAATGACTCAGATCAGAGGGCATAAGGTAAACGAGTAAAAGAGCCTTACGTTCCCTCCCACAATCAATTCCCCTACATATAACTAAAGCATTTCTAGACTCGACGTCGACCAGTTTGGCTTAGCGAACCTACAGGCAGTCCGGCTCTGATGCCAACGATGTCAGGACCCCGATTCCAAGTCACATCGACCCAGCCGGTAACACCTCATATCACTTTGCGGCCTCACGCACGGTAATCCCACGTGTGTTGCCTTACCATGGCCCGGGACCGTTTGCGCCTTTTGGCTCACGTATATGATAGTGTCGCTAGCATCCATATGACGGAGAACCCGGGCCGACATGGCTAGTCGTGAACCCAAAGCGGCACTAACCTATGAGGACAGGCATACATGAATCACATCGAGCATGTCGGTCATCAACGTGTGATTCCGGGATGTAGCACTGGGCTAACAGGACTCCGGTAACCCGGGCTGTAGCAGGCTAGGCAGGACTCCGGAAGTCACCGCGTGAGATTTCCCCGAGGGGACAGACATAGGAACGAAGTGAATCACATGCCGGCCAGTCAAGTGTTCCAAGCAGTAGTGCTGGGCTAGCAGGACTCCGGTGAACCGGGCTGTAGCGGGCTACTATCGCTCAGAAAGCACTAGACTACATTTCCCCATAAGATAGGCTGCCAAGGATAAACAACTAGATTGTCGGATCCCACTCATACCAAGCATTTCAATCATACACACAATATGCCCGATATGAGTAAATACAACATGGCACCACAACAAAACTCTACAACTCAAGTACTTTATTTAGAAGGCTCCGAGGAGCCATACATATCATATCCATACAGGTAGGGGTCACATGACCCAACACTCAAGTCATACAAACATACAAGCACATGCAAAAGCAAACTAGTCTGAGTACAGACACTAGAAAGAAAGAAGGCTTGACGAAGCCTGTCTATCTACATCGACCCTTCACAAGTCTTGGATCACCACCTGGGTGATAAGTCACTCGTCAACGTCGAGGTCTACATAGAACCCATCGGAGGGGTTGGTGTTGTCGTCTGAAAACATTAATTAAAGCAACGTGAGTACGGAGGTACTCAGCAAGTCTTACAATAGAATCCTACAATATATGCACATTCTCAAGAAGGTAGTGGAGTTATTGCAGCAAGCCAGCTTTGACTCATGGCTAAACTATCCTATGACAGACACAACTTGTAAATCATTTGTCGCACACGAGTCCACTATCACCAACACAATACTCCACCGTGGATCCTCTCTCGTCATCCTACGAGAGGGCCATCCGCGGTACTCACACTTAACTTGAGGCTTTTAGTAGTATCCATTTACTTGTCTATGAACTGCATAGGCGACCAAGTAGTCCTTTACCGCGGACGCGGCTATTCAAATAGTTTTATACCCTGCAGGGGTGTACTTCTTCACACATGTTTCCACCACTTAGCGTCTGCACACGTCATGTGCTCGGCAGACTTCAAGCGAAAGTCGGCGTGGGTGTAGACCACGACCTAACCAACCATACCAGTCTCTAATCCAGGTTTATCGCCTATTCGGGTTCCATCCGCAAGGAGATCCGGCCGGGGTGTCCTCAACGGCCCCAAACGATGTGTGCAGGGTTCCCGAGACACCAAACGGGCGAATCGGTACACCGTGCCACGTGCCTACCGCAGCACAGCCCACCCCTATGGTCAGCGTTGCGTGCGGCCCCCAGCAACTACAAACACCAGAAACTACTTGCAACTCCTGGATAGAGGACGAGAGGGGTCAGTAAGTCGAGCGGGGTCGTATATCAGGGCCCAATGTGTGGTAGTAGTTGATCTTAAATCACACATACAGATCTCAGTTCTTAGGGACGGCCTCAATGAAACAACCCACCATGTACTCCTACATGGGCTCTCATCGATTCCTTTACCAAATCATATTCAACACTTCACTCTTGTTACTGGCACAACCTTTCACTCTAGTTCATCCTCCCGATGAGCCAGACCTGACACAACTCTAAGCATAGCAAGCATAGCATGGTAGGAAACACACATAGGGCTCAATCAACTCCTACACATGCTAGTGGGTTTCATCTAGTTACTGTGGCAAAGACAGGTCATGCAAAGGAAGTGGGTTCAACTACCGCAACACTTAGTAGTTTGAATCGTGTTGTCTTAATGCAGTAAACAAGAGCAGAAGCGAGAACATGGGTTTGTATCGGAATGATCAATGGGTTTCTTGCCTGATGGAGTGGTAGTGGGATACTGCCCTTCAGTTGGATACTCGTGAATATCCTCGGAGGCAGAACCTACCGCGAAGAACACATCGAAACACAATCACCACATGGCAATATGCAACAATATGATGCATGCAATGACATGGCAAAATGGTGTGTGATAAGTCTAATGCAACTTGAAACAGAATGGTTTGAGTCCATTTGAACCAAAGATTCAAATGATCACCCAAAATAATAAGTGATATGGATGCATTAGCTTGTTTCACCTAAACAGCAAGGTTAAAGTGTTCTGACATGCATGAAGCTAGTACAGATGGAAAGATTGGATCTTTCTGATCAAATTTCATATATAAATCTTTGCATTTGGAGTTACAAATTAATTTCTATGAATTTTTGAAGTTTGAACTATTTTCTGGAATTTCCTGTATAAGAATAATTCCAGTAATTTAGTTACTGCGTCAGCATTACGTCAGGATGACGTCAGAGGTCAACGGGGACGTCCAGGTCAACCTGACCGATGGGTCCCGCATGTCAGCAGTTAATTAAACTAAATAACTTTAGTTAGAAACTAATCTGGATAATTAGCAGAGGGGGCCCACTTGTCATTGACCCAGGGGGGTCAACCTGGGCCCCACCCAGTCAACGTCAACGGTCAAACCCGCCGGTCAGCGGGTCAAAGCCTGCCGGCGTTTAGCCGCCGGCGAGGCCAGACACGGTGGCGTGCTGCGGGATTTGCCCACAGGGCTCCATTTGCTACGCGGAGAGCAGCTACGGGCAGCTGGTGCTCGCCCGCATCCAGCCGTGGTGATGGCTTGGCCGAGGAGTGGCCGGAGCATCACCGGCGACAAGTTTGGCGGAGGCCGAAGCTCGGGCCAGCTCGTGCGCGTGGCTGTAGTGGCCTAGGCGGTGTGGCGCTAGCACCTACAGCCTCTACGCGGCGCGAGGAGTGTGATGGGCACAAGCCCGTGACCAAATGGTCACCGGAGCAACGCCGGCGACGTGGTCAGGCGGCGGCGCGTTCGGGCACAAGAGGTGGGTCTTCTACGGTGTTCTAGGGGCGAAACGGAAAGCACGGGGAGGTTCAGCAGCTCACAGAGAAGCCGCAGGGATGGTCAACGTGCTCGGGGAAGGCTCAGTGCGGTCGGGACGACGACGGCGATCTGGGCGGCCCGAGGTTGAAGACGACGGCGGCGGGGACGATGCAGGGGCTCCGGCGTCGTGTGGCTTGGCTAGTCAAAGTAGTCGACGACGACGAACCGTCCGGACACGGTGAGAGGGCGCGGGGACGGCGTTGGACGCGGCTGCGGCGAGCGGCGGCGACGATGACGTCTCGGGCGACGTCGGGGAGGGCGAGAGAGAGGAGCCAGGGGGAAGTGCGGGTGTCTGCGAGGTCGGGGGGAGAGGGTTCGTCCCACGTCGGCAGCTCGATGAGGGGAGCGGCGAGGCGGCGGGCAGCTGCGTGGCACGCATGCTGTGCTCGCCATCGAGCAGCTGCTTGCCTGCCTGGCCAAGCCAAGCTGCTCGCTGGAGCGGTGGCTGGGTTGGGCCGACAGGTGGGCCTGCTGGGTGGCGCCAGGTAGGCCTTCTCTTTCTCTCTTTTCCTGTTTTGTTTTCTTTTTCTATTTTTCTGTAACTTTAGGGCTTTATTAAAAATACTTAGGCACTTACTAAAATCCTGAAAATAATTGTGGGCTCTGTTGGGATTATTCCTAACAGCCCTCACTTAAATCCAGAATTATTTAAACATTTAAAATATTTACTAGCATTTAAATGTCCAAAAGCAATTACATATGATTTCATTCAGTGACCTTTTGTTGACCTAGAAAATTGTGCACCTATTTTGCCAGAGGTTCTAACCCAAGACAAAGAGGTTGAACATTTTAGAAGGGCATTTCAGGTTCATTGAAATTATTTTTAGTAAACCCTAGTTGATTTCAGAGGGGGTGCTGGGGGTTCTGTCTTCCCCAATTCAAATTTCTGATAAAAGTAAACATGATGCAACACCCTAATGCATGGACTAACTAGGATGTGACATGCACCGCAGGGTCCACCCAAGGGCAAGGACCATCACGCACCAGAGCATTACTTTGAGGACGTCTTAGAGGCTGCCCGCTTGATAGAGGGTCAATGCTCGAAAGGCATAATATTCTAGTGAACTCTTTACAAATTGTAAAAGACAATTGTTATAATCAGTCTATATTTTGATTTTGCCTAAAGGCTTTTGTTCCTCCTGTGCGGCCGTTCGTATATGATCTGAAAGTTTTCCAGTCGTCGGCTTCAGCCCCCTCGTAGGAAGTACGAGGGTGTTCGAAAAAGCATCTGATCACTCTTGACCCAACGTCTTGGTCCGTGAAGGAGGTGTCAATGCGGCGAACCAGGCAACCAGACTATAGGGCATTAACACTTTCGCTTAGCCATAGGAGTTTTATGGTGGGTCTACGACATAGCCCCTGGTATGTATGCGGCTTATTCGTACGATGCGTTTACATATTTGACCGGAAAGAGGTCCTTCGTGTGACACGGAGGGAATTGCTAAACATTCCGATAAGTCATCGAGTGGTTGACCAACTCTCGCCGCATCATGACAGTCAATTTTCGGCTTTCTCTACTGAGGTGCTTAACTAGGTGAACCGGAAGCACAATCGCAGTAGTTCTCCCTTTACTACCCTAGCTGATAGAGCGGAACATAGGATAGCAAGCACAGGAGCCGGGCAACCCAACTATTGACCCAAGCCATGATTTGGAGCTGATGCATATAAGGCCAAACTCGCGACGCCAAAGTACGCTATAGAGCTGTTCGGACTTGTCGGCAACTCGTTTGTTTCCATACCGAGCCCCTGGCAACTTATGTCGAGGTGTATGTTTGAAACAATTGTAGGGGTAAAACTCAGTTCTTTAGAAAAGAATGGATTATATTTACTGGAATCTGAGTGATGTGCCAATCGTGTATATAGATAACAAAGCCACAACCCCGGCTATTTGATATGCCAGGAGTCAAAGGCGGAGGAAAAAGGCACTTTACAGGCTCGAAATAGAGAGGGCGGTCTACAAAAAGTTATTTTGGACCTCCTGTCGCACGTCTGCACTGCCTGTCCTCGGTGAAGGGACTCCTTGACGGAAATAGCCCTTGGGTGAGTGTGCGAACCCGAACTCCAACAGAGTCCGAGGCCAGCCATTGAGCCACCTGTGGAGGGAAACAAGAAAAAGGAAGAAGAAAAACTAGTTAAAAAAGGAAGGTTATGGGAGTACTTTCAGGTCCGTCCGTATTGTGCTTCCGCCGGTGCCCAGGGTATTATAAGTGCGTAGTTATGTATGTGCGGTACAGATTTTCCAGGTATATGCGGCGGACGGCGGAAGCCGAACTGCTAGTCCTATATGGAATTTGAACGGCCATGTTGAATGGAGACCGGTGGCTTAACGGCCAACGAGGTATGCGGTGTAATGCCCCCGCTGTGTAGTTCGGCTGAGATAGCCATAGTGTGATCCTCTGCACGGAGAGAGCGCTCCATGCGTTCCCCTGTAGGGGACGGTGCCATGTGTACCATGTTCACTGTCTTTACTTCATGGGGAAACTGCTTCTGATCCCCGGTGTTTGGTTGGCGAGTTTCATCGTCGTCACCATCGTCGGGCGGCTTCTTCCCCTTGTATTCGGCGTTAAACTTGCCGGCCTGTTTGAAGACCCACAGCTTTTGTTGGTGTGGTTAGTTGGTTTATTGGGGTGGCCATGAATCTGACAGGGCCTATCCAATATCTTATCCAAATTGGATAGTCTTTCTCTGTTTGCCTTGAATGGCTTCTTCCGTTGACTGGGTTTGGGGCCACTGAATCTGGTGTTGATCGCTATGTCGTGCGCTCCCTCATTACTATTGCCACGTTTGTGCTTATTGCGTGGTGGTTTCCCGTTGCCGTCTCGAACTTCGGAGTGCCCGGGTCACTGGCACTGCTGCTTCTATGAGCGAGCCAGCTGTCTTCTCCCGTGCAAAAGCGGGTCGTCAGAGCGGTAAGGGCTGACATGGATTTTGTTTTTTCCTGACCGACGTGGTGGGCGAGCCACTAGTCCCGGACACCGTGTTTAAAGGCCGCTAGGGCTTACGCGTCCGGACAGTCTACGATTTGGTTATTTTTAAGGGACATTTACATCTATGCCCTTAACTCGAACCCACTACTCAGCTTTGCACTAATTTTTAGGTATGCTCAGTTTTGCCCCTCTGCCGTTAGTTTCACTTATAGAAATGCCCTTCTCTGTCGTTACCGTCCGGTCAAAGGTCTTTGACCGTCCTGAAAAAATAGCAAAAAAATCAAAAAAATATGAAATTTGGTGGGATCGAAGATAGTCATGTCCGCAAGGCGCATGCACATTTTCATGCCGTCCGGACACTCCGGGAGCTCGTGTCAAAGGAAAACATAAATTTTGTACGCATGCGTGCAGTAAATTCAAAAAAATAGAAAAAAAATCAAAAAAATATGAAATTTAATGGGACTGAAGATATTCAGGTGCGCAAGATGTGTGCACGTTTTTGTTGTGTTTGGACATCGTAGGAGCTCGTGGAGAAAAAAAGACAAATTTTAGCTCAAAAAATTTTGAAAAAATGCTCTATTTTGTTTTTTTTCTAGAGCGCCTCGTACGTCATTTGATCACCAAAACTTGCAAGCACCTTGTTCACTCAAGCCTCTTTGATGCCAAATAAATTCAAATTTTTTTGAACTTGTTTGCTATTTTTTTCGAATTTACTGTTCATAGGCATAAATTATTTTTGTTTTCCTTTGCCACGAGCTCCCGGAGTGTCCAACCAACACAAAAATGTGCACGCGCCTTGCGGACATGACTATCTTCGATCCCACCAAATTTCATATTTTTTTGATTTTTTTTGCTATTTTTTTCTGGATGGTCAAAGTACTTTGACCGGACGGTAATGGCGCAAAAGGCCATTTCTATAAGTGACACTAACGGCGGAGGGGCAAAACTGAGCATACCTGAAAATTAGGGGCAAAACAGAGTAGTGGGTTCGAATTAGGGGCAGAACTGGAATTGGCCTTATTTTTAACTAAGAACCTAGTCCAGAGCTTTCTGGCTGACTCTCAGGGCTGTTGGATGATGTGACTTAAGTCATCAGCGTCTGGTGGCCGGACATATGTACCTTGGAAGTCATCGCGGAAAGCGTCTTCCAGATCCTCCAAGCTGCCGATAGAGTTTTCAGGCAGACTGTTTAACCAGTACCTTGCTGGTCCTCTGAGTTTTAGTGGGAGGTATTTGATGGCATGAAGGTCGTCTCCGCGAGCCATGTGAATATGGAGAAGAAAATCCTTGATCCATACCGCGGGATCGGTTGTTCCATCATCTGATTCGATATTCACGGGTCTAAACCCCTCTGGGAATTCATGCTTCATTACTTCGTCAGTGAAGCAGAGTGGGTGTGCGGCGCCTCTATATTAGGCCATGTCGCGACGTAGCTTAGATGGAGTCCATCTGCAGTTTTCGGCCCGCTTATAACTAGACTTGTCCCATCCGAATAGGTAGCCAACGTCGCGTGTCGAGGCACGTCCTTGTGATCCGTAGATCGACCTGTTGTGTCGTGCTCTACTGTCCAGGTTCTGCCGAGGTTCATATGTATGACTCCGAGCTGTTTTGTCTATGTTTTTTCTTTGTGGTGAGGCGGGCTGATGTTCGGCTTGAGCTGCCACTTTATCCAGACTGCATAGTGGTCGGTTGGTCGCATTGTCCCGACCACGTGGTACAAGTGCCGGCGTCTCCTCATTGAACTGAGGTAGCAATCTATGCTTCAGGTAACCCTTGGTTGTGTGCTTGGGGCTGTATTCTTCATCCACTAGGATGTCTATCCATCTATCCTTGAGCAGGTCTTGGTCAGCTTGAAGCTGCTACTGTTTCTTTTTCAGGCTCCTTGTCGTGGCTAATAGCCGGCGCTTAAAGTGCTCCTGCTCAAGAGGTTCCTCAGGCACAATGAAATCCTCATCGCCGAGGCTCTCCTCATCCTCGGAGAGCGGAAGATAATTACTGCCCTCCGAGTCTTCATGTATGGCATGTTCACGCGGGCTATCGTGCTCGTCTTCCAGTTCATCCTGTTCGGATGTTGCCCCAACAGGGGCTTCATTGTCGTCGGCATCGTCCGGGGTGTTGTTTTCTCCGGTGCCGGTATTACTGTCTTTTGCGCGACGTGACTTAGAGCGGCGCCGCTGACGCCGGCGTCTTGGCTGTGTCTCAGGAGGTTTATCCTCAACTGGATCTTCTTTGTCATCATCGTTAGTTTGTTTAGGTGTATCCACCATGTATACGTCGTATGAAGAAGTGACCGTCTCGTGTCCGGTGAGTGGCGGGTTTCAGCCCTGCTCTTCTTCGGCATCGTCGTCTATACCATCGAAGTCTTCGGAGCCGTAATTGAGCATGTCGGTTAAGTCCTCGCCAATGGCTATGGAGTGGGTGGCGGGTGGGAAGCAAGATTCTCCATCATCAGCCCCTAGTTCGAACCGAACATAGTTCAACTGTGAGTCCCCTGCCAAGGGCAGGTTTTTCAATGAGTTTAGCATGTCGCCCAAAGGCGAGTGCTGGAAGATGTCTGCGGCGCTGAATTCGAAGATTGATAAACGATCAAGTTCGGCGGCCGCGGGCTCACATGGTTCGGAACTTACGGCCGAAGACGAGTCCAGAGTTCCTATGGCATAGGTATCGTGTGAGATCAAGTCTATGTGCAGCTCCAACGCCGGGGAATCTGTGGCCTCCGTGGCGGGGTTGAACTTCTCGTCCTTGGATGGCGTAGTCTGCTCCGGATCTAAGGCCAGAGAGGTTATGGGAGCTATCTCCTGGATGCAGTCCGATGACAGATTTAGGTCATGTCCCTCAGGGTGGCCAGGAGTGGTAGCCGCGGTCTCGAATCCGGCGAATATCAAGTCTCCACGGATGTCCGCAACGTAGTTCAAGCTCCCAAATCTGCCCTGATGGCCAGGGGCGTAGCTTTTGATCTGCTCCAGATGGCCAAGCGAGTTGGCCCGTAGAGCGAAGCCGCCGAACACGAAGATCTGTCCAGGGAGGAAAACTCCCCATTGGGCAGCATCGTTGTAGATGGTTGAAGGAGCCATCGAACCTCTTGATGACAGCACAGTGGAACTCTCAATGAAAGCACCAATGTCAGTGTCAAAACCGGCGGATCTCGGGTAGCGGGTCCCGAACTGTGCGTCTAAGGTCGATGGTAACAGGAGACAGGGGACACAATGTTTTACCTAGGTTCGGGCCCTCTCTATGGAGGTAATACCCTACGTCCTGCTTGATTGATCTTGATGAATATGAGTATTACAAGAGTTGATTTACCACGAGATCGTAATGGCTAAAACCTAGAGGTCTAGCTTGTATGGCTATGGTAATGTCTATCCTCCGAACTAAGTCCTCTGGTTTATATAGACACCGGGAGGATCTAGGGTTACACAAGGTCGGTTACAAAGAAAGGAAACTACATATTTGCTCGCCAAGGAGAGTCCCATCCGGACACGGGTGCAGTCTTCGGTCTTCGTATCTTCATAGCCCATCAGTCTGGCCCATGGCTAACAGGCCGGACGCCCGAGGACCCCTTAGTCCAGGACTCCCTCAGTAAGCAGTATGACTAGTATCGCCCACAACTCACTTGTGTTCTACTCATCCATATAACATCTACGCATAAACCTGGCTCGGATACCACTGTTGGGGAACGTAGTAATTTCAAAATTTTCCTATGCACACGCGAGATCATGGTGATGCATAGCAACGAGAGAGGAGAGTATCGTCTACATACCCTCGTAGACCGTAAGCGGAAGCGTTATGAGAACGCGGTTGATGTAGTCGTACGTCTTCACGATCCGCCCGATCCAAGTACCGAACGTACGGCACCTCCGAGTTCAGCACACGTTTAGCTCGATGACATCCCACGTACTCCGATCCAACAGAGCTCCACATGAGAGCTCCGTTAGCATGACGGCGTGATGACGGTGATGATGTTGGTACCGACGCAGGGCTTCGCCTAAGCACCGCTACGATATGATCGAGGTGGATTATGGTAGAGGGGGGCACCGCACACGGCTTGGAACAATCAACTTGTGTATCCTAGGGTGCCCCCTGCCCTCGTATATAAAGGAGCAAGGGGGAGGCCTGCCGTCCCTTGCAGGGCGCGCCAGGAGGAGGAGTCCTCCTCCTAGTAGGAGTAGGACTCCCCTTTCCTGCTCCTACTAGGATGGGGAAAGGAAGGAGGAGAGGGAGAAGGAAAGGGGGGCGCCACCCCCCCCCCCCTTCCCTAGTCCAACTGAGACTAGAGGGGTAGAGGGCCCTCTCTCTCCACTAAGGCCCATGTGGCCCATTACTTCTCCCGGGGGGGTTCCGGTAACCCTCCGGCACTCCGGTTCTCTCCAAAATCACCCGGAACACTTCCGGTATCCGAATATAGTCGTCCAATATATTAATCTTTATGTCTCGACCATTTCGAGACTCCTCGTCATGTCCGTGATCACATTTGGGACTCCGAACTACCTTTGGTACATCAAATCACATAAACTCATAATACCGATTGTCACCGAACGTTAAGCGTGCGGACCCTACGGGTTCGAGAACTATGTAGACATGGCCGAGACACGTCTCCGGTCAATAACCAATAGCGGAACCTGGATGCTCATATTGGCTCCTACATATTCTACGAAGATCTTTATCGGTCAAACCGCATAACAACATACATTGTTCCCTTTGTCATCGGTATGTTACTTGCCCGAGAGTCGATCGTCGGTATCTCAATACCTATCTCAATCTCGTTACCGGCAAGTCTCTTTACTCGCTACGTAATGCATCATCCCGCAACTAACTCATTAGTTGTATTGCTTGCAAGCCTTATAGTGATGTGCATTACCGAGAGGGCCCAGAGATACCTCTCCGACAATCGGAGTGACAAATCCTAATCTCGATCTATGCTAACTCAACAAGTACCATCGGAGACACCTGTAGAGCACCTTTATAATCACCCAGTTACGTTGTGACGTTTGGTAGCACACAAAGTGTTCCTCCAGTAAACGGGAGTTGCATAATCTCATAGTCATAGGAACATGTATAAGTCATGAAGAAAGCAATAGCAGTAAACTAAAATGATCAAGTGCTAAGCTAACGGAATGGGTCAAATAATCACATCATTCTCCTAATGATGTGATCCCATTTATCAAATGACAACTCATGTCTATGGTTAGGAAACATAACCATCTTTGACCAACGAGCTAGTCAAGTAGAGGCATACTAGTGACACTCTGTTTGTCTATGTATTCGCACATGTATTATGTTTCCGGTTAATACAATTCTAGCATGAATAATAAACCTTTATCATGAAATAAGGAAATAAATAATAACTTTATTATTGCCTCTAGGGCATATTTCCTTCACTACCATGCTCTTATAATCTAGAAAAATATGAGGCGGCAACTTTTCCTCTTTCTCATAATGCCTATTAGGCATGTTAAAGTGTGCAGCAAGGCGCGAGGCGAAGATGCCTCCTAAGACGGGACCCTTTGTACGGTTCAGATTTAACCGTTTAGCAACAATAGCGCCTAAACTGAAAGTGGTATCACGAAACAAAGCATGGCGCAAAATAACAATAGCGGGGGCACTAAGATTTCCACTGATCCCGCGACCAATTAAGCATCTACTAGCAAATATTGCAAAGTAACATAGGATGGGAAAATGTATGCTAGTGATTCTTGCATCAGAAACTTTCCTCGTTTCCCCTACAGCAATCGTATCAATACTCTCCACATCATTACGATGTGGTTCCTCTATGCTGCCCTCAAAGGGTATCCTACAAACCCGACAAAAATCATAAAGTGACACCTCCTTATGCTCATCATATAAACAAAATTCCACCGAAGGTGGTGATCTCCTAGCATGGAAATGAAAATTTTGCACAAAAATATTGGTGAGTAAGAGATAATGTTCGCACTGGTCGTGGAGGAAGTCGGTGAGGCTTGCATTCTTAGCCAAATAATAAAAATCTTCATAAATCATGGCTTCTCTCAAGAACTCATCACAAGGCCATCCACACGGCCGAACCTCCGCGGTACGGGGGAGGTTATACTTGGGCTTCTTATTTTCTTCGCTTTTCTTATCCTTAGAGCTTCGGCTCGATAAGCCCCTAAAAAATCTTTTCATCTTTTTCTGAAAATTTCTGAAATTTTTAGTAACTTAAAATAAAAGTGAACCAAATCAACAAAATTGATAGCAACTACTCCTACAAGTGCCTAGAGGCCATCTCATGCATTAAAACTACTTTTGACCAAATAAATTTGACATGCAAGCTCAAGAACAGGGTCACCTAAGCAAGAAAAATTGGCAATAAATAAAGCACTAGAACAAAAACTAATTGGACCATTGGAGGAGTCACATACCGAAGAACAATCCCCCAAAGTAGTTTTGTGAATGCAGCTTTGAGAAAGAAGATCGAAAATGACAGCAAGAAGAGCTAGAACACGGGTTTGAGCTGGTGGATGATTTTTTCTGGAGGAAGACGAAGTGTGTGGGTGCAAGAATAAGTGGAGGGGACCCATGTGGGGTCCATGAGGCAGGGGCGTGCCCAGGGGGTAGGCACGCCCCCCGCCCTCGTGGGCACATGGTGGGTCCCCCTGGTGTGTTCTCAGTGCCAATAATTCTTACATATTCTAGAAAAAAACCATATTTCATTTTCAGGGCATTTGGAGAACTTTTATTTTTGGGGTATTTTTTATTGCAAGGATAATTCAGAAAATAGACAAAAATACTATTTTTATTTATTTAAACTAAATAACAAAAAATAAAAAGAGAGTGCAGAAAGTTGTGCTTTCTAACTTCATCCATCCCATGCTCATCAAAAGGAATCCACTACCAAGGTTGATCAAATCTTGTTAACAAACTCATTCCGAATCGCATGAAACCGGAGAAATTTTGAATAACACTAGGTTACCTCAACGGTGATATGCACATCCCCAACAATAAGAATATCATATTTCTCCTTGACAGTAGGAAGGGGAAATTCAAAACCTCCAATAGTAATCGTTGAAATTTTTCCAATAGAATTGATACTATGGACTTGAGGTTGTTTCCTCGGAAAGTGTACCGTATGCTCATTACCATTAACATGAAAAGTGACATTGCCTTTGTTGCAATCAATAACAGCTCCCGCAGTATTCCAAAAGGGTCTTCCAAGAATAATAGACATACTATCGTCCTCGGGAATATCAAGAATAACCAAGTCCATTAAAATAGTAATGTTTGCAATCACAACAGGCACATCCTCGCAAATACCGACGGGTATAGCAGTTGGTTTATCAGCCATTTACAAAGATATTTCAGTAGGTGCCAACTTATTAAAATCAAGTCTACTATATAAAGAAAGAGGCATAACACTAACACCGGCTCCAAGATCACATAAAGCAGTTTTAACATAGTTTCTTTTAATGGAGCATGGTATAGTTGGTACTCCTGGATCTCCAAGTTTCTTAGGTATTCCACCCTTAAAAGTATAATTAGCAAGCATGGTGGAAATTTTAGCTTTCGGTATCTTTGTTTTATTTGTAACAATATCTTTCATATACTTAGCATAAGGATTCATTTTAAGCATGTCGGTCAAACGCATACGCAAAAAGATAGGTCTAACCATTTCAGCAAAGCGCTCAAAATCCTCATCATCCTTTTTCCAGGATGGTTTAGGAGGAAAAGGCATGGGTTTCTGAACCCATGGTTCTCTTTCTTTACCATGCTTACTAGCAACAAAGTCTCTCTTATCATAATGTTGATTCTTTGATTGTGGGTTATCAAGATCAACAGCAGGTTCAATCTCTACATCATTGTTATTGCTAGGTTGAGCATCAACATGAACATCATCATTAACATTATCACTAGGTTCATGTTCATTACCAGATTGTGTTTCAGCATCAGAAATAGAAATATCATTGGGATTCTCAGGTGTGTCAACAACAGGTTCACTAGAAGCATGCAAAGTCCTATCATTTTTCTTTTTCTTCTTCTTAGAAGAACTAGGTGCATCAACATTAGTTCTCTGAGAATATTGCTCAATTCTCTTAGGATGGCGCTCAGGATACAAAGGTTCCTGAGTCATTTTACCCCCTCTAGTCATAACTCTAATAACATTATCATTTTTCTTATTGTTTAATTCATTGAGCAAATCGTTCTGAGCTTTAAGTACTTGTTCTACTTGAGTGGTAACCATAGAAGCATGTTTACTAATAAGTTTAAGTTCACCTTTAACTCTAAACATATAAACACTCAACTGTTCAAGCATATCAGCATTGCGTTTCAATTGTCTACCAACATAAGCATTGAAGTTTTCTTGTTTAAGAATAAAATTATCAAACTCATCTAAGCATTGGCTAGCATACTTATAACGAGGGATATCACCTTCATCAAATCTATAGAGAGAAATTACCTTTACTACCTGTCGGGGATATACCCCGCGGTGTAAACCGGCCGGAAGTTAACCCGGCCGGACTTGGCGGTTTATCTGAAGACCCGCCCTGACCTTGGCGGTTTACAAGCAGCCCGCTTGGTCGTTATGACTCACTGGTAACCCGGCGGGCGGATTAGACAGATGACAAGGCCCAAGGCCCAGAAGGCCGGTTCAACTATGGTGGGTTGGTTTAAGAGGAAAAGAATATTTACCTTACAAGGAGTTAAGACCAAGACTTGTATCCGGTTTGTATTAGAGATAGACTAGTCCTAATCCTAATAGGACTCCACATGTAAACCGCCCCTTCAACATATATAAGGAGGGGCAGGGCTCCCCAAAGAGGGACAAGTTAGAAGCTACAAGCTACAAGCAATCAATAATCTCTAGGGCTAGACACAAGAGCCGGTTTACGGCGTCTCCCTCGGGATGATAATGAGACCTAGCCTCAAACAGCATGTAGGGTTTTTACCGGATGATGTTTCCCGGGGCCCGAAGCTGTCTAAACCCTTGTCTTGCGTGTTGATCCGCCCTGCGTCTCTCGTCCCACTCAACCCCTCTCAAGCTACCACATGGATGCGTTGGCCTCGCGACTAAGTCCTGACACTAAGGACATCTGCCGTGACAAATCCACGACAGTTGGCGCCCACCGTGGGGCCCGCGCACGGTGGTGTTGAGTTCTTGGAGGGATCTCTCCTAGGGATGGAGAGTTCACAATTATCCGGATGAAGAAGAGCCGACTTGGGAAGACCAGCATCAGCTTTAAGCTTCAAGTTCATCAGTTTAGATTTACAATCTATGGAGTTTTACGTCAACTGCGGCGACTTGCAATCCGCCGAGACGAATAACAGATCGATTTCATCGACTGTAGCGGGCGTATCAAGTCATGCCCGTATCCGAGTCAAACAAGTACCGATTGTTGAAAAAAAAGGGGAAGGTTATCCACGGCCAAGGACGATACGGACTCCGGATTGCCCTCGCGTGCTTCTGCAAAAAAGAAAAATAAGAAAACTATCACGGCTGTACCGGACCGGTGTTGGCACGTCGTGGCCCTTGCCTCGACGGCGTGGCTATCTCCTGAGCCTCACCTCGCCCTGCTTCTGAGTTGGCCCCTGCTGAGCCGTCTTTGTTGCGGTCCAGCGCCTCAAATCGCCCTGGCCGTGCCTCTGCATCGGAGTCGCCTCCGGGTCGTTGTGGTCCGCCCCGTTGTTGAGCCGTTCTTTTCCAACCTGCCGGCGTGCCTCTGCCACCAGGCTGACCTCGTGGATGCGCCGCCGCGCCTGCGGTGCTCTTCTGCTGAGCCGCCCAGCTCGGGCCCTGCTATGACCCGCCTCGCCTGCTGCGAACTGCCGCCACGCGACGAACCGCCGCTGCGGGCTCACCGGCGCACTGCCGTTCCTCACGGCCATGGCTCCGCCTACGCCTCCGCCTCCGCCGTGGCCCCCTCGGCGCAACCTCAAGCCGCCTCCGCTGTCGTAACCCGCCGAGGGTGAGCCGCTGCCTCTGCGCCACGCCTAGCTACAGCTCCGCTGCCTGCTCCGTTGCGCGTGAAGCCGGCCATCTCCGTGTTAAATCGCCATGGAAACAAGCAAGCCACCTTGCACCACGCTGCTGGCCACAACAACTGCCTCAGCTGCCTACGTTAACCGAGTCACTGCCGAGTTGCCTCGATGCAGACTCAAACCCGTCTCCGCTGCCGTGGCCCCCGGCTGCTTCAAGTCGCCTTGCTTGCCACTTCTGCCGGGCTTCGCTGCTGCCGAAGATTTGTCTGAAGATCACGATTTACAAAAGGACCGGGACATGAGTCATAGCCGCTGTCGTTTGGGTCGCGGCCCTAACTTGAGCCACTGGTTGCCACCAAGACAGCAACGGAAGAGCCGGTGCTTCATCAGCCGCGTGCCGCCATTGCTGTAATCAATCGCCGTCACAACTGAGTGACGCTGCGGCAGCAGTAACCCGCCTCGCTGGATAAGAGGAGGTGTTGACCCGCACGGATGACTGCTAAGGATAATCAGTGGGAGTTAATTGTGCCTGAGGATTCATCTTCATAACGCCTCGTCATGACGGCTGGGTTGATATCCCATAAAAAATCAAATCAGGTGCTATCCTTTTCATGAATTTTATTAGCACATATTATTTGAGAACAATTACTCCGGTCTATGGTATTGTGTCGCAGGTTAATTGTTCATTACAAATGAGGCATTGTACTGCGGGTACAAAGCACGCACTGGCAGCGACATTATCGTCCGTGCCACACTACTCAATGAACGGACGTGCGCAAGTCGCCGCCTCTGTGGCCCGGTCTACATCAACTCGCCCGTCCGTGCGGCTTACTGCGCCTGCGACTACCTCGCCCATCCACGCTGGCTTACAACGCCGCGGCCGATTCATCCGTTTGCTCGCATGGACGACTCGTCCGTGATTGATTTCAGTTTCACTGTGGTGGTCATCAACTCCGCGGTGGATATTTTTTGGCTAACATATCAGGTGATATCCATCAAAAATATATTTTTAGCACATATTATTTTTGTCAAAGAACAGTTTACCTTTTGCCTTGGTCTGCAATATTGTTTATGCAGGACAATTGGTCACTGCAAAAGCTATGGCTGTGTCATGGATGTATAGCTCGCACCATCATTATAATGCGCTAGCATCTGACCACGCCATCAAGCTCGGTGAATGAACGTGAGCAAGTCGCCGTCCCTATGGCCCGGTTTACATCAGCTTGCCGGGACCGCACCTGCGATTAGCTCGCCCGTCCGTGCCGGTTTACGACACTGGTGCCGATTTTCCCCGTCCGCATCGGCTTACAATGCTGCGGCCGGTTCATCTGTCCGAGCTGCCTCTGGTGCTGCGGTCGTCTTTGTCGTCCATCTCTCGCGGCCTGGTCTATATTAATATACCGGGCCGCACCTGTCTGCATGAGCTGGTTATTGGGTATGAGCAAGTCACAGCTTGGGTAGCCCGGTTTTTCTTTCAATTGGAGGCAAATTATCATCAACCGCCGTCTGTACTGGATGGATCAATAGGCAGGCGCACAAGTCGCCGCCGCTACAGTTTGGTTAACTTCAAAGTCACCAGTTGGAAGGAACCATTGGCCGAGTTGCTGACCCGGTTCATACGGGATCATTTACAACCCGCCGCAGTCACCTCAACCTTCTGTGGATTCACATCATGCTATCAACACCAATGATATACAAGTTATGCCGGTTTTATATCACGGTCAAATATGGAGAATCTCAAGCCAACTCCTCGAGTCACCTTGAGACTTGGGGGCTACAATGATATGATTTAGCAAACATTGTCGGTTTGCAGTGAAGTCAAGAACCCCAATACATTGGAGGGAGAGATAACCCGATCCCGGATTAATAGTGTGCTGTCAGAAGATCTCCGGATTAGAAAGTATATGACAGTTACGAAATCCCGGTCAATGAAGAAGTTTCGGATCATCAGAAAGGATTCCGGTTTGGCATCTGGCTGAAGGGAAGTCAGTCTGACTGAAACTCTCAAATATCCGGTTTACAGTCCGGGTCAAGGGAAATCTATTCTCCCACAAAGCTCTGAAATGCTCAAATCCGGTTTAACAATGTCCGGTTCAAAAAGGAATTAACTTCTCGCAAGTTCGAGTTTAAAGGCCGACAGAAAAATTCCGGCTACAAATGAAGATTCCGGTTTAAAATCCGGTTCAAGGGAAAGATGTCTCCCACAAAGCTTTGAAGCTCTCAATATCCGGTTCAATATCCCGGTTCAAGAAGAATTTATCTCTTGCAAAAAGTTAAAAATTATCAAAGAGGACCTGCTGCCATGATGCGCGGTTCAAACATGGGTATCCCGCCTTATTGGCCTAATATATTATTGATCACATGGGGGCTCCCGCTTTATAAAGCGGGGTATCTATTCTTTTATATCACGTGTGGTTACATGGAGTTGTTTTAAAACAACATCCGGTTTACCCCTTGCAAGTCTTATCAAGATCACTTGGGGCTTCCTGTTCAAACATAGGTCGTATTCGAACCAAAGAGAACATAGCCGTCCTGATAAGGTCATTTGGGGGCTCGGTCATGTTTTGAACCGATGCAATGCCTCTTGGCCGGCGAAAGCCACCAGGTCACTTGGGGGCTCGGTCGTGTCCGAACCGATGCAATACCTCTTGGCCGGCGAAAGCCACCAGATCATTTGGGGACACGGTCACGTCTGAACCGGTCACGCCTCTTGGTCAGCCTACGGGCCTTAGAGTCATTTGGGGGCTTGGTCGAACCCGAACCATAGCAATGCCACTTGGCCGGCGTAACGCCATGCGTCATTTTGGGGTCCTGGCTGACTGGCACCATCGCTACGCCTTCGGGGGGCTTGGTTGCGTCTGACCATGGTAATTCCGTCTGACCAAGCTCAGTAGAGCTCTTCTTTTGCAAAAAGTTGTTGCCATTGCTTTTGCTTTAATAGCCTTTCTTGAGAAGTTGCTATTTTATTTGCGTTTTTTAAACCGACAGTATTTTGTACCAGTTCAAACAGCTAAATTGGCGGAACACGGTCCATTTTTAGACTGGAGATTATCTGCCCGGTTTGATTTTCTGTTACCATCCTATTATGGAGTAAACCGGTGTTTATCAACCCGGCTCGGCTTTCAACTACAAGTTGTGAGTACATGATCAAGTTATAATCCGGAGATTATCAGCCCGGTCTGGTTTGACTACAAGTCACCAGTATTATATATGGTTAATCCGGTGTCTATCACAACCCGGTACGGTTTATCATAAACCGGCACAATATGGAAGGAGTTATCAGTACTCAAGATTGGGATTATCACTCTTACTACAAAAAGTTGGTAAACGAACGATGTGATTCAATGTCACAGGTATGATATATTTCATATTTTTAAATGCAGCCTTGGTTATAAACCCAGGTTATATATTGGGCATTATGACCCGTCCGGCGGTAAACCGCCAGGACACTTTAAACTTGTTGTATGCAGAAACAGGTTGAATAAAATATGATGATAAATTCCGGTGTTTTTTAAACCGGTCTGGCTTTAAGACGATAAGTCGCCAGTATGATGATAACTTCCGGTGTTTATTAAACCGGCCTGGCTTTAAGATGATAAGTTGCCAGTATATGATGAGAAATTATCCGGTGTTTATTAAACCGGCCTGGTTTTGGACTATAAGTCGCCAGTATATATTTGGATTGCGCCATTGGAATCATGCGCTCATAAATCATTGGATTATATTATTTTTTAAATCTTCAAATAGCCAACATGGCTGGATTTTATTATGGTTATCAATAACCAGTATTATGATTGAGGTTTTTAAAGTCGCTTTAGCGCAATGGTTATTATTTTATCAATGGATATGACTTATTTTACAATTGAAGGAATAGTCCCGAGTTGCTGCAGGATTACAACCCGGCACTTGGGGGCTACATTGTTCAAAATTGAGATTACGTCAAATATGCAAGTCTCATGTCACTGCAAGCATGCAACATGACACTTGGGGGCTAATGCAAAGTCATTTTTGCTCATTTTATTGAAGACCCAACTCATCACATCGTAATAAGCTGGCCCTTGGGGGCTACCAATTGCTCCTGTCAACTATTTAAGGTACAAAGCTTTTTATCCATTATATTGAAGGGTCCACTGCTCAGTTGGTAAAGCACAAGGCTCTTAACCTTGTGGACGTGGATTCAAGCCCCATGATGGGGGTTACATCATATGATGTTATTTTCATTGAAGTGTATATCAAAGTCCCAGCTCAATATTATCTTACTGAGCCGGCCCTTGGGGGCTACATTGGTTGAAGTTTTATGGGCATCAGTCAAATACAAGTCCCAGGTTGCTGCAAGCATGACAACCCGGCACTTGGGGGCTACAGGTAATATGGATATAAGGGAGAAATATCTTCCAATTTTCTGTTTTGAGCCAATCATTATGACCCGGTGTCTACAACAATCATGAACCAGCATTGGAAATAATCATGACCTGGAATTCAGTTCTTATAAACCGGCAATCTTGACAATGATAAACCGACGAGTCTACATTTTCAAACCGGCTGAATATCAGATGAGTATTTCAAGATCAATATCAATATTTCTTAAACCGGCGCTTTGGAAGCCGACTCAAGTGGATTATTCTTCACAATATTTTTCTATGAGAAACCAATGTCAGCAATTGGAGTATGAAGCTGGTTATTGACCCGGATTTTCTAGAAGGAGGAATGACAAGGACTTAAGGATGATCAGGTGCCGGTTTACAAAAATTCTTAACCCGGAGCACAACCTGTCAAATTTGTTCTGGTGTTTATTTGCAGCATAAGTTTACCATGGATAAATCCAAGTTAAACTTGGGGGCTAATGTCGGGGATATACCCCGCGGCGTAAACCGGCCGGAAGTTAACCCGGCCGGACTTGGCGGTTTATCTGAAGACCCGCCCTGACCTTGGCGGTTTACAAGCAGCCCGCTTGGTCGTTATGACTCACTGGTAACCCGGCGGGCGGATTAGACAGATGACAAGGCCCAAGGCCCAAAAGGCCGGTTCAACTATGGTGGGTTGGTTTAAGAGGAAAAGAATATTTACCTTACAAGGAGTTAAGACCAAGACTTGTATCCGGTTTCTATTAGAGATAGACTAGTCCTAATCCTAATAGGACTCCACATGTAAACCGCCCCTTCAACATATATAAGGAGGGGCAGGGCTCCCCAAAGAGGGACAAGTTAGAAGCTACAAGCTACAAGCAATCAATAATCTCTAGGGCCAGACACAAGAGCCGGTTTACGGCGTCTCCCTCGGGATGATAATGAGACCTAGCCTCAAACAGCATGTAGGGTTTTTACCGGATGATGTTTCCCGGGGCCCGAAGCTGTCTAAACCCTTGTCTTGTGTGTTGATCCGCCCTGCGTCTCTCGTCCCACTCAACCCCTCTCAAGCTACCACATGGATGCGTTGGCCTCGCGACTAAGTCCTGACACTAAGGACATCTGCCGTGACAAATCCACGACACTACCTGTGTCGGGTTATCAAGACCATGTATTACTTCAATAGGTGGTAAATTCTTAACATCTTCATCTTTAATACCTTTTTCTTTCATAGATTTCCTTGCCTCTTGCATATCTTCAGGACTGAGAAATAGAATAACCCTTTTCTTCGGAGTTGGCTTAGGAGTTGGTTCAGGAAGTGTCCAATCATTTTCATTACTCAGCATATTATTGAATAGCAATTCAGCTTGATCAACAGTTCTTTCCCTGAAAACACAACCATCACAACTATCTAGGTGGTCTTTGGAAGCATCGGTTAGTCCATTATAAAAGATATCAAGTATTTAATTTTTCTTGAGAGGATGATCAGGCAAAGCATTAAGTAATTGGAGAAGCCTCCCCCAAGCTTGTGGGAGACTCTCTTCTTCAATTTGCACAAAATTATATATTTCCCTTAAGGCAGCTTGTTTCTTATGAGCGTGGAAATATTTAGCAGAGAAGTAATAGATCATATCCTGGGGACTACGCACAGAACCAGGATCAAGAGAATTAAACCATGTTTTAGCGTCACCCTTTAATGAGAACGGAAACAACTTAAGAATAAAGTAATAGCGAGTTTTCTCATCGTGAGTAAACAGGGTGGCTATATCATTTAATTTAGTAAGATGTGCCACAACAGTTTTAGATTCATAGCCATAAAAAGGATCAGATTCAACCAAAGTAGTTAACTCAGGATCGACCGAGAAATCATAATCCTTATCAGTAATAAAGATAGGTGAAGTAGCAAAAGCAGGGTCATATTTCATTCTAGCATTCAAAGATTTTTCTTCCAGCTTGGCTAATAATTTCTTAAGATCAGATCTATCATTGCAAGCTAAGAAATCTCTAGTAGTTTCTTCATCCATAACATAACCCTCATGCGCAATAGGCAATTCATATCTAGGGGGAGAATCTTCATCATCACTTTCATCAATATTATCGGTTTCAATAATTTCATTCTCTCTAACCCTAGCAAGTTGTTCATCAAGAAATTCACCTAGTGGCATAGTATTATCAAGCATAGAAGTAGTTTCATCATAAGTATCATGCAAAGCAGAACTGGCATCATCAATAACATGCGACATATCAGAATGAATAGCAGGAGTAGGTGTCGCAAGTTTACTCAAAACAGAAGGTGAATCACGTGCAGAGCTAGATGGCAGTTCCTTACCTCCCCTCGTAGTTGAGGGAAAAATCTTGGTTCTTTGATCTATCAAGTTCTTCATAGTGATCAACAGATATAAATCCCAAGTGACTCAAAGAATAGAGCTATGCTCCCCGGCAATGGCGCCAGAAAATAGTCTTGATAACCCACAAGTACAGGGGATCGCAACAGTTTTCGAGGGTAGAGTATTCAACCCAAATTTATTGATTCAACACAAGGGGAGCCAAAGAATATTCTCAAGTATTAGCAGCCGAGTTGTCAATTCAACCACACCTGGAAACTTAATATCTGCAGCAAACTAATATGATAGTAGTGGTAATGGCGGCAAAAGTAACGGTAGGACTTTTGGTTTTATAGAGATTGTAACAGTAGCAACGGAAAAGTAAACAAGCGAAGATCAATATATGAGAAGCTCGTAGGCAATGGACCAGTGATGGAAAATTATGTCGGATACGATTCCTCATGCAATAGTTATAACATAGGGTGACACAGAACTAGCTCCAGTTCATCAATGTAATGTAGGCATGTATTCCGAATATAGTCATACGTGCTTATGAAAAAGAACTTGCATGACATCTTTTTTCCTACCCACCCATGGCAGTGGGGTCCTATTGGAAACTAAGGGATATTAAGGTCTCCTTTTAATAGAGTACCGGACCAAAGCATTAACACATAGTGAATACATGAACTCCTCAAACTACGATCATCACCGGTAAGTATCCCGATTATTGTCACTTCGGGGTTAACGGATCATAACACATAATAGGTGACTATAGACTTGCAAGATAGGATCAAGAACTCACATATATTCATGAAAACATAATAGGTTCAGATCTGAAATCATGGCACTCGGGCCCTAGTGACAAGCATTAAGCATAGAAAAGTCATAGCAACATCAAACTCAGAACATAATGGATACTAGGGATCAAACCCTAACAAAACTAACTCGATTATATGATAAGTCTCATCCAACCCATCACCGTCCAGCAAGCCTATGATGGAATTAATCACGCACGGCGGTGAGCATCATGAAATTGGTGATGGAGGAAGGTTGATGATGACAATGGTACGGATTCCCTTCTCCGGAGCCCCGAACGGACTCCGGATCAGCCCTCCCGAGAGAGATTAGGGCTTAGCGGCGGCTTCGTATTGTAAAACGCGATGAATCCTTCTCTCTTATTTTTTCTCCCCGAACGTGAATATATGGAGTTGGAGTTGAGTTCGGTGGAGCATCAGGGAGCCCACGAGGCAGGGGCGCACCCAGGGGGTAGGTGCGCTCCCCACCCTCGTGGACAGGGTGTGGGCCCCTGGCCTTGATTCTTTCGCCAGTATTTTTTATATATTCCAAAAATATTCTCCGTTGATTTTCAGGTCATTCCAGGAACTTTTATTTCTGCACAAAAATAACACCATGGCAATTCTGCTGAAAACAACATCAGGCCGGGTTAGTTCCATTCAAATCATGCAAGTTAGAGTCCAAAACAAGGGCAAAAGTGTTTGGAAAAGTACATACATTGGAGACATATCACCGGAGCGCGGCGGCGACCTACGGCGGGAGGCGGAGGGGATTGGGCAAGGGGCTCACAAGGGAGGTCACGTGCGAGCTCGAGGGGGCCGTGAAGGCATCGGAGCAGCAGGTCGACACGGTCGTCATGGTGTTGGCCGACGCGGAGGAGCGGCGACGATCCGGCGATGGGGGCACCGTGGCCTTGCGCTGGTGAGGTAGACGACGACCACGGGGCGCGACGAGGTCCGAAGGCACCGGCAGTGGAGAGGCAGGGCGGGGCGGTGGTGTCGGCGAGCGGGGGCTCCAGGGAGGAGGCACCGTCGCCGGGGGTGCAGGGCGGCGCGGGATCGGGCCCCTTCCCGATCCAGAACCAGCCGAGTGTGGCGGCGCCGGGAAGGAGAGCTGAGGAGGCGGGCACCGGGCGGCGATGGTGAACGGCGGCGGGGTGGCTGGTTTGGGGTTGGGCGCAGCCGTCGGGTCGGGGGGAACGGGCTCCCCGATCCAGATCGGGTCAGGGGGAGAGGAGGGAGCGGGGGTAGTGATTTAGGGTTTTTGGGGAACAGGGCCATATAGGCCAGGCGAGGCGTGCGGGGGAGTGGGCCGGCCTGGCCGACCGACTGAATGGCCAGCTGGGCCATGAGGCCCACTGGGGGTCCTTTTAGTTTATTATTTTTAGCCTCCGTTTTGCATTTAATTAAAATAGCAAAGGATTTTTGTTTGAGTTGAAACTTGGCACATAATTAGTATGCAGTGTTTTCAACTAGTACACCAAGTCTCAAATTATTTGGAAAAGTAAAACTATTTGTTTAAAAAGAATTGGCTCAATTAATAGCTACTGGTTCACCTTTTGATAGGTTAAGGGCATTTTGAAAAACCAATTTGATGCTGATGTCTTTAAGACAATTTATTAGTGAATATTTGCAACACTACAAGCATTTTTATTTTGCCGTTTGATGAAATATTTTTTTACTTTATTTTAAATGAGTTTGACTAGAATTTTGATCAAGTGACATTTGGCTTAGCAAAAAGGTGATGACATGGCACCATTAGGATGAGGTTACTATAGATTAATTATCCGGGCGTCACAGCACATCACTATAAGCCTTGCAAGCAATGTGACTAGTGAGTTAGTTGCGGGATGATGCATTATGGAACGAGTAAAGAGACTTGCCGGTAACGAGATTGAACTAGGTATGGTGATACCAACGATCGAATCTCGGGCAAGTATCATACCGATGACAAAGGGAACAACGTATGTTGTTATGCAGTTTGACCGATAAAGATTTTCGTAGAATATATAGGATCCAATATGAGAATCTAGGTTCCGCTATTGGTTATTGACCGGATATGAGTCTCGGTCATGTCTACATAGTTCTCGAACCCGTAGGGTCCGCACACTTAACGTTCGATGACAATTTCTATTATGAGTTTATGTGATTTGATGACCAAAGGTTGTTCGGAGTCCCGGATGAGATCACAGACGTGACGAGGAGTCTCGAAATGGTCGAGAGATAAAGATTCATATATTGGAAGGCTATATTCGGACATCGGAAAGGTTTCGAGTGATTCGGGTATTTTTCGGAGTACCGGGGAGTTACGGGAATTCGCCGGGGGAAGTAATGGGCCTTATTGGGATTTATTGGAGAGAGGGGAGATGGTCCAAGAGGTGGCGCGCGCCTCCCCCCTGTCCAAACCAATTTGGACAGGGGTGGGTGTCGGATTCTGGGGTTCCGGCAGACCCTTAAGGTTCAAACTCTGGGGTGCGCGCGGAGATTGTGCCCTCTACCTCTCCGTATCGTAAGGATCTAAACTACTACAAGAACAACACAAGAGACGCAGGGTTTATACTAGTTCGGCCCACCATTGTGGTGTAATACCCTACTCCAGTGTGGTGGGTGGATTGCCTCTTGGGCTGATGAGGAAGAACAGTACAGGTGAACGGCCTCGTGAGGGCCTGTTCTTGGCTAGGGGATGAACTGCTAGGGGGAGTTCGATCGCCCTTCTCTCTCTCTCTAGATGTTGGATTCTATCCTAGCTCATTCCAATCTGCCCCTACCCTGGGGGTGGCTAGTCCTATTTATAGGCAAAGGCCCTGGGCCTCTTCCCAAATATTGAGCGGGAAGGGCACTAACAATTGGCCAATTTGAAGGGGAACATCTGGTACACTTATTGTCGGTGTCAAAACCGGCGGATCTCGGGTAGGGGGTCCCGATCTGTGCGTCAAGGTCGGATGGTAACAGGAGACAAGGGACACTTTATTTTACCCAGGTTCGGGCCCTCTCGATGGAGGTAAAACCCTACTCCTGCTAGATTAATATTGATGATATGGGTAGTACAAGAGTAGATCTACCACGAGATCAAGGAGGCTAAACCCTAGAAGCTAGACTATAGGTATGATGATGGTTATGATGTGTTCTGTCCTACGGACTACAACCCTCCGGTTTATATAGGCACCGGATAGGGTTAGGGTCACACAGAGTCGGTTACATTGGTAGGAGATCTTGAATATCCGCACGCCTAGCTTGCCTTCCACGCCAAGGAAAGAACCTTCCGGACACGGGACGAAGTCTTCAATCTTGCATCTTTATAGTCCTGGAGTCCGGCTGGAGATATAGTTCGGCTATCCGAACACCCCCTAATCCAGGACTCCCTCAGTAGCCCCTGAACCAGGCTTCAACAATGACGAGTACGGCGCGCAAATTGTCTTCGGCATTGCAAGGCGGGTTCCTCCTCCAAATTCTTCAAGAAGATAATAAATACCAAGAAATAGTGTCCGGCTCTGCAAAACAAGTTTCCACGTATTGCCATATAGAGAATAATACAAATACAAATCAAATCTGCTGACGTATTCCGCAGTGCGTCATAACACTGCGACCAAGCCTTTTGTATGGATTATTTTTTGTTGTTCCACCGCAGCACTTTCAACGAGGCGGTTTCCTTGGCACGTCTTGTCGAAGCAGAGATCGTGTGCCCCTTTTAACGGGATTCTCATTAATACGGACGTGGGTAACCCAACCGCGCCATTTACCACGGCGTGTGAGCGGCAAGCGAGTTTTATTAGGTAGGGGGACGCATAACGGCATCAACCTATATAAGGGGATAAAGATCCACCTCTTTCACCTACGCCTTCTTCCTCCTTTGCCCATCTATCTCCTGCGCACTCAAGCTCCAACGCCCAAGTTCTCTCTTTCTTCCCCAACCTGCTCCAGCGATGTCCGGAGCGGGTGGCAAGTGGATGGCTTCCTCCGTTACGGAGGGTCAAATCAAAAAGCTTAGGAAGGCCGGATATCTGTCCAAGGACATCCCGCACCGGCTTCCAGATGCGGGGCAGCTTCTTCCCACCCCAAGGCCCCATGAGAGGGTAGTTTTTCTCCCCCATTTCCTCCGCGGACTGGGTTTTCCACTTCACCCTTTTGTCCGGGGGCTCATGTTCTACTACGGCCTGGACTTCCATGATCTGGCCCCGAACTTTATCCTCAATATCTCGGCGTTTATCATCGTGTGTGAGGCCTTTCTCCGCATCCGCCCCCACTTCGGCCTCTGGCTCCAGACCTTCAACGTCAAGCCCAAGGTGGTGTCCGGCACCCAGGCGGAGTGCGGAGGTGCTATGGCCGGCAAAATGGCCAACGCACTCTGGTTCGATGGCTCCTTTGTGGAGTCCTTAAAGGGATGGCAGGCAGGGTGGTTTTACATCACCGAGCCACGCGACTCAAAATGGGTCACGGCCCCTGAGTTCTGATCCAGACCCCCAACGCGGCTCATGTCCTGGAAAGAAACGGGCCTATCATGGGGCAACGAAGAAGAAGTGACCGGACTGCAAACTTGATTATGCTTGAAGGCTGCTAAGGCCTCTGCATCCGGACAATCGACTATCTGATTTTTCTTTGTTAGGAACCGTGTCCAGAATTTCCTGGCCGATTCTTCTGGCTGCTGGATTATGTGGCTTAGGTCGTCGGCGTCCGGTGGCCGTACGTAGGTCCCCTGGAAGTTGTCGAGGAATGCGGCCTCCAGGTCCTCCCAAGAGCCGATCGAATTTGCGGGGAGGCTGTTAAGCCAGTGTCGGGCTGGTCCCTTAAGCTTAAGGGGTAAATATTTGATGGCGTGCAAATCATCGCCACGTGCCATGTGGATGTGGAGGAGATAGTCCTCAATCCATACTGCCGGATCGGTCGTACCATCGTACGACCCGATGTTGATGGGTTTAAAACCCTCTGGGATTCTATGATCCATTACTTCGTCTGTGAAGCATAGTGGGTGTGCGGCGCCCCTGTACTGGGCTATGTCTCGACGCAGTTCGGAGGAGCTGTGCCTGTTGTGTTCGGCCCGGCCGGATTTATTGTGTCCGGAGTGAAGACTATCACGTGCCGTCGGGCGTCCGCGCGATCCATAGATCGATCTTATTTGCCTTGCTTTGTCCTACAGGACGTCTCGCATGTCTGGTTCGTGTTCCCGTGCCTTGGTAAAGCGGCTGCAGGGCATGGCTTGTTTGGGTGTTCGACAGGCTTCTCTGTCGCGGTCGCGAGGTGGCCGATCTGCCATGTCTTGGGCTTCCTCCTCTGATTGGGGTAGCGGCCTGCGCTTAGGATAGTTTTTGGAGGGGCGTCCGAGCTCGTGCTCTTCGGCCGCAAGGACTTCAGTCCATCTGTCAGCTAGCAAATCTTGATCAGCTCTGAGCTGTTGCTGCTTTTTCTTTAGGCTGTTCGCCGTGGCTAAAAGCTTGCGTTGAAAGCGCTTTTGTTCGGCGGGGTCCGATGGTACGATGAATTCATCGTCGCCGAGGCTTGCCTCGTCTTCGGAGGGAGGCATGTAGTTATCGTCCTCGACCTCTCGCTCTGCCGCTCTCTCATGAGGGCGGTCTTCTCCATCTTCCTGTGTCGAATCCTGCTGGTTTTGGTGTTCTTCGGCGCTGTCCGGGGTAGTATTATCTCCCGTGCCGGAATCACCGTTTATGCTGTGGCGGGATTTGGAGCGGCGCCGCTGACGTCGGCGTTTTGGAGGCTTTTTCGAAGTGCCATCCTCCGCTGTTCCATCGCCATCTCCATCTTTTGTAGCATCCACCATGTATATGTCGTATGACGAGGTGGCGGTCCAGCGCCCTACAGGTGCTGGTTCTTGCTCGTCTCCTCCTTCGTCGTCTATACCGTCGAAGTCTTCGGAGCCAAAGTCGAGCATGTCGGATATATCATCGACAGTGGCTATTAAGTGGGCGGTGGGTGGGCTTTGAATTTCTTCGTCGTCCGAATCCCAACCTCGCAGGCCATAGTTCGGCCCGGGCTCTCCTGACAAAGAGAGAGACTTGAGAGAATTCAGAATATCACCAAAAGGTGAATACTGAAAGATGTCCGCGGCGGTGAACTCCATTACCGGCGCCCAATCTGATTCGATTGGCAGGGGCGCGGGAGGTTCGGAGTTTGGAGAAGAGTCCGGCTCCTCGGAGTCATGTGCCATGCGGAGTGCGGGGCTTGCGTTTGGCTCAATGGCTTTTAAGATCACAGCCCCCGAGGTGACGTCCAACCGTTCATCCTCCAAGAACGCAGCGGGCTCCGAATCGAGGATCGGGGCCGGATCGTATGCGGCCTCCAGGACACTGTTTGGAGGCAGAGCTATATCATGCCCCTCGAGGTAGTGCGGCGCGCTTGGCTGTGGCTCAAATCCGTCGAAGATCAAGTCTCCGCGGATATCTGCCGTGTAGTTTAGGCTTCCAAACCTGACTTGATGGCCAGGGGCGTAGCTCTCGATCTGCTTCAGATGACCAAGCGAGTTGGCCCGCAGAGCGAAGCCGCCGAAGACGAAGATCTGTCCGGGGAGAAAAGTCTCACCCTGGACCTCATCGTTGTTGATGATCAAAGGAGCCATCGGGCCTAAAGGCGACGACACAGAGGAACTCTCAATGAAAGCACCAATGTCGGTGTCAAAACCGGCGGATCTCGGGTAGGGGGTCCCGATCTGTGCGTCAAGGTCGGATGGTAACAGGAGACAAGGGACACTTTATTTTACCCAGGTTCGGGCCCTCTCGATGGAGGTAAAACCCTACTCCTGCTAGATTAATATTGATGATATGGGTAGTACAAGAGTAGATCTACCACGAGATCAAGGAGGCTAAACCCTAGAAGCTAGCCTATAGGTATGATGATGGTTATGATGTGTTCTGTCCTACGGACTACAACCCTCCGGTTTATATAAGCATCGGATAGGGTTAGGGTTACACAGAGTCGGTTACATTGGTAGGAGATCTTGAATATCCGCACGCCTAGCTTGCCTTCCACGCCAAGGAAAGAACCTTCCGGACACGGGACGAAGTCTTCAATCTTGCATCTTCATAGTCCTGGAGTCCGGCTGGAGATATAGTTCGGCTATCCGAACACCCCCTAATCCAGGACTCCCTCACTTATCCTGACTAAAGTTGGTCTTCGACTGCCAAAGGCCCTGCGGTGACGCTGTCCTGGGCTCCATGGTGACCTACTTCCCTTCGTTGGACTGGTCTTGGTCTCGTTGCACCGAAATGGGTGCCTTTGCTTGATCCTCTCGCCTGCGCTTGCCCCCTTTGCACCAAAGAGGAAAGGGAGACGCTGCGCGGGCAGGCGCCCGCCTGGCACCCTTGGTCGTCATGGCTTGCATCATGGGCACCTCGTGAGGTACCCGCCTTGATCTCTCCGCCTCCTCGCGAGCCAGCCTAAGGAGGCCGTGCTTGAGGAAACGCCATGTCGTCCGCCTCGCGAGGCTTGGCCCCTCGCGAGGGTCTTGAGCCTTGTGCTGATGAAGATGGGCCACGCTGGGCCCCCATTTGAGCCACGCCACAGGCCGCAGGCAGGCAAGTCTGGGGACCCCCGTTCCCAGAACGCCGACAGTGGGGGCGCGACCCCCCTTTCCTTCTCCCTCTCCCTCTCTTTCCTTCTCTTCCACTCCGAATAGGAAAGAGAATCCTACTAGGACTTGGGAGTCCTAGTAGGACTCCCTATGCTTGGCGCGCCCCCTAGGACGGCCGCCTCCTCCCTCCCTCCTTTATATACGGGGGAGGGGAGCACCCCAAAGGCACTCCAAGATTTGTCTTAGCCGTGTGCGGTGCCCCCCTCCATAGTTACACACCTCGGTCATATCGTCGTAGTGCTTGGGCGAAGCCCTGCGTTGGTAACTTCATCATCACCGTCGTCACGCCGTCGTGCTGACGGAACTCCCCCTCGGCCTCAACTGGATCAAGAGTATGAAGGACGTCATCGAGCTGAACGTGTGCTGAACACGGAGGTGTCGTACGTTCGGTACTAGGATCGGTCAGATCGTGAAGACGTACGACTACATCAATCGCGTTGATAAAACGTTTCTGCTTTCGGTCTACGAGGGTACGTGGACACACTCTCCCGCTCGTTGCTATGCTTCTCCTAGATAGATCTTGCTGATCGTAGGCAAATTTTTGAAATACTACATTCCCCAACAACACGACGGGCAATGAGAGCCGCGACGACGCCTTCAAGAAGGAAGCGAGCTTCGCCGCCGCCAGTCCGTCCGAAGATAGAGCAGGTTTTCATCCCGGCCAAAACTCACCACCACCGGACGCCGCATCCCATTGACCACGCCGCCCACACGACCATGGCCACCGGGCAGCACCTAACCATGGGCTCTGCCCAAGAGCACCGCGGAGCCACCACCAGGGCCGCCGCCCTGGCATCCAAGACCTGGACACCACCTCACTCGAGACCCATCGCTACCCCAACCAAAGGTACGAGCGGAAAGGAACCGTCTTTCGCATCCCTGGGCTGCCCCCAACGCCGAACCCCAAAGGCCGGCCAAAATTGGCCTCCATCGACCCGTCCTGCTGCCGGGCGCAAGACGAGCATGATCCTGCTGGCGGGCGCGAGACGAGATCGGTCCTGCTGGCGGGCGCGAGACAAGGTCAGTCCTGCTGTCCGGCGCGAGACGAGCTCAGTCCTGCTAACGAGCTCGAGACGAGCGATGGATCGTAGTCTGGGCGGGGCCGAACCTTCGACGAAAGTAGCAACCAGACGACGAGGAGAGGGCCGAAGGTCGAAACGGGCCGCCTATAGACAAGCCAACGCCGGAAAGCCAGCCGTCGCCCCAGTCAACCCGCCGAGCTGCCGTGGAGCCAGCACGACGAAGCCACCTCGCCGTCGCCGCCCACAGTCGGGACGGCAGCCACGCCGGACCGGAGCCCCAAACCCGCGCAGCCGACCGGAAAAAAGCGAAATCCGGCCGACACGCATCACCACCGACGATGACGAGTGCATCAGCCCCCGTGTGCCGCCGCCCCGCCGCCAACCAGAGCCGTCGGGGCCTCCACCACGCGCAGCCGCCCCTGCCACCCGCACGGCCAGGACGGCCAGCACCGCCGCATCTCGCCGACGACGCGCCCACCAGATCCGAGCAAAAGAAGCCCCGATCCACCGGCAAAACGGCCAGCCGCCGCTCCTCCACCGCGAGGAAGGCAGAGAGGAGGGGGCTGCCGCCGCGCCGCAGAAGAGGCCGGAGGGCCAGATCCGCGCCGGCGCGCAGCTCCGCGACGCACGCCTCGCTATCCAGGGCTGGCCTCCGCGCGCGACCAGCGAGAAAGGCCCGCCGCCGACGGCAGCCGCACGGGCTTTGCCCGGCGGGGACGCCCGACGGCGGCGAGGGGGGAGGGAGCAGGTGGGGGTCGCGGCGGCGGCGGGGTTAGGTCACCCGAGCCGCCCCCCTGGAGAGCGACGCGGGTGGGTTCGGAAGAGTGCTTTCACTTAGTATTTTCAAAGTTATATCACAAAGTCATTTAACAAGAAATACACGTCCACTCAAAGGACAAGGACCATTTTCAACTCTGACCGGATACAAGTACATATTATACTAAGATTAAGCAAATAAACCTTCCATTTTCGTGCCGTAGCAATTGTCCTGACATGACTCACTTGTCTTGTATGTAAGGCGGGAGCATCCCTTTCAGGAAGGAGGTCAACATTATCAACGCTCTCTCAGGCTGGAAGGACGGAACAAGATGGCCGGCACCTCTCACTGATAGAAATGTCAATCCACCGGCGTACTGTTGGACATACCCTGCCACCTAACCAGTGAGTGAATTCGTCAGTTTCAGGTGACCAAAACATTGTAGTAGATGAGAAATGTTTTCGATCATGGGATTCACCTCCTCCTTTGCCACCCATGGGCGCCATGGAGTGGTCACAGGAAGTCCAAGGTCTTGAATGGAGTACCTCATCGCCGGAAGAGGGCACACGGAGTCGAAGTCACCACTGTAAAAAATGTAGCAAAGTTTATTTGCTACTAAATAGTAAATATTTTCCAGGTGTCTGAAAACAACTGATGGTAATCTGTTACTACCTGAATATCCACACGGGAAGCTTGTTCTCGATTAAGAATTTGATGGATGGCAGCATAGTCTCTGGAGCGTCTTTCCACGTAAAGTTTCTGCAACCACAAATCACATGGTTAACTTCCGGACGTGTGGGTGAAAAACATTGCAAAATTGTTGACCGTTTGTGTGCTAAATCAGTGCCCAGTTCAAAGGATTACTTGCATGGCGACCACTCTGTCATCCTGCGTGGAAAGCGTCCTGCACCGCTGGATCGTTGAGATAGGCAATGGTAGGATAATCGCTGCACGGATCATACCCTGGAAGCTGCACGCAATTTTAGAGAAACGAGACGGTCAGCTAGCAATTCAGAAGTCAGAACCTGATCACTAGTTTCAGTTTTGACTGGACAAGTAACTGGTAAGATTTTTTTTTTCCTTACGTAGCCACTGGGGTAATACGCTCCGTCGGGCGCGTCGATGCAAACGGGGGCATAGATGTTGTACGCATCAATTTTGCCGGCGTCGAAAGCGTCCCAGGCGCCGCTGCATGCTTTACCTGCAGAGTCGCAGTGCTCGGAGACGTTGGCGTAGACCTCGTCCGACATCACCCCATGTGTCCAGAAGAAGTCAATGGTGCCCTGATTGTTCCTTTTGTCGTCGAGATAAGGGTTGCCAACCTTCGACAGAAAAGAGCCCATTTAATATTCAGGAGATCTTCGTCATTCACCATGTGTTCATACGAGTATGAGTGTTTGACTAGCAGTATAGCTTGCAAATTTAACGTACCAAGATGCCTTGCAGGTTGACTATGGTTCTGTCGTTGTATGTGTTGTGGAGGAGGATGGTGACGGCGAGCTGCGGCGCGTAATGGCTGGCGTAGCTCTCGCCGGAGATGTAGAAGGCGCGGCCCTTGTACTCCGGGAACCTCTCGAACCAGCTGACGAGGAAGACTTACGCGTCGGCGGCGGTTCGCTGGTCGCCACTGAGACCGTAGTCCGCAGACGTGTTGGAGTAAGAGAATCCCACACCGGCCGGCGACTCCAGGAAGATCACGTTAGCCGCTGCAATTATTTTTCACAAGCAAATTAGCGATTTCTTCTGTGAGCAGGCCCAAAAGGGGAAGGATTAACGGGTAGAGGAAGCCATGGTTTACGCACCGCTGTTCCAGGCGTGCATGTTTCTGCTGAGCGTTTTGTTGTCTTGGGTTACACGGAACGGGCCGAGCTCCTGCATTGCCCCTGGCCTTGTGTGGGCAAGTGTCAGGGTCACCACTGTCATGGAGAAATATACACAAAGATATATTCAGTTACCGATTTATAGTTCTAACCTCCATTGAGCCAGAGCAGGAGTGGCTTCTCTGAAGCACCTGAAGGTGACTCCACGAGGTAGTAGAAGAGGGCGCGGCCGTTCTCCTCGTCGACGGTCACGTACCCGCCGTACTGGTCGAAGTCGACGCCCTCCGGCTGCCCGGGCAGCGCCGTGATCTTGTCGGCCGCCTTCAGAGAGCTCTGGTCAGAGGCAGAGCTCTCTGTGCCCAGGCTGCCAGCGACCCTCTCGGCTAAGCTACGCACACTAAACGTGTCGGTGCTGCTATCAATGTTCCTCCTAGAGGAGATGAACTCCCTCAGCCGAGCCTCTTGGGAAGCATATGCATTGCCGTGCAGTGTCGCCACAGCAATGAGGAGCAACAAGTTGAAAGGAAGGCTCGTCATCTTGGGTGAGATGGTCGTGTCCGAGACGCACGGTTTATATAGGCACAGAGGCATGGAAGAGGTCGGTTTGCGACAAGGACTTTTGGATTGGGCCCTATTATTTTATATAACTACAAAAAGTGCTCTGAATTGACTGTTCTGCATCAAGTTTATGATCTTGTTTCCACCAAAACCTTCTTCCCGACGCTTTTGATTCGGTAAAACGGCCTTGATTTGTTGAACAAAAATGCTACACCTACATAATGTTCTACGAAACGCTACGTAAATCCTTCGATCGCTAATCAAATCGTCGCCCCCCTGATTTTCAGGGTGGGCCTGCGCCCCAACTAAGGCCCAATAGAAAACGGCCACGTCGGACTGTACGTAAGTTACGTAGAAGTCGTTACGTAGGTGTAGCTTTACTCTTTGTTGAATTGGCAGGGCATTGAAAGCGAAAGGAGCAGTGTTTTCAACCAGTTCTTTATCCACTTCCTTGTTTTAGTTGCTGAATTGGAAGATAACCAACGGCCACTCCTGTACCTACCGTGTGCGAATTTCTTGCACAGTAGACCACCTGCGCGAGTAAATTGTCAGAAAAGACCCACGGCGAGAATCATTGACAAAGCCCACACGTGAGCATTTTTCTTCGTTGCTTACTTCAGCATTTCTAGAGTTCTAGTGGCATCCACTCGAGAGGGAACCAGTGCTGTCACACTTTCGATGAGTCTGTTTTTCTCCTCTCTTTTCTTCTCGGGGGCACTTACCATGAATCTAACAAAGACAAAATGACCATGTCAAAAAAAACAAAGACAAAATGACATATTTGCATTGAAAACGAACCAATGGTCAGCATGCACGTTTATTAAAAAGATAACAATGGTAAGTTCACAATACAACGTATAGTACCTTTGAGATTTTCCTCACATGTTTACTGAAGTTGATAGACTATATGACCAGAATGCAATCGAGATACAACAGAGGTCAACAATAACAGTGAGAAAGCACTAAACTGGTTGGCCGTTGTAAGATACTAGTCGCAATGGTCCTACTCCCTCCGTTCGGGTTTATTAGACCCCTCTTATTTTGGATTAAAGTTTGATTATAAATTTAAGTAAGTTGGGATCATTTCTTCGCAAAAAAATACTAAGTTGAGATCATTAGACCCTCCCACGGGTGGCGCCGCCACCTTCTGCCGCTAGCCCTCCCCCTCCTCCCCTTCCCCGCCGCCGCCGGCCAGAGCTGCCGGGGCAAAGCCTCCCACGGTGGCTGGCGGCGGGGGGCTTCTCCCCTCCTTGCGTTCGTGGTCTGCGGGAGCGGCCAAGCCGAGCGGAGGCGCCGGGGCGCGCGAATCCTGGCGGCGCGGCGACGACGATCTTGACGGCGGCGGGCCCATGGCGCGGCTGCAGATGGGTCGAAGCCGAGCTGTGTGGCGGCTGCGTGCGGGTCTCCTCGTGGCGGCGGCCTTCGCTGGCGGTGGGGGACTTCTCCCCTCCTCGCGTTTGTGGCCTGCAGGAGCGGCCAAGCCGAGCGGAGGCGCCGAGGCGCGCGGATCCTGGCGGCGCGGCGACGACGATCTTGACGGCGGCGGGCCCATGGCGCGGCTGCAGATGGGTCGAAGCCGAGCTGTGTGGCGGCTGCGTGCGGGTCTCCTCGTGGCGGCGGCCTTCGCCGGCGGCGGGGCGGCACGTGCGCGGCATCCGGCGAGGGGTGGGGACGCGACCACGGTGGCTTCCCGTGCGAGTACGCGGAGAAGAGGCTGCGGCGTGTGTCCTCGGGGAGGATGGCTATCCTCGCCCAGATCCGTCGGCGGCATGGCGGCGGAGGTCGCAGTGGCCCGTCGGCGGTGGCGGAACTTGGCCGGTGGCAGCGGCGAGGTTCTATCTGGATCCTGGGGCGGCGGCCCTGGAGGGTGGCGGCTGGTGAAGCTAGGGCTTCCCGCGGCGGCATGGCGTGGTGCAGTCCCTGTCCAAGGCGGATCTGTGACGGCGATCTGCTTTGGATTGGTTCGGATCAGAGATGGTGACGAGCGTGCGGAATCCTTCTCGGCGGCTCTCGCGGCTTGGCGAGGTGGGGTGGGAGCCCTCCTCCTAGGCTCCAGTGGTGGCACACTCAGGCAGTGGCCGGTGCGCCAGGGATCCCACGGTGGCACTGTTGCTGCGGTTGGTCGCCGGATCTAGGCGGCTGGATCTGGGCTTTGAAAGCGGTCGAGACGGTGCACAAGTTGTTGGGTGGATTTTTTAGGACGGATCCGGGTGAAAACCTAGTCTTCGGTTGATGGCCGGAGCCGGTGATGACGATGCCCTTATCATCGTTTCCTTCATGAAGGCATCATCAAGGTGAAGCTCCCAACTGCAGTCAATACCTCCGAGGAAAACCCTAAATCAGCTGATCGGATGTTGGCGGCATTCATGTGTCGTAACCCCTTTTGGGGCGGCATTCTTGGAGGTGCACTCGGCTTCGCGGGACCAGCGGACGACTTCTTTGGTGGAGCGGTGCTTCATCCTACATATTGATGGCGACGGATCTTGACGGCGTGGTGTAGTGCAGATTCGGAGTTCGATGTGGGAGGATGGACTCGCGCAGGAGGACGACGCTGCCTGGCGTCGTGGTGACGTCGATGGCAGAGAGACCTGGCACGGTAGATGCAACAGTACAACTCTGAAGATGGACTCGTGGCAGGTGGCTGCGGCGGCCTCATACCCGGCAGGCGTCCTGGTTGAGGAGTGCGCCGGACTGATAGGTGCCCCATACCAGGCAGGCGTCCTGGTTGGGACCTCAGGTCTTGGATGTTTAGGTTTGGCTGCGATGTCTGTTTGGTATTAGGCCCAGGCTATCAGTGCCCCTTCATCAATTGGATAGGTCTAGCGACAGTTGTTGCTTAGACGGTGGCTTTAGTCTTGCTGTTGTATGACTTTATAAGGTCTTATGAGAATAATTAATAAAGTGGCCGCATGCATCGTCCAGATGCAGAGGCCGGGGGTCATCTCCTTTTCTAAAAAAATAGATTAAGTAAAGACTTCTCTTACCTCTTCCACAAGAAAGTCCCACGTTAGGGTTCTCTTGCCTCCCGCTGGTGGCATCAATGATCTGCCTCACCTTCTGTGGCATTAGGGCTACGTAGGCGTGGTGGATCCCGGCTTTTGCGGGTGGGAGGGCTCCAACTTTGTGTCTAGGTTTTTTTAGCGTGTTTACTGTTTGTGTCCTGTCCAAGAAGACGAGCCAACAGCGGCCCCGTAAAGATGCAATAAGAGCATCTATTGCAGACCTTGTATAATGCCCCGACCAGAAAAATAACCGTTAAAATACGGGTCCGCGTGAAAATAGTTGCCCGACCAGACCTCGCAAACGCGTCGGACCGTAAATATTTTTGCGGGGCGCGGCAAAATTCCTACCCCAACCCGCAAAAACGCAGGTTCTCCCCCTTGCCCCGTCCGTGCCCTGTATATAGCGGGAGCGGGTGACCGGTGGGGGGAGGGGTGGGGGACATTTCAGCCCACACTTTTCCCCACCCACCACCGCCGGGCCGCCGCCTACGATTCCGGCCATACCAGCCAGCGGGATCATGCCGGCGGGCCGCCACACGCCCGAGATTGTCCTCCACCACTTCCTCCTGCCTCGGCCAGCCGAAAAGTTGCACATCGGCGGTTGTTTGTCGCGGCGCCGGACTTGGCGTTTTCGGCCACCGGTGTCTGGCCAAGCCATGGATTGGTCGGGGAGCACCCCGCACAGCCCCGGCAAAACCCCAACGCCGCATGCAGGTACTGGTTTGTCATCTAGCCGTTGTCGTCGGTTTGCTGACAAGGACTCAGCCGGTCGTCGCCCGCGCAGCGGCTCGCCGATGTCGCTCATACAGTGCAACGACTGCATACAGATAGTGTTGCGGCTAACATCTAGCACGCCGCAAACACCCCGGATGGGTATTCCTCAGATGCGAAAACGACGGGGTATGTTCTTGTTTTCATTCGGCTTTGTCAACCTATTCGTCTCAATTTCGGTAGCTTATTGAGATGGTCATGTGTGTAGGAAGGTGGATGCTTATTTTAGTATTGGGAAGAAGAATATATTGATTTATTGATAGAAAGAAACTTAATAGATGTTCGCACACTCGTTGGTAGAATTGAGGCTAATGATGCGGCTGTATATGCCATTAGAGAAGAAACTAGAGGGAAAACAACGTCTACTTCTTTAGAATCAAAGAGGAAGAATGAAGAATGCAAGATCAACAATCCATAATTCAACAATGAAGGCATGGAGAAAATGTTGGTCCAACTAGTGGGAGCAGTTATGGAAGTTGTATATCTTCTAAAATGCCTAATTGTGGTTCTTGTTTTCTTTGGTCTTCTATTCTAGCAAATATTTGGTGAATTATTATGTATCCAATGCCCTTGAAGAAAATAAAGAAGCAAAGAAATGTGTTTTCATGCCCGAAATTGAAATGCAAATTCCTGATTTACGGGCCGGCGCGGCCGTTTTTTCGCTAACTGTAAACGCATTTTGCGAGTCGGCATTATACGGGGTCTGCTAGAGATCCTTAGCCAAACTAGCCCCTGTTTTGGCAGTGCGTCTTCATCATTGAAGGGCATGTGGAGGCATGTTTCCGTGAGATGTCACGAGATTCGGTCGGTGTTTCTCTTTGATGAATCTGTTTGTGTTTAGTTGTTGTTATGTCTACAGGTTGAGATAGTCGTCTTTGAGACCCACGGTTTATATAGGTGCGGAGGAATGGAAGAGGTCAGTTTGCAACAAGGACTTTTGGCTTGGGCTATTTTTTTTTTTTTTTTTGAAGTGCTCTGGATTGATTGATCTGCTTTTGATTTGGTAAAACGGCCTTCATTTGTTGAGTTGACAAGGAACTGAAAGCGAAAGGGGCAGTGTTTTCAGCCGGCTCTTTATCCACTTGACCTGTTTTAAACGCTGGTCTGGAAGATTATCAACGGCAATTCCTGTACCTACTGTGTGCGAATTTTTTGCATAGACCACCTGCGTGAATGCATTGTCAAAAAAGACCCACGGCGAGAATCATTGACAAAGCCCACACGTGAACATTTTTCTTCGTTGCTTACTTCAATACTTCTAGTGGCATCCAGTCATGTAAGAGTATACTAGTGCTGCCACATTTTCTATGAGTCTGGTTTTCTCCCTTTTTATTTTGCGGGGGCACTTAGCGTGAAACCTAACAAAGACAAAATGACATATTTGCATTGAATACGAACCAATGGTCAGCATACACATTTAATAGAATAGTGGTAAGTTCAAAATACAACGTATAGTACCTTTGGGATTTTCCTCACATATTTATTGAAGTTGATAGACTATATGACCAAAATGCAATCGAGATAAAACAGAGGTCAACAATAACAGTGAGAAATCACTAAACTGGTTGGCCGTTGTAAAATAATAGTCCCATTGGTCCTACTCCCTTCATTCGGGTTTATTAGACCCCTCTTATTTTGGGTTAAAGCTTAACCATAGATTTAACAAAAAATAAGATCATTTTTTTTCGACTGATGGATGGTGGAACCAAGGATTATGCTTCAGATTTCCAGAGTTGTACTCTTTTGCCATCAACAAAGAAATTCCATTGAGCCAGGTCGTTAACACTACAGATGCAAGCAACTTATTCCACATGCCACTTTCCATTCAAGCCCACCAACAATTTCTGATTCTTCGGCATCATCTCCTACAAAGAACTCCATCTATGGTACCTGACAGCTAGAGGTTAGCAGAGAGAAGTAATACATACTCCTCCATGAAGATGTATAGGCACAGCATGGACAAAGAAAAGGCTCACAGCATCTTCAAATGCTCTCTGGTTAACGGCATATGCAGACTTAGGCACAAGATCTTTTTTTGGCTCTTACTCCATGACAGAAATAATACAAGGAATATGCTACAGCAAAGATCCATGCATCTCCCGAGCTATGGTTGTGCTCTATGTAATGATCACACAAACGAAACCACAGAACACCTCTTTTGAAACTGTCCTTTTGCTCTTTCCTGTTGGGACTGCATCATACCAACCAAAAAAAGAGGCATATCAACTTATGATTAGATTCAACTAGCCGTGGCCCATCTACCTCAAGATATTGCCCTGAAAATTATTGTCATGGGATGCTAGGCACTTTGGAGCATCAGAAATGATAAAATCTTCAGAACAGCAGCCATAAGTCTCGAGAATTGAAAATTCTATTTGCAAGAGGGACTCTGGGCCTATCAGCTAAGAGCTAAGCAAGGAAAGGCGGACAAGATTCGGATTTGGACTGAACTAAACCTGTAATTTATTTTATGATGTTTTTTCCTAGAGTTGGTATTGGCTAAAGGCCTTTTTGAGGGTTCTCCTTTTTGTTGTTTTCTTTTTGTAGTTGCACCTGTACATATATATTTATTAATGAAAATACCGTAGAACAATTGTTCTACGGTCACAGGGTCGGAAATAAAAGATCATTTTTTCGCAAGAAAAACTAAGTTGAGATCATTAGATTAACTAAACACGCACGTTTTCTTGCCCCTTCCACAAGCAAGTCCCACGTCAGGGTTCCCCTGTCTACCGCCGGCGCCACTGTCAATCTACCTCATCTCCTGTGGCCTTAGGGCCATGGAGGCGTGGTGGATAACAACCCTTGCCGGTGGGAGGGCTGCTACTCCATTTCTAGGTTTTTTTAGCTTATTTAGGGTTTGTGTCCTATTTAGAAAGACGATGCAGTGGTGACTCTCTGAAGATGGAATAAGATTCTCCCCGCCTAGCCCCTATCCCGGCAGTGCGTCTACTGGCGGGCGTGTGGAGGTGTATCTCCGGCGGATCTCACGAGATTCGGTTGGTGTTTTTCTTTGGTGAATCAGTTTGGGTCTGGTCGTCGTTCATCTACGTTCGTGTGTCTACAGATTGGATCCTTTCAATCTACTCTTCTCTTCATCGATGATGATTGATGTTCTGGTGTGTTGGTCCTTTGAGGCCTTACTGACGACGATTTTCTGACTGTATACTACAACATGGTTTGCCTGGCTCCAGTGAGAGAGGGGCGATGACGATGGCACACCTTAGACTCCCTTCATTGCGTGTAGTCATCGCTAGGTGGTTTACGGACATGGATGTAATTTATATTGCTTCTTTTGTTCTTTTGTACTATCATGATGATTGATGAATAGATCGGAAGTTTTTTTTTTAAAAAAAACCTACAAACTATAGATTATATTTTACAAAAATTATATCATTAAAAACCTCTTTGAATACAGATCCAACAATATATTTTTAACATATGTTTTATATTTTGTTAGTCAAATAAGTGACCAAAGTTTAGCCAAAATACGATGGGGCCTAATAACCCGGAGGGTGGTAGTATTTTTTAGCGAAGTCGACAAAGTATATGGTGCTCCAGCTTGATGATGGGATCAAGGTATGTGATTTTTTGAACCTTTTGGAAGACACCTGATTGGTTTTGGGAACCTTTTTGAACTGAAGTTTTTACCCTTTTTTTTGTTAATTTCGTTTTTTTATGCTTCTTCTTCTTCTTTTGTTTTTTTTAATTTTCAAAAAGTGTTCACTTTTTTCAAAATATATTCACAATTTAAAAAATGCATCATTTTGAAAACTGTTCACATTTTTATATAAATCGTGCTTATTAAAAAAGTTTCAAAATTCAAAATTTGTTTGCATTGTTAAAAAATATGTTCGCAATTTCGAAAGATATTCAGAATCTATAATATTATTCACAATTTCGAAAAACGTTCAAGCTTTAAAAAATAAAAGGAAAAAATTCACGTTTAAAAACAAAATCAGATTTTGAAAAAAAAATTGCTCACCATTGCCAATAGATGTTTGATCTTTTTTAAAATATATTCGGATTTGCTACAGTTTTTTAAGTATTGGATTTGCTACATTTAGTTCTTTAATTTTTGTGCTGCCAATTAGTCACTTACACAACCTGGGCCATCACCCCCTAGCTGAGGAGAATTGTTCATATTATCATCGAAATGGCCCATAGAATCACGGAAATCCAGCCTAAGCCCGATGTTGGTTGCCCCCAACCCATTTGCCCCTCCTAAGATGTGGCCCAAGCTCCGCCACACACTCTCCCCGCTCGTTGCTATGCTTCTCCTAGATAGATCTTGCGTGATCGTAGACAATTTTTTTTAAAATACTACGTTCCCCAACAGGTTCATTGGGTAGCAGCTCTTACCGGTGTCAGGTGAACCGCTCGCTATTACAACACCCTCCCGGCCCAGTCTGGCTTCAAATATGCGTTGCAAGCCTATTTTACACAAAAACGCTTGAAATAGTGAGCAAGCTTGATTTCGGTTACTCCCTTCTATTGGGAGCTCCCTATCTGTAGGTTTTAGCTGGGTACGATCCACCGCGTTCCTGTGCTTTACATGAAATGGAAAGATCAGAGGTCTCCATTGATACAAAAATCAACATGCAACTTCTTAATTGGGGCACAATAAAGCTAGCAACCAATGGTTGAGGAATGCGCAATCCGCAGCCCAAAAGTAAGGAAAAACAAAGGGCCCATGAGTGAGGTGTTCTTTTTTTTCTGCAGGAAATACTAAGAGCTCCTAATTGGGAACTCCTATGCGCCGCTTATTGCGGCAAGTAGTCACAGTTTCGCATAGGAGACGACTCGCCTGGGCCGGCCCGCTAGCTAACCTCCGCAGAATGAAAAATCGGAAAAATAAAAGCGCGCTATCAGGTGAACCGCTCGCTATTACAACACCCTCCCGGCCCAGTCTGGCTTCAAATATGCGTTGCAAGCCTATTTTACACAAAAACGCTTGAAATAGTGAGCAAGCTTGATTTCGGTTACTCCCTTCTATTGGGAGCTCCCTATCTGTAGGTTTTAGCTGGGTACGATCCACCGCGTTCCTGTGCCCATGAGTGAGGTGTTCTTTTTTTTCTGCAGGAAATACTAAGAGCTCCTAATTGGGAACTCCTATGCGCTGCTTATTGCGGCAAGTAGTCACAGTTTCGCATAGGAGACGACTCGCCTGGGCCGGCCCGCTAGCTAACCTCCGCAGAATGAAAAATCGGAAAAATAAAAGCGCGCTATCAGGTGAACCGCTCGCTATTACAACACCCTCCCGGCCCAGTCTGGCTTCAAATATGCGTTGCAAGCCTATTTTACACAAAAACGCTTGAAATAGTGAGCAAGCTTGATTTCGGTTACTCCCTTCTATTGGGAGCTCCCTATCTGTAGGTTTTAGCTGGGTACGATCCACCACGTTCCTGTGCTTTACATGAAATGGAAAGATCAGAGGTCTCCATTGATACAAAAATCAACATGCAACTTCTTAATTGGGGCACAATAAAGCTAGCAACCAATGGTTGAGGAATGCGCAATCCGCAGCCCAAAAGTAAGGAAAAACAAAGGGCCCATGAGTGAGGTGTTCTTTTTTTTCTGCAGGAAATACTGAGAGCTCATAATTGGGAACTCCTATGCGCCGCTTATTGCGGCAAGTAGTCACAGTTTCGCATAGGAGACGACTCGCCTGGGCCGGCCCGCTAGCTAACCTCCGCAGAATGAAAAATTGGAAAAATAAAAGCGCGCTAGCTAGCTAGGAATCGAACCCGCGAGCTGCTGTAGATAAGCACCACGCGCTAGCCACTGTGACACGCGAGTTAATATGACAAATTTGCAGCGCCAACATTAAAGAACCTGAGCGAGTCCATTTAAAATTATTGGACATTTTCTGAAATTGTAAACAAGTACATTTTAAAATTCCAGAACATTTTCTGAAACATGAAACATTTTTTCAAATTTTGAACACGATAACATTTGTTAATATTGAGAACAAATATTTGAAAATTTCAAACAAAAGAAACATGAAAAATAACAACAAAAAAGTACAAACATTTTTTAAAGTGCAAACATTTTTTTGAATCTTGAGAACAAATTTTGAAATGGAGAACAAATTTGGAAGCGCGAACAATTTTTGAAAGCACGAACATTTTTTGAATCTTGAGAACAAATTTTGAAACAAAGAACAAATTTGGACAATTTCTTAAAGCATGCACATTTTTTGAATCTTGAGAACATATTTATGAATGGAAAGAACATTTTTTGAACAAAAATTTAAAATCCCGAACATTTTTTGATTTTAGAGAACAAAATTTTCAAATTGAGAACAAAATTTCAACATAAATATTTTCTAAAAGTACGAACATTTTTTGAATCTTGAGAACAAATTTTGAAACGAAGAACAAATTTTGACAATTTCTTAAGGCATGAACATTTTTTGAATCTTGAGAACAAATTTATGAATGAAAAGAACATTTTTTGAGCAAACTTGTTCATGAACATTTTTGAAAAAGCGCAAACATTTTTTTGAAAGAGAAAACATAAACTTGAAAGACAAAAAATAAAAAAATAAAAGTAAAAGAAACAGAAATAGAAAAAGAAAGAAAAATAAAAAACCGGTTTAGGAACCTTCTAGAAGGTTCCCAAAACCGAAAAAAAACCAGCTGGGAACATCTAGAAGGTTCCCAAAACCGGGAGCGCTGGACGGTCAAACGGGCCGGCCGTTGCGTCGCTGCTCGGTCGCTCGCCTGTGTGAAGCGCCGGCAGTTTGAAGCAACGAGCGGCATATAGGATTTTCCCTCCTAATTGTCGCCAATTAGGATAACTAGCTCTCACGCACAGAGTATATGGGCCGGCCCTGTTGACTTTTTCTTAAATAGGTTAACTGGTGGACCTGCAACCGTTGACCATGGCGAGTTGAGTGTTGTCTTTTTCAAAAAATGGAAAAAAATGAAAAATTAAAAAAATCAAAAAAATATGAAAAAATCATGAAATTTGAAAAAAATGCCCATGACATTTCATATTTTTGCAAATTTGAGAAAAGTTCAACACTTGGAAAGTTCGTAATTTGGAAAAAAGTTCACAAAAATGGAAAACAATCACGAATTTGGGAAAAAAAAGTTCACAAAAATGGGACATAATTTTTCATTTGAAAAAGTTCACGAATTTTTTTAAAAAATCACAAATTTGAGAAAAGTTCATGGGTTTGAAAATAAAAACTTCACAAAAGATGATAAAATTTTTTGAATCTGAAAAAGGTTCACGAATTTGATAAAAGAGAAAAGGAAAAAATAAAACTAAAAGAGAAAAAGGTGGAAAAAATAAACTACATGCGCCCGCCACGGTTTAGTGGCTAGATTACCCATGGCGGATACAAATGCCTCTGTGCCATTGATCAGCTTCCACGTATAAGCAGTTTCTCGCGGTTCCTCGGCAAAGAACGCAAAAGAACGCCCCCCCCGGCCCCCGCGTCGCTCCCGCAGGGGCGACTCGGGCGGCGCCAACCCTAGCCGCCGCCGGCCCCCCTCCCCTTCCCCTCTACCTCGTCGCCATCGGAGGGGGTCACCGGCAAGCCGCGCGGCCGCCGAGGAAGGTGGCGAGGATCTGCCTGCTCCGTCGCGCGCGGGGGGGCTCTGGAGCCGAGGCGGCGGCCTCTGGTGGTGGCGCGACGCCGTTCTCAGCCAGCGGCGGCCGCGGGTGCTGGCCGGCTGCCTTGGCCGCTCGGGCGGCAAGGTGGCGGCGGGCGAAGGCTGCTGGACGCCGGGCTGCGGGGGCCCCGTCCGGATCTGACGCCTTCCCCTCCAACGCTCAGATCCCCTTCCAGATCCGGTCTTCGGTTGTCCCTGGCTGATGGCGCCATGTTTGAAGCTGGGGCTGGGGGCGGTGTAGTGCCCGGAGAAATCCAGGCCGACTCAGCCGGCCACGACGGCGGCGACGCCCGCGGGCGCCGTCCCCTACATGTAGGCGCCGTTTTGGTACTTCCCTCCCCCTTCTGCCTTTCTCCCCTGCTCGTTTCCGGGCAAAAGCCAAAATCTATCTGGATTGGGCAGCAGCGACGCCCGTGGTGCCGTCTCCTTCATGAAGGTGCCGCCTTTGGTGAGTTTTGGGGCGATGGCGAGTCTGCTCCGTTGGTAGGCGTTCGGCGGCTACGTGGTTGGAGGCTGCGTTTAGGCTTCCTCCATTGCAGTTTTGTCATCAACAGTCTCGCGCCGTGCATTTGCTTCTCCTCGTGTGTAGTTCCTCTCAGTGCCAAGGTTCTCCTTGTTGAGCCCGGCGTTGCATGTTGGCGGTGGTCTGGTTTGGTCTTCCCGGTGGCTTCGGTGGCGGTTAATCATCCTAGCTCCAGGGAGAGCGTTTGCATCTTCCGACGGATCGGCGCCTCGAGCCAGGCGAGGGGGCAGGGAGCCCCTTTCGGAGATGGAGAAGGGTGTATCCGTTTTGGCCGCAGCCCATGGAGCTGACAACGTGTTTCTTCCAATCTACAAGTTGTGTCTCCTCAAGGCCTCCCTGCTGTCACTGAGCGATGGATTGCGATCGATGGAGGGCTTCACTCTCTTCAAGCTGCTCCTGGGCTTTAGTTTTTCTTCATCGTTGCTTGTAGGTCGCGTGAAGCTAGCTAGCTGTTGCAGAGCACCATGTATCTCTTAGCTGGGGTTTTTTTCTGCTCCTGTAAGTGGGTTGATGTTGTAATCCTGGCCGGTTGATGGCTTTGTTAATTCAAAGCCGGGCTCGACGTGAGCCTTCGTTCTAAAAAAATAAGCAGTTTCTCAGTACTGTTGGTCTTCTGTATTGCCCACGTATCAATTCAAGAAAAGATACTAAAATATACTGTATCAGGGTATGTCCATCCAAGACTACATAAGCCGTCTTCTGAACTTACACTTTTGTTTATTGTAATCTACCATTCTTAAGAAGTTGCTCCCCACTACACTCTATTCTCTCATCATGCACACTATCCACATCAGCGATGTGCCACGTCATTATTCAATTTGCAAAATCAGCCAATCAGCCCTGCCACATAAGCCTTCAGTCACGTCACCACATCATGTAACAGTTCATCTGGCCCACGTAGCCTTCAATTATGGCTTTTATCAAAGACAGAAGTTCGTCTTCCGGAGATGCGCAATAAAAATTCGAGATTTGTTTCGGAAGCCCAGACGACCTGGCTGCCTTCTCCGCTTCCCGTCCCTGGCCGACTCCTCTTCCCTTATAGAAAAATAAAAGGAGAACACGGATCTTTCCCATGTCAACAGTATGGAGCAGAGCCGGTGTCTGCCTAGGGCGCTCTTCTAGCGAGACCGCCAGTCCGGCTGCCTCTGGTAGTCCTCTCCGAGTTCATCTGCATCTACGCTGGCGACGCCCTACTCCAATCTTGGTCTCCCTCCATCGTCTTTTCCCTCCCTAGATCTTACTGCTGCCCCTGACCTCCATTCGAGATCGTCAGGTCGGTACGCCGCCAAGACGCAGGACGTAGACGTGAAGACTCTCCGGCCGAATCTGTTGAATCTTCTTACCTATCATCACACAAGGTCAGGTGCTTTCGTTCATGTCGATTCCTCAGCCCTTGACAGTACTCCCAAGAATAGCAACTCATCAACAATCGATCTGACTCCTGGCCATTGTCGTACAATTCTAGGACCAAGCAACGGTGAGTGCTCCGACATGTTCCAGTATGGATTATCTGAACCTAACACATCCATCTTATGATCACATTTATAGAATTATTTTTATTGCTGTTATAGATTCATCATCGTAGTCTTCAAGATTGCAACTTTGATCTGAATTTGCAAAAGGAAAGGCAAGGTGCTCCCAAATACACATGTGTAGTATGAAGATTTGTTTTATCCATAAAATTATGAATTTGTTTTGTTGCTGTCATAGACTCATCTTTGTATTTGCCCAGATTGCATCTTTGATCTGAATTAGCTAAGGGAAAGAATTAGCAGATAGCAAAAGGAAAATAGCAGGTAAGGTGATCCAAAGTTCACATGTGTCGTATCACATTTAGAATTTTTTCCTGCATACAATTATAAATTACATTTGTTGCTGTTGTAGATTCATCTTTGTATTTTCCCAGATTCCAGCTTTGCTCTGAATTAGCAAAAGGAAAAATTAGCAGGTAAGGTGCTCTTACTGTGCTATATATGGTCAGTAACCTGATGGTTCAGTGAGATATAGCATTGCCTTTTATTTTGCATGACAATCTAATTTACTATTCATGTAGTGATGTACATACACGTTTATTACTCAGTTGATACAGTAATGGCAAAGCTTTTTGACATATAACCATCGCATTGAGTGACCGGCGGGATTATAGATTAAAAAGAGATATCAACACCCTCAAGGGCAAGCTTGAGCCGCAGTTCAGCTCCGAGGACTCATGTGAGTTGCCTCCGTCCCTGCCTCCCTTTGGCCATGCCTGGGCTAGGCCTGATTCGCTCTGATCCCGTGCTGATGTAGGGTTTCCACACCCTGTTTGTCTCTTTTTGTCACGCAACATGATATACAACTTGTGCACGCAGAAGGCGCCACACGACAACTTCGCAAAGTACCACAAGTCCTTCAAAGAGTACATCCGGGCCATGGTGAGCTGATTCGCCCGCTCCTATTAATGCGTACATGCCATGTCGTGTGTTCAGATTCTCCTCCATCGGAAGTTGGCTAAGAGCTTTGGTCAAATTGTAATTTTGATCTGAATTACCATATCTAGATGGGGTAAAGTGTCCTCGTTGTGGGTTGAATCACCAGTACCAACTTGGTACGATGGGTTTCAGTATTGCCCCTAATTGTTTGGTGGCAATGCAGATACCAATGACAATTCATATACCGATGTTTCCATACTGTATTTATCAAACCTTTTTATTTGCGTACATGCGTGCAAGTTAATTCTTGAAGGCATGTGCTCTCTCTATTTATTTCCTCTGTTTCCCGGTCAAGATAATATCGTGGGTTATGGTGTATATCTTTTCCTCTGCATTCATTTTATCCGTTATTGTACTTTCCTTCTGTCTATCTCTCTATCGTAAATCATGACCATGTACATCTTACCAGGTCGTTTTGTTAATTATGATTTTTTTTGTTAATTTTCTTTGTGGAAATTCGATTGTGTAGCTAAGTAGTTCGACAAATTACATCCTAGATTGACAACCATTGCATGTTCTTTAGGTGTTTGTCATACTATATTTCCCTCTATTGAATGTAAAAATATGCCTTTGAATGCCCCAGATGAAATTTTTATAGTCATTTGTTAACATTTAAAGTAGGAGTTGCACTTCCGTGAAGATCTTATACTCATTATAGTATAAGAAGATTTAATTGGTGGTACCTCTTATTTGTTTACTGATGACGAAATGGCCGACTGGAATTTATTAGTTTGTTTGATGTTGTTACCTCAAAGCAAGAAAAATATTACTTGATGCTTCCTTTTCTTCTTGGAGTCATGTAATGTGAAATACTGATTGGGTCAAATTCTACACGTCCAATGAACTATAGTATCCCGCAGCAACGCGCGGGGTATCATCTAGTTAGTAGAGATTTAGTTCTCCTTATATAGAATACAATCTCTGCGGGCTCTTCACAGAGTCATAAATTTACAAGGTACGCCAGTTTTTGTCTATTAGAAATACGAGAAGTGCAATTGTAACCACTGAGCCATAGCCGTTTTCATTATTTGAAGTTACATCATAAATCATGCAAACAGAAATCCATGTCCACTCAAAAGGGACATGTACCTTTTTCGACTCCAACCAGATACAAGTACATATACCAAAATTAATTAAGCAAATAAACCTCTCCCAGAGGAAAATATTAATTAGCTCATAGCAAGTGGCGACTCCATTTTCATGCCGTAGCAAACTAGCAATTGTCTTGGCATATGACTCACTGCTCTTGTGTGTAAGGTGGGATCATCCCCTTGGGGAACGAGTTCAACATCACCAATGCCCTCTCTGGCTGGAAGGATGGAACCAGATGTCCTGCTCCCCTCACGGAGAGGAACGTGAATCCTCCGGCGTACTGCTGGACATAGCCTCCCACCTGCGAGTGCAACCAGCGAAGCCATGAGTTTCAGGGTGACCAGCCAAGCATTCAGATGAGTAGTGTTTTTGATTATGGGATTTACCTCCTCCTTTGCTGTCCATGGACGCCATGGAGTGGTCACAGGGAGGCCAAGGTCTTGGATGGAGTACCTCGTCGCCGGTAGCGAGCACACGGAGTCAAAATCACCACTGTAGAATGTAGCTAGGGAAGTTTATTGGGTGATGAAATTTGAAATGTAGATGAATAATATAAAAACTAGAATGCAGTGTTAAGGCGTCTGAAAATATTGGATTGTGGTGATCTGTTACCTGAATATCCAAACCGGAAGCTTGCTTTCGATCAACCATTTCAGGGTCGGCAGCATGGACATTGGCGCATCTTTCCAGTGCAGGTTTCTGCAGGCGCAAATCACATGAGTTCCGTACGTGCTGGGTGAAAATGACAAGCGTCCAACATATTAGCCGCGAGTTGAAGGATCTCACTTGCAGGGTGACCACTTCGTCGTTCTAGCGTGGAAAGCGCTCTGCACCGCCGGATCATTGAGATACGCCCAGGTAGGGTACACACTGCACGGATCATACCCAGGCAGCTGCATGCATGCGATTTGAAGAGAGACAAACGGGACGGTGAGCTAGCAATTCAGAACTTGATCACTAGTTTCAATTTTGACTGGGCATGTAAAAATTAACAAAGTGTTGCCTTACGTAGCCACTGGGGTAACGTGCTCCGTTGGGCGCGTGGATGCAAACCGGGGCGTATATGTCGTAGTAGTCGATGTGGCCGCCGTCGAACGCGTCCCAGGCGCCGCTGCACGCCGTGCCGGCGACATTGCCGTCCCAGTTGCCGAAGTCGCAGTTCTTGGTGACATTGGCGTAGACCTCATCGGATATCACCGCATGGGTCCAGAAGAAGTCGATGGCCCCCTGGATGTTCCTCTTTTCGTCCAGATACGGGTTTCCGACCTTCAATCAAGAGAAAGAAAGGAGACCGTCGTCCGTTGTTCAGAAGAAATTAGTCTTGTGTTGTCGAAAACGAAGATAGAAAACGTATAGGTCGTACCAAGATGCCCTGAAGGTTGACTATGGTTCTGTTGTTGTACGTGTTATGGAACAGGATGGTGGCGGCGAGCTCTGGCACGTAGTGGCCGGCGAAGCTCTCGCCGGAGATGTAGAAGGCGCGGCCCTTGTACTCCGGGAACCTCTCCAGCCATTTCACCAGGAAGACGTATGCGTCGTCGGCGGTTCTCTCGTCGCCGCTCAGGTCGTAGTCCGAAGACGTGTTCGAGTAAGAGAACCCGACGCCAGCGGGCGACTCGAGGAAGATCACGTTAGCCACTGCCATTATTTTTCACAAGCAAAGTAAGTTCAGGTCTGTAATTAAGCAGGTCCAAGGGGGGAGGGATTAGAGTTGCCATGTGGGTACTTACCGTTGTTCCAGGCGTTGATGTTTCTGCTGAGCGTTTTGTTGTCTTCGGCTACGCGGAAGGGGCCGAGCTCCTGCATCGCTCCAAAGCCGAGCGAAGAGCATCCTGGCCCTGTGGATGCGTACATATATCTAGCGTGATCAGCCAACAGTATCTACAGCTATGCAGTTGCCAATGCCATGCATGTTCCAACAAGAGATGTTCAGTGATCGCTCTAACCTCCGTTGAGCCAGAGGACGAGCGGCTTCTCGGAAGATTCATAACTATTTTTGGGAACCTTCTTGGACCGATTTGTTTACCCTTTTTTTGTTAATTTCGTTTTTTCTATTTTCTTTTACATTTTTTTTTGCTTCTTCAAACAATCTTCAAAATTAGTGTTCACTTTTTTTAAAAAAATTGTTCATATTTTTATTAAATCTTGCTTATTCAAAAACTAATAATTTTTTGCATTGTTGAAAACAATGTTAACAAATTCGAAAGATATTCAGAATCTAAAATATTATTCACAATTTCGAAAAATGTTCAAGCTTTCAAGAGAAATTTTTTCATGTTTAAAAACAAGTCTGATTTTGAAAAATATCCGCCTTTTAAAAAATTGCTCACCTTTCCCAATTGATGTTCGAAAGTATTAAAAAATATTCGGATTTGCTACATTGGTTCTTAAAAAAAATCCTGCCCATTAGTCACTTACACAACCTGGGCCATCACCCCTAGCCAAAATTGGGATTATTCGCAAAAAATTACGGTAGAGCGTGTTATGAGTGTCTACGTGGTGGACTTGATTTTACCAAAGATGATGAAAACGTAAAATCACAACCATTTATGTATTGGAAAGACTGTTTTGTCTTTTGTGCGAAGCTATTTATAAATGATAGGCCGAACCGGTGAAATCAATGGGCATTACTTGGAGATTTGTTCATATTATCACTAGAAAATGGCCCATAGAATTACAGAAATCTACCCTAAGCCTGATGTTGGTTGCCCCCAGCCATTTGCCCCTCCTAAAGCTCCGCCACTGTCCATCAATTTGCTCACCTTTCCCAATTGATCTTCGAAAGTTTTCAAAAAATATTCGGATTTGCTACAGTTGGTTCTTTTAAAAAATCCTGCCCATTAGTCACTTACACAGCCTGGGCCATCACCCCCTAGCCAGGGAGATTTGTTCATGCGTATTATCATTAGGAAATGGCTCATAGAATTGCAGAAATCTACCCTAAGCCTTAAGCAATCCTAAGATGTGGCTCAAGCTGTCACGCCGTTAAACAACACGTTAGCTCTGGACCTAGCCGCCGCCTCCCAAAAACCCTATATTTCTGCCTCCCACCGGCGCCGGTCCATCCCGTCTCCGGTGGCCCTATGGCCATGGAGGCGGAGTGGATCTCGGCCCTTGGCGGTGGGAGGGCTCCGCTTTAAGATCTTTTTTCGAACTTTGTTAGGGTTTGTGTCCTGCTCAGGAAGGCGAGACGGCGGCGGCTCCCTGAAGATGGAATAAAGGTCTCCCCGCCTAGCCCCCGTTTCGGTGGTGCATCTTGCATCATCGGTGGGCGTGTGGAGTTGTGTCTCCGGCGGATTTGTCTTTGGTGGATTTGCTCGGATCTGTCCGTCGTTCGTCTTCGTTCGTGTGTTTTCAGGTTGCATTCTTTTGATCTACAATCTTCATCTGCGGCGGTTGCTGTTCTGGTGCGTTGGTTCTACGGGGCCTTAGCACGACGACTTCCCGACTGTCTACTACAACAAGGTTTGCCCGGCTCCGGCGAGGGAGAGACGATGACAGCGGCGCGCCTTCGACTCGCTTCAGTGCTTGTAGTCGTCGCTAGGTGGTCTACGGATCTAGATGTAATTTTTATTATTTCTAGTGTTCATTGTACTATCATAATTAAAGATGAATAGATTGAAAGTTTTCCCCGAAAAAAAAAGATGTGGCTCAAGCTCCGCCACTATCCATCGGGTGGCAACTCTTACCCGCAGCGACTATTTGTCGCATTAAGCGATCGCCACGGGATCTTTCGCTGAAACGTTTTGTGTAATCGGGCTGGGCCATATTCGCGCAGAAAAAGAAAAATTACACATACGGGAGAAGCGGGATTTGATCCCTGCCTAGCTATGCTAGCCACTCCGCCCAAGTAACGCTCGTGATGAGAATGAGATGTCTTTTTACTTGAGGCGAGTGAAGCCGGTTTTCCATTCGATTTCACGTTTTTCTTCTTCTGTTTTTTCTTTTCATTTTTTCTTCAGCTTTTTTGTTTTATTTTTCTTCTCCACATTGTGTTTAGTCCTTTTTTTTGCTTTCTTTTGTTTTATTTTCCTCTCCAGGATTTTGTTTCTTTTTTGGTTTTCCCTTCAAATGCTTGTCAATATTTTATCAAATACTCCCCCATCCCAAAATGAGTGTCTCAACCTTAGTACAACTTTGTACTAAAATAAGTACAAAGTTGAGACACTTATTTTGAGGCGGGGGGAGTGCTTGTCAACATTTTTTCAAATACTTATTCTATATTCTTAAGTACGTGTTCAACCTTTTTCAAATACTTGCTCAACGCGAATCAACCTGTGGTTGAGTTGGTTAGGTGGACAGTGGTATCCCCAACCCACCAGGGTTCAAATCCTGGTGCTCGCATTATTCCTGGATTTATTTCAGGATTTCCGGCGATGCGCTTTCAGTGGGAGGAGACGTTCCCGTCGACGACGAGTCGACTAGTCTCTCGGAGGTGCTCATAGGGGTAGGGTGTGCGTGTGTGCGTTCATAGGGGTGAGTGTATGCGCGTGTATATGAGCGCTTGTGTCTGTACTGATGCTTAAAAAAAAGTACTTGTTCAACATTTTTATATAAATGAGCAACATTTTTTCAAATACTTGTACAGCATTATTTTCAAATATGTGTTCAACATTTTTTCAAGTGCTTGTTCAACATTTCAAATAATTGTTCAGAACTTTTCAAATACTTACTCAACATTTCTTTCAAATACTTGTCAACATTTGTTTTTCAAATATCCATGGAGAAGCGTCGCCGGCCGTCTTTCATCTCCATCTGCTGCGCCCCACTCCTGTCGTGCCATGCGCACCGCCGCTGCTCGTCTACTCCCACCTGCTGATACACTCCGATCCTTTGGGTATTCAGGTGATTTGAGTCATCCCTACCTTGTGCATGTTGTGTTTGATAAAATGTCCATGAGCTAATGGGTTGTTGATCTTGTGTTTCTTCTCCTCTCCATGATTTCCAGTTCGTGTCTCCACATCTATGCAACCTTTCCTAAATGGACTCAAGAGTTAGGACTGCCGAGTTAGTAATCAATCGCATGGCATGTCTGTTGTGCCACTGAAGTTGTTTAAACTAATAGGTACGTAATAGCAACAAAATAGTTCATTTGAATGATTTGTTTGCAGTAGGCATCTTTTACAATTTCTGTAACTAATAGTAGAAGTTTACCTCCAGCCCTGCAGGACATGTACGCAACCTTTTCTTGATGGACCCAAGAGTTAATACTGATGTGTTAAGATACTTTTTTTGATGCAAACAAAAAGGTTACTAACTAATAGATGCATACTCTCTTTCTCTCACTAATGAAACTGCGGCAATAGCAGCAGCACAACAACAAGAGGTGGCCCCTTTGTACATTTTTGCTGTCATTAATCTGGGGATCTAATGGTCGGAGAATCAAGAGACGAGCTGATGTTTATCCTTGTAGGTACCCTTCTTTCGGCACTGGCGACACTACTGCCATGGTTCCTCATTCCAGATTGACTCCCTCTCTCGAATCTGAAATGCAAAAGGGTACTTCTGAAGATTTGGGGCACTGCATAATGTTGACCCTAAGGTAGTATTTCTTAAATATGCGCAGATATTGTTCATTGTTCTGAATTTTTCACACGGAGCCTTGTGACCTTCTCAGGTGATCATGCAAAGAAGTTCAAGTGGCATGCCGCCATCATGCTGAGGTAAATAGAATACATTTATTCTACTATTCCAGGCATCCATTTTGTAAATATCAAGTGATAGTGCGATACTGGCTAAACTAATATTGCATTTTGTCCAATCAGGTTGCTATTCTCATGTGAAATAGGAGGTCTCCATTGATACAAAAATCAACATGCATCTTTTTTTTGCGGAAAATATCAGATCCATTAGAAAGATTCACCGGGAGTACAAAACACATCAAACATAATAAAAGTTACATTGAGGTTTATGGACCACCGAACGACCATTGCCGCCGCCAGAACGATCGCCGACATATCGTTGTCGCCGCTCCCATATCGGAGCAGCCTAACCTTGTCGATGACAATAGAAAAGTTTTCGTGCACGGGCCCCTAAGGACCAGCGCTCTAGAACCACTGATGGCATGATTTTGCGCCCGCCACTGGAAAGTGGCCAGATTACCATTAACGGATACAAATGCCTCCGCGCCTTTGATGAGCTTCCACACATAAACAATTTTTCAGTAGTGTTGGTCTTTTTGTTGTATTGCTCACGTATCAATTCAAGAAAAGATACTAAAATATATGAAGAGTATAACCATCCAAGACTACTTAAGCCGTCTTCTGATCTTACACTTTTGTTTATTGTAATTAGTAGAGATTTATTTCTCCTTATAGAATAAAATCTCTGCGGGCTCTTCACAAAGTCATAAATTTACAAGGTACACCAGTTTTTGTCTATTAGGAATACCAGAAGTGCGCAATTGTAACAATTGAGCCATGGCCGTTTTAATTATTTGAAGTTACATCATAAATCATACAAAAAGAAATCCATGTCCACTCAGAAGGGACACGGACCTTTTTCAACTCTAACCAGATACAATTACATATTATACCAAAATTAATTAAGCAAATAAACCTCTCCGAAAGGAAAATATTAATTAGCTCATAGCAAGTGGCGGCTCCATTTCCATGCCTTAGGAAACTAGCAACTGTCTTGGCATATGACTCACTGCTCTTGTATGTAAGGTGGGAGCATCCCTTTGAGGAAGGAGCTCAACATCACCAATGCCCTCTCTGGCTGGAAGGATGGGACAAGGTGGCCAGCTCCCCTCACAGATAGGAACGTGAATCCTCCGGCGTACTGCTGAACATAGCCTCCCACCTGCGAGTGCAACCAGCGAAGCCATCAGTTTCAGGGTGACCAACCATTCAGACGAACAATGTTTCTATCAGTGATAGGAGTTGGCCATCTTGTTCAGAAGATGTTTTATGGTTGGAAAAAGATGAACAATGTTTTCGATGATGGGATTTACCTCTTCCTTCGCCGTCCATGGACGCCATGGAGTGGTCACAGGGAGGCCAAGGTCTTGGATGGAGTACCTCGTCGCCGGTAGCGAGCACACGGAATCAAAATCACCACTGTAGAATGTAGGGAAGTTCATTGGATGGTGAATTTGAAATGTACTCTAGATGAACAATGCAAAAAGTAAAATGTACTACACTTTATAGTGTCTGACAACATTGGGTGGTCTGTGATCTGTTACCTGAATATCCAAACCGGAAGCTTGCTTTCGACCAACCATTTCACGGTTGGCAGCATGGACATTGGCGCATCTTTCCAGTGCAGGTTTCTGCATGTACGTACAAGTCACATGAGTTACCTACGTGTTGGGTGAAAATGGCAAGTGTACAACATATTAGCCCAAGTTGAAGGATCTCACTTGCAGGGTGACCACTTCGTCATTCTGGCGTGGAAAGCGCTCTGCACCGCCGGATCATTGAGATACGCCCAGGTAGGATACACACTGCACGGGTCATACCCAGGCAGCTGCATGCATGCGATTTGAAGTGAAATAGAGTAACAGACACGACCGTCAGCTAGCAATTCAGAACTTGATCAAGTTTCAATTTCGACTGGACAAGTAACTAAAAGAATTTGTTGCCTTACGTAGCCACTGGGGTAACGTGCTCCGTTGGGCGCGTGGATGCACACAGGGGCGTATATGTCGTAGTAGTCGATGTGGCCGCCGTCGAACGCGTCCCAGGCGCCGCTGCACGCCGTGCCGGCGACATTGCCGTCCCAGTTGCCGAAGTCGCAGTTCTTGGTGACATTGGCGTAGACCTCGTCGGATATCACCGCGTGGGTCCAGAAGAAGTCGATGGCCCCCTGGATGTTCCTCTTCTCGTCCAGATACGGGTTCCCGACCTTCAAAGAAAGAAAGGGTGGCAAGTGATGCTAAAACTGATTGGGGAGGGCCAAATCCTAGCAAAATGAGCTTTTAGCAGCAAATAACCAGTAATTATGCAGTGTTCCTAGGAAAATTAGAATGAAATCCTGGTTGTTAGGGGGGAGGGGGGGCAGGGGCCCCCTGTCTCCGCCGCTGTGTGTAACTGTAAATTTCACGTACCAAGATGCCTTGTAGGTTTACTATGGTTCTGTTGTTGTATGTGTTGTGGAGCAGGATGGTGGCCGCGAGCTCCGGCACGTAGTGGCCAGCGAAGCTCTCGCCGGAGATGTAGAAGGCGCGGTCCTTGTACTCAGGGAATCTCTCTAGCCATTTCACCAGGAAGATGTATGCGTCGGCGGCGGTTCTCTCATCGCCACTCAGATCATAGTCCGAAGACGTGTTCGAGTAGGAGAACCCGACGCCGGCGGGCGACTCCAGGAAGATGACGTTAGCCACTGCCATTATTTTTCACAACCAAATTGAGTTCAGGGTCTGTATTGGTTTTCACTTTCAGTAAGATTTCGATGAATTTCAGTGGACATCAAAATATTTACCATTCGGCCGAAATATTTCAGCAATTTCAGTAGTACATAGAAATTCAAATATTTATTAAAATATTTCTCAAAATTTTCAAATGTTTGGTTAAATTCAAGTGAATATTTCAGTCTTTTGGCTGAAATGCAAACCGAAATAACTGGAATTCACTGAATTTCGGTGATGCTGAAATTTTTCTTAAACTGAAATTGAAAACCTAAGATTCTGTAATCAAGCAGGCCCAAAATCCAAAAGAGGAAGCCATGGGTACGCACCGTTGTTCCACGCGTTCATGTTTCTGCTGAGCGTTTTGTTGTCTTCAGCTACGCGGAAGGGGCCGAGCTCCTGCATTGCTCCAAAGCCAAGCGAAGAGCATCCTGGACCTGTGGATGCATATATCTAGCGTGATCAACTTGCAGCAATGCAAATGCCATGTCCCAACAAGAGATATATGTTCAGTGATCGCTCTAACCTCCGTTGAGCCACAGGACGAGCGGCTTCTCGGAGGCACCGGAAGGCGACTCGACGAGGTAGTAGAAGAGGGCGCGGCCGTTCTCGTCGTCGACGGTCACGTACCCGCTGTACTGGTCGAAGTCGACGCCTTCCGGCTGCCCGGGCAGCGCCGTGATCTTGTCGGCGGCCTTCATGGAGCTCTGGTCAGAGACAGAGCTCTCTGCGCTCAGGCTGCCGGCAACCCTGTCGGCTATGTTACGCACCCTAAACGTGTCGGTGCTGCTAACACTGCCTCTTCTGGACGAGATGAACTCTCTCAGCCGCGCCTCCTGGGAGGCGCTGGCGTGCGGTGGCAGTGCCGCAGCAGAGACGAGGAGCAAGAAGCACAATGAGAGGCTCTTCATCTCTGATGAGAATGATGAGATGGCCGTCTCTGAGATGAGAAATGCCACTCGGCATGCATGGTTTATATACGCGTGGCACGTAGGAGAAACATGGCAATTTCGTTTGCACTGCAACAAGGAATTTTGGATTCATCCTTTTGTGTTGTTTCGGGTAACAACAGTGCAACAAGGAGGTCTGGATGCATCCTTATGTTCTTGTTAATTTCCGCTCAGACGACAATGCGAGGAGGGTCGTCGGCTCGTCGCTGCTTCTTTGTGCCGATGATTTGATTCGTCAAAGCGGCCATGATTGGTTGAATTGACATGCAGCCAGGGTACTGAGAGCGACTTAAGCCGTTGGTTATCCTTGCAGTAGTGCGGTGTGTGGGTTTTCAGCAGGTTCTTTATCCGCACCGGCCTTGTTTAGAACGATGATTTGGAAGTTAATCAATGGCAATTCTTGCGTGTACTATGTGCGTCAAGGTTTATGTACTTTGGTGACATGTAAGGTAGCCAGGAAATTTCCATTTCGAAGTGTGCTAGTGCCAAGTGGAAGTTGGTCATGCAGCAGAATACATTCAGAATTTCATGAAGTTTAATCTACTTGCCCCTAGAAGGAAAAAAAACTAGCAGGTGTTCCATGCAATTGCAAAAAAAAAACACCTTTAATCGTCTTTCATATCCAATACTCTACGTCAATTGCTTTTGCGCGGAGGGGGGGGGGGGTGTGACTTCCAATGTATTCATCAAACATCATGGCAATATAAAGAACACACGAAGCAATAGAAATTACATCCAAGTCTACAACACCTAAAGGCGACTACAAGCACTGAAGTGAGCCGAAGGCACGCTGCGGTCATCGCCCCTCCTTCACCGGAACCGGGCAAATTTTGTTGTAGTAGACAATCAGAAAGTCGTCGTGTTAAGGCCCGAAAGAACCGGCACACCAGAACAACAGCCGTTGCCAATGAGGAGAAGCGTAGATCGGAATAATCCAACCTATAGACACACGCGGACAAACAAAGATCAGATCCACAGAAAACAAACACCGATCAAATCCCACAAAATCCATCGGCAAGACACCTCCACACGCACTTCAAAGATGCTAGGCACACCACCGGGATGTGGATCAGGTGGGGAGAGCATTATTCCATCTACATGGAGTCGTCGCCGCCCCGCCTTTCTGAGCAGGACACAAACTCTAAAGAAGCTAAAAAACACCTAAAATGGAGCAGAATCCCTCCCACTGACAAGGGTCGGGTCCACCGCGCCTCAATGTCCCTAAGGCCAGAGGAGACGAAACAGATCGGTGCCAGAGGCGGCAGGAGGCATGGAAACCCTAGTCGCAAGGGGAGTCAGTTGTTAAGAGACGCTATAAACACACAACGAACTCAACACCACTATATTTTCCTTTTTTTTCTAAAGAAAAGATACTAGAGCGGATCTTAGATCTGATAAATATCAAGAAAAACAATTACAATGGACAAAATACTTGAGGCAGAACAATCAGTAAAAAATTATATTGAAAATCATACGGGCACTTCTTGTTCCTTTGATTGTATGCTGTTCAACGATGATTGAAAATTGCACTAACCAACTGTAAAGGAAAGAGACACTCTTGCAAACGCCCTCGGCATACCAGGCTTTGAAGGCTACAATAGTCACTTACCCAAGACGAGATCTAAAAATCGCTGAAGCAGCGTTGGTTGGAGACTTGGAGTATCATCCAACATGCTTGCAATCCATCACCACCTGTTCATGCGGTTGGAGAAACCGAAGCGTGCCCCAAAACAACACAAAAGAAGATGTTGTATTCGCCACATCAATAGTCAACCAATAGATCTACTTGAAAGACACACCAACTCCCAAGATCTGAAGAGAGTCAATAGATTTCGGAACACAAAATCTCGCAAGCCCTTCATCAACGCCGAATCAGACATCATGGGGTATGGAGACCAGAGATACCTTATTCCAACACGCTATCGCCGCCACCACCTTGTCGATGTTGCCAGGGAAACAAAAACCTAATTAGAAATAACAAAATGAGAAGGATGGGTCTGCACTCCTCTTGCTGCCGTCGAGGCCCCTGGATAGGGAAGAGGAGTGGGACCTAGGCAGTAGTGTGTAGGAAAACTTTGGTGGCGGCGGCTAGGGTTGGGAACCTTATGCACCACACACAACCCCTCAAACTCCCCCCCCCCCCTAAATTTTACCGGCGTGGTACCCACCCACTAATCCTAAATCAATAGATTTGCTACACGCCGGCCCGTATGATGAATCACGTAAAAACTACCCGCCTTGTAAAAAAACAACTAGATCAGCCTGTAAAAACACACACATAAGTAGCTCATTATGTAAAAAACCACAACTAGCTCAGCGATTGGCTGAACCAGAGGAGGGACATCACATGCATGTGAAACATCTCTTTTGCCCTAGGTTGAATAAACCAAATTCCCTCAAAGGATTGTTGATGCATTCATATGTTGTGAGCTTGATTTTCATGACTATTTTCACAAGCAAGTCTAGGACTTAAATCCAGATGGTTAGGTTAACCAACACCCAGTTTCGCTCACACTAATACGGTTGTATTTCCCATTTACCCTTTGCCGGAGTATGAGACCGACAAATCTTGCTTTTGAGGGGGGGGGAGGGGGTTCTTCCCAACACAATCATGCAGAAGGTAGCAAGGTAGGGCCTCACTCCCAACTACGCGTCATATACATGAGTAAAGAGGGTGAGAAAAAGGACAAAACTGCAATAAAAAAAGAAAGGATCCCTTCCCTTCTTTAAAGCCTCACTCTGGAATGACAGTTTTGGTTAACGGGTATAATATCAATCACTTGAATTTGATTAAATAAGGAGAGGTTCATAATATTCCTAATCTTTCATACTTATAAAGGTTGAAGTTGGCGGTGAGTTCACATATGGGGCCAACAACCTTCATCAATGTAAACAACACCCTTACCCACATGTGAGACTAGCAAACTTCCAAGATACATAAATAAACAAATGCACTTTTACTTACATGTGAGGTCTAAAATAAATAAACAAATACAATACTACTTTCATGTAAGACCAACACTTACAGAATGCACAAACAACAAATGCAAAAATGTGACTCCCCTTAAAATTATGCTCTTAAGCAATGATCTAACTCATTGTATTTTATAGTTTCGTAGCAACGCACGGGCATTATGCTAGTAGCTTTAAAGGCTATCAACTTTCCTTGGAGAAGAAGGAAGAAAGCTTAATCGGGCATGACCTTACTTTCGCATGACGCAATTCAACTCGATGTTTAGTTCGAGCGCATCCTAGAAAAACTTTGGAGGTAGCATTCTAAGAGCATCTCCAGCCGTTGCCCCCCCAGGAGGCATAAAAATCGCCGCCTGGGGGGGAGCCGGCGGTAGAATCGGCTTTGGGGGCGGTTGGGCATCCAGCCGTCGCCCCTAGGCGTCGATATCGGCCCATTCCTGGCGGCTTTTTGGCCCACTTTCGGCGAAAAATGGCCCGATATCGGCGAGAAATGGACCATATTCGGCGTGGTTTGGCGTTGAATTCTCAACTTAAATAATTCTTTTCTCACATAGTTCATCACAGAAAATCAAATAGTTCAACAAAATAGTGCAACAACAAATAGTTCAATACAAATTATGTAGTTCAACAAATAAAAACTCATATTTCATCACACGTCGAGCTAGGCGTCTCCCTTGATCCTCCATAGATCCTCCTCCAGCAGGGCGGCGAGCGCCTCCTCGTCGTCTGAGTCCATTGCCGAGGCAGGCAAATCGCCGAACACCGTGCGGGCGCGGTGGGCGCGCACCCGCAGCTACACTACCACTCCGCGGCCGGAACGCCGGAAAAATCACCCAGCCGGTGCTGGAGAGGCTGCCTCGGTGAAACCTCTACTCTTTTTCCGGCGGGGAATGGGCTATCTAGCGGTGGTGGGCGGTGGGCGGCGCCGGGATCAGCCGGTTGGCGGCCGAGCGCGCAGGGGGGTGGGAGGCGAATCTAGAAGATAGGCTTGACTTTTCGCCTGATGGTGTGGGGCAGACGTGCTTTTCCCTTGCGCCAGAGCCCCCAAGTGCCCCCCAGTGCGCCGGGTTCGGCCTGCGATCGCCGGACCCAAAAGCGGGCCGAGCCGGCGGATTTTGGCGTCCTGAAGGCGCGACTGGGGCGTTTTTTCGGCGCCGACGCGGAAAAAGTCGCCTGAGGGTGCCTGACTGGAGATGCTCTAAGGCCACACTTCAGAAAAATCCATGAACATGATTATCTACTCTCATTTGGGCTTGGGGATGATATGGTAATGCGCCGGCCACCATGGCGTAGCATGTGGTTTAAGTACCCCTTCTTCTACATCATGTCGAGAGCTTTTTTAGCGAGGGCACACTCATACCACCCATGTATACATGCAACAGAAAATCGACATCGAGGTAATTAAGCCAAAAATGAAGACCGATAGCTCTTTTTAGCGAGGGCGCACTCATACCACCTACGTATACATGCAACACAAAATCGACATCGAAATAATTAAGCCATAATGAAGATCGATGTTGACTTCATTGCAATGTTTGTCGTCTTAGAGTTTGGGCGTGACCACTACCGTGTCAAGAGTCGTTACCCCCCACAAAATTGTCACGCTTGTGGAGCAAAGTAGAATATGGAGATTTGTTCACCTTGCGCATTGACAAGTTAGCTGTGGCGCGGGATATCGACGTGATAGATTCGATTTGGGAGAGAGTAAAGGGGAGTCGCCATAGAAGAAAATGTTGTTCGACGGCGGGTGTTAGCAACGACTCCTATTGTTAATAATTAGGCCTCCAAATACAATGCTTGTAACAAGTGGTAGTTTTTTCGGTAGATGACCTGGCCACCTGGGGTTATCAATCTATGACTTTTTCACGTTTTTGGGGGTTATATCCTGATTTCCGTAAAACGAGTTGAATTTATTAGCAATTTTTACAATTCCGAGGACTGGTGGTAATTGGATCCAAATGAAGAATTCCTAAATTTCAACACGTGTCTGCCAAACGAGCCGTAAGGAGCCCCGATGCTACCCGTAGCACAAATCGCAAAGCACAGGGCGGCAGATATCTTGTAGACCGGGTTCACGAATATTCTCTCGCTCAACCTGCGCCCAATCTGGTCACCCCCAAACCCCATCCATCCCCTTCCTCCCGAGCAGCCTCCCCGCCGACGAAAGGGGCGGATAACTTTCCAGGAAGAAGGATGGGCGAGTTCGACGATTACTGGGCGCGGGCGTACAGGGGCGACCCCGCGGTGCCGCACTCGGACCCGCAGCGGCTGATCTCCACCTGGACCGGCGCCTTCGCCCTCGGCGCCGCCGCCTGCGTCCACCACCACGTCTCCGGCCTCGCCTCCAACATCAAGTCCCTTCCCCACAGGCATGCCGTTCTACCCAGTACTACCTATCACCAAGCGCCCTTCACGCCTAGATTTATATGAATTTTTGGCTTCTTGATTGAGATTGATTGGCATCTATCTGTATATCATGAGCTGCAGTGAATTACCTACCCATCTTACTGGATTTAGGAGTGCCAGGTTATTGGAATCTGTTCTTATGATTGCTGTTTGGACGGTGGTAATGCTCGGTTGATGTATGCACGTATTTTGCTGGTGGTTTCCAGATTGGATAAATGATATATATGTTCTTGAAGGCGCCTTTATAATCGATCAATATGTGCCTGGAAAGATTATCTGAATTGTGAAAGTAGTAGTAGACCTGTTCGCCATCACTCGCTCTATTTGCAGTCTTACTTGTAGTACCAACAGATACCATATCTCCATTGGTTATGCTTTGCTTGGGACTAGGAGGTCTTTTCCTCGGTCAAACGTTTTCCCCTAGTTATACTAGTTTGAGATCCCTTAACCTTAGCTTCTTTATGCTGAGCCTAGCCATGCCCAAGCTAGTTCCTGCCATCTTTATCTTCTATAAATACCTGCCCTTTTGGCAGTGTTTAGACTTGCATTACTTGGACACGGGTGTTATAGTACGGCATGGACTGGAGTGTCTTATATGGCAAACAAATTGGACAAGTAAAATGTTACTCAACAAGGGTGTATGAGTCCAACTCGGATTTTGGGTATATGCTTTAGCTGAAGAATTGGGTATATGCTTCAGACCAGATTGTGTTCCTATGCAAAGGTCACATGTGGCATGTCACCTTGATATGCTTTTTTTCCTTAGCATTGCTTATTATTATTTTCTTGCTAGGTTGTCAACTATGTACTTCGTGCTGATCAAATAAAATCTTGGATTTGGCTTTGATTGTCCACATGCCTTCTCTTGCATTTTTAGTGAAGTTTAATAGTTATTTTTATATCACACAATACCATACAAAGTTTTGTGAAATTTATGTGTATGCATGTTGATAGTATCTGACTGGTTTAAACTGCAGATAGTATGGGACCTAATTTTGTACTAGCTTAAGTAATGGCACATGAATTGACATAGAAAATCTTTCTTTTGAATAATCTTATCCTAGTTCATTATGTAGGGTGCATAGCTTATTGTCTGGTAGCTGTAGTGTAGTCTTGGCCTCTTGGGCTGTTGAACTTGTTTTTTTTGACGGAAGGACTATATGGAGCGCCCTTGTTTCAGTGTGCGCTGAAATAAATTTATCCAGGAAAGGAAAACAGCAAAGTTGAAGTGGAGCGAGCAACATCATGCTCATAAATATGTAAGATAGTGCATAGCGCTATAGATTTAGGACACCGCTAACTGCCACATGTGTGGGCGTTAAGGAATCTGCCCACACGTTCTGGGTGGTGCCTAAGAGGACCAGCCCACACGTCTGTGTGTGGGCAAAACAACTAGCGCCCACACGCCTCTTTTTTTCCTCCCGGTCCCTCTTACACGCGTGCGTGTGGGCGAAATAGATAACGCCCACACGCCCGGTACGTCAGGCCTCGTACCTCGTGGTCCTGCACGCCCCACGTGACACTTTACCACGCACCCCGCAGTTGCCATGGGCCGGACCCTCGTCCATGTTCGTTTAAGTGCGGTTGCCATGTCGCTGAACTACGGTTGCCATGTCGGACAACTACATTTGCCATGTTTGCTCAACTGCAGTTGCCATCTCAGGTCAAAAATTCCAGATTGCCATTTTTTGGACAACTACAGCTGTTGCCATGTGTGGTCTGGTCTACTGCAGTTGCCATGATTTCAAAACTTTAGGAGTTGCCACCTACTAACACTAGGCAGTTGCCATGTAGCGCTACAAAAAAAGACATGGCAAAAAACATGTTCGGGTAAAAGAGAGAGTTGCCATGTGCTCACAAGCACGCTAGGGCAGTTGCCATTTAAAAAGAAAGAGTTGCCATCTGCTTACGTGCACGCTAGGGCAGTTTGCCATGTACCATGCAAAACATATGGCAACTGACATGTTCGGGTAAAAAAAAGAGAGAGTTGCCATCTGCTTGCAATCACACTAGGGCAGTTGCCATGTACACTGCAAAACGCATGGCAACTGGCAGCTTGAGTGTGGGAGAGGAGGCGGGTGTGTGGGCGAGATGGCAAACGCCCACACACCAGCCCTGTGCGTGACTGAAAACTGGTGTGTGGGCGAACTGCTAAACGCCCACACCCCGGCCCCTCCGTGTGATAAAACGGATGTGTGGGCGACCTCTCTCACACACCACACATGCGAGTTGTCCTACGTGGCATACAAAATCAGCTAATTCGTGCCAAGATTCGTGCAGAAGTTACTGGACGGTGATGGAGACGTGTGGGTGAGTTGGCTAACACCCACACGTGTGGGCGTTACACTTTTCGTAGATTTGTAGGCCTCCAAGCCTTAATTACAGAATCTGTCTTGTTATCTGTACACTGGGTGGAGAAATAAGGAAGCTCTGCTGCCAAATTTACTTATGAAACTGCTACGAACTTTAATTCAGCAGCCGAGTTAAACAAAACCATTATCAAATATCAACTTATCAAGTGCTTTTTATCCTTTCCATTTAATGTATATCATAATCAATTCCCCTTATTAGATTTCAATAGAAGAGACAAATGCTTTATGGAAGGAAATAAGAAAAGAGGGCATGTTGCTACTCTTTTGAAAGAAAAAAAGGAATTCCTGAAGTAATGTCTACTAAACCTAGGGTAGGGTTGGCTAGGCTAATAATCTGAAGCCGCATGGATACAAGTCATCCTTGGAAGGAAAGACAATTCTGAATCCGCTTTGTCTACGAATAAGGAAGCTATAAGTAATGCAGCTATATGAATCTGATGTAGAGTCCGATCCTGGCTCAGGATGTACTCCAGCTCCACTACCTGTGGTACTTCTTGGCAACCTCAACTATCGACCCACTATCCTAAGTTCCTGACCTTGTCATGAGGAGCTCAAGTGCGTTGGGCACATAGTTCCTCAAGTTGTCAGCACCCACTTCCATTCCGTCTGGGAGAGCTGATCTACCTCCCCTACAGCTTGTTGCATTTCTGGATGAGCCCTCTGTGATGCTGTTGAACTTGCTGAGGCTCAAGAACATCGCTTTGACCTTGCTTCCTATTGTGATCTTATCCATTGTTTCATTGAATATGACTGGATGCTCCCTAATCCCATTGCAAGACTCCTTGTGCTACACCATGTGCCCATACACTGTCTTTTACTCTTTTGTCTTCTTCAACACTGTCAAGCACCTCCAGTCCAGCAAGCCCAGCAAGCCACTTATATTTTGATGTTTTGACATTTACATTCTTTATAAGCTATTATAGTGCTGCTGTAAAAAGGACTATTTTGCAAAACTATTTCATTATGTTAAGTAGTAGTGAGGTTGTTCTTGACTGGTGGGATTGAACCGCCGAGTATTCAAAGTCTCAATCCATGAAAACACGGAGGATGGCACCCATTTGTGTTATTGACTAGCAAAAGCATGTCTGCACCTGGAATTATGGGATAGGCACGTGTGATTTGCACACTTGAGTTTTACATTCAAGTTGTTTATTTATAGGGGGAGGGCGGTAGGCCGATCTAAGATGCGGCATTTTGTCAAAATTTCCACCATACATATCTGATGTTTTGCTAGTTGAGCTACCAATTGATTGTCAAAATTGTCAAATAAACCTTTTATTTCTAGACAAGTCACTATGCTTGCGAGATCTCCACTATATTTTTGTGGTCTTCACAAAATCTGCCTTTAAAATTATTATGTCTTAGAAAAAGGTTACTATAACGCACGTTCTGTCCATTCAATTGGGTATGCAGTTTGGATATTGATTTGGTTGGATTGGCAACAAAGGTAGTGCATTAAAGGGGATTTTCTGTATATTCCTGGACCTACTGTTTCCAAATCCTTTATAACTGTCTGAGTTTAATCATATGATTTGCTCATCTCAGCTGGCAAGACATGACAATGATGCTCGATCAGAAGCGCTGGAAGAAAATTCTTGACAAGAAGCAGCAACAAGCTTAAGGTGAGCTTTCTTTCAAATCATCTTTAGTTTGCTGCATTTTTAAAAACAATTTCCAAGTAACTGCAAGTTAAACCTGATCCATTCTCGCTCCTGTCAATATAACTCGCCATCCATTCAATTGCTTGCAAATTACTCCCTCTGTAAACTAATATAAGACGTTTTAGTGATGCCCGTGTCGCCATGTCTTAACTTGTTTGGGGCTCTTGTTCATTGCAGTTCCATAACCTTCACCGCTTGGGCCACAGTTGGAAGAGCTTTCTACCTGGCTGTTGGGCATGGCAGAGGAAGTCCTGCGTCAGTTTGGTTTCGTGGATAGAGTTTTCTACCTATTGTTTCCTTCATAGTGTTGGAACCTCATTCTTGAAGTTGAACGTGTAACGGGTTGTATTCATCTGCTGCCACTGTGATCTATATACAGCACCTCAGATGGCATTGATTTATCGAGAAAGTGTCGTGTTTTGGTGATACTAAACGTAGATTTTGCACCGGTGCGTGTGATGCTTGACATGCTAGTCCTGGAGAAAACTGCACCCAGCGCCAGAACCAGAAGTTACTTGCTCCGTCGTTGAAGTACTGCATTTTGTCTCACCGCTCCTGCGCTCCACGTGCCACACATCGGTCGTTAGACGACTCTAGTGTCCTCGTCCAGAACTAGCAGCTTCTGTCATGCGTGTCTCTTCATCCGCATTCTCGTGGCCGCTTCTGAACACGTAGGTGGACTGTCACGGACACGTGCCACCCCACGTGTGCGGCTGCATGAGCCTACCCACGCCTTAAAGATAGCAGAAGGCGCCCGCACCTGTCCAGAGTCGAGCGCGCTCATCTTACTCACCAGTTACCTACACAAAATCTGCAGAGGATCGAAAATGGCGGCGTCGTGCCACGACGTGGAGGTGCCGGGGAAGCCGACGGAGACAGGGACGGCGCTGCTGGAGACGGCGACGGGCGCCATCCAGGGGTTCGCCCCGATCAACCAGATCCACCAGCACCTCTGCGCCTTCCACTTCTACGGGGACGACATGACGCGGCAGGTGGAGGCGCACCACTTCTGCGCGCACCTCAACGAGGACGTGCGGCAGTGCCTCGTCTTCGACGGGCCCGACGCCGGCGCGCGCCTCATCGGCCTCGAGTACATCGTCACCGAGGAGCTGTTCCTCACGCTGCCCGACGAGGAGAAGCCGCTGTGGCACACCCACGAGTTCGAGGTCAAGGGCGGCGTGCTCTTCATGCCCGGCGTCCCCGGCGTCGTCGAGCGCCGCGACCTCGAGCAGGTCGCCAGGACCTACGGCAAGACCGTCCACTTCTGGCAGGTCGACCGCGGCGACGCCCTCCCGCTCGGCCTCCCGCAGATCATGATGGCGCTCACCCGCGAGGGCCAGCTCCGGCAGGATCTCGCCGACTGTAAGCGCGCCGCCCCTTCGGCATGATTTTCTTTTTTGGTTTCTTGGTCCGTGCACGCGTGTCGTGCCGGCTTACTGATGATTGTTACGTGGGTGCAGGTGTGGAGAAGAAGTTCAGCGTGTCGTTCCAGAAGGAGAGGGAGAACCGGGCGTACATGAGCGGGCCGGCGCACGGCATCCACCCGCTGGCCAACGCTGCCGGCAAGGGCTTGAAGACGGAGATCCGCGAGGTCGATCTCCCGGCTGCCAACACTGGAGCCAGGATTTTTACGTGATCTGCCCTTGGCGTGCGTGCGTGCGTGTCCGCGAGATGGGTGTATGATAGCTGGAGATCGGGTAGCTAATAAAATGTCTCCCACCCTTTGTTTCGCCTCTTGGAAATGGAGTGCTCGAAGAATGATAGACTTCGAATGACAGTATAGGCAGTGGCGGAGCGAGGAGCTGAGGATGTAGAGTTAGAAGGAATCAAATGAATCAACATTAAGAACAGTAAAACTGCACCTAATCCCTGCCCTCTCAGGCATTAGGCGTTTTCGGCCGTTTGATTTCATGGGTTAAATGTTCTTGGCCGTCCGATCTGAAGTTAATGCTATATGTAGAGCGAACTGGACCTAACGTCGCAAGGGCAGCTACTCTCGTGGATATTTTGGAGGCCCGTGGTTAATTGGGCCAGCTACCTGCTCGGTCCAAGCCAGCGAAGGCCCTCTCCAACGAGCGCTCCTGTTCCGTAAAAGAGAAAAAAAGTCGCTCGACACATGAACGAATTGGGGGCGGTCGAGAGGATGGGCTGCGCGGTTGAAAGAGAGCGGATGCGGCGGCCGCTCGATTCAGGCGAAGCGGTCGACACAGCTGACCTGCGGTGGGATCCAGCTTACGCGCGAGTGGATCCAACCAACGCGCGCTGCTCGCGAGGGAATCCGTCGTGAGGATCAAGCGGAAGCGCTGGATGCGGGTGAACCGACGGCCGGTCGATCCACTATTTTCCCTCGGCGGATCCGCTGCAAGGTACAAAAGGGTGGGGAACACGGGCGATTATGGCGCCTTATCTCCTGGAAACTGCTCCACTCGGCCTTAATAAACACAATCATACTTCAGTTTTTAAGCAGGTATTCATGCCGGGGGCGACGTCTCTTCTGCTGCACACTTCAGTTTCCAAGTGATGCATGTATATATGCTTCCTTCCCGGCAGTGGCGAATCTTGGATGAAGATGAAAGGCAGGCTCAACTTCTCAGTACAAGGGTTGGAACGGGTAAACAACAGGCTAGACACTAGACTGTGGGCTGATACGAGCTAGGAACTTGTGGGCTGATACGAGCTAGGAACTAGTAATAAATTTGCATTTTTCAGTTTCAGAGGGTAGGCTTGAGCCTGTTGAAGCATGCCCAATAGAATCGCCACTGCTTCCCGGCCACTCTTCGCTTACCCTCTCTACTATAGCAGCACAAAATATTCAGCATCATGGTCGGGCAGATTTCCATGCATTCTTCCTTATGCCCAAGTGCCGTGGAGATTGCTTCCCCAAGGTGAGCAGATAATATCTTATTTTGTTGTATGTATCCGGCCAGTTCTTATAGTATATGATAAAGATGGTGAATGCAAATTCTTCAGTTTTGATCAAGATATGAGACTGGCATATGTACCGGCCTCGATATGAAAATTTGTTTAACTGTCAACTTACTCATTTTGGTACGTTGGTCAGTTCAAAGCTTATGTGTTAAGCTGTGTACAAGTAACTGTTTACTTGTACTACAACCGATGCTAATTAAACTAAAGGATTTATGAGTCGGTAGCAGGTAGAATTGTTTTTTGAAAAGGGGTAGCAGGTAGATATGAACTCCTGGAATATTTATATAAGTATGATTTCGTCCTCTCCGATGACTAACAAATTTTAAGATATTTAGTCATATAAGAGAGCTACGACATCTTAACTGAAACAAGTAGATAGTACTTCTGTCCTTGATCTGTCTCATCCTAAAGTCTGTTCAGGACATCGTCTTACTGAATAACTAACATATAGTATATTTTGAATGAATGTAGGATCCATTTTCATTTTTCCCGATGGTGCATATTTTAATATCCTAAATTTCTTCAGAGTTAGTTTCATGTAATTTAGGCCTGACATATTCAAGGTTTTCTGTTTAATATCATCGATTATTCATTCCAATGCAACTATTTGTATACTTCAAACGCACAAAAAATGGACGATCAAGTCAGAACTTGATGATTTTCTGAACCTAATTAGATTGGGCTTGTACAAGAACAACACTTGGGAACTTGGAATGTCGGTTGTAAGCTCGTCCACCCGCATTTGATCCACATGGCCCCAATGACCTGAAATTGTTGTTGCTTCCATAACGATTTTCTTGGCTTGAGTGCATGGCTTTAAGATCACCCACCCACGTTGTGCATCATCTACCTAACAACGTACACTTAAGGGAGGGAACTTTCCCCTTTAACCATGTTTTTGTGTGTGTGTGTTTCCAGTCACTTGCATGAATGATGTTTGCCTTGGTGAAAATATGGTATTGCTTTGTTTCTTATGAAGGGGGAGCTTCATGGGTTCTAAAAGGTTGAAAATTATACAACTACCTTTATGCACCTTTAACCCTGTTACCAAGGTTCACATGGATTTTTTTCCCTCTCTTTGAACAGGCTGAAAACATAAGTTCACCTTGGAGCAGAAGTTGGTGTTTTTGGCTTGAGAAAAATTTGTGGTGGTAGATGATATAACTCCAATCAAGACTGAACTTCAAATGATCTGCTTAAGAACAGATGCAGCAGGAGTTGACATATATTGAATTATACAGTTTTACTGGTGTTGTATCAGGGGCTAGATCAAAGTTTTGTTGATGTATGCTTGTTTTCTTTTTAATGGTCTCTTTGCGTGCTTGATTTGGCAGTACGGCCTGTAAAAAAGACACGTGAATGTTTGATGTCTTTTGAAGCCTCGCACTTGAGCAAGCTAATTGCAGATCTTTATTTTGTACAAAGGCCGGAGTGAGCTTTGTGTTTATGAGATTGCATGATACATATTTGACATGGAAAATTTGTAGCATTAATTCATCTTAAAGGAGTCTGTTACAACGATATATAATTACTACTTTTACTTGAATATATATCTTGCCCTCCGACTTTTGATATTTAGTTCTTGGTAATCGTAACCTCAATTTTGCATGTACTATGTTACTTCTGCAATTCATACAAGTATAGTCGCAAACCTTCCAGTTCTTGTTAATAATACACCGAGGGATTTGGTATTAAGTACATACTATCATTATATTGTAACAATGGATGGACGCGGCAACGCGCGCCTTGGATGATCTAGTACTCTTTATGAAAGGAGCCAAACCATGGACGGGGCTTGCCTGCTCCCTCTTGGTGCTCCCATCGGTACTCCCCGCTCAATCGATTTCATCCAACGGCCCATGTCCCTTTTTTAGAAAAAAAGCTAAGAAACATTGTATTTCCTTATCCTGGCATCCGTATAAACGGAAATACATGCCATTCGTTGTCTTCTCCGATGGGTCGCAACGAGCCCGGCCACCGTCGCCGCGAGCATCGCACCGCCCTCCTTCACCGGAGATCCACGCGCCTCGTCGCGGCGCGCACACACGCAGCCAGCAGAGGAAACAGCGTGGTTCCACCAGCACAGGAGGCACGAGCAACAGCTTCAACCCGGTACTTGAACACCGCCATGTCGCCATGTCGTCGGCATGTAACAGCAGCAAAAGAGTGTTCCCCGGCAGAGTCCGCCTCAGTGCCCGCGACGCGTGCACGACGGCAACGGCATGAAGGACGTGCCAGAGAATCGTTCTAGAGCAAAGCTAGCTCCATGCAACTCACGTGTATTTATTCTGCCGCTGCTAGTAAACTGGTCAAGATTCTTCAGTCCAGCCTTTCACTCTTTTGCTGCCGGCTGAAACGATCGAGGCTAGAAAACCTACAAGCCGAATTCCGGCTTGTCGTACTCCTTCACGCCGACCTCCTGCGGACACGACCCAGGTTTGATTCTGTACTGACCTCAGAAGGGGGCCGTCACGGGAGAAGCACGAGATCGAGGCGACGGACAGTAACCAGTTCATAGGCTACCTCTGTCGAGGTCGAGGGATGATCGACTGTAGAAAGAGAAATCCAAAGGGGAAGGATGGGAATACGTACAGGAAGAGACGGGAATACGGAGCTGCGCGGTTTCCTTTCGGCCAGAAAATGATGCGTCTGAGGGAAAAGATGTACACGGTTGGATGGCTGGGGAGCATGGGAGCACTGAGAGGGAGCAGGCAAGCCCCGTCCGCCAAACCATAGTCTACTCTTGAGATTTTCTCTTCACTTCCAAAGATAATTAAAAAGATTAGCAAGCACTCGGCGAAAACAACATTTGCTTTCATATTTTTAAGAAGCCGAAATTAATCTACAGGACCCCGGAAACAAATCAGAAAACATATACTTATGGAAACAACAAATACTGCTTTAAATGAATACATAAACCTTCCGCACAACAATACTGCTACCTCCGTTTCAGTTTACAAGTCTTGCGCGTATATCTAGGTTGCCAATTTTATCACCGTAATATAAACTATATAACACAAAAAATATATCTTTTGAAAATAGAAACTCCAAAGTTTATGTTGGGATATTTTTTGTAATATATGACTTGTATTAAGTTGGTCAAATTGACGACCTAAGGGTACGCGCACGCTCTGTAAACTGAGAGAGAGGTAGTACTGAAAACAGATACTGAAAACAGATATTGAAAACTTTTACGTGGTCGGATGGTTAGAGGGACTATGGTATCCTCACTTCATCAAGGTTTAAATCCTGGTGTTCGCATTTATTTCTGAATTTATTTCAGGATTTCGGCAATGCCCACTCAGTAGGAGGAGACATTCTTGTTGTTGACGAGATGCCTTGGTGACTTCGTAAATTTTCAGATGATATGCCGGGTCAGTTTTTTGAAGGTGGAATCAAATTCTAAAACATATATTTATTCAGTCCATCAAGGTTTAAATCCTGGTGTTCGTATTTATTCCTGAATTTATTTCAGGATTTTAGCGATGCCCACTCAATAGAAGGAGACGTTCTCGTTGTCGACGAGATGCCTTGGTGACTTCGTAAATTTTAAGATGATATGTCAGGTCATTTTTTTGAAGGTGAAACTAAATCCGAAAACATATACTTATTCAGTCCATCAAGGTTTAAATCTTGGTGTTCGTATTTATTTCTGAATTTATTTCAAGATTTCGGCGATGCCCACTCAGTAGGAGGAGACGTTCTTGTTGTCGACGAGATGCCTTGGTGACTTCGTAAATTTTAAGATGATATGCCAGATCAGTTTTTAAAGGTGGAACCAAATCCAAAAACATATACTTATGGAAACAACAAATACTGCTTTAAATGAATACATAAACTTTCTACACAACAATACTACTGCAAACAAATATTGGTATTCCTAGCTCAGCAGGATTTAAATCTTGGTGTTCGTATTTTTTCAAATTTATTTTGGGATTTTCGACGATGCCTACTCAATGGGAGGAAACATTTTTATGGTTCACGAGGTGTCTATGATAACTTCATAAATTTTAACATAATACGCCGGGTTAATTTTCCGAATGTGCTCGTAAGTATAGGTGTGCCTTCATAAAGATAAATGTACATGCGTTTATATGAACGCTTGCGACGACTTCATAAATTTTAACATAATACGCCGGGTTAATTTTTCGAATGTGCTCGTACGGATAGGGTGTGCCTTCATAAAGATAAATATACATGCGTTTATATGAACGCTTGCGACTATACTGTGTTAAAATATATTAAAACCTTTTGCACAAAGTGAAATGAATACAGAAACCCACAAACCAATATATAATTACTATAGGAAGAAAAACGAAGTAACGTACTATAGAAAGAAAACAAAGCAAATACAAAAAAAAAATGACGAAATCAATACAATATTCAACTATGGCAAGTGGATGGGCTTATAGGTCAGTGGTGGGAGGGCAGTTGCGTGCTCCCATTGGCGCGGGTGAGAACTTGTGGGTGTCTCACATATTCTTTCTACATTAAAAAGACGTGGATAAGCGTCCACATGTGTGGCATACTAGATATCCACTCATATACCGGATGTGATGTAAGTAGGAGGCATCTCACACGGTTATATGTGGGCGAATATTAAAATTGCCACACACGTGTGCGCAGCTACTTCGCGTCACACATCCAACAAATACTACTCATCCCACCCCGCACGTGTGGCACGAAACAAAAATGTCTACACGTCCTGGCGCAACTACATTAGTTACTCGCGAGATGACACTTTAGTTGCCATCCGGGATGTTAAATGTAATTGTAAAAGCATGGCAACTCACTGTTTTGGTTAACTATAGTTGCCATGTCTAATTTATGGTAGTTATTGTATGCAATCAAACCATATTTGTCATGTGGGCGAATATTAAAATTGCCACACATGTGGGCGCAGCTACTTCATGTCACACATCCAACAAATACTACTCATCCCACCCCGCACGTGTGGCACGAAACAAAAATGTCCACACGTCCTGTCCTGACGCAACTACATTAGTTACTCGCGAGATGACACTTTAGTTGCCATCCAGAATGTTAAATGTAATTGTAAAAGCATGGCAACTCACTGTTTTGGTTAACTATAGTTGCCATGTCTAATTTATGGTAGTTATTATATGCAATCAAACCATATTTGCCATGTGTGCTTATCTAGTTGCCATATATAGTTAATCATAATTGTCATGTATATTTACCTGGTTGTCATGTGCGCGCAACTGCAGTTGCCATGTGTGTTTACCTAGTTGCCGCATACGTGCAACTGCAGTTGCCATCTATCATCGTAAGAGCGTTGTGCGGGCGAAGAGGCGCTCGTCCACACGCGCGTGGACTGGTTGGTGACTATGTGGGCGGGAACTGGTTCGTCCACACGGCGCAGCTGGCAACCGCGTGTTGTGGGTCGTGTGGACGAGCACTCTAACGGTCACACAACACGCTATGCCTACGTAGCATTCAGATTCTTTTAGAATTCATGCAAATAAGAATCAAGATGAATCAAGACGTATGGGTGTTATCATTTGGAAATTAATAAGCCACAAGGGCTCCTTCCCCTTTTGGTCTAGTTTTTTTCAATATTCAACTTTGGCAACCCAAACACTTAAAAGACATTGAACAACAGAAACAATGAACACAAAACCATAGCATAATAGTGTTAGCTCAAACCGCAAATAGTGCTCAAGTGACAATGGGCCAGCATTTGGTAGTTGGCTAACATATGAGCCATAAGGAGTGCCACGTGTTAATGTGGGGTGGAGGAGAGAGAACTTATAGTCTTTTTTATTTAATAGTTGATTTCTTAGCATAATATGTCACATCACATTATTGAAATAAATTGTTAGTTATCAAAGATAAAGCTAACAAATACCCATTGTAGTTATGTTTTTGACGTCATTTTTAAGTTACATGTAAGATTTAAGATAGAACTAGCTTATCAACCATAATATATGCCAAGCTTAATTTTTTTGTTTTATTTTCTATTTTTTCTCTCGGTTTTCTTTTTTCCCCCCATGGAACCACTTTTTCAAATAAACTGTAACATTTTCCAAATGCACATTGTATATTTTTTAATGGCAATAAATATTTTTTAAAGCCTGGACACATTTTTTTACATTATATAGACACTTCAAGGACATTTTCTGGAACATGAATATTTCCTAAAAATGCCATGTCCATTTTTAATATAAATAAATATTTTTTTACGTAAGCAAACATTTCTTACTTTGTCTCATTTTTTAAAATTTCACAAATATCTTTCTGAATAAACAAACGTTTTTTAATCTATTAAGAAAACTACATGATATTTTCCAAAGTGAGGGAGCCACTAATTTTTCTGGACAGAGGCCCCGCTGGCGTAGTCGTATCCATTGAAGAACTAAATGGGCCGTCAGCTTGCTGGACATTATTGCGTTAATTAGCCAAAAAAGGTGTGCAATAGGAGCTCCACCGAAATCACTAGTTACAAGTGTTACCCATGCAAAGGTCACACCTACCTTCTCAGGCGCTGTGACGCCCCCGTCTCCATCGTACACTAATCATGCACGCAAATGTGTACGGTCAAGATCAGGGACTCACGAGAAGATATCACAACACAACTCTAAAACATAAATAAGTCATACAAGCATCATAATACAAGCCAGGGGCCTCAAGGGCTCAAATACAAGTGCTCGATCATAGACGAGTCAGCGGAAGCAACAATATCTGAGTACAGACATAAGTTAAACAAGTTTGCCATAAGATGGCTAGGACAAACGGGGATACAGATCGAAAGAGGCGCAGGCCTCCTGCCTGGGATCCTCCTAAACTACTCCTGGTCGTCGTCAGCGGGCAACACATAGTAGTAGGCACCTCCAGTGTAGTAGGAGTCGTCGTCGACGGTGGCGTCTGGATCCTGGGCTCCAGCTATCTGGTTGCGGCAACCGGGTAGAAGGGAAAGGGGGAAAAGGGGGAGAAAAGCAACCGTGAGTACTCATCCAAAGTACTCGCAAGCAAGGAGCTACACTACATATGCATGGGTATATGTGTAAGGGGCCATATCGGTGGACTGAACTGCAGAATGCCAGAATAAGAGGGGGATAGCTAATCCTGTCGAAGACTACGCTTCTGGCAGCCTCCGTCTTGCAGCATATAGAAGAGAGTAGACTGAAGTCCTCCAAGTAGCATCGCATAGCATAAATCCTACCCGGCGATCCCCTCCTCGATGCCCTGTTAGAGAGCGATCACCGGGTTGTATCTGGCACTTGAAAGGATGTGTTTTATTAAGTATCCGGTTCTAGTTGTCATAAGGTCAAGGTACAACTCCGGGTCGTCCTTTTACCGAGGGACACGGCTATTCGAATAGATAAACTTCCCTGCAGGGGTGCACCACATAGCCCAACACGCTTGATCCCATTTGGCCGAACACACTTTCCTGGGTCATGATCGGCCTCGGAAGATCAACACGTCGCAGCCCCACCTAGGCACAACAGAGCGATCAGCACGCCGGTCTAAACCTATGCCCGCAGGGGTCTGGGCCCATCGCCTTGAGCACACCTGCACGTTGCGAACGCGGCCGGTGAGCAGACCTAGCAACCTCTAGTACAACGGAAGTCACGTTACGCGGTCCAACCCGGCGCGCGCCGCTCAGTCGCTGACGTCACGAAGTGCTTCGGCTGATACCACGACGTCGGGATACCCATAACTACTCCCGCGTAGGTGGTTAGTGCGTATAGACCAAATGGCCAGACTCAGATCAAATACCCAGATCTCGTTAAGCGTGTTAAGTATCCGCGAATGCCGACCAGGGCCAGGCCACCTCTCTCCTAGGTGGACTCAACCTGCCGTGTCACTCCGCCTCAAATTAACAGTCGGGGGCCGTCGGGAACCCAGGCCCACCTCTACCGGGATGGAGCCACCTGCCCCTTCAGCCCCCATCTCCGAACAGTATCACAGGTAATGTAACAGTGTAAAGCATATAGTATATGTCCGCGATCACTTCCCGAAGTGATCACGGCCCAGTAGTATAGCATGGCAGACGGACAAGAGTGTAGGGCCATTGATGGAACACTAGCATCCTATACTAAGCAGTAGGATTGCAGGTAAAGGTATCAACAACAGTATCAAAGACAGGCTATGCATCAGGATAGGAATAACGAAAGCAGTAACATGCTACACTACTCTAATGCAAGCAGTATAGAGGAGAGTAGGCGATATCTGGTGATCAAGGGGGGGGGGCTTGCCTGGTTGCTCTGGCAAGAGAGAGGGATCGTCAACTCCGTAGCCGAACGGGGCAGCAACAGCGTCGGTCTCGGTGTCTAGCGAGAGAAGAGAGGGGGAGAAACAATAAATATTTAAGCAAACAGATGCATAGCGATGCATGACATGAGAAGTAACGGTGTTAGGGGTGTCCTAACGCGGTATGCGGTGATACCAGTGAAGGGGGGAAACATCCGGGAAAGTTTTCCCGGGGTTTCGCGTTTTCGAGCAGAGGAGCCGGAGGGGGAAAGTTGTGAGTTCGATATGTTAGGAAGGTGTGGCGGACGAACGGGCTGCGTATCCGGGTTCGTCTCCTCGTTCTGAGCAATTTTCATGTTGACAATATTTTAATCCGAGTTACGGATTAAAAGTTATGATTTTCTAAAGATTTTATTAATTTCTGGTATTTAATTAATTATTTAAATTAATTCGAAAATGAATTAATGACATCAGCATGATGTCATGCTGACGTCAACAGTCAACAGAGTTGACTGGGTCAAACTGACATGTGGGTCCAGTGGGACCCACCTGTCATACACTGTTTAGATTAATTAGGTCTTAGCTAATCTAATTACTGCTCAATTAACTAACTAGTTAATTAGATTAATTTAATCAGGATTAATTACTTAATTAATTAATTAGTTATTATTTATTTATATATTTATATTTTTTTAATTCCTTTTTTTAAACCCTTTTATTTTCGTTATTAGGGGCTGGGCCCCACATGTAAGTGGCAATGGGGTGGGGGTTAGCTTAATGCTACCCACCCCGGTTAGTGGCCGGAGCACACCGGCGCGGGCCGGCCTCACCAGGGAGGCCGCCAGGCGCACGGCACGTCGAGGGCGCGGCTGGATGCTGGAGTTGGCCGCCGGCGCGGCGGTGGCCTGCGGGGCCAGAGGCGGGGCACGGGACGAGCAGAGGCGGCGCGGTTGGCGAGGGAGACCGCAGCCGGGGCGAGGCGGGCGCGCGCGCGCGTGGTCGAGCGGCGGGAGTGGCATGGCCGGTAGCGGGGCGGCGCAGGGATGCGGGGTTCACGGCCAGGACCCGCCCGGAGAGCCAGGTGCGGGGCGGCACGCGCGCGGCGGCCGTGGGGCTGCTGCGACGACCGTGGCGGCGGTGTGCGTGTTTGGAGGAGGTCGGAGGCGCGAGGCGGGCGACTGGCGACAGCGAGCAAGCAGCGCGGAGCCAGCGGACGAGCGCGGGGAAAGAGGAGGGGAGGGCCTCACAGGGGGGGTGTAGGGACCGTGGCAGCGGGGGGGGGGGGGGTGAGGTGGATGACGGGGACGACGAGGTCGACGCGGAAGCAGGCCGGCGGGGGGGGGGGGGGGGGGAGCTCCGGGCGTCGACGCGGTCCTGGCAGCGACGATGATGACGCGACGCAGGGGAGGAGTCCGGCGAGGAGGCGTGGACGAGGCAGAGGACGAGGACGAGCGGCGAGGTAGCGGGAGGCACCGGGCGTCGTCGTCACGGCGAAGGGGGCGGCGGTCGTCTCGGGCGAGGGGGGATGGGGGGTTGATCCCTCCAGATCGGATCGGGAGGGGGGAAGTGGGGCGACAGTGGGGGTTAGGGTTTCCGGGTGAGGGGGGTTATGGAGTGTGTGTGTGTGTGGGGGGGGGGGGGGGCTGGGTCGGCCTGGCGGCCCAATGGCCTGCTGGGCCATGGTCCAGCGGGTGGGGGGGGGTCTTCTATTTCCTTTTTTTAACTGTTTATAACATTTTTCCTTATGGTTTTAATTCATATATTATTTTAGTTTTATGAAATATAATTCTAGCACCTAAATTAGTGGTAGAAATTATATTACTGCCACAATTATCCTTTTATTTATTAAAAGTAGTTTTCAATAATTTAATCATTTAAGTGACGATTAAATAAATAATTTAGCTATTGTTTCTATCATTTAGTGCATCTAAGCATTTTATAAAAATTTGGGTTCACAACCCCAATCATATATGATTTATTTGCTACACTTTGAACATTTTAGATTTGACTTTAGAAAACTTTTATCGTTTAACTTTATTTTAAGTTAGAATTCGAAAGGGGCGTGATACACCGCAAGATTTACAACAGTAACCATGGTGACGGGGCATCATTATCATGAGATTACTGTAGCCTAATTATCTGGGCCTTACAATTCTCCTCCACTACAAGAAATCTCATCCCGAGATTTAAGAGGGAATTAAGGGGAAAGTTCTGGTTACGAAATTCTAACGAATCTTCTCGGTCTTGGTTGCTCTTATCGAAGAGGTTGATCCATAGCGTTGATGTCTTCATTTCTCTTCTTCGGGTCATCATGATGAAGTTGTCGTCCTACCTTCAGGATCTTCACCGTACTTATGAAAGGGTGAGAAGGGAAAAATCTATGAGGACGGATTCTAACAAGATCGAGCATCAGACGATTAACTCAGGGCAAGAAGCATAAGTATCTCTCGAATTGAAAGTTAAGAAGATACCGAGAGCAAAGTAAGGAGATACCATGAGAAGTTTCAAATGAATAGGCAATGGTTCGATGCCTAATCAGAAGGTGAAAGGGTTACAGGGCAACGCGAATAAGTATTGCGTCTGATACCAGAATAGATCACTAGGAAGGTGGCCCGCGAATTACATACATAGCCATGCGTGAGGAATGACTTTAGAAACAGGGGTGTACAGGAGAGTCAGGTTTCGATCCTGTGGAACTGTGGGTTATGGGCCCACCATGTGGGTTAAAGGTAGGAAGGGCGTTGACATCTTGCATGGTCATGTAGGCAAGGCATGTCACACGTTAGTCTGTCGGTTATGTCGACAACAACATCGGTACCAAGGGCGAGGCACGAAGAGAACCATTTCCTGCTCGTTGAAACGAGGCGGGCCAATAGGCAAAGTTCTCGTCCATCGGTGGTTACCAGGATGTCATCAACAATAGTAACAGGGCCTTGTTGACAGAATTGTACACCGATGGGTTTACATATGCAGGAGAATATTACTGCTTAGATTATATAGACCTCAAGAAAGGTTAAACCAAGCAATGGAAAGGAAATATGATTATCAGATTAATCAGAACGATGGGAAGGAAAAATGTGTCTAAACACATAATTCAGGGGGGTATATCCTTCCCAAGGACAAGCCGAGCATGATATCCATGACAGGATATAATGTAGAAAACCATTTAGGTGACGGGAGAGGAAGTTCATGACATTACCCAACCAACGGTGTTTGGGGTAATTAATAAAGAAATTTTAGCCTTGTGCTTCAAATGTTCTTATTGAAAATCGGAGTACCACATACATGCTTCGAGATAGCGTTGACATGGTCTTTAAGCAAAGGTCAGACTTTGAAAACACAAAGGATTCATCGGAAACAACTTATAGGATAAGTCTTACAATTTCCTCATGAAAGAATGGATAACCTTGCTGAAAAGGAATCTATAACATTAGGGCCTCCGGCCAGGTGTGCTAGGCACGACATCACCTTACTGGGTCACATAAAGACCAATGTTACGACTTTTGGAAAATGTCCCAACCATCATATCTGACCGAGATTCAGATCTGATTGGTGTTAGGATACCTCAGATTCGGGATGTCTGAGAAGAAAAGGTGCAACACAAATTGTCAAGTTGACATTGTAAGATCCTTGGGAATTAAACTGTGGAAGCAAGTTCCGAATCATGAGTTCATTATTAAATCAAGGATAGAATGAGGAGGTGGCTGATGAACTCAGCGACAATTCATCGAGATTTCCAAAAGATGGATTTCCACAATTATGTGAACAAGGAAATATCATTTGTTGGATCAATGATATAATGATGTATGCTCGAGGGAAACATACTCAACTGAACAATGATAGAAGGGTGCACCCAGGAATCTGGACTAAGTAGCACGATCAATGTTCGAATGATGATTCAATAAGCAATAGACTTCTAATGAAATTGTAGACCAAAAACTTCAAGGCAATAGGGTTGCTAGAAGTTTAGAATTTACACATCACAGAACATTTGTCGGTATTCCGGTTAGAAATAACACGGAGTCCAAGAAATGAACGCAAATGGCGAGAGATATTACTATATCCAGAATTCTCAAGAGGTGGTAAAATTACCACGACATTCTTGACATAAGAGGTGGTAATATCCCAAGGTAAAGAAGAACAAATGCTGGATAGCAAGGATCTCAAGGTATAACACAAAACACGATTAAGTTTATGTTGAACGGAAGGCAATAAAGTGGTCGGTGATAACACAAACCATTGAGGGGCGAGGATGGTATTTCTCATCAGGAATTCGATATATATCTTGGAAGAGCTAAGGATGTTGATGATGACCACGACACATTTGTCGAGAGATTTCATGAAGATGTAATCGGTCGGCGATGACATCAAGTCAAATGATAATGCAGCGAAAGTCGAATAATACTTGAAGAAGAACTCATAAGAAGTTATGCAGTTCCGTGATAATCTCGAGATACCAGAGGGGGTAATACTCGATGACAGATCAAAGTAGAAGTTGGACTGGGGTATTGCTCTACAGAATACAAGCGCTTAAACTTGCACGCGAAATGGTATTTAAAGGAGAACAAGGTCGGAACCTCGATTGCAAAAGGCCAGATCCCAGATATAAGATGAACTTATAGCAAAGGAATAATTAATTTAAGAGAAGCTTTAATGATAAGATCTACATAGTGTCCATGGGCATGAACACAAAGTTCAAGGTCGACTCCCACTTCTTCAATGCATAACCTTTCATCCACTGCTCTCAGTTAAGAATGTTTTGAGTTTGAAAGTTTAACTGGCGGAATACCAGAAGGTTATGACCCATGAAGACTTTTGGGTTCACACAAATTAAGGAAGGTATATGTTCAACCCATCGGGGCATCTTAGAAACATATACCAGAACTTCAGGAGAAATTTATACAAGCTCGAAAGTAGAGCATTATTGAGAAAGCAGAGGATACAATCTACCAAAGGCATTATGTATCCGAGGAAAGGCTCACTAGGTTATTTAATATGAAGGACGCTGTCAGATAAAATCCAACAAGGGATCTGATGTGAGCATCGGTACTCAACCAGAAGAAGAAAGAATGCAAGGAGATCAGATACAAAAGAATTATGATTTCCGATCAAGGGATCAGAAGCAAACATTCTGATTAAGGATGGATAAGTTGCGTATGCTTAGGGGTACAATCGATGGCAATCCGATTGGTCAAGAACAAGCTCAGGTTTAAAATGATGTCTGAGCCGGAAGGATAATCCCTGAGGATTGCAAGCATCCGCAACATATCGAATTAGTAGTCTCTAAATGATAATGACAAAGGATGCCAATAAGATTACCAGACTTATTGGATTAATCATAATGCTAGTAAGCAAGAATTTCAAGAGCATTAGGCTGTTGAGGATTTCCTGAAAAACGAACGGTATTACGAAGATTTTTGTGAAATACATGATCAACCGGGGATGAACGAATCCTCGATAAGTTGTGAGGAAATATCCGTAGGTGTAATCGTGCAGAAGAGCTGCAAGGCAGTAAGCACAAAGGATTCACGAAATAATGGATAGTTCAGGGCATCTTGTACTAACAAGAGTAACCGAGAATGAACGTATGGATGGTAAGTATAAGTAGCAATCCATAGGGATATATCGGTGGTGCGGGTTTGCAAAAACGACGGGCACAAAGCCTCGAGGGAACATCCGAGGGTATCTTCGGAACCTTCTGGTGAAGCAGGCGGTCATCTGTAATAAAGGGCTCTCCGGGAGGAAGTAGTTACGGGAACCTAGAGTCGGAGTTAGTAAAATCATTTAACCCGAATAGAAGAGAGATCAGAGCCCCAGAGTAAAGATCGAGGAGTAAAAGATCCTAGTACCACCCGATGGCGACGTGGGCCCGTAAGGCACACAGCCAAGTTAGTAAAAGTTTTTCTAATGTCTAGACTCGACTTCGGCCAAGGAGTGTGGAAGGGGGATTCCTACAGGCAGTCGGCTCTGATACCAACTTGTGACGCCCCCGTCTCCATCGTACACTAATCATGCACGCAAATGTGTACGATCAAGATCAGGGACTCACGGGAAGATATCACAACACAACTCTAAAACATAAATAAGTCATACAAGCATCATAATACAAGCCACGGGCCTCGAGGGCTCGAATACAAGTGCTCGATCATAGACGAGTCAGCGGAAGCAATAATATCTGAGTACAGACATAAGTTAAACAAGTTTGCCATAAGATGGCTAGCACAAACGGGGATACAGATCAAAAGAGGCGCATGCCTCCTGCCTGGGATCCTCCTAAACTACTCCTGGTCGTCGTCAGCGGGCAACACGTAGTAGTAGGCACCTCCAGTGTAGTAGGAGTCGTCGTCGACGGTGGCGTCTGGATCTTGGGCTCCAGCCATCTGGTTGCGGCAACCGGGTAGAAGGGAAAGGGGGAAAAGGGGGAGAAAAGCAACCGTGAGTACTCATCCAAAGTACTCGCAAGCAAGGAGCTACACTACATATGCATGGGTATATGTGTAAGGGGCCATATCGGTGGACTGAACTGCAGAATGCCAGAATAAGAGGGGGATAGCTAATCCTGTCGAAGACTACGCTTCTAGCAGCCTCCGTCTTGCAGCATATAGAAGAGAGTAGACTGAAGTCCTCCAAGTAGCACCGCATAGCACAAATCCTACCCGGCGATCCCCTCCTCGATGCCCTGTTAGAGAGCGATCACCGGGTTGTATCTGGCACTTGGAAGGGTGTGTTTTATTAAGTATCCGGTTCTAGTTGTCATAAGGTCAAGGTACAACTCCGGGTCGTCCTTTTACCGAGGGACACGGCTATTCGAATAGATAAACTTCCCTGCAGGGGTGCACCACATAGCCCAACACGCTTGATCCCATTTGGCCGGACACACTTTCCTGGGTCATGCCCGGCCTCGGAAGATCAACACGTCGCAGCCCCACCTAGGCACAACAGAGCGGTCAGCACACCTACACGTTGCGAACGCGACCGGTGAGCAGACCTAGCAACCTCCAGTACAACGGAAGTCACGTTACGCGGTCCAACCCGGCGCGCGCCGCTCAGTCGCTGACGCCACGAAGTGCTTCGGCTGATACCATGACGTCGGGATACCCATAACTACTCCCGCGTAGGTGGTTAGTGCGTATAGACCAAATGGCCAGACTCAGATCAAATACCCAGATCTCGTTAAGCGTGTTAAGTATCCGCGAACGCCGACCAGGGCCAGGCAACCTCTCTCCTAGGTGGACTCAACCTGCCATGTCGCTCCGCCTCAAAGTAATAGTCGGGGGCCGTCGGGAACCCAGACCCACCTCTACCGGGATGGAGCCACCTGCCCCTTCAGCCCCCATCTCCGAACAATATCACAGGTAATGTAACAGTGTAAAGCATATAGTATATGTCCGCGATCACTTCCCGAAGTGATCACGGCCCAGTAGTATAGCATGGCAGACGGACAAGAGCGTAGGGCCACTGATGGAACACTAGCATCCTATACTAAGCAGTAGGATTGCAGGTAAAGGTATCAACAGCAGTATCAAAGACAGGCTATGCATCAGGATAGGAATAACGAAAGCAGTAACATGCTACACTACTCTAATGCAAGCAGTATAGAGGAGAGTAGGCGATATCTGGTGATCAAGGGGGGGGGGCTTGCCTTGTTGCTCTGGCAAGAGAGAGGGATCGTCAACTCCGTAGCCGAACGGGGCAGCAGCAGCGTCGGTCTCGGTGTCTAGAGAGAGAAGAGGGGGGGGGGGAGAAACAATAAATATTTAAGCAAACAGATGCATAGCGATGCAATGCATGACAAGTAACGGTGTTAGGGGTGTCCTAACGCGGTATGCGGTGATAGCGGTGAAGGGGGGAAACATCCGGGAAAATTTTCCCGGGGTTTCGCGTTTTCGAGCAGAGGAGCCGGAGGGGGAAAGTTGCGAGTTTGATATGTTAGGAAGGTGTGGCGGACGAACGGGCTGCGTATCCGGGTTCGTCTCGTCGTTCTGAGCAACTTTCATGTTGAAAATATTTTAATCCGAGTTACGGATTAAAAGTTATGATTTTCTAAAGATTTTATTAATTTCTGGTATTTAATTAATTATTTAAATTAGTTCGAAAATGAATTAATCACATCAGCATGATGTCATGCTAACGTCAGCAGTCAACAGAGTTGATTGGGTCAAACTGACATGTGGGTCCAGTGGGACCCACCTGTCATACACTGTTTAGATTAATTAGGTCTTAGCTAATCTAATTACTGTTCAATTAACTAACTAGTTAATTAGATTAATTTAATCAGGATTAATTACTTATTTATTTATATATATATATATATATATATTTAATTCCTTTTTTTAAACCCTTTTATTTTCGTTATTAGGGGCTGGGCCCCACGTGTAAGTGGCAATGGGGTGGGGGTTAGCTTAATGCTACCCACCCCGGTTAGTGGCCGGAGCACACCGGCGCGGGCCGGCCTCACCAGGGAGGCCGCCAGGCGCATGACACGTCAAGGGCGCGGCTGGGTGCCGGAGTTGGCCGCCGGCGGCGCGGTGGCCTGCGGGGCCAGAGGCGGAGGCGGGGCTCGGGACGAGCTGAGGCGGCACGGTAGCAACGCAGGCGCGGTCCGGCGCGGTTGGCGAGGGAGACCGCAGCCGGGGCGAGGCGGGCGCGCGCGCGTGGTCGAGCGGCGGGAGTGGCATGGCCGGTAGCGGGGCGGCGCAGGGATGCGGGGTTCACGACCAGGACCCGCCCGGAGAGCCAGGCGCAGGTCGGCACGCGCGCGGCGGCCGTGGGGCTGCAGCGACGACCGTGGCGGCGGTGTGCGTGCGTGGAGGAGGTAGGAGGCACGAGGCGGGCGAATGGCGACAGCGAGCAAGCAGCGCAGAGCCAGCGGACTGAAAGTGCGTTATATTGACTAGAGGGGGGGTGAATAGGCGATTTTTATGAAATTCTTCACTGAGGAATTTGCTCGTGAGGAAATTCCTTAGCGAAGAACTACTAGCAGTGGAATAAGTACTCAGAAGTAAACATAGTAGATTACATGCATAGTCATCATGATGAGATGAAGACAAACACAGAGTACAGGAAGCGTAAACATAGGATAGCACAAGATGAAGACAAACAGACTAAAGAAATTGAACTGAGGAAATTGAGAAAGTCTTCAGTCCAAGTCTTCAAACACAGATATGAGCAAATACACAACACAGTAATGAGGAAATGAAAGTGTTGAGGAAATAGAACCAGTAAGCTTGGTGAAGACAATGATTTGGTAGACCAGTTCCAACTGCTGTCTAAGTTGTACATCTGGTAGGAGCGGCTGCGTATTTAAACTCGAGGACACACAGTCCCGGACACCCAGTCCTGAGCACGCAGCTCGGGACACCAAGTCCTCACCGTATTCTCCTTGAGCTAAGAACACACAGTCCTCGGCCAATCACTCGTGGTAAGTCTTCAGCTGACTTCCAAACCTTCACAGACTTGGTCACTCGGCGATCCACAATTCCTCTTGGATGCTCTAGACCTTGACGCCTAACCGTCTGGAAGAAGCACAGTCTTCAAAGGTAACAAGCGACGGATCCACACAGGATCAATCTCTTCAGTGATGCTCAATCACTTTGGGTTTGTAGGTGTTTTGGGTTTGGGGTTTGGATTTTCCTCACTTGATGATTTTCGCTCAAAGTCCTCGGAGGATGGGTTGCTCTCAAATGACAAGTGTCAAGTTCTCGCGGAGCAGCCAACCAGCTAGTGGTTGTAGGGGGCGGCTATTTATAGCCTAGGGAGTAGCCCGACATGATAAGACATAAATGCCCTTCAATGATATGACCATTAGGTGGACAAGATATTTTCGGACAGCTGGCGCGCAGCACAGCAACGGTCGGAAATTTGAGGTACAAATTCCTTAGGGCTATCATGTTCCTCACTGTGTAGGCAATTCGCACTGGCGAATTCCTAACTCCTCAGTCAGAGCAAAGTCCTCAGTGACCAGAAGAACTGCGTCTCTGTCACTGAAGAAATTGACTGAACTGTATGAGATTTCCAATGGCTTCACTCGAAGGGATTGGTAGGTGTAGGATTTGAGTTGAGCATCACATGGAAATTTTCTCCTTAGTATTTCCTCGACCCCCTTTAACAATACGGTGTTTCCCATGACTCAAGAAAGAGAAAATGAAACTACGAAAACAAAAGTCTTCACGCTTCATGTTCCTCGAATGAATACCAAGTCTTCAAGGTCACACCAATTTCTTCACTTTCAAAGTCTTCAGAAAGTCTTCAGTATATCAAAGTCTTCAGTCGAAGAACTTGATTTTTAGGGGTCGACTTTCTTTGTAAATATCAAACTCCTCATAGACTTATAGATCTGTGTACACTCATAAACGCATTAGATACTTAACCTATAAGTCTTCAATACACCAAAATCACTAAGGGGCACTAGATGCACTTACAATCTCCCCCTTTTTGGTGATTGATGACAACATAGGTTAAGTTTTCAACGGGGATAAATATATGAAGTGTAAATACTGATATTGAGGAATTTGATTGCAAGATATGGAAGAACTCCCCCTGAAGATGTGCATAGTGAGGAATTTGCTTTTGAAGCAATGCACACTTGAAGAGTTGAATCATGGAGATCTCCCCCTATATCTTGTAATTCATACACGCATTTGATGTATAATATGAAGAATTTGAAATGCATGATGAAATATGGTGCCTGATGTAATTCAGCATGCGTGCAATAATATTAACGAGGAATAAGCATGCAGAATAGCGCATCAAGGTATCAAAGCAAAGTGCAACAAAAGTATCAGCGCACCATCGACTTAAGATTACAACTCGATCCAATAAAAGTTTCGGAAGAACGAGAGTTGTAACTTTAAAAAAAATGAATAAACCCTTATTATAGACCCGCTTGAAGACTAACTCAGATTTCTCCCCCTTTGTCATCAAATGACCAAAAGGATCGAAACTGAGGACTAACGCCCCTGAAGATTTTCAAGTTGATAAAGGAGCGCCAACGTTGTTGGGGTCGGTCGTTGAAGTAGGGCCTGCTGCAGTGTCGTCCAAGTCTTCATTTTCATCAGTCGCACGCGATGAAGAATATGAGCTGGCCACCAAAGAAGGAACCTTGACCTTCTTGTATTTCTTCGGAGGAGGTGCAAACCAGTCAAAATCTTCTTTGAGACCCATTTTCTCCAAGTCTTCAGCACTGTACACTTGAGATAGAACAGCCCAGGTGCGGTTGAGGGTTTCATGAAGGTAGTAGTGGTTTTTCTTCACTGCATTGTGTGTGGAAGTCATGTTGTGAAGAATTGAACCAAACTGACGCTTGACCCATTTGTGATTGTGATCAACCTTTTGATGAAGACTGAGGAGTAACTCACGATCAGTCATCACCCTGGGTGCTGTGGCTTGAGGATTTGGCTTGGCAGTGTTAGCAGCAGAGTCATGTGTGGCAGAGTCATCATTGGTGGAGTAAGATGCAGCTTTGCGAAATTGGCCATCCAATGGACGAATGCCTTCATCTATCACAGCAGTGGCCTTGCCTTTTTCTTCAGCTGAGGAAAATGTCCGTTCGAGGACTTCAATGGGAGGCAAGTAGCTGCAGTGGTTGAGCGTTTCAGCTTTGTAGTTGAGTGAAGACCTTATCCTGATGAATTTCATTATCCAAGTTGCATAAGGCTTCAGCTCAAATGGTGACATAGCAATGTTGGCCAGAGTCCTCATGAAGAAATCATGGAAGTTGACGGGAACGCCATGGATGATGTTGAAAAGCAGATTCTTCATGATGCCAACGATTTCTTCATGGGCTTATTCCATCTGTGCCCCTGGTTCCTTAGTTGTGCTCACTTTTCCCCACGCTTCAAACTTGTGCTCACTTTTCCCCATTCCCTTAGCTAAAACTCTCACAAATGTTCATAACAGACGTTTGCCGTCTTGGCCGTTAACTGACTTGTGGGGCCACGTTGGACTCTGTTTTTTTAGGGGCTCGTTGGACTCTGTTTTTTTTCTGTTGACTGTGGCTGTGGCTTCGCTGGTTGGGCCGTGTTTGTGTTCATAGGACGGGCCCGATGGATGCAGCCTGCTATGCATGCCCGGCTTTGGCATCGATGTAGCCTACTATGCATGCGAACACCGCCACGCACGCATCTAGTGACCTAGACCTAATCGCATGCATGCACGCCGACACGCACGCATCGATCCTTGCCGCACGGTTGCCGGTGGATTAAATCGCTCCGCATCGTCGTTTCAAGCGTCGCAGACTCGCAGGCATACGTGCCGGTGGCAGAAGGGGCAGGCTGCACGCATGGTCGCGTCCATATGTCGAGGCATTGGTTCACGCCGCAGGCTGCACGCACGCTCGTGAACGGGAGGCAGGCAGCCGCCAACGCACAGCACGCACAAGGGGGAGGCAGGCAGCCGCCAACGCAGAGGACGCAGAAGGGGGAGGCAGGCAGCCGCCAACGCAGAGCATGCAAAGCACGCTCGCATCGATTCTCGTTTACACATTGATGATCGCATCGGTTCACGCACGCACCGAGTCACGATCTACGCCGGCCGTTTGCGCGTGTACCCACTTCGTCTCCCCCGGCTTTTTAAACTGCCCTCCATTGCCTCTTCTTCTACAGATCCATCTGCGCCTCCAACTTCTTCTCTTCTTCCCCCAAAAGCCAAAGCGGTTCCACTCAGCGAAGCAAGCAAGATGCAGTACAACGGGCCGACGTTCCAAGCGCCGCCCACCGTGCCGGAACGGCGGTACCCTGCCCACGTCATCGTCGAGGAATCCCTCCGCGTGTGGGCGTTCTCCCGCTGGAGGGGAAGCACTGAGCTTGCACGGGGGTTCCTCCGTGCGGGCTTCCACCACCTCCCGGCGGGCTCGCCGCCCATGTTCAACCTCGTGGAGCAGCGTCCCCACGCCAACGCTCCAGTGGTAGGGCTCGTCGTCCACTTCACCAACAGGTTCGATGCCTACTACCTGCTCGGCAAGGTGTATTGGTGTGGGTGCGAGTTCATCGCATTCACGACCTATAACATCTTCACCGACTTCGAGAGCGTCTTCCTCGCTCGCAACCGCATGCACAGCCTCCCGTACTACCTCGGCGACAACGGCCGTGAGGAGGAGGACTACTGAAGCCGGCGGCGAAGAAGACGGTGAAGCCGGCGGTTAAGGTGAAGACATGGCGGTGTTGCCCTAGCTACCCTATCTATCTATCTAGTTTGTTGTGTGTGTTGCCCGAGCTATCTATGTAACGTTAACTATTATCTATGGTGTGTATGTAAGAACTTATGTTGCCCTAGCAACCGTACCCTATCTAAGTTAAGTTATGTGTGTTATATTAATGCTTTGTTATGTTTGTATTTTGTTTGTCCCAAGTTTAGACACGGCTAATTGGCATGGGAAAAATTAACCAAACAAACTAAAAATGATGTGTTTATAGATGCCTTCTAAAAATAAGAACATATTGTACATTTGTACACGGCTTTGGTTTGAGAGCTCTGTATTTTTTAGGTATTCAAAGAATACTTTGGTTTTCAAAAATATTGAAGTATCAAATACTTTGAGATATTTGGCTTTAGTCAAAAGTGTAGTTTTAACTACACTATGTTTGAAGTAAAGGAAAGCCAAAAAAATTCTGCCCCATGGCCTATGTAAATAATTTTTTTCTAAAACCCACCTCCCTACTTTGGGTCAAGCCAAGCAACAATTTCCAGCAAGTTTCAACTGCCCCTAAATTTTATTTCTATTTATTTTATCTCAAAATCTTTTCTGTTATTTATTTTGGACCTTAGAGTTTCCAAAGGAACTGCCAGATTTCCTTTGAGTTTTGACTCCAAGTAAATTCCTCTGACTAGTCCTTAGCACCCTCAACCAAGATCCATCAAGATCCACTGGTCCACAATTCAAATTTTTCAAAATGTGCTTGCTGCAAGTCTGGACCAGATTTGCCATTTTTGGTGAAATTCATTTCTTTTCTTTTCCTAAAAATCTGAGAAAAATCAGGCAGCCTTTGGATGCATCAAAAGACCACCTCACCAAAGATCAGCTCCAGAAAATTTTTCCACATGCCAAAATCATTTCATCGAACAGTTGGTGTGCACTATTTCTGTTAGTTTCAGAGTTCAGTGTTCAGTTGCAGTCAGCAGTGTCGTTTTCTTCAGAGCACGGCGTCGATCTCGCCAGTAACTGCAGTGGCGCCTTGCTCCCTGTTCCCCCTCCTTGTCCAGTGCGCTGTATGATCCTATACTCGAGGTTATTAGCTAACAAAATAATCCTATCACTGAACTGGTAGTTGTTTTCTGCCGAAACTGAAAGTGTCGAAACTTAACAGTAAACTGCATACATTCAGTGATCGACAGTTGCACAAACATCTCTAACGAGAGATGGCCATCAAGTAAAAAATTCCTAGAGCAAGTATTCCTAAAGCTATCAGATTGGATTGCTTCTTCAACTCAATCAGATGCTTGAAGTTCTTGTTCATCTTCTTCAATTCCGTCTTCAGTTCAACATCTACCACCGTCGGGTATTCTGGACGTGCAGCTGCTGCCGGAGCGGCACTGTCATGGGGCAGATTGGACTCGCTGATTGCATTCCCCCTCGAATCCAGCAAGCCCGACCCTTGAAGCCTCTGGATGTAATCATCCATCCACTCGAAATGGTGTCATTTCTTCACGATCTGAAAATCAAATCATGTAACCTAAATCCAAATCTGACAGATTTTTTGAGAAATTAGAGATAAAGGATGCAAGGAAAACTCAGATCTAACCTGCCCCTCCGGCTTGCTCTCGCATTTGACGAACTCGCGCCCAAAGTTCCCATTCTTCTCCTCCTTCCAAGTCAACCGCTTCAGTGGCGCAGTCCGTGGGCAGTCAGTGCATCGAGTCATCGGCACTGGACCATACACCGGCCACGTGGAACGGGGGGCTGACGAGGAGGTCGACATATCGCCCGAGAGGAAGAAACAGAGGAATTGCTCGAGAGGAAGAAGAACGAGAAGATGGGGAAAGAAACAGAGGAATTGCTCGATCTGCTCGATGCCTTTGTTTGTTAGATGGAGAAGAGGAGAAGGGGAAGCTATATTGACGATTTGCCACATTGTATTTTGCAGTTTCAATATTTGAACCAACTCTTAACACTGACATGTGGTGGTCATGTGCGAAAAATACAATTTCATTTGTAAAGTGGGGCAGATCGTAAAAAACCCAAGAAGGACAGTGCAGTAGCCAATCAGGATGCATCACGCGGATCGCGCATGCCTGCCCCACATCTGACGGGTGGTGTTTGGCGCTTGGTAGGATCCGACGGCGCACGTTCAACACTAGGGTTTGGAGCATTTCTGCGGGGTTATGAGCGAGTCAACGGGGTTATTAGGGTTTGACCAGATTTCAAATGGCCATAACTAAATTAGAAAAAATCGCAAAAATATAAAACAAACGTAGTTCGTCCGTTTATGAGACCTAGTTACCATAAAAAATATAAACTCGGTATAGGGGCGTTTTTTTTGAAAAATCATTTTTTGAAGTGATTTGTCCAAATCAAGTTCAAATGTTTTTTAAAAAATAAAAATAAATCAAAATGTTGTAATTCTTGCGCACATAGCCGTCATATGTGACAAGGTTATGAGAAAAAAATATAAACTTGGTGTAGGTCATTTTCATGAAAAAAGTCTTCACACAAATGAGCTATCACCTATGAACATTTTCAGAGTTCGTAGAATAGGGAGAGAGGGTTTAGGGTTTGAAAAAAAATCAAAATAATTTTAAAAAATACGAAAAAATCTCCATAGCTTCATTTTGGAGTGAGTAAGAAGGATGTGAACTTACTTTTTCATTTTCATATCTAAAACGTGTTATTTGACGGTTTTGAATTAAAAGCATATTCTTTTCAAAAAAATGTAGTAATATGAATATTAATCAATAAATAGTGAGACTTCGTTTTTACCCTATATATATGGAACAAGTGTTAATAAAAAAATATATGCCTCATTTAGGCAAGGTCAAAAAAAACTTGATTTCAAATAGGGCTGTTTACCCTTGTTTTCGAGCTCGTTTCTAGCACATTTCTCATTCAGACTGTTCACCTACGAATATTGGACTTCAAATGCTCGATCAAATACACCGCATAGAGCAATGAACCTCCAATGTTCAACTTCAACTTTGACTCGAATCCAAATTTTGGCCCAAATTCAAATATTGATTTAAATTCAAATTTTGATGGAAATTTGAATTATGACTCAAATAAGAAACCAAAGTAGAAGCAACATTATTACAACTGATAAGTTTTCACAGTAGCTCAAATCTACCAAGTTTTAAGCGATCCACTCGCCCTCAAATTGACAACACAAACATTTCCCAACAACTTAATTCAAATTTTCGACTTGCTCCTTGTGTTTGCAGCTGGCTTCACCGTCTTGCTCCTGGTTTCCCTAGTTGAGATGCTCTTTTCTTTCAGACTCTTGTTCCTTTTGATCTTGGGATTTACTTGGGGTTTTCCTCGTGGAGGTGCTGATGGAGTAGTTGCACTCGCCGAGCACTTGACGACCATTTGACGGTCATCTATGGGTTCAGTAATCTTTAAAGGCACAATTGGAATAATTACGCCCTCCTCTTCCTCTCTTATAGATTCAAAACCATCAAAGGCCATGGTTTCAAAATCTTCTGCTTCTTCATCTCTTGGCCTTTTCTCCTAGACCTGGTAAATAAAAGGGCCCTAAATAAAATTATAAGCCATAGGCAAAAAGGAGAACAAATGCAAACAAAAGGGTAGCTGCATTCTACAAAGGGTGCAAACACATACCAAGATGCTTCATTTGCTGCTGCATTCTCCACTGCTTCATTTGCTGTTGCATTCTCCACTGCATCTTCAGTCTCCATTGCTGCTGCATTCTCCTCAGCATTGGCTGTTGTCCATCTTTCCTCCTCTCCAAATGATGCATCCACTGCATTGGTACAAAGCCTAGCAATATGCCCCAGAACTCCACATTTTTTGCAAGCACGCTTCTTTGGTAGACGACCCTCCTCACCTGCTCTAATCCTCTGGTTCCTTGGTCTTCCTGGTGGTCTACTAATGACAGGAGCGTGGAGTTTGAACCCTGGATCTACTATGTTCCATTGATCTTTCCCCAATAGTGCAGGCACATTGTCAGCATAAGCAGCCATAAATTTGGCAACAGAGAAATACTCAGAGCAATATTGATCAACTTCACCATCTGCACCCCTGATAACGGTCATCAGATGTAGGGCATGTATGCATGGCTTCCCACGGATCTGCCATTGCCTACAAGTACATTCTCTAGTACTTAGGTTCACAGGATACCTCCATACCCTATTTTTAGTGTCAGCATAGGTAACCTCTCCCTCATATGTACTAGATCGAATACATTTCATCTTCATTCCTCTTGCCTTCATGTGCAATGCCTTAATCAGTGATGGGAGCATTTGATGACCAACATATTGTGTTTCTGCAATTCTTTTGCGAAGAGCCATCTTTATCATGATCATTTGCCTCATCTTGTCAAATGCTTGCCACAACAAGAGCCCTTTCACTGACTTGAACTTTGAATTGAAGCATTCTGGAAGGTTACTGGTCACATAATCTACTTTGCAGATTTCGTTGAATTTGCTTCTTGACCACACCTTGCCATGATGTGCATCCATGTACTCCTTCACAAGAGGATTTTGAGCATACAACACTCTCAAATGGTGTTCATGCTTCCTTTTGCTGCATGTGTATGATGCTGGCCATAAGTTCTCATCATAAACTTTACCTTTGAACTTCTTTTTGAAATTATGCGCTAGGTGTCGCATACATTCCCTATGCTCCACTCCAGGGAATACAATTTCCACTGCACTCTCTAAACCCTTGCAAGCATCTGTGTGTATAGCTAAACCTGTGGGTGTGCCTATAATGTTGCGCAACTGCTGCAGAAACCAGACCCAACTTTCCTCAGACTCTGCCTCCACCACACCAAATGCAGCTGGGAATAGCCAGTTGTGTCCATCAATTGCAGAAGCTGCTACTAGCTGTCCTCTCCATCTTCCAGTCAAATGTGTAGCATCTACGGCCAAATAGGGCCTGCAACCATCTAGAAACCCCTGCCAGCAAGCCTTGAAACAAACAAAAGCCCTTCTGAAGCACTCCTTCTGAAATGACTTCCCTTTTATTTTGAATGGAACTGTATGCTTGTCAATCTCTACAACACTCCCTGGACTTGCCATCTCCACTTCAGCTTTGAAAGTGTAAAGCAGCTGAAAACTGTCATTCCATTTACCATTAATTCTGTCAAGAGCCTTTTCCCTAGCATTGAAAATTCTCATGTAAGGAATTTCTATCTTGTACTTCTCAAAAAGCTTCCCATGGAGTGCTGTTGGACCAAGTCCAGGTTCTTCTCTCAGCCAATCCAATATAGCATCTGCCACCCACCTAGTTTTTGCTAGCTTGGTTTTGGCCTTCCCCCCTCCCCCTCCAGGTGGACAGGTGTGCTTGTGTGGGTTTTTCTTTATCTGAAACAAAACAAAAGGGTAAAGAACAGTTAAGAAACCTTACTCAACGATCTGAAACTAAATTACTAACTGAACTTGGATGACCTGAATACATTTGCTCTCTCTCATACGAGATGCATGCAACTTCCACCTACACCTAGGATATGGACAAAAAACTGTGAACCTTGCTGGCTCACTCCTTTTAATCCTATAGGTGTTTTCAGATATAATGCACCATGTTGTCACTACATTCCGACAGTCCACCATTGATTGGAAAATGGTACCTACACTAAGCTCAGGGTTTTCCCTGTTCCACTCAATTATTGGCATGTCATCACCATCGTATTCATCCTCGATTAAGCTGTCCGTGTTCTCCACCTTCTCTTCATCGTCAGTGTCATCAAACCTAGCTTGGCTGATGGGCTCCTCCATATATTCGTCATCCACTGCTTGCTGACTGGCTACATCGACCAGTTCAGGAAACATCATCTCATCTTCATCATCATTTGTAGGCACTGCCTCATCAGGTTCTGCATCTTCTTCTACACCAACTGCAGAAGGTACACGAGAAGCAGCAGCTGAATCGGAACCAGAATTGGCAGCAGGCATTTTGTGGCTCCATGAACCACTTGCTTTACTTGGTGTCGACCTACAAGGAGTGCCGGGGTGCTGGCTATTAGCACAGACAGATGATGTCTGAACTCCCTTCCCCTTCGCCCGTTCTGCGCGTGGCTGAAGCACATCGATTTGGAGTTTACCGAATCGGCAGCCAGCAATCCCAGAAAAAAGCAACGGCATATGATCGTCGCAAGTTAGTGGGAGAAATCTTTGCTCGTCACTGCTGAAGTAATTCAGTTCAACAGCATCGGCATCACTCCAGGGATAGGTCTTTCGGAGCTCAGCTCGCAAATCTTTGAAAGATATGCTGGTTTCTACCACTTTGGGATAGAAAAATGATGAAATCAAATGCGGTTTAGTACCACGCAGCACACTAGTTTCCATTCTAATCGCCAGCCGGAAAGCCATTGCGGGATCAATCCTACAATACGACTTCAGTTAGCTGGGTAAAATCGAGTACACATTCGAACGATTCAACCAAACAGAAGTCAAATACGGCCTACAATACGACTTAGAACGTCAATTTGAGAGGAAACAATGCTTACCCAGGTTTAATCCATGAATTATCTCCCGCGGATTCGACCCAATCCTCTCCACGATCGACTGCATTCCGGGCGTCCTCACTCAACATCGCTATGTAATCTCAGATGGGGGTGGGGGGTGGGCTATATCTGGCAGAGACCCGGCGTCACTGACGAACGGACGAGGGCATAGGGTGGAGGAAACAACTGCGGTGGACGCCGGCGGAGGGGGCGGGGCGGCGCTGTGCAATGCGGCCTGTCAAGATCTGTTTCAGATTCAGACAAGCTGCCCAATACATGTCTCCTTGCGGTCCCACCCGTCAGCAAGCAACAGTCAGACAAAGACTCGGCCCCACTCGTCAGCAATTAACGGTCAATGGACGGTCAAGACGGCAAACGCCCGCTATGAGCATTTGTGAGAGTTTCAGCTAAGGAAGAGGGGAAAAGTGAGCAAACGTTTGGAGCGTGGGGAAAAGTGAGCACAACTAAGGAACCAGGGGCATAGAATTAATAATCCCTTTCTTCATCAGACGAGTCGTGGCCTTTGATGGGACTCATTGTCTTCGTCAGAATGCGATAGACAGTCCTTGGCACATACAACAATTCTTGACGAGGAAATTGGTTCTAGGAGCCTGCCCTAGCTTCAGAGGCTTCATCAGCACTTGCATATAATGATTTGAAAGCTCAGGTTCGTTGTACACACAGCGAGCATCTTCAGTGGGTGGACTCAGAGGAAGGACCCGAAGCAATTCAGATGCAGGGGCCTTATGGTGGGTGTTGTCAGTCATCCAGTCCAAAACCCATGAATTGATATCTTCAGAGTTGCCGATGATGTGCAACGTTGCATAGAATTGAAGAATAAGCTCTTCATTCCAATCGCATATATCTGTGCAGAAGTTGAGCAGCCCAGCGTCGTGAAGAACACTGAGCACTGGCGTGAAGCACGACATAGACTCCATATCCACGTGAGGAATATGTGCATGGTCGAAGACTTTGTCCTTGTTGAAAAGCACTGAGGAATAGAAATTTGCTTGGCTGGCAGTCCAGAAACGCCTCTTCCTTATGCGAGCAGAGTCATATGGATTGTATTCAGTGAAGAACACGTACTCGCCATAGAAGTTTTCAGCCTTGAATTTCTGTTTTCGTGAGAATGGATCCTTTGGCCTTGGCAGAGGAGTGTCAGTGAGTTGCATCACTACCTCAGGAATCACGATCTCAGGTTCTTCAGGCTGAGGAATTTCAGGATTTTCCTCAGGTGCAGTCACCTTGTCTGTATCAGCAGCAGTTTCTTCAGCGCTAGTGGCTGGAATTTCTTCATTCACAGATGCAGTGGGATGAATTTCTTCAGAGCCCAATTGTACTGTTGGTGAAGGGGAGTGAGGAATTTGCTGCAAGGGAGTGAAGAGTGGGGAATTGGGATGCTGACTTTCCCAAAAGTCGTCATTCATCACTAGAGTGGTGCTTCCAATATCCACATCTTCATCAATTTCTTCAACACCAGCCTCTTCATCATCAAACTGAGGCATTGGTGATGAGACCATTGGGGTTGAAGGGATTGCATCCGCTTCAATTTCTTCATCAATCTGCTCTGACGAAGCAGCAGATTGAGTTTCTTCATCTGATCCACTAGGGATCTCATAATCTTCACCAAAAGGAACAAGGTCCTTTGATGGCACGGAGGAGATAGGAATGGCATCAATGGGATTTTCAAAAGAGCTTGTCATCGGCTTCATCTTCTTGGGAGCTGAAGATTCTGAAGCATTGGATGCCTTCCTTTTCTTCACAGCAGCTCGTTCTGCAGCCTTTGTTTTGCTCACATCCAATGCAGATGGAAGAATTGGAGTTGGCATAGCAGCAGGTGGAGCTGAGGAATCTGTTTGATTTTCCTCAGGCGCAACTGATGCAGTTGCCCTGTTTTCTTCAATTTCTTTAGGCGCACCACTAGTGGATGCCCTGGCAATTTCATCAACGGTTGGAGCAGAGTCATCAGCCTTGGAACTAGCATTTTCTTCAGCAGCCTGAACTTCATCAGTGGTGCTGGCATGTTCTTCAGTTTGCTGAACAGATGCTTCAGCTTGAGGAATTTGTGGCTTTGAGGCTGCACCCTTGGTGAAGGTATCAGTCAGCCTTACAAATCTGACCTTGGCTCCTTGCCAATCAGCATAGTAGGAGTCAAATTTGTCGCTGAGGGCTTTGATCTCAGCCTACATCTTGACAAGTTCCTCGGGCTTCATTGAGAGAACATTTTTCTTCAGTAGCTTCTCCTTGCGGTACTGTGATTTCTTGATCTCTCTGGCCTTATCATATTTCCACTTCTCCTCTTGGATGAAGTGAGTCAGCATGTGACTTTGACCAGGTGTCAGCTTGAAATCAGGCATATGTGTGTGAGGATCCTTATGCCAGAGATCAATATAATCTAGGATGGCCTTTGGATCCAATAGCAGGGGCACAAGTGTGCCTTTGGCTTTAGCAGCCCGTTCTTGTCGGTCCCTGATGATTTCAGTAAGTTCTTCCTCATCAGCTTCATCATCATCAGATGGTACAGTGAAGATTACCTGCTTCTTCTGAGGACTTGTGCGAGTGACGCGTCCAGCAGTAGCCTTTTTCTTCAGCAGTGAGGGTCTTCCTGAGGAATTTGGTGCAGCTGAAGAACTAGCTGAGACACCAGAGGCAATAGAGATGCCAGTCGTCCTTTGGCATGAGGCCAGATGCACAGGTGCTGAGGACTTTGGTGGAGCAGGAGCAGCATGAGGAATTTGCTTTGAAGATTTTGAAGATTCTGGCCGTGAGGGCGCAGCTGAGGAACTTGGCCGTGAGGGCATTGAAGATGAAGCACTTGGCTTGCGAGCGGGCTTCTTTAGCATTGCTTTCTTTGGCTTGACCGAGGCCTCAGTGGCAGTAGCAGCAGCAGCAGTAGAGTCTTCATTGAATTTCCTCACTGCTTCTTTGGCTTGCCTTGCCAGTTTAGCTTGGCGCTTGGCCCATTCTTTAGGAAATTCCTCACCATGCTTGATGCTGGTGGGATCAGCCACTTGGCCAGGTGCCAATGGAGGTCTTTGGCATGGAGGGTTTACAGCGAATTTCTTCATGTATTTTGGAGTAACATATCTGTACTCCCTCCATTCACATGCCCATCTCCTTTCAATCCTCTGGATTCGCACCTTGCGCTGATTTATCTTCTTTGCCAAACTTAGCTTCATCAGGCGTGCAATACTCATCATAGATATCCTCAGGTATTTCAAAAGCTGTCATCACCTCAGGCTTCTTTCCTCCTTTCTGTGGCCTTTTACCTTCAGCCATTTTCTTCAGATGAGGAATTTGAACAATTGAACTCTCTGAAGAAGTATGCAACTTTTCTTCGAGGAACGCTGCAAATGAGTTAAGTTGATGAGAACCTAATGATTCAGCAGCAGACATGTGTACTTGTGAACAGAGTATAGTTGCGAGGAATTTGGAGAGGTCATATGCGTTCTCAGAGGTTTTTGCATAAAGAACAAGGTTGAGGAATTTGACCAGATTTGTCTTGAGGAATTTCACTAAGCGCTTTATATATGCTTAGGGAAATGAATCAAGAACAGATAGCACGTGAGGTGTTTTGTGTGTGAGGATTTGAAGAATAAAACACCTTTGAAGATTTTGTAGAAAAATTTCGAATCAACGAGGGCAGTAAAATTAGTTTTTAATTACCCTGAACGAAGAACACGACAAACTGGTAGTTGGAACAATGAAGTTTGTCGATGCAGATCTTTCACGCCCTAACTTGGCGGAGGAAGACGTCTACGGCGGCGGCGGAGGTGAAGATTTCCGCGGTCGGCGCGAGTACGACGGCGATGAGGTCGAGGTAGTGAAGCTTTTCCTCACCGGCGACGATGGAGTAGCGACGGCGCTAGGGTTTGGAGAGCTCGAGCGAGGGAGTGAGATCGAGCGGGGTAAAAGAAGTGAGGATGGCGAAGGGGGGTATTTATAGCCGCAGTGAAAAACTGTTTATCCGAAGATTTGGGACGAACGTGCCCCTGGCCGTCCTCCTTCTTGCGACATGTGTCACCCACGTACTGTGTGGTTGAGATCGTGTAAGATCGTGGGTGGATAAAATAATCCATCGTGGGATGCGGAACGGTTTGAGCGGCAAAACCGAAAGTTTGGATAAGATTAGTTTTAACGTTCCGTTCGCAATTTCTTCAGCTGACAAGGACACAGTGAAGAATTTGAACGAGTTTCAAATAGAACGCACATGAAGAATTTGTGAATAGATAGGATTGAGTATAGCATAGAGGGGAAGGGTCCGATCACATTCACTTAGCAGAAAAGTTCCAACTTGAAGAAATAGCTATAAGTGAATGCTGTAGAGGACATAAAACCATATATATATATATATATATATATATATATATATATATATATATATATATATATATATATATCCAATGAAGAAAAACGACGGCACAAGTGAAGACTTTGTAAAGTTTGAAGAATTTGAAAAACTGAAGAATTTCAAAAGTTGAGAAAAAACTCAAATTGAAGATTTTCAACTTTTGTGGTGGCGCGACCCACCGTGTAAGAATGATGATTTCAGACACCGCGTACAATTGTCGTAGGGTTCTGAGAATCAAATTCTTCATTAATTTCTTCACACTTAGAGTGTTATTCTTCATTGATCGAAGAAAAACGTTTCTTCATGTGTTGCACATCTAAGTCATCAATTTTGCATAAGTGTTAGGATGAGTGCCTTTTCAAAGTACATTCGAAGATTCTAAGATATTTAGCTCACACCGCAACTTGCAAAATCTCTTCTCATCCAAGGGCTTAGTGAAGATATCGGCTAGCTGTTCTTCAGTCTTCACATGCTCAATAGATATGTCGCCCTTCAACACATGATCACGAAGAAAATGATGACGAATTTGAATGTGCTTTGTCTTCGAGTGCTGAACTGGGTTGTGAGCAATCTTGATGGCACTCTCATTGTCACAGAGGAGAGGCACATTCTTCACTTGATGCCATAGTCCTTGAGCGTTTGCTTCATCCATAGTAGTTGAGCACAGCAAGAACCAGCAGCAATGTACTCAGCTTCAGCAGTAGATAGTGATACGCAGTTCTGTTTCTTCGAGGACCAACAGACCAAGGATCGTCCAAGGAAATGACAAGTACCGAAAGTTGACTTGCGATCCACACGGTCACCAGCATAGTCAGAATCTGAATATCCAATGAGATCAAAATCCGAGCCCTTGGGATACCATAATCCTAGTATTGATGTGTGAGCTAGATATCGAAGAATATGCTTCACAGCCTTATGGTGTGATTCCTTCGGTGCAGCTTGAAATTGTGCACACATGCAAACACTAAGCATTATATCTGGCCTAGATGCACATAAGTACAATAAAGAACCAATCATGGAGCGGTATACCTTATGGTCGAAGTCAGTACCATTTTCATCAGTGCATAGTTGACCATTTGTGGGCATAGGAATTTTGATGCCTTTGCAATCTTGCATGCCGAATTTCTTCAGGACATCCTTGAGGTATTTCTCCTGAGATATGAATATGCCATTGCGCTGTTGACGAATTTGAAGACCTAAGAAGAATTTCAACTCTCCCATCATAGACATTTGATATTCTTCTCTCATCATATAGGCAAATTCATCACTATAACGTTGGTCAGTACATCCAAAGATAATATCATTAACATATATTTGGCACACAAATAGTTCACCATCATAAGATTTAGTAAAGAGAGTAGGATCGAGTGAACCGGGTGTGAAGCCTTTCTTCATGAAGAATTTCTTCAGTGTATCATACCACGCCCGTGGGGCCTGCTTGAGGCCATAGAGGGCCTTGTTAAGTCTGAAGACTTTGTCAGGATGCTTTGGATCTTCAAAACCTGGTGGTTGAGCAACATATACTTCTTCCTCAAGATTACCATTGAGGAATGCACTTTTCACATCCATTTGGTGTAAGATGATATCATGATGGTTAGCATAAGCAAGCAATATGCGAATAGCCTCAAGTCTAGCAACAGGTGCAAAAGTTTCATCGAAATCAATTCCTTCAACCTGTGTGTAGCCTTGAGCTACTAGTCGTGCCTTATTCCTCACCACAACACCATTTTCATCTTGCTTGTTGCGGTAGATCCACTTTGTGCCAATGATGTTATGCTTGCAAGGATCGGGACGATCGACTAGTTCCCATACGTTGTTGAGCTTGAACTGATGTAATTCTTCTTGCATGGCCTGAATCCACTCAGGCTCCAGAAATGCTTCATCTACCTTAGTGGGCTCTGTGATAGAGACAAAAGCAAAGTGCCCACAAAAGTTAGATAGATGTGAAGCTTTTGAGCGTGTGAGAGGACCTGGTGCTCTAATGTCATCGATGATCTTCTCCACTTGCACTTCTTTTGCAACGCGAGGGTGAGCTGGTTGTCGTTGAGGAATTTGATCAGCATTTTCTTCACCATCAATTTCCTCAGCATTTTCTTCAGGTGCATCAGCTCGACGTTCTTCACGTTCTGAAATGAATTCTTCAGCAGATTCTTCAGTAGGAATGACATCTTCAGTAGCCTTGTGCTTGATAGAATCCTCAAGTGCAGGTTCATCTAACACAGAAGGTAGGTGCTCTCTTTGCGAGCCATTAGTTTCATCGAACCACACATCTACAGTTTCAACAATCTTGTGAAGAACATTGTTGAAGACTCTGTAGGTGTGCAAGTCCTTTCCGTAACCAAGCATAAAACCTTCATGTGCTTTCGGTGCAAATTTAGAGTTGTGATGAGGATCTCTAATCCAGCATTTAGCACCGAAGACTTTGAAATAACTTACATTAGGTTTCTTGTCAGTGAGGAGTTCATATGCAGTCTTCTTGAAGAATTTGTGAAGATATACTCTGTTGATGATATGGCATGCAGTATCAATTGCATCCACCCAGAAACGACGAGGGGTTTTGTACTCATCGAGCATAGTGCGAGCTATCTCAGCAAGAGTCCTGTTCTTGTGCTCCACGACGCCATTCTGTTGAGGAGTATAAGGAGCAGATAACTCATGAGTAATACCAAGTTCATCAAGGTAGTCATCGAGACCCGAATTCTTGAACTCAGTGCCGTTGTCACTTCTGATGTGCTTAATCTTCACACCAAAGTTGGTTGAAGCCCTCGAGGAAAATCGTTTGAAGACTTCCCGCACTTCAGTTTTGTAAGAGACAAGGTGTACCCATGTGTAACGAGAGTAATCATCAACAATAACAAAGCCATATTGAGATGCTTCATTCGAAACAGAGGAATAATGGTTAGGACCGAAGAGATCCATGTGAAGCAATTCAAATGGACGAGTAGTGGTCATGATAGTCTTCGCTGGATGCTTGGCCTTTGTCATCTTTCCAGCTTCACAGGCACCGCACAAGTGATCCTTGAGGAATTTGACATTCTCAATGCCAATGACATGTTTCTTCTTCGCAAGCGTGTTCAAATTCCTCATGCCTGCATGACCAAGTCGTCGATGGCATAGCCATCCTTCTGAAGCTTTTGCAAGTAGGCACACAGCTGGTTGTGAATCTGCAGAGAAATCAACAATATACAAGTCTCCTCTCCTAAAGCCTTCGAAGACTTTGGAATTGTCAGCTTCCATAATCACAATACAACGATACTTGCCAAAGACAACAACCTATCAAGATCACAAAGCATTGAGACAGACATAAGATTATATCCTAAGGACTCAACAAGCATGACTTTGTCCATGTGTCGATCCTTTGTGATAGCAACCTTACCAAGACCCAATACCTGACTTTTGGTTTTATCAGCAAAGATGATATGCTTCATGTGTGACGCTGATAAGGGAGCATCCATTAACAGATTCTTGTCACCAGTCATGTGATTTGTACATCCACTATCAAGTACCCATTCAGTGGCTTTGGGTTGATCATCCTGCAGATGAATTAGTGCAACTTACGACCTCATATACTTCAGCAGTGAAGAATATGATATCACAATTCATCAGATCAATTTCATCAAGTAGTAGACAGATAAAACAGAGGGAGGACGTGTGAAATGAAAGTTCATTTCATCATGGTTAGCCTGCGTCCTTTCAGGCACTTTTTGTCAGGTCCCTAGCAAATTCTTCAGACGTTATTTCACGTCTAGAGACCTGACCCTGCAGAAGGAATTAGTTCCTTTTCTTCACCACCCACATCTGAAGGGGTGGCAAAGAGTTCATCACTCTGCGAGCTCCATATGAGAATGGTGGCAAAGCAGCCAAACCATTTCGTTTCACATAAGAGGGGTTAGGGTAAGCATATGCATAAGCAGAGAAATTCTTCGAGGACTTATGAACATAATAATTTGAAGAATAATGCTCATATTCATAGCCCTTGGCTCTTCCCTGCGAAACAGAGTTGTTAGCACGATGATGTTCATATGAGGACTTTGATCCATGTGAGGAATTTGATCCCCTTGAGGAATTTGGTCCGTATGAGGACTTGGATCCATATGAAGAATAATGCTCATATGAAGAATTTGGTTCATATGAAGAATTTGATCTGAGGTTCCTTTTCCTCACAGGTGGTGTCATGAGGACATTCACCTGAAGACTTTCAAGGCGCCTTTTGGGAACCCAGATTTTCTTCACAGGAGAACCGTTCCTGCAGTTAGGGCCAACATATCTAGCAAATACTTCACCATTCTGATTTTTGAACAGTTTATAGTTAGAGTCAAAAGACTCATCAGAAAAATGAGAAGATTCACATGTATAGCCAGATAAATTAGATGGATCAACTGGAGGTCCCTTTGCAGCAACCCATGAGGTTTTGGGGTACTGCTCAGGCTTCCAATATGTACCATCGACATTGAGTTTCCTCTCAAAGGCAATACCCTCTTTCCTAGGGTTCCTGTTGAGGATCTGCTTTTTAAGCACATCACAAAGAGTTTGATGCCCTTTGAGGCTTTTGTACATGCCTGTTATGTACAATTCCTTCAGTCCTGCATCGTCAGTAATACTAGCAATGTCCTCAGATGAGGAATTAGTGATAGCAGAGGCAGGTGAAGAATTTGTAACATTTGAAGCATTTGAACATTCAGGTGAGGAATTAGCAGATTCTCGTTCAATGCATTTTAAACATGGAGGAATAAATTCTTCCTGAGCAGCGCTGATTTGTTGAGCAAGTAATGAATCACGCTCCTTCTGAAGATCTTCATAACTCACTCTCATCTTCTCAAAATCAGACAGGAGAGAGTTATGCTGATCTTGAAGAGAGTCATGCTTGGAATGAAGTCTCTGAAGACTTTCAGCCAAGGCTTGTGACTGATCCATTTCTTCACCCAACATATCATTGCTCTTACTAAGCATATCATTAGCTTTTTGCAAAGCTCTTTGTTGTTTTGCGGCAAGGGAAGCAAGTTTGACATAACTGGGTCCAAATTCATCACCAGATTCTTCACCACTAGACTCAGATAGGTAGCATTCAGTTAACTCAGCACCTTTTGCCATAAGGCATGAAGTAGAGGATGATGACTCTGGTTCGAATGTCATCGATTTGAGCGATTCCTTGAAATCCTCAAACCAAGGATCATGGCGGGTTCGATGGCCTTCATAGGCATTAGAGAGACGGTCCCAGACAAGCTTCGCCTAATCAAGATGCATGATGTTTCTGAACTGGTTTCGAGACAGACTGGAGCAGATGACGGCCTTCGCTGTGAGGTTGAGTTGAGTGTACTTGCGAATGTCATCAGCTTCCGCCATCTTGCACAGATCGGTCAGACCAATCTCAGTGACGGTCCATAGCTCGCTGTCCATCACCATGAGACGCTTCTTCATCATAGCCTTCCATTTGGGATACTCGTGACCGTCAAAGATGGGGCACGACACTTTCTTCATATCTGCGGTCGACATAACTAAAACTCCAGGCGGGTAAACCAAAATCACACAGAACAAGGGAGTACCTTGCTCTGATACCAATTGAAAGTGCGTTATATCGACTAGAGGGGGGGGGTGAATAGGCGATTTTTATGAAATTCTTCACTAAGGAATTTGCTCGTGAGGAAATTCCTTAGCGAAGAACTACTAGCAGCGGAATAAGTACTTAGAAGTAAACATAGCAGATTACATGCATAGTCATCATGATGAGATGAAACAAACACAGAGTACAGGAAGCGTAAACACAGGATAGCACAAGATGAAGACAAACAGGCTGAAGAAATTGAACTGAGGAAATTGAGAAAGTCTTCAGTCAAAGTCTTTAAACACAGATATGAACAAATACACAACACAGTAATGAGGAAATGAAAGTGTTGAGGAAATAGAACCAGTAAGCTTGGTGAAGACAATGATTTGGTAGACCAGTTCCAACTGCTGTCTCAGTTGTACATCTGGTTGGAGCGGCTGAGTATTTAAACTCGAGGACACACAGTCCCGGACACCCAGTCCTGAGCACGCAGCTCGGGACACCAAGTCCTCACCGTATTCTCCTTGAGCTAAGAACACACAGTCCTCAGCCAATCACTCGTGGTAAGTCTTCAGCTGACTTCCAAACCTTCACAGACTTGGTCACTCGGCGATCCACAATTCCTCTTCGATGCTCTAGACCTTGACGCCTAACCGTCTGGAAGAAGCACAGTCTTCAAAGGTAACAAGCGTCGGATCCACGTAGGATCAATCTCTTCAGTGATGCTCAATCACTTTGGGTTTGTAGGTGTTTTGGGTTTGGGGTTTGGATTTTCCTCACTTGATGATTTTCGCTCAAAGTCCTCGGAGGATGAGTTGCTCTCAAATGACAAGTGTCAAGTTCTCGCGGAGCAGCCAACAAGCTAGTGGTTGTAGGGGGCGGCTATTTATAGCCTAGGGAACAACCCGACATGATAAGACATAAATGCCCTTCAATGATATGACCGTTAGGTGGACAAGATATTTTCGGACAGCTGGCGCGCAGCACAGCAACGGTCAGAAATTTGAGGTACAAATTCCTCAGGGCTATCATGTTCCTCACTGTGTAGGCAATTCGCACTGGCGAATTCCTAACTCCTCAGTCAGAGCAAAGTCCTCAGTGACCAGAAGAACTGTGTCTCTGTCACTGAAGAAATTGACTGAACTGTATGAGATTTCCAATGGCTTCAGTCGAAGGGATTGGTAGGTATAGGATTTGAGTTGAGCATCACATGGAAATTTTCTCCTTAGTATTTCCTCGACCCCCTTTAACAGTACGGTGTTTCCTATGACTCAAGAAAGAGAAAATGAAACTACGAAAACAAAAGTCTTCACGCTTCATGTTCCTCGAATGAATACCAAGTCTTCAAGGTCACATCAATTTCTTCACTTTCAAAGTCTTCAGAAAGTCTTCAGTATATCAAAGTCTTCAGCCGAAGAACTTCATTTTTAGGGGTCGACTTTCTCTGTAAATATCAAACTCCTCATAGACTTATAGATCTGTGTACACTCATAAATGCATTAGATACTTAACCTATAAGTCTTCAATACACCAAAATCACTAAGGGGCACTAGATGCACTTACACGGACGAGCGCGGGGAAAGAGGAGGGGAGGGCCTCACGGGGGGGTGCAGGGACCGTGGCAGCGGGGGGGGGGGGGGGTGAGGTGGATGACGGGGACGACGAGGTCGACGCGGAAGCAGGCCGGCCGGGGGGGGGGGAGCTCCGGGCGTCAACGCGGTCCTGGCAGCGACGGTGACGACGCGACGCATGGGAGGAGTCCGGCGAGGAGGGGTGGACGAGGTAGAGGACGAGGACGAGCGGCGGGATAGCGGGAGGCACCGGGCGGCATCGTCACGGCGAAGGGGGCGGCGGTCGTCTCGGGCGAGGGGGGGATGGGGGGTTGATCCCTCCATATCGGATCGGAGGGGGGAAGTGGGGCGACAGGGGGGTTAGGGTTTCCGGGTGAGGGGGGTTATGGAGTGTGTGTGTGTGTGGGGGGGGGGGGGGGGCTGGGTCGGCCTGGCGGCCCAATGGCCTGCTGGGCCATGGTCCAGCGGGGGGGGGGGGTCTTCTATTTCCTTTGTTAACTGTTTATAACATTTTTCCTTATGGTTTTAATTCATATTATTTTAGTTTTTATGAAATATAATTCTAGCACCTAAATTAGTGGTAGAAATTATATTACTGCCACAATTATCCTTTTATTTATTAAAAGTAGTTTTCAATAATTTAATCATTTAAGTGACGATTAAATAAATAATTTAGCTATTGTTTCTATCATTTAGTGCATCTAAGCATATTATTAAAATTTGGGTTCACCACCCCAATCATATATGATTTATTTGCCACACTTTGAACATTTTAGATTTGACTTTAGAAAACTTTTATCGTTTAACTTTATTTTAAGTTAGAATTCGAAAGGGGCGTGATACACCGCAAGATTTACAACAGTAACCATGGTGACGGGGCATCATTATCGTGAGATTACTGTAGCCTAATTATCCGGGCGTCACAGGCGCTGATAAGTGACACACTATATGCACCTCACTTGTTGCAACCTAGTTTTATCTCTTAGACCATGCGTCTAGATCTTGAACCATTTTCACTGTTGGATTTTTCGCATCAAGATCTTCAAAACTATATACCATATTAATAGATTTGAAGAAACTTTTTTTCACAAATAAAACTGGAAACCCGAAAAAAAAATCCAAAAAAGGTACAATACAAAATAAATAAATAAGAAAAACCAGAAAAACAGCGACAAAGGAGTCGGAAGCACTTTTTTATTCACCTTTTTACCCTCTCCGGGAATCACATATGTGTTCCCGGCGGAAGTAAATTTGTACTTTTTGTGAAAGCATAATTTTGTTTACGAGAAACACAACCGCTCTTTTCACATAAGCAAATTTGTGCCTACATAAGAAGCAAAACTGTGCTCTTGTGCAAGTAGAAAAAAACTGCACATTAATGTTGTAAAATTTTCCCTTTGTGAGAAGCACAACTGTATTTTTCGCTGAAGTAGATCTGGTGGAATCTAGACGACTGGCCCCAGAGATCAATAATAGTCTTTCCTGCGCACTTTGTTCTTGCTCATACGCACCCGGGAAGCCGGGACCAACTTTCCGGTCACTAAGCACGTCTAACTTTGAATTCCTTGTTGATATGAGTCATTCCTATTAAGTCAGGCTCTCACATACAACCTCACTCAAAGGAACTGACGTCCTCGTCGACCCAACAGGAACGTTCCCTCTTGGGACACGTATGCGCGTCCAGTCCGGCACATGTGCCATGTCGTGTGCCACAACGGGCCACAAGCGCCATGCGCCACATGCCTGCGCACTTGACCCGTGCATGCCCGTGTAACCGTAAGGGTCGGCTCTGATACCAATTGTAACGCCATGTTACGCCTGGCGGAATCTAGACTGGCCCCACAGATCAACATTAGTCTTTTCTGCGCACTTTATCCTCACTCACGCGCATTCGGGGCCAACTCCCCGGTCGGTCACCCATCCTAGAATCGTTCCAAGCTAAGCACACTTTACTTTGGAGTTCTCTTCAAATGAGCTCCCGAAAAAGAAGGAATTCTTTATTGATATGAGTAGTCTAATTCCTATTAAGCCAGACTCTCATAGTAACACCTGCAAGTTCTGGCAGGATCACTGGCTCAACGGGCGCTCCATCCCCGAGATTGCTCCTACCCTTTCTGCCCTCATCCCGAGGCGCCGCCGAAGCCAACGCCTTGTCAGCGACGCTCTCAGCAACAGAGGCTGGATGGCCGACATCCACGACACCTTACACCCCCGCGCGGTCATTGAATATGTCGAGCTATGGAGGCTGCTCCAAACTATCCAGCTCTCCAACGAACCCGACAAGCTCTCCTGGAAATGGACGACCGATGGGAACTACTCCGCGCGATCAGCCTACCACGCGCTGTTCATTGGCGCCACCACCGCACCATTCTGGCGCCCCATCTGGAAGACTTGGGCTCCTTCCAATGCGAAGATTTTCCTCTGGCTTGCCTCTCTCAACAGATGCTGGACCGCTGACCAGAGAGCGCGCCACAACCTTCCTCATGACCCCATTTGCAAGTTGTGCAGCCAAGACAACGAGACACTGCACCACCTTCTCGTCGGTTGCGTCTTCTCGCGCATCATTTGGCACGACATCATGGCATGGTCCCGCATTCCCGTCCTTCCCCCTGATGGCACTTCCGGCTTCTTTGACTGGTGGATGGCAACGACGGCCAGCCTGCCAGCCTGCCTCTGCAAAGGGACGAACTCCATCATCATCCTCACCTCTTGGGCACTTTGGAAGCATCGCAATGCAACTCTCTTCGACAATGCTGCACCCTCCTACAACAAGCTTGTCGAGGACATAAAACAGGAGGCGAAACTCTGGGCAAGAGCCGGCGCCAAAGGGCTCGATAGGATCATTTCTGTAACATAAGATGTAAACTATGAGGCTGAGCATCCTCCCTCCCTCGCTGCTCATCGAGCGCCTAGGCCCGCCATCTCATGTGTACGAGGCCTATGACGCTCACCCTTGTAGTCTCCCCCAACCTATCAATGGAATGATACACAACTTGCGTATTCGAAAAAAAAGCTCTCATAGTAAACCTGTGCCTTCACAAAAAACAAATATATGCTTCTCCTGGAAGTACAAAAAAATCGCGCGCAAATTTCTCTCTCTCTGTCCAAAACCTAGGGAAAACGGGCTGAAAAATGAAAAGCCGAAAAAACCAAGAAAAATCTATCTAAAACCCAAAAACGTGTACAGAAAAGAAAATTCAGAGAGAGCACCACCACTTGGCATTGCTCTAAGAGCACTAAAAGTGACAGCTAGAGGTCCCCCGTAAGGGGTAACCTCCATTTAGTTGCTCTGTGCTTCCACAGTAGTCTCGTGTTGGCACGGGTGCTATGTTCTGCCCAGAATGACTCCAAGCATGGGTTGCCTTCAGGGAGCCGTTGCCGGCCGGTAACCACGTGGCTGCATCATGCTGAGGTCACGAGTTTAAAAAAAGTGCATGTGACCACACTTCAAAATATATTCATACAATGAAAAAATGTTTATGTAATTAAAACGAATGTTTCATACCTTTTTCCCATTCACGAGTTTTAAAAATGTGTTCGTGATATTTTCATAAAATTTCTATACAATGTACATTTTTTGCGTAATGTAAAACAATGATTTCTAACATTAAAAAATGCACATGACATTTTAAAAAGGGTTATACAGTGTAATTTTTTCTGGCTGGTTAAAAAATGTTTGTTTCTATTAAAAATATATTTGAAATTTTAAAGAAATATACAGGTGTTTCCAAAAAATGATTGTGAAAATTTTAAAATATTTATACAATGTAAAAAAAACTTTGTGTAGTTTTAAAAAGTTCCATGCCATTAAAAAATTTACAATGTGTATTTGAAAAAATGTACATCATGTATTTGAAAACATCTTATTTGTATCTAAAAAATATTTCATGTGTTCTCTAAAAATGTACATTGTGTACTCTAAAAAAGTATATATGCGTTAAAAATAAGAAAAAACGATAAAAAAACTGACAAAGAAACAAAGAAAAGCAAAGTATAACAAAGAAAAATAGAAGAAAACCGTTGGAACAAAGAAAAAACAAAAGAAAACAACAAAGAAAAAAATGTAGAAAGCCGGAGCGGAACGGACCTACAGCGACACGATCGACGAGCGCTAATAGGCTGACCCAATAGTCACTCACCCATAGGCGATTCCTAATAGGAATTGCTACGGGCGAGACATAGCTTTTTCGGTGTTGGCGCTGCGTTTATATGTTTTGTAATACATTTGTGTTAATCTGTGGCCCAACTTTCTATCCCCTATCAAATGGGCCCATCTAGTCTCGTACAACCCTGATTTACTAGAAGCGCTTCAATTCTTGAGAGCTTTAGTAACTTTACTAGAAGCTAATGCGCGCTTCGCCGCACCATTCTTCACTTGTGAAATTAACTCTTATTTCTCTAGCAGGTTATTGTGGTGGATTTTTTCTTTAGCTTTGTCTATATTGGCTTAGGTTTTAATTATGTTCAGATGTTGTATTTTTCATTCGTATATCTTGTTGTGTTGCTTTTACAGACGCTATTTTTTCGGAGAGAAAAGTGGAGTTGTTCGGTGCGTGGTGCTGTTCTTACACGCTTCAGTCTCGGTGTCAGTCGGTGGTGATTGTGTGAGCCCCTTGTGAGCTATTATTTCATGGCCAAATCATGGAATTGTCAATATAACACTTACGTGGCTGGCCCATGAAGCCCTCTCTCGCTCAGTTTGGCTTTCCGAGGAGGGCGTTCAAGCTACTTACCGAGGAGGGCATTTAAAACTCTGTTGCGCAATAGGTATCCAAACCAAAAAGCGGTGTCCCTAGGCATATTGAAAGCCTAGGGACCCGTATTTTTTGTCGTGCCCGACGACGATAAAAAAGTATCTTTTTCGCTTTGGACCTTTCGTGATAAACCACGACTCTAAGACACTATTGTGGGAGGATAAGTGGTCACGAAACACCACTCTCCAAAAATAGTATCCATCCATGTACCGTATTTTCCGCGATAAGAATGATACTGTTGCGCATGTGCTCAAGTCCTCCCCGCCGGATGTATCATTTAGGCGAGATTTGGTTAGCTCCTGTCTTGTGTCATGGCAACATGTGTTATCCTGTTTGGAATTAGCTTATCTAACACAAGGATGGAATGTGTTTCTTGGAATCTCACTGCATCTGGATCATTCACAATTGATTACGTACCTTGCCTTCATGCACTCAGAGATTTTAATTAGTGGGCAATAATAAACAAATATGGAAATCAAAGATACCATCAAAAATTAAGATTTTCATGTGGCATCTCCGGAGGGGAGTTGTGCTCACTAAAACAACCTCGCTCATCACAACTGCAAGGAAGCAAGAAGTGTAGCTTTTGTATCAAAAATCAAACACCTCTTCTTCCAATGCAAATTTGTGCGTTCAATGTGGCTATTCATCCAAACAACGTTCAATTTGTAATCGCCCATAAGTCTTGTCAATGTATATAGCCACTCGCTTCAGGAAATATCTGATAGGTTTAACACACTAGCGATGGTGAGATCGTCTATCTTATTATGGTCGTTTTGGTTATGTAGAATTGATATAATTTTTAATGGCAAAAAAATTCTCCTTTGCAAGTTACTTTCTGTTGTACATATTGGCTTTGTACGTGATCTACGGTACTCAGAACAGAGTCCCAGTCGCTATTCAAGACGATGTGTATGTGGTTGAACCGGATGGCCAATTTTTTTTACCAAGATGGCTGGTAGCATAATCTTTGGATCAGTCCACCTCCTGTTCGACATAAGCATACAGTGTCATTCTCTATAACTTTATTGCTGCCATCATATCATTTTATTTACTTTGTTGTGTACATTGTAGCTATGCAGAAGCTGGGTATCACTCGGCGTGCTATCCTCTTGGTACTACATATTGAGTTAATAAAAGCATCCTTTATCAAAAATAAATTAGCTCGTTTCTCTTTGCGAGGGACACCAAGTTTGGCCGTTAAATCCCCACGATGCTTTATATATGCCTATAAACATATCTAGTTAAATGTAAGGCATAAATTTCTCGAAAAAAGAGGGGATGGGACAAACTTGTGTTCCTGATGGGGTGATGCTATTTCTCAACTGGGAGATGATGAGAACGAGGTTCTCACTGCCCCGTTTTCAGAGAAGGAAGTGCTTGAGGCTATTTTGAAAATGAAAAATAACAAAGCACGTGGTCTGGATGGCTTCCCAGTAGAGTTTTATAAGAAACATTGGGATATTATTAAAGGCGACTTGATGCCGATGTTCCATGATCTATTTAATGGCCATTTACAATTATTTAAATTGAACTTTGGAACAATCGCCTTGTTACCAAAGAAGGAGGAAGCGATTCACATTGAGCAATTCAGACCGATTTGTTTGCTGAATGTGAGCTTCAAGATTTTTACTAAAGTGGGTACAAGTCGCCTGACAACTATTACACACTCTGTTGTTCAGCCAACCCAGAATGCTTTCATGACAGGATGCCATATTCTCGAGGGAGTGGTCGTCCTACATGAAACCTTGCATGAAATCCATTCGAAGAAACTCGATGAAATGGTCTTCAAAGTGGACTTTGAAAAGGCTTATGATAAAGTGAAATGTGCATTCTTATAGAAGGCTTTGCGTATGAAAGGGTTTGATCGGGCTTGGAGGAAGCATGTCGAATCATTTGTACAGAAAGGCAGTGTTGGAATCAAGGTTAATGACGATATCAGTCATTTCTTCCACATGCAAAAAGGTTGAGACATGGAGATCCGATGTCTCCGTTCTTATTTAATGTTGTCGTTGATATGTTGGCCGTTCTAATCAACAGAGCGAAGAGGACAGCCGGGTAGGTGGTCTCATCCCACATTTGGTGGTGGTGGGGGGGGGTGTATCCATTCTACAATATGCAGACGACACTATTTTTTTTCATGGAACATGATCTAGCTAAGGCAAGGAACATGAAACTAGCTCCATGCCTTTTTGAACAACTGTCTGGGCTAAAGATCAACTTTAATAAGAGTGAGTTGTTCTATTTTGGATGCGCCTAAGAAGAATAGGATCATTATAAATAGTTGTTTGGATGTGAACTAGGTTCTTGAGCTTTTACTTACTTGGGTATCCGAATTCATCATCGCAAACTCACCAATAAAGAGTGGAAGTGTATCGAAGATTGATTTGAAAATAAATTGAGTTCCTGGAAGGGCAAACTCTTATCTTATGGAGGGAGACTGGTTCTGATAAACTCGGTGCTCACGAGTATGCCGATGTTCCTCCTTTCCTTCTTTGAAGTACTAGTAGGAGTAAAGAAAAGATTGGATTTTTATCGATCTCGCTTCCTTTGGAAAATCGATGAAAACAAAACTAAATATAGGTTTTCCAAATAGGACATTATCTGTAGACCGAAGGACCAAGGTGACTTGAGGATTGAAAATCTAGAGGGGAAGAATAAGTGCTTACTTAGCAAATGGCTTTACTAGTTGGTGGTAGAGAGGGACAATGTTTGGATTCAGCTGCTACGTAATAAATATTTACATTCTAAAATGCTGGCTCAAGTGACGGCATAACCGTCTGACTCTCCTTTTTTGAAGGGGATTATGAGGACAAAGGTTGCCTTCTTTAACAGGAGCAAATTCATTGTAGGGAATGGACATGGTACTAGATTTTGGGAGGACACCTGGTTGGGTGAGATTCCATTAGCCTTGCAGGATCCCTTTCTATATAACATTGTAGAACGGAAAGATGTTTTTGTTGGGATCAGTTCCTCTAAACATTCAGTTCCGACGGTCTTTATTGGGTGATTGGATAGATGGCTGCATCTCGTGCATAGGTTAATGGACGTTAACCTTTCTGATGCAGCAGATCTTTATATTGGAAGTTGTCCGTGTCAGGAGTATCCTCGGTTAAAATCTATGTATATGGATTTGATTAACGCCAGGCTTGTCCCAAGGACGATACACATTTGGAAAGTTAAACTGCCTTTGAAAATCAAGTTGTTTATATAGTTTGTGCATAAGGGAGTAATTTTGACAAAAGATAACTTGGCCAAGCATAGTTGGGAAGGAAGCAAAATATGCTACTTTTGTAATCAGGATGAAAATAGAATATCTTTTTCTCCAATGCCCACTTGCCAAGTTACTGTGGAGAACTATTCAGGTTGCTTTTAACATTGTTTCGCCAGTCTCGATCTTGCATTTATTTGGGTGGTTAACTAGGATAGAGCCTAAGACCGCGACGCATATTCGAGTTGGAGTATGTGCATTACTTTGGGCCAATGGAATTGTTGGAGTGATGTTGCCTTTAACAGACAAATCATCACTAATTTTTTGCAGGTTATCTTCAGGGCGTCCACTTGGATACGTATGTGGTCGTTACTTAGCCATGTAAACCACATATAGCATATGGATATTGGGTGCAACCGATGGGAGATGGTTGCACTGGATACTTACAATCTGTTTGGATGACGGTCCAATAATAGGATAGGTGTTTAGTCATTTTCCCTATTTTTTTGCCGGTTGTGACAAATTTATTTTTTGGAGTTGCCGTACTACTATTTAAGACTTTGTCTTGGACCTGATTTATTTAATAAGATGGTTGTGTGCATCACGATATGCAGATGCCGGGGATACTCCACCTTTTTGGAAAAAACGATGGGGTGATGCTTGAATATGCATTTTGAAAACCTACACACTTGGCTGTTCTCTAGTTTTTTTTCGAACCATGCAGGAGGACTGCATGTATTATATTAAAGAGAGAGGAAGAAATACACGACCAACGTCCATCAGAGCTACAACAAGGACAAGCTAAACTACTGCAAACAAAAGGATCCAAATCCTTGACCACCAAAACTATCTACAAAAACCGCAAACCGAGCGAAACTAATGTAATACAAAACAACCTAGACTTGCTTCTGCCCATTGCACCGCGTCAATCTTAATTTGATTGATGAGTTCTTGAAGCCGTGTGTTCGAATTTTCAAAAATTCAGTCGTTTCTTTCCCTCCATATACTCCATATAATTAGTGGTACCATTGTGTTTAAGGAATTCCTTTTGGGTTTCTGGACTCTATTTCTGGCCTCTTGCCACCAAACTCGGAGATCAGGAGCATTTTGAGGGATGGCCTCACTCAGATTTGCCCAAAGAAGCACCGAACTCCAAATGATGGTCACTACACTGCAACCCATGAAGAGATGATGAAATGATTCTTGCGCAATGTTGCAGAAACAACATGCAGCATTATGAGGCAAATTACGCTTAGCTAGACGGTCCGCTTTCCAGACACGTCCCTTGATGACCAGCCAGAGAAAGAGCTTGCATTTTAAAGGAGCCCAAGCCATCCAAATGGTGCAAGTAGTACTACACATAACTGATGCAGCGAAATGTACTTTATAAACATATTTCGCTGAGTAGGTACCTTTAGAATTTCACGACTAGATCCATTTGTCTTCAGCACCGTGTATGATTTGATTTGAACTTCAGAAATCACTTCCCATAAGGTTAAGACCTGATGGAAAATGCGAATTTTTATTTCCCCCTTTATGTCCTTGATCCATACTGCACTAATCATTGCTTTTGCTGTTGTTCTTCTCTCGCAGACGACCGGTGGCACGGAATTGAAAACAACTAGTGTGATATCTTCTACTGTGGCGCCATTGATCTATTTATCAGTCCAGAAGAAACATCTATTTCTGTTGCCTAACTGAACACGGACAACAACATTGAGTAGACGCCTTTCATGATTTTACAAAGAGTTTAGTAAGATGCTCCATGCATGATTATTTGATGTACGTGCCTTCCAAGCCCACCGCAACCGAAGCACGGAGTTCATGATCTTCAGGTCCAAAATGCCTAGTCCTCTGCTCTCTTTCGGATGACAAACTTGTTTCCAACTCACCAAGCAGTGTCCGCCATTTACCACATCAGTGCCTTTCCAAAGGAATGCTCTGTGGATTTTGTCAATGGCCTTTATTAACACCCATGGCGGAGGGTCAAGGGACATTAAGTAAAAAATTGGAATGGCTGTTCTCCAGTTATCAATGTTATATGTTAGTCCTAGGATGCTTCATTAGTTTTTCTTCATGGATCACGATTCATGGAACAGATCATCAGTGACCCCATGTAACTATAAGATATCCCCTCTTTCCCAAAGGCAGCCGCATATTGAGTAGAGAAATTTGTGACATGTACACCCCATTCATGCATCTAGTGATGAACACGAAAGGAGCAGCGAAGGTAGACGCAAGTATATAATATAAAGTGGGACAGATGCACGAATCCACTCTAAAGTGTAAACTGAAAGCAGATGAGAGAAGTGGAGAACCTTGCAAAGAGGCTGAAAACTACGGCGCGATGCAAACCTGAGAAGGAACAAAGCAATCAACATCGTACTGTAACGTGGAAAACCCGGCGCATTAGTCAAGAACATACTACTGACCTAGCTATCGCCATTTTATGCCATAGATTTAGTGCATAATTTTGGCAAGTAGATCATAAGTCAAGATTTGAATTCGGGTTAGGTATGTGTAGCCCTGTCAGAATGATCTGAAGAATATGATTCGATAGAAAAGCAAATCCATTTCCTTGGCAGGACTTTTTATCCCCTTGTCTTGATTGAGTGCATGATTGGGGTGGTGTCACGCTCAGGGCACCTCGCGCGGGATGGAGCTGCGGGGGGCATGGCATGTCCCATCCTAGGAAAAGAAATGCTTTCTTGCCCAACACACTTTATTTAGTCCGAAACCTCTGAGGTTTAATCACTCTCGCTGTGTCTTGCACCAACCCTAACCATGCAGGATTAGGCACGCTGTCCTTGTCTCTCTTCTTTCTCCTGGGTATATATATGGCCCCTTCCATGGCCTAAGGTTCTGTACTTGGCCTTCGCAGTAGAGACAAGCGCAAGAACGGTTCATCAGTGGTTCTCTCTGGAAGCAAAAGTCGAGTTAGATCAGATCATGGGCGCCTTGGATCATCTGTCCCGTCTGTGCAACTTGACACATACAAGGGAAGCCATCAGGATCAAGAAAAGGCGGCCACTGACGGTGAGGATTGTGGAATTCTCAAGCACGCTTGTGCTCTCTTTTTTTGGTGTAGGTTTGTTCACCGATCGGAAGCAATTCCATCTTCCGAAGATGGTCTTCTGATCTTGTGAAGGGATCAATATGTTTTTTTTTTGCACTTTTTTTTTGTCATTTTGTTAATTGAGCTGCCACAAACGTGTGATTGACTGGAGTTTCTTCTATCTATCTATCTATCTATCTATCTATCTATCTATCTATCTATCTATCTGCAGACGGTGAACATCAAGGTGAAGATGGACTGTGAGGGCTGCGAGAGGAGGGTCAAGAACGCCGTCAAATCGATTCGGGGTACATATACACATACTGACCGATATCGATCTCAAACGTCAAACCAAGCGATCTAATTCTTTTCTTTTGAAAAAAATATTTTTTATTTTGAGGATAGAAAATATAACATTTAGTTCATATATTCATTTGGTGAACGTTCATATGCATATGTGCCAAAGGTGTGACGACGGTGGTGGTGAATCGCAAGATCAACAAGGTGACGGTGACGGGGTACGTGGAGCCTCGCAAGGTGCTGGCGAGGGTGAAGCGCACTGGGAAGACGACGGCGGATATGTGGCCGTACGTGCCCTACACGGTGGCCACCTACCCCTACGTCGGCGGCTCCTACGACAAGAAGGCGCCGGCGGGCCTGGTCCGCAACGTGCCGCAGGCCATGGCCGACCCGGCCGCGCCGGAGGTCAAGTACATGAACATGTTCAACGACGAGGACGTTACCGCTTGCGCCGTCATGTGATTCGATCATCTCATATTAGCATCTGCACTCCAGCCAGGACATGATGCCTAGATTACTAGATATATTGGTCTTCTCGCAGCGCTGGGGAAAAATGATACCAAGAAGATGAACTTGTGCATGTACGGCACTGAATTATCGTTCACGTCCAAGGTGTAGATAAGCCTGAATTACAACTTTATGCTGCCGCTTTATGATCTTGGATATATACATCCCTGTCAGTCTCGAGCCTTCTCTTCTGTCCTACCTGATCATTGTTATCTTTTTTTTCTTTACTTTTCGCAACGGGGGAAAGCATCCAAAATTGAATCTTCCAACTCTTGATTGTCAAAAAAGATTGTTCCAATTCACTGTCAGCCTACAGTTCTGACCATGCACCTAAAATGAGCACGCAAAACATATGCCTTACCAGCAAAGGGTGAATCTAAGCTTATAAAGTGGAATAAATTTATTTCCTGATGGAATGTTCTAGGTAGTACTCGATCTTTTCCCAAAAGGAGGGAAAACACAGCTTCATTAATCCACACACCATAGCATACCTGTTCTACTCTGAACTTGGTAAATATGGCTATAGTCTGATGCAAAGGCCAGGGATAAACCCTTCTCTTTTCTAAAAATAACCTATTCTGAACGAGTAAACCCGGAAATTCACTTTGGCACATGGGATCATATGCTCCCGTCATTGAAAAAGAAAACATTTCAAATGTCAAAAGATTCCGAACAAAAAATTGATGCAGACATCTTCATATTCTAGGTGCGCAGATCATGGAAAACAAATCTTTTTTGTGGCTTTTGTAAAAGAGAAAAGTGCATTTTTCGTCCCTCAATTTTTGGTTTTGCTCACTTTTAGTCCCTCAACTCTAAAACCGGACAGGTTGCACTATAAACTCTCGAAACCAGCTACTTTTCGTCCCCGTGGGGTTTCGCCACCAAGTAAACCCGGTTTTGACCATGGGATGAATAGTAAAACCAAAAAAATAGCAAAAAAAATCAAAAAAATCTGATATTTTTTTACGTCGGAGATAATCAGGTGCGCAAGGTGCGTGCCAATTTTTGTCATGTTTGGACATTCAAGAAGCTCACGGAAAAAAGACTAAACTAAATGTACTCCTTGATGAACAGTAAATTCAAAAAAATAGCAAAAACATAAAAGAATCTGAACTTTTTTACGTCGAAGATTCTCTGATGGGCAAGTGCATGCAAATTTTCGTGCTGAAATGACGTCCGAGGGTTTGAAAACCACCCAAAGCGGCGCGCACATGTACGCTATTTTGTTTTTTTGCCACGAGCTCCTCGGATGTCACTTCAGCACGAAAATTTGCACGCATCTTGCGCCCCTGAGAATATTTGATGCCAAAAAATTTCAGATTCTTTTAATTTTTTTTTGCTATTTTTTTTGAATTTACTGTACATCAGCGAGTACATTTAGTTTTTTTTTTGCTACGAGCTCCTCAAACGTCCAAACATGAGAAGAATTGGTACGCACCTTGCGCACCTGAGTATCTTCAACGTAATTTTTTTCCAGATCTTTTTGATTTGTTTTGCTATTTTTTTGATTTTACTGTTCATCCATGCACTGTTCATCCCGTGGTCAAAACCGGGTTGACTTGGCGGCGAAACCCCGCAGGGACGAAAAATGGCTAGTTTCGATAGTTTGTGGTGCAATTTGTCCGGTTTTAGAGTTGACGGACTAAAAGTGAGCAAACCCAAGAATTGAGGGACGAAAAGTGGACTTTTCTCTTTGTAAAAATGACAAAAGATGTCTTATGAAAAGCCCCTTTTAACACTGAATTTTGTCTTTTTATCACGCTACACAAAAATTGCCGTTTTTTCGTGAAACAAATTTGTGAGCACGTAGAATGTCGAGATGTACGTTGCATACGACGCCTTTGACACCCTTATGGAAAGTGTTCCTTTCTAAAGATCAAGATCTTCGTGTGGCAGCTTCTGCGTGATCACCTCTCATCGGGGACAAAGTTGATCTAGCGGAATGGTCCTGGAGAATGGGACCCACATCTTCTTCGTCTGCCCAGCTGCTCGGTAGCTTTGGTGCTTTGTCCGTGAGGCTCTGGGACCTGACTAGGAGGCGCTGGACCTGGCAGGGTTTCTCAGAACTCGAACCAACCAGTCCGGGAGGAGGAGATGCCTCTTCTGGTCAGTGTTCGCGGTGTTGACTTGGACTCTCTGGACGACTCATAACAAGATGGTGACTGAGATGGTCTTCCCGCGGAGGGCCACTGGCTCTATATTCAAATTTGTCGCCTGTTTGCAGCACTGAGACCTGCTCTCTAGGCAGCGGGATTGGGACCGACTTAGCAACAATAATGGATGCGATGACTTTGGCAGCTTGTCGCCTTACTATTCTTCATATATAGTCGCTGAGCTACAGGCCACCTCACCTGGTGGCCTTTTCTCCTCTTTTCAGTTGGGCATGTTTGTGTTGTTGGCCCAATAGACTTCTTAATTTTCTTGCACTTGAACTTGTTGTATGGATTTGGTGATTGTTTTATCTATAGAGCGGGGCAAAATCCTATTTCGAAGAACATACACGTGGCATGCAACTTATGACTTTGTTTGGATAAATGGCGTCCTAGAGTCTATCCTTCCCGCCTCCTCAGCACCCCCATCCACCCTTGATGATGAGGGTCTTGTCTATTTGCTCCATGTTGTTGCTTACTATGTGAGCATGATAATAATGACGAACATCCATTTACTTTTTTCCATACCTCGTGCCCTCATGCATAGTACTATCTAGTACCGCCCGACACACCTAATGTGTTACTCAGCTTGTCATTCTCCTCCGATCCAATCTGCTTCCTTGCACTTCAACCACTTGTGGTGTTCGTTGCCTTCCTTTCTACCACCTTTTCTCCCATGTCTCTCTTCTTCTGACCTCTCGTGGCTAGGTTTTTCTCTAATTCTGATGACTTCCCTTAGAACGGCCTGCTGGCCAGTAAAATCTCTATTGAGTAAAATGGTAAATTTGGTAAAGATAGTTTGCAAGAATGAAGTCATACAATCTAACTGGAGTGGGTGGTGGGTTCCTTTGGCCAAACTATCTATTTCCAACATCATGCCAACAAAAAAATCCCTCAGTTTCCTCGTCTCACCACCTCTGACTTTGTCTTATCTCCCACAAACTATCCTAGTCTATCCTATTCCAGAAACCTTCAAGAACGCATACCAAAGCTTTCGACAAGGGTGGAGATTTAGTACAATGAATAAAATTGTATTCCCTCAGGGAATAAGGGTTGTCCTTCAATTAGGGAAGAGCATATTATCCATCTTATTTCTCTTTCATTCAACTCTGATTTTTTTTCTATATGGCACCTCTACCATAAGACACATGATCTGACATACCCGTTTAGATGGCCTATATCTTAAAAATTAATACAAGCGAAACCATACGCTCTATAAGGCATTTAACCTCAGAATCAATGAGGCACAAATGTGCGAATTTTTGTTATATTTTTATTGAACAACTCCTTATTGTTATTGCTTAGAACCCCTGCTTTGAGCACTTCTAGTACCTAATATTCTAATGTACACCCGCTCCATCAATGGTCTGGCACCATGCATATAGAGACCATTCAGAGAACCAAAGAGTCACTACTGGAATCAGGATCTTTGCCGTCAGCCAGGTCTTTGCCGTCCGCTAGCTGACGGCAAAGAACCTCTTTGCCCTCAACTTAATAGAAGCTGACGGCAAAGAAAGAGCTGACTGCAAAGACCATGTTTGCCGTCGGCCAACTCTTTGCTGGGGCTGTCCTACTTGGTTACTTTGCCGTCCGCTGGCTGACGGCAAAGGTGCAATGGTCTTTGCCGTCCGCTAGCTGACGGCAAAGCTCACCGTTAGCCCCCTAACGGCCAGACGTTGTCACGTGTGCCGTCCAGGACCTTTGCCGTCAGCTGGCTGACGGCAAAGACAGTTTCATCTTTGCCGTCCGCCAGCTGACGGCAAATAAGCCTTTGTCGTAGCCTATTCAGCCGGACCTGTCGCCGTCAGCTGGCGGACGGCAAAGGCCTTTGCCGTCCGCCATGTATGCCTTTGCCATCCGCCATGGCGGACGACGAAGTGCCTGATTCCTGTAGTGAGTACCCCATCCAAACTATGATAATTATTCGAGAAATAGGAAATCGAAAAGGAATGTAACTAACTGGCATGTGCACAAACAATCCAATTTACTTGACAATGGCTTAATTAGATTGGTGGAGAATATATATCTTGTTAAGTTGTTCAACCACTAGCTAATGTTTCATATGTAGGCATATGATAGACATTTTTCTTGACAATGGTTTAATTCGTGAAAGATAGGACTTATCAAATATATAGTTATATGGATGGTAGCCTTGTAGGATATGTGACAAGGAATGTGCTTCGGTGCCTTCAGGCACCTGTCTTTGTGTGCATGACAAGTAGGCCCAACGGGTAGCTGGCCCACATGTCACAGACCCAAAGGCAGGTGCCTTTACGGCATCGAAGTTGTGTCCATGTGGCAGGTGACCCGAGATGAAGTACCATACATTTTTTCTTTTGAAAGATCCTGCTAAGTGCTTGCATTAGCATTGTGCAAAAGTTTATAGGAAGATACAAAGGATAAAATATAAAAGAGGAAAAAAAGGCTCCCTCGAGAGGCAGGGGTGGCCTATTGATTTCTCACGTATCCCTGAAAGGGGAGTCCAATAACTTTGCGCGGGCTACTCGCCTAGCTCCATGCATCTCTAGATTGATGAACGTTGTTGTTTATATATTGACGCGGTGACCCTCTGAAGGTGCGGTTGTTTCACTCTTGCCAAAGATCTCCCAAATCACCGTGAGGTGTAAGGATATGATGCTTTTATTCCTCTTGTTTCCTTGTGTGCCATTGGTGATTGTTATGGCACTCAATTGAATAGCCATTGGTTGGCCATGTCTTTGGATCCATAGAGGCACATGCCTTCCAAGTTGCTGCATAATTTCTAATAAATATACAAAAAAGTAACATCAGAGCATGTTCTTAAACAAATTGGTATTACTAGGAAAGAAACCTAGGTAACTGCAGGAACTGTATCCTGACTAATATATTTTAAAACCTAGTTCTTAAGTAAACTAAGGGAGATATTTAAACTCGAAATTGCTTTTTTTCTCCCATCTTGCTGCCAGTTCTTTTGGAGTAAACATCAACTTTTGTTCCTGCTGATCGAAGTATTATAGAGAACGCGTACCCTGAATCAACACGTCAGAATTCAAGGCAAGAAAAAACTTAAAATCAAATGAAGTCTCTATAGGGAAAAATCATGTTTTTCTAGTCATGGTTTGCGGCCCAACCTCATTGTAATAAAATATGCACAATAAAACCCTACACCTACTTTAGAGTAGTAATAATACAAAACTTGACAACAGTATACAAACAATATCATTATACTATAGACTTGAAGGAGAAAATATAGTTTTCTCGGTCAAATAAATATGTAATTTCTCACACGTACCTAAGTTCCATTTAGAAAAGGAAAAACTTATAATGAAAAGGCGTGGTCCAAAGAGAAGCCACATCGATCATCAATGATGGACTAACATTTTTTTCCACTATGCTACGGGGTATTTTAGATGTGAAATTATTTTTTCTTACGCACCGCTCACCACCAAACACAGCGGAGAATCCAATAGATCATTAGCACATACATGCATACAACAAAGTAACCCAAAATTGTAATATCATCGTGCCTCCTCCATCGACTATTTTGATAACCACAGGAAAATTAAGAGAAGAAGATCCAGAACCGAACCATGGGTGTCAAGATCATTAATCTTATCGATAGCCTACTAAATATTCCTCATTTGAGCCACTATCTTCACCTCCATCCGGTTGGTGATGATCACCAGGTCAATGTCTATTGCGAACAGAACTTCAATCAGATCCCAATGTCTGCTTTGGAGAACGAAGGAGTAAGAGGGGATTCATTTAAGCGAATGGGCATAGAATATGCTGGGTATCGGGACTCAGTGCAGAATCTGTCGGCGGCATCGAGGAAACCGTAGGTATGAGGAAATTCATCTCCTCCTTGCGGACCTTGACACCGCACATTTTTTGCTCCCACTCCTCGCGCGTCACCACCTTCTTCGAAGACGCAACAGAGGCTGAGGGACGATTTGGCTACACCATGATAAGGGAGAATGTGTACAACAGAGAAAACTAGGGACGACAAGACCAGGGGCCTATGCCCCCTTGTCCCTCCTCCCCCCAAAACTGACATGTTATTGGCTTATTGAGCGAGGTAATAACAAAAGGAAGACAAGAAAGATTCTGAAAAAGGAAAAAAATGATTTCCTCTTAGATTTGAAAACATGCAAATTTCTTGAAATAGTTAGATTATAAATTTCAAGAAAAATCCAGAAACATAATTAAAAATCTCTCGAAAAATTATAAATTTATAAATAATAATTCAAAGTTGTAAAGAAGAATGTTTTTGAAATTTGAACAGTCACTTGGGGGGGGGGGGGGGTGGAGCTTTCCCACATGAATATATTATCACTCAAGCAATAATGGTATCCATTACATGAGAGCATCAAGGGGGAGGATAAGAATATCAACCAAGACTTGGCAACATCCTTTTTTGCTAAGTTTTTAAACCAACCAATCCCAAGGGAGAATGTGAAGAGAACATTTTTATACAAAAAAATCTAACCATGTGAGCATTTTCTTAAAAAACATTGCAAAATTTAGAAAACAAAATTATTTTCTCCTTACAATGCCCATAACTCACTAGTAGAAAAATGGTCAAACGTGAAGCACATTAGTGCCGGTTTGAATTAGAGCCGGCACTAATATGTATATTAGTGCTGGTTCGTGGCGGCAATCAATAGTACCGGTTCGTGGCGAACCTTTAGTACCAACCGGTACTAAAGAGGCTATGTCAGCCTGCGGTCAGGCTATGACCCCACCATCACCATTTAGTGCCGGTTCGTACCACGAACCGGTATTAATGACGTTATGGCAGGCTGTTTTTAGTCCCACCTCGCTCCCCTAACAAGCCTTTTACCATCTTAAATATGTTATTTCTCAAACTATCACAAGCTCTTGGTCTTCATTGAACTCTATGTGTAGAATTTGTGGCCGCAATATGAGTCTTCATCGGTTTATAAACCGTTGATGACTCATATTGACAATTCAGATTATACACACAAAGATCATTGATGATCAAAGTATTTTTTATGTTATAAGATCATATTGACAATTTAGACTGTAAAGAAATATAAGATCATATTGACAATTTAGACTGTAAATGCTCTTATATTTTTTGTGTTCAGTATGCACCATTCAAAGCGACGCCATCAACTTTCAACCATTTCTGCCTTCATTTGCTATTTTTCATGCATTCAATGATTTGTTTTGAGAACTAAATGACCTGGAAATTGAAAAGCACTACAAATGAACTCTGAAAAAGTTGAAACTTGGCATGGTATCATCATTTCACCCACATAGATTGTTCAAAAAAGTAGAGAGGCTTACGGCAAAAACTGGATGCACTTCGTTTACAAACTGGACAATCTCTTTCGAAGTATTCAGGTTTCTGACGAAATTAAACTCATCTGTTACAAAGGCATTTCATTTTTTTAAACTTATTACAACTCCAGAATTTTTGTGCATTCAGTACGCACCATTCAAACCGACGCCATTAACTTTCAACCATTTCTGCCTTCATTTACTATTTTTCATGTATTCAATGATTTGTTTTGAACTAAATGACACTAAATTTTATGCAGACATAGCACCACCTTTAGTACCGGTTGGTGGCTCCAACCGGTACTAAAGGGTGACCAGTACTACAGTATCTGAGATTTGATGATCTAATTAAAATATTATTTGTTAATGAGTTTTTCTGTTTATTTAATTTTTTATATATTTTGAGTTTATATAAATGTTAGATTAATGTCAAATGTTAGATGAATTAGATAGAAAAGTTAAATATATAGTAATGTCAATTGTTAGAGATGAATATAGTTAGATATATTAATGTCAAATGTTAGATGAATATATATTTGGCTAGATATAGGTGTTTAATGTTTCACCTATATGAACATAGGAAATGTCATCTGACGACGAAAAAGATTTCATTATGTGCGAACACTGTGAAGACCAGCGCGACCTGTGCGACAGAAATTTCCTTGTTGAGGGTAGGCGCTTCAGCATCAAGCTGGATGAGACATTCGAAGTTGATACAGTAAGTCACTTTGTCAATTATTATTTAAATGCAAAACTTATGCTTCATTTGCTTCAACTTATAATTTTAAATTTTCACTATTCTATTAGCGCATCCCCTGCCATGCAAGAATTTTTGTCTTGGATAAGATAGGTTTTAGTGCTATAGATGATATGGCGGTAAAGAGAGTTTACTTGAAGACGGAGCATGCGTATACTTTCAACGTCAAATTATATAATGGAGACACATACACACATTTTAAATGCAAAACTTGGCAAGCACTATGCAAGGCTTATGCATTTGAGCCTGATATGGTTATCACCTTTGATATTCGTCCGGAAGATAATATTGAAGTTAATATAGACATCTGGGTCGATGTGCAAACGCCTCCAGTTCTACCATTTGGTGAGTTTTTCTCAACCATGCATGCATATGTTTAATTGATACAGTTTATTCAAAAATAGTTGACGACTAATTTGTATTGTCAGCTTATTTCGGTTCAAGCAAACATGTCCGGCGCTTGGTAGACATGACCTACTACTGCCCCGGAGCTCAACTAAACTGCGAGGAGATAAGTCATTATGTTTCATGGCTTGAGGATCTTAATACTGTCAAGACAATTTTTTTTCTTGAACTTAGAAATGTTAGTACTCAAAACGTGCGACCAATGGTGATCGTATTGAACTACGGTCACATCTATAATCGAAAGATGGTAAGATTTTAAATATTTGTCATTAATTAGTGCATTTTTTGCATACATTATTTTTGAAGCTAAACTTTCATTGCTTAGTATATTAATTACTATACGATGTTCTTCAACAGGGACTTCTGATGACAGTTGTGCCTCAGTGGATCGAGACAAAAAGTCGCATGTCAATGGTTAGCTTACCGCCAAGATATACTACATTGCACATGAGTGCATTCAGGATTTCTGAAAACGAAGAATGCTTAATAGTGAAAGATTGAAGCAAAATTGTTAAAGATCGCAGAGAAGTACTAGGGGGCAGCAAGGAGAAGCGCAATCCAAGATTAGGAGATAGATTCATCTGCATGCTCCAGTATGATGAATCAGGAGAGCTATACATGTTCTATGCTATTCTACCTGAGAGGGAGCAGCAGGAGTAGGTACTAGTTCATGCTCTTAATTAGTACTTGTCTCATGTCCGTGTCCTGAAATTCGATGTTGGTGATGATTATATTGAACTTGATGATATCTTTGCTTCTGTTACAAAGTGAATGTTTCCTCTTTAAGCTAGCCAGCGTTGGTGATGATTAGATAGCTAGCGGTAATGACTATGATGATTAAATAGTGGTAATTAGACGACTACGATGATTTTTAGCTAGCTAGAGTTTATTTATTTATTAATATGCGATGATGATGATGATGATGATGACGACTACAACTCATTATAACGTAAAACAATCCCAAATTAAATTGATAACACAAATTTAATTGAAAAATACAAAATAAAACCAAAAACCCACAAATATTTAGTACCAGTTGGTGTTACCAACCGGTACTAAAGGGCTCCCGGCCCCCGGAGCTGGCTCGTGCCACGTGGTTGCCCTTTAGCACCGGTTCGTGCTGAACCGGTACTAAAGGGAGGGGGGGGGGCTTTAGTGACCACACTTTAGTGCCGGTTACGGAACCGACACTAAAGGGCCTTACGAACCGGTGCTATTGCCCGGTTCTGCACTAGTGACTTGGTGTGAAATTCTTAAAACATTTAAGGGGCACCCAAGCTCGATTTTCCCTAAGGCTTATGCGAAACAAGAAGCTCTAGCTAGTAGCTTCATGATGGGAAACCAATTATGTTGATTTCAAGGTTTGGTTAGTTTGGATCACACTCAGCCATCTCTGGGAGGTGCTATGCCGGTCTGGTTAGGCCCTAATCACGGCTTGCACATGCAAGGGGATACTTTTGGTGTGTCTGACTTTGAATTGTTGCAATTACCAATATATCATTTCTTTTCCTCAATTGTCTAACATATAGTTTATACTATATGAATGTTGGGAAATATGACAACCCTTGTGATTGTCATTTCGTTAATGTACATGACGGGTACCTGGCATTGACATGTGCCCATGTGAGCGCGCACACACACACACTCCATATGACACAACAAAGGTAACCTTGAGTAGTGGTGCGTGCATTTAGCAGTGTTACATCATCTTGTTTATGCGTGAACCATGTTAATCGTGATCCATCTTCCTATCGGGTTGGTTTCATGGTACGACCATGCAATTCATATACTCCTTGGCATGAGTGGTTACCCTAACGTATGGAATAGAGACATTTTACGGTACATCAAGTCAACATGTGCCGTTCATTTCTTTGGCTTGTAGGGCCCAGATTAGCCGACACTACACCAGTTTTTCGGTAGTATATTTACTCGTTAGGGGCATTTTTGGTACTACCAATCACGCAGGCAGGTTTCTTCCCCGCCATGGCCAACCTTTCCTCCCATCATCTCTTGGCCCGTCCATGCCGCCATGTATTTTTCTGCGATATGCTTCGGCCGACGACGGAGCGAAGCTAACGGCCTAGGTTCGTGCCCCAAGCTGGCATGTAACCCACATACACAGGACACAACGACATAGAAAAGCTAACATCACTAGTAGACTCCCGGCCAGATTACACAATTACATCACGCACGTACCCAACAATCAGATCACTGTTTGCTCTTGTAATGCACGTACGCACGCGAGGTGGCTCAGGTAGTCGCCCACCGCCGCAAGCGGCCGTCGCACACCCGCGTCGCCTCGCTCGCCATCACACCTTCCGCCGCTTTGTCGTTGCTTCTCATCAAATGAAAGTCATAGTGGCTAGCGCGCCGCGCCCACACCAAATAGTTACTCTGTGCGGCGTAGGTATAGCGGAGGTCCTCACGCTGGCGCATGCATGCATTGAGATTTTGCGGCGGCGTGGTGTCACGAGTAGCAGACGAACGGTGCTGCGTCGGATGAGATGAGAACAGATCTACCTTTGGATGGGAATTAGCAATATATCCTTGAACGAAAATTTGATCAATGCATACTGGCCATTGGATCAATTTAATACTACCCAGTATGTTGAGTAGTACGATGTACCCTAAAAAGTCTCATGGAATATGGTGACCTTTGGTGGTGGCTAGTGCATCGGTGAGCATCATTGTCCTGTGTGGCTGCAAAAAGGGGGTAACAATCTTCTGATATGTCTCGATGGAGTTGCTACAACTAGTTTTGGCTAAGGTCGGGCATAGGTGTGTTGTTGTGACCATGTGGTCCATAGATAGACCGTGTGATTTGGTGTGCAAGCATCTTGGCTCCAGTGTGTAGATCAATGGCGATATTGACTATATGTGTCGCCTTAGCGTCCTTGGATTGCATGGTTAGGAGCAAAGGATCGCATGCCATCACATCTTGGCAACATGTGCTTGGCTAGCGATCCCTTAAAGTTTCTCTGGATGTTACAATTGACAAGGGATTTGTATTGTGGTTGTGCAGGTTCAAGGAGCGAGTGGAGCTTACTAGCTATGGTGCCTTTGCACTATTGATGAGATGTCTTATGTACTCTTTTCAGGCCTGCTGAGGGTATCATCTCCCCTACTTATTTGCGTTATTGGGAAAATAATCAACGGTAGACATAATTTATGTTTATCTTTATTTAAGATATTTTTAATAAATTCGTTCAAAAGAAATCCATGTCCACCAGGACAACCATTCTCAACATTAATCGGATACAAGTATATTAAAGCACACATTAAGCAAACTAATGTTCCAAGAGATTGAAAAACTATGGCAATTCCTTCCACATTTTAGGCAGCAGTTGTCATGAAGCTTGGCCGATAACCAAGGCCTCTCATGGATGGAGTTTTATGGGCACCATGAATCACTGTTGTTCTACGTAAGGTGGGAGCACCCCTTGCAGGAAGGAGCTCAACATCACCAATGCCCTCTCAGGCTGGAAGGATGGAACCATATGGCCAGCTCCTCTCACAGATAGGAATGTGAATCCCCCCGCGTACTGCTGAACATAGCCTCCCACCTGCAAGTGCAACCATCTTTGTCAAAAACCACCAGTGTCAAGGTGATCCAAGATGAATGCTAGTTTCCACAACAGGGTTTACCTCCTCCTTTGCTGTCCATGGGCGCCATGGAGTGGTCACGGAGAGGGCCATGTCTTCGATAGAATACCTCGTCGCCGGCAGCGGGCACACAGAATCAAAATCACCACTAAAAAATGCAGGCAGGTTTGTTACTATTGAAGTACTTTCAAACGGCGGTGTGAGAGTATTGGATTGTACTAGTACTTGTCTGCTACCTGAATATCCAAATCGGGAGCTTGCTTTCGATCAACCATTTCATGGTTGGCAGCATGGACATTGGCCCATCTGTCCAGTTCAAGTATCTGCGTACATGTACAAATCGCATGGGATACAAATGTGTGGTGAAATTAGATATTAGCTCCAGTTGGAGGATCTTACGCGCAGCCTGACCACTTTGTCGTTCTAGCATGGAATGCCATCTGCACTGCTGGATCATTGAGGTAGGCATCCGTAGGATAGTAACTGCATGGATCATACCCAGGCAACTGCAATTTAAAGAGGAAAAATACAACGGTTAGCTGTTCAGCACATAGAGCTAGTTTTTTTCAAACAGAATGTTGTCCATTTTTTCTCTCGTTTTGATAAGAAATGATGTTGGTCAGAAAGATAAGAACTGTGGACCCACGTAGCCAGCGGGGTAATACGTTCCATTGGGCGCGTCAATGCAGACCGGAGCGTATATGTTGTAGCCATCGATGTAGCCAGAGTCGAACGCCACGGCCGCTCCCATGCATGCGGCATCTGTAAATGTACCATTCAAGTTGTCGAAGTCGCAGTTCTTGGTGATATTGGCATAGACCTCGTCCGACATCACCGCGTGGGTCCAGAAGTAGTCAACCGCCCCCTTAATATTCCTGTTGGCATCAAGGTACGGATTTCCCACCTTCAGTCGAAGACAGGATCCAAATTAGTTGTTTCAGCAGAGAAAAACCGAAATTTTATAATGTTTCATCTAATTATAGCTAGTTACTCCCTCCGTTTTTATTTAGTCCGCATATTAGCTTTGGTCAAAGTCAAGCTTTGTAAATTTTGACTAAGTTTATAAACAAAAATATTAACATATACAATAAAAAATCAATACCACTAGATTCATTATTGAATGTACTTTCACATCATATAGATTTGTTATGATAAATGTTTATATATTTTTCTATAAACTTGGTCAAACTTTGCAAAGTTTGACTTTGGTCAAACCTAATATGCAGACTAAATAAAAACGGAGGGAGTACTTAATTTGACGTACCAAGATGCCCTGAAGGTTTATGACGGTTCTGTTGTTGTATGTGTTGTGGAGTAGGATGGTGGCGGCAAGCTCCGGCACGTAGTGTCCGGCGTAGCTCTCCCCTGAGATGTAGAAGGCCCGGTCCTTGTACTCCGGGAACCTCTCGAGCCATTTCACCAGAAACACGTAGGCGTCATCGGCTGTTCTCTCGTCTCCGCTAAGATCATAGTCGGAAGACGTGTTCGAGTAGGAATAACCCACTCCGGCGGGCGACTCGAGGAAGATCACGTTAGCCACTGTCACAAGCAAACTATTATGCCTCTTTTGGTTTGGAGGATTTTTGTAGGAATTTCATAGGATAGGATTTTTGTAGGAAAAATTCCTTTAGAGCCCTTTGGTTTGTAGGAAATGGAATTTTATTCCTATAAAGGAATTCTTCCTATCCTTCACATTTCATAAGAAAATAAACATTAGGCTAGACTCAATGGAAAAAATCCTATGAAATGAATCAAAGGACATCTCCTTTCCTATTCCTACTCATAGGATTTGAGATGCATGTCATCTCATTTTCTATGACTTTTCTATTCCAATGATTTTCCTACCCTACGAACCAAAGGAGGTCTTAGTATTTCTGAATTTGATCATTTCTCAGTTCTCACACTTTACTTTACTCCACCCACACTTCAAAATTATTTATTTGCCCCCCTCCCTCACCCCTCTGAAACTTCGATGTGGCCCCCGGGTTGATTTTCCAGTGATATAAGGCAGGGCAAATTCAAAGATTGTAATGAGTACAGGAAGACATGGGTTACCGTTGTTCCATGCGTTCATGTTTCTGCTGAGCGTTTTGTTGTCCTCGGTTACGCGGAACGGGCCGAGCTCCTGCATTGCGCCGAATCCGAGGGACGAGCATCCCGGCCCTGTATATGCAAGTGTTAGTACTGTCCTAGAGAAATTTCTACAAGACATGTTCAGTTATCAATATATGGATCACTCTAACCTCCGTTGAGCCACAGGACGAGTGGCTTGTCCGAGGCACCGGAAGGCGATTCGACTAGGTAGTAGAAGAGTGCGCGGCCGTTCTCCGCGTCGACGGTCACGTACCCGCCGTACTGGTCAAAGTCGACGCCCTCCGGCTGGCCCGGCAACGCCGTGATCTTGTCGGCGGCCTTCATGGAGCTCTGATCAGAGACGGTGCTCTCCGCACTCAGGCTGTTGGCAACCCTGTCAGCTATGTTACGCACTCGGAACGTGTCGGTGCTGCTGGCGCTGTTCTTCCTGGACGAGATGAACTTCTTGAGCTGAGCCTCCTGGGACGGGGAGTGGGAGGCATTGGCGTGCAGCTGCAGTGCAGCGAGGCAGAGGACAAGCAGGGAGAATGAAGAAATGGTCTTCATCTTTGGTGAGTCTGAGATGAGAGATATTATTTGCATGCATGGTTTTTATAGACGCAGGAAGAAAGGAAGAGAACACTCTGAACCAAGGAGCTTTGGAGTCTTCGCTGTGTAAATTTCGGGTACAAACAGCGTTGCAGTTGCAGGCTTGCAGCTGTGCGTGTGCGCTTGTATGTGTATGTTCTTGTTTCCACTATCTAAAACGTCGAGAGGATCACAGCTTCTTTGCTCCGTGGAAACGGTCATATGATTGGTAGAATTGACGTTCGGCCGGGCATTGAGAGCGAAGGGTGGTGATTAGGACGTTTTTTTCCCGTGCAGTGTAGGATTTCAGACGGTTCTTTATCTTCACATCTCTTGTTTGGAACGATGATTTGGACGGTAGCCAATAGCTATTCGTGTATGTACTGTGTGCTCCCGGCATAGGTATATGCTTTGGTGAGATGTACGGCAGCAAGGAAATTTCCCTTCAGTGTATGCGAGTGCCAAATGGAGGTCTAAGGTTCTTTTCTTTTCTTTTTCTTTTGCGGCCAAAGTCGTCCAAGGCTATTTTAAATGCGATACTAAGCTTCACAACCTCTGATAACCCAGCGGTTTTCGCTCCCCTTTCCCTTCTCCACCCAAAGGTATCTCATTTCATTCGCGAGGAGCTGGATGAGAAGAAACTCTGATGTCCAGCTTTGTAGTAGTGATGGAACTAAAAAAGAACCATCGACTACAACCCTAAAAGAACTAGATTTCGCAAACAATATCGATGAAGTATGAAAGGAAAATCCTGAGCAATAGTCACAGTTTTGGTAGATATGCTCTTCAAGCACTTCAACCCACTTGGATCATGATCGACGAGACAGATAGAAGTAGGATGAAGGGCAATAACACGAGAAGCATATCGTGATGGCTAAATATGGGCACATGTATTTCCCCAGAAACCAGATACACTAAGATCCACAGAAACACATATGGACCTGCGGAAGGGGTCCCTCGAATATTAGGTAGCCGTTTTGTTAAACCAGGCCGTATACTTTATAAAATGGTGGAGTATCTAAAACTGTAGCTAGAGCATCTATCTCTATAGCTGCCAGTAAAATGCCCATACAAAGTCAATTTATTCGATTAGAGATACGAATCCCACGAGACTAGGGCTTGTCCTCTCCCGTATGACGTTTCAACGATGAGAGGACGTGGGAGTCCTTGGGGTTTGCATCTGGGCTGTAAGTACAGATAGATTTAGGGTTTCGAGGGGCAACGATGGGGTGTGGGTCCCAGTCAAAAAAACGATGGGGTGTGGGTGATGACGCCGCGTCTAATAAGAGCTCCCGCAGCTTCAACCCCAACATGGTTGAAGATGAGCTTGCAACATAGTTTTCTCTCTAGCCAGTCCAGTTGGCGAGATTAGAGGTCTTGGGTTTGGTCACCGGGTAGTGGTGGTGACCAAACTAGTGGTATTTCGTATTTCGGATCTTCCTCCGCCACGGTGATGTTTTACCCAAAAAGGGTTTCCCCCGCTTTGTATTCCAAAGCAACGAACATCATACACATAGCATTGCTGGGGCGAGCAGCACAACAAGCCCAAAAGAAAAGAATAAATAAATGCCAACAACGGCAGTTCAACAAAGCATGGATGAACCGCCACCGCTGCGCCCTCCGGAGACAAACCACCACCGCCCGAGGCTCCGATCTGCCGCGTACCAAGCGGCACCTTCAAGAAGGAATGCGACGCCGACGACGCTGCCGCCCGGACGAGTCCTAGGGTTTCCCCCGGTACGCGGAGGGAAGTGGAGGATGACTGAAAGTGCGTTATATCGACTAGAGGGGGGGGTGAATAGGCGATTTTTATGAAATTCTTCACTAAGGAATTTGCTCGTGAGGACATTCCTTAGCGAAGGACTACTAGCAGCGGAATAAGTACTCAGAGGTAAACATAGCAGAATATATGCATGGTCATCATGATGAAATGAAGACAAACCCAGAGTACAGAAAGCGTAAACACAGGATAGCACAAGATGAAGACAAATAGACTGAAGAAATTGAACTGAGGAAATTGAGAAAGTCTTCAGTCAAAGTCTTCAAACACAGATATGAACAAACACACAACACAGTAATGAGGAAATGAAAGTGTTGAGGAAATAGAACCAGTAAGCTTGGTGAAGACAATGATTTGGTAGACCAGTTCCAACTGCTGTCTCAGTTGTACATCTGGTTGGAGCGGCTGAGTATTTAAACTTGAGGACACCTAGTCCCGGACACACAGTCCTCACAGTATACTCCTTGAGCTAAGGACACACAGTCCTCGCCCAATCACTCGTGGTAACTCTTCAGGTGACTTCCAAACCTTCACAGACTTGGTCACTCGGCGATCCACAATTCCTCTTGGATGCTCTAGACCTTGACGCCTAACCGTCTGGAAGAAGCACAGTCTTCAAAGGTAACAAGCGTCGGATCCACGCAGGATCAATCTCTTCAGTGATGCTCAATCACTTTGGGTTTGTAGGTGTTCTGGGTTTGGGTTTGGATTTTCCTCACTTGATGATTTTCGCTCAAAGTCCTCGGAGGATGGGTTACTCTCAGATGACAAGTCAAGTTCTCGCGGAGCAGCCAACCAGCTAGTGGTTGTAGGGAGGCGGCTATTTATAGCCTAGGGAGCAGCCCGACATGATAAGACATAAATGCCCTTCAATGATATGACCGTTATGTGGACAAGATATTTTGGGACAGCTGACGCGCAGCACAGCAACGGTCGGAAATTTGAGGTACAAATTCCTCAGGGCTATCATGTTCCTCACTGTGTAGGCAATTCGCACTGGCGAATTCCTAACTCCTCAGTTAGGGCAAAGTCCTCAGTGACCAGAAGAACCGCGTCTCTGTCACTGAAGAATTTGACTGAACTATTTGAGATTTCAACGGGGATATTAAACTCCTCATAGACTTATAAACCTGTGTACACTCATAAACGCATTAGATACTTAACCTATAAGTCTTCAATACACCAAAATCACTAAGGGGCACTAGATGCACTTACAATCTCCCCCTTTTTGGTGATTGATGACAACATAGGTTAAGTTTTCAACGGGGAAAAATATATGAAGTGTAAATACTGATATTGAGGAATTTGATTGCAAGATATAGAAGAACTCCCCCTGAAGATGTGCATAGTGAGGAATTTGCTTTTGAAGCAATGCACACTTGAAGAGTTGAATCATGGAGATCTCCCCCTATATTTTGTAATTCATACACGCATTTGACATATAATAAGAAGAATTTGAAATGCATGATGAAATATGGTGCCTGATGTAATTTAGCATGCGTGCGATAATATTACTGAGGAATAAGCATGCAGAATAGCGCATCAAAAGTATCAAAGCATAGTGCAACAAAAGTATCAGCGCACCATCGGGTTTAAGATTACAACTCGATTCAATAAAAGTTTCGTAAGAACGAGAGTTGTAACTTAAAAACAAACGCCCTTATTATCGAACCGGTTGAAGACTAACTCAGATTTCTCCCCCTTTGTCATCAAATGACCAAAAGGATCGAAACTGAGGACTAACGCCCCTGAAGATATTCAAGTTGATGAAGGAGCGCCAGCGTTGTTGGGGTTGGTCGTTGATGTGGGGCCTGCCGCAGTGTCGTCCAAGTCTTCATTTTCATCAGTGTCGCGTGATGAAGAATATGAACTGGTCACCAAAGAAGGAACTGGGACCTTCTTGTATTTCTTCGGAGGAGGTGCAGACCAGGCAAATTCTTCATTGAGACCAATTTTCTTCAAATCATCAGCGCTGTAGACTTGAGACAGAACAGCCCAGGTGCGGTTGAGGGTTTCATGGAGGTAGTAGTGGTTTTTCTTCACTGCATTGTGTGTTGAAGTCATGTTGTGAAGAATTGAACCAAACTGACGCTTGACCCATTTATGATTGCGATCAACCTTTTGATGAAGACTGAGGAGTAACTCACGGTCAGTCATCACCCTGGGTGCTGTGGCTTGAGGATTTGGCTTGGTAGTGTTGGCGGCAGTGTCATGTGTGGCAGAGTCATCATTGGTGGAATATGATGCGGCCTTGTGAAATTGACCATCCAATGGATGAATGCCTTCATCGATCACAGCAGTGGCCTTGCCCTTTTCTTTAGCTGAGGAAAATGTCCTTTTAAGGACTTCAATGGGAGGCAAGTAGCTGCAGTGATTGAGAGTTTCAGCTTTGTAGTTGAGTGAAGACCTTGTCTTGATGAATCTCATAATCCAAGGTGCATAAGGCTTCAACTCAAATGGTGACATAGCAATGTTGGCCAGAGTCCTCATGAAGAAATCATGGAAGTTAATGGGAACGCCATGAATGATGTTGAAAAGCATATTCTTCATGATGCCAACGACTTCTTTATCTGTTGAATCATGGCCTTTGATGGGACTCATTGTCTTCGTCAGAATGCGATAGACAGTCCTTGGCACATACAACAATTCCTTGACGAGGAATGTGGTTCGAGGGGCCTGCCCTGGCTTCAAAGGCTTCATGAGCACTTGCATATAGTGATTTAAAAGTTCAGGTTCGTTGTAAATACAACGTGCATCTTCAGTGGGTGGACTCAGAGGAAGGGCACAAAGCAATTCAGATGCTGGGGCCTTATGATGTGTGTTCTCAGTCATCCAGTCCAGAACCCATGAATTGACATCTTCAGAGTTGCCGGTGATGTGCAGTGTTGCATAGAACTGAAGAATGAGTTCTTCATTCCAATCGCGTATGTCAGTGCAGAAGTTGAGCAGCCCAGCGTCGTGAAGAACACTGAGGACTGGCGTGAAGCACGGCATTGACTCCATATCCATGTGAGGAATATGTGCATGATCGAAGACTTTGTCCTTGTTGAAAAGCACTGAGGAATAGAAATTAGCTTGAATGGCAGTCCAGAAACGCCTCTTCCTTATGCGAGCAGAGTCATAGGGGTTGTATTCAGTGAAGAACACGTGCTCACCAAAGAAGTCTTCAGCCTTGAATTTTTGCTTCTTTGAGAACGGATCCTTGGGCTTTGGCAGAGGAGTGTCAGTGAGTTGCATCACTACCTCAGGAATCACGATCTCAGGTTCTTCAGGCTGAGGAATTTCTGGTTCCTCCTCAGGTGCAGTCACCTTTTCAGTTTCAGCAACAGTTTCTTCAACACTAGTGGCTGGAATTTCTTCATTCACAGATGCAGTGGGATGAGTTTCTTCAGAGCCCATCGGAACAGTTGGTGCAGGGGAGTGAGGAATTTGCTGCTGTGGGGTGAAGAGTGGGGAATTGGGGTGCTGACTTTCCCAAAAGTCGGCATTCATCAACGGGGTTGTGCTTCCAATATCCACATCTTCATCATCAATTTCTTCAACACCAGCCTCTTCAGCATCAAACTGAGGCATTGGTTATGAGACCAGTGGGGTTGAAGGGATTGAATCCACTAAAATTTCTTCATCAATCTGCTCTGAGGAAGCAGCAGATTGAGTTTCTTCATCTGATCCACTTGGGATCACATAATCTTCACCAAAAGGAACAAGGTCCTTTGATGGCATGGATGAGATAGGAACATCATCAATTGGATTAGTAAATGAGCTGGTCAAGGGCTTCATCTTCTTGGGAGCTGAAGATTCTGAAGCTTGTGATGCTTTCCTCTTCTTCACTGCAGCTCGCTCTGCAGCCTTGGTCTTCTTCACATCTAGTGCAGAGGGAAGAACAGGAGTTGGCGTAGGCGCAGGTGGAGCTGAGGAATCTGGTTGATTTTCCTCAGGCGCAACTGATGTAGTTGCCCTGATTTCTTCAGTTTCTTCAGGCGCACCACTAGTGGATGCCCTGGCAATTTCTTCAGTGGCTGGAGTAGAGTCATCAGCCCTGGAACTGGCATTTTCTTCAGCAGCCTGAACTTCATCAGCGGTGCTGGCATGTTCTTCAGTTTGCTGAACAGATGCTTCAGTGTGAGGAACTTGTTGCTGCGATGGAGCTGCAACATTGGTGAATTTCTCAGTCAGTTTCACAAACCTGACTTTTGCTCCTTTCCAGTCAGCATAGTATGCATCAAAGTCATCGCTGAGGGCTTTGATGTCAGCCTGCATCTTGATGAGTTCTTCAGGCTTCATTGTGAGAACATTTTTCCTTAGCAGTTTCTCTTTCCTGTACTGCGATTTCTTGATCTGCCTGGCCCTATCATATTTCCACTTCTCCTCTTGGATGAGGTGAGTCAGCATGTGACTTTGGCCAGGAGTCAGTTTGAAGTCAGGCATAGGTGTGTTTGGATCCTTATGCCAGAGATCAATGTAATCGAGGATCGCTCTTGGATCCAGCAGCAGTGGCACATGTGTGCCTTTGGCTTTAGCAGCCCTTTCTTGGCGGTCCCTGATGATTTCAGCAAGTTCTTCTTCATCAGCTTCATCATCATCAGATGGTACAGTGAAGACTACCTGCTTCTTGTTGGGACTTGGGCGATTACCGCGTCCAGCAGTAGCCTTTTTTTTCAGCAGAGAGGGTCCAGCTGAGGAACTTGGTGCAACTGAGGAACTAGCTGAGACACCAGAGGCAATTGAGATGCTAGTAGTCCTTTGGCACGAGGCCAGATGCACAGGTGCTGAGGACTTTTTCTGGACAGCTGAGGATTGTGGAGGAGGTGCCGAGGATTTTGGTGGAGCAGGAGCAGCATGAGGAATTTGCTTTGAAGATTTTGAGGTGTCTGGCCGTGAGGGCATTATAGAGGAACTTGGTCGTGAGGGCATTGCTGGTGAAGCACTTGGCTTGCGAGCGGGCTTCTTGGGCATTGATTTCCTCGGCTTGACAGAGGCCTCAGTGGCAGCAGCAGCAGCAGAGTCTTCATTGAATTTCCTCACTGCTTCTCTGGCTTGTCTCGCCAATTTGGCTTGGCGCTTGGCCCATTCCTCAGGAAAATCCTCACCACGCTTGATGCTAGTGGGATCTGCCTCTTGGCCAGGTGCCAATGGGGCTCTTGGGCATGGAGGGTTCAGTGCGAATTTCTTCATGTACTTTGGAGTAACATATCTGTACTCCCTCCATTCGCGTGCCCATCTCCGTTCAATCCTCTGGATTCGCACCTTGCGCTGATTTTTATCTTCGTTGCCAAATTTGGATTCATCAGGCGTGCAGTAATCTTTATAAATATCATCAGGGATTTCAAATGCAGTCATAACCTCAGGCTTCTTTCCTCCTTTTTTTGGCCTTTTACCTTCAGCCATTTTCTTCAGTTGAGGAATTTGAACAATTGAGTTCTCTGAAGAAGTATGCAACTTTTCTTCGAGGAACGCTGCAATTGAGTTAAGTTGATGAGAACCTAATGATTCAGCAGCGGACATGTGTACCTGTGAACAGAGTATAGTTGCGAGGAATTTGAAGAGGTTATATGCGTTCTCAGAGGGTTTTTCATAAAGAACAAGTTTGAGGAATTTGACCAGATTCGTCTTCAAGAATTTCACTAAGCGCGCTTTATCTTAGGCTCTAGAGTTGTATAGATCGAAGATCCACACAATTGAGGAATCTTTGAAGAAATTGATGCTTAGGAAAATGAATCAAGAACAGATAACTTGTGAGGTGTTTTGTGTGTGAGGATTTGAAGCATAAAACACCTTTGAAGGTTTTGTAGAAAAATTTCGAATCAAAGAGGGTAGTAAAAGTAGCTTTTAATTACCCTGAGACGAAGAACACGATTAACTGTGAGTTGAAACAGGGAAGTTCGTCGATGTAGATCTTCCACGCCCTAACTTGACGGAGAAAGACGTCTACGGCGGCGGCGGAGGTGAAGATTTCCGCGGTCGGCGCGAGTACGACGGCGACGAGGTCGAGGCAGTGAAGCTCTTACTCACCGGCGATGATGGAGTAGCGGCGGCGCTAGGGTTCGGAAGCTCGAGCGGGAGAGTGAGATCGAGCGGGGTAAAAGAAGTGAGGAAGGGGACAGGGGTATTTATAGCCACGGTGAAAAACTGCTCGCCCGAAGATTTGGGACGAACGTGCCCCTGGCCGTTCTCCTTCTCGCGACATGTGTCACCCACGTACTATGTAGTGGAGATCGTGAGTGGATAAAATAATGCATCATGGGATGCGGAACGGTTTGAGCGGCAAAACCGAAAGTTTGGATAAGATTAGTTTTAACGTTCCGTTCGCAATTTCTTCAGCTGACAAGGACACAGTGAAGAATTTGAACGAGTTTCAAATAGAACGCATATGAAGAATTTGTGAATAGATTGGATTGAGTATAGCATAGAGGGGAAGGGTCCGATCACATTCACTTAGCAGAAAGTCCAACTTGAAGAAATAGCTACAAGTGAATGCTGTAGAGGACATAAACTCATATATATAGCCAATGAAGAAAAACGACGGCACAAGTGAAGACTTTGATAAGTTTGAAGAATTTGAAAAACTGAAGAATTTCAAAAGTTGAGGAAAAACTCAAACTGAAGATTTTCAACTTTTATGGCGGCGTGACCCACCGTATAAGAATGATGATTTCAGACACCGCGTACAATTGTCGTAGGGTTCTGAGAATCAAATTCTTCATTAATTTCTTCACACTTAGAGTGTTATTCTTCATTGATTGAAGAAAAACGTTTCTTCATGTGTTGCACATCTAAGTCATCAATTTTGCATAAGTGTTAGGATGAGTGCCTTTTCAAAGTACATTAGAAGATTCTAAGATATTTAGTTCACACCGCAATTTGCTAAATCTCTTCTCATCCAAGGGCTTAGTGAAGATATCGGCTAGCTGTTCTTCAGTCTTCACATGCTCAATAGAAATGTCGCCCTTCAACACATGATCACGAAGAAAATGATGACGAATCTGAATGTGCTTTGTCTTCAAGTGCTGAACTGGGTTGTGAGCAATCTTGATGGCACTCTCATTGTCACAGAGGAGAGGCACATTCTTCACGTTGATGCCATAGTCCTTGAGTGTTTGCTTCATCCATAATAGTTGAGCACAACAAGAACCAGTAGCAATGTACTCAGCTTCAGCGGTAGACAGTGATACACAGTTCTGTTTCTTCAAGGACCAACAAACCAAGGATCGTCCGAGGAAATGACAAGTACCAGATATTGACTTGCGGTCCACACGGTCACCAGCATAGTCAGAGTCTGAATATCCAATGAGATCAAAATCCGAGCCCTTGGGATACCATAATCCTAGTGTTGGTGTGTGAGCTAGATATCGAAGAATATGCATCACAGCCTTATGGTGTGATTCCTTCGGTGCAGCTTGAAATCGTGCACACATGCAAACACTAAGCATTATATCTGGCCTAGATGCACATAAGTACAATAAAGAGCCAATCATGGAGCGGTATACCTTATGATCGAAGTCAGTACCATTTTCATCAGTGCATAAGTGACCATTTGTGGGCATAGGAATTTTGATGCCTTTGCAATCTTGCATGCCAAATTTCTTCAGGACATCCTTGAGGTATTTCTCCTGAGATATGAATATGCCATTGCGCTGTTGACGAATTTGAAGACCTAAGAAGAATTTCAACTATCCCATCATAGACATTTGATATTCTTCACTCATCATATAAGCAAATTCATCACTATAACGTTGGTCAGTACAGCCAAAGATGATATCATCAACATATATTTGGCACACAAACAGTTCACCATCATAAGATTTAGTAAAGAGAGTGGGATTGAGTGAACCGGGTGTGAAGCCTTTCTTCATGAAGAATTCCTTCAATGTATCATACCACGCCCGTGGGGCCTACTTGAGGCCATAGAGGGCCTTGTTAAGTCTGAAGACTTTGTCAGGATGTTTTGGATCTTCAAAACCTGGGGGTTGAGCAACATATACTTCTTCCTCAAGCTTACCATTGAGGAATGCACTTTTCACATCCATTTGATATAAGATAATATCATGATGGTTAGCATAAGTAAGTAATATGCGAATAGCCTCAAGTCTAGCAACAAGTGCAAAAGTTTCATCGAAATCAATTCCTTCAACCTGTGTGTAGCCTTGAGCTACTAGTCGTGCCTTATTCCTCACCACAACACCATTTTCATCTTGCTTGTTGCGGTAGATCCACTTTGTGCCAATGATGTTATGCTTGCGAGGATCGGGACGATTGACTAGTTCCCATACGTTGTTGAGCTTGAACTGATGTAATTCTTCTTGCATGGCCTAAATCCACTCAGGCTCCAGAAATGCTTCATCTACCTTAGTGGGCTCTGTGATAGAGACAAAAGCAAAGTGCCCACAAAAGTTAGATAGATGTGAAGCTTTTGAGCGTGTGAGAGGACCTGGTGCTCTAATGTCATCGATGATCTTCTCCACTTGCACTTCTTTTGCAACGCGAGGATGAGCTGGTTGTCGTTGAGGAATTTGATTAGCATTTTCTTCAGCATCAATTTCCTCAGCATTTTCTTCAGGTGCATCAGCTCGATGTTCTTCACATTCTGGAATGAATTCTTCAGCAGATTCTTCAGTAGGAATGACATCTTCAGTAGCCTTGTGCTTGATAGAATCCTCAGGTGCTGGTTCATCTAACACAGAAGGTAGGTGCTCTCTTTGCGAGCCATTAGTTTCATCGAACTGCACATCTACAGTTTCAACAATCTTGTGAAGAACATTGTTGAAGACTCTGTAGGTGTGCGAGTCCTTTCCGTAACCTAGCATAAAACCTTCATGTGCTTTCGGTGCAAATTTAGAGTTGTGATGAGGATCTCTAATCCAGCATTTAGCACCGAAGACTTTGAAATAACTCACATTGGGTTTCTTGTCAGTGAGGAGTTCATATGCAGTCTTCTTGAAGAATTTATGAAGATATACTCTGTTGATGATATGGCACGCAGTATCAATTGCATCAACCCAGAAACGACGAGGGGTTTTGTACTCATCGAGCATAGTGCGAGCCATCTCAGCAAGAGTCCTGTTCTTGCGCTCCACGACGCCATTCTGTTGAGGAGTATAAGGAGCAGATAACTCATGAGTAATACCAAGTTCATCAAGATAGTCATCGAGACCCGAATTCTTGAACTTAGTGCCATTGTCACTTCTGATGTGCTTGATCTTCACACCAAAGTTGGTTGAAGCCCTCGAGGAAAATCGTTTGAAAACTTCCTGCACTTCAGTTTTGTAAGAGACAAGGTGTAACCACGTGTAACGAGAGTAATCATCAACAATAACAAAGCCATATTGAGATGCTTCATTTGAAACAGAGGAATAACGATTAGGACCGAAGAGATCCGTGTGAAGCAATTCAAATGGACGAGTGGTGGTCATGATAGTCTTCGCTGGATGCTTGGCCTTTGTCATCTTTCCAGCTTCACAGGCACCGCACAAGTGATCCTTGAGGAATTTGACATTCTCAATGCCAATGACATGCTTCTTCTTCGCAAGCGTGTTCAAATTCCTCATGCCTGCATGACCAAGTCATCGATGCCATAGCCATCCTTCTGAAGCTTTTGCAAGTAGTCACACGGCTGGTTGTGAATCTGTAGAGAAATCAACAATATACAAGTCTCCTCTCCTAAAGCCTTCGAAGACTTTGGAATTGTCAGCTTCCATAATCACAACACACCGATACTTGCAAAAGACAACAACCATATCAAGATCACAAAGCATTGAGACAGACATAAGGTTGTATCCTAAGGACTCAACAAGGATGACTTTGTCCATGTGTCGATCCTTTGTGATAGAAACTTTACCTAGACCCAATACCTGACTTTTGCTTTTATCAGCGAAGATGATATGCTTCATATGTGACGATGATAAGGGAGCATCCATCAAAAGATTCTTGTCACCAGTCATGTGATTTGTACACCCACTATCAAGTACCCACTCAGTGGCTTTGGGTTGATCATCCTGCAGATGAATTAGTGCAACTTACGACCTCATATACTTCAGCAGTGAAGAATATGATATCACAATTCATCAGATCAATTTCATCAAGCAGTAGAACAGATAAAACAGAGGGAGGACGCGTGAAATGAAAGTTCATTTCATCATGGTTAGCCTGCGTCCTTTCAGGCATTACAATGCGTCTGGAGACCTGACCCTGCATAAGAGATTAGTTCTTTTTTTCACCACCCACATCTGAAGGGGTGGCAAAGAGTTTATCACTCTGCGAGCTCCATATGAGAATGGTGGCAAAGCAGCCAAACCATTTCGTTTCACATAAGAGGGGTTAGGGTAAGCATATGAATAAGCAGAGAAATTCTTCGAGGACTTATGAACATAATAATTTGAAGAATAATGCTCATATTCATAGCCCTTGGCTCTTCCCTGCGAAACAGAGTTGTTAGCACGATGATGTTCATATGAGGACTTTGATCCATGTGAGGAATTTGATCCTCTTGAGGAATTTGGTCCGTATGAGGACTTTGATCTGGGGTTCCTTTTCTTCACAGGTTGTGTCATGAGGACATTCACCTGAAGACTTTCAAGGCACCTTTTGGGAACCCAGATTTTCTTCATAGGATATCCATTCCTGCAGTTAGTGCCAACATATCTAGCAAATACTTCACCATTCTGATTTTTGAACAGTTTATAGTTGGAGTCAAATGACTCATAAGAAGAATGAGAAGATTCACATGTATAGCCAGATAAAATAGATGGATCAACTGGAGGTCCCTTTGCAGCAACCCATGAGGTTTTGGGGTACTGCTCAGGCTTCCAATATGTACCATCAGCATTGAGTTTTCTCTCAAAGGCAATACCCTCTTTCCTAGGGTTCCTGTTGAGGATATGCTTTTTAAGCACATCACAAAGAGTCTGATGCCCTTTGAGGCTTTTGTACATGCCTGTTATGTACAATTCCTTCAGTCCTGCATCGTCAGTGATACTGGCAATGTCCTCAGATGAGGAATTAGTGATAGCAGAGACAGGTGAAGAATTTGTAACATTAGAAGCATTTGAACATTCAGGTGAGGAATTAGCAGATTCTCGTTCAATGCATTTAAAACATGGAGGAATAAATTCTTCCCGAGCAGCGCTGATTTGTTGAGCAAGTAATGAATCGCGCTCCTTCTGAAGATCTTCATAACTCACTCTTATCTTCTCAAAATCAGACAAGAGAGAGTTATGCTGATCTTGAAGAGAGTCATACTTAGAATGAAGTCTCTGAAGACTTTCAGCCAAGGCTTGTGATTGATCCATTTCTTCACTCAACATATCATTGCTCTTACTAAGCATGTTATTAGCTCTTTCCAAAGCTCTTTGTTGTTTAGCAGCAAGTGAGGCAAGTTTGACAAAGCTGGGTCCAAATTCATCACTAGATTCATCATCACTGGATTCAGACAGATAGCATTCAGTTACCTGTTCACCATCTGCCATGAGACATGGTGAGGAGGATGATGATTCTGGTTCAAATGTCATTGACTTGAGAGATTTCTTGAAGTCTTCGAACCAAGGATCATGACAGGTTCGATGGCCTTCATAGACATCAGAGAGACGGTCCCAGATAAGCTTCGCCTGATCGAGATGCATGATGTTTCTGAACCGGTTTCTAGACAGACTGGAACAGATGACGGCCTTCGCTGTGAGGTTGAGTTGAGTGTACTTGCGAATGTCATCATCTTCCGCCATCTTGCACAGATCGGTCAGACCAATCTCAGTGATGGTCCATAGCTCGGTGTCCATCACCATGAGACGCTTCTTCATCATAGCCTTCCATTTGGGATACTCGTGACCGTCAAAGATGGGGCAGGGCACTTTCTTCATATCTGTGGTCGACATAACTAAAACTCCAGGCGGTTAAACCAAAATCACACAGAACAAGGGAGTACCTTGCTCTGATACCAATTGAAAGTGCGTTATATCGACTAGAGGGGGGGAGGGGTGAATAGGCGATTTTTATGAAATTCTTCACTAAGGAATTTGCTCGTGAGGACATTCCTTAGCGAAGAACTACTAGCAGCGGAATAAGTACTCAGAGGTAAACGTAGCAGAATACATGGATGGTCATCATGATGAAATGAAGACAAACCCAGAGTACAGAAAGCGTAAACACAGGATAGCACAAGATGAAGACAAACAGACTGAAGAAATTGAACTGAGGAAATTGAGAAAGTCTTCAGTCAAAGTCTTCAAACACAGATATGAACAAACACACAACACAGTAATGAGGAAATGAAAGTGTTGAGGAAATAGAACCAGTAAGCTTGGTGAAGACAATGATTTGGTAGACCAGTTCCAACTGCTGTCTCAGTTGTACATCTGGTTGGAGCGGCTGAGTATTTAAACTTGAGGACACCTAGTCCCGGACACACAGTCCTCACAGTATACTCCTTGAGCTAAGGACACACAGTCCTCGCCCAATCACTCGTGGTAACTCTTCAGGTGACTTCCAAACCTTCACAGACTTGGTCACTCGGCGATCCACAATTCCTCTTGGATGCTCTAGACCTTGACGCCTAACCGTCTGGAAGAAGCACAGTCTTCAAAGGTAACAAGCGTCGGATCCACGCAGGATCAATCTCTTCAGTGATGCTCAATCACTTTGGGTTTGTAGGTGTTCTGGGTTTGGGTTTGGATTTTCCTCACTTGATGATTTTCGCTCAAAGTCCTCGGAGGATGGGTTACTCTCAGATGACAAGTCAAGTTCTCGCGGAGCAGCCAACCAGCTAGTGGTTGTAGGGAGGCGACTATTTATAGCCTAGGGAGCAGCCCGACATGATAAGACATAAATGCCCTTCAATGATATGACCGTTATGTGGACAAGATATTTTGGGACAGCTGGCGCGCAGTACAGCAACGGTCGGAAATTTGAGGTACAAATTCCTCAGGGCTATCATGTTCCTCACTGTGTAGGCAATTCGCACTGGCGAATTCCTAACTCCTCAGTTAGGGCAAAGTCCTCAGTGACCAGAAGAACTGCGTCTCTGTCACTGAAGAATTTGACTGAACTGTATGAGATTTTCGATGGCTTCACTCGAAGGGATTGGTAGGTGTAGGATTTGAGTTGAGCATCACATGGAAATTTTCTCCTTAGTATTTTCTCGACCCCCTTTAACAGTACGGTGTTTCCTATGACTCAAGAAAGAGAAAATGAAACTACGAAAACAAAAGTCTTCACGCTTTATGTTCCTCGAATGAATACCAAGTCTTCAAGGTCACACCAATTTCTTCACTTTCAAAGTCTTCAGAAAGTCTTCAGTATATCAAAGTCTTCAGCCGAAGAACTTCATTTTTAGGGGTCGACTTTCTCTGTAAATATTAAACTCCTCATAGACTTATAAACCTGTGTACACTCATAAACGCATTAGATACTTAACCTATAAGTCTTCAATACACCAAAATCACTAAGGGGCACTAGATGCACTTACAATGGCTACCACCGACACCCTCCAAGAAGGAAAGGTGGCACCCATCGGTGTCACCGCATCGGAGCCGGCCGAACCGGCAAGAATTTCTCCTGCACACCAACCCCACCGCCCAACCGGAGCCGACCAGCCAAACAACCGCCCAACACCATGCGCCATAGCGGTTGCGCCACCACCCAAGCTGTCTCACTACGAGCACCAACACGAGGCCAAGAAGACCGAAGAGAAGAGCCAAGCGACAGGAGCAGCAACACCAAGGCCGAGCGGGAGGGAACCACCTCCTCCGCCGTCGTGCGAGAGGCCCGCGCCTCCGGCACAGTCGCGGTTGCCGCACGGACACGACAGCAGGGCAAACCAGGCCGCCCCTGGCCCGGCCAGGCCCGCAACGGGCCCGCTAAGCCCCGCTGGCCATGCTGCAGCAGGCTGGCGCCGGCGCCGCCAGCACCTCGCCGCTCAGCGCTGTTCCCCCGCCTCCCGGAAGACTCGCCACGGATCAGCCCCGCCGCCGGCCCGCCCAGGCCTAGATGGGGCCCATAGGGCCCAGATCTAGGCCGAGCGCCGCCGCCAGGACCCACCGCTGCACCGCCCTGCCACCAACGCCGCCGCCGCCGTCCAGCCGCCCGCCCGCGCCGCTCCAGGGAACCCCGCGGCCACCCGGTCCGTCGCCGCCTAGGAGCACCCCCCGGTGCAGCTCCGCCCCGCGTCGGAGAGCCACCGGGAGGGGAAGGTCAGGGGGCCGCCGCCACCAGCGACCCCGGGGCCAGGGTGGCCGCGGGCGCCAGCGACGGCGGCAGGAGGAAGGGAAGTGGTGGGGACGAGAGGAGGGAGGCAGCGATGCGCGGCCGGTCGCCCGCGGGGGCGACGCGGTCGCGAGAGCTCGAGGGAAAGGGATATCTGTCCTTTACAGTGTAATTTGCCGCCACGGTGATGTTTTCTCCAGTGTCGTCCGTGTTCGATGAGAATTTGTACTATAAATAGTACGAAAAATATTTTGTACCAATATTTTATGTGGAGCAAGGAGTGCCCACGGATATTGCATGCGTGTCATACACGTTCACGCACGTACATTGAAAACTGTTGGCTAAAAGAAATTTTAATAGGCGAATGGCCGATTAATTGATTAATTGTATATTAAGCTAGCTCAATGTGTACGTCGGTGCAACTGCACTGCATGGCCATCCAAGTTTGAGAAGGGGGTACGTACATGGAGCTGTTCAAGTGCCCATCGATTGTACACGAGCGCACCGGTTGATCGGGTGATTACCTTAGCATTACATGCATGAAAAGACCCACGTACTGGCCGAGGTCGCACGTAATGCTAATACAAATGTGTCCCAATGTACATACGCGTACCAGAATACATGTCCGCCTCGCCAGTATATACGTACATCTCGAGTAACGGAATACCGGCCAGCCCGTGTTTACACGTACTCAAATACCACAAAGAGGCGAATCAACATGCAGTTGAATTGGTTAGGTGGACAGTGGTATCCCCAGCCCACTAGGGTTTAAATCCTGGTACTTGCATTATTTGTGGATTTATTTTAAGATTTCCGGCAATGCGTTTTTAGTGGGAGGAGACGTTTCCGTCGACGACGAAGCGTCTATGATGACTTCGTAAATCTCAAGATGATTTGCCGGCTCAGTCTCTCGGAGGTGCTCGCGCTTGTAATTGTTCTGTTTTTATGTGCGGACTTGTGCATCAAGAACACCGAAGGAGACAAACGCTATCAAGTCCAACAAAATCGGAACAGCAACGGCCCAGCGCCCAACCATCTCCATCCGCCTATAAATAACTAGATCGGATTCACGCCGTGGCGCGAGGGTGTCGGTCAGAACGTTTAGACAAAACATGTACAATTCGTCGGTAAGAGCCCAGGAATAGCATGTGTAGACAACCAATTGTGTTAGAAGCAAAACATAATGGGACTGAAGTTATAAGACAGAATCAAGCTCGGTGCTTTCATACGACCAGAGATAAAACACAGGACCATACATTACTTTTTACGGCAGAGAGATAGGAATTAAAATCTGAAATCTATACATGCCTTGTTCAGAACAAAGTGAAAATAGCAACATACCACCAGGTGGTACCTTCCACTACAAAGACAACAACGGGAATCTAAAGTCAGATATCGAGGTTGGAACAAGCAAACAATCAAACAAGTGTAACGACGAATTAAAAGTAACCGTCACAAGAGACTTGCTGCCCAGACATGTCTTGTGATGGTAAATTGCAGGGGCAGATGAGGGCAAAAAATGTGGGAATAGGGAATCACCATTAGATAGTCATCATCCTGTAGAGGAAAGTCAAGTAAATTAATTGTTTTACGAAAGGATATGCAGGCAAGAGTACTGTTGCTGTAAAACAACTGAAACTACTACATAGAATTTACAGAATTAAGATGATCTCCTGAAGTAGTTCAAGATACTGAATCTTGGTGCAGCACTAAGCATGAGATACAATACTCCAAAAAATTAACACAATCAAGAAAGTATAAAAGCAAGTTAACAATCTAACAAGGCAAGTTTCAGTACTGCACCAAGTCAAAATCTACTGCAATCTTTAACCTACTGAATATTACAAAACAGTAAAGTGAAGTTCCATTTTAAGCTACTGCAATCTTTCTCTTAAATCTACTCATGCATCTGTGGAACTTAGCAGTATTCATTTAAGAATTGAGTAAATTAACTTGGCAGTATGCAAACTTTGAGTAAGTTGACTTGGCATTATATTCAACTTCCACTGCAGTCTTTAAACTATTGTAACCAGTCAGAAATCTACTGAAAACCCCCCAAAAAAGTTCATCTTTTGTACTGAGTACCTTGCGGATGGCGTCGCAGCCGGCGAGGACCTCGTCGATGTGCATGCACTTCATCGCTGGCTTATTCTTGTCATCCTCGATGCCTTCCTCGAGCTTGGTCTTGGGCTTGCTGGCGGCACCAGGCTTGGACTTGGGCTCCCACTTCCACTTGTGATCAAAGCTGACGTCGTTGGGGGGAGGCGAGCTCCGCCTCCCACTTGAAGAGTCCAGCCCCACTGTGCGGCTTCTCCTCGGCCGTCCACTTCACCTTGCAGCCCCCAGGGGAGGCGGCGGCATAGGTGTACTTGCGGCGAGCCGGCTGTGCGCCTTGGTGCGAAGGTGCCGGTCCAAATGTTGTAATTAAGCAGGTAATGGTCCAGTTAGTAGGAAGGTTTGAGAAACTATTTACATCTAAAAAATCAAAGTAACCATCCATGATAGGTGAGTTTACTATATCACAAACAGCAAAAAAAAAAACAATGCAAGGTAAGCAAGGCATAGTCAATCCACAGGATAATCGATTTGCATGGTCACGACAAAAGCAATAAGAGAATTGGCAGTGAACTGGACACTAAAACTGAACATTTTTGTGATATTCTAAAAACTTTCATACACATAAACGATTCATTTCACAAGGGAATGAAATATAGCAGCACATGACTGTTACATGACTAAACTGAAAAACCAGGGGCAACCGTCCACACACACACACACACACACACACACACACACACACACACACACAAAAAAAAAAAAAAAACAGCCGCTCGGCCATGGCCAGCACTCAGCAGTAGCAGCGACGGGCAGCGGCGGCGGCAGGTGGGCTAGTAGTGCATGGAGCAGCAGCAGGAGGAGGAGCAACAGCTAGCGGCAGCAGGAAACAGCAGTAGCAGCGCCTATGATTCAATCTTTCTTCTTTTTCCAACAAAAATGTTAATATTCAGAAGGTAGTTGGAGACAGGGCTACACCTTATGAAGGTTTTAATCTTACGGTTCAATGAATTGCACAGGCAGAGCACACTGTTGAGGGATTCAAACTATTTTTAAGAGATGATGTGGCAAGGCTAAGAAGATGAAAACAATTAAGAAGAAAAGTTCATGCTCAACAACTTACGAAGATTTAACTGGGTAGTGCCTCATGGCAGTCATCAACCTTTGAGCCGTAAAACTGTAAGATCAAACTGAGACTCAAGCCTGCATAACCATAGGAAGAAAAGGATCATCAACAAAGAGGACAAAGTGAATCAGGAACCAATTCCTGGTTCCTCTAAAAAATCATTCTAAATGACAAACTGTGAGAAGAAACAATAACTGGTCTAATGACATAGATGTGTTAACCGGGAAACACTACCAAGTCAGATCAAATACTCAGCTTATTTCTGTCCCTTTTCAATATTAAGAACGATTATTAAGTAACCAGGTACATAACAAAAAAAATGCCTACATAGTAGCTCATCTTTCTTAATACATCTACACTGATTTCGATGTACAATTTAGGACCAATGGAAAACCAGAAAACTAAATATTGCACGCTGTCGAGACCTATCTGGCGTGCAACATCTGTCACTATAGAAGGACATCGGCATCAATCACAGCGCTAGGGCCATCAGCATAGCCAATAGGAATTGCAGGCCGAACCACGATCGCAACTACTGACTTCAACATATTTTTGAACGTAGATATGATACATGATTGAGAATACCTAATCAGTAAAGCACCACTACCCAACCATAAACATAGAGGAAGTAATATGAGCCAAAATCTCTAATGGCATGATAAAATTAGAGCATGTTTGACATATCATTTTGAAACTACAAATATGAAATAAACTACAGCCAAGAAAGAAAACATTAAGTAGCTAGAGAGCATACACTGCTTTCTAATAGGAAAGAAGGTAATTTAACTGGCAAGGTACTGCCACTGACTCCAACATGAAAGAACTAAGAAAACTTTTGTAATCAACCTCTGCCATGCTCATGTTTCTTTTGTAATCAGTAGAGTAGTTGCAACCATGCGCATATCACTAAGCAAAAAAAGAGAAGGTCACGACTTACTTAATGTTTGACGACGGTAAGAGGCATGATGGCATCGGCGGAGGTGGTGGCGTCCGATCACCAACAACCATGCATATATCAAGTGGCATGATATGTTTTTTTTGTCGTGACGTGGCATGATATGTGAAGCAAGACATAGGAATACAAGAGGGAAACAAAACAGAGGCACACATGATGCATACTTTACCATACAAACTTAAGGCAGCAAGAGAGGCCCCTATAACTTGCTGGGAGCATGTCTTTCTAGTATAACAAAGTGCAGCTTACTCTTAACCAGATTAAATCAAGGACCAACAACAAACAATAAAAGATCAAGAACAACTCATATGCAATAAAGGTATGAGAGAGAAGAAATCTTTACACAAGACGACTATAAATACCGGAGCATAAATAAGCAACACCTTTAAATACAAATAAAAAAGGATCCAGGGTTCATTGCATAGTGGGCTCAGATCTGACTTTCCTCGATCATATAACCTACCCCCGTCTCTTATCACCAGATCAATCTGTTTATACAGTGGAGCTACCCTGATAATCACTCAACAAGAATGACCATCCAAGGACAGAGCAACAAATATCACAGGATCAAAAAATATTCTAGAAACAAGAGGGAGGATTCAACTTGATACCCACAGGTGCCTCGATTGCTCAAAGGCACACTTATTTCAGACACGGCTAATCATCATCGCCCCAGCACGAAACCCATCGGAGCATAAATAAGTAACACATTTAAATACAAATAAAAATAGTTCAGGGTTCATTGCATAGTGGGCTCAGATTCGGCTTTCCTCGATCATATAACCTACCCCCGTCATCTCTTATCACAGATCAATCTGTTTATACAATGGAGCTGCCCTGGTTATCACTCAACAAGAATGACCATCCTAGGACAGAACAATAAGTATCACAAGATCAAAAAGGATCCTAGAGACAAGAGGGAGGATCCAACTTGATACCCACAAGTGTTTGGATTGCTCAAAGGCACACTTATTTCAGCCACGGTTAATGATCATCGCCCTAGCACAAACGCCACTGATCAATTTAGCAAATCCAGGAGCATAGCTATTGAACCAGGGCATCCACATGTAAACCAGAGCATCACATGAGCTCCTGTTATAGCAAGTAAACATGAACAACAGCCTGCAAACCCTAAAATAGCATGGATCCACAACTACAGAACTCAAGTAGGAACCGATGCATGAGTAGGGCATAGAGCATCAACCAGACGAGCACCACAGCCACGGCCATGTGCCACACAGTAGGCGAAGCAGAGGAGCAGGAGGAAGATGGAGCTCACCAAGGGAGGCTGTAGCCGAGGAGAGAGGCGGCTAGGTCATCTCCACGGGAGCGGCCGCCTTTTATACGCATAAGCGTGAAATGGCAAAAATGCCCTCGGCTGGGCAGGCTATTCGTGCGCGGTGGCACGAACGCGATGGTAACTATTCATTACAGTAGTAACTTTTTTAATCCGACGAACGAGATCGACCGGGAGCGATATCCAACGGTCCAGAACGCATCAAAAAATTGATCCGACAACCGAGAGTCGCTGAGCTCTGAGAGAGCTCTCTTCTCTTATTTCTGGATGGATACAGTGGAGCTGCCCTGGTTATCACTCAACAAGAATGACCATCCAAGGGCAGAACAACAAGTATCACAGGATCAAAAAGGACTCTAGAGACAAGAGGGAGGATCCGGCTTGATACCCACGGGTGCCTCGATTGCTCAAAGGCACGCCTATTTCAGTCAAGGTTAATCATCATCGCCCTAGCATGAACACTACTGATCAATTTAGCAAATCCAGAGCATCCACATGTAAACCAGATCATCGCAGGAACTCCTATGATAGAAACCAAACATGAACTCAGCCTGCAAACCCTAGAATAGCATGCATCTACAACTAAAGAGCTCAAGTAGGAACCGATGCATGAGCAAGGAATAGAGCATCAACCAAACGAGCACCACATCAATATAGCCACGGCCATGTCCAATGCAGTAGACGAAGCAGATGAGCAGGAGGAAGATGGAGCTCACCAAGGGAGGTTGTAGTTGAGGCAGTACTCAGTGGGCACCTGGTTGCGCCTGAACGCCGTCCAAACGACAAGGAACCGCGTCGGAGTTGCGCCTTGCACCGTCCCGCCGACGAGCACAAACGCATCAAACAACCTATGTAAGAAATGCATCGTTGTTTATCAGAAACTTTTATTTAGTAACTATTTAGCAGAATAACTAATAGGTCACTACTGAAACAGCACATGCACCCCATAATCCAACCAACATATAGCAACAATGAAGATGTTAAAGCTGAAAACCAAGGTTGAATATAATGGACAGATTTAACAATACCATGTTCTGATGTGTTCGTCTCACGTGAAAATGAATCCATCAGTAGCAGCGTCGCAACAAACATACATGAGCAACAATAACAAAATCCAGTGCATTAGCAACTACATAATGTAAAGAAATTAACAACAATCTGCAAGTAGTAGCAGCCTTATCTATATAAGCAGCAATAATCTCTCAACAGGAACAACACAATACTACCACTAATATCTAAGTATAAGTGTTGTCCCCTTATTATACAAATCAGATCAGAGCAGAAACAACATACAAATCACATCAACAGCTAAGTAGTAGTAATCCCCTCCCAGCCGTAGCCTCTCACATCTCTCATATTTTGACATGGTAGTGGCGCACAAATAAAACATGCAGGGGTGGGAGGGGAGGGCGGGGGAGCTCACCATGGTCAGGATCTCACAAGGAGGCGGCGCCGGCGGCGGGGTAGAAGGGCCTGGTGCTCAACAAGAACACGGACCGAGGAGCACCAGAGGGGGTGGAGAAGAGGAGGCCCAGCCTGATGCGCCCTGCTGCACCCGGTGGCCAGCGGGAAGCAGCTCATGTGTCATGCAAAATGGTGAGTTCGGTACCCGTGCTCGTCACCGTTGTAGTTGTAGTACAACCTCTCCCCCTTGGAGATGTCCCTGTAGGCCACCAGGAGACAATGGATTCACCGTCGATTCCGAACTGCACACACTTGAGGTTCTGCTTCTTCCTTCCTTCCCTATAATGGTCATCATCACGCAAATTTTTCAGACATGGTTCCAATCAATGCATAAAATGCACGATGATCAGAGGAAGAGAATGCTTACGATGTGTGGTTGTTTATCTCGTTGATGAACCGTGCAATGTTGCTCCGCTTGTCGGGGCAGATGACGAGGCCCTTGGATGGCGGCTCGGCGGAGAGCAGAGTCATCATGTTGTCGCTGCCTTTGTGCTCACAGTTTCGAAGGTAGTCAACCTCGCCGACATACTCGGTGATGATGGTCAGATCCTTGATGTGCTTGTCTGCCTCGACCATGAATCTGTCCAAGAAATTCCACACAATAATCAGTGCCTGAATGATTCTTAAGAACAAGATCAGAAATGAGCAGCGAATTGTGCAGACAGTACTAACCCTTCCACCGAATTGAAGACGACGAGGAGAGGCCCCTTGCTCCATCATCCTCTTGCATAGGCTCAATGTCTCTGCATCCTCCCTCGGCAGCACCTGAAATGAGATAGCACCCAAGCTTCAGCAAAACTAAAATGGCGTCGTGACACTGAATTTAATGGAGATCGGGTGGTGAAATTGGAGGAAGCGTCTGACCTACATCCCTCCTGCCACGAGGGCAGATTGGTTGGCGGACCGAGGCGCCATGCCGGGCACGTAGGTGAGGTCGTTGCTGAAGACGGCGCTGGTGGCCGTGAGCGCCGTGGTGAGCGAGGCCATCTGCATGAGGCGCCGGACGGGGTCCTTGCTGGGGGTGAAGGGCAGCTTCCTGCTCTTCTTCTCGGACACCACCAGCGCGCTGGCGGCCTTCCGCCGGCCTCGTCACGCGCGGCCCCCATCTCTCTAGATGGGCGGCGTGAGGCAAGACAGAATGAAAGATACAAAAAAGTTCTATTAACAAAACAGTAGATGCATAGGACCAAGCACAAGTTCTTCCAGTCAAGAAAACTCATTAGGACCCCCAAGAAACCAATTAATCTGATGAAATATTGACATTATAATGTGCATCTCATTCAGACCTGAGATGCAAAAATATCCACTCCCTCCTTGCTGCCTTTTTTCCTTTTTTATGCATTCATTCAGTGATTTGAATGTTCTGTGCATTATAATGTGCATTTCAATCATACTTGATATGCAAAACTGAAGCTTCAAAAAAAAATTAGGGAACTTGCTACTCAAAAGATAGACTAAATTCAGGGAACTGAAGCTTCAAGATAGATAAAAGAAGCATTTCGGAGTAGAACATGGGAGGCAAAAGAGGGGGAGCCGCACCTTGGCAAGTGGGGGAGAGAGCACCCACGACGAGGAGGAGGCACACGCGGCCGCGGGGACTGGGTTGGGCCGTGGGCGGACCGGGACGGGGGGCTGGCGTCTTGGACAGTCGGGGAGGTGGCAACGCCTGGTAGACTCAGTGGCATACGCGGTCTCGATGGCCTGGAGCTCCGCCTCGGCCTCGGCATCTCGGCGACCCATACGGCGGCGCGCGCTTAGGGAAGACCGGCTTCATGGTCGACGGCGTCCAGCCAGCGAGGAGGCGACCGACGACGCGCGGGGGCAAACCCTAGCCATGGCTGAGGGCCGCGAGCGAGCGCGGGAGGCCTTGCAACGTGGATCTAGCCGGATGGGAGGAAGATGCGGAGCACCTCCCGTGTGGGCGCGAGGACGACGGCGGGGATCCGGCGGCCTGAGCGAAGGAGACGGCGCTGGCTCGGGGAGCGGTGTGGGCGCGAGGACGACGGCGGGGATCCGACGGCCTGGGCGAAGGAGACGGCGCTGGCTCGGGGAGCGGTGTGGGCGCGAGGACGACGGCGGGGATCCGACGGCCTGGGCGAAGGAGACGGCGCTGGCTCGGGGAGCGGGGTGGGCGCGGTGGCAAGAGTAGGAGGAGGAGGACGTGAGGAGAGGAGGAGGACGGCGGCGGGGAAGGAGGCAGTAGTGGCGGCGCTAGGGGCGGGAGGAAGAGGAAGGGAGGCGGGTGCGGGAGCGAGGCGGCTGCGGGAGGGAGGAGGAGCCGGCTAGGTTTCTCCACGGGCGTGGCCCCCTTTTCTACCCCCATAAAGTGAAATGACGAAAATGCCCTCGGCGGGTCACACAAATAACGCGCGGTGGCACGAACGAGACGGTAACTATTCATTCCAGCAGTAACCTTTTTTGATCCGATGAACGAGATCGACCGGGAGCAATATCGAACGGTCCAGAACGCATCAAGAAATCCGACGACCGAGAGTCGCTGAGCTCTGAGAGAGCTCGGTGGAGCTTCCTTCTCTTATTTCTGGATACCTGGGCACGCAGGGCCAAAGGGCGAGGGCACGCACGAAGCACCCACGGGGATCCACCAGGAAATCCATCCATCATCTATCCATAGCACGCCCCAAGCATCACGCACCAGCCGGGAGATCGACGCGAGCTCGGCTGTCTTCTGGAGTAGACGGCCGGGAGGGAGGTAGCCTAGCCGGCGCCGTACGCGAGGATCGCGTGCATCAGTGACGAGGCAACCATGCCGATCATTTTCTCGCAAGGTGAGGATCGAAACTAGTCTCCCCTTCCCGAAAATGCTAAACACACGGATCTTTACATGCTTTTACGGGCTATTTCCATCTCACTTAACCTGCCCCTCCCCCTCCCTTGATTTCAGGGTGGGTGGGCCGGCAAACCTATCTAACCTCAATCATAACGTGCCAAGTTGAAGCACTCCGTAAAGCCCCCGTAATTCGTCCGTGCGTGTAGCGTTACCCCTTCCCCTCCTGTCCAATCTCTTCCCTCTCTGCATCCCTCTCGATGGTAGTGACCGGAGCTGCTCCATCTCATCTCGTTGAAGATGATGACGCCGCCCCGGGGCTGCCGCCTATGCATGACCCCGACGTACTCTCCACCGGCGACGATGAGCTGGTACCGCCGTGTGTGCGCGGCCTTCGGCGTGCCCGCCGCTCACGACGATGACGTGCCAGGGCTGTGTGCCCTCGATGTACACTCCACCGGCGACGACGAGCACGGACCGCTGTGTGTGCGCGGCCTCCGGCATGCCCGCCGCTCACGCTGACGCCATGTCGGGGCTGTGCGCCCTCAACAAGCCGGGACCGCTGTGGTATGTGCGCAGCCTCCGGCGTGCCCGCCGCTCGCGACGACGACGTACTAGGGCCACCGACCGTGCGCAGTCCCTGGCGCACCCTTCGCTGTCCAGTCCGCCCGCAACATCCGTGGCAGGACTCGGCGACACGCATTATTCGACTCGGTGCACTCTAGTGCGCACCCCTTCTACCTACAACATCGGCCTCCGGAACTTACTGGCACGCATCGTTCGACTCGACGCCATCTAGTGTGCCACCCCTTCTTCCTACACTACTAGTGGTGCCTGGGCGAGGCTCTGTCGCACCGCTAGGTATCTCTCGTCGCCGTCTCGCCGGTCCATGGAGGCGCCATGGGCTAGCCGGGACTCGGCGACACGGTCCGTTCGACGCGCTGGCGGTGGCGCGGCGCTCGACGAGTCACGACGACTCGTCGTAACGATGGCGGCGGTATGACACTCGATGAGTCATGACGACTCGTCGTAACTATGGCGACGGAGATAACATCCGGTTGGAGCCGGAACATGCTTAGGCGTATCTCGCGGCCGCCCTCTTCTTGAGCACAAACACGTGCCATACGTGCCGGGGTATGCTCATGTCTAGCAGCTCCCGGTTCGGACACATCCGTCGTGGCGACGGGCCCGGCATCACCGTCGGCCGTGCCAAGCGGTGCAAGGTGGAGACTTCCTCCGCTGTTGGTGGCGGTGTATGCGGTCATCAACGGAACGGAGATGTGTGCACTTCATGTGCCGCACGTCCACCCATCCCTTTTTCTCCTTACAATGTCTACTCCCGTGGGGCATACCCTCGCACATCCGGCGAATCTACAAAGTCATCGACGACGTCCAAGCAAAGCCCAACCATGCATGCTACCCAACTCCAGCAACATCGACGCCGCTCATAGACCGACGAGGCAAGACGGCATAGGCGGGCGTGGCCAGAGCAAAGGCCACGTTTTCGACGGCGCATGTACCACCTAGTACACGGACTCTGCCGCCGCCACACACAGACCACCACCATGCATGCGGATCGCGAAGCGAAGACCGAAGACGACGACTGCGCAGTTTAATCGAAGGTGTCCCGTGGTACTATCCGCGGGAATAATTACGCAGGGGCTTTCCGAGGCCCCCGGGAACCAAGAGACCCGGTCGCTTGATCATTTGGCCGTGCTAGCAGGCCCCACTTTCTTTTCTTTTCTTCTCCTTGTATTTGTATACTATGTACACTGGCACGCCCGCAACCTTTTGCCTATACGAACCTCTATCCTTTTTGCATGAACGTGTCTTTCCTTTTCGTGTCAAACAGTTTGATCCAGGAGTTTATATAGGAGTTGGCTAGTGCTTGTCGTCTCTAGTAGCGGTGTCGGCGAAAAGAAGGCGGAGCTGGCTCCAACACATGGCTGGCGGCCTTTCAGTGAAAGATCTCGCGTTCTTCAGTGATGACGTCGTTTGAACACAGTAGATTCAGTGCACGAGTTGCACTGGGTGATTCCCCAACCGACACGTAATAGTGTGATGTGTGTTGATCCTTCGGCAAGCGGATCCTACCTTCCATTCCTTTGGCATGCGGCGATGGAGATTGAAAGCAGGCGATGGCTTCGTTGAACAATTCACCCTCTTAGGGACCTATATGCTATTTTCTTTGGGGTTGGGCGTTGTTGGGTTTTGGCCCCTAATTTTGCTCAATCTGGCTCAATTACATACTCTAAAACCATTGAGCAATCAAACTAGCATACCTATTTGCATCTTCGGAATAAGAGCTAAAGTCTCCACATCATGTCGCATGTCGAAAGGCCAGGCCGATGTGGGGTGGCTATGGCACCATAGGCTAGCCCATGTCGGCATGAGAAATCTACAAATTCTTCTAAAGCAGGAGCACATTCTTCTAACATCACATCGACAAGGTCCCCCTAGTGTGTATTTTGCAAAAGATCGTATGTGTAGTGCTAGCATTGCCGGGAAGCTACATGAAGCAGAAGTTCAAGACTATCATCACATCGACAAGGTCCCCCTATAACTCCTTCATTCGGATCTCTTTGGACATTCATCTTGTCATAGCATGGGTGGGAGGGACATGGAGTATATGCTCCCGAGCTCAAATGCTCCCTCGTGAACAGTAAAATCAGAAAAACTAGTAAATAAATTCAAAAAATTCTGATTTTTTAACGGTAAACTTTGACAAATGTTGCATTCTTGCAAAATTTCAGCACGAAATAACATTCGTGGAAGTCGTGACAAAAAAAAAACAAAATCGTTGCTCCAAAAATGCTGGTTTTGAACACATTTTGGAGTGACGATTTTTTTTTTGCGCCACACCTTACACGAATGTCATTCCGTGCTGAAATTTTGCAGGTGTGGAAAACATTTGTTAAAGTTTATCACAGAAAAATATTTAGATTTTTCTGAATTTTTAACTGTTTTTTAATTTTACTGTCAAGCAGGTGCATTTGAGCTCGGGAGCAGAATAGTACTTTCGGGGTGGGAGTAGGTATTATCTTGTAATTGTCGATGATTGCACACGATATACTTGGGTGTTTTTTTTTTCAAGTCCAAGGACAAAAACCCTTCATCAAAATTGGCAAGGAAGCTTAATGTCACACAAACAAGTGATCTTCATAATTCGAAGTGACAATGGCTCTGAGTTCAAGAATTATATAATGAAAATTCTTGAGTGATGAGGGGATCAAACATCAATATGCCGTGGTGTACTGCAAACAGAACTTCAGTCAGAGCCCAATGTCCGCTTCGAAGAATGAACCCATAAGCTGTGATTCATTTAAGCGCGTGGGCATAGAATATGTTGGATATCGGGACTCAATGCAGAACCTGTCGGTGGAGTCGAGGAAACCGTGACGATGAAATTCATCTCCTCCTTGCAGACCTTGACACCGCGCAACTTTTGCTCCCATTCCTCGCGCGTCACCACCTTCTTCGAAGACGCGATGGAGGCTGGGGGAGGATTTGACTGCACCGTGATGAGGGAGAATGGGTGCATCATAGAAAACTAGGGACGACAAGACCAGGGGCCTAGCGGCTGCCATGGAACACACAATGAAGAAGAAACACGAAGATTACATGCATAATAGGTTTCAAGTATGGCGTGGGAAGATATGGGAGCAAGAACGCAATGCTGGAGACGGTGAATGTGAGCGAGATGATGCTGGGCGATGATTTTGAGACTTTGTTTCATGACTTGGTTGATCAGGATCGATCCAAAATATCTCGGTCGAGCACTAGGATGTGAGACTGGAGGACGAGCAACAACATAGGAACGACGTACCAAGACGCACCATTGTGACCAGAGGCTCTCCTTAATAGTAAAAATTATTTTCCAGACATGTAAGAATTATGCTCCACTTTCATTGATGAAACTGGAACACCTTCCCCTTCTTCCTCCGATCCTCCCCCAAAACTGATATGTTATTGACTTATTGAACGAGGTAATAACAAAAGGAAGGCAGGAAAGATTCCAAAAAAGGAAAATAATGATTTCCTCTTAGATTCAAAAACATGCAAATTTCTTGAAGTAGTAAGATTGTAAATTTCAAGAAAAATCCAAAAACATAATTAAAAATCTCTCCAAAATTTATAAAGTAATAATTAAAACCTACAAAGAAGAACGTGTTTGACCAGTCACTTGGGGGGGGGAGGGGGCTTTTCCACCTTAATATATCACCACTTATGAAATAATGGTATCCATTACACGAGTCTCAAGGAGGGAGGATAAGAATAGCAACCAAGACTTAAAGTGACCAATCCCAAGGGAGAATGTGAAGAGAAGATCGATTTTATACAAAAAATATATAACCATGCGAACATTTTCTTTAAAAATCCCAAAAATTAGGAAAACATATTTTCTCTTCACAAAGCCCATAACTTGGTGGGAAATTCTTAAGAAATTTAATGGGAACTGAAGCTCCATTTTCCCCAAGGCTTCGATGTGAAACAATCCCTAACTAGTGGCTTCTCGATTTTTTTTAAATGGAGGCGTGCCCCCGGCCTCTGCATCATAATGATGCATGCAGCCATCTTATTAAAAAGTCTCGAAGTAACACATAGTCATAAAGGTATTACAGCTCACAAACGGAGCAAAACAAAGAAAATAAAAGTACATGCTCAGAATCACAATCGGTAAGGAAAAATAAAGGATAAGCTCCCTAGACTCCTATCCTGTTATGCTACCGCCATCCGAACCGGTTGAATATAACCCGTGCTACCATCTCTCATTGGTTGCACCCAGTAACCAAAGGCTCCCTGGAGTCCATATGAGTGAGTAAGGACCACACACAGATCCATGCAGTAGCTCTGAAGATAACCTGTAAGAAAGTTAAAGTGTGTTGTCTGTTAAAAATCAAATCATTCCTATAGTTCCATATTGCCCATAAAAGCGCACATATTCCAATCTGAATACGAGCAACAGTATTATGTTCAACCCCAGCTAACCATGTTCCAAACAATGATTCGATGTCAACTGGAGGATTAATGTCCAAGGCAATATGAATAGTTCTCCAAAGCAATTTAGCGAGAGGGCATTCAAGGAATAAGTGTTGTATTGTTTCATCATGATCACAAAAACAACAACGTGAACTACCTACCCATCGCCTCCTGATTAAGTTGTTCTTACTGAGTATTACTTGCTTGTAAACAAACCACATAAAAATTTTAATATGCAAGGGAACCTTAATCTTCCAAATATGCAACGATCTTGAGATTGGGCCAAAATTAATCAAATCCATATAAAAAGATTTCACCATGGAAACCCCATTCTTAGCTAGTGTCCATTGCATCGAATCCGGCTAGTCAGAAAGTTGAACATCTATCAATCTCCAAACCAAGTGCAGTCAGGCATTCCATCGCTCACCAACTAACGCATGCCTGAACTGGATATTCAAGGGGATCGTTTGGAACGCGGTGCCTACGTAATCCTCCTTGCGTTGTATAATATTATAAAGGGTGGGATATTGTACAGCCAGGTGTGTCGCTCCTAACCACGTATCCTCCCAAAATCTTGTTGACATCCCATTACCAACCAAGAATTTGACCCTAGGGAAGAACAAATCCTTCATTCTCACAAGACATTTCCAGAATGGCGAGTCAGTTGGTCTCACGATAACATGGGCGAGCGTTTTCAACTACAGATATTTATTGCACAAAAGTTGTGCCCATATGCCCTCCGGCTCTGTCTCCAACCTATAGAGCCACTTGCTCATAAGGCATTTATTCTTGATTTCTAAGTTCTCAATACCAAGACCTCCCTGGTCTTTTGGCCGGCAAAGGATGTCCCATCGCGCCAGTCGGTATTTCCTTTTGGCCTCATCTTACTGCCAAAAGAAACGAGATCTGAAGAAATCAAGTCGCTTCCGCACCCCTTTCGGGATTTCGAAGAAAAAGAGTAGGAACATCGGCATACTGGTCAGTACCGAATTAATCAACACTAGCCGACCTCCATAAGACATAAGCTTGCCCTTCCAGCAGCTCAACTTTCTCTCAATTTGATCTTCGATACACTTCCATTCTTTATTAGACAACTTACGGTGGTGAATTGGTATGCCCAAAGAACTAAATGGTAACGACCCTAATTCACACCCGAACAGTTGTCTATATGTGTCTTGTTCATCTTTGGCCTTCCCAAAGCAGAACAACTCACTCTTGTGAAAGTTTATCTTTAATACAGACAATTGTTCGAAGAGGCATAATATAAGTTTCATATTGCGCGCTTTAGCAATGTCATGTTCCATGAATAAGACAGTGTCGTCAGCGTACTGCAAGATGGAGACTCCTCCATCGACCAAATGAGGAACTAAACCCTCCACTTGACCATGTTGTTTGGCTCTACCAATAAGAATGGCCAACATATCGGCCACTATATTGAATAAGAGAGGAAACATGGAATCTCCTTGTTTCAAACCCTTATGTGTTTGAAAGTAATGACTGATATCATCATTAATCTTGATTCCGACACTACCATTCTGGACTTGAGAATCCACTTGGTTCCGCCAAGCCTCACTAAATCCTTTCATGCGCATTGCCTGCTGAAGGAAAGGCCATTTAACTTTATCATATGCCTTCTCAAAATCCACTTTGAAGATAACCCCATCTAGCTTCTTTGAATGGATTTCATGAAGCGTTTCATGCAAAATGACCACCCCTTCAAGTATGTGTCGCCCTGGCATGAACGCTGTCTGACTCGGTTGTACCACTGAATGGGCAATTTGTGTCAATCTATTGGTAGCAACCTTTGTGAAAATTTTGAAACTCACATTAAGAAGACATATATCCTAAATTGTTCAATCCAAACTGTTTCTTCTTTTTTGGGTAACAACGTAATCAGGCCAAAGTTAAGATGAAACAGCTCGATATGACCGCTAAAGAAGTCCTGAAACATAGGCATAAGATCATTCTTAATAATATGCCAACATTTTTTATAGAATTCAGCTGGAAACCCATCTGGTCCCAGTGCTTTATTCGGTTTCATTTGTGAGATGGCATTCAGAACCTCCTTCTCAGTAAATGGTGCAGATAGAATATCATTCTCCTCTACCTGTAGTTGAGGTATATCTCCGAAAACACCGTGCTTGCTTCCGGATGCCCAAAAAGTTGTTTATAGTAATTAGAGATATACGCTGGTCTGGTTTCTCGATGGGAAAGCAATTATGTTAATCTCGATGTTTGGTTAGTTTGGATCACACTCAATCATCTCTTGGAGGTGTTATGCTAGTCTGGTCGGGCCCTAATCACAACTTACACATGCAAGGGGATATTGTTGGTGTGTCTGACTTTGAATTGTTGCAATTAACAATATATCATTTCTTTTCCTCCACTGTCTAACATATAGTTTATACTATATGAATGTTGGGAAACATGACAACCCTTGTGATTGTCATTTTGTTAATGTACATGGCGAGTTCCTGGCATTGACATGTGCCCACGTGAGCACACACACCCCATGTGACACAACAAAGGTAACCCTGAGTAGTGATGCGTGCACTTAGCATAGTGTTACGTCACCTTGTTTATGCGTGAACCATGTTAATCATGATCCATCTTCCTATCAGGTTGGTTTGATGATACGATCATGCAATTCATATACTCCTTGGCATGAGTGGTTACCATGATGTCTGGAATATGGTGACCTTTGGTGGTGGCTAGTGCATCAGTGAGCATCATTGTCCTGTATGGCTGCAAAAAGGGGGTGACAATCTTCTGATACTAGATGATACCTCACATGTTGTTGCGGGAATGTTTTGCAATATATTCAATGAGAATTAGTTGTATGAAACATGAATACATAGAGTAATAATATGATAACTAAAATAAAAAAGAATATAATTTGTGGTGTTTAGTTATCGTATAATATAAATATCATAATAGCATGTAAATTATCATGCAGCTTGAGGTGGCTTCTTATTCTGCATAGGTGCATATGTTGTGGTGGGTCTTTCTTCGTGAATATTGAATGATGAGGTGACATACTTGCATGTTGAGAGAAATAGGTTAGTGGGGGCTTATAATATGAATATAATAATAGTAATATAGCATGTAAATTATCATGCAAGTTGAGGTGTGTGGTGGGTTTTTCTTCATGCACGTTGAATGATGAGGTGACATACTTGTATATGTTGAGAGAAATATGTTAGTGAGGGCGCTATTTAGATATAGAAGATGTCTCGATGGAGTTGCCACCACTAGTTCTGGCTATGGTCGGGCATAGATGTGTTGTTGTGCCCATGTGTTCCATAGATAGACCGTGTGATTTGGTGTGCAAGCATCTTGGCTCGAGTGGCTAGATCAATGGCGACATTGGCTATATGTGTCAGCTCAGCATCCTTGGATTGCATGGTGGGGAGCAAAGGATCACATGCCATCCCATTTTGGCAACATGTGCTTGGCGAACGATCCCTTAAAGTTTCTCTGGATGTTACGATTGACAAGGGATGTGTATTGTGGTTGTGTAGGTTTAAGGAATGAGTGGAGCTTACTAGCTATATATGGTGCCTTTGTACCACAGATGAGATGTCTTATGTACCCTTTTCAGGCCTGCTGAGGGTATCCTCTCCCTCACTTATTTGTGTTATCGGAAAAATAATCAACGGTAGACATAATTTATGTTTATCTTTATTATTTAGGATCTTGTAATAAATTCGATCAAAGGAAATTCATGTCCACTAGGACAACCATTCTCAACAGTAAGTAACTGGATACAAGTATATTAACTAAACCACACATTAAGCAAACAAATGTTCTAAGAGATTGAAAATTATGACAACTCCATCGACATTGTAGGCAGCACTTGTCATGAAGCTTGGTGAGTACCAAAACCTCTCATGGATGGAGTTTTATGGGCACCATGAATCATTGCTGTTCTATGTAAGGTGGGAGTACCCCTTGCAGGAACGAGCTCAACATCACCAATGCCCTCTCAGGCTGGAAGGATGGAACCATATGGCCAGCTCCCCTCACAGATAGGAATGTGAACCCCCCGGCGTACTGCTGAACATATCCTCCAACCTGCAAACCATCCTTATCAAAAACCATATGTCTCAAGGTGATCTAAGATGAATGCTAGTTTCACAACAGGTTTACCTCGTCCTTTGCTGTCCATGGGCGCCATGGAGTGGTCACAGAGAGGGTCATGTCTTGGATAGAATACATCGTCGCCGGAAGCGGGCACACAGAATCGAAATCGCCACTGAAACATGCAGGCTGTTTTGTTACTACACTAGACTACTTTTAAAGTTTCTGAGAATATTTGATTGTACTAATTTGTTACCTGAATATCCAAATCGGAAGCTTGCTTTCGATCAACCATGTCATGGTTGGCAGCATGGACATTGGCGCATCTGTCCAGTTCAAGTTTCTGCATGCATGTACAAATCACAGGAGTTACATATGTGTGGGTGAAACTGATAACCGATTAATTGGTGTATATACATCAGCTTGTTTGAGGATCTTACGCGCAGCCTGTCCATGTTGTCGGTCTAGCGTGGAAAGCCATCTGCACCGCTGGATCATTGAGGTAGGCATACGTAGGATAATAAACGCAAGGATCATACCCAGGTAACTGGAATTTATAGAGGAGAAAACAATGGTTAGCTAGTGTTTTTTTGAAACGTATATAAGAATGATGTCATTTTTTTCTCCCGTTTTGATAAGAAATGTAACAAGAAATGTTGACTTACGTAGCCACTGGGGTAACGGGTTCCATTGGGTGCGTTGATGCAGACCGGAGCTTATATGTTGTAGACATCGATGTAGCCAGCATCGAACGCCACAGCAGCTCCGCTGCACGCAGAATCTGTAAATGTACCATTCAAGTTATCGAAGTCGCAGTTCTTGGTGATATTGGCGTAGACCTCGTCCGACATCACCACGTGGGTCCAGAAGTAGTCAACCACCCGCTTAATATTCCGGTTCGCATCAAGGTACGGATTTCCCACCTTCAATATATACAGAAGACAAGATCCAAGTTAGAAAACCGAAAATTGTACAATGTTTCATGGAAGTACAGCTAATTAGTTTAACGTACCAAGATGCCCTGAAGGTTTATGACGGTTCTGTTGTTGTATGTGTTGTGGAGTAGGATGGTGGCAGCGAGTTCCGGCACGTAGTGTCCGGCGTAGCTCTCCCCGGAGATGTAGAAGGCCCTGTCCTTGTACTCCGGGAACCTCTCCAGCCATTTCACCAGAAATACGTACGCGTCATCGGCGGTTCTCTCGTCTCCGCTGAGATCATAGTCGGAAGACGTGTTCGAGTAGGAATAACCCACACCGGCAGGCGACTCAAGGAAGATCACGTTAGCCACTGCCATTATTTTTCACAAGCAAACAATTAGAGTCTCTAAAATTGATCATTTCTCACACTTTAATTTACTCGACACTTCAAAATCATTCCATTTCCAGTGACATAAGGCAGGACAAATTCAAAGATTGATGAGTAAGAGAAGCCATGGGTTACCGTTGTTCCAGGCGTTCACGTTTCTGCTGAGCGTTTTGTTGTCGTCAGTTACGCGGAACGGTCCGAGCTCCTGCATTGCCCCGTAGCCCAGCGACGAGCATCCTGGCCCTGTGTACGCAAAAAGTGTCACTACTTTTTTTTTTGCGGGTACAAAAAGTGTCACTACTGTCCTAGAGAAAGTCTCAAAAAGAAAAAGAAAAACTACTGTCCTAGAGAAATTTCTACAAGAGATGTTCAGTTGTCAATATATGGATCATTCTGACCTCCGTTGAGCCACAGGACGAGTGGCTTATCCGAGGCACCGGAAGGCGATTCGACGAGGTAGTAGAAGAGCGCGCGGCCGTTCTCCGTGTCGACAGTCACGTACCCGCCGTACTGCTCGAAGTCCACGCCCTCCGGCTGCCCGGGCAACGCCGTGATCTTGTCGGCGGCCTTCATGGAGCTCTGGTCAGAGACGGTGCTCTCCGCACTCAGGCTGTCGGCAACCCTGTCAGCTATGTTACGCACTCGGAAAGTGTCGGTGCTGCTGGCGCTGTTCTTCCTGGAGGAGATGAATTTCTTGAGCTGAGCCTCCTGGGACTGGGAGTGGGAGGCATTGGCGTGCAGCTGCAGTGCAGCCAGGCAGAGGACAAGCAGGGAGAATGAAGAAATGGTCTTCATCTTTGGCGAGTCTGAGATGAGAGTTATCATTTGCATGCATGGTTTATATAGGCGCTCTGAGCCAAGGAGCATTGGATTCTTCGCTGTGTATATTTCGGGTACAAACAGCGTTGTAGGCTTGCAGCTGTGCCTGTGCGCTTGTGTAGTTGTGTGTGTGTATGTTTTTGTTTCCTCTATCTAAAACGTTGAGAGGATCACAGCTTCTTTGCACCGTGGAAACGGTCATATGATTGGTAGAATTGACGTTCGGCCGGGGCATTGAGAGCGAAAGGGGGCGATTAGGACGGTTTTTTTCCCGTGTAGTGTAGGATTTCAGACGGTTCTTTATCTTCACATCTCTTGTTTAGAACGATGATCCCCGCAAAAAGTAAAAAGAATAAAAATAGAACGATGATTTGGACGGTAACCAATAGCGTTTCGTGTATGTACTGTGTGCTCCCGGCACAGGATATGCTTTGGTGAGATGTACGGCAGCAAGGAAATTTCCCTTCAGTGTATGGGAGTGCCAAATGGACGTCTAAGGGTTCTTTTCTTTCCTTTTTCTTTTGCGGCCAAAGTCTAAGGCTATTTTCAATACGATACTAAGCCTCACAACCTCTGATACTCCAGCGGTTTTCGCTCCCCTTTCTCTTCTCCGTCCAAATTAAGGCGGAATTTACATGCTTTCCCATTTCATTCGTGCGGAGCTGGATGACAAGAAACTCTCATGTCCAGTTTTGCAGTAGAGATGGAACTAAGGAAGAACCATAGATGATATAGATGAAGAATGAAAGGAAAATCCTGCCAAGGCAATAGTATTTGTTTTGGTAGATAGAGTAAATTGCATAAAACCACCACTTTGAGGGCTAGGTTTGCGAAAAACACTATGATACAGAATCGTTGCAGAAAGCACCACGTCTAGAGTAATTCTTTTGCAAAAATCACTGATCGGCGGATCGGTCCGTGTTAAGTGAGTTTATGACAGCTGGGGCCTGTTTTTCGCCTACGTGGCACTCCAGGCCGTCCCGACAGCCGGCAGACGGCGTTAGACGGCGCCGTTCGGTCTCGTCTTTAGTCAATCCCGCATCCGTCTTTGTTTCCCCATTCTTCTTCCCCCTCCCCCTCTCTCCCCCCGCCGTCGCCCCCTCCCCCTCACTCCCGCCGCCACCGCCGCCGCCCTCGCTCCGGCCGCCGTCGCCCCCTTGCCCCTCGCACTGCAGAGATGCGTAGCCCGGTGAAAGGTGGAGTTGCTGGTGGCGGCGCCCCGCCCGGCAGCGAAGGAGGACCCGCAGTGGATCCAGGCGAGCTTTGCGGGAGCTCGAACCCTAGCAAGCCGACGGAGGAATCAGAGGAGGAGGACCCGCAGTATTCGATGGAATACCGGGCGGCGAGAGCATTCGCCACGGCGGTGAAGGCCAATCCGACGGGAAGCCAACACATCGGGTCATCCTACGGCGGCGTATAGTGAGATCCACTTTTCTTTGCTCTTCCCCTATCCGTTCTCCATTCAATGAGTACTCCCATTCAATTGCGTTGCTAGTGTACTCTAGGGTTAGGTTCCATATTGCTCTATCCTATCAGATGGAGTAGAGTAGATGCTGTGGGTTTGTTCTCATGTGCTCTAGTGTTGACATAATTTAGATTAGTTCAGATTCTGTGATTTGTTTGTCCTGTGCCCTAGGGTTGACATTTTTAGATTAGTTGACAAATAAGCTGATTTAGTTGATTTTATAAGTGACAAAGGATTGTATTAGTGCACTGACATGAGTTGTTTCATTAGTGTTATTCAGTTATAATTAAGCACTTATACTGCTATGTATTTTATATTATTTGCAGTCACGATGATGAGGTTTGGGAATTGAGGATGCATTTCCATGATAGAGACAATATTGAGAGATCTATGATGATGTCAGACGTAACATTTTACAACCTAGTAGCACTGATAGAAACAGAAGGTTATGGATTTAAAGATTACATGTACTATGTCGGGGATCCTGGGCTAGGTATAGAAGGAATGGAAGAAGTAGATGATGATGACAAGCTTGAGGAAATTCTAGACAACATAGCATTGAAAAATCAAAAGATATTGAATGTGACAGTTGTTAGGGCCAGTTCTCCCAATGCTGCAACTATAAACACCAGCTCCAATGTTATTGAGCATCAAATCCCTCTAGAAGAAATTGGAGAGCCCAAACTATATCAGGTAGATGAAGGAGGAGTGTTGTTCAGTGCAGGAAATGTGCATGTAGCAGCAGCAAGTTCAGAAGCAGCAGAACTGGAGCCAATGCCCATACAGTTTCAAACACAGCATAGCACAAACAATTTGGAGGAGCAACTTGCTTTAGGTTATGTACAAGTGGAAGAAAATCCTGTAAACAATTCAGAGGAGCAAATGGAAATTGAAAAGGTTATGGGGGAGACAAGGAGGAAGGAAATTCAAATGTTTAGGAAGAATAAGAAAAATAAAGAGAAGGAGACTTCTTTGAAGAGAAAAGCTGCAGTGATGGATAATGAGGAGGACAGTGATGATGATGATTTGGAAGAATATGGTGATATCCTTGCTAGGCTTGAGGAGATGAAAAGACAGAGGGAAGATCCACTCCTTCATTTTGAAGGGGACACAGATTTTGAGGAAATGTATGAGACAGAGGAGGAGGATGCACTATATGAGCCTGAAAGTGAAGAAGAGGAGGAAGAGGATGAAGAGAGTACTCTGGAGGAAGAGAGTAATCTGGAGCAGGTAGGGCAAGATGGACAGAAGAAGAAAAAGGAGAAGAAACACAGAAAAGGCCCAACAAGCAGATCACATGCAAGTGTAGAGGAGTTGTTTGAGGAGGACTAGATACCATCTTCTGATGAAGACAAGAAACCAATGGATTTGGGTGTGGAAGATGATGATGGTGCAGAGGCATTGGCATATGTTTTGCCCAATGGCAGGAAAAGCAGAGCTAAGAAGATGAAGAAAAGGTTATGGTATGATTAGAATAGAGCTCACCCAGCTGAGCAATTTGTGAAGCATCTTTGCTTCATTGATGTGTACCAGTTCAGGAATGCACTTCAAACAATGCACATTGCACAGAACAGGAACAATGAGTATCATAGTGATGAGGACATGACTACCTTGGATACGACCAAAAATATTGCATACATGCATATTTGTCAGGTGATTTCTAGTGTCAACTATTCAATAATCTATTTATATTATCCAGAACAAAAATACTTCACACACTTTTGTGTTTTGTCTAATTGCAGGTGTATGGGACATTTGTACAATTCACATATGAAGATAAGGGAAAAAGAGAAGTTTAGGTGCTGTTCAAAAAGTCCCTTCACGTCACTTTTGGGCCAAGAGAAGATAGAGTCCAAGTCTCTCACGTTCTGGATTCAGATTCGGACTGCACAGACATACCTGACTCAAAACGGCAAGAACTTTTTCATACGGACTCCGAATTGGGTGATTTTTTTTGTTGGAAAGTAGATTTCGTCCTCTTTCCACTCCAATTGGATTCACCTTTAAATTCGTCCGGAGCATTAAGATATGGACGAAACAATCTGACGCTGCAGCAGAATCCAAGTCAAACAACAAGTCCAAAGGTGTTGCATCACCTCCACTTGGGCCCATGAGCCTTGTACGACCTAGGGTTGGTTTTAGGCTGCCTTGGGACGTCCTCCCACCTCCTTGGCCGCCACCCCTTGCTCCTATATAAGTAGATCCACCTAGTAGCTTTTTCCTTGGGATTTGTTTAGTTAAAAGTTAGCCATTGCAACTTCGTGTACTTCGTTTGTGTCCAACGACCAGACCAAGACCGCTTTAGGATCCCCACCTTTATCAATACTTCATCTATATTCGCAATATTCAGATTGCATTATCATATTCTTGCTTGTTCTTCGATTGCGTGCAGGAATAGACCTTCGTGGTCAGGCTGATCGTGCTTCCAGTATCGTCAGTAACCTCGGGAGATTGGTTTAGCGATTGCTAAGGCGCAACATCGTGCACGTTTGTAGTCGGATCGTCCAAGTCGACTCCACCAAATCGATAGTTATCATGTCATCGAAAGATCGGGACACCCTCACCTCTATCAAGTGGTATCAGTTTTCAGGTTGCTCGGTGAGAATTTCCAGTTTCCCCTAGATTAGATTTATTTTCTTACCTATTGTCCAATAAAAAGCCACAAAAAAGTTAGATCTATTCATCCTTTTGTCCAAGCCAGTCTGAGCCTTTGCAATTTTCTTTTCATTGTTTGCATTATTGAATTATCGGTTGCATCGTCGTGTCGAGTTGCTGGTCTTAGTGTCTAGTTCGTTTAGAGTTTCGAGTTCTGTTCACATTAGTCACGTCGTCGCTGCATCGTTATCCCTTCCGCTATCCACCACACCATCCATCAATTTCCACCACGTGCTACCCATAGTTCATTGTCACAATCATAATTGAGGTCGTTCACATCTTCGGTTGATCCAATCTGCATCTTATCTAGTTTGTCTTGGAAAGAGGGACAAAAAAAGAGAGAAAAAAGAGAAAAAATCAAATAAAAAAAGAGAGAAAGAAAAGAAAAAATCAAATAAAAAAAGAGAGAAAGAAAAGAAAAATAAAGTGTGAGAAAAAAAAGAGAGAAGAAAAAAAACAAAATTCGAATCTATCTAGACTCAGTCTCGTAGTTGAATTCGGATTGGAATCTGTTTTGTGCACTGATCAGTAAAACAGGCATAACTTCCTCATACGAAGTCCGTTTTGGCTCCGCGAGTACTCAAATGAAAGCTAGCGACGAGACGCATCTAAATAGTTGCAGAAGCTAGTTCAATATTTTCACCTCAAAATCGGCTTCTAAATAGGTCTTTTTGCCCTCCGAAGTTCGCGGACACCTCTTATTCCAGTTTTTCAGGCCAGTTTTAGAATTCTTTGACTCTTCATATCAATTCGGAATTGAGTGATTCTTTTTGCATTGGAGAGCTTGAGTTAGTAGCATTCTTTGAAAAAAGTTATCAGAAAATTGGCTCAAACTTTTCAAGAGGAAAGTTGGAGAGAGAGTTGTTGTATATCCTACTTGGCAGTTGTTTTTCATCATTATCTTTACTGCCGTTGTGATCTTCACTTATATCTTCCTGTCCAGAGCTACTTAGTATTCTTCATTGATGCTAGATGTGCTACACCATCACCTCATTAGTGTTCTAGGCTCGCGTCTCTAGTTCGGTCTAGCCTAGGACCAGCACAGTACCGTCGTTGAGCGTTTATTCAACATTGCATCTCTGAATTGATTATTGCTGATCTTTTGCTACCATATATTTGGCCTTCCAAGCTCCACATATTTCTACACCGTGTATATATACGCTCACCTGGCAATCGCTTTACTCAATCTTCGGAGTTATTTGACACTGCTGGTTGCCGGTCACCACCTGCTGCATGGTAAGAACTTGTAAGACTTTGATATTTGCTATACTGTGAGCGTTTTACCACCACATCCTAGTAGTTCATAGGAACATTATTCTCGGATTTTGTTTCTTGTTTTTCTACTAAATATGGCAGGTTCCAGAATCAGTTGGGCTTCATCAATCGTGGGAGACGTGCCACCAGCTCCGAAAATACAACCACCGTCACAAGAGGTGCAAAGACATAAGAATACGCACAATCACGTTTTTGTTTCGATGCCACCTTTTAATGGTCGTTTTAAGCCTGATTTATATATTGAATGGGAGTTCGAAATAAATGTTATATTTGCTTCCCATGATTTTTCGGAACGTAAAAAAGTTAAGCTTGCGGTTGGTTCTTTCACTAGTTTTGCTACTGTTTGGTGAACATTGTCGGTTATACCCTGATTATGTACCTACTACTTGGTATGATTTAAAACTTGTCATGAGAGATAGATTCGTCGATGTTTATTATACTCGTGGCATGATTAAAAAACTACAACATTTAAAACAAGGTAGTGACACTGTAAGAAAATATTATGATGATTTACAAACTACCTTGTTGCATTCCTTTTTAGAGGAAAGTGAAGAAGATTTTATGGATATGTTTTGGGGAGGATTAAACCGTGATATTCAGGACATACTAATTCATGAAGAATGTTATCCTATGGACCATTTGTTTCATCTTGCTTGCAAAGCTGAACAGGAAATAAAGAGGCGTGATACCCACAAGACAAACAAGCATAAGGTGCACATCCAAGGAGTTGAGACGGTCCTTCCTTCTACCACTGCGCCTACTATGACAACAACATCCGTTGTTGTGAGCACTGCATCATATCCATATTATGACCCGTTACTGCCGAGAGTTCCAACATCGTCTGAGTTGATAACACGAGGTAATGACAAAGGTACTGATCTTCTAACTTCGCATGTGAATGATGAATGCCTTGTCGATTTAAATACACCATGTGATGCTCTAGCCACTACATTGATCACACCACCTATTTTAGATGATTATGCTGATGATTTGACTTTGCCATGTGATCAAACAACTGCAATATCAAGGATTTTGAGTGCACCCATTGAATTAACCGTTGATGTGAAAGAACCAAGTGAATCAGGCACTAAAACAAATTTGCATAAACTACTTTTGAAAATAATTGTGCCAATGTTTAATCATTTTGATATGACCTCTAATCTTGGTGATGATTCTGTGTCAAATGACTTATTGCATGTTGGCTTATTTAAGCATGTTGTAGCATGTAAATTTTATGCAAGTAAGGTTTATTCACCAATATTGGGATGGTTTAATGATGAATATTGTCAATCTTTTCATATGAATAAGAGATTCACTTATATGTGCAAACTGAGTTGCAATACTTTCATGCCTTCTACTTCTTGTGATAATATTTTGGCTTTATATTTTATTCACTATGAAAGTTACTCATGTATACATGTGTCATATGTGCAAATTCCACGGGAAGTAAAAATTGATGACATATACATATACAACATGTACACCTTGTCTCGTTTGTTAGCCACATTTCAGATAAAGCAACGCCGAGGACGGCTTTATTTTCAAGAAGGGGAGGATGATGAGGACATGACTACCTTGGATACGACCAAAAATATTGCATACATCCATATTTGTCTGGTGATTTCTAGTGTCAACTATTCAATAATCTATTTATATTATCCAGAACAAAAATACTTCACACACTTTTGTGTTTTGCCTAATTGCAGGTGTATGGGACATTTGTACAATCCACATATGAAGATAAGGGAAAAAGAGAAGTTTAGGTGCTGTTCAAAAAGTCCCTTCACGTCACTTTTGGGCCAAGAGAAGATAGAGTCCAAGTCTCTCACGTTCCGGATTCAGATTCGGACTGCACAGACATACCTGACTCAAAACGGCAAGAACTTTTTCATACGGACTCCGAATTGGGTGATTTTTTTTGTTGGAAAGTAGATTTCGTCCTCTTTCCACTCCAATTGGATTCACCTTTAAATTCGTCCGGAGCATTGAGATATGGACAAAACAATCTGACGCTGCAGCAGAATCCGAGTCAAACAACAAGTCCGAAGGTGTTGCATCACCTCCACTTGGGCCCATGAGCCTTGTACAACCTAGGGTTGGTTTTAGGCTGCCTTGGGACGTCCTCCCACCTCCTTGGCCGCCTCCCCTTGCTCCTATATAAGTAGATCCACCTAGTAGCTTTTTCCTTGTGATTTGTTTAGTTAAAAGTTAGCCATTGCAACTTCGTGTACTTCGTTTTCCAACGACCAGACCAAGACCGCTTCCGGATCCCCACCTTTATCAATACTTCATCTATATTCGCAATATTCAGATTGCATTATCATATTCTTGCTTGTTCTTCGATTGCGTGCAGGAATAGACCTTCGTGGTCAGGCTGATCGTGCTTCCAGTATCGTCAGTAACCTCGGGAGATTGGTTTAGCGATTGCTAAGGCGCAACGTTGTGCACGTTTGTAGTCGGATCGTCCAAGTCGACTCCACCAAATCGATAGTTATCATGTCATCGAAAGATCGGGACACCCTCGCCTCTATCACATAGAAATTGCAGTGACAGGGTTATAGCACAATGCATAGATGATACATGCCCTTTTTATATAGCAGCTTCTCAGATTGCAAATGAGAAGACTTTTACCATAAGGAAGCAGTATGTGGTGCATACTTGTCCTTCTGTGTCAGAGAACACAAAAGTTACTGCTAAGTGGGTTGCAAAGTTTTGTGAGGAAGCAATCAGAAATGACCCATGCACAACAATCACTACTATAATTAACACTGCAAAGAGCAAGTATGGAGTGGAAATATCAACCCACATGGCATACAGGGCTAAGAAGGCAGCAAAGAATGTTGTGTTAGGAGATCAGAAGGCCCAATACACCAGGATTAGGGATTATTTGCAGGCTGTGCTAGATACTAATCCGGGTTCAAGGTGTATAGTGACAACAAGACATTTGAGGGAGCATCCAAGCACAAACCCTAGGTTTCATGGATTATTCTATTGCCTAAATGGATGCAAAGAAGGGTTTCTGAGTGGCTGCAGACCATTCATAGGTAATTCCTTGGTATCTAATGTGTGTTTGAATAATGTGTGTTTTCAAATAGTTTGCCTAATGTGTTTACTTGTTATAGGTCTGGATGGATGCTTCATAAAGCTCACTACTGGTCAACAGATCCTTGCTGCTACTGGAAGAGATGGGAACAATAATATATTTCCCATTGCTTTTGGAATTGTTGATAAGGAGGACACAGATTCCTGGACTTGGTTTCTGTATCAGCTGAAGGTAGCACCAGGTGGCCAATCTGGGAAGTTTGGCAACTACACAATAATTTCTGATAGGCAGAAGGTAATGAAATCCACTTGTGCTAGCTTTCATTTAGTTCTTTCTAGTAGTTACTTGCATTTAGGTGTAGCTACTTTCTGTACACAATCATTTAGTTCTTTCTAGTAGTTAGACAATCATTTAGGTGTAGTCACTAAGTTAGCTTTACTTAAATTCACACAGGGCCTGCTTAAAGCCATAAACAGAGTCTTTCCCAATTGTCCACAAAGGTTTTGCCTCAGACACATTTACCAGAACTTTCAAAATGTTGGGTTTAGAGGGCCAGAATTGAAGAAATACATGGATGAAGCAAGTTACTCATACATTGAACATGGTTATAATGTAGCAATGGATGAGTTGAAGAGAGAGTGTGAGGTGGCATGGGCTTGTCTTAGTAAAATCCCAAAGCACACTTGGGCCAGACATGCCATGGACACAAATTGCAAAACAAACTTAGTAGTTAACAACTTAAGTGAGGTTTTCAACAAGTGGGTTCTAGATGTCAGGGCCAAGCCAATAAGGACCATGGTTGATGGAATTAGAACAAAAATAATGGTCAAGTTTAATACAAATAGAACAAAGACTCAGACTGTCAGATGGGAGATTTGTCCAACATATGCAGAGAAATTGGAGGAAGCAAAGAAGTGGTCTAGAAACTGCCAATCATTGATGGCTGGCCCCAACCTTTTCCAAGTTACTAGTGAGGAGAGAACATATGCTGTCAACCTAGCACAAAGAACTTGTGGTTGTAAGAAGTGGGATATGACAGCAGTTCCTTGCAATCATACTGTTTCTGCTATACACAAGGCTAAGCTTCAGCCAGAAGACTTTGTTCATGATTTCTTCAAAAAACCTATGTACCTGGAAGCTTACAGTCCTATAATATATCTTGTACCTGGCCCTGACATGTGGCCAAGGACAGATAGTTTGGACATTGAGGCTCCTGTTTTCAAACAACACAAGGGCAGAGCACAGACTAAGAGGAGAAAGGGCCAATTTGAGAAGCCAGCTCCCAAAGACACTTCAAGAATGGCCTCAATTACCTGCTCCAACTATAAAAAGGTGGGCCATAGGTACACCAATTGCCATGATGCTCTAAAGCCTGCACTTTCTATGAGAAAGAACAAACATCAGGTAACCACTCTGCTATGAGAAAGACTAAATTTGTTGTTACTTTGTTGCTTACTAATATTAAACTACTTGTTTCATTGCAGCCAAGCACCAGCTCTTACCCACCTGATAGTAGAAGCACACCAGCACTAGCAAGGACTGCAGCCTCTGCTGCTGCCAGTCTAGCTCCAGCAAGGAGGGCAACATCTGCTGCCAGTCCAGCTCCAGCAAGGAGGGCAACATCTGCTGCTGCTCCAGCTCCAACAAGGAGGGCCACATCTGCTGCTGCTCCAGCTAGGAGGCAGCCAGCTGCTCCAGCTGCTCCCAAGGGTAAGGCAACAGCCAGTAAATCTTCATCATCTGCTCCCAAGAGTAAGGCACCAGCTGCTCCCAAGGGTAAGGCACCAGCAACCAGATCTTCGTCAGCTACTGCAAATGGACCAAGGTTAGCTTTCATGCCTCCAAGACCAAGTGATGGTTCCCAGAGAGTCAGGAAGCCCAGCAACAAAATGAAGGATTACTTGACTGCCTCTGGTGCAAAATGGTGATGATTTGGCTGTGTTGATGTTTTATCAAACTATGGCATTTTGGTTGCGTTGTGAAACTATGTTGTTGAAGTTGTGCTACTCCAGTTATGCTACTTGAGTGTTGATGGTGATTTGGTTGTGTTGATGTTTTATCAAACTTTGGAATTGTAGTACTCCTGTGATGCTCAACTGTTATGATCAATTTGTGTCAAACTATGGCATTCTAGTAGTATTGCTGATGCTGTGATAGTCTTGATGTTGTGATAGTCTTGATGCTGTGATATTCTTGATGTTGTGATATTCTTGATGCCTACTTGATGCCTCACATCGACAAAAAGCCAAAAAAACCCTACTTGATGCCTCGACGTCGACAAAAATCCAAAAACCCATCACTTGATGCCTACTTGATGCCTCGACGTCGACAAAAATCCAAAAACCCATGACTTGATGCCTACTTGATGCCTCGACGTCGACTAAAAGCCAAACACCCATCACTTGATGCCTACTTGATGCCTCGACGTCGACAAAAAGCCAAAAACCCTATCTCGGCCCACTTGATGCCTCGACGTCGATAAAAACCCAAAAACCCTATCTTGGCCCACTTGATGCCTCGACGTCGATAAAAACCCAAAAACCCTATCTTGGCCCACTTGATGCCTCGACGTCGATAAAAACCCAAAAACCCTATCTTGGCCCACTTGATGGCTCGACGTCGATAAAAACCCAAAAACCCTATCTTGGCCCACTTGATGCCTCGGCGTCGATAAAAACCCAAAAACCCTATCTTGGCCTACTTGATGCCTCGGCGTCGATAAAAACCAAAAAACCCTAACTTGACCTAGTTGATGCCTCGGCGTCGATAAAAAGCCAAAAACAACCCTAATTGACCCTACTTAACTCAGAATCATCAGTTGAACAGGAACATACTAAAGCAAAAATCATCTTTTGCAAACAGATTACTTAAGATAACATTAACCAGCTCTAAATACCACCAGATTCAACACTAGTTCAAATCCATACATAATCATAGTTTGACATTCAGCACTAGTTCAAATAGCACCACGTTCAGCACTAGTTCAAATGCAAACATCTTACTTCAGATTACATATCCATAGTTCAGGAGTACTCATAGTTAATAGAATTTAAACTACTATCATTACAACAAATGCCAAACCACACCCTGCAAAAGGTCAGCAAATGCCAAATGATATTGCCCATTCTTCTCTTGCACTGCTTATCCATTTATGATGGCCTTGATCCCCTCCAGCTTCACATTGCTCTCTTCAACTGTCTTGTTGAGCTCATCAATGTGGATCTGCAAATTCTTCTTCTCTTCAGCTAGCTTCAACTTCATGTTCCTAATGGCAGTACCTTGAGCAGCTGCTATGTTCTTCAAAGTGTCATACTTCTCCTGCAACTTGGTTGTTTCAGCATCTTTCCTTTCTATCATTGCCCTCTGCTCCTGGGCATCCATAAGTGCATTGACATCTTCAACCAACTTCTCATAGCTGGCCTGGAGTTTCTTCTTCTCTTGTGTCAGGTCATGAACTGTAAATGAATGCATCAGACATTCCTCATTCCTGTCCATCTTACTCTATTCATACATAGCCCACAACTTGGACAGTGCATTCTCAAGGATAGTGGGCCAAGAAGGATCAATCCATTCTACTAGTCCACAGTTTTTACCTTCCTAGAAAAAGAGTATTAACAAAATGAATTACATAACAGTGACTTGCTTACAATGATAGGCTATATTACTTTATACTAAAATTCAAATCATGCTCTAAAGTAAACAACTACTAAGTAAACAATGCTGGTGTGCTAACCCATGGATATTCTGTCCTAAAATAAGCTAACATGGCAGAGTTAAAAAATGACCTAACTAAACAATATTGCCAGATCCAAACTAAAAAATGCTAGTCTACCAACCCATGCATCTACTCTCTTAAAATATGCTAACCTGACAGAGTTAACAAATTGACCTAACTAAACAATGTTGTCAGAACCAGACTAAACAATGCTGGCAGAGTAAACAATTAATGAATCCACTGTCCAAACTTCACAGTATAATACAATGCCTGCTTCCACAGTAAACAATGACTGCATCCACTGTCCTAACCTCACAATATGATACAATGACTACTTCCACAATACATATCCATGGTAAAGAAATGACATATCTGTGTGGTAAATCCACAACTTCCAATTAGTTCAGCTGGAACCGTACCTTCTCTGCACAACAAAGAAACCTCCTGCCAGTGTGAATCCCTTCGAAAGCAACACGCCTTTCTGCTGCCTTCCCGTGTCCATGGCACAAAACATACATATCTGTCTCAGGGCCCTCGAAATCTGAGTCTTCGGTGCTAGCAGGAACCTGGAGTGCAAAGGAATGACCAGAGATTTAGTCCAATCATTGAAAAGAAGCTCATTCCAGAAATCCCCAAATATCAAACCCTAACCCTAAATCTGAGAACTGACCTTAATGGTGCCGCCGTCGGAATCTGAGCTAATGTACTGCCTGGTATGCTCGCTGCTATCCGACCCATCACTCCACGACACCATAGCGCTGCGGCGGCAGCGCGGCGCGGCGGCGACGGGTGCGGCGACCAAGAACAGAGCGAGAGCGAGAGCGAGCGAGCAGAGTGGAGTAACGGTTGGCGCTTTTGACTGCTAGGACCGAACGGCGCCGTCTAACGCCGCCTGCCGGCTGTCGGGACGGCCAGGAGTGCCACGTAGGCGAAAAACGGGCCCCAGCTGTCATAAACTCACTTAACACGGCCCGATCCGCCGATCAGTGATTTTTGCAAAAGAATTACGCTAGACGTGGTGCTTTCTGCAACGATTCTGTATCCTAGTGTTTTTCGCAAACCTAGCCCTCAAAGTGATAGTTTTATGCAATTTACTCTGGTAGATATGCTTTACAAGCACTTGAACCCGCTAGAATCACGGCGCAAGACGAAGAGCAATAACATGATATGCATGTCGTGGTGGAAAAATATGAGTACGTATATTTCCTGATAAACCCGTTACACTAAGACCCACAGAAATACGTATGGACTTGGGGGGTCCCCCGATTTTTTTTTGAAAGATCGAGCTTGGCTGGCTTCATTTGATTTAGCACAGAGCAAACAGGAGACAAAATGTTGATAAAAAAATCATGGGGAAATCAAGAAAATCTGAAAGAAAAAGTGAAGGGGGCGATGGGCCATCCCCCTCAAACGTAAATTGCTATCTCACATCTTGATCCCCAAGCGGGGTCTCAATGGCTTTAGCCCCCGGTAAACACCACTTCTCCATGCTTTGCCGTATCACCGCGATGATTTCCGAGGAGTTGGCCAGTTTAGCCCTGAATATGCGATTGTGTTGTTCCCCTGAATATTGGGTTGCCGTTGTTAAACCATGTCATCTGCTTTATGAAATGGGGAGAATATCTAAAATGGTAGCTAGAGCAACTGTCTCCATAGCCACCAGTAAATGCCTATACGAAGTCAGCTTATTCGATTAGAGATATGGAATGCAACGATACAGGGGCACTCTCCTCCCTCGTCTGCCACACTACCGCACCGATGCTGAGAGAACATGGGAGCCCTTGGGTTTTGCGTCCGGGTTGTACGTATGGATAGATTTATGGTTTTGAGGTGTGACGTGGGTGATGACGCCTCGTCAAATAAGAGTTGCTACATCTTCAATCCCACCTTGGTGTGCCATGGACCTAGCACCATAGTTTTCTATCTGGTCAGTCCTACCGGCGAGATTGGAGTTCTTAGGTTTGGTCACAGGGTAGCGGTGGTGACCAAACTAGTGTTATTTTGTCTTTCGGATCTTCCTCCGCCACAACGATGTTTTCTCTTGTGTCGTTCGTTGATCTAGGAGTTGGCTGACGTTTGTTGTCTCGTAGTGGTATATATCCGCGAAAAGAGGGTGGATGTGGCTCCTCCACATAGTTGAAGGCCTTTTGGTGGTGGATTCATGTTCTTCAGTGATGACATCGTCTATACACGGCAGATTTGGGGCTCGAGTTGCACGGGGTTTTTCCTCAACTAACCATAGTGAGATGTGCCCTGACAATGACCGTGGGTGCTTTCTTTGGATTGCAAATCTTTGACGTGATGGTGCAGCGATGACTCTTCGACAAGTGGATCTACCTCATAGTCCTCCAGTTTGCACTACGCGGCGATGCAGATTGAAAGTAGGCGATGGCTTCATTTAATAATTCACCCCTTAGGGATCTAGATGTAGGTTCTTTTTATTGGGGGTGGGGGTGGTGTTTTGTTGTTGTTGTGTTTGGGCCCCTAATTTTGGTTAGCCTGGGTCAATTAAACACTTGAAACTCGTTGAGTAATCAAACTAGCGCCCTTATCCGCATCTTCGGCAGCCATGTATTGCACATTTTGATCAGCTTCACTGCCATGTTAGTCTCATGGGAAATAAGAGCTAAAGTCTCCTTGTCATAGGTACTATAACTCACTAGTAGAGTGCCCGTGCGTTGCCACGGGCTCTTGAAATAGTTTATCAGAGTTACATGTTAGAATCCACACATACAAACAATATAACACAAACTGAAGTCCATTATTGCAATGTAACAAGCTGAGTGATGTTACAACTTAACATCTATTACAAAAATATTAATATCTAGATGATGCGTTTAAGAAATTCTTTCACAATATCAGGAAAGTTTCCTCTAGCTTCATTCCCGCGATGTTTTAGCAAGTATAATAAAAATTGCTTCCTCAATTCATACCCATCCTGCAGAAAAATTAAATGTAGTTAGTATGAAAAATTCACGGAGAAGGTCTTAAAACATGTAACACACAATACTCACCGCGCAAACCGGCTTGACCAATTCTTTACCGTTCCACCAGAGCATAAAATGAAAAACAAAATAGCCAGACGCATTCCTGGAAAACTTTCAATTAATAATATAATGATACGAAAAGTAAATATTCTTATTATGAATTCATTGCCCGTCTATACTCGTTGGAACACCGGCCGGAAACAAACGATGCCATTTAGATATATCAGAATTCCACCCAGGTAGCTTTATTTCAAGTGCTTCTTTGAAATCCCTTGAAATTTTTTTAATTTCAGTGAATGCCTCAAGTTTTTATCCTCTGACAATTCTGATGATTGAATAGGATCCATAATATGTACACGATGTGCCTCTTTGTCGATGATGTACAGGATGTATCGGCCGATGGATGCATAGGGAAGATAAATCTACAAGTGGAGCTATTAGAAACAAAAACAAACCATGATAACAATGGTCAAAATATTTTATTTACCTTATTGCAAGATGAGATGTCGGTCTCCATCCCAGGCCAGCTATCAAATAATGTTGCCAACGTCTGGATAGTTTCCTTCTCACAAAACTTCTGACCTCGTGTTGACTCTAACAGCATGGACTAAGTAGAAGAAAAAAAATATTGTTTCAACATGTTGATACTAATGGCACCTAGAATGAAGAGTTATGGTAACTTACACAAAATCGTAGATCCATGTAGTGTATAGGAGGGTCTGTGAACAATACTCCCTCGTCACATGCCAGCATAAGCACGGCGGTGTTGAAGCAATCATTGTCCATGGGCTGATCCATGTTAAGTATGGACTGAAGTTTTATAAGACTTAAGCTCATTGGATCGGGTGTGGAGCTCCGGACCCACACCTTCCTGTAATTTGGATGGTAAGAAGAACAATAATATACATCCGCACATTAAATATTGATACATGATACTTACTCCAAACATCCAGCATCATTGATCGACATGATGTAGCTGCAGAGGCCGGCAAGTATTTCACGTTGGTCCGTGGGAATGATAGTGATTGGGGCGGGACGTTTCTCTTCGACAACGTCAGATGGATTATCCAGGATCTCAAGATCAGAATTATCATGGAGCAGACAAGTTTCTTTGCTAAGAGGTTGATGGTATACGGGACATCCTTTTAACTTATTAAGCTTTGAATCGAGCAAAATAATTGCTAATTTTTGTCGAAAATGTTTCATATCCTCCTACAAAAAAAATTTGAAAACAATTTATAAGATATTTTGATAAAACATTATGAGATAATGCATAAAACCGAAATACCTGCGTAAACTGGTCTGACAGTCCATGTGCTGTCCAGTATTCCATATAATTTAGCATAAACAATCCACATGATACGCTATAATATTATAAAACAATGCTTTAGAATATCACACAGATGAATCTAAAAACAAAGTATTGAAACAAGTGCTTACCCATCGGTTTGTATTGCCTCCTGAATTTGCTCTACAACCGTCCATTCTGTAACATTGAGATCAGGCCACTTATGACCTTTGATAAACTCCGGACTATGCTCTGCAAGTTTCAGCCATTTCTCGAGCCCTAATAACTTTTATGTATATACGAGAAATGTTAAGGATAAAGTCAAACAAAATAAATGCTAAGATGAGAAAAGATATAGATAGTTACCGTAGTAGCAAGGTCATTGCGTTTGACATTCTCACCAAGTGAGTCCAATACTTGGATCTCTTGTTTTTTGGCGTTGGCAACTGCTAGATACCAATGGTAGCCCGGCATGTTAATCGGAATGAACAACTGGTGTAAATAAGATACAAGTCACAGTCACAATTAGATATAGTTATTAATAAACATTAAACATATGAACTAAATAAAAACAATCCATAATTATATGCATGGATTACGAGACAAAAACTAACCATATCTTGTTGTAGATAACTATTAACATCACGCACGATGCGACGATATTTTGATGGGTCTATGTCTCTTTCCCCGTCTTCTTTTATCTGGCCGGATACAAACGTGCTAATAATGTGTACCTTTTCACCCGCCCTGTCTTGTAAATGCTCATGAGCAAGCATGCAATATATGTAAGCATTTATCACCTGCAAACAATATTTAAATTATATTTATACATTATGATATTAATATATAATCAATTAATTACAAGGATTGTGCAATTGGTCTTACACCATCATGTAAGAACATGTCATTTTTAATAAGGCATTCCAAATCATCAGTTGCTAACAAGGCATCTCCAATGTCCACAAACTGGGTATTCTTAGGGGCAGACTTGATTGATTCGATGACTGTAATATCTCTAGGGGTACAAACATAGTCTATGAAATTCATAAAAAAATGAGCCAACTTATTAAACAATAAAAGCAAAATTTGTTGAATACAAAAAACAATATCACAAAAAAATGTTGATAATAATATATAAAAAATACCTTGTGGGATAACATGTAAATTAGCATCCTTTTTTGGTTTATTATGAGATATAACCTCTTCGACGTGATTATGTTGTGAATTTCCAGCCCCTTGCAGCGACATTGCATCTGAACCCTCAATGGATTCTTTCCGTGCATCTTCAGAGTCCATATCCATGTATACTATATCCTGAAAAAACAAAAATATAAATACACCATTCATTTTATCGTATATAACATAGATACAGAGTAAGGTTTGCTATATGCACCTCTTCTCGCGGTGTATCAGTGCGGTCTGTCATCGTTGTATCCGTGCGTATGTCGAAACCCATCAATTTATATCTATGCTAAAATATATTTAATATTTTTTACTACATCATAAAACTATATATAATATATAATACAAAACAACTATTTTATCTGATAATAAGAAAAGCATTTGATTATATTAGAAAAAAAATGCTTGTTAAATCATTTTACAAGGAGAACAATTCGGGGACAACAACAATCTATAATGTTCATATAAGTTAGTAGGTGTTTAAAATTGCTTAAACTATTTTAAATTAAATGATAGGCTATGGGAAATTGACAAACAGAAACTAAAACAAACAACCCAACATACCCTTAATATATGTAACAAGCATAAAAATATTTATTTTCATGAACCAGGTTCATATATATAGAATTTTGTTTATTTACAAATCAATAATTACGATTTTATTGTTTAATATCATTTTGTGAGGTACAAAAAAATTACAAACAAAATCATCCCAGCATTAATAACAAGTATACCATGATGAATTATATATGATGAAATATAAATGATATTTCCTACTGCATCATATTATTATATGTAGTATATAATAAACCATTTTGATATTATTATAATTATATGTAACACAACTTATTCGTATGCAAAAAATGTTGTTTAAAAAAATATTATGAGAAGCCCACCTCCCCCGCTGCGGCCGCGCTTGGCGGCCCTCCTCCCCGCCCGTCGGCCCACCTCCCCGCCTCTCCACCTACCCCGCCGCCCACCTTATCCAATCCACCCGCTCCACTCCCCTCCACTCGCTCCTCTCCCCTCCACTCACTCCCCCGTCGCCCCAGTTTCCCCTCCGCCGCCGCGTCGCCGCGTGCATCCACGGGCTGGCGTCCGCGCGGCTCCGCCCGGCGACCGCCGCATCAGGCCCTCTCCTCTCCACTCAGTGGCAACCTATCGCCCTCTCACCTCACCCCCGACGCATCACCGCGCACCTCGCCGAGAATGCAACCACCAAGACTCCGCCCGGCGACAGCTGCGTCTCCGGCGAGCCGTGTGCGGCTGAGGGGACGCACGCATCAAGCTTCATCGCGCATGCGCGGGTGCTGGATCCGGTGGCGGTCCGTTCAGATCCGCCACGTTGCTGGTCTCCGGCGATGTCAAGGTCGAACCGAGGTGGGGTGCATCGATCTGCAACGACAGAAGCTACGGTACGCGCGTTCGAACCCTTTCCTCCTCTACTTCTTCCATTTGTGGAATCCCTGGCCTGATCTCCTCCTCGCCTTCTGTTTCGAGGCGGCTCCCCGACGGCCAAGACACGGCCAATGTGGTGCATCCTGTCGTATTCATCGCCGGCAAGAAGCAACACCACGAGGTGCAGTCACGGTGGTCCACCACTCCGCCGTCTTCCGCAACCCATCCCCACTTCCGTGGCAAGGTGAGACAAACGTCCCCTCCCCCGTCCTCCGTCACCACTAATGGCCGTAGGTCCGCGGTTTGTTGTAGTTTAGTGCTAGCTACGTGAGGGTGTACTGCTAGAACGTTAGCTTTAGGAGAAGAGAGAGGGATTTGAGACAACAGATCGAGTGTTGCAGTGTGGAGTGTTGGGTATCTTTTGCACTTGCTCCATCAGCATAGTGCTACTATTTCATATCATTGATTGATGATTTGTTTTTTCATAATTGAATTGGCGAATGATGAAAAGGTGTAATGTTCAGGGATTTTTGCTGGATGAAAAGGTGTAATGTTTACTTAGTAATTTTGGTTTCTTAATGTTATTAGGAGACCCATTTATTCCAGCTGCACTTTATGGAAATATAATAAACTAAATAGCAGACAGTGCTATGATGTCAATAGTCATCTGGTTATGAAGTTGTCATTTTAATCATGAGATAGTCACTGTTCGATCTTTCTTTCGATTACTGGAAACAATTTTGTGTCTTACCACCCCATATTGAATTTGTGCTAACTATACACAAATTGGGCTGAACTGGGATCATGGTATTTAACCATGATAAGCTAAAGGTAGTTGCAACATGTTTAATAAAGTCACTTTTGCTTCTTCTTGTTGTGAAAACTATATTTGTTGGAGTTGAGCTTAAACTAATTTCTTCATGCTGTTGATGTTTTTTGTGGTTTCATGCACTTTTGTTCGTGAACTTGGAGAAAACTTGGAGACTATGCTTATTGGACAGGCTGCTTCTTGGCAGTGCAAAGTAAGCAGAACAACCCACACAACCAAGCAATCAAAGTAAGTAAAAGCAGCACAATATGTATGCATTTTATGTACATTGGTATGATACGCTCATTTACTCACATTGATTTCAACTAAACTTTATTGTGCAGTAGGAGTATTTGCTAGAAGTATACTTTGTTGAAAGCTCATCGATGTGCCAACTTTTGATAGTCAAGGTATTGTTTCTGAAAATAGTTTGCTTAGCTTCAGTGTTGTTGGATTCAATATATATTGAGCTATGTTTTTGGTGCTACAAGGAAATTCTGGACACTTAAAATCAAGTTGGGCATACATGCCAACTCATTTTTGAGGAACCACATATATATCAATTATGTGAGGTGAGGGGATAGAGTTGTGAAGGCAAATTATAAGTAAAACTACTTGACCTAAAAACTTCTTATCTACCGTTTGCTATCAAAACTCAGTGTCTTCTGTTTGCCATAATAGCTTCTTGTCTACTGCTTTGTCATGTTTCGTTTTTTAGTACATATGTACATGTGTGTGGTGAGCTTCATGTCTGAAATTTGCATTGTGCTTACAAGTCAATAAGGCATCTAATGCCAAATAATATTATTTATCTTCACTTGTACATTAGAGTCATCTAATAACAGAGGTCAATGATGTGACCATATCTTCATGAGTTAGAGACACTACAAGTCCTTAGAGTAATCTAATGACAATAATTATTTTGGTAATCTTTGCCCAAGGATGGGTTTTTCTGGTGGAAGTTTGCTTGGCTACGAAAATAGTTTGCTTGCCTATGCAGTCTACAATATATGATGAATCTATTTTTCTTCAGTTGTAGCTCACCTAATAGGACATGATCATAATAAAACCTCCATTATACTTTTTGAGAAGATACAGACCAAGAAATCTTCATACCTAGATGAACTCGCCTTCTTGATCCTCCTCTGGAATTTTTCCTCTAGGACTGGCTAATTTGATCTCTTGCTATCTGTGATGGGCGAACGGAGAGAAAGGAGGGGGAGGAGGGATGGCATAGGTTAACATATATAGATAGGCCATGCGCCGGATAACTGGGTAGGAAATCATGGCTTGTTCTAGTCCCACCATATATTACTGTATGATGCAGATATATTTCCTTTCGAGATTCAATGCCCACCTGTTAATATATTAGAAAAGATGTCAATAATTATAACTTTCTAAATAGGTAAATTGATATTGTATTCATTAATTAATCAACTTATCATTGATTTGCATGCCAAGATTTTTTTTGCATTCCAAGATTACCTTTAACTGGCCACACATTTTACATTGTATCTACTTAAATAATAATAAAATTAATTATTTACAGATATTTGAGATTCTAAATCTGATCAAAATCATGTCAATTATCTCACGAGTATCATTGATTCCGTTTGGCCTGTGAATACGCTATATTTAATATAACATACAGCGGGAATATAATGACGACTTTAGATCTTTAGTTAGAAACGCAATAATTGTATATATCAAAATAATTAAGATGATAGTAATTAAGGTGATAGTGCGTTAAGGTAAGTGTATTCACGCAATTAATATATTACCATTAATTACAAAAATGTAATCAATTAAAATATGGATTGTTTACCCAGTTTTTACTATGCTTTAGTCACGCAATTAATATATTACCATGTTTTCAGTATCATTTCGTCGATTAAAAATATTACCATTATTTACAAACATGTAATCAATTAAAAAATGGATTATTTACTCAGTTTTTACTATGCTTTAGTCACGCAATTAATATATTACCATGTTTTCAGTATCATTTCGTCGATTAAAAATATTACCATTACTTACAAACATGTAATCAATTAAAAAAAGATTATTTACTCAGCTTTGATTATACTATATGTCCAGGATATTTGATTTTAGGAAATGTGATGAGACGTCGTTGTGTTACTTTGCAACTACTATTTTACGGGCATTTTAAAATAGTCACAATTTCGATGGTAGCGTGTATTGATATAAGAAAATGAAAAATATCTGTTTTTTATGTTCATACACATCAGCTTGTTGATCTCCGTGTATTAATATAAGAAAAAGATAAATATAGCATGTTAGGCGACAAAACTAAAAGGGAAGATAAAAAACAGATAGTAAGAAACCAAGCATGAAAAAATATCTGTTCTTTATTCATACATTCATAGTTTGACTCCAAATCGATTACAATGCAAAATGCTATCAAGCAGCGTTGAAACATATAACATAAAAAGATGTAAAGAATATTGTATAACTCCTCATGATTGCTCTTTTCAAGGATCCGTCTTCTTGTCGCATGCTTGCATGTGCTTCATCACCAAATATTCCAACTGATTGATCTTCTTTATGAGAGTTTGCATGAGCTTGTTGCTCTCCTTGGTTGCCTGCAGAATTTGATCGTTTGTAGTAGCCCAACCGTCCCCCAAACCTTCTTTCCTGTCGTCTTTCCTAACGGGATAACTACTACTAATAGGCAGGTTAATAGGCTCGACGTGATTATGCATCCTAAGACTTTTTGACGTTCGCGTGTTACCCTCAGCAAAGGGACGCATCAGCGCAGTGCCATCATCATCTTCCAGTACACCGCGATCTTCACTTTCTTCTTCCCGCCAACGAATATCCTCAACAGCAACATGGCTGAAGCGAAATGAACTGTTGGTTGACGCCATGTGAGAGGAGGATATCCTGACAAGAATTCGTTTTACTTTTTGAAGAGAGGTATGGTAAGGTCGCTGAAACGGTTGTTGAATATATAAGCGTTTCTAGGAAGCTCTGATCACGAAACCGGTAAACATATCGACCGATTTGGTCACGATCAATTATTAATTATTGGGATCAAGACAAAAAAGATAACCTGTGAGTAGAACCTACTATATGATACAAGACAAAAAAGATAACCTGTCTTAAGATTTCATTTGTGATAAACCGAATAGGATTTTTTTTAAAGGAAGCAAATAAAATAGTTAACATGCACGTATTGTTTCAGTTATAGGATAACCTGTCTTAAATAGCTGTTTGTATAGAAAAACATTGGTAGTACAACGTTGTCTTGTTTCAGTATGTTATTTTTTAGAATACATAACAAAAAATACAATCTGAAGGCGGAAATATTATTACGGAAAATTAATTAACTTAGCACACACGGTGGATTATGTTTCCAACATTCAGGATGTGGTTATTCGAAATACTAATAATAAAACAAAGCAACTCATTATTTCATAGTTGTGCAAAGTGAATTTTTTAACCAAGAGATTATATTTTCATGAACATGAATGCTATAAGTGTATTAAATATACAATACAAATGTATCAAATTTAATACATGAACATATCCGAATTACTGAGACAGCAGATATTAAAGCTTAGGTTACTTCATATTGTTGTGTTATGACGTAATTTTCCATTAATAATCACAAACTTGCTACGCCTTATTATGTTTATGCAAAACAACACATCAATCTGACCACCAATGTCTCTACCGATGATATAGTATTGTTGATACTCAAATTATATAAGGATTAAAGCACGCGCTATTTTTTTTACCATTTTTTCAGTAAATTAACCGTAACTCCATAACAATCAGCTTGTAAGGACTTCCTTGTAAACGATGTTCTTCATGGAGGTAAGCAGTGACACGGTAGGTCTTTTACGCTTTTTAGAATTCTTAGACTGCTTCTGGCCCTTCTCCTTCGGCTTGTCCTTCTCAATGAGGATCTTTATGTTGCTCTTTGCGGTCGCTCGAGACAATGCGACGTAGAGTTGACCATGTGAGAACACTGGATTAGGTAGGTACACACCAACAATCGGGATGGTCTGACCTTGAGCCTTGTTAATCGTCATAGCGAAGCTAAGCCTTATAGGAAACTGCTTCCTCTTAAACTTGAATGGAAACATGTCGTTCTCAGATGGGCACAAAGGTATTCTAGGAAGGAAAACCCTCCTACCTGCGTGTTGTCCAATCACAATTTCTGCGTCAATGGTGTTCCTCTCAAAACCTCTGACAACAAGCCTGGTCCCGTTACACAAACCATTAGCTGGATCAATGTTCCTAAGCAGTATGACAGGGCAGTTCATCTTGAGTTTCAGTGCATGCGGAGGAAGACCGTTTGGAGTCAATCCGTTAAGAAACTCAGGAGCATAGTATCCATATGGATCGTCCTCCGCATCGTCAAAGCTATGGTAAATTACTTCATCTCCGTGAAAACGCTCTATCATGCATGTGTTTATCTTGTCGACATTGTCATTGGTTGTGGAAAGGATTGCGCGAGATGTCATGTAATTGGAATCAGTCATGTTATCATCTAGACTTGGAAACACGTGTTCAATCAGCTTCTCTAGGTCATCAGTATCGCCTGTAGACGGCAGACAGATGTCATTCGGTAGCAGTATGTTGCCCTGATCGTCAGCTTCCTCGGTGCCATTTTCGATCCTAAGCAAGTAATCTGCAAACCACGTGTCATTATGAGCCCTCATGTTGGTGATGAGTCGAAGTTTCCGCATACACTTCCATAGATGAGAACTCCGGAGGGTTGCATCAATTATGTGGCCACGCGACCCCCTTGTGACAACAGGAAGCACCTGCCTAAAGTCACCGCCAAAGACAACAGTCTTTCCTCCAAAGGGTATGTCGTGTGTTCCCATTATGTCACGCAAGCTATTGTCCAATGCCTCAACCGCCTGTCGTTTAGTCATGCTGGCCTCATCCCATATGATCAACGATGCCATCCTTAGTGCTGACGTGCTTGCCTCCATATATATGAGTCAAATCTAGAGCTTCTGGAACAAACCGAAATCAAAATGATAATGTCCTTAGTATGTTAATGCACAGCTGCAACACAAACTCTGTAAGATAGATAGGGTTCACAACGTAAGACCTATCTTGTAATCCCGTTTGGACTCTGTGATACGGCTGCGGCCAACTCGTCAGTGAGACCGCTGAGAGACACAAACGTTGATGAGGAAGCCCGAGTGCCCGCTAGATGCAAAAATAACCGACAGTGATCATAACGGGTCAGTTTGGTGCTATCCGGAGAGTTGAGGATACTCATTAAGTTTTACACTAACCTGTCTTCATTTCGGAAGGCCGCGCTACAAATGTGATATCACCATTAGTGGGTTGACGAACAACATAAACTGTGGCATTTTCAATGATGGACTGATCTGAAATTGGTTCATACAAGTAAACCGAATTTTTTATAATAGGTGGAATCAAGGTGTGTGAGAAGTCAATGAAGGAATGCACATTGTTTTAATTAAAAAATAAACAACTATACCAGGTGTTGACCCGCAAGCTAGCTTATGATGATCAAGTTTCTTTGCTTCCTCCTCTTTCTTCCGCCGATAAGTAGCTCGCCTCTTGGCGTTTATCTGATCCCTTTGTTCATCAGTCAAGATACCATTTTTATTTTGGTTGGTGGCATTCTCGAAAGATCCAGTAGTCATGTGCTCCGACGTTGGAAGGGTTTGGGATAAAACCAGAGCAGCTGACATAGAGTCCAGGTGTATTCCTACATAATTAGGAGACACATCAAAACCATCTAGAACAGAACAAAAGCAACATTTGGAATGTTCTTAGACCATTCCTGACATTCTTGAAACACAAATGCCAAATAACCGAGATTCCTGGGTCTCCCTTCCAATATGTTTTTTGCTCACCTGAGCTCAGATCGGGTGATTGATTTTCACGATCAAGTTTCTTTGCTGCCTCCTCTAACTTCCGGCGATAAGTAGCTCGCCTCTTGGCGTTTATCTTCTCCCTTTTTTCATCAGTTAAGATACCTTTTTTAGTTTGTTTGGTGACATTGTCGAAAGATCCTGTAGTCACGTGCTCGGACGTTGGAAGGGTTTGGGATACAACTTGAGTAGTTGACTCAGTGGACATGTGTATTCCTCCATCATTAGGAGACATATCAAAATAATCTGTAACAGAACAAAAGGAATATGATATTTTCTTAGACTGTTTTACAACTTCTGAAACACAACCTCTATAAGCATGAGGAATAACCGAGATTGCCGGGTCTCCTTTTCAATATGTTTTTTGCTCACCTGAGTTCAGATCAGGAGGCCGCTGAACACATCTGATATCACCATCAGTGGGTTGGGGAACATCCTGGTCAGCGGTCTGTTTAGGTATGGAGTGGCCTGGAGCATGTCTCATACAAACTACTGAGTTTCAAGTGATGAAATTAAGATAACAAAATGATGAGTACTCTATCCGCACAGCCTCATACCTGGACTAAGAGGGCGATTATCAACAACGTTTGTCCCATCCATCTGGTATCCAACAACTTCAGTATCCATTAGTTCATTATGAACAAAAAATGATTGTCCAGACGGTTCAAGTGTCAGCCCATCTGAGTGTCATTCATACAAGTAAGCGATACCATTTTGGTAAATAATTATTATTGAATATAGGTAAATTGAAAATCCAAACGCCATAAATGGATCAGCGCATTGGTCTCACCATCAGATCTCGAAGTAAAATTATCTGAAACAACGACAATTAAGGAAATCACGGTCGGGATATAGCTTGACATGTAAAATTTACCTATTGTTTCACCCGATGATGTTGTATGTTTCGCAGTTTTGCTTTGTGGATTCCCCATACCCACCTGCAAGCAAAGTCTTCATAAATTTAACAATGGCATATGAAATGTACTTAATGAAGTTGTGTACCGTCAGACACATAATTTGTTACCAAGCAGCTTCTTATTTGTTTGATAAATATTGTGGTTTCATGTACCTTCGTTTGTGACCTTGGAGAGAACTTGGAGACTGTGCTACACTGGACAGGATGCTTATTGGCAGTGCAAAGTAACCAGAACAAGCCACAAAACCAAGGTCTCAAAGTAAGTAAAACCAGCAAAATGTTTATGCATTCTCTGTACGTCGGTATGCTATGCTCATTTACTCACTGTGATTCTGGACTATGAAGCTACTCATGACATGGTAGTCATCGCAAGATAAATGTTTCAGGACTATTACAGTGTCCCTTACATTGCTCCCGGCTTGTGTACCTTAATAATTACAGCTGGCTCGGCTTGGCTTGGCTTAGAGTTTTTAGAACTGCCATATATTTTCACTGCACTTTCTGGTTTGATATTAAACTAAATAGCAGACACTTTCTGGAAACAATTACGTCTCGTACTACCGCTCGTGTTTAATGAAGTCACTGTATCAAATTTCAGAAATTGGGCCTGCCATTCCATGCTCCACGATTTGAAGTTCGTCAACTTCAAGTATATGCAAACCAAGTAAGCACAGTCAACCATCTCAAATATGCAAATTTTTAAGTGCTGTCTGGCCTACCATGTTTCAGCAAAGATAGTCACAAACGAAAATAAACTATTTTTCTTTACGTAGGTAAAGAGCAGAAGTTGCAATACTTACAGCAAAAGTTGGATACTTGGCGCGTCCAGAAGGGGATCAAGGCGTCACGTGGCCCAGTCTCCTACCTCGATCCCACACCTGAGCAGCGACGGTGACTGCAAGAGGAGAAGCGACGGTTGAGACCCAGAATGGGTGGACGTCGTCGGATCGGGTTCGTGATCGCCGGTGAACGCAAACCGCGGGATCGCGGCCTCGTGTCCGCGGATCCAACAGATCGCCGCCGCCTCCTGTAAGTGCTACGGCCAAAGGATGGATCGGCCGCGTCGTGCAAGTGCGTTTGCGATGGGATGGATCCGACGCGGTCTCGGCGTACTGGTGGATCTGGCGTGCGATCCGGCGGCGGCTGAGTCAGATCTGTGTGAACGAGGGATCGAGTCAGATCTATGTGCCCGAGGGATCGATCCCAGTAGTTTTCGATAGGATGACGAAAATAAACCGGAATGTGATGACGAAAAAAAACCGGCGGTGGGAGTATGACGAAAATTAACCAGCGAAAATTGACCAGACGACTATTCACCAAGTCGTCCATTAGGAGTAGTAGATCGCCCATTAGGAGTAGTAGATACCCACCATTCTCACGACACTACAGGATTTAGGCAGTATGCCTATGGTTAAAACCGTCGGCAAAGGCACCTAAACAGTACGTAGGCATAGCTTGCGCCGACAGTCACCATTGGCATATCCTCATTGGCAACGATAGCGTCGGTATATCCCCCCTCACCGTCAGCATAGGAAACCCGTCGGCACAGATAATCTATGCCTACGGTGACCGTCGGTGTATCTAACCGTCGGCAAGAAAAATTGACGGCACGTCCGTCAAGTGTCGTACACCAACGCGAACCTATCGTATTTTGACACGTGTCCAACCTATGCATACGGTTTAGCCATTGGCATATGTGCTATGGATGCCGATTGTTAAACCGTAGGCATAGGTAGGACACGTGTCGAAATCTGATACCTCGTAGCGCCCACCTATGCCTACGGTTTAACCGTCGGCATATATGCGCTCTATGCCTATGGTTAGGCAGGACACGTGTCGGATTCTGGTACCTCCTAGCGCCCACCTATGCCTACGGTTTAACCTTTGAAGGCCCCCGAGCAGCCTAACCATGGCCAATTTGACCCCGTGATCTATCCATTTGAGTTTCATCGAACGACCTTTGACCAATGTACTTTTCCACTTGGTTGTGCTAGGTTAGCCCATAGGAACATTCTAAAACATAGTTTTAGCCCAACGTATCACTAGATTCCCTCCGGGTCAAACCTCCGTCGTAGTTTCCCGCTCTAAGTGCTAGCAGCAGTGTCGTCCATGAAGGGTGTCACACTCTGGATTAGTGTGTTGGGTGTTTAAACTTACCACCACACTTTCACACATGTATGAGGACTCAGTGCAAGTTTTAGTGGCATTGGTAACCTCCGAAGGCACCGGAGCGGCGTAACTGTGACCCAAAAATCCAGGGAGTGTAGCTTTCTCTATTGCAGCAAAGCATCAAAGTAATATTGAAACATTCCAAACTAAACACATGATTTTTGAAATTCTTGAAACAATTTGATGCAAATAAGTATAAACTTTGCTTCATTTGGTCAAGGAGTCAAATATATACTAACAAATCAAAACAAGAGTGTGTTCTGAATTTTTCGTAATAAACATGATTTTAATTTGTTCAAATTTCAAAACATAGCATACTAACAAATTCCTTTCCATATTCTGATAGAAACACATAAGAAGTTTGTCAAAATCGATGCAAGTATGAATTAGTTGTGATTTTTATAAAGTATAAGGACCTATTTGGAAAAGTACATGAGGTCAAATTTAAAAAAACATAAACAAAGTGTATATTCATACTCTGTGAAAAATTCTACCCCAAATTGATATATAGTATGTATATGTTTAAGTTTAGCTAACTCACATTCAACCCTTTTTTTAAGAAAAGAAATATAAAAAATATCTATGCCGACAATGCCCGCCGGCATTGCTTTGACGGCGGTAGCCTTCCGTCAGTCAAAACCCCGTACGCCGATGCTTAGACTGTGCCGATAGTGACCGTCGGCATATATTGGATATACATCGATTGTTAATCTGTGCCGACGGGGACCGTAGGCGTATCTAGGATATATGTCGATGGGCCCCGTCGGCATATCTCTGAATTTGTCGATGGCCCATATATAACGACGGTTTTGGTTAGGCCTTCGGCTTATCTCGACATATGCCGACGGGGCCTGTCGGCATACCTTTGACCGTCGGCATATTACCTGTTTTCATTTTTTGCGAATAATATTACATATTTCCGGTAGTGCGAATGATAATGATACTCTTGGACAGATAATTATTTGCGTAATGACCAAGATAAGTGCTATGGCGGCATTTTACATTATTGGTTTAGCCCGTGGAAAAAAGATAAGATAAGATAAAAAAAGATCTCAACTTGTAACCATGCATGGAAAAACTAGTTTGCTACTTACATTCAATCAATATTTTACAACTATATAAAAATCAAAACAATACACCATATACTTTAATTTCAATTCTCATATTATTAATGCAAATATTCTTGTTCCAATCTTATCGAAATATATTGCAACCTATTCCCGCAACGATGGACACGGTATCATCTAGTAATGGAAGGCAAGGCAAAGATGTTCAGCAATTCTCGCAATACGGCACAATATTTATGAAACAAGATCTTTTACGCACATTGATACGTCTCCATCGTATCTATAATTTTTTATTGTTCCATGCCAATATTATTCACTTACATATACTTTTTGACAACTTTTTATATTATTTTTGGGACTAAAATATTGATCCAGTGCCCAGTGCCAGTTCCTGTCTGTTGCATGTTTTATGTTTTGCAGAATATCCACATCAAATGGAATCCAAACGGGATAAAAACGGACGAAGCTTATTTTTGGAAAATATGGAAAATTCCAGAAGAAAAATCCACGCGAGACGGTGCCCGTGGTCACGGAGGCAGGGGGCGCGCCCCTCCCCCCTGGGCGCGCCGCCTACCCTCGTGAGCCCACCGTAAGGCGGTTGATGCTCTTCTTTTGCCGCAAGAAAGATAATATTCGGAAAAAAAATCACAAAAAAGGTTTCAGGCCAATCGGAGTTACGGATCTCCATATATAAGCGAAACGGTGAAATAGAGCCAGAACAGAACGCAGAAACAGAGAGATAGATCCAATCTCGGAGGGGCTCTCGCCCCTCCCAAGCCATGGGAGCCAAGGAACATAGGGGAAACCCTCCTCCCATCTAGGGAGGAGGTCAAGGAAGAAGAAGAAGGAGGGGGGCTCTCTCCCCCTCGCTTCCGGTGGCGCCGGAATGCCACCAGGGGCCATCATCATCACCGCGATCTTCACCAACACAACCGTCATCTTCACCAACGTCTCCATCACCTTCCCCCCTATATCTACAGCAGTCCACTCTCCCGCAACCCGTTGTACCCTCTACTTGAACATGGTGCTTTATGCTTCATATTATTATCCAATGATGTGTTGCCATCCTATGATGTCTGAGTAGATTTCTATTGTCCTATCGGTGATTGATGAATTGCTATGATTGGTTTGAGTTGCATATTTTATTGGTGTTGTCCTATTGTGCCCTCCGTGTCGCGCAAGCGTGAGGGATTCCCGCTGTAGGGTTTGCAATATGTTTATGATTTGCTTATGGTGGGTGGCGTGAGTGACAGAAACACAGACCCGAGTAAGTAGGTTGTTTGCGTATGGGATAAAGGGGACTTGATACTTTAATGCTATGGTTGGGTTTTTACCTTAATGAATATTTAGTAGTTGCGGATCACTACTAGGGAAAAGGCTAGCAGCAGCGCGGGTTTGGTGTATCAGTAGCGCGCGGACCGGCGCTACTAATAAGGCGCTATAGCTAACACGTAGCAGTAGCGCGTGCTCACCAGCGCTACTGCTACACAAGTGTGGCAGCAGCGCGCTTAGTGGAAGCTCGCTACTGCTAATAGCTATAGCGCGCTTCTCCCGTCCGCGCTACTGCTACTACCGCGCTGCTGCTAACTTTTCTCCACTCGCTACTGCTAATTTTAGTAGTTTTTTGTTTTTTTTTCAGCATATTTGTTTTGTATTTGAACATGCTTTATAGAAGAATCTTCAGCACATACAAATGTCATCATGATACACATACAAATGCCTGTGAGACCACAGATGTAATCATAGCATATACATACAAATAGTCTCATCATAATCATCATCCAACACAAAGTGGTCTCTCGTCATCATCTCGAAAATAGCGATACAAGTCTCGATAACTTGAAAATACATCGTCATCCATCTAAACAATGATATACGCGAGAAGAGCTATCACTTTGAGTACATGAGTTCGTATCCCTCTCTCGCATTAGCGTGAACCTAAACTAACTATTGCCCGTCGCTCGGAAACCGGAAACCGGTACACCTGGGCCTGACACTCCGGCCACTTGTCGTATATATACTCCTGGCATAGCACTTCTTCGCCATCTATGATCTATGCACCTGCATCGTCACATGAGTCGATGATATGCAACATATATAGTTGAGCAACAGAAAGAGACAGACTTGGCAAAAATAGAAACAACATATCATAAGCATAAATAACAAAGTTCATCGTACCCCAAAATGCCCTAACTAGAGTGATTTTCGCTAGTCGAGGAGGAGGATGGTTTAATTACATCACAAATAAAGTTTCACCGTGTATAACTCAAATTTTTGTCATATAGGAAGTATGGACTAAACGGACACATTGTCATATATCGACAATTACTCCAACATGTCGTTCCATCCATCCAAGTCAGGGAGATAGTCCCCGAGCCTAGTGAAAGGCTTCAGGTCGAGACGCTGAGAGGCTATCCATGTTCGGACGTCTTCCCGCGACATTTGTCCTCCGTAGAACATCCCTGTTTTTCCGACGACCTCCTTCATGATGATTTGGGCAAGTTCGCGCTGGATGTTATAGAACTCAGCTCGAAGTCGATGATCCTGGATATCTCCTATGTCCTTTGCCCATTGCAAAATATGGGCATCACCGGAAGAAGGTGCCATGCGAAGGTTCTGGTGATCCCGTCTGTACTCCAGCATGTCGTGTAGGACATAGAATCCATCATTAAGAGAATCGTCCGGTTGCTGGATGCAGCAGAAATTGGTCTTATGGCCGAAGGCGACCCTGCTGCCCCTCATCTTCTTGTCCCTGACCTCTCCACCCAGCGATTGGTAGTGATACATAGCACTGTCGAGAACATCCTTGATGTGGGTGTAATCCTTTTTGTGAATGTTCTTCGACGTGTCCAAGTAAAGAGCGTGGGAGAATTGGGGATAGAGGATGATGAGGACGGCGCGCCCGCCGCTGCGCAAAATAAGTTCTCCAATTTATTAGCCTCCACTGTGGAAATGAATGATTGAAATTGAAATCGAAGGAAGGATAGCAGCGCGGATGACTTACACGGGATGATAAGGCACGAGAATCGCCCCCTTGTCCTTATTGGTGAGCATGAAACTGACGATGTAATCCCTCGCGTATTCACGGTGATTTGCGCATACTCCCAAGAAGCCCTCGTGCATGTAGTACGGGTCAGCGACACAGATATGAGTTATCTGCTCAACCCCGATGATGTAGTTCATGTGCAAGGCATAAAGGCGGACAAACGTAAAATCCAGCTTCTTCACGTGAAACATGTCGAATATATAATCGAATCGGAGGAAGAACTTATCCGCGGGGAAGCTGTCGACGTACGACATTTGCCGCGGAACGTTAACCACGTAGAGTGGGTATCCTGGATTTTTCGAGGCGATGAGGTCTTTCTCTACCCGCAACACATCGTCATGAAGTCTCTTTAGATCGCCGAATCTGGCCCGTAGAGCTGTTGCAGGTAGGATTGGTTGACCGGGGATATGCCATTTATCCGCACCGGGGATATCTATATGGTCCTGAAGCCGAGGCGGCTGAGGCGGCTGGATCATAGAAACAGCTTTTTTGCCTTTCCTCGCTCTCTTCCTAAACTTCTTTACTACCGGAAGGTCGTCCATAATATGTTGAGACGGCAATTCAGGCACCGACTCATGACGCTCAAACCCTGAGGAGGCGCCAGTATATACATACTGTTCAGCAGCGCCATCGTCGTCCTCATCCTCATCCATGGCGACGTCATCAGCGACTAATGGAGCCTCCTCCTTACCCCGACCGCTATCACCCAACCCGACACCCGACGGTAATTGGGTAGGTGGGGTGTTGATGTTCATACCTTGCTGAGGCTGCGTGCTCGTGGGTGTGCTCCCGGCCGCCTCCAGACGAAGCAGACTCTTTGGCCACAACAGGACCCACCCAGCATTGCAACAATCACCAAGCCGCCGCGGTGTCTCGTCGTCATCCCCCAGTAGTACTGGAGGAGGCAAATTCTCGTGGCCCGGTTTGACACTGGCCATGGAAACCTTGAAGACGTTCGGGGGGATCGGCCGGCTGTGGAACAATGGTTCCTTCGGCTCCATTATCGTTGCCTTCCCCACGTCCACCTTCTGGTCGCCGATGGTATACAATATGGTGCACGGGGTTTCGTCGGCCTGCAAAGAAAAGTCTGCGACGTGAGACATCCGAAAGGTAACGAAAAAGGGAGATTATACATTTATATTGAAGGGGGCCAGTGTGACAGATACCGTGAGGGCGTCGAGCTCAGCCAAAGACGAAGCACCGCCTAGCACGTCCGGTGCGGGAGCAGGTGCAGCTGCAGGTGCTGGTGCAACGCTAGTCGAGCTGTTCCCCGCCAAGAAGTCAGCAAGGGGAAAGTCCGCTGCATCTTTTTCTGGATTTTGCCTGCTCAAATTGAAAACGGCCGGAACCAAGGTAGTAGAAATATCTACAGCCACCTGTGTTGCGGCAGCTACCGCTGTTGCGACTGTCTCAGTTGATCTTTTCTCAACCGCAATCTCAACCCTCTTGTCGATGTTTTCTTCATTTAACCTCCGTCTTTCCTTTCTCTCCTCCCTGGTCTCACGGTAGTACTTCTTCCACGTGGCGCCGTCTCCGACACCGTGCACGCGTCCATACGACGGTCGAGTATCCAACAGTTGTCGTTTCAATATGTTCAACGCCCGGTTGAATGGAGTGTCCCACTTGGGCCTCGCCAATGCCTTGGACGGCGAGTCACTTTCGGCCGCAATCCTGTGCTGCTCTCTCTGCAAAAGGCACAACGATCGTTTACAAATATGACTAACATGTGCAGTCGAATTGATCAGAAACTAAAATTACCAGCAGTCTCATGAACTCCTTAATGACCGGTGGTGTCTCGTAAACCTTGTTCACTGGGTCCCAACGGTGCCGGGCCCTGAGGATGTCATGCTCCTGCGGGACGGTGAACTCCGCCAAGGGGTCTGGGATGCCCAGACTCGCGGCTTCCGCGTCCTCCTTGGCCCATTTGGACCTCTTTCCGCCGTAACCACGGCTTCCGAGGTGGTGGCTCCCAAAGTTCCTCTCTTGAAGCCCCTTCATGTACTTAGACTTTTTTTGGCATCTTCGGCCTCACAAGCCTCCTTGAATATTTGAAACTGCTCTTCCGTGATTGTCGGATTATCCTTTACAATCTCGGAGTAGGGTTCCTTCTTATCGATGATCCTTGCTTTCACTCGATTTTTCCAGGCGGCCAACGCGTCGCTAAACTTGGTCATGGCGTGTTTGTTTATCTTCTTCATTGCCGGGTCCTCATCTGGATCTTTATAATCCTTCTCATTCCGGCCCGGGAACAAGAATATCTGGTGAAACTTCTTTAGGAGGGAGCTCCTCATATTTTCTATCTTCTGTAGTTTCTCATCGTTGATGGTGGCGGTTGTCCGTACGATGCAGCCTATTTGATTGCCGTAGCATCGACGCGCTTACTCGGGCACCGTTGGCTCAAATTTGCCGTCGTCCACCTCCGTGACCACCACTCTAGTAGTCTTGAGTTTGTTAGGAACCCGTTGCCTCTTCGCTTTCGGTTCTACACCGGCTCCGCTCCCCGAGGCAGCGCCGGTTTCAGTCTCGGCGCCGGTCTCGATGCCGGTCTGAGTCTGAGCGCCGGTCTCAGTCTCAGCACCGGTCTGCGTGTCGGTCTCAGTCCCCGATGCCACCGGCGGGCCCAACAATAACATCGGTTGATCGTCGGTAAGGCTAAAAAATTCGTCTGCCGCCCGGTAGGCGTCGTAGCAACCCTGCCCTTTATCGTTGCTAGCCATGTTTCCTATGATTAAATCTAGTCAATTAATTCTAGACCTAATAAAATGAATAATGACATAAAAAAGGCCTATTGTTTTGCAGGAATGTTGACTCCTTCCTGGTGCGGCAAATCTCGGGCACTTGATATGTCCTAGTTTGTAGCACAAGTCATGCCGAAATTCACAGAAAATTTCGGCATGACCTTTGCTAAAAAGTGGACAAATCGAGAACCTGAAATTTGCCGGAACAGAAATGAATCAACATTCCCGCAAAACATAGGCCACTAAGCATCATTCCAGCACAAGTCATATATAGTTTGACCAAGTTTTTGAAAAGAAAAAACAATTCTATTTTTTGTTTATAGCTAAATGCCATAGCTACTGTTTTTTATTTATAGCTAAATACTTATGTTTTTTGTCTAAAGCTAAAAGTATTTTTAGCTAAAAATATTCAGGTCCATAGTCCAAATAATTCAAATTTCATTTGAATGAAATTTGGAACAAATTCTGGTCCTAAAAAAATTGCTAATCATTTTTCCTAAATGCTATAAAATGCCTACTGCCCTAAAAAATCTAGGGTTCATATGAACATCAACACAGTATCAACATATATATGAAATTGCCCTAGCAGAGAGAGAGAGGAGGGTAGGGGACAGTAGAGGCAGAGCCTTACGGTCGGCAGCAAGGGCAGGCTCTGGCTCGGGCGGCGGCGATGAGGTCGAGGGCGGTGGCGGTGAGCTCGATGGAGGCGACGGTGAGGTCGACGATGGCCTCGGGCGGCGGCTGTGAGGTCGAGGGCGGCCTTGGGCGGCGGTGGTGTGGTCGAAGGTGGCGGGCTGTGGCGGTGTGGTCGAAGGCGGCCTCGGGCGGTGGCGATGTGGTCGAAGGCGGCAGGGCGACGGCGGCGATGGAGCAGTTGGGGGACAGGGGGGCCGGGAGTAGAGAGGGGGACAAGGACTTAGCAAAATTTTGAGCCCGGGCTGCGATTTGAGTCAAACTAGCAGCAACGCGTTTTTCGAAACGCGCTGTAGCTAAGATAGCTATAGCGCGTTCCGAAAAAACGCGCTGCTGCTATTACATTCTGTTTTTACTTGTTTTTCACTTTATTTTATTTCCGTTAGCAGCAGCGCCTTACACGTAAGCGCGCTACAGCTAAGGTTATTAGCAGTAGCGTTGACCTGTATACGCGCTACTGCTATGTTGGGCTAGCCATGTGTGCCCAGTTCAAACATAGCAGCAGCGCTTTTCGCTAGTACGCGCTACTGCTAAAGTCATAGCAGCAGCGCGGTTTATTTAAGCGCGCTGCTACTAAGTAGCAGTAGCGCTTGATTTTATACAGCGCTACTGGTAAGATTCTGTGTATAGGCTTTTCCCTAGTAGTGGATGCTTGCTAGAGTTCCAATCATAAGTGCATATGATCCAAGTAGAGAAAGTATGTTAGCTTATGCCTCTCCCTCAAATAGAATTTGAATAACGATTATCGGTCTAGTAACATAGTCAGTTGCCTAGGGACAATTCCACAACTCCTATCACCACTTTTCCATACTCGCTATATTTACTTTAGTTGTGTCTTTACCTTAACAGCCCCTAGTTTTATTTTCGTGCTCTTTACTTTCTTGCAAGCCTATCCAAAAACACCTACAAAGTACTTCTAGTTTTATACTTGTTCTAGGTAAAGCGAACGTCAAGCTTCCGTAGAGTTGTATCGGTGGTCGATAGAACTTGAGGGAATATTTGTTCTACCTTTAGCTCCTCGTTGGTTTCGACACTCTTACTTATCGAAAGAGGCTACAATTGATCCCCTATACTTGTGGGTTATCAAGACCTTTTTCTAGCGCCGTTGCCGGGGAGGCTAGGTAAGTGAAGGTATATCTTTAGATCTTGCAATCGAATCTTCTTGTTTCTTGTTTTAGCACTAGTTTAGTTTTAAAAATAAAACTACAAAAAAAATGGAATTGAGTTTGTCTCATACGCTTCACCTTTTTAATATCTTTCGTGAGTATGATGGAAAGGATAATTGTGCTCAAGTGCTAGAAGAAGAGATCTATAAAATATTTGGCACTAAATCTTTGAATGATGAGCATGATTGCAATGTTGTTAGTATGAATTCCTTGAATATCCATGATGCTAATGATATGCAAAGCCACAAGCTTGGGGAAGCTATGTTTGATGAAGATGATATTTTTTGTCCCCCAAGCTTTGATGAGCAAATTTACTATGATGAAAGCATGCCTACTATCTATGATGCTTATTGTGATGACACCTATGCTATAAAGAATAATGATAACCATGAAACTTGTCATCTTGATCTTAATTCTCAATCATATGATAGTTATTTTGTTGAGTTTGCTCCCACTTCTATTGATGAGAAGCATTTTGCTTATGTGGAGAGTAATAAAATTTCTATGCTAGTAGATCGTGAAAAGAATGATTTAGATGTTGGTTATATTGTTGAATTCATTCATGATGCTACTGAAAATTATTATGATGGAGGAATATATGCTTGTAGGAATTGCAATAATATCAAGTTTCCTCTCTATGTGCTTAAAATTTTAAGGTTATGCTTGTTTTGCCTTCCTATGCTAGTTGATTATTGTTCCCATAAGTTGTTTGCTCACAAAATCCCTATGCATAGGAAGTGGGTTAGACTTAAATGTGCTAGTCATATTCTTCATGATGCTCTCTTTATGTTTCGATTCTTATCTTTTATGTGAGCATCATTGAAATCATCATGCCTAGCTAGGGGCATTAAACGATAGCGCTTGTTGGGAGGCAACCCAATTTTATTTTAGTTTCTTGCTTTTTGGTTCTGTTTAGGAATAAATAACCCATCTAGCTTCTGTTAAGATGTGGTTTTATGTTTTAATTAGTGTTTGTGCCAAGTAGAACCTTTGGGAAGACTTGGGTGAAGTCTTTATGATCATGCTGTAAAAAACAGAAACTTTAGCGCTCACGACATTAGCTAGAACTTTTTACTGGGGTGTGCTATTTAGTTGATTCTTTTTGCAGATGATTACTAGATAAATTCCTCAGGTCCACCAATTTATTTTAGAATTTTTGGAGTTTCAGAAGTTTGCGTTAGTTACAGATTACTACAGACTGTTCTGTTTTTGACAGATTATGTTTTCATTGTGTTGTTTGCGTATTTTGATGAATCTATGGCTAGTAAAATAGTTTATAAACCATAAAGAAGTTGGAATACAGTAGGTTTAACACCAATATAAATAAATATTGAGTTCATTACAGTACCTTGAAGTGGTGTTTTGTTTTCTTTCGCTAACGGAGCTCACGAGTTTTCTGTTAAGTTTTGTGTTGTGAAGTTTTCAAGTTTTGGGTAAGGCTTTGATGGACTATGGAATAAGGAGTGGCAAGAGCCTAAGCTTGGGGATGCCCAAGGCACCCCAAGGTAATATTCAAGGACAACCAAGAGCCTAAGCTTGGGGATGCCCCGGATGACATCCTCTCTTTCGTCTTCGTTCATCGGTAACTTTACTTGGAGCTATATTTTTATTCACCACATGATATGTGTTTTGCTTGGAGCGTCATTTTATTTTCTTTAGCTTTGCTTGCTGTTTGAATAGAATACCAAAATCTGAAATTTTTAAATGAGAGAGAGTCTTCACATAGTTGCATAATAATTATTTAGCTACTCATTGATCTTCACATATATCTTGTTGGAGTAGTTTGTCATTTGCTCTAGTGCTTCACTTATATCTTTTAGAGCACAATGGTGGTTTTATTTTGAAGAAATAGATGAACTCTCATGCTTCACTTATATTATTTTGAGAGTCGTTAATAGCATGGTAATTTGCTTAATATTAATATACTTAGTGTTCAAGATATGTGAAACTTTCTTTTGAGTGAATTGAATACTAAGATAAATTTAATGCTTGATAATTGTTTTGAGATATGGAGGTAATAATATCAAAGTCATGCTAGTTGATAATTGTGAACTTGAGAAATACTTGTGTTGAAGTTTGCAAGTCCCATAGCATGCATGTATGGGTAAAGTTGTGTAACAAATTTGAAACATGAAGTGTACCTGGCTTGTGCATCCTTACGAATGGCGGTCGGGGACGAGCGATGGTCTTTTCCTACCAATCTATCCCCCTAGGAGCATGCGTAGTAGTACTTTGCTTCGAGGGCTAATATACTTTTGCAATAAGTATATGAGTTCTTTATGACTAATGTGAGTCCATGGATTATACGCACTTTTACCTTTCCGCATTTGCTAGCCTCTTCGGTACCGTGCATTGCCCTTTCTCACCTTGAGAGTTGGTGCAAACTTCGCCGGTGCATCCAAACCCCGTGATACGATACGCTCTATCACACATAAACCTCCTTATATCTTCCTCAAAACAGCCACCATACCTACCTATTATGGCATTTTCATAGTCATTCCGAGATATATTGCCATGCAACTTTCCACCGTTCCGTTTATCATGACATACTTTACTTTTGTCATATTGCCATTGCATGATCATGTAGTTGACATCGTATTTGTGGCAAAGCCACCATGCATTATTTTTCATACATGTCACTCTTGATTCATTGCACCATCCCGGTACACCGCCGGAGGCATTCATATAGAGTCATATTTTGTTCTAAGTTTCGAGTTGTAATTGTTGAGTTGTAAGAAAAATAAAAGTGTGATGATCATCATTATTAGAGCATTGTCCCAAGTGAGGAAAGGATGATGAAGACTATGATTCCCCCATAAGTCGGGATGAGACTCCGGACGAAAAAAAATTAAAAAAATTAAAAAAAAGAAAAAAAAAGAGAAAGGCAGAAAAAAAAAGGGCCCAAAAAATGAGAGAAAAAGAGAGAAGGGACAATGCTACTATCCTTTTACCACACTTGTGCTTCAAAGTAGCACCTTATTCTTCATGTAGTGAGTCTCATATATTGTGCTTCAAAGTAGCACTAAGATCTTCATGATAGAGAGTCTCTCATTTTGTCACTTTCATATACTAGTGGGAATTTTTCATTATAGAACTTGGCTTGTATATTCCTATGATGGGCTTCCTCAAATGCCCTAGGTCTTCATGAGCAAGCAAGTTGGATGCACACCCACTAGTTTTCTTTTGTAGAGCTTTCATATACTTATAGCTCTAGTGCATCCGTTGCATGGCAATCCCTATTCCTCGCATTGACATCAATTGATGGGCATCTCCATAGCCCGTTGATTAGCCTTGTCAATGTGAGACTTTCTCCTTTTTTTGTCTCCTCCACACAATCCCCATCATCATATTCTATTCCACCCATAGTGCTATATCCATGGCTTGCGCTCATGTATCGCGTGAGGGTTGAAAAAGCTGAAGCGCGTCAAAAAGTATGAAACAATTGCTTGGCTTGTCATCGGGGAGCATGGCCAAACTGTATGATTTTGTAGGGATAAGCTTGCTTTGGCCTTGTTGTTTTGAAAAGACATGATTGCTTTATTGGTACACTCGAAGTATTATTGTTTTTATGTCAAATGATAGACTATTGCTTTGAATCACTCGTGTCTTAATATTCATGCCATGATTAGACATATGATCAAGATTATGCTAGGTAGCATTCCACATCAAAAATTATTATTTTTTATCATTTACCTACTCGAGGACGAGCAGGATTTAAGCTTGGTGATGCTGATACGTCTCCGTCGTATCTATAATTTTTTATTGTTCCATGCCAATATTGTTCACTTTCATATACTTTTTGGCAACTTTTTATATTATTTTTAGGACTAACATATTGATCCAGTGCCCAGTGCCAGTTCCTGTCTGTTGCATGTTTTATGTTTCGCAGAATATCCATATCAAACGGAATCCAAACGGGATAAAAATGGATGGAGCTTATTTTTAGAAAATATGGAAAATTTCAGAAGAAAAATCCACGCGAGACGGTGCCCGAGGTGGTCACGAGGCAGGGGGTGCGCCCCTCCCCCCTGGGCGCGCTGCCTACCCTCGTGAGCCCACCGTAAGGCGGTTGATACTCTTCTTTTGCCGCAAGAAAGATAATATTCAGAAAAAAAAACACAGAAAAGGTTTCAGGCCAATCGGAGTTACAGATCTCCATATATATGCGAAACGGTGAAACAGAGCTAGAACAGAACGCAGAAACAGAGAGATAGATCCAATCTCGGAGGGGCTCTCGCCCCTCCCAAGCCATGGGAGCCAAGGAACATAGGGGAAACCCTCCTCCCATCTAGGGAGGAGGTCAAGGAAGAAGAATAAGGAGGGGGGCTCTCTCCCCCTCGCTTCCAGTGGCGCCGGAACGCCGCCGGGGGCCATCATCATCACCGCGATCTTCACCAACACCACCGTCATCTTCATCAACGTCTCCATCACCTTCCCCCCTCTATATACAGCGGTCCACTCTCCCGCAACCCGTTGTACCATCTACTTGAACATGGTGCTTTATGCTTCATATTATTATCCAATGATGTGTTGCCATCCTATGATGTCTGAGTAGATTTCTATTGTCCTATCGGTGATTGATGAATTGCTATGATTGGTTTGAGTTGCATATTTTATTGGTGCTGTCCTATTGTGCCCTCCGTGTCGCGCAAGCATGAGGGATTCCCGCTGTAGGGTTTGCAATATGTTTATGATTTGCTTATGGTGGGTGGCGTGAGTGACAGAAACACAGACCCGAGTAAGTAGGTTGTTTGCGTATGAGATAAAGGGGACTTGATACTTTAATGCTATGGTTGGGTTTTTACCTTAATGAATCTTTAGTGCGGATGCTTGCTAGAGTTCCAGTCATAAGTGCATATGATCCAAGTAGAGAAAGTATGTTAGCTTATGCCTCTCCCTCAAATAGAATTGCAATAACGATTATCGGTCTAGTAACATAGTCAGTTGCCTAGGGACAATTCCACAACTCCTATCACCACTTTTCCATACTCGCTATATTTACTTTAGTTGTGTCTTGACCTTAACAGCCCCTAGTTTTATTTTCGTGCTCTTTACTTTCTTGCAAGCCTATCCAAAAACACCTACAAAGTACTTCTAGTTTTATACTTGTTCTAGGTAAAGCGAACGTCAAGCGTCCGTAGAGTTGTATCGGTGGTCGATAGAACTTGAGGGAATATTTGTTCTACCTTTAGCTCCTCGTTGGGTTCGACACTCTTACTTATCGAAAGAGGCTACAATTGATCCCCTATACTTGTGGGTTATCACACGTACCTAGAGCCAGGGCTCCGCCTCCTCCTCCTCGTCCAAGAAAGGAAGTTAGGGTTTGTGCCTCTCGCCGGCGTCGGCGCAGGTCCGCCTCGTCTCCGGTGGCCCTAGGGCCATGGAGGCGCGGTGGATCCTCACAAGGGCCGGCGGGAGGGCGTCGTTTTTAGTCTTTTTCTTCAATCTTTTTAGGGTTTGTGTCCTACTCAGGAAGGCGAGACGGCGGCGGCTCCCTGAAGATGGAATAAAGGTCTCCCCGCCTAGCCCCGTTCCGGCGGTGCGTCTAGCATCGTTGGTGGGCGTGTGGAGGTGTGTCTCCGACAGATCTATCTTTGGTGGATTTGCTCGGATCTCGTCGTTGTTCGTCTACGCTCGTGTGTCTTCGATTTAGATCCTTTCGATCTACGTTATTTTTCTTCGGCGGCGGTTGTTGTTCTGGGGTGCTGGTCCTATATGGGGCCTTAGCACGACGACTTTCCGACTGTCTACTACAACAAGTTGTGCCCGGCTCCGGTGATGGAGGGGCGATGACGGCGGCGCGCCTTCGGCTCGCTTCGGTGCTTGTAGTCGTCGCTAGGTGGTCTACGGATCTGGATGTAATTTTTATTTCTGGTGTTTATTGTAATGCCATGATTGAAGATGAATAGATTGGAAGTTTTTCTGTGAAAAAAAATAAGGCACAATATTTATCTTTATTTAAGATCTTGCCATAAATTCGTTGAAAAGAAATCCATGTCCACTAGGACAAACCATTCTCACCAGTAACCGGATACAAGTAAATGTGAAGCCACACATTAAGCAAATGAACATTCCAAATGATTAGAAAACTATGGCAACTTCATCCACAGCACTTGTCATCAAGCTTTGTCGCTAACCAAGTCCTCTCATGGATGGAGTTTTACGGCCGTCAAGAATCACTGCTGCTCTACGTAAGGTGGGAGCATCCCATTCAGGAACGAGCTCAGCATCACCAATGCCCTCTCAGGCTGGAAGGATGGAACCAGATGGCCAGCTCCCCTCACAGATAGGAATGTGAATCCCCCCGCATATTGCTGAACATAGCCTCCCACCTGCAAGTGCAACCATCCGTGTAAAAAACCAACAATTTCGAGGCGATCAGGTGAAGATGAATGCTAGTGTACACGATAGGGAATTTGATTACCTCCTCCTTTGCTGTCCATGGACGCCATGGGGTGGTCACAGAGAGGCCAAGGTCCTGGATAGAATACCTCGTCCCCGGAAGCGAGCACACAGTGTCAAAATCACCACTGAAACACGGATACAGGTTTGTTACTAGACCAGACTCTACTTTTTAGAGTGTCATGAGAATAATAGACTGCTCTAGTCAGTTACCTGAATATCCAAATGGGAAGCTTGCTTTCGATCAACCATTTGATGGTTGGCAGCATGGACATTGGCGCATCTTTCCAGTTCAAGTTTCTGCATGCACGTACAAATCACATGAGTTACCTTACCTACGTGTGGGTGAAATCGATTAGTGATTAATTAGTGCATATTTGCTGCAAGCTGAAGGATCTTACGTGCAGCCAGTCCACATGGTCATTCTAGCGTGGAAAGCCATCTGCACCGCTGGATCGTTGAGGTAGGCATGAGTGGGATAATCACTGCATGGATCATATCCAGGTAACTGCAATTTGAAGAGAGAAACACCGGTCAGCTGTTCAGAACATGTACTGTAAACATAAGAAACGTTTCCCCCTTTTTCTCGTTTCGAAAAGGATTTCGAAAAAGAAATGTTGTCCTTGAGAAAAAAGCAAGAATTTGTTGACTTACGTAGCCACTGGGGTAATATGTTCCATTGGGCGCGTCAATGCAAACTGGAGCGTATATGTTGTAGCCATCGATGTTGCCAGCGGTGAACCCGTCAACAGCGCCGTTGCATGCGGCGTTCGTAAACGTGCCATCCACGCTGTCGAAGTCGCAGTTCTTGGTGATATTGGCGTAGACCTCGTCCGACATCACCGCATGGGTCCAGTAGTAGTTGATCGCCCCCTTAATGTTCCTGTTGGCATCAAGGTACGGATTTCCAACCTTCAACACAAAACATGACAAACATCAGTGTTGAACAGAAAGAAAAAATGTACCTAAAAAACAGAAAGACAGAATATGTACAATGTTCCATTTTATCTTGGTACAACTAGTTAATTTGACTTACCAGGATACCCTGAAGGTTTATGATTGTTCTGTTGTTGTACGTGTTGTGGAGCAGGATGGTGGCAGCGAGCTCCGGTACGTAGTGGCCTGCAAAGCTCTCGCCGGAGATGTAGAAAGCGCGGCCCTTGTACTCGGGGAACCTCTCCAGCCATTTCACAAGAAAGACGTACGCGTCATCGGCGGTTCTTTCGTCTCCACTGAGATCGTAGTCCGCAGACGTGTTCGAGTAAGAGAATCCCACACCGGCCGGCGACTCGAGGAAGATCACGTTAGCCACTGCCATTATTTTTCACAAGCAAAATATTAGAGTCTTGCCATATACTCCCTCTGTCCCAAAATAAAGTGTCTCAAGTTTGTAGAACTTTAGTACAAAGTTGTACTAAGATTAAGACGTTTATTTTGGACGGAGGGAGTACTGTGATACATGGAGTGGTAAAGAGAGGATTGATGGGTAGAAGAAGCTAGCCATGGGTACTTACTACTTACCGTTGTTCCAGGCGTTCATGTTTCTGCTGAGGGTTTTGTTGTCCTCGGTCACGCGGAAGGGGCCGAGCTCCTGCATTGCCCCGTACCCTAGCGACGAGCATCCTGGCCCTGTGTGTGAGAGATAAGAGATTACAGGTGTCACTGCCGTCCTAGAGAAATTTCTACAAGAGATGTTTGAGTGATCAACTTCTTTGTTGATCATTCTAACCTCCGTTGAGCCACAGGAGGAGTGGCTTGTCCAATGAACCGGAGGGCGATTCGACGAGGTAGTAGAAGAGCGCGCGGCCGTTCTCCTCGTCGACGGTCACGTACCCGCCGTACTGGTTGAAGTCGACGCCCTCCGGCTGCCCGGGCAACGCCGTGATCATGTCGGCCGCCTTCATGGAGCTCTGGTCAGAGACGGTGCTCTCCGCGCTCAGGCTGCCGGCAAACCTGTCGGCTATGTTGCGCACTTTGAACGTGTCGGTGCTGTCGCTGTTCTTCCTAGACGAGATGAATTCTCTCAGCTGGGCCTCCTGAGAGGCATTGGCGTGGAGCTGCAGTGCAGCCAGGCAAATGAGAAGCAGGGAGAAGGAAGAAATGCTCTTCATCTTGCTGAGGTTGCTGTTGATCTCTGAGTCTGAGATGAGAGATATCATTGGCACGCATGGTTTCTTATAGGCGCCGACGAAGGGAAGAACACTTTGAATTATCAAGGAGCTTTGAATTCTTCCGCGTGTATATTTAGGGTAAAAACAGCGTTGCAGGCTTGCAGCTGTGCCTCTGCCTTTTATTTATCTTTTTTGCACCTGTATGTGTATGTTCTTGTTTCCTCTAAAACTTTGTGAGGATGACAGCTTCTTTGCTCCGTGGAAAAGGCCGGCAATGATTGGTCGAATTGGCATTCGGCCGGGCACTGAGAGCGAAGGGTGGTGATTGAGACGTTTTTTTTCTCGTGTAGTGTAGGATTTCAGACGGTTCTTTATCTTCACATCTCTTGTTTGGGACGATGATTTGGACTGTAACCGATGGCTATTCGTGTGTGTACTCTGTGCTGTGTGCTCCCGTCCCTGGCATATGCTTTGGTGAGATGTACGGCAGCGAGGAAATTTCCATTTCAATGTTCGCGAGTGCCAAATGGACCTCGATCTGGGCAAGAGCGCTTATGTGGTGGACGCTTAAAGAAAGAGAACGATAAAAGCGCCTACGTACGATTCACAACCTCCGGTGCAAAGAATTTGTGATGCTAAGCTTTGAGTTGGCAATAAATCCTGTAAAAACTAAACAACTTAAATTTTGATCCCAGCACCCGGTTGGTGATTTGCCGATTAAATTGCATAAAACCACCACTTTAAGGTTAGGTTTGTGAAAAACATTAGGATACAGTTTCTCTACAGAAAACACCATATCTTGCGTAATTGTTTTGCAAAAATCACTGATCGGCAAATTTAGCTCGGTTAAGCGTGTTTATGACAGATGGGGCCTGTTTTTCGCTGACGTGGCATAACGTTTTGCCAAAAAGAGCATTGGATGGGTCAAAAAGCAAAAACACAACATTCTTTCCCCATACCGCCCAAGCCCTTCCCCCGTCTCCCTGGACTTCACCAGCCTCGCTCCCGCAGCCGCCCGAGGAGAGGATCCCGCACGCTACCGCAAGTAGTAGCTCGCCGGAGCAGACGAAGCCGGCGAACTTCAGAGGAGGGCGAACCACGGTCCAGTTCTTGGACTTGAAGTCAAACACCCACAACACATGCCCGCCGCACCGTTCCTTGAACTCGATGGCGCCGATCACCACCACGCGCCCGCCGCTGCCGCCGCTCTACTGTGCACGCCGTGCCGACCTCGAGTCCAGGCGGGTAAGGGCCCACCTCGAGCCAGCCCTGGCGCTCCCCGCTCCATTCCACCATGGTCGTTGTGCCCTCGATGCACCACACGCGGCCCTGCACCACCACTCGTGTTGCTGACGTCGGTGCGCGCACGTGCTCTAGGCCCCGCCACCTCCGGCGAGGGATGCTGCACTGTCGCCCCGATTTGCCCCCAGTGCCGCCACCTCGTCCGGATCCGGCGAAGGATGATGCGCCGATTTGGCCTCCTGCGGAGGAGATGCCCAGCGCGGGCTGCCAGATCCGGCGAGGGATGTCGCGCCGCGGCCGGCCCTGAATTGGCCTCCAGAGCGAGGAGCCGCCCAACGCCGGCTGCCGGATCCGGCAAGGGGTGCCGCCCCCTCCCCCCGATTTGGCCTCCTGCGCAAGGAGGCGCCCAACGCCGGCTGCATTGACCGCCCCAACCAGTAGCGATGATACACGTGGGCTGATTGCATTTTTTCTTTTTGATTTAGGTGTGTTTATGTAAAATCTATGGACTAGTTTGTAAAATTATATTAAAATTGGCCTGGTACGAAATGTTACACCAGTAGGCAAAAGGGCCCCATCTGTCATAAATGCGCTTAACCGAGCCAAATCCGCCGATCAATGATTTTTGCAAAACAATTACGTAATATGTGGTGTTTTCTACAGAAAAACTGTATCTTAATGTATTTCACAAACCTAACCCTCAAAGTAATAGTTTTATGCAATTTACTCGTGATTTGCCCAAAAAGACTCTTGCCTCCTTTATAAATAAAGCTCAACCACGACACAACCAGTCATAGCCATTTGTATAGGCATTGATAGGAGCGGCGCTCCATGGCTCAGCATCACTAAGAGCATCTACAGCCGGTGCGTTCGCAGACACTAATCGGGCACTTCTTATATCCGCGTCTCTACCCTGCGTATCTCAAATCCGACACCTTATATCCATACTAATTCATACAACGTAGTACGTAAATTACCAAATGATCAAAATCGACAGGAAACAGACATATAAACACCAAACGGTCATAATTCACATAAACATCACCAAACGGGCATAGTTCACATAGTTCAACGATCCAGCACATTCTAACTACATACTAGAACTAGATTATATAAAAGGAGATCTATTGTAAGTGATTTATTTCTACCCCATCTCGTTTATATTGCCTGCACTATATATATGTCCTAACTATATTGTTGTGTCCGCTATTATACATGCAGAATGAAGATTAAGGAATGCAGAGTAAGGAACATCCATGATGTTGGGTTCATTGACCCACACATCGTTAATGGATATGTGTTGCGGCATCACCCCGACGACATGGAGGCAGACCTGTGGCAGTTTCTTACAAAGCAGGAACTCAAAAGTGATATTCTATTTCCTTACCATTTTGGGTGAGTGTTTCTGTCTTGAGCACATTCTCTTTTGTTTACTCCATGCATGGTATGTGACCGGCTAATCGATGAGTTATGCATGACGTACTGTGCATGTATCGTGTCCGCAGGTTCCACTGGATTCTGCTAGTAATTAAAGTTGACACCTCAGAATGTCTCGTCCACGACTCTCTGAATATGGATCCAAAGCTTTGGGGCGACCTGAGAAAAATGATGCAGAAGTAATTATTTTCATTCATTTGCGCTCTATATCGATCGACCTATTTCGTTCATTTCCTAATATCAAGTAACTAATAACTCTCTTGTTCATTTAATTTTCTTTGCCTCGTAGGGTTTGGAGACGGTTCGTAGATACAAAGGTCGGTGAATTCAAAAAAGAGCTAGAATTCAAAAAGTCAAAGGCTAAGAATGCTGGGGATATTCAGCCAGCGGGGACCAATCTATGTGGATACTATGTCTGTGAGATGATCCGGAGATACACCTCTGAGCAGGTTCCGAGTGATACCAATGCTCAGAGGAATAACCTCCGGATGATGCTTAGTCCAGAAGCTCGCTTCCGACCACTTCAAGAGGAACTAGCTGGATGGTTCAGGAGGGAAGTCCTCCATCCTAAAGGAGAACACCATTACGAGGACGTAGAACTTTATATGCCTTAAATTATGTATGGAAACTTGTTCAAAATTGTATATGGTCATCCGATGATATTTAATATATACTGTATATTCCTCTTGAATTCTTTTTTGTTCTAATTTCAAATTTGTTTGAAATTGTACATTCATATGCATGTATGTAGTAGCGTAGAATATGTGAAACTCCTTCAAAATTAAAATAAAGCATAAAAGAAATAAAACAATACAAATTAAATAGAAAACAGGTTTAGGGGGGGGGGCAGGTTTAGGGGGGGGGGCTAAAACCCTAAACCTGCGGCGGTCTTTAGTCGCGGTTGGGCAGAAGAACCGCGACTAAAAGTCCTCCGCCCCGACGGCCACCTGGCGCCCACGTGGACGGACCTTTAGTCGCGGTTCTTAAGCAACCGCGACTAAAGGGTGGAGCCTTTAGTCCCGCCTGTTTGGTCGCGGTTGCGCAACCGCGACTAATGGCAGTTGCGAACCGCGACCAAAGGCCCTTTTTCCACCAGTGAGAGTGCAAGCTTCACCCCTTCCTCGCCTGCCCTTTGCCCTTCCGGTCGCCGGCGCTACTGTAGGTGTCCGCAACAGGAGGTGGGTCGACGTCGGAGCCGCCGGAGTCAGACCCATCGGAGGAGAAGGAGGAGGAGAAGACGATGTACCCTTGCAAGCGCCGGACGATGTGTGCTTGCTTGCGCTTGAGCTTGAGCTTGAGCTTGGCCACCCTCGCCGCCTCCGCGCCGCCGCCGCCTCCCACTCGGATTGCTCAATGCTGAGCCAAGGCTGCTTGGCGTTGATCCTCCGGAGACGTCGGGTCTCCGTCTCCGTCGTGGTAAGTGATCGACGGTACACCCACTGGAGGAGACGCTCCTCCTCATCAGGCACTGGCATCACAAGGCGGTAGTGGGTGGATTGTGCAGCCGCGTCAAAACCCCACATCTCCTTTGCCCTCTGCCTCTCGCGGCCGGCGGCGCGTGCCTCTGACTCTGGAGTCCGCATCCACGGCACCGGCAGAGTGGGCACTAGAACCCACCCCTGCCCGCACGAAGCAGCGGCCGGAGGTGGAAGAAGCCGTCGGGCGGGTGGAGCAGATTGGGCAGCCATCGCAGATCCGCGTGCGGGGCGTGAAGGGCAGGCGCTGGCGTCGGCCCTACGGCGACGGGCAATAGGAGGCATCGCACCGGACCCGGAGTTGCTGCCCCTATCGACCCGCGAGCGTTCGAGCATGATATGGAGCACCATCTCGTCCTCGTCTTTGGAGCTGCCGTCGGAGTGGCTGCCAGTTCTTGACGTCATCGGATGGGCACTTGCAATAGGGTTGAGAAAGTTGAGGCGAATGCTGCTCAAGATTCAAGTGGTTCGATCCGATGCTGTCTTGTTGTTGGACCGCATAATCTGTAGAAATTTTTTAGGTTATCAGTTTGGCCCGCGCCTCCTCTATTAGGATAATGAGTAACCTTTAGGTCCATAGGTTCGGACCTTCCACGTGGGCCCCGTCGGAGTGGCTGCCAGTCCACTATATCCATCGCAAGAACTTTAATATTGCATATGGCTTCAACATCGAAGGGATGAAAAATCTGCCCTTGTTAGTTTGGAATTCCAAACTCAAAAACTGAATCAAGTAAGTCATCATTCAGGCAGTACTTGGATTTGAGAACCATCGCACACGAACTATTGGGATTTTGCAAAAGTCTCTATCCTTGCCTCATGAGTAAAGCTTGATTGTAGAGATGCATAACCGTAAACCCCTCTAACCAGTCTAGCCTTAGTCATGTGTTCCCACACCATCCAGTAGACCTTCCCGTGATCATCTTCCTCCCCCCACCAAAACTTCTGAATTAACGTCTCATACTTCTCGCAAAAGCTGAGAGACATTTTGTAAATTTCCATCGTATAGGTGTGAAGTGCTTGGATTCATTGTTGAGGAAATCGTTAACTGGTAGCTGCTCAGTTGGCTACCGAGTAGGGAATTAATAGGCTAATCGGTAAGTTAATCAATTAATCGGCCAATTTATTAGTTTATTGACTACTCGCTGACTCCACGAGTAGGGATTAATCGGTAAGTTAACTAATTTAATCGGCTGAATTCTTGAATAAGGCTTGGATCAAAAATTTAATGTTGGCTTCCTTTCCCGCGCGTAACATGTACTGTATTTCACATTCCATTAGTTACACCTTTTTCTGAGCCTATCCATGATGGGTTGGAAGTTCTCATTCTTCGTCCTCCCCTCGGTAGTTGGCAGACCAAGGTATTTGGACTCAAAAATGGTAGTCTCACCCTGGATCTCTTTGATGTCTTCTTTCACATGCGTCAGGCAAACTTCACGAAATAGCAATTAACATTTGCTCGTACATCTTTGAAATGTTGCCAATGGGCTGCAGAATGACCAATGCCTGATTCACATACGCTTTGACTGTCATCAGCGAATAAAATATTAGAAACACCAAGAGTGTTTCTGGCCACTTTGATAGGAGTCAATCTGCCGTCCAAAACTTCTCTATTTAGGATGCTTGTGAGTCCATCAACCACAAATAGGAAGTCATATGGGCTCAATCGATTGCCCTGCCATAGCCTCCTCGAGGGAGTGGGAAAATAAATCAAGTAGTTCTTCATTGCATCTAACTCAATACCTAATAGAACAGACACACTGCATGACCCACTACACCCACTTCTGATTAAATTCGAGCTTAGTAAGGCACTCACGAAGGAAATTCCATTCCATATGGGCATAGGCCTCTGCAAGGTCTAGCTTCTATACACAATGGATGTTAAGCTCGCACCTGCTATGTTAAATCTTGTGAAAGCACTCAAAGGCAATGAACGCATTGTTCGTTGTCATTCTCCTGGGAATGAAGGCACTCTAAGTATCCGAAATAAGCTCATCAAGGATAGAACAAAGATGATTGACCATACACTACACTTGGAGACCACCTTGTTAGAATTAATCTGAGGCGCGTAGTAAATCTATCGAGGACCAAACAATCACACGAGGCATGACACCGGGATTTTTTAACGAGGTTCACTGACACGGAAACATTCCTGGGGCCTGACTATGGGCCTTCCTCCCCATGACACCGCTATAATACCACACCCGGCCACTCGTGCGCTGGCACACCCTGCCGACTCCCTCAACGTGCATGTGCTATTATGTTGACAAATGTTACATCGTGTTTCAACACCCTCATTATATAAGAGGCCTAGGATATGAGAATCCTACTAGGACACTACAACATACCCTATATACACATCGTATGACTCCATGTCCAACTGTAATCTTCCTTGGACAAAATATTCCACACAATTCCAATACAATTATGATAATACACATGCTAATGGGGCGACAACCTTTCCCGCACTGAGGGTTATTACCTTTTGGAATCTTAACAGTGATTGTGTCATTAATCCCATCCGGCATCACTCCATCATCAAAAAATTTAAGCACCCCACAAACCACCTCCTCTTTTAGGATACCCCAAATTATCTTGAAAAACTGTGCTGGAAAATCGTCCGGGCCAAGCGCTTTGAGGGGACCTATCTTTTTTTCCTTTGCGACTAGAAAAGAGCATCACTCGCCTCCTTCTCGGTAAATGGCATCGTTACGGAATCGTTCATGATATAGCTAAACTTCTCAGGAATAAGGTGTATCAACTCATTAGGAGTGACATCATCGTCTTTGGCATACAAATTTTGAACGAATTCGGTCATGAGCTTCTATACACCCTCCTTCTCTTCAACCCACACCCCATTTTCATCTTTCAGTCTGGTTATTGTATTCTTCATGTTTCTCCGCATAGCTTTCCGGTGAAAGTATTTCGTATTTTTATCACCTTCCTTGAGCCAAGTTACCCTTGGTGTCTGTCTCCACATAATCTCTTCTCTAAATAAAATCTCATCCAACTCATTCGACGGCACATTGATTCTTCTCTGTCTATCCGCAGTGGACGCGGGGAGCTGACAGAGGCTCTCAATTTTAGCTCGAAGATCCTGAGTTTATTCCTCGTGCATCCTCCACATGGTAGTCATTGTTTATGCCGGCTCACAACTACAAGGTTGTCCGCTGTGAGGGATCTTGTTAAGTCATGGAGTCTAAGAGATTTGGGAATATTTAGTGATGTTTCTTAGCTATGTAGTCTTTTCTTTTTGGCTTATCTATACTGTATCTATAATCTCTAGTGTGTGTGTTTTTTTCAGCGTTTCATAGCTATACACGTCTAGCAAGAATCTTTTGCAATCGATTAATAGCTCGTTCTAGCTATTTCATCACAGAAATGGTGATATTAGTTGAACGCATAACGGCAGTTTTGGCCTCCGAAAGACTGTTGAATGTATTTCTAGCTAGTTCGACAAGATTTCCTTTTCCTCACGCTGCCCTGTCAAATATTATTACGATCATGAAGCTAATAATTAAGGAGCATCAAACAGTGTAAAATGGACATTTATTATCCCGTCTCCTCTTGGAGACCAAAGGAGATGACATGTTGACATGCAAGATCTCGTCATAATAATTATGATACTAATTTTTCTGTACCACAATACTTGTCGTTGGGGAACTTATACTAGTTTTTTCCAACGACAAGTATTTCAGTACAGAGGAAGTACATTTCAGTACTAGTTTTCTCCGCTGTGCGGTGCTCAAGCATTCCATTCAGGAAGCGTTCATGCACCCTCATCACGCGGGGGAAGCGTTCCATTCAGGAAGGAGCTGACCAGCATGAGCGCTACCTCGGGCTGGTAGGACGGGACCGCGTGCCCGGCTGCCCTCACAGTTGCAAACACCAACCCACCCGTGTATCCCTGAACGAACCCTCCAGTCTGCAACAAAACACGGCAGGATTATCAGAGTGGCAACGAGCAAAGACTTGCAGGCAAATCAGGACACGTAGCCATGCATGCTCAATATTCTACCTCATCCTTTACTATCCACGGGCGCCATTGCTCCGTGACGTCGAGGCCGAGGTCCTTGATGGTGTAACTCGTGGCGATGAACGGGCATACGGAGTCAAAGTCGCCGCTGAAAACGCACATCTCTCCGTCACACACACTCTGGCAGACCAGACGACCAGATGCATATATATACTTCCTTCGTTTCAAAATAGATGAGCCAACTTTATACTAACTTTGATACTCCCTCTGTAAACTAATATAAGAGCGTTTAGATCACTAAAGTAGTAACCTAAACGCTATTATATTAATTTACGGAGGGAGTACTTACTTGCGGCTTAGTGTGGGATTTGGCATGTTAATTACCTGTACAGCCACACGGGCAGGTGGTGCTCTATCAGCCATTTGAGCGTCGGCACCATCGAGGCCGGTGCATCCATCCAATTAAGTGAGCTGCAAAAACACTAGAGCGTTAGTTAAGGGCAGTTTATTTTGCTGCAAATGTATGTATTTTGTACTCCCTCCGTCCTTTAAAGAATGTATTTCCAACTTTGTTGGAGGGTCAAACTATCTCAAAGTATGACCAAATTTGTGCAAGAATATATCAATATTTATGAAATCAAATAGGTATATGAAAGTATATTTTGTCACGAATCTAATGCTACTAATTTGATAGCATAAATGTTGATGTATTATTATATAAACATGGTCAAATATAAAAAAGTTTGACTTTCCAAGAAAGTTGGAAGTACACTCTTTAAAGGACGGAGGGAGTACGTAGTTTCTCCGATCCCAGTTAAGAAATCCTACGAGCAGAGTTGCCACTCTTGCGGTCTAGCATGCAAAGCATTTTGCACCCGAGGATCATTGAGGTACGCGTATACGTAACGATCGCTGCAGATATCATACGACCTCGGTATCTGCAAAATTTAGAGCAAAACGTATTTGTCAAGGTAGTAGGTGTATGACTCTTTATAATTCAGTGGCGCTCTCTTACATAGCGGCTGTGGTACTGTGTTTCAATTGGCCCTTCCATGCAAACCGGTTCATATACGTTGTAGGGGTCGATGTTAGCATGAGTGCCATGGATCATATGTTCAACGCATGCTGTGTAGCCTGGCTTGTCTAAACGGCAGTTCTCGGTGATATTGGCCCACGCCTCATTTGATATCAATCCGTGGCCCCACTGATAGTCAACTTTCCCCTTAACGTTCATATTGGCATCAAGGTACGGATTGCCGACCTAATTAACCAAAACAGAGATGCACTCACTATACTGTAAAAAAAATGGAATGAAACTATGTAATACTCCCTCTGTTTGTAAATATAAGATGTTTTTGAATATTTAAATATAGACTACATACCTACCGACCGAAATGAATGAACAAACACACTAAAATCTGTCTATATACATCTAAATCAGAAAAAAAAAGTTAAAACGCAAGGGATGGACTGGAGCAACTATTATTAATAATCGATTAATGACTCGTACCAGGATACCCCATAGGTTTATGGAAGTTCTTGTACTACTGTTGAGATTGTGGCTGAGGATGGTGGTTGCGAGTTGCGGCACATAGTGGCCGGCGTAACTCTCCCCGGAGATGTAGAAGGGGCGGCCTTTGTACTCTGGGAACCTCTTGAGCCAGTTGAGGAGGAAGACAAACGCATCGTCGGCCGTCCTCTTGTCCCCGCTCACGTCGTATTCGGAGGTCGTGTTGGAGTACGAAAACCCAACACCGACAGGCGATTCCAAGAAGAGCACGTTTGCAACTGCAAGGATCTTACAAGTTGGATCGTATAATAGATTGTAGTTCTAGTTCAGTTGCGCACATCGCCTTACCTTTGGTCCAGGCATGCAGGTTTTCGCTGAGAGCTCTGTTGTCCTTGTTCACGCGGAACGGGCCCACCTCCATCATTGCCCCGTAGCCAAGCGATGAGCATCCAGGACCTGCGCGTGCACCATGTAAGCATTGATAGTATCTATCATCACAGAGCACTCAAAGGTTCAACAACTGAATTGAAAGCATTTCGATCGTAACAAACTAACCTCCGTTGAGCCACAGGAGGAGTGGCTTCGCGGCCGCGTCGCTGGCTGCCTCGACGAAGTAGTAGAAGAGCGCTCGGCCGTTCTTCTCGTGGACGGTCACGTACCCGCCGTACTGATTTAAGCCGATGGTGCCGCTAGGCTGCCCCGGCAGCATATGGATCTTATTGGCGGCCTTCAAATTGGCCAGGTCATGGACAGAGTACTCTCTGAGGCTACTGGTAGTGGTAGTGATTCCTGCCTTTGGTTCATCTATGTTGTTGGCATTGCTACTGCTCCATCTAGACCGGATGAACCTTCTGAGTTGAGCCTCTTGCGATGCATCTGCGTGCAACACGGCCACGCAGACGAGGAGGAGCAGACCCAAGGGGGTGTTCCTCATAGTCTGATATGATAAAATGAGTAACTCTGTAGCTAAAATGACGAAGATGGATTCATGATTGGAGTTCATATATAGAGAAATTTTAACATGGTCCCAAACAATTTGTTTGAGTAATCCATGCACATTTAATGTGTTTTAATGCACTAGAATCTTTTTAAGTATGCCATATCTTCCTATCCCCTAGAATTCATTGATGACAATATTGTGATCCTTGAGTAGTATACGATTTGTGTAGGGAAGACAATAATGTGTATTACTATTTCCCCTTTTATGCCATGATGTATTAACTAGAGGATTTGATAAGATCTTTTTGCGCAATTAAACACGGGCGTGGCTTGCCTGCTCCCGCGCCTTGCTCCCATCGGTGCTCCTAAGACACGTGGCATACATCAAAAGCATTATATCATTTTCTTCCGTTGAAAACAATACCGCAAATAAGACGATCAATACGAACAAAGACGCCGCCCAGCGGCTCTTGTCGGCGCTCCTCGGCCCAACGAATTCGGTTGCCGCCGATGTCCATGCCACCGCAGGCGGGAGCCCGGACCATACAAGGGTACTGGCACGCTTCCTCCAATGTGGACTTTGCTTTCCGCACTGATGGTCCTGATGCACCTTGGAGCGACCGTTGCGATTCCACCAACCAATGGACCGACACGACCTCATCGCTAACCCAAGCGATGAATATAAGAGGCAACAAGGTGGAGCCAACGGTGGACACCGGGCAGGCAAAGAAAACATGCAAACCATCGACTGACCAAAGAAACACGGAACGAACCCAACTTAACACGCACCTTTCCGGCGTCTTGCCATCTCAAAGGAATCGTGTGCTTCTTTTTCCAGGTAGTGAGGTCTGATGAGGACGATGCACGTCATTGCCACCAGCTGCCTTTGTTTGATCAGTTTGGATGTCCAACTCGGTTTGCTCGTTAGCCCAAGTCGGTGCATATAACTCACTCACTGTTGTTGTTCGGCTGATATAATTAGGCATACCCCTCCGTAGCTAGTAGAAACGGATGGTTGGCCGGTTGGTTTACAAAAATCAGAATTTAGCAGATGTTGCTGGTTTGAATCCCCACAATTTTTGTTATTTTAATTGTCACATTTTTCTCAGATTTTATCTGCACAAAAAAAACAATAGTCCAAATTCATTTACACTATTCGTTGATTAGCTAGGACCCACCAGTCTGTGACCGTAGTTCACCAGCTTTTATGCATAATTAAATAGAAGCTGAGGGTGTTTTGTGTGAAAAAGATCATGCATGTCTCCCCACTCTCTGTCATTGACATGTGGGCCCCGGCCAAGCTGCCCTGCCGCGCACGCAGCGGATACACCCGCATACCGGAGTTGTGACCATATTTGCACGCCCTTGCCAGTTTAATGATTGGAATTGTGTATTTTACAAGTTTATGCACCAAATTGACCGTCGCGCGCAAGTTCCAGGACTTCTGGTGTATTTTACCTCTTTATAATGTGCATAGTTTTCAGCTCTTATACCAATGCATGCGATGGAGATGTGGTTTGTACAAGACTAACCCTGCATGCGTTCTGACCCATCCCATGTGCGCCCGCTGCTGCGCTTCCTGTGATTTCTGTCAAGGGTGAATTCGTCCAGGCGAGGCTTAGGCTGCATGCACGCACTACATTGAGGAATTTTGCCAAAAAACTAATACGCACTGGAAAAGGGAACGGAGGGAGTACATGGCTACGACACCCAGTGTGTGGTGCTCAAGCATTTCGTGCACGGTTTCTACTCGGTTCACATGTCACCACCACTTATCGCTTGGGGGAAGCGTTCCATTCAGGAAGGAGCTGAGCAGCACGAGCGCTGCCTCGGGCTGGTGGGACGGGACCGCGTGCCCGGCTGCCCTCACAGTTGCAAACACCAACCCACCCGTGTATCCCTGAACGTGCCCTCCAACCTGCCACAAAGCACGGCCGAAATTATCATCACACTGACGAGGAGCAAAGAATTCCAAGCAAATCAGGACATCTAGCATGTTCAATTTACCTCATCGAGCTCGTTTACTATCCATGGGCGCCATGGCTCCGTGATGTTGAGGCCGAGGTCCTTGATGGTGTATCTCGTGGCGATGAACGGGCATACGGAGTCAAAGTCGCCGCTGAAAACGCACATGTCTCCGTCACACACTCCGGCAGACCGGCCAGACGACTAGATGCATATATATACTTCTTCCGTCCGAAATTACTTATCGTTAAAATGGATGTATCTAGAACTAAAATACATCTAGGTATATCCATTTCTTCTTCAAGTATTTTCGAACGGATGGAGTACTTATTACTTGCGGTTTCAGCGTGGGATTTGGCACGTTATATAATTACCTGTACAGCCACACGGGCAGGTGCTGCTCTATCAGCCATTTGAGCGTTGGCACCATCGAGGCCGGTGCATCCATCCAAGCAATTTCGCTGCAAAAATACTTAGAGCGTTAGTTAAGCGCAGCTTATTTTATTTTGTTTTATCATCATAAACAGCGTGGTCTGTCCGATCCCAGTTAAGAAATCTTACGAAGTGCAGTGTGTCCACTCTGTTGGTCTAGCATGCAAAGCCTTTTGCACCCGAGGATCATTGAGGTACACGTACACATAACGATCGCTGCAAATATCATACGACCTCGGTGTCTGCAAAATTTAGAGCAAAACGTGCTGTATTTATCAAGGTACGTAGTAGGTGTGTGACTCTTTGTAATTCAGTGGGCGCTCTCTTACATAGCGGCTGGGGTACTGTGTTTCGATTGGTCCTTCCAGGCAAACCGATGCATATATGTCGTAGGGATCGATGTTAGATTGATCAGCACCGTGCATATCAGCGACGCATGCTTTGTAACCTCGCTGGTCTAAACTGCACTTCTTGGTGATGCTGGCCCACGCCTCATCTGATATCATCCCGTGGCTCCACAGATAGTCAACTTCCCCCTTAGCATTCATATTGGCATCAAGGTATGGATTGCCAACCTAATTAACCAAAACAGAGATGCACACACTATACTGTAAAACAAATCAAATGTAATTCTCCCACTGTTCGTAAATATAAAATGTTTTGGATATTTTAATATATGAACTACATACGAAATGAATGAACAAACACATCAAGAAAAAGTTAAAACGCCTGATAACAGTAAACTAATGGAGTAACTATTAATAATAATTGGTTAAGGACTCGTACCAGGATACCCTGTAGGTTTATCGAAGTTCTTGTACTACTATTTTCAAGATTCTGGCTGAGGATGGTGGCTGCGAGCTGCGGCACATAGTGGCCGCCGTAGCTCTCCCCGGAGATGTAGAAGGGGCGGCCTTTGTACTCCGGGAACCTCTCAAGCCAGTTGAGGAGGAAGACAAACGTGTCGTCCGCCGTACTCTTGTCCCCGCCCAAGTGGAAGTCGAGGGTCTGGTTGGAGTATGAAAACCCGACGCCGACAGGCGATTCCAGGAAGATCACGTTGGCCACTGCAAGGATCTCAAAAGTTGGATCGTATAATCGATTGTACTAGTTTAGTTGTGCGCGACGCCTTACCTTTGGTCCAAGCATGCAGGTTTTCGCTGAGAGTTCTTTTGTCCTTGTTCACGCGGAATGGGCCCACCTCCATCATCGCTCCGTAGCCAAGCGACGAGCATCCAGGACCTGCGAGTGCACCATGTACGCGTTGATAGTATCTATCATCAGAGCACTCAAAGGTTCAGCAATTGAATTGAAACGTTTCGATCGTAACAAGGTAACCTCCATTGAGCCACAAGAGGAGTGGCTTCGCCGCCGCATTGGTCGCTGCCTCGACGAAGTAGTAGAAGAGCGCCCGACCATCCTTCTTGTGGACAGTCACGTACCCACCATACTGATTTAAGCCGATGGTGCCGCTAGGCTGCCCTGGCAGCACATGGATCTTGTCGGCGGCCTTCAAATGGGCCATGTCATGGGCAGAGTACTCTCTGAGGCTACTGGTAGTGTTAGTGATTCCTACCGTTGGTTCATCTATGATGTTGGCATTGCTATTGTTCCGCCTAGACCGGATGAACCTTCTGAGCTGAGCCTCTTGCGATGCATCTGCATGCAACGCGGCCACGCAGATGAGGAGTAAACCGAAGGTGGTGTTCCTCATCGTCTGCTATGGTGAAATGAGCAACTCCGTAGCTAAGATGACAAAGTTGGATTCTTGGTTGGGGTTCATATATATAGAGAAATTTTAACATGGTCCCAAACAATTTGTTTGAGTAATCCATGCATATTTAATTTGTTTTATGCGCTAGAATCTTTTTAAGTATGCCATATCTTCCTACCCCCCTAAATTCATTGATGACAATATTGTGATCCTTGATTTCGTGGACAGAGTATATGATTTCTGTAGGTAAGACAATAATGTGTATTACTATTTTCCCTTTTATTCCATCATGTATTAGCTAGAGGATCCGATGAGATCTTTTTGTGCAATAAAACACGGACGGGGCTTGCCTGCTCCCGCGCCTTGCTCCCATCGGTGCTCCCGGGGCACGTGGCATACATCCAAAGCATCATACCATTTTCTTCCGTTTCTGGCTCTTTTTCTTTGCTAAGACAATTCTGCAAGTAAGACGATTCATATGAACCAAGGTGTGGCCCAACGGCTCTTGCCGGCGCTCCTCGGCCCGATGAATGCGGTCGCCGCTGATGTTCACGCTGCCATTGGCTGGAGCCCATACCACATAGGGGTACTGGCACGCTTCCTTGAATGTGACTCTGGTTTCCACACTGATGGTCCTGATGCACCTCGGAGCGACCGTTGCCAGTCCACCAACTAATGTACCGACACGACCTCATCGCTAACCCAAGCCATAGATATAAGAGGCAACAAGGTGAAGCCAACAGTGGACACCGGGCAAGCATAGAAAACATGCAAACCATCGACCGACCAAAGAAACACGGAATGCACCCAATTTAACGCGCACCTTCCCGGCGTCATGCAATCTCAAAGGAATTGTGTGCTTCTTTTTCCAAGCGGTGAGGTTTGATGAGGATGTTGCACGTCATTGCCACCTGTTGCCTCTGTTCGGATGCTGAGTACTTTGGCCTTCCCGGACCCTGGCCATCATGAGCCCTGCTGGGAGAGTGCCCGTCGGACGCTTTCAACTAATGGTCTTGACCTGATGGAGAGGTGATCTTGCCTACCCAGTCTCTTGTCGCCACAGAGCCTGGTCGGGTAGCTTATTTGGTATGCTTACCCAGCTTTAGGGCCGATTGCACACTTAAAGCATCAATCATTCGTCGACCCGATAGCACCGCTAAATAGAGAAGCTAAACGAACTATTTGAAACTGGAGGCAGAAAGCTAAGAAACCCGCCATTGACGAAGAACATATCACTCCAAATCAGCCTATTATCCCACCCAGTTGGAACCTTGCACGTGACAGAGTTAGCAGCGCTGTATCTAGCCAAGGACAAGTAGGCTGCCCACCCAGTAGCATGTACCTGACCACCGCGCAGAGCCGTAGAGGACTATGTATCTTTGTCGTACGCTGGTGTGAGAGGGGTTGGCTTGCGTGTTCGGAATAGCTAACTCGCAACTACTCTCGCAGGGAACCAGATCATCTAACATTAAGAAGGAAAGTTAGAGAAGTTACAATCCTCTAACTTTCATTCTTGTAATCCTTATGATTAAGACTAAAATGATTTAAATTAATATGCAAATCACAGATTTAATGTTTACATTCATAATCATTACACACAAACAATTTGATGGTGAAATAAAATCAATTATAGATTATTTATATCTACAGTAAATATCAATAGTAAATAATCCGCTAAACGTCTCTAACATTCCTTCTTCATTTTACACTATGATTATATTGTAGCACCATGACTTTGCTTCTCTAAGTTAGAGGATCCGCCTCCCTCTCACAGACGCTAAGAAACGTCCCAGCCAGCAACCCAGATCAGCGCTAACCGAACACCATTCCTCGTAATGCATGTCTGGGTGGGCTTTTGGTTTATCCATGATGTTGCCATCGGGTGAATCTTATGTTATCAGATGCATCTTTTCATAACCGTAATTTTACGACGTAGTTGACGAGCCTTAATTATGGTGTGTAGGAAAAAGGATTGTGTTGGTGTTGGTAAAACAGTATATACATGGTTAAAGTAACCATCAGGTAAGCAAAGTTAACCTGAACTCCTCGCTGCATACAGCTCGTGCTTTGGTGGCGTTGTGGTTGTTTCTCCCTTTTTTGCCGGTCAGGGGACGAGGCTTGCCTGCTCCCCGCGCGTGCGTCCATCCGTGCTCCATCATAAAGAATTAATATCATAATTTCAGATGTTTCGCTAAAAATCTCCTTCTGCACAAAACACCGGCAGGGCCGAGTAAACGCGAAGCCGCCGGTGATGCCGAGTAGGCTCGAAGCCGACGGCGACGAGTAGGCTTGAAAAAGTCTTTGTAAAACGAAACGAGAGAAATGCCAGTGTGCACCACATCTGACACATAGTATAAAACAATAAATCTATAGGAAAACTCACCTACTTAGTAAAAAAAGACTAAAACGCTCCGACCCGACTCACCCTGACTCGGATAGGCCGAGCACGTCCTGAGGTAGCAGCGCCAGCCTGAACCGGGCTCACGCGAACTAGATCGCCCGAATCGGCTCATGCAAAGGTGGTAGCCAGCCCGACAACGTAGAGGGAAAATGCATGCCGAGCCGGCCGGGAAGCAACATGCGAAGAATGTGTACGCCAACCCGGCTGTGCCAGCAAAGCGCAAACGCCGTGCCCGGCGTGCCACGACCGAACTAGCACGGCGCAGGGCAAGGACGCCGACAAGCGGGTCCGGCTCGCCGTTTGCGCATGAGCCAGCGTGTGGGAAGGTTCCCGTGAGCGCACCCTCCACTGCGGTCCACTCGAACCATCCAGATGGGTCGATCAGGTCCCAGCCGTCCGGACAGATCAGACGGCTCGGAGAGCCTGAAGAGGCCCTCCTGGCAGGCCACCTAGAATGGACTGTGCGGAGGGCTTTCTTGCTCACGAAGAATGAGCCGACACGGAGCGGGGCGAGGATGCCGACGGGGTGGGGTGGGAGTGGGTTCGGCCAGGCCATCATGCACGGGGCCATGCTCGTACCGCGCTCGATGGCGCTCAATGATTATGATCCCGGGCGCGCGGGGCGGTCTACCCATCATGGACCCTCTAGCTGGGTCGCCCGGGCACATGGCATCCAAGGAAAATCAGACAACACACACTACCCGACGTGATAGGACAAACCCGACACGCTGCCTAGGTGGCCCCACGCGACAATCGACTCACGCGGGCTGGCCCCACGCGCCCACCATCGCAGACAAGCCCAAACCAGGCACCACACCCGAGTCGGCGCTGCGGCCGCAACCCGGCTCGTGCGCCTGTCACGACCGAACCGGCCCGACGGGGCGAGGTCACCAACAGGCAGGCCCGCTCAGGTGCTCGCGCGTGACGGCGTGAGTGGGGGCACGCCCGACGCCACTCAATGACGGTGGTCATGGACATGCCCAACAGTCAACCCATCATGCACCCCCTAGCCAGGTCGCCTAGGCACAAGCTGTTCGAACAAATCGGATGGCTTGTGCCGCCCTGAGAGGCTCCCAGGCAAGCCAACCGAAAACGGATGATTCGGAGTCACTCTCGCACGCGATGAGCCAAGGGTGACGGGTACTGTGGCATTCTTTATAGGACTAATAAGGGTTTTCCTACTAATGAAATTTGCGGTGCCTATGCATTTCATGCACGATTTCAGTCGATTAACATATCACTGCCCCTTTTAGTGAGGTGGAAGACTTCCATTCAGGAAGAAGCTGACCAACATTAGTGCTCTCTCCCCTCGCAAAAAAAAAACATTAGTGCTCTCTCGGGCTCGTAGGAAGGTACCGTGTGCCCGGCTCCCCTCACAGTTGCAAACACCAACCCACCGGTATAGTCCTGAGCGTACCCTCAAGCCTGCAACAAACGAGGGCATGATTATCATAGTGGTAACGAGCAAACAATTGCTAGCAAAGCATGTTCAATTTACCTCACTATTTACTATCAATGAGGGCCATGTAGTGGTGGAGCTTCAATGCGATTTGAGGAGGGCTAAATGAGTATTAAATAGAGTTTATGGGGCTAATCTAGCATATTATTTAAATTTGGCGCAAATAATGTTAATTATTATGTGTTTATGTAAAAGAATAAATTTAGTTGGGGAGGGGTACTAAGAGCAAAATTTGTCAATCTGTCGTCCTCACGAGCGAGTCAGCCAGTTGACGAGGAAGACAAATGTGTCATCTGCCGTCCTCTTGTTACCGCTCTCGCCGTAGTCGGAGTGTTGGAGCAGGAAAACCTCACACCGGCAGGCGATTCAAGAAAGAGCACGTTGGCCACTGCAAGATCTCAGAAGTTGGATATATAATCGATTTGAGCGTACAATATAAAAGCGTTGGTAGTTCAGTTGCCACTACGATCATCTTTTCTCATTCATATTATAAAAATAACATAGATGAACCAAGTAGAAGGAACATTCATCGATGCTGGCAGGTGATTGTCTGATTTCGAACTATCTAACAACCATCTTTTCTCATTCACATTCTCTTATGCTTCCAGTCAATATCTCTTTTGTTCCTCGCAGGCCACAAAAATTGCACTAGATGCCTTTGTTCCTTCGAATCTCCAGTTTTATAAGCACAAGTGTCACTCATTGTATAAAATGTTTCCGTTTTTTCATAAATCATAAATTTGTCAAATTTTAAATTTTGAACGAGTTGTATCATTTTTAAATATGTATGTTGCACCCAGAAAATCCGAAAACATTCATGCACATGGTAGTAATTTTGTGATGTTGATGTGCAAAGTTTCGAGTTCAAATGTTCTTTTATTTGATAGAAACAAAAAGGAGATTTTGCTTGCACGATTTTTGATGCAAAAAAGGATGGTGAGGATAGAGGTTACACTCGTATGGTAGTACAATCAGAACCTTCTTGTTCATCCCGACTTCGAATAAATGAATTCCTAACCGCCAAAGTAGCGGTTGTAAGCATGCTCATGAAAGCAGCTTACAATAAAGATTAGTATTTTTTTTTATGGTATATAGACTTTATTCCTCAAATGATCGACATATCGTTTACAAGGTAATGAGAAACAAAGTCAAGGATCGAAGTGTCCCAAAAGCTAGAGGATCTAATGCTAAAAGAACTTTTTGCAAGTCCACCCGCCACCTCATTAGCTTCACGGAGACCGTGCACATAACTTTTTTTTTTTGCAAAGTCAATGGCCAATTTCTTGCACTCCATGAACCATGATGATTGTCATGTCCAAACCGAGATATGCATCCATTTATTGCACTGATTCCACTGCAAAGTTGCAGTCTGATTCAACCTCTAAATCGTTGCACCCAATGTTTTCGTCCGAAAACATGTTCCTAATCATATTCATCTTCGCTGCATCATTAGTATAGTTTACCAACCATCAAGTTCCACAACCCAGAGGTTGGAATCCGGATGTTGTAGTTCTGGTTTAAATGGAGGTTTGATAACAAGCCATATAATGCTCAATTTTCCTCACTTTATGTAACTTGTTGTTTTGTTTCCTCCTATGGCGCAACTCCTGCATCAACTTTGTAGTAAGTTGAGTTTTGGGCATTTTTGGGTGCAGAGGTTGAAAATGCTTTATCTGCCGTTTCCGGGTATCCCTAATTGTTGAGAGGAATAATGTTTTTCCCCTTAAGGTTGCACATAATCCGGAAGGCAGTTGTAACAGACCAGAGGTGCCATAAAATTTGTTGTCTATTCAAGAGCGTATGTCCGTTTGAAGAGGCAAAAGACAGACAAAAAAGAAGTTCCTAATTATGGCAAAACGATATCTGGATGCATGACACCACAATTCTTACTCAGTTCCATATTCTACATTACTATTGCCCCTTTTCATAGAGTGGAAGCGTTCCTTTCAGGAACGAGCTGAACAATATCAGAGCTTTCTCGGGCTGGAAGTAAGGGACCTGATGACCAGCGCCCCTCACAGATGCAAAAACCAAACCGCCCGTGTATGCTTCAACATACCCTCCAACCTGCAAAAAATTTCAGTGTCATCAGTCAGTACAAACAAACAAGTGCAAACTGACTAGAACATGTAGCCATGTTTTACCTCTTTGTTCGCGGTCCATGGGCGCCACGGCTCCGTGATGGCGACACCAAGGTCATGGATGGAGTACCTCGTGGCGGTAAACGGGCACACGGAGTCGAAATCGCCGCTGAAAACATATTACTAGTTGGTTACCCACACACTTTGGCAATGTTAGATGCGTGCTTGCAGTTGCAGTTCAGCCTGGGGTTGGCATGCTACCTACCTGAACAACCACACACGCAGCCCGTGGCCCATGAGCCATTTGAGCGTTGGCACTATCGACGGCGATGAATCTTTCCAATGCAAGTCCCTGCACAAGCACAGCAGCGGTAAGTGGACTGAGTGTCTGCTCACAAGAGTATTTATCTTGGCCCCAACTAATTAAGCAAACTCTTACGTGCAACCTGCCCACTTGGTCGTTCTAACATGCAGAGCCTTTTGCACCTCAGGATCGTTGAGGTAAGCATCTATGTAGTAGCCGGTGCATGGATCATACCCCGGCACCTGCACAATTTAGAGAGGATAATTTTCCTTCAGAAATTAGGTATTCAAAGGAAGTGTGTTACGTGCATATAATTTGCCACTATCAGAAAAGATGTACTCCAAAATATATCTTACATAGCGGCTGGGGTAGTATTTTCCGTCCGGTGCGTCGATACAAACAGGTCCGTAAATGTCGAAGAGGAGAGTGTTGGCAGTATCATACGCGGCCATGGCGTCAGAGCATGCGTTACCATCCGACAGATTGAAGTTGCAGCTCTTGGTGATGTTGGCGTACACCTCGTCTGATATCACGGCGTGGCTCCACAAGAAGTCCATCACCCCTTTCGTGTTCATGTTATCATCAAGATATGGGTTGCCAACCTAACCAAGTAGAGATCCACAAGCTAAATTTTACAATCTTCACTAGGAGATGTTTTAACTGTTACGAAGTGTATGCTTAACTAAACATAATCGCGCGTACCAAAATACCATGTAGGTTTATGGAAGTGTTGTGGCTCAAGATGGTGGCGGCGAGCTGCGGCACGTAGTGGCCGGCGTAGCTCTCCCCGGAGATGTAGAAGGAGCGGCCCTTGTACTCCGGAAACCTCTCGAACCAGCTGACGAGGAAGAGGAACGCGTCCTCCGATGTCCTCTGGTCTCCGCTCTTGTCGTAGTCGGAGGTCGTGTTGGAGTAGGAAAACCCGACGCCGGCAGGCGATTCGAGGAAGAGCACGTTGGCCACTGCACAAGCATCAAAACCTTCACGTGTCACGTGTGGGTCGTCCGTAGAAAACCGTTAGCGGTTGTTGTAATGTTGTGCCTCCCTAACCGTTGTTCCAGGCGTGCTCGTTTGTGCTGAGGGTTCTGTTGTCGCTGTTGACGCGGAACGGGCCCAGCTCCCCCATTGCTCCATAGCCGAAGGATGAGCATCCTGGACCTGCGTACCAAATGTAAGATCATTTTTGATACTATACGCAGGAGCGAAGCTATGTGTATTCCTTAAGGAGACACAAGTGCATCTCTATGTATGCATGGCCGAACCTCCGTTAAGCCACAGGACGAGCGGCCTCGTCGCGGCGTTGGTGGCCGCCTCGACGAGGTAGTAGAAGAGCGCGCGGCCGTTCTTCTCGTCGACGGTCACGTAGCCTGAGTACTGGCTGAAGCCGACGCCGTTGGGCGGCTGCCCCGGCAGCGCCGCGATCCTGTCGGCGTCCTTCAGATCGCTCTTGTCAGAGACAGAGTGCACTGCTCGGAGGCTACTGGTGGCTGTATTTCCTATCCTTGGTTCATCTACGCTGTGGCTACTGCTATGGGTGCTAGTCCTCTTGGACAGGATCAACTCTCTGAGCCGAGCCTCCTGCGACGCATCTGCGTGCAAAGCGGCCACGCAGATGAGGAGGAGGAGACACAAGGAAGTGTTCCTCATGATGTTTTCTGAAGAAAATTAGCAGCTGCCGTCGCGTCCACGGATATTTGAGCGGTGTTTCGAGGTGCTTATATAGGTATAGTATAGGGGACAATGATTGGAAGGAGAATGTTTTGACGCGATCAGCCTTGAAAATTTCTTCTGGCCGTACTGAGACAAAAAGAAAAAGGAAAGGAAAACTAGATGTCTGTAGCCATTGCTCAATTGAATACTGCAGATGCCGGCTGTATGTTGTCCAGTAATATTTTGTACGCAAGCTTAGAACAGCTTGCAGAGTTAGGAGAGAGCACCATTTGGCATGCTGCCCCGGTGCTGTATGGTTGTGTGAATTTCCTCATGGGTACACTCCGGTGTCCTTATACGTTGCCAATGCCAGACAGTATTTTACCAAGTTTACACTTTGGCGTGTGTGCTGCTGTTGATACTAGGGATTGGTCCTAACTTTTGATGTGAGGAGGAGAAGGATGATCACGTAGTTATAAACCGTTGGTACTATCGAATAATTAGCAACACAAATCATACATCTTTAAGATTGAAACAATTAGGTCACTAAATCCTAACATCCTCATGTTTCATGTCTCTTACCCATGTCCTTGTATCTTTATAGAAGAAGAAAAACCCTATATCCTTGTATGAACTAGCATATGATGAACAAGTGGAGATATTCCAACATGCAGTCCTGAGAGCATTGCCTTGTTTTCATTCTGCTCGTTGCGCAAATACACTGTGATTAAAACTCAAAGATGTTCATCCGGCGGAAACCAGATGTGCTATTCACTCTATTCTTTTCATGTGAACACAAATACAACCCTTTTCAGCACACAAGTGTTAAACCATACGACTATGGCCTGAATATGTCGTTATATGTACTTTGTAATCGTGCGCAAGCAGCGGTTTATTTATAGATCCAATATTCGAATCAGAACACACCGTAAATTAACATGTGGGTGCCCAAATATCCCAATTCAGTTTGGGACGTCACCCAGGTGGGAGCCTGCCCTTGAGGAAAGAGTAGAGAAGAACAAGGGCTCTCTCTGGCTGATAGCTAGGAACCAGATGGCCTGCACCCCTCACCGATGCAAACGTGAAGCCTCCCTCGTACTGCTGAACATAGCCTCCAACCTATAAGCCACCACAAACCCATGAATTTCATCACAAGGTCAAGCACACATCACCTCTGAATTTTACTTAATTAGCTCTTGCTGGTGTCTATTTCTGCACAGCGGTTAATTACCTCGATGTCCGGGGTGTACCAAGCGCGCCATGGCTTGGTGACGGGCAAGTTGAGATCCTTGACCGAGTACCTCGTCGAGGTAATCGAGCATGTGGAATCCAAATCGCCACTGAACAAAGATGGTCGTTCTAGTTAAAAACCTCAACACTAGATACTTTACTCTGCTCAATGCTCATTGTGCATGCATATATAGTAGTACCTAATTACCTATAAACCCATACGCTTAACCCACGTTCGACTAGCCTCCTGATCGTTGGCACCACGGTAACTGGGCCGGGGTTATAATGGAAGGGGACGCTGAAAGGACTGTGAGTGCAGTGCATATTAGCTGCTGCGCACAAGAGAAGAAAAAAAAAGGTTGGGGGTAGTGTAGCAGCAGAACATTGTGCAGATAGAGTATATACCTTTTACTTGGGCAAGCTATCCAACTTGTGTTGGCGCGGGCGTGCAGAGCTTCTTGCACCTCGCCAGTGTTCAGGTAAGCCTCGACGTAATACTCCATGCACGGATCATAGCCAGCCAGCTGGCAAATCAAAAATTGTGGACACTGTGTGAGACTGTCTGACTGGCCATAGAAATGAGCAATTCTTATTGGGAAAGAGTGTTGGAGAGTAGCCAAGGGATCACATTATATCTATCTTACATAGCCTTTGCGTGCCGACGGAAGGCAGATCCTCGGGTCGTATATGTTTCGGGGATAGATGTTGCCTATGTGGAACGCCTGCCCCAACACAGAGCACCACCGCAAGTCGTCTTTCGGGGTGAAAGTGCAGTTAGCACGGACCCCGGCCCAGATCTCGTCGGAGATCAGCCCGTGGCTCCATAGAAACTCCAGATTCCCCTCGCTGTTCTTGTAATTGTCAAGGAGCGGATTGCCGACCTAGATGTAATACAACAAACGAAACATGCATATGCATGGCTACCGCAAAAACCCAATAATTATGCAAAGTAGCATGAGAAAGGCTTACGAAGATGCCGCGGAGGTTTATGAAAGTGGTGCGCTGGAGCTCGTTCATGAAGGAGATTACGGTGGCGAGCTGCGGCACATAGTGGCCACCGTAGCTCTCGCCGGCGATGTAGAAGTCGCGGCCCTTGTACTCGGGGAACCTCTCCAACCAGTTGAGCAGGAAGACGAACGTGTCCTCTGCGGTTCTCTGGTCGCCCCGCTTATTGACATTATCCGAGTTGTTGCTCGCGTAGGAGAACCCCACTCCGGTTGGCGACTCCAGAAAGATCACGTTTGCCACTGCATACATCTAATCAGTTCAGTGTATCCACTCTGCTTTGAAGCCATTTCCACTTAACAACTTACGGTTGTTCCAGGCGTGCTTGTTCCTCCTCAGAGTCTTGCCGTCGGGGTTCACTCGGAACGGGCCGAGCTCCATCATGGCGCCATACCCCAGCGATGAGCACCCAGGCCCACCATTAAGCCAGAGGATGAGCGGCTTGGAGGCGGCCTCGTAGGGGGCCTCGACGAAGTAGTAGAAGAGCTCGCGGCCGTACTCCTCGTTCACCGTGACATAGCCGGCATACTGGTCGAAGTTGACTCGCGGAGGCTGGCCGGGCAGCGCGGTGATCTTGTCGGACGCCTTGGCGCCCGCCAATGGGATCGGGCAACGCGTGGGAAGGTGGCTGAAGCTGCTGGCGTCGGCCCATGGGTCGGGTCCCTCAGTTACGTCTGGATTACTGGCCCTGTCAGCTTGCCTCTTCTTGGCCGTGGACTCGATGAACCTCATGAGTTGATCCTCCTGGGAGGCATCTGTGAGTGATGCGCCCAGCAGAAGGAGCAACAGGAAGAAGGTAATGGTGTGCCTCATCATATTTGCCTCTGACTTCGTGATCTTAGGAAAGATCACTCTGCTCTGGTGGATATAAATATGGGGCAGCTCGATCAGGGGTTTGGTTGCTATTTCGCTCTTCTCCACTCAGTACAAACCCATGAGCGTACAGCTCAGAGGCTTATGGTTACTAAGAAACTAACAAGTTTGTTGCAGTTAGTACACCACTACGTCTACTGTGACCAAACTGCTTGGTGCCAAAGTATCTGGTGAACAATGCTATATTTTCTTGTAGTGTAGCTGCTTGTTTGGTTTGGATTCTCCGAAGAGAGTTCTGAGTTTACATGGAGCGAATGGTCAAGTGAGACGATAATAGCTAACTCTGAGCGGTGGGTTAACTCAATGTCTTACAGCCAATTTACTTCGATTAAGACCAAGCCTCAGTGCTGGAAAGTCTTCTTTAGTACAGATGGATTGTACATTTTTTTTCTTTTTTTTCACAAAGTGTCCCTCCTGGCATCTGCATCCTTTGATGCACACTGCCGTATAGTTTATGCAAGGTAGTGATGCCATAGAAAAACCAACATACAAAGTATAATTAAGACAACGACAACTATGGTAAATCTGTTAGTACACGATATGCAGAAAACGCCTACGAGTAAATTGACTTCATCCGCATCCACACCTTCAAGAAGGGATAGCGCCCTCACGCACCATCGCCATGTCCGGCCAGAACAAAGGATTTTCATCTAGATGCGAAGACCAACCAATGAAGGCCAGAACATCAGCATGGAGATGGTGCCTTCAACAAGGTAATGACGCAAGTTCGCCGCTGTTGTGGCAACCAGTGAAGGTTGTATGATGAGTTTTCACTCTGGACATGAAGCGGTGCTCCAAGCAACATCTTACAAACGGATCATCCAATAGTTGCGTAAGCTAGTACCCCGCAAAGAACCACCATGGTGTCCACCAGAGGAGTCCAGACGTCTCTCCCGACACCTCCTCCCAACCATGCACCAATGAAGCGCATGCGCGAAGGTGTCATCTAGCCAACCACATCACGGAGAGGAGTGTCCCGTCAGCGGTGACGAGAGGGGGCAGTGGCACTAACGGATTGGTGGACGTCTTACCGCCTCACCTATAACACCACCACTGCCGTCGAGGAGCCATCCTACTCGCCAGTGGCGGATCTAGAATTACACAACGGGGAGTGCCACTCAAAACAAAACAAAAAGGCGCAGAGCTCAGAACTTAAATGTAACGCAAACATCTCAAGTTCACATATTGTAACAATTATGAAAATGTCAGAAACATACAAGATAGTTACCTTGTTTGACTGCTAGAGACTTTGTACATCCTTCTTGGTGTTTATTGCAGCTGAATTTGCTCATCCATACAAGATATGCGATAATAAGTATAATTAGTATTTGGCCAACAAACAATACACTGAGCATAAGAGCTTGCATATTTGCGTAATAAGAGAAGAAAAACAAGTGTATATACCTACTGGAATAGCAGCCAACAGCAGGCACGCAACACACCAGGTCCCTCTGACCTCCATTCGTCCTTCTCTGCACAGGAGGAACAAAAAACAGCCGCAGCACAGTAGTTTGATTTCCATTTCTTTCCTCTGCATAGGGAGCCGAATCTGTCGCCAACTCCAGCAACTTGTTCTTGAGCAGCCCTTGCCTCTTCCCGAGTGTGCCCTTCTACTAGAGCATTAGCAGACGATGATGACGACGGTCCTATTTTTTACACCTTTGCTTCTTCATGCTTCCGAAATGGAGACACTATGGGATTATCTCTCTTCATATCTCAACTCTGAATCTACAGTGGCAGCCCAAGTCTCAGTAAATTCTACAAAACAAATGATGAAAACTGAACATCAATTTTCGGATCAACACGAGGGCCAGGGCGACAGGCAACAATTCAATCAAAAATCACAAAGGGGGAGATTCTAATGTACACAGTACTGTACTTGCTCCAGGTTGTAGCCTTGTAGGTTGAGAAAGATGGAGATTGGAGCCGGAGAGTGAGAGGGCAGCACGCAGAAACGCGCCCAGCCGGCAGCCGCCCACGCCGGTCGCCTCCGCCCTCTGGTCGGTGGTCGCTATCCCCGCCGGCCGCCGCCGCGCTGCTGCGGTGCTGGCGTGCTGCCCACTGCCCCAACACCACGCCGCCGACGCACAGGGAGGCTAGGTTTCAGACTTTCAGTTCTGTCGATGCAAAGGGGATCGATTGGGTCTGGATGCTAGTTTTTTCTTTTAGGCAGTCCAGCCCAAGAACGTGAAGATGGGCTGGTGGGCTTTAGGAATAGATGGGCTGCTAAATTTCATATCTCTAATACATATGGAATTCGAATTATTATTGCGTATACTAGGTAAAAAAACAAGGTACCCTAGAAAAGGATAGAAAAAACTAGGTAAAAAACCACAATTTTTTAGGGGTTGCCATGGCACCACGGCACCCTCACTGGATCCGCCACTGCTACTCGTGCCATGCATCTGGTCGCTGCCACCGTAGCTCAAGCCATCCATGCATGGGCCATCTAACTGCCTTTGTGCCAAACCAATCGCCCAGAGACAACACACGCATCAGACGCTCGACGTGTCGTAGCCGACACCGTTGTCGAGCCCCGGAATTGTACATGTGTTCAGTCAGAAAAAAAAAAGATACACAAGTTCTACTCTTTTCCGGATGTAAACGCATGTTCTTAATTAAGTCATCAATATTTCTTCATATAGTTGATATTTGTGAATTGTGATTTGTGATACTCGTAGAGGTGTCTACATATGGTAGGGACGTACATCTGTATGTATTATATCTTTTTTGCTATTGTATTATTAGCAAAGACTCAAATAGGGAAGGCATGCTTTCCCTGAGCCCCTGACGCGAACAATTGTTGTGTCTGGGTGACTCAAACAAATGAACGACATCGTTCATTCTGGAAGGTTCTAGCCAGCAAATGATGCCCTGCACCCTCTTCCCCACACATCTCTAGAGGATTGCCAGGTTATGAAGAGCGAATGACCATGCTACACCGTGTTGTGAAGAGAGAATTGCCATGTTGCAATAGAGAAAACTTGACATGTGTTCTGGGTTTGCTATGTGGTGGCACACAAAAATGCCATGATATAGATAGGCGAATTCCCATGTTTAGTATTTTCCATGGTACATCGTAGAATTTTGCCACATGATCATTGATTGCACTACTGCAACTATCAGGCTATAACAGGGAGAATTGCCATGTCATCAAAGAGGAAATTACCCACACTTCCGTTTTATTGCCATGTTGGTAGAAAAAGATTATCACGTTATAGCAAAAAGATTTACCATGGTACGACAAAAAAGATGCTACACATGTCTAGGAATTGCCATATTACAACAAAAAAAATGCCATATTACGCAGAGAAATTGCCACACATATTTTGGTAATTGTCATGCTACGCAGAGAAGTTGCCATGCTTTGGACTTCGATGATGTAGGTCTTGTTCTCTCCAAGGGGGGTGGATGGAGCGAATGTTACCGGCGTTCGCGCTGAGTGGATCATACGAGCGAACAGTACGCCCACCAGGATTGCCACGTGACACCGCGTCGAGATTCATGCGCAGGATTGATGCACCACAAAATGTTCGCTCAAAAAACCCTTCCCAGGGACCGTTTGCTCTATAAAATTTCTAACTAAAAATATGCAAATAAGCCTCCATGACACATGGGTTTAATTATTTCATTCGTTGATTGTAAAAATTAATGGCTAAGATCTAAGAAATAATAATAGGTCTAATTTTTTTATGTTAATGTAATGTAGGTACGAAGGACGTGGTGGCTCCTATGGATGCGTACCTTGGACGTATTTGATGAGGTCCATCCTTGACAAATCCGACTGTCTCTCAGGATAAATATTAATACTATGAAAGTGAGATAATACTGAAGTTATTCGATCTGATAAAACCAAGTGAAGAGCAGTTTGAATATTATTGGATGTGTCCACCGAAAGAAGAATACGCTAAGGTTAAAATTCAAACATGCTTATCCGGCACAAGCATTTACGCTTTTCAATGTGAACAACATCACAACACGTTTCATAAGCAGTTAAGCACACAAGGGATAAAACCTCATGACAAATGGCCTGAATATATTTTTATCCGTACATCAAAGTTTGTGTGTAACCGATGATTATTCTGAGGATGGAGAGGGAGTCAATCCAACATTAATCACAACACACAATAAACAAGTGACCGTCCAAATAACACAACTTAGTTTGGGACGTCAGCTGGTGGGAGCACGCCCTTGAGGAAAGAGTAGAGAAGAACAAGCGCTCTCTTTGGCTGGTAACTAGGAACCAGATGGCCTGCACCCCTCACTGATGCAAACGTGAAGCCTCCCTTGTACTGCTGGACATAGCCTCCAACCTAAATCCACCACAAACCCATCAGTTTCATCAACAGGATCAAGCACACATAATATCTGACTTTTACATGGCTCTTTCTGATGTCCATTTCTGAACACCCATTAATTACCTCACTGTCCGGGGTATACCAAGGGCGCCATGCCTCCTTGATGGGTAGGTTGAGATCGTTGACGGAGTACCTCGTCGCGGTAATGGGGCACACATCATCCATATCCCCACTGAAGAAATCGTGGTCGTTCTAGTTAGAAACCTGAAGCGTAGCTAATTTATTCTGCTCAATGCTCAATGTGTGCATGGTGCATATGTAGTACCTGTAGAGCCATACACTTATTAACCCACGCTTGACTAGCCTTTTGATGGTTGGCACCATGGAAACTGGGCCGTCGTTATAGTCCATGTCTAGGCTGAAAGAAATGAAGTTGCGTAGTGCAAATTAGCTAGACCGGGTGTTGCGCTCAAAAGAAAAGAAAGAAAAAGATTGGGAAGACGTGCTCTGTAGCAGGCATCGTGTGTAATATACAGTACTTTTTTTTTTGCGGTAAGTAATATACAGTGCTTACCTGCAAGCTGTCCAGCTTGTGTTAGCCCGGGCGTGCAGAGCTTGTTGCACCTCGCCATTGTTGAGGTAAGCCAGGACGTAGTGGTCGATGCACGGATCGTAGCCAGCCAGCTGATAAACCATAATTTGCAAACACGTATTGTGAATGGCCAAAGATTTTTTTTTTCATTCTTATAGCTATCTTATGTAGCTGTTCGAGTAGTAGAAATGTTTGCATTGCTGCCCACAGAAATCTTTTATTTTTATTGGGAAAAAATGATCGAGACTAGCCGATCAACAGTGTGATCTTACGTAGCCGGACGAGTGGTACGTGCCGTCGCGTTTCGACTTGAGGCAGATCGGGGCGTATATGTTGTGGAGATCGATGTTGCCTTTCTGTGGCTTGTGTGCCGCCACGAAGCACTGCCAGTCGTCTTTCGGGGTGAAGGTGCAGTTTTCACGGATATTGGCCCACCCCTCGTCGGAGATCACCCCGTGGTTCCATAAGAACTCGAGGCTCCCCTTGTCGTTCATGTAATCGTCAAGGTACGGATTGCCGACCTGCATATATATAACGTGACGAGAAATGGATATGGGTGTGTAATAAGTTGCGGGACAAAGGAGGTGAATCAAACTAGGCACTAGTACTTACCAAGATGCCGCGGAGGTTTATGAGCGTGCCCCCGTAGAGCTCGTTCATGTATTCGATCACGGTGGCGAGCTGCGGCACGTAGTGGCCGCCGTAGCTTTCTCCGGCGATGTAGAAGTCGCGGCCCTTGTACTCCGGGAACTGCTCCAGCCATTTGAGCAGGAAGACGAACGCGTCCTTGGCGGTTCTCGGGTCGCCAACGTTGTTGTTATTGTTCGGGTTGTTGCTCGCGTAGGAGAACCCCACGCCGGCCGGCGACTCCAAGAAGATCACGTTGGCCACTGTACATCGTAATCTTGTCAGTTCAGTATGCATCAGCGATCAGTGTATCTACTCTGCTTAGACACTTACGGTTGTTCCAGGCATGCTTGTTCCTGCTCAGGGTCTTGCCGTCGGGGTTCACTCGGAACGGGCCGAGCTCCGTCATGGCGCCGTACCCGAGCGACGAGCACCCGGGCCCACCGTTGAGCCAGAGGAGGAGCGGCTTGGAGGCCGCCTCGTAGGGGGCCTCGACGAAGTAGTAAAAGAGCTCCCGGCCGTGCTTCTCGCTCACTGTGACGTAGCCGGAGTACTGGTCGAAGTTGACCCGCGGCGGCTGGCCGGGCAGCGCCGCGATTTTGTCGGCCGCCTTGGCGCCCAGAGGTGGGAACGGAAATTGCGTTGGCAGGTGGCTGAAGCTGCTGGCGTCGGCCCATGGGTCGGTCTCCTCAGGCACGCTTGCACCACCGGCCCTTAAAGCTAGCCTCTTCTCGGCCCTGGACAAGATGAACTTCCTGAGCTGATCCTCCTGGGAAGCATCTGCGAGTGATGCGCCCAGCAGAACGAGCAGCAGGAAGAAGGCAGTGGTGTGCCCAACCATTTCGCTTGTGACTTTGTGATCGTGTGAAATATCGGTCTGTCTGTTGAGGTGTATATATGGACTTATGGAGTAGGAAAATACAGTGGGTGAGAAACTGAGAATTGACGGACAACGGTCTGAACAGAAGCATGCAGCTCGGATTCTCCAAGGGGGGTGCCTGGCTATACTTGCCGGGTTTGGATTGCCCGAAGATAATTTTTAGTTTACATGGCGCGAACGGTCAGGTGAGACGATGATAGCTAACCATGGAGTACATCGGAAGGACCCAACTCTAGCGGTGGGTTAAGAATGCCGGCGGAAGCATGCTCAAAAAAAAAAAAAAGAATGCCGGCGGAAGCAAATTTTAACACAAGGGGCTTACTGCCAATTTATTTCGATTAAGACCAAGATGGAAATGGTAAATGTTCGCTTAGAAAAAAGATGTTTTATGTTCCAGGCTTCCAGATGTAAACGCATTTGATTACGTCAACACATTCCTTTGGACGCCTGCCATAGCCAAACTGCGAAGAGTATGTACGTTTAGAGCATTTTTAATCTATCCCCGAGGAGCAAAATGAGGAGTTAAGCGCGCCAACCGAACTCTCAAATGTTTAGGGCATCTCTGACGCCGACCCTCAAACCGCCTGCATACACTTGGATCACACTGTTCGGATCATGGAAGCCATCCAACGCGAGGTTGTATCGATCCACATGATGGTCCAGACTCACTTTCTCCCACAAACTAAAGACAAACGTGGGGGGCTTTGCGGAACGTGGAGGGCTTTGCGGGCGTCCGGACATCACCTACGCTTGCTTTTGACCACCATAACTACCAAAACCCCCTCCTCCCATGTTCGCGTGCATTTCCGCCCAGCGTTAGCTGCCCGCATTCATGCCGTTGTAGAGCGTGCCGCTGCACATTGAAGACGGCTCAGGGCGGACCCGACCTCGCACTACCTCCATCACCGAAGCGACGCGCTGGTCGAGGGTGTCGCCCGCGACGTGTCTCCGGTGCCCGCGCCTATTCAATGTCGGTGACGCGTTACTGGACAGGACGGGTATCTACCACGCCCGTTCAATGTCCGATCCGTCCGTATTGCCGCCGTTAAGCAGGCTTGTTGGTCGAGAAGCCAACTCCGACGCCGCGTATTGACGCACCCGAATGCCTGGTCTCACCGGAATCCGGTACTTAAAGACGGCCACACCTGGTTAACTCCACGCCACAACACAAGCCTCTCCACATACTTATCCCTTGCACCGCATCCGCCATGACTGCAGGCAGCGAAGCTCTGTGGGAGACCCTCGCCATGGAGATGAAGCACGAGGTGGACACCATGCCTGCTTCGCAGAGCCGCCGTGTTAGGCGGATCGAGGCCGACTTGCCTACCAGCTCGCCCGAGGTCTTCGACGACGAGGACGACCCCACGATGGAGACGTGCTTTGATGACACCACACCGGAGCCCGCGCCTATGCACTCCAGCTTCACCATGGAGCAGGAGGAGGCGCACTACAACGTCGTCATGGCGGAGGTGCAGCTTGCGCCGGCACCTCTCTCGGTGTTCCAACCGGCGTATGAGGAACAAGGTACAACCTGTTTCTCCTGCAGTAGCACCGGCTGGCGGAGGGCCAGATCAACGGCGAGCTCGCGAGCAAGGAGGCCGTGGCGACCTTGGCCTTGGTGAACCCAACTTCGTCGCGGAGTAGCTTGCGATCTACGAGACCATCCGCGCTCAAGCCGCAGCTCGCAAGGAAGCGGCCACCGCAGAGACGTAGCTGCAGACGATTGCAGAGGAGAACAACGCCAGCTGCGCCTCCTACGCACCGCCACTGAACTATCAGGTGGCCCGGTGGGACGATGACAGCGCTGCGCACCATTTTCACCGTGGACCTCACGGCCATCGGCATGGACAAGGTGCAGACTCCACCGATGATGAGTAAGACATGGAAGGCGGCAGGGCCTGGTGTCCCATGTGGGCCGATCTGTCTCCGATGTTCTACTCTTCCTCGCCGGAGACCGCACCTTCACTTCACGGTTCTTATCACCGGTGCTCATGAAGATGGCGGATGAAGGAGGTGGTCCCAGGAAGAGAACAACAAGGGCTTGGATGCCGGCGCCCATCATAGTTTTTTTCGTTCTAAATGTTCGAAGTTTCATGCAAATCCGCCTTCTTTGCATGAATGTCATCCGTTTATATAAATTATATCCGAACATGAATGAAATCCGACTATGTTTGCACGAATTTCGTCCGCTTTGTTTGGATGATAATTACAATGTATGCGAGCAGCGTTGGATGACGTTTTTTCGCATCCGTGTCCGCGGACTGGCCCTCTATCCACAGACAGATATGGAAGGAAATTTGTAGATGCGGATTGGTCCACCCTGTTGTGTGTTGTTCGTGCCTGGTGTATTAGCCGGATGCGTGTGTGGTCTACTGCGACCGGTGTGCACGCGCATTGTCGGGCTAATTTTTTTAAATAATACATTTTTTTATTAATTTGCACAAATATTACGCTGAAAAATTATTCTTTTCCAAAAATAATACACCGTCGGCCTGCAGCGGGCCGACTGGGCCTAGTCAGCCCGCAACGAGCCGAATGGGTGCAGTCGGCCAGTAGCCGGCCGACAGCTGGCCCGCCTGGCACGTGTCGGCCTCGGATTGGGCTGGCCACGTCGCGAGGGGGAGGGAGGGAGTTGTCGGCGCGGGCGCGCCCCTGTCAGCCTGCCGCGGGCCGATCGGCCTGCTGCTAGCCGACAGGGTGCGGCCCCACCTCGCGCGCGGCTGGCCCGGCTCCCTGCGGCTTTATCCATCCTGCTCCACGCCCGCTTCTGCTCTTCTTCTGTTCTTATTCTGTTCTTGCTTTCTCCTCTCTCTGTACAAAAATGCCACCAATTTCTACACCTAAATGAGCCAGTTCTTTACGGTTTTGGCACCGTGAATGGATTCAACTTAGTTAGGGCAGCCAAAAGAGGTGTCGATCTACTGATGGGGTAGCTCGTGGAGGTTGTGGTGAGCATTTTGGTGGAGGTGGTGGTGGTGAAGTTGGGGCAGTGTGGTGGAGGTGGTGGAGGTGAAGCTCGTCGTTCGTCGTTCTTCGTTGGAGGCGGAGCACCGGCAGTTTGGTGGCCGTCGTTCGTCATTCTTCGTTCGCACGCACGCTTCAAGGGTATATTTCAGCAAACATTTTATTTTTCGTAGGTGCTCTGGTAGTATTTGTTAATATGTTTCGATGTGAAATAAATTAGGTGTGTGATTATTGTTATTTGTCCCGGTAGTATAGTAAATATATTTAGATGTCAACTAACTGTTTGTGTAAAAATGTGTAGTTGCTCCGGTGATATTCCGTACTATATGTGGATGTGAAGTATTTAGGAGTGTCTGTATTTGGAGTAGCTCCGGTAAAATCCGTAATATATGCAGTTAAATATTAAAATCTGTAAATATTTGTAGTTGCTCCGGCAAATATTTGTAATATACTTGTAGGTGTGCGAATTGTATTAGTTGCCCCGTTAATATTCTGTAATATATATAGACATGTCTAATATTTGTTAGTGAATTGTATTTCGTTGTTGAAAAAAAATAGGTGAGTCGAGATGTCTGATGTAGTAAAGTTCAGATTTTACTACGGTCCTGGTACTGTCCAAACAACTGAGATGGGAGCAGATCTGAGTGAATTTACTCACATAGAGGTGCCAATGAGCGCACCTCAAACATGGCCTGTCAGTCAGTTGAAAGAATGGATTGCGGCAAGTTTAGGTCTTGATACTGAAACACACACCATCGGTGTTCATGCATTATGGACATGGTCAAGTACAATAATTAATTTTATTTGAGGCCGATAGAGCAAGACTCTGATTGGGTGCGGTGGTTACAAGGTTGTGAACGAAGGGGATGCAATCCTATTGCTTTAGTGCCTCCCGTCGTGAAGGAGGTCACTGCACATGAAGGCGAGGGTGGCTATGATCCTGGTCATAGCAGTGTAGGGAGGCAGTTATCTATGTCAAATGCTGGAGATGATGGTTACGAACAAGGACAGAGCAATCAGGTAGAAGGAGGAAATGCTTCTTACGGTTATGAACCAGGGCAGAGTAGTCAGGTAGAAGGAGGAAACGCCGATGGTGATTACAATGGCGAGGTGGACGCTGACGAGGTAGATGGGCACATGCAGGACCAGATGGAAGAAGAAGACACCGATGTTGAAAGGTGTCATGCCGATGATTCTGACGAGTCAGATGAAGAAGAAAATGCAGAGGAGGTCCCGAATTCTGCATGGTGGAATCATGACTTCTCATCTGCAATGACTGTGAATGATGGACATGATTCAGCATGGCAATATCACCAGAACAATATTTCAACGGGTGCTATGTATCCGAACAAGCAAGCCCTGAAGGATGCAATAATTAATTGGGCAATGTCCACGCAAAGGGTTTTCACAGCTCAGGTGTCCAGTTAGAAATTTGTGACAATGGTATGCAAGAACGCAGATTGTCCCGCCAGGGTGCACGACTTTCTCCCTAAGTATGTCACAAGTTAGGTGATAAGTGACTTAGTAAATCACACTTGTCTTATTCCCTGCATCCCTCAAGATCATGCCAACCTTTCATCCACGCTTATTGCTCGGTTGTTTTACGATGAGATAGTGCAGGGCAAAGCTATGGAAGTGAAGGCAGTCCAAACAAAAGTCTTCGCCAGGTTCAAGTACATAATTTCTTATGGAAAGGCTTGGAGGGCTAAGCATGCAACGCTTAAGAGGAGATTCGGTTCTTATTTTGATGCATATGACTCTGTTGTCCAGCTCCTCCACACCTTGCAGCAGCGGAATCCGGGCACCTATATCGATATCCAAGACATGTTCATGCCAGAGTTCCCAACTGTGAGGGTGCTGCATCATCTCTTCTTCTCTTTCGGTGTATGCATCGAAGCTTTCAGGCATTGCCGACCGGTGATATGTGTTGACGGTACTTTTCTCACAGGCAAGTACAAGGGTCAGATCCTGACAGCCATAGGTCAATACGGCCAAAATCAAGTCGTCCCACTCGCATTTGCTTTTGTGGAGAGTGAGAACATTGAAAGTTGGACATGGTTCTTCAGGAAGTTGAAAATATCAGTTGTGAAGGAGAAGCCCAATGTGTGCATCCTTCATGACAGGCATGCAGGTATACTCGGTGCGATAAGGACACTGACAAACCCAGGCCCTGAGGAACAAGTTCCATGGCAGGACTTGCAGAGTCATTGGTGCATGCGCCATCTGGGGGCTAATTTCTTCTCGCAGTTTAGAAATAAGAACCTGATGAATTTGTTCAAAAAACTTTGCAAGCAGAACCAGTTATGGAAGTACAATTTGATACGCGACAGACTTAATGTGTGCACGCAGAGACACGTGAGGGACAGGAAAGCTGCAAGGATGCAGCGGTGAGGGCACATGTTGAAGCAGTAGCTGCACAGTTGGCAACAGGAACATCGACCGTGGAGGAGGAGCCTATTGGGCTATGTGACTTGCCAGGCTGTGACCCACCTGGTACTAGGAGAAGGCTTGGGAGGTCGATTAAAATCTTCGAGCAGTGGATAGAGCATGAGTCTCTGGAGAGGTGGTCTTTGCTACATGACACACATGGAGCAAGGTACGGTGTCATGACAACGAACCTCGCGGAAACATACAATTTTGTCCTTAGAGGAAACCGGGCATTGCCACTAACAACCATTGTTGAGGGTATTTTCTATGGCACCGTCAAGTATTTCAGAGATAGGCGTCAAAAAGAAGAGCAACATATCTTCAACAACCCGAATACACGGTATTGTGAAAGAGTCACGAAGTACATGGAAAACAAGATGCAAAAAGCTAGGTCACACACTGTAGTCGCCATCGGTAATCAAGAAAGAAGGTTTGAGGTCCGCTTAGCCAACAACAAATTTGGATGTGCAAATGAGTTGAGGACACATGAGGTGAAAATAGGTAATGAAGCCTGGCCAACGTGTGAGTGCACATGCAACAAACCGAAATTGCTTCACCTACCTTGCTCACATGTACTTGCTGCTTGCGGGCAGCTTGGAATGGACGCAATATCGTTTGTGTCTCCATTTTTTCTGAGCCTATAGACGCCATGTTTGATGTTGACGGCATCGACATGCCTACTTTTGGTCTGTGTTTGACACATCGCGAGGTATGCACCGTGTTGTAGTTTAATGCAACTTCTTTCTGCACAAGCGATAGTTCGACGCTAGCGGCTACTAACTTTTGTTTTCTGCAGAGACGCTTTGCTAGTGATCAGACCAGGAAGGCATACACAGCATTGAACGAGCAATTCGATGCGTACACCAGGGTCATCTGGCAGCCCTACACGGAAGCAGCCATACAAGCGAGATACCTTGGTGGTATGTCTGTGCTATGCACAAGAGACCGAGATTACTGGGTGACAAAATCAAAGATCATCTTTGATGTCTTCGTCGAGGAGATGGCACACCAGAGGGTTATGAGGCAATTTGGTCTTCTGCAGTTGGAGCTGCCTCCCCCTATAGAGAACCCGGTGCCAGCACACATCCACAGGTATTAACCAGTTTTTCAATGTTGCATTATCTTTCATAGTACTCCATTCAAAGCTTTAGGTAATTGTTGAATACACACCACAATTTTAGGACGACAAGGAAGGGCATGACTGGGACAACTGCTGACTGGCTAGTTAGACTAGAGCCGTATGTTATAGAATGGGAGACGACAAACACAAATCTATGGCACGAGAATCACAATTTTGATCTCAATGAATTCAATCTGTATTTGCGGCGCTACATGACCGGAACACGGTTACGCATCGTTGAGCACTCCAACCCAGAGGAGATACCGGATCCTACTCCATCAGATATGTACCCGAGCTATGACACTTCGGGCTCTAGGAAGTACGCGGTAAGATATATTTTCTTTAAGTAATGTTGTCACATACTTTGACGTGCAAGAGACAAACATTATTAATCGTCATGAAAATTTGCAGGCTACCTTGACAAACGAACTCTACAACGAGGTGACCACCTTTGGACGATCACTGTCATCTGGACCTCTTCTTCAGCACCGTCCAGTGCTACAACCCTTCTTGGAACGAATTCAGAACAAGATACGGACTGTGTACGAGGCTATCACGTGCACCCGGAGAACCGACGTTGTTCATCATCAGCAGCAGCAACCGCGTCACTCCATGCACCGACATCAACCACGTCCACATCTAGCACATCAGCTGACAACTAGGCCACCCCGTCCTGACCAACCTGGCAGTTCAACGTGGCAGCAACAACAGCACTATGGTCCCACGTCGAGCTTTGTGTTTTCTCCACAGCCACAGAAGCAAGGTCCCTCGTCGAGCTTCATGTTTTCTCCACAGCCACAACAGCACGGTCCTGATACGTCTCCAACGTATCTATAATTTTTGATTGCTCCATGCTATATTATCAAATGTTTTGGACTATATTGGGCTTTATTTTCCACTTTTATATTATTTTTGGGACTAACCTATTAACCGGAGGCCCAGCCTAGAATTACTGTTTTTTTGCCTATTTCAGAGTTTCGGAGAAACAGAATATCAAACGGAGTCCAAACGGAATGAAACCTTCGGGAACGTGATTTTCTCATCAGATAAGATCCAGGAGACTTGGACCCTCCGTCAAGAAAGCCATGAGGCGGTCATGAGGGTGGAGGGCGCCCCCCTAGGGCGTGCCCCCTGCCTCGTGGGCCCCTCAAAGCTCCACCGACGTACTTCTTCCTCCTATATATACCTACGTACCCCCAAACAATCAGATACGGAGCCAAAAACCTAATTCCACCGCCGCAACCTTCTGTACCCACGAGATCCCATCTTGGAGCCTGTTCCGGAGCTCCGCCAGAGAGGGCCATCATCACGGAGGGCTTCTACATCATCCTAGCCCCTCCTATGAAGTGTGAGTAGTTTACCTCAGACCTTCGGGTCCATAGTTAGTAGCTAGATGGCTTCTTCTCTCTTTTTGGATCTCAATACAATGTTCTCCCCCTCTCTCGTGGAGATCTATTCGATGTAATCTTCTTGTTGCGGTGTGTTTGTTGAGACCAATGAATTGTGGGTTTATGATCAAGTCTATCTATGAATAATATTTGAATCTTCTCTGAATTCTTTTATGTATGATTGGTTATCTTTGCAAGTCTCTTCGAATTATTAGTTCGGTTTGGCCTGCTAGATTGGTTTTTCTTGCAATGGGAGAAGTGCTTAGCTTTGGGTTCAATCTTGCGGTGTCCTTTCCCAGTGACAGTAGGGGAAGCAAGGCACGTATTGTATTGTTGCCATCGAGGATAACAAGATGGTTTTTTTAATCATATTGCATGAAACTATCCCTCTACATCATGTCATCCTGCTTAAGGCGTTACTCTATTTTTAACTTAATACTCTAAATGCATGCTGGATAGCGGTCGATGAGTGGAGTAATAGTAGTAGATGCAGGCAGGAGTCGGTCTACTTGTCTCGGACGTGATGCCTATATACATGATCATACCTAGATATTCTCATAACTATGCTCAATTCTGTCAATTGCTCAACAGTAATTTGTTCACCCACCATAGAATACTTATGCTCTTGAGAGAAGCCACTAGTGAAACCTATGGCCCCCGGGTCTATTCTCATCATATAAATCTCCATCACTTTATTATTGCTTTGCCTTTTACTTTTTACCTTGCATCTCTATACCAAAAATACCAAAAATATTATCTATCATCTCTATCAGATCTCACTCCCGTAAGTGATCGTGAAGGGATTGACAACCCCTAATCGTGTTGGTTGCGTTGAGCAATTGTTTTTGTGTAGGTACGAGGGACTCGAGCGTAGCCTCCTACTGGATTGATACCTTGGTTCTCAAAAACTGAGGGAAATACTTACGCTACTTTGCTACATCATCCTCTCCTCTTCGGGGAAATCCAACGCAGTGCTCAAGAGGTAGGAAGAAGAATTTCTGGCGCTGTTGCCCGGGAGTCTGCGCAAAAGTCAACATACCAAGTACCCATCACAATCCCTATCTCTCGTATTACATTAGTTGCAATTTGCCTCTCATTTTCCTCTCCCCCACTTCACCCTTGCCGTTTTATTCGCCCTCTCTTTTCCGTTTGCCCTTTTCTCGCTTGCTTGCCTGATGGCTAGTCTTATATCTTCTCCGTTGTCTCCCGAGAATGAAGTTCTAAATTTTAAACAAAGGGAGGGAGAAAATCTAAAAGACGCTTGGTATAGAATTTGCAACGCTCAAAATAGATCAACCACGAAGCAATCTACTTCAGTTCTTCTCCGCAATTTTTATGTAAGTGCTAATCCTTGGTATAGATATATCCTTGATACCATTACCGGAGGGAATTTCTTGGGTAGCCACACTTTTGATTCTTACTATGCTATGATAGATTTATTTGGCTCACCACCTCTTTTGGTTAATGGAACTATGTTAACTTTGGAGCATGTAATGCGAAGACTTGAAATTATTGAAAATAAAGTTGGTATCGTTGAATTAATTGAAAATCTAGATAAAAAGATCCACAATCATATTACCCAATATGGATCTAAGGTGGGAGTAACTTTTAAAAATATTAAGGAGAAGGAACCCATAGTTAATGAGAAAATTAATCAAGATTCCACTAGAATCGATAAACTTGAGGGTATCATTACCAACTTGGGAACCGCTTTTTCCTCCGTAAAGAATACTCCAAGTCCACCTACTAGAAATGCCAAGCTTATGTATGTTCCTAAGATTATGGGTGAATCCTCTAGTAAGGAAACTGCGGATCTTAAATCTATAACTATTCATCGTAATCTTTTTGCTATCATTAAGGAACCTTTTGCTACAAATGAATTCTTTGATTTTGTGCCTAAAAGTTTGATATTTACTAAAAAGAAAGAAATCTCTAAGGAAGGTAGATGCCTCATTGAAGAATTACCTACCAAAGATGGCAATACCTAGATCTATCCTCGCTTTTATGCCTAGCTAGGGGCGTTAAACGATAGCGCTTGTTGGGAGGCAACCCAATTTTATTTTAGTTTCTTTGTTTTTGCTTCTGTTTAGGAATAAATAATCCATCTACCTTCTGTTTAGATGTGGTTTTGTGTTTTAATTAGTGTTTGTGCCAAGTTAGACCTATATGATCTTCTTGGATGATAGTTATTTGATCTTGCTGTAATTTCCAGAATCTTTCTGTTCACGACAACAATTGTTAAAAATCACTAGAACGTGATAAAATACTGATTCCAGGTTCTTCTGATCAATAAACAAATTGCCTAGGTCTTCCTATTTTGGTAGATTTTTTGGAGTTCCATAAGTTTGCGTTAGTTACAGATTACTACAGACTGTTCTGTTTTTGACAGATTCTGTTTTTCGTGTGTTGTTTGCTTATTTTGATGAATCTATGGCTAGTAAAGTAGTTTATAATCCATAGAGAAGTTGGAATACAGTAGGTTTAACACCAATATAAATAAATAATGAGTTCATTACAGTACCTTGAAGTGGTCTTTTGTTTTCTTTTGCTAACGGAGCTCACGAGATTTCTGTTGAGTTTTGTGTTGTGAAGTTTTCAAGTTTTGGGTGAAATCTTTTGATGGATTACTGAACAAGGAGTGGCAAGAGCCTAAGCTTGGGGATGCCCATGGCACCCCCAAGATAATCCAAGGACACCAAAAAGTCAAAGCTTGGGGATGCCCCGGAAGGCATCCCCTCTTTCGTCTACTTCCATCGGTAATTTCACTTGGAGCTATATTTTTATTTACCACATGATATGTGTTTTGCTTGGAGTGTCTTGTATTATTTGCGTCTTTGTTTGTTAGTGTACCACAATCATCCTTGCTGTACACACCTTTCGAGAGAGCCATACATGAATTGGAATTTGATAGAATACTCTATGTGCTTCACTTATATCTTTTGAGCTTTATAGTTTTGCTCTAGTGCTTCACTTATATCTTTTAGAGCACAGTGGTGGATTTGCTTTATAGAAACTATTGATCTCTCATGCTTCACTTAGATTTTGAGAGTCTTAAATAGCATGGTAATTTGCTTAATAATAATAATATGCTTGGTATTCAAGATTTGTAAAACTTTCTTTTGAGTGCGTTGAATACTAAGAAAAGTTTGATGCTTGATAATTGTTTTGAGATATGGAGGTGATAATATCAAAGTCGTGCTAGTTGAGTAATTGTGAATTTGAGAAGTGCTTGAGTGGAAGTTTGCAAGTCCCGTAGCATGCACGTATGGTAAACGTTATGTAACAAATTTGGAACATGAGGTGTTATTTGATTGTCCTCCTTATGAGTGGCGGTCGGGGACGAGCGATGGTCTTTTCCTACCAATCTATCCTCCTAGGAGCATGCGCGTAGTACTTTGGTTTTTGATGGCTTGTAGATTTTTGCAATAAGTATATGAGTTCTTTATGACTAATGTTGAGTCCATGGATTATACGCACTCTCACCCTTCCATCATTGCTAGCCTCCTCGGTACCGTGCACTGCCCTTTCTCACATTGAGAGTTGGTGCAAACTTTGCCGGTGCATCCAAACCCCGTGATATGATACGCTCTTTCACACACAAACCTCCTTATATATTCCTCAAAACAGCCACCATACCTACCTATTATGGCATTTCCATAGCCATTCCGAGATATATTGCCATGCAACTTTCCACCATTCCGTTCATCATGACAAATCCATCATTGTCATATTGCTTAGCATGATCATTAGTTGACATAGTATTAGTGGCAAAGCCACCATTCATAGTTCTTTCATACATGTCACTCTTGATTCATTGCATATCCCGGTACACCACCGGAGGCATTCATATAGAGTCATACTTTGTTCTAGTATCGAGTTGTAATCATTGAGTTGTAAATAAATAGAAGCGTGATGATCATCATTTAATAGAGTATTGTCCCAAAAAAAAGAAAGGCCAAAGAAAAAAAGAAGGCCCAAAAAAAGGAAATATATATATATATATATATATATATATATATATATATATATATATATATATATATATAAAGGGGCAATACTACTATCCTTTTTTCCATGCTTGTGCTTCAAAGTAGCACCATAATCTTCATAGTAGAGAGTCTCTTGTTTTGTCATTTTCATATACTACTGGGAACTTTTCATTATAGAATTTGGCTTGTATATTCCAACGATGGGCTTCCTCAAATGCCCTAGGTCTTCATGAGCAAGCAAGTTGGATGCACACCCACTTAGTTTCTTTTGTTGATCTTTCATACATTTATAGCTCTAGTGCATCCGTTGCATGGCAATCCCTACTCCTTGCATTAACATCAATTGATGGGAATCTCCATAGCCCGTTAATTATCCTCGTTGATGTGAGACTTTCTCCTTTTTTTCTTCTCCACATAACTCCCATCATCATATTCTATTCCACCCATAGTGCTATATCCATGGCTCGTGCTCATGTATTGCGTGAAGGTTTATGAGTTTGAGATTATTAAAGTATGAAACAATTGCTTGGCTTGTCATCGGGGTTGTGCATGATGAGAGCATTCTTGTGTGATGAAAATGGAGCATGACTAAACTATATGATTTTGTAGGGATGAACTTTCTTTGGCCATGTTATTTTGAGAAGACATAATTGCTTAGTTAGTATGCTTGAAGTATTATTATTTTTATGTCAATATGAACTTTTGTCTTGATTCTTTCGGATCTGAATATTCATACCACAATTGAGAAGATTTACATTGAAATTATGCCAAGTAGCACTCCGCATAAAAAATTCTCTTTTTATCATTTACCTACTCGAGGACGAGCAGGGATTAAGCTTGGGGATGCCTGATACGTCTCCAACGTATCTATAATTTTTGATTGCTCCATGCTATATTATCTACTGTTTTGGACTATATTGGGCTTTATTTTCCACTTTTATATTATTTTTGGGACTAACCTATTAACCGGAGGCCCAACCCAGAATTACTGTTTTTTTTGCCTATTTTAGAGTTTCGGAGAAACAAAATATCAAACGGAGTCCAAACGGAATGAAACCTTCGGGAACGTGATTTTCTCATCAGATAAGATCCAGGAGACTTGGACCCTCCGTCAAGAAAGCCACGAGGCGGTCACGAGGGTGGAGGGCGCCCCCTAGGGCATGCCCCCTGCCTCGTGGGCCCCGCGAAGCTCCACGACATACTTCTTCCTCCTATATATACCTACGTACCCCCAAACGATCAGATACGGAGCCAAAAACCTAATTCCACCGCCGCAACCTTCTATACCCACGAGATCCCATCTTGGGGCCTGTTCCGGAGCTCCGCCGGAGAGGGCCATCATCACGGAGGGCTTCTACATCATCCTAGCCCCTCCTATGAAGTGTGAGTAGTTCACCTCAGACCTTCGGGTCCATAGTTAGTAGCTAGATGGCTTCTTCTCTCTTTTTGGATCTCAATACACTGTTCCCCCCTCTCTCTTGGAGATCTATTCGATGTAATCTTCTATTTGCGGTGTGGTTGTTGAGATCGATGAATTGTGGGTTTATGATCAAGTCTATCTATGAATAATATTTGAATCTTCTCTGAATTCTTTTATGTATGATTGGTTATCTTTGCAAGTCTCTTCGAATTATCAGTTTGGTTTGGCCTACTAGATTGGTTTTTCTTGCAATGGGAGAAGTGCTTAGCTTTGGGTTCAATCTTGTGGTGTCCTTTCCCAGTGACAGTAGGGGCAGCAAGGCACGTATTGTATTGTTGCCATCGAGGATAACAAGATGGGGTTTTATCATATTGCATGAAACTATCCCTCTACATCATGTCATCTTGCTTAAGGCGTTACTCTGTTTTTAACTCAATACTCTAGATGCATGCTGGATAGCGGTTGATGAGTGGAGTAATATTAGTAGATGCAGGCAGGAGTCGGTCTACTTGTCTCGGACGTGATGCCTATATACATGATCATACCTAGATATTCTCATAACTATGCTCAATTCTGTCAATTGCTCAACAGTAATTTGTTCACCCACCATAGAATACTTATGCTCTTGAGAGAAGCCACTAGTGAAACCTATGGCCCGCGGGTCTATTCTCATCATATCAATCTCCATCACTTTATTATTGCTTTGCCTTTTACTTTTCACCTTGCATCTCTATACCAAAAATACCAAAAATATTATCTATCATCTCTATCAGATCTCACTCCCGTAAGTGACCGTGAAGGGATTAACAACCCCTAATCGCGTTGTTTGCGTTGAGCTATTGTTTATGTGTAGGTACGAGGCACTCGAGCGTAGCCTCCTACTTGATTGATACCTTGGTTCTCAAAAACTGAGGGAAATACTTACGCTACTTTGCTGCATCATCCTCTCCTCTTCGGGGAAATCCAACGCAGTGCTCAAGAGGTAGCAGGTCCCTCGTCCAGCTTCGTGTTTGAGCTAGAGCGACCATCACAGCCAGTAGGTATGTGTCTTCATATTTATTGTTTTAAATATTAATTGACGCGACCTCATTCTTCATGATGAAACGTTCAATCACGCAGGAGCCTACGGATATCAGGCCTCTATGTCGGCATCACATGATACGTGGGGGTGTGATCAACATCCCGAGGAGAACATACAGGCTCAGATGTCGCATCACACCCAGTGGATGAACATATTTTCGACTCCTCCACCAGGCCCCACACAGTATACACAGCATGACCAGGAAGATTCTGAGATTCCTCCTCGTCACATTAGGGCACCTGACAGGTGGGGTGTTGGGGAACGTAGTAATTTCCAAAAATTTCCTACGCACACGCAAGATCATGGTGATGCATAGCAACGAGAGGGGAGAGTGTTGTCTACGTACCCTCGTAGACCGAAGCGGAAGCGTTGACGCAACGTAGAGGAAGTAGTCGTACGTCTTCCCGATCCGACCGATCCAAGCACCGTTACTCCGGCGCCTCCGAGTTCTTAGCACACGTTCAGCTCGATGACGATCCCCGGGCTCCGATCCAGCAAAGCTTCAGGGAGGAGTTCCGTCAGCACGACGGCGTGGTGACGATCTTGATGTACTACCGACGCAGGGCTTCGCCTAAGCACCGCGACAATATGACCGAGGTGGAATATGGTGGAGGGGGGCACCGCACACGGCTAAGGAACGATCACCCCCTTCCTTGTCCTATTCGGACTAGGGGGGGAGGGGGAAAGGAAAAAGGGGGGCACCGCCCCCCTTCCTTGTCCTATTCGGACTAGGGGGGGAGGGGGCGCGTGGCCTGCCCTAGCCGCCCCTCCTCTTTTCCCTTAAGGCCCATATGGGCCCATTAACCCCCCGGGGGGTTCCGGTAACCCCCCCGGTACTCCGTTATTATCCGAAACCACTCGGAACCATTCCGATGTCCGAATATAGTCGTCCAATATATCAATCTTTACGTCTCGACCATTCTGAGACTCCTCGTCATGTCCGTGATCTCATCCGGGACTCCGAACTAACTTCGGTACATCAAAATGCATAAACTCATAATATAACTGTCATCGAAACCTTAAGCGTGCGGACCCTATGGTTCGAGAACAATGTAGACATGACAGAGACTCATCTCCGGTCAATAACCAATAGCGGGACCTGGATGCCCATATTGGCTCCTACATATTCTATGAAGATCTTTATCGGTCAGACCGCATAACAACATATGTTGTTCCCTTTGTCATCGGTATGTTACTTGCCCGAGATTCGATCGTCGGTATCCAATACCTAGTTCAATCTCGTTACCGGCAAGTCTCTTTACTCGTTCTGTAATACATCATCTCGCAACTAACTCATTGGTTGCAATGCTTGCAAGGCTTATGTGATGTGCATTACCGAGAAGGCCCTGAGATACCTCTCCGACATTCGGAGTGACAAATCCTAATCTCGAAATACGCCAACCCAACAAATACTTTCGGAGACACCTGTAGAGCACCTTTATAATCACCCAGTTACGTTGTGACGTTTGGTAGCACACAAAGTGTTCCTACGGTAAACGGGAGTTGCATAATCTCATAGTCATAGGAACATGTATAAGTCATGAATGGGTCATGTCAATCAGATCATTCAACTAATGATGTGACCATGTTAATCAAATGACAACTCCTTTGTCCATGGTTAGGAAACTTAACCATATTTGATTAACAAGCTAGTCAAGTAGAGGCATACTAGTGACACTCTTTGTGTCTATGTATTCACACATGTATTATGTTTCCGGTTAATACAATTGTAGCATGAATAATAAACATTTATCATGATATATAAGGAAATAAATAATAACTTTATTATTGCCTCTAGGGCATATTTCCTTCAGTCTCCCACTTGCACTAGAGTCAATAATCTAGATTACACAGTAATGATTCTAACACCCATGGAGTCTTGGTGCTGATCATGTTTTGCTCGTGGAAGAGGCTTAGTCAACGGGTCTGCTACATTCAGATCCGTATGTATCTTGCAAATCTCTATGTCTCCCACCTGGACTAAATCCCGGATGGAATTGAAGCGTCTCTTGATGTGCTTGGTTCTCTTGTGAAATCTGGATTCCTTTGGTAAGGCAATTGCACCAGTATTATCACAAAAGATTTTCATTGGACCCGATGCACTAGGTATGACACCTAGATCGGATATGAACTCCTTCATCCAGACTCCTTCATTCGCTGCTTCCGAAGCAGCTATGTACTCCGCTTCACATGTAGATCCTGCTACGACGCTTTGTTTAGAACTGCACCAACTTATAGCTCCACCGTTTAATGTAAATACGTATCCGGTTTGCGATTTAGAATCGTCCGGATCAGTGTCAAAGCTTGCATCGACGTAACCGTTTACGACGAGCTCTTTGTCACCTCCATACACGAGAAACATCTCCTTAGTCCTTTTCAGGTACTTCAGGATATTCTTGACCGCTGTCCAGTGATCCACTCCTGGATTACTTTGGTACCTCCCTGCCAAACTTATAGCAAGGCACACATCGGGTCTGGTACACAGCATTGCATACATGATAGAGCCTATGGCTGAAGCATAGGGAATATCTTTCATCTTCTCTCTATCTTCTGCAGTGGTCGGGCATTGAGTCTTACTCAACTTCACACCTTGTAATACAGGCAAGAACCCTTTCTTTGCTTGATCCATTTTGAACTTTTTCAAAACTTTGTCAAGGTATGTACTTTGTGAAAGTCCAATTAAGCGTCTTGATCTATCTCTATAGATCTTAATGCCCAATATGTAAGCAGCTTCACCGAGGTCTTTCATTGAAAAACTTTTATTCAAGTATCCCTTTATGCTATCCAGAAATTCTATATCATTTCCAATCAGTAATATGTCATCTACATATAATATCAGAAATGCTACAGAGCTCCCACTCACTTTCTTGTAAATACAGGCTTCTCCAAAAGTCTGTACAAACCCAAATGCTTTGATCACACTATCAAAGCGTTTATTCCAACTCCGAGAGGCTTGCACCAGTCCATAAATGGATCGCTGGAGCTTGCACACTTTGTTAGCTCCCTTTGGATCGATAAAACCTTCCGGTTGCATCATATACAACTCTTCTTCCAGAAATCCATTCAGGAATGTAGTGTTTACATCCATTTGCCAAATTTCATAATCATAAAATGCGGCAATTGCTAACATGATTCGGACAGACTTAAGCATCGCTACGGGTGAGAAGGTCTCATCGTAGTCAATCCCTTGAACTTGTCGAAAACCTTTTGCGACAAGTCGAGCTTTGTAGACAATAACATTACCATCAACGTCAGTCTTCTTCTTGAAGATCCATTTATTCTCTATTGCTTGCCGACCATCGGGCAAGTCAACCAAAGTCCATACTTTGTTCTCATACATGGATCCCATCTCAGATTTCATGGCTTCAAGCCATTTTGCGGAATCTGGGCTCACCATCGCTTCTTCATAGTTCGTAGGTTCACCATGATCTAGTAGCATGATTTCCAGAACAGGATTGCCATACCACTCTGGTGCGGATCTTACTCTGGTTGATCTACGAGGTTCTGTAGTAACTTGATCTGAAGTTGCATGATCATCATCATTAACTTCCTCACTAATTGGTGTAGATGCTTCAGAAACAGATTTCTGTGATGTACTACTTTCCAATAAGGGAGCAGGTACAATTACCTCATCAAGTTCTACTTTCCTCCCACTCACTTCTTTCGAGAGAAACTCCTTCTCTAGAAAGGATCCATTTTTAGCAACAAATGTCTTGCCTTCGGATCTGTGATAGAAGGTGTACCCAACAGTTTCTTTTGGGTATCCTATGAAGACACATTTCTCCGATTTGGGTTCGAGCTTATCAGGTTGAAGCTTTTTCACATAAGCATCGCAGCCCCAAACTTTAAGAAACGACAACTTTGGTTTCTTGCTAAACCATAGTTCATAATGTGTCGTCTCAACGGATTTCGATGGCGTCCTATTTAATGTGAATGCGGCCGTCTCTAGAGCATAACCCCAAAATGATAGTGGTAAATCTGTAAGAGACATCATAGATCGCACCATATCAAGTAAAGTGCGATTACGACGTTCTGACACACCATTGCGTTGTGGTGTTCCGGGTGGCGTGAGTTGCGAAACTATTCCGCATTGTTTCAAATGTAGACCAAACTCGTAACTCAAATATTCTCCTCCACGATCAGATCGTAAACTTTATTTTCTTGTTATGATGATTTTCAACTTCACTCTGAAATTCTTTGAACTTTTAAATGTTTCAGACTTGTGTTTCATTAAGTAGATATACCCATATCTGCTTAAATCATCTGTGAAGGTGAGAAAATAACGATATCCGCCACGAGCCTCAACATTCATTGGTCCACATACATCTGTATGTGTGATTTCCAATAAATCTGTTGCTCTCTCCATAGTACCGGAGAACGGTGTTTTAGTCATCTTGCCCATGAGGCACGGTTCGCAAGTACCAAGTGATTCATAATCAAGTGGTTCTAAAAGTCCATCAGTATGGAGTTTCTTCATGCGCTTTATACCGATATGACCTAAACGGCAGTGCCACAAATAAGTTGCACTATCATTATCAACTCTGCATCTTTTGGCTTCAACATTATGAATATGTGTATCACTACTATCGAGATTCATCAAAAATAGACCACTCTTCAAAGGTGCATGACCATAAAAGATATTACTCATATAAATAGAACAACCATTATTCTCTGATTTAAATGAATAACCGTCTCGCATCAAACAAGATCCAGATATAATGTTCATGCTCAACGCTGGCACCAAATAACAATTATTTAGGTCTAACACTAATCCTGAAGGTAGATGTAGAGGTAGCGTGCCGACTGCGATCACATCGACTTTGGAACCGTTTCCCACGCGCATCGTCACCTCGTCCTTTGCCACTATTCGCTTAATCCGTAGTCCCTGTTTTGAGTTGCAAATATTAGCAACAGAGCCAGTATCAAATACCCAGGTACTACTGCGAGCTCTAGTAAGGTACACATCAATAACATGTATATCACATATACCTTTGTTCACCTTGCCATCCTTCTTGTCCGCCAAATACTTGGGGCAGTTCCGCTTCCAGTGACCAGTCTGCTTGCAGTAGAAGCACTCAGTTTCAGGCTTAGGTCCAGACTTGGGTTTGTTCTCTTGAGCAGCAACTTGTTTGCTGTTCTTCTTGAAGTTCCCCTTCTTCTTCCCTTTGCCCTTTTTCTTGAAACTAGTGGTTTTGCTAACCATCAACACTTGATGCTCCTTTTTGATTTCTACCTCCGCAGCCTTTAGCATTGCGAATAGCTCGGGCATCGTCTTATCCATCCCTTGCATATTATAGTTCATCACGAAGCCTTTGTAGCTTGGTGGAAGTGATTGGAGAATTCTGTCAATGACGCAATCATCCAGAAGATTAACCCCCAGTTGAATCAAGTGATTATAATACCCAGACATTTTGAATATATGCTCACTGACAGAACTATTCTCCTCCATCTTGCAGCTATAGAACTTATTGGAGACTTCATATCTCTCAATCCGGGCATTCTGTTGGAATATTAACTTCAACTCTTGGAACATCTCATATGCTCCATGATGTTCAAAACGTCGTTGAAGTCCTGGTTCTAAGCCGTAAAGCATGGCACACTGAACTATCGAGTAGTCATCAGATTTGCTCTGCCAGACGTTCACAACATCTAGTGTTGCTCCAGCAGCAGGCCTGGCACCTAGCGGTGCATCCAGGACGTAACTTTTCTGTGCAGCAATGAGGATAATCCTCAAGTTACGAACCCAGTCCGTGTAATTGCTACCATCATCTTTCAACTTTGCTTTCTCAAGGAACGCATTAAAATTCAACGGAACAACAGCACGAGCCATCTATCTACAATCAACATAAACAAGCAAGATACTATCAGGGACTAAGTTCATGATAAATTTAAGTTCAATTAATCATATTACTTAAGAACTCCCACTTAGATAGACATCCCTCTAATCTTCTAAGTGATCACGTGATCCAAATCAAACTAAACCATAACCGATCATCACGTGAAATGGATTAGTTCTCAATGGCGAACATCATTATGTTGATCATATCTACTATATGATTCACGCTCGACCTTTCGGTCTCCGTGTTCCGAGGCCATATCTGCATATGCTAGGCTCGTCAAGTATAACCCGAGTATTCTGCGTGTGCAAAAACTGGCTTGCACCCGTTGTAGATGGACGTAGAGCTTATCACACCCGATCATCACGTGGTGTCTGGGCACGACGAACTTTGGCAACAGTGCATACTCGGGGAGAACACTTCTTGATAATTTATTGAGAGATCATCTTATAATGCTACCGTCAATCAAAGCAAGATAAGATGCATAAAAAGATAAACATCACATGCAATCAATATAAGTGATATGATATGGCCATCATCATCTTGTGCTTGTGATCTCCATCTCCGAAGCACCGTCATGATCACCATCGTCACCGGCGCGACACCTTGATCTCCATCGTAGCATCATTGTCGTCTCGCCAATCTTATGCTTCTACGACTATCGCTACCGCTTAGTGATAAAGTAAAGCATTACAGGGCGATTGCATTGCATACAATAAAGCGACAACCATACGGCTCCTGCCGGTTGCCGATAACTCGGTTACAAAACATGATCATCTCATACAATAAAATTTAGCATCATGTCTTGACCATATCACATCACAACATGCCCTGCAAAAACAAGTTAGACGTCCTCTACTTTGTTTGTTGCAAATTTTACGTGGCTGCTACAGGCTGAAGCAAGAACCAATCTCACCTACGCATCAAAACCACAATGATAGTTTGTCAAATAGACTCCGTTTTAACCTTCTCAAGGACCGGGCGTAGCCATACTCGGTTCAACTAAAGTTGGAGAAACTGACACCCGCCAGCCACCTGTGTGCAAAGCACGGCGGTAGAACCAGTCTCGCGTAAGCATACGCGTAATGTCGGTCCGGGCCGCTTCATCAAACAATACCGCCGAACCAAAGTATGACATGCTGGTAGGCAGTATGACTTGTATCGTCCACAACTCACTTGTGTTCTACTCATGCAAAACATCAAACCATAAAAACCTAGGCTCGGATGCCACTGTTGCGGAACGTAGTAATTTCAAAAAAATTCCTACGCACACGCAAGATCATGGTGATGCATAGCAACGAGAGGGGAGAGTGTTGTCTACGTACCCTCGTAGACCGAAGCGGAAGCGTTGACGCAACGTAGAGGAAGTAGTCGTACGTCTTCCCGATCCGACCGATCCAAGCACCGTTACTCCGGCGCCTCCGAGTTCTTAGCACACGTTCAGCTCGATGACGATCCCCGGGCTCCGATCCAGCAAAGCTTCGGGGAGGAGTTCCGTCAGCACGACGGCGTGGTGACGATCTTGATGTACTACCGACGCAGGGCTTCGCCTAAGCACCGCGACAATATGACCGAGGTGGAATATGGTGGAGGGGGGCACCGCACACGGCTAAGGAACGATCACGTTGATCAATTGTGTGTCAAGGGGTGCCCCCTGCCCCCGTATATAAAGGAGCAAGGGGGAGGGGGCGGCCGGCCTAGAGGGGCGCGCCAAGGAGGAGTCCTACTCCCACCGGGAGTAGGACTCCTCTCCCTTTCCTTGTAGGAGAAGGAAGGAGAGAGGGGGAAAGGAAAAAGGGGGGCGCCGCCCCCCTTCCTTGTCCTATTCGGACTAGGGGGGGAGGGGGCGCGCGGCCTGCCCTAGCCGCCCCTCCTCTTTTACCTTAAGGCCCATATGGGCCCATTAACCCCCCGGGGGGTTCCGGTAACCCCCCCGGTACTCCGTTATTATCCGAAACCTCTCGGAACCATTCCGATGTCCGAATATAGTCGTCCAATATATCAATCTTTACATCTCGACCATTCCGAGACTCCTCGTCATGTCCGTGATCTCATCCGGGACTCCGAACTAACTTCGGTACATCAAAATGCATAAACTCATAATATAACTGTCATCGAAACCTTAAGCGTGCGGACTCTACGGTTCGAGAACAATGTAGACATGACCGAGACTCATCTCCGGTCAATAACCAATAGCGGGACCTGGATGCCCATATTGGCTCCTACATATTCTACGAAGATCTTTATCGGTTAGACCGCATAACAACATATGTTGTTCCCTTTGTCATCGGTATGTTACTTGCCCGAGATTCGATCGTCGGTATCCAATACCTAGTTCAATCTCGTTACCGGCAAGTCTCTTTACTCGTTTTGTAATACATCATCTCGCAACTAACTCATTGGTTGCAATGCTTGCAAGGCTTATGTGATGTGCATTACCGAGAAGGCCCTGAGATACCTCTCCGACATTCGGAGTGACAAATTCTAATCTCGAAATACGCCTACCCAACAAATACTTTCGGAGACACCTGTAGAGCACCTTTATAATCACCCAGTTACGTTGTGACGTTTGGTAGCACACAAAGTGTTCCTACGGTAAACGGGAGTTGCATAATCTCATAGTCATAGGAACATGTATAAGTCATGAAGAAAGCAATAGCAACATACTAAACGATCGGGTGCTAAGCTAATGGAACGGGTCATGTCAATCAGATCATTCAACTAATGATGTGACCTTGTTAATCAAATGACAACTCCTTTGTCCATGGTTAGGAAACTTAACCATCTTTGATTAACAAGCTAGTCAAGTAGAGGCATACTAGTGACACTCTGTTTGTCTATGTATTCAAACATGTATTATGTTTCCGGTTAATACAATTATAGCATGAATAATAAACATTTATCATGATATATAAGGAAATAAATAATAACTTTATTATTGCCTCTAGGGCATATTTCCTTCATGGGGATGGTCGCCGATTCCAGATCCGCCTCCCCGCCAGGCCAGACGTCGTCGCTGGCGCTTCTACCTATCAGTAGAGACATTACCATCTATTTGTGTGTGAGACTTATGTCTATTCTATGTATGAGACAAATGACTATGTACTTATGTATGAGACATATGCCTACTCTATTTTAGTACTCTATTATCCAAACTACAAGATCATATTTAGATAGAACATAATGCTCATACAACAAGACATTACAAACAGCTAGATAGAAGTAAATCTAAATTAAACGGTACATACGACTAAACTCACAACATACAGCATAAAAACTACATGAAGTCATCATCGTCATCCTCGATCGATGCAGAACTCTTGCCCTTCGACGATGAAGAACTCTTGCCCTTCAACGATGAAGAACTCTTGCCCTTCGACGATGCAGAAACCTTGCCCTTCGACGATGCAGAAACCTTGCCCTTCGATGATGAAGAACTCTTGCCCTTCGATGATGCAGAACCCAGAAGCGGCGGCATGAAGATATCATCTTCGTCCTCGCTGTCCTTAGTCCATAAACATGGATTATTTGCTGCAATCCTTCTAAAAGTTTCACTCTTCGGCACCACTACCTTCTTCCACCTTTCATGCAACCTAAGAAGTTCTTTACTTACCTCCTCATAGGTCCTTTCAGGCCACCCAGACCTACGTAATTGGTGATCCAACTCATTCATTATGGTGTCACTACCGGTGAGTTCGTCCCATGGAACTATCCTATTGTCCATCGTGAAATCGGTAGCTAGGCTCAGAAGAGTCTTGCTCATCCCAGGGTGAAAACTACGATCGAAAGGATAATGAGACATCTCAACTACACTACACTGGAATGCTTATGCACCTCCGTCTGAAGGGGGTTTTATAGGTAGAGAGGAGAAAATGGTGGGAAAGAACGACTGCAGTTTGGTGTGAAAGAGTTGGCGGGAACATATGGCGGGAAACGGGTGGCGGGAAAGAGTTGGCGGGAACATATGGCGGGAGACGGATGGCGGGAACATATGGCGGGAAACGGGTGGCGGGAAAGAGTTGGCGGGAAAATACGTCATAGTTTTCAAAAAATACTTGTGATATCCTACGGGGCAAAAAAAATCTCTATTATGGTATGCATGCACCAGTCAGCCCCCAGCAGGCCAATTAGTTCATGTCGGCCCATAGCAGGCCGACTGGACCTTGTCGGCCACCAGTTGGCCGACTGGACTTAATCTGGTGGCCGACTGCCCAATCGGCCAGCAGCAAGCAGATAGGCCCCTAGTCGGCCTGCTGTGGGCCGACTAGGACCAGTCGGCCTGCTGTGGGCCGACTAGGACCAGTCGGCCTGCTGCCGGCCGACGGTGTATTATTTTTGAAAAATCATTTTTCAGCGTAATATTTGTGCAAATTAATAAAAAATGTATTATTTAAAAAATTAGCCATTGTCGGACACTCGGGCGTGGTGGTGTGTGTTATGTGCCTCCGTTCCGGTCTCCCATCACTGTCCCAAGCGCCTCTTCTAAGCCGTTGTTACCGTCATCCTAGTCACTGGAAGGAAGAAGGAAGAAGATGGACAAAAACTTCCATGCGGAGTCCGTTTATTTGAGGAGTTAAATTTCAGGGTTTGGTTAGGTCTGACCACCATTTAACTCCTCAAATTATAAGGAGTTAAGTATAAGGAGACATATAAGAAATTAAAGTTTAGGGGATTGGCTGAAGATGCTCTTGTGATTCGTGTTTTTTTTGCGAGAAAACTTTCGATCTATTCATATTCTATCATGGCAGTACAACGAACACTAGAAAAGAAAATTACATCCAGATCCGTAGACCACCTAGCGACGACTACAATCACATAAGCGAGCCGAAGGCGCGCCACCATCATCACCCCTCCCTCGCTGGAGTCGGTCACAACTTGTTGTAGTAGACAGTCGGGAAGTCGTCGTGCTAAGGCCCCGTAGGACCAACGCACCAGAACAACAACTGTTGCTGATGAAGAATAACATAGATCAAAAGGATTCAACCTGAAGACACACGAACATAGACGAGCCACAACCAGATCCGAGCAAATCCACCGAGGATATTTGCTCTTGTGATTCGTGTTATTTGTAGAGGTGTCTGTAGATATAACATCGAGAACTAACATATTGTTAGATTGCTTGATTGGTATGTATTGATCCAAAATTTCTTTGTACTCCAACACACTACCCTATTTTGTCATATGTCTCATTAGAGCGGATTGTCATTTAAGTAGGAAGTGAAGTTCACATCAATAACGAGGTGTAAGTGGTGGTTTTTTCAATCTTTATATCCCGTGACTCTGGTCTTCATAGGCACTACCTGAGTGTATAAATGTGTTGGTGGTGGTGTTGTGTCTACCTTCTGCTTGATGTTTCTCAAAGATACTCCCTCTGTCCCATAATATAAGACGTTTTTACAAGCTATGTTAGCTTCCATAAAAGTAAACATAATGTTGATCAACACATCATATTGTGTACTGAAAACCAACATAAATATCAGCGGTAGTGTCCACAATACATCATTCCTTGATCATGTACATGAGTATAAGTATCTAGTTTGGCAGCGAAAGGAACTCGTCGATAGACTTTAATGACGTATGTGAGTTCATGCAGGGTGTTTATGTAACTTAAATGTCTTGCTTTAGCTTACTACATCCCTACTTCTTTTAAGGAGATCAAAAGATTGGGGATGCCAACCATCCCTCTCTTTCAAACTGTTTCGTGTGACCTTCATGAACCTATATTTTTATCCGTCTTCATAAGAAGAAAGAATTCTTTATTAGGCCATTCCATTATTTGCCCTAAAATCTTTTTCCTCCTTTTTTTGACACTAGAACTTCATTTTGTTCCATCAACGACATTTTGTCACTTTTAGCCACTAATACCACTTGATGACTTGTTGCGTTGAACAAATTTTGTCAGTTTTGGCCACTAATACCACTAGATGACCTGTTGCGTTGAACCCATTTTATTGGAGACCCACTAGGATGTACTTTAATTCACCCTTTTCTCCCAACGATTTCATAACTGGGCGTTGAACCCATTTTATTGGAGACCCACTAGGACGTATTTTCACATATTTTTCAGGATTCTATCTTTGCCAGCGTCCCTTCGGAAATTGGGATGAGCTGAACATTTTTGTCGGTGGTAACGACACCTATGGGATCACTGGGATCCCTTCTACGGTTGGCGGGCGCGGGGTCGTGCAAAGAGCAGGTCTAGGAGCCAGCACAAAGATCGTTTACCCAGGTTCGGGCCGCGAGGATGCGCAAAACCCTAGTCCTACTTTGGTGTGTATTTGAGTGTTCTTAAGTTCTTGAACTAGCTACGGTGCGCGTCTAGTCCAAAAGATCCAAATCCCCTCCTGGATGCCTCGAGCCTCCTTTTATAGTCAGAAGGGGTTCCCACAGTGGCACACAGGAGGTGAAAAGGTGTATAGTACACAAGCTTATCGCCTGTCATTACGGGACAAGGCGCATTCAATGCACTTCTTAGGTGTCCCGTTGCTTTATTAGGGATGGCAACAAGGCCCGTCCCGTCCGTCGCCGCTCTGTCTTGCTCTGACACGTGTCCAGGCCAACGAGGCATGCAGCGCCACGTAAGCTAGCAGGCTGCTGAGATGGCGTGGTGGTAGGGTCTTCACGAAGATTTGCATGCCACCACGTAGGTGTTTGCTGAGTTGGCCTAGAAGCAGCATGCCGCCACGCAGGTGCCTGCCTAGCTGGTTGGGCTGGCAGCTGCATGGGAATGGCGGTGGAGTCTTGGCAGATGTGGGCCTGGCTGCGGCCCTGTAGGTGTCTTCGGCGAGGGCCTTGCCGGGGCCCCGGCAAGGGTCTGGCCGTGGCATCGCGGTCGTCCCCGGCAAGGATCTTGTCGGGGGGTCTCGTGGATTTCCTCGGCAAGGATTTTGCCTAGGAGCATCGTCTTCTGGTCCTCACCTGATCCTGTGTGTTTATGATCTTGACGAAGATCTGCATGCCACCACAGAGGTGCCTCTCGAGCCTTGGTTCCAATGTGGTTGTTGGCGGTGTCGGAACCCTTGGGCTCAAGGGTGGCGCGCCCTGCTGGAGTTGGGCAAGTGCCCCGGCAAGACTCTTGCCGGGGCTGCGGAGGCCGCCTCGGCAAGGATCTTGCCGGGGTCGCCCACCTCGCCCTCTTGCTCTTTGTGTCTCTAGTCTAGGCGTTGCTCTGCCCGTCCCGCACCTTTCTCTGCCCTACTTAGTGCGGCCGCGGGCGCAGCTTTGACTGCCTGCGCACAAGTAGAGGGGTACAAAAAGGGCCCTACTTTTGTACATCGACAGGAGCCCCCGGGCCTAGGCCACACATAAGCGCAACGCGTTGTTGGGCCAGGCCCAGAACGGTGCGTGGGCAGGCAGGGTGGAATTTTACCACGATAATTCCCTCGCACGTCGCGCTTCCCCACGACCTGCGTTGAATGCGTGACGTGGGGGCCATGCGTGGGGCGGTTGCTGCTCTCATGCGTCACATCGCAGTAAATGGTAAAGAGGCGGCCCACGTCTGGCTTGAGGTTGTTGACGAACCGAGCGTCGGTGGCGGCGGTTCCCAGGAGGAGCAGCTCCTTCGGGCCATGAGCGCCAACTTTCAGAAACTCTAGGCGCTTCACCGTGCCCGCCTGGACAAAGCCAAGTCCAGGATGGCGGCGGTGGACAAGGTGGAGGCGGACCTCGCCGGGCACGTTGCCGAGGCGCAGACTTGGTTTCGCCAAGCCTATCAGGAGCTGAAAGTTGCCCAGGACCTGCTGGCCGAGGACAAGCTGGAGCTTGTCATGAAGCAGGCCGACATCAAGAAGACCCAGGAGCTGGCGAAGGAGCAGGCCACCAAGGACGAGGCCGCTCAGCACCAACACCAGGCCAAGCTAAACTCCCAGGAGGAGGACCTTGCCGCTCGTGAGGAGAAGCTCACCGCAACACTCCGCAGAAAGGATGAGAAGGTGGAGAAGCTTGTCGTGCTGCGGACCCAGGAGCTAGAGCAGAGGCACAAGGAGGCACTCAACGCTTAGGCCCAGGTCCACGCTGGCAAGGTAAAAGAGCTGGAGGTGGAGCGGGACGGGCTGAATGATCAGGCCCTGAAACTGGCCAAGGACAAGGACACGCTCAACGGTGCCTTGGTGGAGGCGCAGGCCGCAGTCCTCGACAAGGCTGAGCTGCTCCCCAAGGCCAACGACTCCATCAAGGATCTGAGGCTGAAGCTGGAGGGCCTTGAGGGGACGCTGTCGAGGGTCAGGGCCTGGGAGGAGGCCCTGGCCAAAGATCTGGAGGCCGAGAAGCAGCTGCGGAGGAACGACGCCGCCACCCACAACGAGTACGTGGAGGGCAAAAACCACTGGCTCAGCCGCCTCGCCGACGTCGCTGACAGGACCACCACGCAGCTGGCTACCATGGGGATGTCGAATGTGAGGTACGCCCCGGAGCCGAACTTGAGCCCCAACTGCAGCCTGGCCCTGTTCTTCGAGAGCGTTCTTGGAGCACTGGAGCGGCTCCACTTCAACCGAGCGGCCTCTCTGGTCGATGAGGCCCGAAGGCTTTGCCGAAGTGCCATGACCAAGGTCCTCACCAAGGTGGCGCACTAGAACCCAACCTCGACTTCGGCGCCGCGCTAGAGAGCTTGCCAGAGGATGCGGACCTCGTAGTGCTCAAGGAGCGTATTGAGCCCATCATCAGCCGCATCGATGGAGTTCGGAGGATAGAGGGCCAACACCGGGATTAGGCACCCCGTTTCTCGTCGCCGCTGCAGGTTCATGACCAAGACAATTTTTATCTTTAGTTAGAACTGCAGCAACAGTTGATGTAATATAACTCTGCAGTACTTTAATATTACGCATGCTATCTTCCCATTAGATCTCTCTTTGTATGTTCATACCCTACGCTTGTCGAGATAAGGCTGCCGGCGCATAAACCCATGCCGTGGTGCTTTAAGGACGGATCCTTAGCACCTTGTCAGAAGGGCGCTTGCTGCTGGGCGAGCCACCTTGCCACTGCCAGCGCGGTCGCTTGAACTGTCGAGCGGACTCGAAGCAGGACAAGAGCGCAGCTGGCAACGGGTAGGCCACCTTGCCGCCACTAGCGCGGCCGCATGAACTGTCCAGCGGGCTCGAGACAGAAACAAGGGCGTTGCCCATAGCGGAAGGGTCCCATTGCGTGCAGGTTTTCCGTACAAAGAATGAGATCTCCCGGGGAGGACAACCTTATATAAGTGAAAATAACCAAAATTTCGCGTAACTTAGCTTTTCTGCTGCCGCGTGGGCGTTCAATATATACGCCGACGATGCCGCTTGCTCGGTCATCTTCTTCCTTGGAGCGATGGTGATGAAGAACTGCTAAACTAGCTGCTAGATCAAATTTTCACAACTGCGCTTCCCTACCTGGCGCCCCAAAGATGTCGGTGGGAAATGATAACCCACAAGTATAGGGGATCAGTTGTAGCCTCTTTCGATAAGTAAGAGTGTCGAATCCAATGAGGAGCTAAAGGTAGAACAAATATTCCATCAAGTTCTATCGACCACCGATACAACTCTAAGCACGCTCAACCTTCGCTTTACCTAAAACAAGTATGAAACTAGAAGTACTTTGTAGGTGTTTTTGGATAGGTTTGCAAGAAGATAAAGAGCACGAAAATAAATACTAGGGACTATTTAGATATAGACACAACTAAATTAGTTTTAGTTAAGATCTTTTTGTCACGAGAAAGTTATTTGTCCCTAGGCAATTGATAACTAGACCGGTAATCACTATTGCAATTTTATTTGAGGGAGAGGCATAAGCTAACATACTTTCTCTACTTGGATCATATGCACTTATGATTGGAACTCTACAAAGCATCCGCAACTACTAAAGATCATTAAGGTAAAACCCAACCATAGCATTAAAGCATCAAGTCCCCTTTATCCCGTACGCAAACAACATACTTACTCGGGTCTGTGCTTCTGCCACTCACGCCACCCACCATAAGCAAATCATGAACGTATTGCAACACCCTACAGCGGGAATCCCTCACGCTTGCGCGACACAGAGAGCACCATAGGAAAGCACCAATAATAAAACATGCAACTCAAACCAATCTTGATCATCAAACAACCCATAGGACAAAACGAATCTACTCAAACATCATAAGATAGCCATACATCATTGGGAAATAATATATAGCGTTGAGGACCATTTTAAGTAGAGATTACAACGGGTAAGAGAGAGGTTACACCGCTGCATAGAGGGGGGAAGAGTTGGTGATGATGGCGGTGAAGTTTTTGGTGAAGATGACGGTGATGATGATGGCCCCCGATGGCACTCCAGCGCCACCGGAAGCGAGGGGGAGAGATCCCCCCTTCTTCTTCCTTGAACTTCTCCCAAGATGGGAGAAGGGTTTCCGCTCTGGTCCATGGTCTCCATGGCGTGGGAGGGGTGAGAGCCCCTCCGAGATTGGATCTGTCTCTCTGTCTCTCTCTCTTTCTGCGTTATGTTCTGCTGCCTTTTCATCGTTTCTTTTATAACCGGAGATTCGTAACTTCGATTGGACTGAAACCTTCGCCGTGATTTTTTTTCCAAAAATTAGCTTTCTGGCGACCGAATAAGGGCATCAACCGCCTTACGGGTGGCCCACGAGGGTGGGGGGCGCACCCTCCTGGTACGGGCGTGGGCCCCTGCCTCGTGGCCACCTCGGACACCGTTTCGCGTTGATCTTTTTCCCAGATTTTCCAAATATTCCAAAAATAAGCTCCGTCCGTTTTTATCCCGTTTGGACTCCGTTTGATATGGATATTCCGCGAAACCAAAAACATGCAACAGACAGGAACTGGCACTGGGCACTGAATCAATATGTTAGTCCCAAAAATAGTATAAAAAGTTGCCAAAAAGTATATGAAAGTTGAATAATATTGGCAAGGAGCAATAAAAAATTATAGATACGACGGAGACGTATCAGCATCCCCAAGCTTAATTCCTGCTCGTCCTCGAGTAGGTAAATGATAAAAAAAGAGATAATTTTTGATGTAGAATGCTACCTAGCATAATCTCTATCATGTATCTAATCATGACATGAATATTAAGACACGAGTGATTCAAGGCAATAGTCTATCATTTGACATAAAAACAATAATACTTCAAGGATACCAACCAAGCAAATATGTCTTATTGAAATAACATAGCCAAAGAAAGCTCATCCCTACAAAATCATATAATCTGGCTATGCTCCATCTTCACCACACAAAATATTCACATCATGCACAACCCCGATGACAAGCCAAGCAATTGTTTCATACTTTTGACGTTCTCAAACCTTTTCAACTTTCATGCAATACATGAGCGTGAGCCATGGATATAGTACTATAGGTGGAATAGAATATGATGATGGAGGTTGTATGGAGAATACAAAAAGGGAGAAAGTCTCACATCGACGCGGCTAATCAATGGGCTATGGAGATGCCCATCAATTGATGTAAATATGAGGAGTAGGGATTGCCATGCAACGGATGCACTAAGAGCTATAAGTATATGAAAGCTCAAACTGAAACTAAGTGGGTGTGCATCCAACTTGCTTGCTCATGAAGACCTAGGGCATTTGAGGAAGCCCATCGTTGGAATATACAAGCCAAATTCTATAATGAAAATTCCAACTAGTATATGAAAGGGATAACTCAAGAGACTCTCTATATGAAGAACATCATGCTACATTGAAGCACAAGTGTGGTAAAAGGATAGTAACATTGCCCCTTCTCTCCTTTTCTCTCATTTTTTTTCTTTTTTTTCTTTTTTTGGGCCTTCTCTTTTTTTCCCTTTATATATATATATATTTTATTTTTATTTATTTCGTCCGGAGTCTCATCCCGACTTGTGGGGGAATCATAGTCTCCATCATCCTTTCCTCACTGGGGCAATATTACAACTCGATATCTAGAACAAAGATATGACTCTATATGAATGCCTCCGGCGGTGTACCGGTATGTGCAATGATCTAGCGTAGCAATGATTGTAAGATAGCTAGCAATTACATCATGCTAGCTATCTTACGATCATGCAAAGCAATATGACATTAAATGCTCAAGTCATGTATATGATGATGATGGAAGTTGCATGGCAATATATCTCGGAATGGCTATGGAAATGCCATGATAGGTAGGTATGGTGGCTGTTTTGAGGAAGATATAAGGAGGTTTATGTGTGATAGAGCATATCATATCACGGGGTTTGGATGCACCAGCAAAGTTTGCACTAACTCTCGAGGTGAGAAAGGGCAATGCACGGTACCGAAGAGGCTAGCAATAATGGAAGGGTGAGAGTGTGTATAATCCATGTACTCAACATTAGTCATAAATTACTCACATACTTATTGCAAAAATCTATTAGTCATCGAAACAAAGTACTACGCGCATGCTCCTAAGGGGATAGATTGGTAGGAAAATACGATCGCTCGTCCCCGACCGCCACTCATAAGAAAGACAATCAATAAACACCTCATGCTCCGACTTCGTTACATAACGGTTCACCATACGTGCATGCTACGGGACTTGCAAACCTCAACACAAGTATTTCTCAATTTCACAATTACTCACTAGCATGACTCTAATATCACCACCTTTATATCGCAAAACTATTGCAAGGAATCAAACATATCATATTCAGTGATCTACAAGTTTTATGTAGGATTTTATGACTAACCATTTGAATAACCAGTTCCTGCATCTCTCTAAATAGACATAAGTGAAGAAAGAGAGTTTAATTCTTTCTACAAAAGATATGCCCACGCTCTAACAAATATAAGTGAAGCAAAAGAGCATTCTACAAACGGCGGTTGTCTAAGTAAAGAGAAACAAGCAATCCAACTTCAAATGATATAAGTGAAGCACATGAAGCATTCTATAAAGCCATACTCAAAAGATATAAGTGAAGTGCAAAGAGCATTCTATAAATCAACCAAGGACCATCTCATACCAGCATGGTGCATAAAAGAAAAAAAAGGAAAACTAAATGCAAAAGACGCTCCAAGATTGCACATATCGCATGAACGAAACGAATCCGAAAACATACCGATATTTGTTGAAGAAAGAGGGGATGCCTTCCAGGGCATCCCCAAGCTTAAACGCTTGAGTCTCCTTGAATATTTACTTGGGGTGCCTTGGTCATCCCCAAGCTTGAGCTCTTGCCTCTCTTCCTTCTTCTCGCATCGAAACCTTCTCGATCATCGAACACTTCATCCACACAAAACTTCAACAAGAAACTCGGAAAGATCCGTTAGTATAATAAAGCAAATCACTACTCTAAGTACTATTGCAAACCAATTCATATTTTTTTTCATTGTGTCTACTTTAATATAACTTCTTCATGGCTTAATCCACTGATATAAATTGATAGTTTCATCAAAACAAGCAAACTATGCATCAAAAACAGAATTTGTCTAAAACAGAACAGTCTGTAATAATCTGAACATTCACCATACTTCTGATACTTGAAAAATTCTGACAAACTTAATAAAAATAAAAAATTTGTACATCAAGACAGTGCAAAAAGAATCATAACCATTTGACGTTCCAGTAAAAAACTAAAATTCGCGCACTACAGACAAAGTTTCTGTCCTGCACCGTACAAACCAACAAGCATTGTAAACATCCTAAAGGCAAACCTTGGCACATTGTTTTTATAATACAATGGAATTGTACAAGGGGATAATTATTTTTATTGAAAAGTTTCTATATTAATATTTACAAAGTTTCCATGGGCCTGAACAAGTTTAAGGAGGTCCCCCACTTCCACAATGCTCGTCTATCTCACTTTCACTTTTCTTTTTGAAAAGTTTTGGGTTCCCCTCTTTATTTTTGTTGTTTTTAAACCATATGAAAGCACTCAACAGAAATAAATGACTCTCTAAAACTTCCAGGTTGTCTCCCTGGCAGCGCTTTCTTTAAAGCCATTAAGCTAGGCATCTAGTGCTCAAGTAGTGACACTACTAGGGAAAAACCTATACACAGAATCTTACCAGCAGTGCGCTTTAAAATCAGGCACTGCTGCTAAGTAGCAGTAGCGTAGGTTTTTAACCCTCGCTACTACTAAGTTGATAGCAGTAGCGCTGGTTTTTAACCCTCGCTACTACTAAGCGGTCTCTACCGTGCCCCCCGGGACATGCCATAGTTGTAGCGCGGGTTTTTAACCCTCGCTACTACTAAGTTGATAGCAGTAGCGCTGGTTTTTACCCCGCGCTACTACTAAGCGGTCTCTACCGAGCCCCTGGGCCATGCCATAGTAGTAGCGAGGGTTATAAACCCGCGCTACTACTAAGTTTTTACCCCTCGCTACTACTAAGAGGTCTCAACCGTGCCCCTTCGGGACATGCCATACTAGTAGCGAGGGGTAAAATCCCTCGCTACTACTAAAGGTCCCATTTTGAAACTCTACCCCCCCCCTTGGATCGCCTTTTCGGTTTTGTAAAAAGCAAAAGAAAATTATAAAAACTTCAAAAATTAAAATCCTTCGAGATGTAGTTATGTTACTACATCTACTAGTTAGGTAAATTTTAAAACTTAAATTTGGACATGTTTTGCAAAAAGTGTAGGGAAAATGTAAAATGGCTATAACTTTTGCATACGATGTTAGAAAAAAACGTATAATATATCAAAATGTTTCAAAAATTAAAATCCTTCGAGATGTAGTTATGTTACTACATCTACTAGTTATGAAAATTTAAAAACTTAAATTTGGATATGTTTTGCAAAAAGTGTAGGGAAAATGTAAAACGGCTATAACTTTTGCATACGATGTTAGAAAAAAATGTATAATATATCAAGATGTTTCAAAAATTAAAATTCTTCGAGATGTAGTTATGTTACTACATCTACTAGTTAGGAAAATTTAAAAACTTAAATTTGGATATGTTTTACAAAAAGTGTAGGGAAAATGTAAAACGGATATAACTTTTGCATACGATGTTAGTAAAAAAGTATAATATATCAAAATGTTTCAAAAATAAAAATCCTTCGTGATGTAGTTATGTTACTACATCTACTAGTTAGGAAAATTTAAAAACTTAAATTTGGACATGCTTTGCAAAAAGTGTAGGGATATGTAAAACAGCTATAACTTTTGCATACGGTGTCAGAAAAAAACGTATAATATATCAAAATGTTCAGCACGAAAATCCGCATCCGATGGAGACCGCCTATGGCCTGTTTGCAAATTTTTAGAATCCTCAAATTCTAAAAGGAAAAAAAGTTATGCTCAAATTTCATTTTTTTTAATTTTGGTCAAATCTGGTCAAACTGTGGTCAAACTACTTATTCAAGAAGTATTAGTGTTACTAAATAATTATTCAAGAATATTAGTGTTACTAAATAATTATTTCAGTTTTTTGGATGTTTGGTCAAATCTGGTCAAACTGTGGTCAAACTTTGGTTAAAATGTGGTCAAACTACTTATTCAAGAAATATTAGTGTTACTAAATAATTATTGTTTTTTAGAACAATAGTTTTAAACTCAAATAGTGAAATGTGTGACTTCATGCTCAAGCTAAACTCCCGAGGGTTAATAGGATTGACATCTTACTATTGTCAGGAAAACAACAAGTGCAGACTTGGAATCGAGGGAGAATAGAACCCAGAAGTTAAGCGTGCTCAGGCTGGAGTAGTGAGAGGATGGGTGACCGTTCGGGAAGTTAGATGATTTGGTATGATGAGGGGTGATTGGAGATTAGAGGTTAAAATAATTCAGAAATTTGAAAATTCGGGCAAAAAAATCAAAAAAAGAGATTCAATTTTTCAGATTTCAAAGCACGGGTTAGTAGTAGCGCGGGTTTTTACCCACGCTACTACTAATGGACGTAGTAGTAGCACGGGTTGCACCCGCGCTACTGCTATACGTTAGCTGTAGCGCCTTATTAGTAGCGCCGGCCCCCGCGCTGCTGCTAGGCTTTTCCCTAGTAGTGTGAATCCACCCGGATCCCAAGGTATATCAAAGCCAATTTTAATAAGCAATGATTTGCAATTTAGTAGTGAGAACAAAGCAACATATATCATGTAATGACGAAGTCTAACTCTCTTCCTATGCATCGGCATGTCATAAAAGAACAATTCATGCACACATAGTAAAGGCCAATGCATAGTATAAACAGTTTCTTGGAATTTCACCATGTTGGAAACATAGAGAGGTGGAGATATAGTTCCTCTCTCATAATAATTGCAAGTAGGAGCAGCAAGCACATGCATATTATACTAATCAAAATCATCATGTGCAACGGTAAAAGGCAACCCATCAATATAATTCTTAATAAAAGCAAACTTCTCCGATATAGTGTAGTTGGGAGAATTCAAAAGGATAATAGGACTATCATGCGTGGGTGCAATAGCAACAATTTCATGTTTACCATAAGGAACTATAGCAAGTTCATCTCCATAAGCATAATTCATATTGGCATCTTGGCCACAAGCATAGCAAGCATCATCAAAAAGGGATATTTCAAAAGAATCAAAGGGATCATAACAGTCATCATAGAAATCATCCTTCGGTAAGCACGAAGGGGAATTAAACAATGTATGAGTTGAAGAGTTACTATCATTAGAAGGTGGGCACGGGTGATCAATCCGCTCTTCCTCCTTTTGCTCTTTGCTCTCCTCCTCATCTTTTTCATCCAATGAGCTCACAGTTTTATCAATTTCTTCTACCATAGATTCCTGCAAAATATTAGTCTCTTCTTGGACAGCGGAGACTTTCTCAATAAATGCATTAATTTCGTAATTGTATTCATAATTCTCATAACAATATTTCAGGATAGCTAAATTTTCAGGTCTATAAATAGCATCATCAAAATCTTCAAACTCTTTAAACATAGATTCAATTTCATAAGCACCCATAAAAGCAACAAATTCTTCTATTTGTTCCACATCATAGTAATCATATATACCATTAGCATAAGAAGCTAAGGTTTTGTTATCATTAAATTTGCATGAAAAGGGAAGGTGTGGAACCTTCATCCTAGAGTAACAAGTATAATCATAACTCAAGCATAGTTGCCTAGCATACCACTTCAATATATGAATTTGATCCCATAATAGTTTCCCTTTTTGTGTCAAGTGATAATCCCTAAAGTATTCACGTTGATCGGACGTTACTCCCATTACATAATTGAATGGGGTTTTCTCAGGATTATTGAAGTAGTACATAATATCTTTCACATAACCAGCATCGAGGGTTTTAGGAGGTTCCCCATCTCCATGAGCAGAAAGTACACCTAATTTTTTTGGTATTTCGTGTTCCATATCCATAACTAAAGATAAAGAACAACTAAGAACATCAAATAAAAATTACTAAGTGATAAAGCAAACAAGCACACACGAGAATATTCACCCCACGCTATAACTCCCCGGCGACGGTGCCAGAAAAAGGTCTTGATAACCCACAAGTATAGGGGATCAATTGTAGCCTATTTCGATAAGTAAGAGTGTCGAACCCAACGAGGAGCTAAAGATAGAACAAATATTCCCTCAAGTTCTATCGACCACCGATACAACTCTAAGCACGCTCGACGTTCGCTTTACCTAAAACAAGTATAAAACTAGAAGTACTTTGTAGGTGTTTTGGATAGGTTTGCAAGAAGATAAAGAGCACGAAAATAAAGACTAGGGGCTGTTTAGATAAAGACACAACTAAATTAGTTTTAGTAAAGAGCTTTTTGTCACGAGAAAGTTATTTGTCCCTAGGCAATCGATAACTAGACCGGTAATCACTATTGCAATTTTATTTGAGGGAGAGGCATAAGCTAACATACTTTCTCTACTTGGATCATATGCACTTATTATTGGAACTCTAGAAAGAATCCGCAACTACTAAAGATCATTAAGGTAAAACCCAACCATAGCATTAAAGCATCAAGTCCCCTTTATCTCATACGCAAACAACCTACTTACTCGGGTCTGTGCTTCTGTCACTCACGCCACCCACCATAAGCAAATCATGAACGTATTGCAACACCCTACAGCGGGAATCCCTCACGCTTGCGCAACACGAAGAGCACCATAGGACAGCACCAATAATAAAACATGCAACTCAAACCAATCTTTACCATCAAACAGCCCATAGGACAAAATGAATCTACTCAAACATCATAAGATAGCCATACATCATTGGGAAATAATATATAGCGTTGAGCACCATGTTTCAGTAGAGATTACAACGGGTAAGAGAGAGGTTAAAGCGCTGCATAGAGGGGGGAAGAGTTGGTGATGACGGCGGTGAAGTTGTTGGTGAAGATGAAGGTGATGATGATGGCCCCCGGTGGCACTCTGGCGCCACCGGAAGCGAGGGGGAGAGAGCCCCCCTCCTTCTTATTCTTCCTTGACCTTCTCCCTTGACGGGAGAAGGGTTTCCCCTCTGATCAATGGTCTCCATGGAGTGGGAGGGGCGAGAGCCCCTCTGATATTTGATCTGTCTCTCTGTCTCTCTCTGTTTCTGCATTCTGTTCTGCTGCCATTTCACCATTTCTTTTATATCCGGAGATCCGTAACTCCGATTGGACTGAAACCTTCGCCGTGATTTTTTTCCAAAAATTAGCTTTCTTGCGGCCGAATAAGGGCATCAACCGCCTTACGAGTGGCCCACGATGGTGGGGGCGCGCCCTCCTGGTACGGGCGTGGGCCCCTACCTCTTGGCCACCTCAGACACCGTTTTGCGTTGATCTTTTTCCCAGATTTTCCAAATATTCCAAAAATAAGCTCCGTCCATTTTTGTCCCGTTTGGACTCCGTTTGATATGGATATTCTGCGAAACCAAAAACATGCAACATACAGGAACTGGCACTGGGCACTGGATCAATATGTTAGTCCCAAGAATAGTATAAAAAGTTGCCAAAAAGTATATGAAAGTTGAATAATATTGGCATGGAGCAATCAAAAATTATAGATACAGCGGAGATGTATCTGGAAACGACACCTATGGGATCACTAGGATCCCTTCTACGGTTGGCGGGCGCGCGGTCGTGCAAAGAGCAGGTTTAGGAGCCAGCACAAAGATCGTTTACCCAGGTTTAGGCCGCGAGGATGCGTAAAACCGTAGTCCTGCTTTGGTGTGTATTTGAGTGTTCTTGAGTTCTTGAACTAGCTACGGTGCGCGTCTAGTCCAAAATATCCGAATCCCCCTCCTGGACGCCTCGGGCCTCCTTTTATAGTCAAAAGTGTTGGGGAACGTAGTATTTCAGAAATTTTCCTACGCACACACAAGATCATGGTGATGCATAGCAACGAGAGGGAAGAGTGTTGTCCACGTACCCTCGTAGACCGAAAGCGGAAGTGTTAGCACAACGCGGTTGATGTAGTCGTACGTCTTCACGATCCGACCGATCAAGTACCGAACGCACGACACCTCGAGTTCAGCACACGTTCAGCCCGATGACGTCCCTCTAACTCCGATCCAGATGAGTGTTGAGGGAGAGTTTCGTCAGCACGACGGCGTGGTGACGATGATGATGTTCTACCGACGCAGGGCATCGCCTAAGCACCGCTACAGTATTATCGAGGTGGACTATGGTGGAGGGGGGCACCGCACACGGCTAAAAGATCAAACGATCAATTGTTGTGTCTATGGGGTGCTCCCTGCCCCCGTATATAAAGGAGCAAGGGGGGTGTAGCCAGCCTAGAGAGCGGCGCGCCAGGAGGAGTCCTACTCCTACCGGGAGTAGGACTCCCCCCTTTTCCTTGTTGGACTAGGAGAGAGAGGGGAAAGAGGTGGAGGAGAAGAAGGAAGGGGGGGGGGGGGGGCGCCGCCCCCCTCTCCTTGTCCTATTCAGACTAGGGGGGAGGGGGAGCGAGCTTTGCCCTGGCCGCCTCTCCTCTCTTCCACCAAGGCCCACCAAGGCCCATTAACCCCCGGGGGGTTCCGGTAACCCCTCCGGTACTCCGGTAAAATCACGATTTCACTCGGACCACTTCCGATATCCAAACATAGGCTTCCAATATATCAATCTTCATGTCTCAACCATTTTGAGACTCCTCGTCATGTCCGTGATCACATCCGGGACTCCGGACAACCTTCGTTACATCAAAACATATAAACTCATAATATAACTGTCATCGAAACGTTAAGCGTGCGGACCCTATGGTTCGAGAACTATGTAGACATGACCGAGACACGTCTCCGGTTAATAACCAATAGCGGAACCTGGATGCTCATATTGGCTCCCACATATTCTACGAAGATCTTTATCGGTCAGACCGCATAACAACATACGTTGTTCCCTTTGTCATCGGTACGTTACTTGCCCGAGATTCGATCGTCGGTATCTCAATACCTAGTTCAATATCGTTACCGGCAAGTCTCTTTACTCGTTCCGTAATACATCATCCCGCAACTAACTCATTAGTTGCATTGCTTGCAAGGCTTAAACGATGTGCGTTACCGAGAGGGCCCAGAGATACCTCTCCGACAATCGGAGTGACAAATCGTAATTTTGAAATACGCCAACCCAACAAGTACCTTCGGAGACACCTGTAGAGCCCCTTTATAATCACCCAGTTACGTTGTGACGTTTGGTAGCACACAAAGTTTTCCTCCGGTAAATGGGAGTTGCATAATCTCATAGTCATAGGAACATGTATAAGTCATGAAGAAAGCAATAGCAACATACTAAACGATCGTGTGCTAAGCTAACGGAATGGGTCATGTCAGTCACATCATTCTCCTAATTATGTGATCCCGTTAATCAAATGACAACTCATGTCAATGGCTAGGAAACATAACCATCTTTGATCAACGAGCTAGTCAAGTAGAGGCATACTAATGACACTCTATTTGTCTATGTATTCACACATGTATTATGTTTCCGGTTAATACAATTCTAGCATGAATAATAAACATTTATCATGATATAAGGAAATAAATAATAACTTTATTATTGCCTCTAGGGCATATTTCCTTCAGTCTCCCACTTGCACTAGAGTCAATAATCTAGATTACACAGTAATGATTCTAACACCCATGGAGCCTTGGTGCTGATCATGTTTTGCTCGTGGAAGAGGCTTAGTCAACAGGTCTGCAACATTCAGATCCGTATGTATCTTGCAAATTTCTATGTCTCCCACCTGGACTAAATCCCGGATGGAATTGAAGCATCTCTTGATGTGCTTGGTTCTCTTGTGAAATCTGGATTCCTTCGCCAAGGCAATTGCACCAGTATTATCACAAAAGATTTTCATTGGACCCGATGCACTAGGTATGACACCTAGATCGGATATGAACTCCTTCATCCAGACTCCTTCATTCGCTGCTTCCGAAGCAGCTATGTACTCCGCTTCACATGTAGATCCTGCTACGACGCTTTGTTTAGAACTGCACCAACTTATAGCTCCACCGTTTAATGTAAATACGTATCCGGTTTGCGATTTAGAATCGTCCGGATCAGTGTCAAAGCTTGCATCGACGTAACCGTTTACGACGAGCTCTTTGTCACCTCCATACACGAGAAACATCTCCTTAGTCCTTTTCAGGTACTTCAGGATATTCTTGACCGCTGTCCAGTGATCCACTCCTGGATTACTTTGGTACCTCCCTGCCAAACTTATAGCAAGGCACACATCGGGTCTGGTACACAGCATTGCATACATGATAGAGCCTATGGCTGAAGCATAGGGAATATCTTTCATCTTCTCTCTATCTTCTGCAGTGGTCGGGCATTGAGTCTTACTCAACTTCACACCTTGTAATACAGGCAAGAACCCTTTCTTTGCTTGATCCATTTTGAACTTTTTCAAAACTTTGTCAAGGTATGTACTTTGTGAAAGTCCAATTAAGCGTCTTGATCTATCTCTATAGATCTTAATGCCCAATATGTAAGCAGCTTCACCGAGGTCTTTCATTGAAAAACTCTTATTCAAGTATCCCTTTATGCTATCCAGAAATTCTATATCATTTCCAATCAGTAAGATTTCATCCACATATAATATCAGAAATGCTACAGAGCTCCCACTCACTTTCTTGTAAATACAGGATTGTCCAAAAGTCTGTACAAAACCAAATGCTTTGATCACACTATCAAAGCGTTTATTCCAACTCCGAGAGGCTTGCACCAGTCCATAAATGGATCGCTGGAGCTTGCACACTTTGTTAGCTCCCTTTGGATCGACAAAACATTCCGGTTGCATCTTATACAACTCTTCTTCCAGAAATCCATTCAAGAATGCAGTTTTGACATCCATCTGCCAAATTTCATAATCATAAAATGCGGCAATCGCTAACATGATTCGGACAGACTTAAGCATCGCTACGGGTGAGAAGGTCACATCATAGTCAATCCCTTGAACTGTTCGAAAACCTTTCGCAACAAGTTGAGCTTTGTAGACAGTAATATTACCGTCAGCGTCAGTCTTCTTCTTGAAGATCCATTTATTCTCAATTGCTTGCCGATCATCGGGCAAGTCAACCAAAGTCCCCACTTTGTTCTCATACATGGACCCCATCTCAGATTTCATGGCTTCAAGCCATTTTGCGAAATCTGGGCTCACCATCGCTACTTCATAGTTCGTAGGTTCATCATGATCTAGTAGCATGACTTCCAGAACAGGATTGCCGTACCACTTTGGTGCGGATCTTACTCTGGTTGATCTACGAGGTTCAGTAACAACTTGATCTGAAGTTTCATGATCATCATCATTAGCTTCCTCACTAATTGGTGTAGGTGTCACAGAAACTGATTTCTGTGATGAACTACTTTCCAATAAGGGACCAGGTACAGTTACCTCATCAAGTTCTACTTTCCTCCCACTCACTTCTTTCGAGAGAAACTCCTTCTCTAGAAAGGATCCATTCTTAGCAACAAATGTCTTGCCTTCGGATCTTTGATAGAAGGTGTACCCAACAGTTTTCTTTGGGTATCCTATGAAAACACATTTCTCCGATTTGGGTTCGAGCTTATCAGGTTGAAGCATTTTCACATAAGCATCACAACCCCAAACTTTAAGAAACGACAACTTTGGTTTCTTGCCAAACCATAGTTCATAAGGCGCCCTCTCAACGGATTTTGATGGTGCCCTTTTTAACGTGAATGCGGTGGTCTCTAAAGCATAACCCCAAAACGATAGCAGTAAATCAGTAAGAGACATCATAGATTGCACCATATCTAGTAAAGTACGATTACGACGTTCGGACACACCATTACGATGTGGTGTTCCGGGTGGCGTGAGTTGCGAAACTATTCCGCATTGTTTCAAATGTAGACCAAACTCGTAACTCAAATATTCTCCTCCACGATCAGATCGTAGGAACTTTATTTTCTTATTACGATGATTTTCAACTTCAGTCCAAGATTCTTTGAACTTTTCAAACGTTTCAGATTTATGCTTCATTAAGTAGATATATCCATATCTGCTTAAATCATCTGTGAAGGTGAGAAAATAACGATATCCGCCATGAGCTTCAACATTCATCGGACCACATACATCTATATGTATGATTTCCAACAAATCTGTTGCTCTCTCCATAGTACCGGAGAACGGTGTTTTAGTCATCTTGCCCATGAGGCACGGTTCGCAAGTACCGAGTGATTCATAATCAAGTGGCTCCAAAAGTCCATCGGTATGGAGTTTCTTCATGCGCTTTACACCGATATGACCTAAACGGCAGTGCCACAAATAAGTTGCACTATCATTATCAACTTTGCATCTTTTGGCTTCAACATTATGAATATGTGTATCACTACTATCGAGATTCATCAAAAATAGACCACTCTTCAAAGGTGCATGAACATAAAAGATATTACTCATATAAATAGAACAACCATTATTCTCTGATTTAAATGAATAACCGTCTCGCATCAAACAATATCCAGATATAATGTTCATGCTCAACGCTGGCACCAAATAACAATTATTTAGGTCTAATACTAATCCCGAAGGAAGATGTAGAGGTAGCGTGCCGACTACGATCACATCGACTTTGGAACCATTTCCCACGCGCATCGTCACCTCGTCCTTGGCCAGTGTTCGCTTAATCCGTAGTCCCTATTTCATGTTGCAAATGTTAGCAACAGAACCAGTATCAAATACCCAGGTGCTACTGCGAGATCTAGTAAGGTACACATCAATAACATGTATATCACATATACCTTTGTTCACCTTGCCATCCTTCTTATCCGCCAAATACTTGGGGCAGTTCTGCTTCCAGTGACCAGTCTGCTTGCAGTAGAAGCACTCAGTTTCAGGCTTTGGTCCAGACTTGGGTTTCTTCTCCTGAGCAGCAACTTGCTTGCTGTTCTTCTTGAAGTTCCCCTTCTTCTTCCCTTTGCCCTTTTTTTTGAAACTAGTGGTCTTGTTGACCATCAACACTTGATGCTCCTTCTTGATTTCTTCCTCCGCAGCCTTTAGCATTGCGAAGAGCTCGAGAATCGTCTTATCCATCCCTTGCATGTTATAGTTCATCACGAAGCTCTTATAGCTTGGTGGCAGTGACTGGAGAATTCTGTCAATGACGCTATCATCCGGAAGATTAACTCCCAGTTGAATCAAGTGATTATTATACCCAGACATCTTGAGTATATGCTCACTGACAGAACTATTCTCCTCCATCTTGCAGCTTTAGAACTTATTGGAGACTTCATATCTCTCAATCCAGGCATTTGCTTGAAATATTAACTTCAACTCCTGGAACATCTCATATGCTCCATGACGTTCAAAACCTCGTTGAAGTCCCAGTTCTAAGCCGTAAAGCATGGCACATTGAACTATTGAGTAGTCATCAGCTTTGCTCTGCCAGACGTTCTTAACGTCGTCAGTTGCATCAGCAGCAGGCCTGGCACCCAGCGGTGCTTCCAGGACGTAATTCTTCTGTGGAGCAATGAGGATAATCCTCAAGTTACGGACCCAGTCCGTGTAATTGCTACCATCATCTTTGAACTTTGCTTTCTCAACGAACGCATTAAAATTCAACGAAACAACAACACGGGCCATCTATCTACAATCAACATAGACAAGCAAGATACTATCAGGTACTAATTTCATGATAAATTTAAGTTCAATTAATCGTATTACTTAAGAAATCCCACTTAGAAAGACATCCCTCTAATCCTCTAAGTGATCACGTGATCCAAATCAACTAAACCATAACCGATCATCACGTGAAATGGAGTAGCTTTCAATGGTGAACATCACTATGTTGATCATATCTACTATATGACTCACGCTCGACCTTTCGGTCTCAGTGTTCCGAGGCCATATATGCATATGCTAGGCTCGTCAAGTTTAGCCTGAGTAGTCTGCGTGTGCAAATACTGGCTTGCACCCGTTGTAGATGGACGCAGAGCTTATCACACCCGATCATCACGTGGTGTCTGGGCACGACGAACTTTGGCAACGGTGCAATAAATATAAGTGATATGATATGGCCATCATCATCTTGTGCTTGTGATCTCCATCTCCGAAGCACCGTCATGATCACCATCGTCACCGGCGCGACACCTTGATTTCCATCGTAGCATCGTTGTCGTCTCGCCAATCTTATGCTTCTACGACTATCGCTACCGCTTAGTGATAAAGTAAAGCATTACATGGCGATTGCATTGCATACAATAAAGCGACAACCATATGGCTCCTGCCAGTTGCCGATAACTCGGTTACAAAACATGATCATCTCATACAATAAAATTTAGCATCATGTCTTGACCATATCACATCACGACATGCCCTACAAAAACAAGTTAGACGTCCTCTACTTTGTTGTTGCAAGTTTTACGTGGCTGCTATGGGCTTAGCAAGAACCGCTCTTACCTACGCATCAAAACCACAATGATAGTTTATCAAGTTGGTGCTGTTTTAACCTTCGCAAGGACCGAGCGTAGCCACACTCGGTTCAACTAAAGGTGGAGAAACTGACACCCGCCAGCCACCTATGTGCAAACCACGTCGGTAGAACCAGTCTCACGTAAGAGTACGTGTAATGTCGGTCCGGGCCGCTTCATCCAACAATACCGCCGAACCAAAGTATGACATGCTGGTAAGCAGTATGACTTATATCGCCCACAACTCACTTGTGTTCTACTCGTGCATATAACATCAACGCATTAAACCTGGCTCGGATGCAACTGTTGGGGAACGTAGTAATTTCAAAAACTTTCCTACGCACACGCAAGATCATGGTGATGCATAGCAACGAGAGGGGAGAGTGTTGTCTACGTACACTCGTAGACCAAAAGCGGAAGCGTTATCACAACACGGTTGATGTAATCGTACGTCTTCACGATCTGACCGATCAAGTACCGACGCACGGCACCTTCGAGTTCAGCACACGTTCAGCCCGATGACGTCCCTCGAACTCCGGTCCAGCCGAGTGTTGAGGGAGAGTTTCGTCACCACGATGGCGTGGTGACGATGTTGATGTTCTACCGACGCAGGGCTTCGCCTAAGCACTACTACAGTATTATCGAGGTGGACTATGGTGGAGGGGGGCACCGCACACAACTAAGAGATCAATGATCAATTGTTGTGTCTCTAGGGTGCCCCTGCCCCTGTATATAAAGGAGCAAGGGGGGGTGCGGCCGACCTAGAAGGAGGCGCGCCGGAGGAGTCCTACTCCCACCGGGAGTAGGACTCCCCTCCTTTTTCCTAGTTGGATTAGGACTTGGGGGGGAAGGAGGAGAGAGAGGGAAGGAAAGGGGGGCGCCCCCTTGTCCAATTTGGACTTGGGGGGGGGGGGCGAGGGGCGCACGGCTGCCCCTTGGCCCGCCTCTCCTCTTCCTCCACTTGGGCCCATAAGGCCCAATAGCCTCCGGGGGGTTCCGGTACTCCGATAAAATCACTATTTCAATCGGAACACCTCCGATATCCAAACATAGGCTTCCAATATATCAATCTTCACGTCTCGACCATTTCGAGACTCCTAGTCATGTCTGTGATCACATCCGGGACTCCGAACAACCTTCGGTACATCAAAACATATAAACTCATAATATAACTGTCATCGTAACGTTAAGCGTGCGGACCCTACGGGTTCTTGAACTATGTAGACATGACCGAGACACGTCTCCGGTCAATAACCAATAGCGGAACCTGGATGCTCATATTGGCTCCTACATATTCTACGAAGATCTTTATCGGTCAGACCGCATAACAACATATGTTGTTCCCTTTGTCATCGATATGTTACTTGCCCGAGATTCGATCGTCGGTATCTCAATACCTAGTTCAATCTCGTTACCGGCAAGTCTCTTTACTCGTTCCGTAATACATCATCCCGCAACTAACTCATTAGTTGCATTCCTTGCAAGGATTAAGTGATGTGCATTACCGAGAGGGCCCAGAGATACCTCTCCGACAACCGGAGTGACAAATCCTAATTTCGAAATACGCCAACCCAACAAGTACCTTCGGAGACACCCGTAGAGCACCTTTATAATCGCCCAGTTATGTTGTGACGTTTGGTAGCACACAAAGTGTTCCTCCGGTAAACGGGAGTTGCATAATCTCATAGTCATAGGAACATGTATAAGTCACGAAGAAAGCAATAGCAACATACTAAAACGATCGTGCGCTAAGCGAACGGAATGGGTCAAGTCAATCACATAATTCTCCTAATGATGTGATCCCGTTAATCAAACAACAACTCTTTGTCTATGGCTAGGAAACATAACCATCTTCGATTAACGAGCTAGTCAAGTAGAGGCATACTAGTGACACTCTGTTTGTCTATGTATTCACACATGTATTATGTTTCCGGTTAATACAATTCTAGCATGAATAATAAACATTTATCATGATATAAGGAAATAAATAATAACTTTATTATTGCCTCTAGGGCATATTTCCTTCAGTATTCACACATGTATTATGTTTCCGGTTAATACAGTTCTAGCATGAATAATAAACATTTATCATGATATAAGGAAATAAATAATAACTTTATTATTGCCTCTAGGGCATATTTCCTTCAAAAAGGGTTTTCCACAGTGGCACACAGGAGGTAGAAAGGTGTATAGTACACAAGCTTATCGCATGTCATTACGGGACAAGGCGCATTCAATGCGCTTCTTAGGTGTCCCGTTGCTTTATTGGGGACGGCAAGAGGCCCGTCCTGTCGGTCGCCGCTCCGTCTTGCTCTGACACGCGTCCAGGCCAACGAGGCATGCAATGCCACATAAGCTGGCAGGCTGCTGAGATGGCGTGGTGGTAGGGTCTTCACAAAGATTTGCATGCCGCCACATAGGTGTTCGCTGAGTTGGCCTGGAAGCCGCATGCCCCCACGCAGGTGCCTGCCCAGCTGGTTGGGCTGGCAACTACATGGGAATGGCGGTGGAGTCTTGGCAGATGCGGGCCTGGCTGCGGCCCTGTAGGTGTCTTCGGCGAGGGCCTTGCCCGGGCCCCGGCAAGGCTCTTGCCATGGCATCCGGTCGTCCCCGCACTACATGAAGTATGTCAACTTATGACCTTCTGTCAGTGACCCTAGAAGAATTGGTCATAGATCTATGACCATTTCAGACCAATTGGTCAAAAGCTGTTCGGGGGGGCTCCAAACCCTAAACCATTGCGACCATTTTGGTCAGAAAGGTCGTAATTTCCTTAGACGAAATGGTCATAAAGCAAATAGCGCTAGTCCGCTGCCTTATTTCTAGTTGTTAACGACCAATATAGATGGTCATAGCCTTGTAAATTGTGGTGGGTTGCTATGACCAGGGGCCACCTCATCAGTTTTGCCTATGTGTCATGTCCATGTGGCAGTTTTTGCCCTAGGTTGTGAAGCAACCTATATTTCTGTAATTCCCAAAAAAATCTCATAAACTCTTTGGGTCATATCTTCGTCAAATATGTAAAAACCTTCCTTGCCTAGTTCAAAAATAATTCAAAAATGTTCATTTTCCTATTCTGTTCAGAGTAACAGTTTGTGAAGGAAGTACCACTTTGGCATGTCCAAATAGTATCCATTTTCTACAGTGCTTTCCTATGCCCAAATAAGTATCCTCCACCAAATGCCAGCTCAATCCATTCATTATTTTGAGCCGAGCTTCAACATTCGTATTTATGTCCAGTGTGGTGGTTTGCAAAGCAAGGACCACCTAGGCTCCTCCTTTTGAGCTGAAAATTTGTGAAAACAGTCTTCTTAGTAACGGATCATCCTTAGCCAAAACTCACGCCCATTAGCCATGTACATTTCCCGTACCGCTAATCAAACACTTGGCTGCTTATTCATGTTTGAGCATCGATCGGTCTCCTCGTGAGAATCTTATGTTGTGATTTTCTTCCTAGCACCTACCTGGGGAGTGCCCAACCCACTAGACATGCCTAGGCCGCCCAGAACACATGACAACGCCACAGTCACGCGCACTACTGGAATCAGCTACTTTGCCATCTGCTAGCTCTTTGACGTCTGCTAGCAGATGGCAAAGAAGCTCTTTGCCATCAGCTACCCAAAAGCAGACGACAAAGAACTGGCTGATGGCAAACAATCTTTGCCGTCCGCTAGCAGACGACAAAGAGGGCGGGGGCCCACTGAGGAGCTGCTTAAAAAATACTTAACCCCCCCTCTTTGCCGTCTGCTAGCAGACGGCAAAGAGCAAAAAAGCGGACGGCAAAGGGGGCGGACGACAAAGATTAAACGTATCTAACGGCGCGCCCGCCCCTCTTTCTCTGTTTCTCTCCCTAGCCTGCTCCCACACGCGCGCCGCCGCCCCCCACCCCTCGCCGCCACCCGGTCGCCCCACGGCCCCGCCGCCACCCCGTCCCCCAGCCCCGTCGCCCCCCCGCCCCCCCGCCCCCCCGCCCCGTCGCCCCCGCCGCCCGGCCCCCCCGCCCCGGCCCTCCCGCCCCGTCGCCCCCGCCGCCCTGCCCCCCGCCCCGGCCCCCCGCGCCCCACCGCCCCGGGCCTGGCGCCGCCGCCCTAGGCCGCCCCGCCCCCTCCTCCACCGGCCCCCACCTCGTCGCCACTGCCGCCCGGCGCCGTCGCCCCACCGCCCTCCCGCCCCGTCGCCCCCGCCGCCCAGCCGTCTTGGTGCCGCCGCGCCCCGACCCCCCGGCGCCCCACCGCCCCGGGCCCGGCGCCGCCGCCCTAGGCCGCCCTGCCCCCCCTCCTCCACCGGCCACCTCCTCCACCGGCCCAGGTGAGCTCTACCTCTCCTTTGTTTTTCCTTTTTTTTTTTCTGTTTTTTTAGTTTTAGGTTTATGTTTAGTTTAGTTTTAGTTTCAGTTTTAGTTTTAGGTTTAGTTTTAGGTTTAGGTTTAGTTTTAGGTTTAGTTTTAGTTTAGTTTTAGGTTTAGATTTAGTTTTTTCCTTTTTTTCTGTATTTTTAGTTTTAGGTTTATGTTTAGTTTAGTTTTAGTTTTAGTTTTAGTTTTAGTTTTAGATTTAGGTTTAGTTTTAGGTTTAGTTCAGTTTTAGGAAAGAAGAAGAAGAAGAAAACAGGAGAGGAGGAGAAGAAGAAGAGGAAAAAGGAAAGGAAGAAGAAGAAGAGGAGGAGGAGAAGAAAAAAGAAGAAGAGGAAGAAGAAGAAGAAAAAAGAGGAGAGGAGGAGAACAAGAAGAGGAAAAAGGAAAGAAGGAAGAAGAAGAAGAAGAAGAAGAAGGGAAAAAAGGAAGAAAAGGAAGAATAGGAAGAAGAAGAAAAGGAAAAAAGAGGGAAAAACCCTGACCCGACACGGCACCCCGACCCCGACCCGGCACCCCGACACGACACCCCGACCCCTAGACCCTGACCCCGACACCCTGACCCCGACCCCGACCCCGACACCCCGACCCCGACCCCGACCCCGACACCCCGACCCTGACCCCGACCCCGACACCCCGACACCGAGCTTGACCCGACACCCCGACCCTGACACCGACACGGCACTCCGACCCCGACCCGGCACCCCGACCCGACACCCCGACCCCGAGACCCCGACCCCGACACCGACACGACACCCCGACACCGAGACGGCACCCCGACCCCGACTCGGCACCCCGACCCGACACCCCGACCCCGAGAACCCGACCCCGACACGGCACCCCGACACCGACAGGACACCCCGACCACCGACACCTCCCGAAAAGGTGTTCTTTGGCCTTCCAGAGGCCGACGGGGTCATATATTTGTGAATTATTAGTTAGGTCATATATTTTTCGATTTTGTTATGAAAAACATCATATATAATTGTGTTGATCGTGTAGTTTTAAATGTGCATTTGTTTCATCGCTGCGAGGTTTGGTGTTTGACGACCTCGCCGTGCGTTTGACGAGCTCTGCCCCTTCGTTCGTGGGTGAGCACAAATGACAAGTCCTCCTCCCCCATTAATTATTTGAATCATCAGTATGCGTAACCAATATGTGTCTCCCGTTCGAAAGCGTCATAGTTATAAATATGCATGCATTTGCATATTTATAACCTTGATTCTTTCGAATTGTCCAACGCTATCCATGGACAGCCCGAGTATGTGTAGATTGGGTTCGTTTTCCCATATGCTTTGCTCCGGATCCGACGCATAAATTTCGTCAGTGCCTCCCCTGTTGTTCTCCGGGTACACATCCTCTCTGTTTATTGCAGAGACGTGTATCAGGAGAACAGCGGGGAGGTGCTGCCGAAATTTTGCGTCGGATCCGGAGCATAGCATGGGAAAATGAACCCAATCTACACATACACGGGTGGGATTAGGACCTATCATTACCTATTAGAGTGTAGGTTGCATGGACGTAATAAAATTGACAAAGTAGATCAACTGATGAATATATACATGGTGAATTACATATATAATTGTTGTGTGTCCAGTAGCTCTGAAAGTCAAGATGAGTGACCGTGCTTGGATGTATACCGGTCACACTGGTCAGAACAAATGGAGCGCTGAATGGTTCACAAAAACTAAGGGGTTTGTGCAAGCCGCATTTGCAAATGGCCAAAAGAAAACCTAGTGCCCCTGTTTCCGGTGCGGCAATTGGGAAAAGAAGACAGAGGCTAAAATGGGAAAACACCTGCAGAAGAGTGGTTTTACGCCCGATTATACGGTGTGGACATTTCATGGTGAGTCTGCCCAACGTGACCGAGCTGAGGTGGATCGTCGTCGCACCGACGAGCATGGTACCGGGATGGAAAACATGGTGCAAGGCTATGATGATGCTCGGGATTCGGACGAGGAGATGGAGGGATCTGCAAAGGCCTTCAATGAAATGTTGGAGTCTTCGAAACGTCCGCTACATGAGCACACTGAGCTTTGTCAGTTGGATGCCATCTCACAAGTAATGGCTCTGAAGGCTCAGTTCAACTTGGGCAGAGAATGCTATGACGCAATTATGACAGTATTTGGACGCTTTCTACCCAAAGGCCATGTAATGCCTGCAAACCTGTACCAGTCAGACAAAATCCTCCGTGCACTGAAGATGCCCTATGAGAAGATACATGCCTGTGAGAAAGGATGTGCCCTATTTAGGCTTGACTATGCGGACTTGAACTATTGTCCCATTTGCAAGTCTTCCAGGTATATTGTGGTAGACAACGGTATGGGTGAGAAGACACAGACCAAAATCCCCGTTAGTGTTCTTCGGTATATGCCAATCGTACCAAGACTTCAGCGTCTTTTCATGGTCGAAGAGACGGCCAGACAGATGACATGGCACAAAACAGGCAAAAGAACCGAACTAGATGCAAATGGGAATCTGATGATGGTACACACATCGGATGGTGTTGCGTGGAAAAAGTTTGATGAATTACATGCTGACAAAGCGGCAGATCCAAGGCATCCTCGAGTCAGCATCAGCACGGATGGGTTCAGTGTGTTTGGTATGACGGCAGCCCAATACAGTTGTTGGCCCGTATTTGTCTTTCCACTCAATCTCCCCCCCGGACAGATTATGCAAAGAAAGAACATTTTCCTGACGTTGATAATTCCAGGACCCAACTATCCGGGCAAAAATATGAATGTGTACATACAGCCGCTTAAGGACGAATTGCAAGAAGCCTGGGATAATGGGTTCAAGACATACGACGCCTTTAGCAAACGGAACTTCATAATGCGTGTCTGGTACATGTACTCGATGCATAACTTGCCGGCGTATGCGCTATTCGTTGGCTGGTGTGTGCATGGAAGGTTCCCGTGCCCCACATGCAAGGGAGCTCTTGAGTTTCGTTGGCTTCAGGCCGGTCGCAAGTTTTCTTGCTTCGACATGCATAGACAGTTCTTGGATCCTCGCCATAAGTTCAGGAAAGACAAGAAGAACTTCATCAGGGGTAGAGTTGTCAAAAACTCTGCACCACCTGCATTGAGAGGCCAACAGACCCTGGATCAGCTAAACGCTCTCGAGCCAGATCCACAACGTCCAGGGTACTTCAAGGGGTATAATACTAAGAACGCGTGGACTCACAAAACATGCTTATGGGATCTGCCTTACTTCAAAGACCTCCTTTGCCCACACAACATCGACGTGATGCACACTGAGAAGAATATCGCTGAGGCACTTTTTGGTACATTGTTCGGCATAGATGGGAAGTCAAAGGATAATACTAAGGCTAGAGTCGATTTGGAGGCGCTATGTGATAGGCCGTTACAAAACATGAAAGAACCGAAAGGAAAGCACAACTGGACGAAGCCAAAGGCATGGTTCAATCTTGGAAGGCCAGCTATGAGGGAAATTCTCTTGTGGGTGCAACAACAGTTGATGTTCCCCGATGGGTATGCAGCGAATCTAAAGAGGGGAGCGAATCTTGATAAACTAAAGATATTTGGTCTCAAGAGTCATGATTGGCACATATGGATTGAGCGGGCAATGCCGGTGATGTTGCGTGGCTTCATCCCTGAGGATGAATGGCTAGTACTGGCAGAACTCAGCTATTTCTTCCGTGTTCTTTGTGCGAAAGAACTATCGCCTAGCGTGCTAGAGGAAATGGAAGAGTTGGCGCCGGAGTTGATCTGCAAGTTAGAGAAGATCTTTCCACCGGGCTTCTTTAATCCAATGCAGCATTTGATTTTGCATCTCCCGACCGAGGCAAGATTGGGGGGGCCGTGCAAAATCGTTGGTGCTACCCAACTGAGAGGATGCAGAAGACGCTTCGAGAAAAATGTAAAAATAAACGTAGAATTGAAGCATCGATGGCTGAGGCATTCATCACAGAGGAGGCGGCAAACTTCGTAACAGCGCACTACGAAGCCAAAAATCGTCATTTGCATAATCCGAAGCCTCGGTACAATGCTGACGAGCCTAAAAAAGGTGGATCCAACCTCAGCCTATTCAAAGGGAATCTCGCACCAGCTAGTGTTTCACATCCAGTATCTTTGGATAACGAAGAATGGCGGACCATTTCGTTGTATATCTTCAACAACCTGATAGAAGTGCGGCCGTACATCGAGTAAGTTCTCGGTACATTGTTTCGCAACTTCTATTTCCTAGGAACTACTCTTATTCCTGGATATGTCATACAGTCGATACGTCACCATATTCTCGTATGGAGCGGAGATCCAAAAGGATTCCGTCGAAGAGTATGTGCTTCTCGCAAAGCAAGGAGGTGGCTATCCCGGTTTCATCTCTTGGTTCAAACAAACGGTAATTTCTATTAGACAATTTCATTTCATTCGCTAATTTGTGCATAATGCAACAATCCTTTCATATTAAACTTGTAGGCTAATTCAGAGTCTATGGACGCCGAATTGAGACAAGTCGCTAATGGTTTTGACTATAAGGTCCGTTCATTTGACAAGTACGACATCAACGGGTATCGCTTTCGTACCTATGGCAAAGAGCTATCTATGGCCGACCGAAAGTCAACAAATTGTTGTGTATCTGCTATCGGCAAGGAGGGGGGCACCGTCTACCAGCGTGGTGCTACACGGCTCCCGTCCGTGCCGGTGACCCGCGAGCAGAGGTGGTTGATTTTCCCTGATGGGGAGAGGTACGTAAGTGCATTTAATATTTTTGTACCTTGTGCATTCACGTTTTTTCAAATAACTAATGCGTTGGCCTTGTCATGCTGCAGGGGTTGGGACCACCATCATAGTGTCCGCCGGCCCAACTCCGTCCTTGGAGTTCTTTGCCGGCAAAACTTCCCGGGGTTTGTCATGTTGCCTGGTGAGGGTCGGCTTCCAGAGCTTGGATTGAGCTGGGAGCACTACGTGGCTGCCCCGGCCCCGCCGGATGAGATTATCGATGGTGTCGTGTGCGACACGAGGGCAGACATGGTGATCAGAAAGTTCTGGGTAATTTCTCCTTTACACATTTAAAAATCTTCAACTAGCTAGTTATTAATTGTACTAATCAATATTGTCTCATTTGATTGCAGACATTCTACAGGTGTGAGGAGGGATACGAGGAGGACGCGGCACATGTTATCGAGAACGTCTGCAAGCGCCTACTCCAGAACTTACGGCACGAGGCTCGGGTGCAGGCTGTTCGAGACTACTACGCCTTGTGTGGTATCAAGAAGACCAAGCCGGCGTGCCGCGATAAGTTCCTGAGTAAGGAGCAGTACATGAAGGTAATTCTTAAGGCCTTCTCTACTTAAGTTCCTTCATTTAGTAATTCTTAGCCGTAGCGCTCAAGTTTCTATTTGCTAACTTAGGCGCCTCCGAGATGGTGTGCGGATCAGATGGATTGTTGGGAGGTGTTGGTCGATGAGTGGTGCTCATAACGATGGCTAGCCCTCCACAAGGAGGCCAAGGATAAACGTGCCCAAATGGAAGGTGTGCCACACCATCAAGGCAGCTCCAACTTATATCAGTTCGGGCGCAACTGGGTATGTGGTTTGCTTCATGATTCAGGCAATTCATTCATAATGCTAGCTTGAGCCCTTTAATTACTAATTTTCATTGTTTGTCTCTTTCAGGCACGCTACAATAAGGCGGATAAGGTGCCAGAGGTGTACGACCTGTATGCCATGGCCCACACTGCCTCTTTCAAGAAAGTCAAGGCTTTCTCTTAGTCTGACCTCGATGATGCAAACAACTTCACCAACATCTCCTCCCACAACAAGCTCGTGAGATATAGAGATGAGGGGAAGGCGAGGAAAGGGGAGGACTTTAACCCGAGCCAGGGTCCCATTGATCCAGAGCTGTTGATGATATCTGGTGGCGGGAGGTCCCATGGCTCCATAGCCATTGGAGATGGACTTATCCGTTGTCCTAGCACTCTCCCGGAGATCAAGGCGCGCCAGTCGAGCTCCGCTCCTGAGATAAGGCCTCGTGAACGGCCAGTGCAACTCGCCATCAAGGTTAGTGATACGTACTCAGTTATCTTTCTCCATTACATTGTGTGCGCTTCCATCAATGATTACAAATGGTCATGTGAGTAGTGTTGCAGGCTGCTATACGGAGTGAGAGAGATAGAACGAAGAAACTTCTGGCGGAGGCGGCGGAGAGGCAGCGGGAGTTGGAGGAGAGGACGGCAAAGATGATGGAGGAGGAGAGGGCACGGAATGACATGCAGGCAAGGGCCATGTACGAGCTCCTTGAGGTAAGTTTCTTCTGCAGATTAGCCAAAACATTCATGTAGTGTTTGTCTCATTACTAACTAGTATGACTGAGTCGTCAAAACCAAATGTGCAGTCTGTGTGCGAGAAGGCAGGTCAGACCGCTCCGCCGATGCCAGTGATTGCTCCTGGGACCACGGTGAGTTTTATTTGAATGGACATTACTTGCTAGTCTTAACATTTGAGTGTCATCATGCTAACAAGACATTGGAAATGATATTTGGTGCAGCGTAACTCCAGACAAGCATCGCACGATCCTTCTCCAGCTACCAACACAAGCCACCCCGCTCCTACACCTCCTGGATCTTGGTAAGTTTATCTAGTGTTTTGCTTAACACATGCATAAAGACCTAGGCTTAGCTTTATTTCCTCCAATGCTTACCATAATGACCTAGACTTAGCTTCTTCTCCTCCAAAATGACTTAATAAGCTTACTGACCTCCAAAACCATCCATTTTACCTAAGTTAGCTCTAAAACGATCTGTACTTAGCTTACTTATGTCAAAAATTGCATAATTAGCTTAGTTAGCTCATAGACGATCCATTTTACCTAAGTTAGCTCTAAAATGACCCATTTTACCTAGGTTAGCTTATAAATGATCCAGTTCATCCAAGTTAGCTAAAAAATGACCCATTTTACCTAGATTAGCTCCTAAATGATCCATTTTACCTACGTTAGCTTTAAAATGACCCATTTCACCTAGGTTAACTCCAAAATGACCAATCTTACCTAGGTTATCTCATAAACGATCCATTTCAACTAATTTAGCTCATAAACGATCCATTTCACCTAGGTTACCTAAAAAATGATCCATTTCACCTAAATTAGCTCTTAAATGATCAATTTCACCTAAGTTAGCTCAAAAAGATCCATTTCAACTAAATTAGCTCATAAATGATCCATTTCACCTAAGTTAGCTTAAAAACGATCCATTTCAACTAAGTTAGCTCATAAATGATCCATTTCACCTAAGTTAGCTAAAAAATGATCCATTTCACCTAAGTTAGCTAAAAAACGATCCATTTCACCTTAGTTACCTCAAAAACGATCCATTTCACCTTAGTTACCTAAAAAACGATCCATCTGACCTAAGTTAGCTAAAAAACGATCCATTTCACGTAAGTTAGCTAAAAACGATCCATTTCACGTAAGTTAGCTCATAAATGACATACTCTTCTTGTTCTAGTCTTCTTCTTGTTCTACTCTTCTTGTTCTACTCTTCTTCTTGTTCTACTCTTCTTGTTCTAACTTTTTTATTTCTCATTTTGCAGATTTCATTCACTTGACGAAAGCTTGCATAGATGGAGTGCTCCTTATCCCTTTCTTTGTTTCTTTTGTATCGTTGAACTATGCATGTATCGTTGGATGAAACTATTGTAATATATATGGTTGGATGCCTCTATGTTGAACTTGTTATGTATGATGGAACTATGCATTTAATATATATGGTTGGATGATGAAGTTATGTGTTGGATATCTTATATGTTTTCTCTGTAATGGCCTTTTGAAATATATCTATATATGTCATATATATTTGTGGTGAAAATTGTTGGATTTAATAAAAAACAGATAAAAGAGCCAATATGCAGGCTCTTTGCCGTCTGCCACCGACGGCAACGGGCTCTTTGCCATCTGCCGCGGACGGCAAACAAGACACGTGGCATCCAGCTATGCTTCCTGGGAGCTGACCCATTTGGCCAGTTTGCCTACCGTGGCAGACGGCAAAGACTTTGCCACCAGTGGCGGACGGCAAAGAACCTGCCATGCAGTGACGTGTAGATGACATCATACGGCGGACGACAAAGACACTAGAAATTTTGTCATCAGTGGCGGACGGCAAAGGCCTGCCGTTAGCCACTTAACGGACTGACAGCGTAATTATTGCCGTCCGCTCTCTTTGCCGTCTGCCGCGCTCTCTTTGCCGTCTGCGGCGGACGGCAAAGACTTTGCCATTAGTAGCAGACGGCAAAGTACCTGTTTACCGTAGCCTACGTTGCCGGAGCCTTTTGCCGTCCGCGGCTGACGGCAAAGTAGCTGATTCCTGTAGTGGCGGTGACCACGCGGCGGGCATGCGAGCTTACGCGCTCTAGAGTTGGGGCCCTCGGCCACCGTCCAAACCTCGATGTCTCTCCATTAAACCATGTATTTCTGATTAAATAGATACTTATTCACCTAGAAATGATTTTTGAAAAAAATAAAGAGCAAACTATGACGCAGCTACAGTTCAAATTTGACCCGCTTCCAGCTGAATCGATGGGACTTTGCCTTTTTCTCCAGAGGTGGATCAAAATTTTTGACACCCAACCATTTTGTCAATTGTGCATTAAATATGCCCTAGTATTTTATAAAATTGATTAGGTCCAATTTTGCAACAAATATATGGTAGGTCCTTCACAAAAAAACTCATCTCAGGCACTCGGAAAATGGAAAATGGTTTTTTCGTCCAAAGAAAATGAAAACTTCCTTAGGCAACATTGTTCGCCATTTCAATATGCACCCTTGTGCACAATATGAGATCATTAGAACAAACTATGCCATGAATGTGGCCATAAGATTGATCATTTGGCTTGAAAGCCATGAATCTTCACACTTGATAGCTCATTTCTGAGAACACTTTTTAAAAATAATTATTGTATTACAATTTTATTATTTTTCCTGGAAACTTGTTCACATATAATCACACAATGCGAAGGTTTTCCAATTTTTTGATTTTTTTTGAATTTTTTATGCCCGTTTTAAAATGCGGTCAAAACGGCGGGCTTGACCGTTCCTAGCTAGTGGTTGAATATTAGAATTTTTTTGGTGTTTCTCTGATTAAATAGATACTTATGTACCTAGAAATGATTTTTGGAAAAAATAAATTGCAAACTATGAGGCAGCTGCAGTTTAAATTTGACCCGCTTCCAACTCAATCGGCGGGAATTTGTCTTTTTCACCAGAGGTGGATCAAAACATTTGACACCCAACCATTTTGTCAATTGTGCATTAAATATGTCCTAGTATTTTATAAAAATGATTTGGTACAATTTTGCAACAAATATATGGTAGATCCTTCACAAAAAAACCTCATTTCAGGCACTCGAAAAATGGAAAATGAATTTTCCGTGCAAAGAAAATGAAAACTCCCTTTGGCAACATTGTTTGGAATTCCAAGATGCACCCTTGTGCACAATATGAGATCATTTGAACAAACTATGCCATGAATGTGGCCATAAGATTGATCGTTCGGGTTGAAATACATGAATCTTCACACATGATAGCTCATTTCTGAGAACACTTTTTTAAAATAATTACCGTATTACAAGTTTATTATTTTTCCTGGAAACTTGGTCACATATAATGACACAATGCATAGGTTTTACAATTTTTTAATTTTTTTGAATTATTTATGCCCGTTTCAAAATGCGGTCAAAACGACGGGCTTGACCGTTCCTAGCTAGTGGTTGAATCTTGGAATTTTTTTGGTGTTTCTATGATTAAATAGATACTTATGTACCTAGAAATGATTTTTGGAAAAAATAAAGAGCAAACTATGAGGCAGCTACAGTTCAAATTTGACCCGTTTCCAACTGAATCGACGGTTTGTCTTTTTCACCAAAGGTGGATTAAAACTTTTTTCACCCAACCATTTGGTCAATTGTGCATTATATATGTCCTAGTATTTTATAAAATTGATTTGGTCCATTTTTGCAACAATTATTTGGTAGGTCCTTCACAAAAAACCTCCTTTTGGGCACTCAAAAAATGGAAAATGAATTTTCCGTGCAAAGAAAATGAAAACTTCCTTAGGCAACATTGTTCGGAATTCCAAGATGCACCCTTGTGCACAATATGAGATCATTTGAACAAACTATGCCATGAATATGGCCATAAGATTGATCATTTGGCTTGAAAGCCATGAATCTTCACGCATGATAGCTCATTTCTGAGAACACTTTTTAAAATAATTACCGTATTACATGTTTATTATTTTTCCTGGAAACTTGGTCACATATAATGACACAATGCGAAGGTTTTCCAATTTTTTGATTTTTTTTTAATTTTTTATGCCCGTTTCAAAATGCGGTCAAAACGGCGGGCTTGACCGTTCCTAGCTAGTGGTTGAATCCTGGAATTTTTTTGGTGTTTCTCTGATTAAATAGATACTTATGTACCTAGAAATGATTTTTGGAAAAAACAAATAGCAAACTATGAGGCAGCTGCAGTTCAAATTTGACCCGCTTCCAACTGAATCGGCAGGAATTTGTCTTTTTCACCAGAGATGGATCAAAACTTTTGACACCCAACCATTTGGTCAATTGTGCATTAAATATGGCCTAGTATTTTAGAAAATTGATCTGGTATAATTTTGCAACAAATATATAGTATGTCCTTCACAAAAAAACTCATTTTGGACACTTTAAAAATGGAAAATAATTTAAAAAAACTAATTTCTCCTAACTCTTTTAAAAGATATTTGTCTTATTTCGATTTGTCATTATTCCTGAAAACTAAGGTCAAATTTGATGAAACATGAGAAGATATTTTATTTCTATTTTTATTTTTCAGATCATAAAATAGCCAATATGATTTAGCACCTTACTTTTAGTCGATTACGACCAATTTAGATGGTCAAAAAATGTAGTACTGGTATACTGCGTTCTGATTGGTCCAGGAGCATCTCACGCGGATCGTGCCTAATCACCGTCGGATGCTCCTGGATCCAACAACCCGCCTGTCTCACCCACGTCGCCCAACCCACAACCCGCACTCCCTCCCACGCACCCAACCCCTCGTGCCCACTCGCCTCTCTCTCTCTCGAACCCTAGCGCTCCACTCCTCCCTGGCCGCCGCCACCTCCGGCGCCCTCTGTCCGGCGAGATCCATATGGATCGATCCCCTCCAATCCGCACCACCTCCGGCGCCCTCTGTCCGGCGAGATTCATATGGATCGATCCCCTCCAACCCTCCAACCCACGACTCCTCCTCCTCTCCTCCTCTCTGGATCTCTAGATTGACCCAACCGCTTCTCCCCCAATCCCAGCCTCCTCCATGCCGAGCCGAGAGACACTCCCCACTTTCCAGCCGAAACCCTAGCCTGAGACCCCTTCCTCCTTGATGGCCAACCCCTTCGTGGCGGCCGACGGTAGGGTGCCCTTGGTGGAGGGGGTCCGTGCTGTCGGAGCCCAGATCCGCAACCGCATCCGCGTGGCGCCCGTCGACCGCGTGGTTGCGGCCCTGGTGACGCGATGGTAGCGTCGGCCCTAGCGGCGTTGGAGGCGGCGAGCCAGTCCCTGAGAAACCGCGAGATCCTCGGCGCCGTGGGCACCACCGCGGCGGCGCTAAGCACCACCGATGCCGATGGGGTCCAACGAGGCGGACAAGCCGCTGCGGCGGATCGGTGCATCGTTCGAGCAGCTCGCAGCCGTCGCCAAGCCACAGCAGCAGCCCGCGATGGCGGCGGGGCACTTCTCGCGTGCCTGCTCCAACGGCTCCGTCCTCTTTGGCTGCCTCGGCATCGCCTTCAATTTTGCCTTGATGGACTACGTCGCCAAGGCAAGCGGCCGCTCCTCAGCCCCCCCTCTCCTCCCCCGCTACCTGCTCTGCTGTTCGGTATGCTACTTCATTGTGCTTGTACTGTATGTGGTAAAATTTCTGGTGATTCCTTCCCGGGACATTGATTTAGTTGTGTGAAGCTGAGAGGTTTGGGATGAAATGACCATTGCTTGTTCAATCAGTAAATTCTTCAGTGTTCTTGGCTTCTTAGTACATGCACATTGAGTCCATGCACATTCACATTTATTGTATCTGAATTGTATCAACTTGCTAGTTAGCTAATTACTAAAATCATGTGCACATAACTATGTGAAGTTGATGTTCAACCATTACATGTGATAACTAGGAAGCATATTTTTATCAGTGGACTGCTATTTCTTTTCTTGCTTCTTTTTGCAAAATTAGCTGATCATGGTAGCCTTGTTTTCTTTAGTGTTAAAAAAGTACTAGGCTGCAGTTTTTTAGTGTGTCATCTTTATATGTGTCTTTCGAGTGAACAAACTATGCTAAAGGTAGAGCAGGACTTTCATCTGAAGTGGAATTCTATCTTGGGTCTGATCTTTTGAATGAAAAGTTTTAGATAGAAATACACTGCTTTCTATCTGAAGGGGTGTATAGCTGTGTTGTATGACGTTGTTAGTTTTTGATGTACAAAAATTTGGTAGGTATTCTAGGATGATGATTGTTGGGACTCTATAGTTATTGAATGGATTTGCTAGCAACAAGGTGCCAGGCACAATTTACTGGTTATGAGAAGACTATAGTTGTGTTATTGTGATATTCAATTTATAGAATTGACTATGTTCTGTTTTTGCTTCAGGTAAACCAAGGTTTTGCTCATGGCTCGTACTAAGCAGACTGCTCGTAAGTCCACTGGAGGAAAGGCTCCTAGGAAGCAGCTAGCCACCAAGGTTTGTGACTGCAATATTGATAGTTTACCTATGTCGTGTCTTTATTTATGGTTTAGGTAAATTGAACTGGGTATAATTTGAACCTCAACCTTCATTGCCAGCTTATGACCAGATATCCTACTGATGTATATGGACTATCATGGTATTATTGTTAATTTGACCATGTGCTCTACTTTGCTTTTTGACAGGCTGCCTGTAAGTCTGCTCCCACAACTGGAGGAGTGAAGAAGCCTCACCGTTACCGCCCTGGAACTGTTGCTCTTCGGTGTGCAAAATCTTCCAACCTATTCTAGCATGTGTTATAGTTTTGTTTTGAAGTATTCTCAAATGAGTAAATTTTGTGCTTGACTTTGCAGTGAGATCCGCAAGTACCAGAAGAGCATGGAGCTGCTCATCAGGAAGCTTCCATTCCAGAGGCTTGTTAGGGAGATTTCCCAGGACTTCAAGGTGATCAATCAACTTGTGCACTACTATGTGATGCTTCTGTTGTGTCAACTCTTATAGTATGATGAATCAAGTAAACTAAAAGCACCATCCTGTTCTGTTTATGCAGACTGACCTCCGCTTCCAGAGCCATGTGGTGCTGGCCCTTCAGGAGGCTGCAGAGGCCTACCTGGTGGGTCTCTTCGAGGATCCGTGGCGAGAGGGCTTAAGGTGCTTGCTTTGCCTGTGGGAATGTCTCTGGCGGGCATCTGTGTCTGCTTTTGCTGCTGTTTTTAGTGATTGTTTGGAACTGCTAGCTCTAATTTAACTTACTTCTCATTCCCCTGTTTCTGCTGTGAGTATTCCCATGGCAATTTAGGTAACTATAGTAATACTATACAAGAAACATCATTGCATTACAAGTTGGGTTTGAATCTACTTGTGAGCAACTGGGTGCGCCCATTCTAGAAATATGATATGTAGATTTGCTTCACAGAACTGATGATGATGCACATATTTGGAACAGTCCAGTCCATTCTCACAACCAATTAAGTCCAGAGCTCACACCTCTCTGCTGATGATGCACGTACATTCCAGTTAAAGAATAACACAGGATTAATTAATTCTTGGGCTCTTCTAGCCATGCTTCTTACTCTAGGTTCCAAGTAGAGATTCCTATATATGTATACTTGCTTTGCTGCCGACTCCTGACTCTGTTTGTTTGTTTTGGAACTGTAAAATGCAGTGATGCCAAACATCGCCTCTGCTTCAACTGATTAATTTTATGCGTGCCAAACAGATCCTGTGATGTTATCAAAATATTTGCTAGTCTTAATGGGTTTATCCCACTTGATGATCTTAACCACCAAGATCTCTGAGGCTCTTATTTCTAGTCTAATGTTATCAGTACAGTACATCCGTTGTTTGCATGATAGATACATATATGTGACATCAATTTGTCGTTGGATATTGCTGGAAACTAGCTATGTCACATCAATTTCTTGGTTGTCTAGTTTGTTATGTCACATCAATTATATGCTTTTTCTGAGATTGTGTTTTAGCTACTGCCACTTTGAGCTATTGTAGATTTGAGTTATCAATTACAACAAAGCATTCTTACATTCCAGACTTGATCTTACTACTAAATAGCACCCCCTGTTATTGTTGTTGTTGTTATTCACCCTATCCTTGTTGTTCTGTTTTCTTGTTGGCAGATATTTTGAGTAAATTCAAGACGAAAGATGTTCAAAGAAGCTCCAAGACATTCTTATATAGCAAGTTATGTAATAATAGATGGGTTATTTGGGAATTTAATGTATCTTCTCTCTGTTTGTGAATGAAATAGTAATTATGTATGTGATTTAATGTATCTTCTCTCTGTGAATTTCATGTATGTTTTAGAATTACAATTCCTGTTTCATATGAAATAGTAATTATGTATGTGATTTGAAAATGTGTGCAATGAAAACATGACTCATGCGACCCACTTATCAAAATAATTTGAGCACATTTGAAATTTCTGACGTGTGGGACTAGTGTATGATATTATGATATTTGGGACAAATGTAAAACAGTGGAAAATAAAATAGCAAAAAGTAAAAGATCATATGCTGTAAAAGGCCGCATCTAGAAATAAAAAGGCCAAATTGTTGGGCTAGGCCCATGTAGCTAGAGAAAATTAATAGAGAAAATATACAGTAAAAAGGTCGAATTGTTGGGCTAGGCCCATGTAGAAAACCGAATTGGACCGGGCTGAATCTTGTGCCACATCAGCTTGCCACGCTGGATGCCTACGTGGCCTGGGGAGGTTGCTAGTGACCAAAATGCCACAGTAGGAATATTTTTGTCGTAAACGTCCACGACCTTCTTACAGAGAAGGTCGCTATAGTCAGTTTATGACCGCCAGCTTTTGACCTTCTGTTTTTGGTCAAAAAAAGGTCGCAAATGAAAAACAATGACCTTTTAGTGACCAATAGTCAGGGTCACAAGTTGACATATTTGTTGTAGTGCCGGCAAGGATCTTGCCGGGGGGTCTAGTGGATTTCCTCGGCAAGGATCTTGCCGAGGAGCGTTGTCTTCTGGTCCTCACCTGATCTTGTATGTTTATGATCTTGACGAAGATCTGCATGCCACCACGGAGGTGCCTCTCGAGCCTTGGTTCCAATGTGGTTGTTGGCGGTGTCGGAACCCTTGGGCTCAAGGGTGGCGCGCCCTGATGGAGTTGGGCAAGTGCCTTGGCAATACTCTTGCCAGGGCCGCGGAGGCCGCCCCGGCAAGGATCTCGCCGGGGGAGACCACCTCGCCCTCTTGCTCTTTGTGTCTCTGGTCTGGGCGTTGCTCTGCCCGTCCCACGCCTTTCTCTGCCCTACTTAGGGTGGTCGCGAGTGCGGCTCTGACTGCCCGTGCACAAGTAGAGGGGTACAAAAAGGGCCCCTACTTTTGTACACCGACAATTTTCCTGGCAAAAAAATCTTGGGCAATAAGAAATGTTTCACAGTGTTAACAACAAGCACAATAAAAGATGAGATCAACAAGAATCATGATTTTTCACCCGTAGCAACAATGATGACTTTTTGGCTCAGATTCAACAAGACTTCTATTGGGGGTATGAAGGAAATATGCCCTAGAGGCAATAATAAAGTTGTTATTTATATTTCCTTATATCATGATAAGTATTTATTATTCATGCTAGAATTGTATTAACCGGAAACTTGATACATGTGTGGATACATAGACAAAACACAGTGTCCCTAGTATGCCTCTACTAGACTAGCTCGTTAATAATAATGGTTAAGTTTCCTAACCATAGACATGTGTTTTCATTAGATGAACGGGATCACATCATAGGAGAATGATGTGATGGACAAGACATCCTTGATTAACCTATATATGTACTCAGATATTGTTGCTTCCGCCGACTCTTGTGTTTCGAGCTTATGTATTCGAGCCCTCGAGGTGCCTGGCTTGTAATATGAAGCTTGTATTTTTTTTCAATTTGTGTCTAGAGTTGTGTTGTGATATCTTTTCATGAGTCCCTGATCTTAATCGTACACATTTGCATGTATGATTAGTGTACGATCGAATCAGGGGCGTCACATCAAGTCTTGTTCCGCATCCGAGAGTATCCTAGAGTCCATAGCGATATCCAACTGCTTTATCACCTCCAATGCAATGGATATTTGGAGTTTCACATTCCCGATCCAACGGGCGCTCCACCTCTGAAGACTGACCGTTGTGGCCCGCAGCTTATTATGGAGCATGAGGTAATCATTTGAAGCCTCCGGTGTCGAGACCCAAGCCATCCACACCGTCTCCGTAAAATCCCCCGCTTTGATCCAGAACACTTCAAACTTGAATCTTTTCCACGTACTAATCTCCATATTCATATCCAACATGAGCGGGCAGTGATCCGATATCGTCGTCCCGAGAGCGGAGTGAAAGCAGGATGGGAATGCTTCATCCCACTCATTTGAGACAAAGACATGATCAATTTTCTCCAATATTGCATTTTGCCTCTCATTGGACCATATATATCGCCTCCCATTGAGGTATAGCTCCTTGAGCTCAAGCAAGTTTAACTTAGCTCTAAACCTCCCCAACATCCTGCGGTTGATCAGCGCATTGCTCTTGTCCTCCTGCCGAGCTAGGAGGTTAAAGTCACCTGCTACCAACCAAGGCCCCGTGTGCAGGTCACGTATGTCAACCAAGTCCTGCATGAACTCTATCTTGTCGGCCTCATCTTGTGGGCCATAAACGCATGAAAGCCACCATGCCTGCTCATCCTCCGGGCACTTAACAAGTGCAGTCAGTCTGTCAGTGTATGATTAGTGTAATGTGGGTTTGATAGTTGGGTGATGGAGTCATCCCAAGCGACCAAAATCCCACCACGAGTACCTGCCACCGGTAAGTAGAAGAATTTCTCATATTTATTTCCGAGGCATTGTCGAACAATGTTTACCGATACATCCTGTAGCTTAGTTTTTGCGTTGAGACATTTCTGAAGGTGCACCTTTGAATTTCATTTTATGTAGTATGATTATGTACCTAGTACATAATGATTTTTTTTTACAAAAAATCTAGTGAGATCGGTTTGTTTTCTCAATAATTTGTCTACAGACTAATGCGTCGAATTGCGAGTTCACCAACCAAACTAACTTCCAGTCCACACCCCAACTAGATCAGTTATCGTATGCTCTCTTACGTTTGTTTGCAGATGTCCGACCCTTGCTCATTTTGTGCATAGCTTGTATATAAATGGATCCAGTGGCGGAACTAGATGCAGATTACGCCTGGGGCTATGCTATGTTGAGTGATAAACTTCTATGATTTTCTATGCTTTGCATGAAGAAATTACAAAGGAAGTTCTTTCTAGGCCTGGGGCTATAGCCCTAGCTGCCCCAGACCTGTCTCCGCCACTGAATGGATCCATCTTTTATTAAGAAGTTTAACGAATAAATGACCATCACACCCTCATCCTTTGATTTAGTAATCAACACTAATCTAGGTACTCCTCCATCAACGCTCATGCCGATGCCTTATTACTTCTTAACCGATTTCTTCTGCACTATATCACTAGTAGAAAAGGGGGCAAAGGTTCAGGCCGGGTCATCCCATTAGTCCCGATTCAGTCTAGAACCGAGACCAATGGGGGCATTGGACCCGGTTCGTGAGCCCAGGGGGCCGGCCGGGCCACGTGGGCCATTGGTCCCGGTTCGTCTGGACATTTTGGTCCCGGTTGGTGGACGAACCGGGACCAATGGGCCTGGCTCCTGGCCCACCACCATTGGTCCCGGTTGGTGGCCTGAACCGGGACCAAAGGCTCCCCTTTAGTCCCGGTTCATGCCACGAACCGGGACCAATGAGGTGCCTATATATACCCTCGCCCGCGAGCAGAGCACTCCAGTGCTCTGTTTTTCTCTAGCCAGTGAGGGGGGGTTTGTGGTGCTCTAGCTCACCTCCTATGCACATGAGGTGTTCGATGAAATGCCCGAGCCACACTAGTTAAGCTTTCTCCTCTCGAAGGTCAACCTCAAAGCTCCATTTTCCTCGAGATTTGTCTAGATTTAGCGGTCCGTCACGCCCCACCCCCATCTTCACTGCCGTCGATCACCCGCGCCGATCTCATCACCGACACCACCGTGGTGAGCCTCTTGTTCTTATCTTCTTTCTGAAAGGAAAAATATTCTTACTTGTATGTTTAGATAGATACTTGTATCATTTTCTTACTTTTATTATTGCATCTTATATAGTTCGATGGTTTTGGTATCCGCCCCCGTCGGCCCTCGTCCTGTCTATGATTCGGATGTGGTATATATATTATCTTTATAACTATTGGTTCATTTATTGTTTATGAAAATTATGCGGACCAACGTGACATAGATTTTATTTATCTAGGATGTATGTGAACCGGAAATTCCAACCGACCCTATTGTCAAGAGGTTAAATTTAGTTGAAGAAGAAAACAATTTCTTGAAGGAAAAAATAAAAAAAATTGAGGAGGAGAAGATGATATTGGAGTTGCATGTTGCGGATGTCGTCGATGATCACAAGATCAAGATGGATGGAATGCGCTTGAAGATTAGAAAGATTAGAAAATATGCCATTCATACCGAGGCTTGGTATCATTATGCCGTTGGATCAATTGTTACCTTGGTTGCGATTATGATCGCCTTTGTTTTCGCATTAAAATGTTTTACATAGTTTTAATGTATGGTTTAATTAATTAGATGCTCTGGAGAGCTATATGTTGTTAGATGAGAACTATGTATGTACTTTGGTTTTAATGTGATGATGAACTTCTATTAATTTGGACACTTAATTATATATAATGCACGCAGATGAACTGACAATGGATGTACGATGACAGACACACCTCCGAGTACATTAAGGGCGTGCATGAGTTTATCGATGCGGCTGAGGCAAACAAGCAGAATGGTTTTATGTGTTGTCCATGCACTAAATGTGGGAATACGATGTCTTACTCTAACGGGAAAATCCTTCACACCCACCTGCTTTACAAGGGTTTCATGCCACACTATAATGTTTGGACGAGGCACGGAGAAATAGGGGTTATGATGGAAGACGACGAAGAAGAAGAGTACGATGACAACTATGTGCCCCCTGAATACCGTGATGCTGCAACTGGGGGAGCTGGTGAAGATCAAGAGGAACCAGACGATGTGCCCAATGATGCTGCAACGGGTGAAGCTGCTGAAGATCAAGAGGAACCAGACGATGTGCCCGATGATGATGATCTCCGCTGGGTCATTGTCGATGCAAGGACGCAATGCGAAAGTCAAAAGGAGAAGCTGAAGTTCGATCGCATGTTAGAGGATCACAAAAAAGGGTTGTACCCCAATTGCGAAGATGGCAACACAAAGCTCGGTACCGTACTGGAATTGCTGCAGTGGAAGGCAAAGAATGTTGTGCCTGACAATGGATTTGAGAAGCTACTAAAAATATTGAAGAAGAAGCTTCCAAAGGATAACGAATTGCCCGACAGTACATACGCAGCAAAGAAGGTCGTATGCCCTCTATGATTGGAGGTGGAGAAGATACATGCATGCCCTAATGACTGCATCCTATACCGCGGTGCATACAAGGATCTGAATGCATGCCCGGTATGCGGTGCATTGCGGTATAAGATCAGACCAGATGACCCTGGTGATGTTCACGGCGAGCCCCACAGGACGAGGGTTCCTGCAAAGGTGATGTGGTATGCTCCTATAATACCACGGTTGAAACGTCTGTTCAGAAACGGAAAGCATGTCAAGTCGATGCGATGGCATAGTGAGGACCGCAAGAAAGACGGGAAGTTGAGAGCACCCGCTGACGGGTCGCAGTGGAGAAAAATCAAGAGAAAGTACTGGGATGTGTTTGCAAAGGACCCAAGGAACGTATGGTTTGCTTTAAGCGCGGATGGCATTAATCCTTTCGAGGAGCAGAGCAGCAATCACAGCACCTGGCCTGTGACTCTATGTATGTATAACCTTCCTCCTTGGATGTGCATGAAGCGGAAGTTCATTATGATGCCAGGTCTCATCCAAGGCCCTAAGCAACCCGGCAACGACATTGATGTGTACCTAAGGCCATTAGTTGAAGAACTTTTACAGCTGTGGAATGGAAACGGTGTACGTACGTGGTATGAGCACAGACAAGAGGAATTTAACCTAAAGGCGTTGTTGTTCGTGACCATCAACGATTGGCCCGCTCTCAGTAACCTTTCAGGACAGACAAACAAAGGATACCACGCATGCACACACTGTTTAGACGACACTGAAAGTATATACCTGGACAAATGCAGGAAGAATGTGTACCTGGGCCATCGTCGATTTCTTCTGACCAACCATCAATGTCGAAAGAAAGGCAAGCATTTCAAAGGCGAGGCAGATCGCCGGAAGAAGCCCGCCATGCGTACCGGTGATCACGTACTTGCTATGGTCAATGATTTACACGTAATCTTTGGAAAGGGTCTCGGCGCACTAGCTGTTTCGAATGACGCTGAGGGACACGCACCCATGTGGAAGAAGAAATCTATATTTTGGTACCTACCCTACTGGAAAGACCTAGAGGTTCGCTCTTCAATCGACGTGATGCACGTGACGAAGAACCTTCGCGTGAACCTGCTAGGCTTCTTGGTCGTGTATGGAAAGACAAAAGATACACCTGAGGCACGGGAGAACCTGCAACATTTGCACGAAAAAGACGGCATGCCTCCGAAGCAGTATGAAGGTCCTGCCAGCTACACTCTTACGAAAGAAGAGAAAGAAATCTTCTTTGAATGCCTGCTCAGTATGAAGGTCCCGACTGGCTTCTCGTCGAATATAAAGGGAATAATAAATATGCCAGAGAAAAAGTTCCAGAACCTAAAGTCTCATGACTGCCACGTGATTATGACGCAACTGTTTCCGGTTGCATTGAGGGGGCTTCTACCGGAAAACGTCCTATTAGCCATTGTGAAGCTATGTGCATTCCTCAATGCAATCTCTCAGAAGGTGATCAATCCAGAAATCGTACCAAGGCTAAGGAGTGATGTGGCACAATGTCAGTTTCGAGCTGGTGTTCCCACCATCCTTCTTCAATATCATGACGCATGTCCTAGTTCATCTAGTCGACGAGATTTTCATTCTGGGGACCGTATTTCTACACAATATGTTCCCCTTTGAGAGGTTCATGGGAGTCCTAAAGAAATATGTCCGTAACCGCGCTAGGCCAGAAGGAAGCATCTCCATGGGCCATCAAACAAAGGATGTCATCGGGTTTTGTGTTGACTTCATTCCTGGCCTTAAGAAGATAGGTCTCCCTAAATCGCGGTATGAGGGGAGACTGACTGGAAAAGGCACGCTAGGAGCGGACTCAATAATATGCAGGGACGAGCATTCTTGGTCTCAAGCACACTACACAGTTCTACAGAACTCTACCTTGGTGACCCCATATGTCGATGAACACAAAAACAGTCTGCGCTCCAAACACCCGGAGCAGTGCGACGACTGGATTACATGTGAACACATTAGGACTTTCAGCAGTTGGTTGGAAGCACGTCTTAGAGGTGACAACACTGTTTGTGATGAGTTGTACTTGTTGTCCAGGGGACCATCTATGACTGTATTGATTTACAAAGGATACGAGATAAATGGGAATACATTTTACACGATTGACCAAGATCAAAAGAGCACCAACCAAAACAGCGGTGTCCGCTTTGATGCAACAACCGAGAAGGGAAAGGACACATATTATGGTTACATAGTGGATATATGGGAACTTGACTACGGACAAGATTTTAAGGTCCCTTTGTTTAAGTGCAAATGGGTCAATCTGTCAGGAGGCGGGGTACATGTAGACCCACAGTACGAAATGCAACAGTCGATCTGAAAAATCTTGGGTACACTGACGAACCGTTCGTCCTAGCCAATGATGTGGCACAGGTTATCTATGTGAAGGACATGTCTACCATACCGAGAAAAAGAAAAGATAAGGAAACGAATACATCAAATGATGAGCCAAATCGCCACATAGTTCTTTCAGGAAAAAGGGACATCCTGGGAGTGGAGGGCAAGACAGAAATGTCTGAGGATTATGAAAAAATTTCATGAAATTCCTCCCTTCAATGTCAAGGCTGACCCAAGCATCCTGATAAACGATGAAGATTATCCATGGTTACGGCGCAATAAGCAAATGACACAAACGAAGAAAAAGTGAAGACTTTCTCCCGCAACTATTATGATGATACCATGCCAAATTTGTAACAGACGAGTATGCTATGCTAACTTTTTCAGAGTTCATTTGAAAACTATGAATTTAGGTTGAATTTTCTCTATAGGTGCATCTATGTTCATTTTTTAAGTAAAGTTAATCACAAACTTGTGATTCACACAAATTTCAAAGAATTCAAATTTTAACTATTCAAATTTGAAAACTAATGGCACTAACAGAAAGTTTATAATTTTTCTAAAACTAATGGCACTAACAGAAAGTTTATAATTTTGCTGACCTAAAAGCAAAAAGAATTAAAAATAAAGCAAGAAACAAAAGAAAATAAATAATACAGAAAACAAAACAAAAAAACTAGAAAAAAATAAAAATAGCAACAATAAGTATTTTGTTGTAAGTAGAAACAAAATAAATTAAATAAAGCAACGAAGAAAACAAAAAAACTAAAAAAGTGTTTTCAAATTTGAAAACTAATGGCACTAACAGAAAGTTTATAATTTTTCTAAAACTAAAAGCAAAAAGAATTAAAAATAAAGCAAAAAACAAAAGGAATTAAATAATGCAGAAAACAAAACAAAAAAACTGGGAAAAAATAGGGCTCGCCCCTGGCCCATGACCATTAGTCCCGGTTTGTGCCACAAACCGGGACTAAAGGGTTGGCCCTCGTTGCACCCGGAGTTTAGTCCCATCTCGCCAACCGAAGGGCGCCCACACCTGTTTATAAGCCCGTCCCTCTCTGCGTTGTTGAGCTCCTCTCAAAGTGAAAATAGATGCCCCTGTACAGAAAATTGGACCTAAATTCATAATGAATTTCTATAAAATTCATAGAAATTGATTATGAATTTAGGTTTAATTTTCTCTATAGGTGCATATATGTTCACTAACAGAAAAGTTTATAATTTTTTTGACTTAAAAGAAAAAAGAAATCAGTAAAAAACTATAAGTATTTAGTTCTAAGTAGAAATGAATAAATAAATAGCAAAAAAGAAAAAAATGCCTATAATATTTGCTATGACTAACTAAAATTACCAAATTGAGTATAATGATAAAACACAGTAATATTAAATAGCAGGAAAAAGATTGACTCAAAAATCAATTTTTATAGTAAAGTTATTCATAAACTAGTGATTCACACAAATTTTAAAAAAATTCAAATTTAAACTATTCAAAATTTTAAACTAATGGCACTAACAGAAAGTTTATAATTTTTGTGACTTAAAATAAAAAAGAAATCACTACAAAACTATAAGTATTTAGTTCTAAGTAGAAATGAAAAAATAAATAGCAAAAAAGAAAAAAAAATGCCACCTACTGGGCCACCACGGCCTGAATACGACTAGAAACCCAACCATGGGCCAGGATTCAGGCCCGCAGCAGGCCCAGTAGGCCCACAAGCATTGGAGTGACATATTAGGCCCGAAAGCCTGCAGTTGAGAGGAGCTTGAGAGGGTGGGCGCATCAGAGCTTATAAACAACTCCCGAGCCCTCTCAACAAGCGAGGTGGGACTAAACTTTTGGGCGCGGGGCAGCACAAGGCCATTGGTCCCGGTTGGTGGGACGAACCGGGACCAAAGGGGGGCATTGGTCCCGGTTCGTGGCACAAACCGGGACCAATGCCACCCTTTAGTCCCGGTTGGTGCCACCAACCGGGACCAAAGGTCGCCGCTTCCCGCCCTTTGGGCTGCTGAAAAGAGGCCTTTGGTCCCGGTTGTTGGCACCAACCGGGACTAAAGGGGGGCATTGGTCCCAGTTTGTGCCACGAACCGGGACTAAAGCTTGGACTATATAACAAACACTTGTGAAAATTTTCAATTTGCATCGCCAGTTCCCCCCTCCCCCGCCGACGACGCCGTCAAGCTGCTCCACCTCGCCGTCTACGCTGCCGCCAACGCCAACGCCGTCGCCTCCCCGAGCCCACGTTGTCCTCATCGCCGGCATCCCCGAGCCCGCCGTCCTCGTCGTCCCCGTCGCTGCGCGCCTCCCCGAGCCCACCCCTCCTCGTCCCTGTCGCCGGCCGCGTGCTGTCTCGAGACCGCGCGCCGTCCCCGTCACCGCGTGCTGCCCCGAGCCCGCCGTCCTTGTCGCCGGACTCCTACTATTGCTGCCCCCCTCGAAGTGAGCCCCCCCTTTCCTATGGTCCCGAGCACCCCTTGCTCTCTGCCCCTGCTCCATGGTCGCCGCCGGCCCCGACGCATTGAAGAGGAGAAGGAGAGGAGAAGGAGTGGAGCAGCAGCAAATTTCTGAAATTTCTGAATTTTTTTACAGATATGAACAGTGCATATAGAGGGTGTTTGATCAAATGCTAGATGGCTTTGGGCATTTTTAGGATTTATGATATTTTTTGTGGTGAGGTACTGATGCAAGACAAAGGTGATGGCAAAATTCTAGAATTTTTGGATTGGTTTATAATAGGTTTTCAGCAAGGAATTTGAATCTGGTTCAAATTTCATTTGAATGAAATTTAAAAATTTTGAACTATGGATCAGAAGGTTTTTGGTGAAATGGAGTGTGGGCACTGTCATGAAGTTGGAGTAATTTTTGTGGTTGTAAAAGAGTTAGGAAAATTTAGAATGTGCTAAATATGTCAAAAATGTTTTTTTGTTCATAGAAAGTTCTTTGTTCATAGAAAGTTTTTTGTTCATATACAGAAAGTTTTTATATATGACTATGGATATATGAGCAATGATGATCCATGGATGCATGCATTGATGTATATGAGAAATGATGTTTGATAGAATATTTACCAAGTATATATGTATTTTTGTTCATAGCATTTTTTTCCATTTATATATATATATATGGCTATAGATGGATATATAGGCATGAGAAATAATGATCCATGGAGAAGTTTTATATATGCAAAAGTTACATTTTTAGAGAAGTTTTATATATCTAGATATGAGGAAGAAAGGAGAAGAAGAGGAGAGGAAGAAGAGGAGAAATAAATAAGAAGAGGAAAAAAGAAGAAAAAGAAGAGGAGAAGAAGAAAGGAATAGAGGAGAAGAAGAATAAATAGAAAATATTCTATTTTTTCTTCTTCTCCTCTTTTTTTTCTTCTTTTTTTCTTCGATCTTCTCCTCTATTCCTTTCTTCTTCTCCTCTTTTTGTTTCTTCTTCGTTTTCTTATGTTTTATCGGGTCTATCGTCGTCGATATACCCCTCCCGATAACTTCAACATGAGGGGGGTCGATATACCCCCTCCCCGATAATATTATTTTCCCATGTACGTATGCCGTGTCGATATAAACTCCCGATAACTTCAACACGTGGGGGTCGATATACCCCCTCCCGATAACTTCAACACGAGGGGGGGTCGATATACCCCCTCCCGATAACTTCAACACGTGGGGGGTCGATATACCCCCTCCCAGATAACTTCAACACGTGGGGGGGGGGTCGATATACCCCCCTCCCCGTTAACATTATTTTCCCGTGTATGTATCTCGTCGTTGTCGATATTACCCCCTCCTTGAAGCGCTCTCGAGGCTACCCCAAACCCTTGAAGCGTTGTCGAGGCCACCCCAAACCCTAGAGAAGCAGCGTCGAGGCCACTAATTAATATATATGATTCCTTACTATGATTAGCTAACTAGTTCTACGTTTGCCACTAATATATCCATCTGTCATGTTTGAATAATAATTGCCATGTTGTAAATATTTGTAGAAACTATGGACACCGCCCGAGACGAAGCAGAAGAAGCGTTGTTGAGGGACATCATCGCAGAAGGAAGTGATGCCGTCTCGTTGTTTCTCAATGACATCAATGGTCTGGAAGGAGAGGGTGAAGAAGCTGGCTCCGGTGACCTAATGCCGGTGCAAGAAGGAGAATGTGAGGACGGCTCCGTTGACCCAATGCCGGTGAAAGAAGGAGACCGTGATGACGGCTCCGGTGACCGAACCGAGTCCGGCCAGGTATATATATTAGTTAAGCCTGTGCTGACTAGCTAATTGATGCATTCATTGTTTTGGTATGTACACATATTAATTAAGTCTTTGTTCTTTTTTCTAGCCCTCCGGATCGAGCACAACTAAGTTAAAGAGACGAGGCCCGAAGAAAAAGTTGAGCTCGGATGAAAGGTTTGAGATCATAGCAATCGCGCCCAACGGCCAACCGATTGAACCCATCCGAACAAAGAACGCATTTATTGCTCAGTGCGGGGTTCTGGTTAGGGACAAGATCCCGATCAGCATCCAGCAATTGTTAAAGCCGGCTACAGAAGACCCTGAGGTGTCTTACGTCAATGATATGCAGAAAAATGATCTTTGGACTAAGCTGAAGTCAAATTTCACCCTACCGCCAGAGGATGATCCGAAGAAGCCAGTTAAAGAGCAATTAATCAAGTCTTTTGCTCTTAAGAGGATGGCAGACCTATTCGGGAGGTGGAAGAAATACCTGAATAGGTTTGTCGATAAAAAAGAGACACAGAATTCAAGGGCAGATATGAGAAGATCAGAGATCACTGGCCCGCATTTATGGCCAACAAGACATCGGAAAAGAGTAAGAATATGTCGGCGACAAACAAGAAAAATGCTGCGAAGAAGAAGCTTCACCATCGCACGGGGTCAGGTGGCTACCTCGTAGCCCGGCCTAAGTGGGCCAAGGCTGAGAATGATCTGGTTGAAAAAGGGATCGAACCAGAGACAATGAACTGGCCAGACCGTTGCCGGACTTGGTTCTTCGGGGCTGGCGGAACCTTGGACCCTGTAATAGGGAAGTGCATTTGGACGGACGAGCAACTTGACATACCCTTGAAGAAGCTTCGGTACTATATCAATGCAGCGCAGAAAGGGACGTTCCTTCCAGACAGAGAGAACGACGAGCTCACAAAGGCCCTCGGAAATCCTGAGCACCCTGGACGGACACGAGGCATGCCAGGCTCCATTCCGTGGAAGGCTAGGTTTCCGGACGCAGACGGTTACAAAAGCCAGGAGAAAAGGAAGAAAGTGCAGCAGTCCGAACTGCAGGCGCTTAAAGCAAGGGTACTCGGGATAGAGGAACGAGAAGCAAATCGCAGAAAACGAACTGCCGAAGCTTTCCCCGAAGCTACCCCGCCATCTCAACGGAGAAGCAGCATGGCTTCCACCGAGCTGCTTCAGCCGGAGCATGTCTTGACGGCTCCTGCCAGCTATCCCGTGGATGCTATCACGGAGTCTCAAAATTGCCACCTTATGACGCAATGGATTAATATGAAGGTCAAGGCGGCTGTTGGCTTTGTTTATCCTTCTGAACCCAGCGCAACTTTTCACTGTCGGCCGATTCCAGAAGGATATGCTAGGGTGATGGTGGATGAAATAACGGAGGGATTTGAGGAGCTCCCGCTTGACCACCCTACTGGTGAAGGGGAGACTAGGCTGGGTTCTGCTCTGAAGACTCCATGCCTATGGCGGAAGGATCTCATCAACCTTCAGAACTGGACGCCTCCGCCTCCTCCTCCTCCTCCTCCTCCTCCTCCGGCGAGTGATGATCAGGGCACTCGGCCGGCTCCTTCTCCGGCGCGTGGCGGCACTCCGCCTCCTTCTCCGTCTGCGCCTGCGCGCCCGAGCAGCCAGCCTCCTCCTTCTCCGCCTCGTCAGCAAGAGCGGAAAATACCCATCGCCGCTCCAGCAGCTGCTCTGGCGCGTCGTAGTCCTTCTCCTCCGCCTCGTAAGCAAGTAAAGAAGACAGCCGCTCCGTCTGCTCGGCCGGCGTCTAGCAGTACAGCGAAAGGCGGGAAGACATACAGATTCGGTACTTCTCTGAAGACTCCAGAGAAGTTACCATACGAGAGGACCCCGGAGGAGAACGCGAAGATCGCGCGAACCGAAGCGAAGGAATGGTTTGAAGGGTTGAAAGCACAGAGACATCCAACTCCGGAGGAGAAGGTAGATTCGGTGAAAGCGAAGCGCACTCTAGCTGCCCTGGCAAAACCACCCAAGTCTCCGCCGAAAGGCAACTATGAGCGTATTATTGCAAAGACATGGGCCGAAGCGGAGCGGTCGGGAAGTACAGTCAGTGATCAAAGGTTGAAAGAACGACAAGCAGCTGGGAAACAAATTGCCCAGCTCGGCGAACAAGGGAATCAATCGTGCCCCCCGCTCAAGGTGCCTAGCGACATCGTCGATCCGAGGATGGTGCCCGGTTATAGCAATCTTGACGATTACCTGCCCGACGATGTACATTACGATCCCATGGAGGTGCAGATACACAGATACGCGTACGGGAAGCCTCTTGTCAAAGATGAAAAATCTCTATGAACGATGATGCGAAGATTGCATGATTGGTACTTGAAAATCTACAGAGAGTCGGGGGGGGGGGGGGGGAGGAGTACTTTGTATGTGAGAGTTAAACCGGAGCATGACCTCATTGGAATTTATCTGTTGCCTATTCCATTTGAGGAGTTCTATCAGTTTTTCAATCAATTGGCCCTCGATAAAGCAACGGTCACCTGCTACTGTCTGTAAGTACTACTACTTCTGTCATTAAGTCTCTATATAGCTCAGCTCTTTTATTGCATGTATTTATAATTATCCTAACTATATTATGCAGATTGAAGATCGCCGAATTAAAGAAAAGACAAGTCGGTGATATTGGGTTCGTTAACACATATCTCATAGATGCAACTCAGGTTAAATTTCATGCCGCAGAAACCGAGGCCAAATTGCTACGATCATTGAAAATAAATAAACACAAAGATATAATACTCTTTCCTTACAACTTCATGTGAGTGTTACTGTTTTGTGCATATTCGATTTCCCTTATATATTAGTCCAGGTTATAGTAATGTAATTGATGAGTTATGCATGCGTGCGCAGGTACCACTATATTCTGCTAGAGATTAGGCTTGAGCAGGGAGTAGTAACTGTTTTGGACTCTAGACGAAAAGATCCCCAGGAGTATGCGGACATGACTGAAATCCTCGAGAAGTAAGTTAAATCGATCATTATCCACCATATCAGCAACTTTGTTCATTTCCTGATATCAAGTAATTGTTTTCTTTTGTCTGGCAGGGTTTGGAGAAAATTCACCAAAAAATCTCTGGGACTGCCGAAGATGCTGCAATTTAGATACCCGAAAGTAAGTACTATAGTAGCATGTTCCGCGCGTCTCCTAGCTATTGATTCAAGCGCTAGTTTCATCAATACCATTTGGCATTCTTGCTTATCAGTTTGATTGACCTTTATTTCTTGTAAAGTGGTTGTGGCAGGAACAAGGAAATGATTTCTGTGGATACTACGTCTGCGAGTCCATCCGCCACACGACCTGTGAGCGGGGCTACTCTGACGAACAATATGAAGTGCGTAAATAACAATATTCACAATTTTATTTTATTACCATCATTTGTGTTGAGTTTCATTCATTCATATATATATATATATATATATATATATATATATATATATTGACCCCCTTCTTTACATTAGATGTTTCGGCAGCGGGATGAACTCCTAGAACCAGATCGCATTCGAGCAATTCAAGAGGAATTGGCGGCATTCTTTCTTGACCACGTGATCGCTGAAGACGGAGAATACTATGTGGATCATGCGTTCGTAATTTAGGAGATTATATTTGTAAGAGATAATTATTGTATATATGTAGTCGGTAGTGTCGGATAGATATACGAGAACTTGTTGTTCGACCAATCTCTCGGAGAAGGAGAGGTGGTCGATATCACATCTCTCTGTATGCATATATGTTCATGACGATCTTCTGTTTCCTTCGTTTGCTTACTAGCTAGCTATAGCGTGTCTAGTCCTCTCTATACGTATGTATAGTACGTAGCGTCGACCAAGCACGGACATAAGAGAGGACACTAGCTTCTCTCTATTAATTAGCTATCTAACACAATATATGAAATACCTAAATTAACCCCCAAAACCCCCAACCCCCTCCTTTCAAAAAAACAAAACCCCCAGCCACAGAAATGCTGACGCGTGGAGGTCTATTGGTCCCGGTTGGTGCCACCAACCGGGACCAAAGGCCCTCCTGCCTGGGCTCGGCGCACAGGCCACGTGGAGGCCCATCTGTCCCGGTTCTGGTTTGAACCGGGACTAAAGGGTGAGGGCATTAGTAACGACCCTTTAGTCCCGGTTCAAGAACCGGGACTAAAGACCCTTATGAACCGGGACAAAAGGCCGGTTTTCTACTAGTGTATGTAGAACTTTATCCAATAACACCAAGCAAAGCATAATGCATTATATTATATTGAGTTAATATAAATAACCCTAACATTTGTTGGGACAACATACGCAAGGTGGACAATGAATCATTTTACAGAAGAACTTCTCCAAGGTCAAACCAGGGACCTTGATATGATAACACACTTATTTATTTGTGTCCGGCTGGACTAATAGGTTTTTCCAGCCTCTTGCAAACTTAGACCCCGCTCCATACTGAGACCCCAGGTGGCAGAGCACCAGGTGGCAGAACTCCTTTCATGAAGGAGTATAAAAGAACAAGTGATCTCTTGGGCTGGAAGCTAGGGACGAAATGGCCAGCTCCTCGCACCGACGAAAAGGTGAACCCTCCCTCGTATTGCTGAGCGTAGCCTCCGACCTAGATTTGGACATAATTCAGTTTAGTGTATACAATCCAGTCAAAAAACTGGTAGTACATATTGTAGGGTTTATTGCATATATGTGGTTACCTCGTTGTCAGGGGTGTACCATGGACCCCATGGTTTTGTGATGGTCAAATTGAGATCCCTGACAGCGTACCTCGTCGCGGTAATCGGGCACTCATCATCCATGTCGCCACTGTCATCGAATTAGCCGCCATGTTACGAGACAGGAGTACGTATAGCAACTATGGCAGAAAAAAGAAAGATCTCCATTTTGTGTTTTGAAGGACCTGTGAATGCTTGAAGTAATAAAGTTACCTGTAGATCCAGACTCTTAATCCGTTGTCGACAAGCCAACCGATGGTTGGCATCATGGAAACTGGGGAATCGGTCCAGCCGTTCAACGACTCTCTATGTCAAAATGTAATGCATATTAGTTTTGTTCCAAGTCAAAATTTATGAAATCTGACTATAAATCTATAGAAAAAATATATACGGGAGAAGGTGGGGTAAATATCAAGTATAAGGAGCCTCTACTGAATACAAGAGAGAGTTTGTTAGCAAGTGCGTTACTTACGAGCACTCTGACCAGTCGGTGGTTCTAGCATGCATAGCCTTCTGCACCTCAGGATTGTTGAGGTAGGCGTCGATATAGGCATCGATGCACGGATCATAGCCTGGCAACTGTATCAATTACAGCGGCTAATTAGTCAGTACCACCACACCTCTGATTTGCTAATGCTGAATAATTGTTCTTTTCTGCTATAAGAGAAAGAGCGCATGTATCTTTTGCAGCACTACGTACGTAGCTGCTGGGGTGGATACTCCCGTCTGGCGACTGGATGCAGACCGGGGCGTAAATGTTGTAAGTATCGATGTCGCCCTCGTCGAACGAGTCGTCGCATCCGCTGCCCTGCCCGGAGTTGCACGGCCCGTTGACGTTGGCCCACACCTCGTCGGAGATCACCCCGTGGCTCCACAGAAACTCTAACGACCCATATGAGTTATTGGACTTATCTAGGAGCGGATTGCCGACCTGCAAAGATGAACCCCGAGTTCTGTTAGTCAGAGATACGGATCAAAGCTCGCAGCTAGCGCCGGCAGCCATGATCAGATAACTTACCAAGATGCCCTTGAGGTTCATGTTCGTGGCACCGAGTTCGCGGAGGGCGACGATGACGGCGGCGAGCTGGGGGACGTAGTGTCCGGCATAGCTCTCCCCGGAGATGTAGAAGTCGCGGCCCTTGTATTCGGGGAACCTCTCGAGCCAGTGGAGCAGGAACATGTAGGCGTCCACCGCTGTCCTCGTGTCGCCGCTCGGTATCGATGCGTTCGAGTAGGAGAACCCGACGCCCGCCGGCGACTCCAGAAAGATCACATTCGCCACTGCACGACACCACAAACCATCAGAGATCACAGCGTGCATGAAGTTGTAACAGGATCTATCAGGCACCCACAATTGTTCCAGGCATGCCTGTTTCTGCTCAAGGTCTTCCCGTCGGGCTTCACACGGAACGGGCCGAGCTCGGCCATGGCGCCGGAGCCGAGCGACGAGCACCCGGGCCCGCCGTTGAGCCAGAGCACGAGCGGCTTGGAGGCGGCCTCGTAGGGGGCCTCCACGAAGTAGTAGAAGAGCGCGCGGCCGTACTCCTCGCTCACGGTGACGTAGCCGGAGTACTGGTCGAAGTTGACGCGCGGGGGCTGGCCGGGCAGCGCCGCGATCCTGTCGGCCTCCCTGGTGCCCGCCGGCGGGGTCTCGCACTTGGTGGGCAGGTGGCGGAAGCTGCTGATCGGGTCGGCCCACGCGTCCGGCTCCGCGGGCCCGTCCGCGCGCGTCTGGGCCCTCGATTTGATGAAGGCCCTCAGCACATCCTTCTGGTTGGCCCCATTCGCGAGCGATCCTCCTCCCAGTAGGATCACCAGCACTACCGCGTAGTACATGGTATGCTTCCTCATCGTAACCTGCCAGGAAACTACGTAGACCGTCTTGGTGTTTTTATACTGATACGATGTAGGTATTTCGGATGTTCCAAGCAGAAACTTTGCGGTTTAGAGTTCTCCGAAGTTAGCTTGATTGAGCTCAACAATGTTATATTTCCAGATATCTTCGTTCGATAGTGCCGGACATTTTTGGCGTATACGTACAGCAATTGAACTCGACACCTAATTTGGCCGTCGATGCCGAGGTGACACTTGTAGGCAAACAATCCAAACGACAAGACTGAGGTGCAACTAGTGCTTACCAACGGTTGACGGACGTGCGTCTCCTTCAGAGAACGGACTTTCCTCCTACCTATCACCCGTGACCTAGGCGACAAGCAGGGCCAGTCTACCCTACTCCCCCACGAGTCCGAGGGCCCCCTCTTCGTCGTCAATCGTTCCGACGGCAGGAGGGGGCGGGGACCCCATAGATTCGATGGGGTGGTAGGGCTAGGGATAAATTTAGGGATTGTATTCGATCAGTGGTGACGGGACGATGGCTTCGTTGTCGGCGTGAAACAGGGTCTCCTCACCTTGCCCTCATTCTGGCAGTGCTTCTTCTTGTTGACGAAGGCGTGTGAAAGATGGTGCGGCCAAAATCTGGTTCTCTAGGTCCGTTTTTATCTTCTATAGGTATGTCTCGGTCACGCTGTCTTTTGAAAGCGGGCAACGTGGTTGTGCGTCTTGATCCCCTGGCTTCAGTTTCGACTTACGAAGGATAGCCAATCTCGACCACCTTGGAGAGCGTGTGAAATTTGTGTTTGCCAGCTCCATCTGACTGGACATGGGGCATTCTAAATTCCCTGTATGGCGTTTTTAATGCCATCGGCATTTTCTAGTCTACATCGATGACTTTTCAGTCACTGCTTATACAAGTTCATGGGTTTAGAAGTTTGCTTCGCTAAGACGGAGGCCCAGTGGCAGCAACAAACTTTGCTCACGGTGCGCCGCCAGTGAATGCACAAGGAAGAAGCCTTCGGCACTTCTAAGGACTTGGATGTGTTTAAAATTTTCTAAAAGGGTGATTTATAAGGTTTTGTGATACTTAATATATGGCATTGGCCTTTTCGCAAAAAAACATATCCATTGATACGATGTAATCATGATTCAAGGTTTACTTAGAATTCTGTAGAATTGATGGTCCATTATTACCTATACACACCACTTGGGCTACATGTTGTCACCCAGCCAAAAAATATGTGTAATTTGGACCCAATAAGAAATAAGGATAGGGAAAATGCAAAGCCCTATGGGACAGGAAAATCGAAAACTCCAAGCAACTGCACTTTGCCCCCCACCAACACCCTACATTTTCCTCCGCATCAACCTCTCTTGCCACCGCTGCCGTTGATCCTCGCCATGGTGGCGGTGAGCCCTACTACCTAAGGTGGCAGGAGGCTCTCGATTTCTCCCGGAGGTGTTGGTGGATGGCCAGACCGACTGGGGCACCATCGGTCGTATGAAGTGGTGGCCCTCCCCTCATCGATGTAGCATAGGTGCATGTAAGGACACATCGTATTAGGGGGGCATGAACCTAGTCTTGATGGCAAGCATGTTTTGATGAGGTGGTCAAAGTGTTTGGATTCATCAAAAACAAAGAAGAACCTTTTGTTTACAAGAAGTTTACTCATATGTAAATCACATATTGTTGATTCAGAATGACATCCCAATGCTTGAATCTGTCAAGGACTTGTTTTTTCATGAAGGACATGAGAGAAAGGGTTTGTTTTGGGACTCAAAATCTGTAGAGATAGATAAAGGATTTGTCGACTGGGTTTTGAAGCGATTCAACATGCATGAAGCCAAGAAAGGGTGCTTGCCTATGTCACATGGCATTAGTCTCAGAAAGACTCGGACTCCTGCAAATTTTGATGAGCGAAGTCACATGGATGAGATTTTGTATGCTTCGGTTATCGGGTTCATCTTGTATGTTATGTTATATACAAGATTGGGTGTTTCTTATAGTCTAAGTATTACAAGCAAATACGCTGATCTAGGTGAGTGCCATTTGGACGACAGATAAAAATATTCTTGCATATTTGAGCAGGATTAAGGATATGTTATTGGCTTTCCTAGTTGGAGACCTTCGAAGTGGATACAGTAAGTCACAATGACAAGTCTTTTTTCGTAATTAAGCATGGCTTCTTCTTCTTTTGCTTCAACTTATAATTTTATTTTTTACTATTCTACTAGCGTATCTCCTGCCATGCAAGAATGTATGTCTTGGATAAGATTGGTTTTAGTCCTATGGAAACTATGGAGGTAAAGAGAGTTCACTTGAGGACCGAACATGGTTATACTTTTGCCGCAAAATTATACAATGCAGACACCTACACCTATTTTGAATGCAAAAATTGGAGAGCACTATGCAAGGCTTATGCATTTGAGCCTGATATGCTTATCACCTTTGATATTCGTCCGGAAGATGACATTGAAGGTGAAATCGACATCTGGGTCGATGTGTAGACGCCTCCAGTTCTACCATTATGTGAGTTTCTCAACCATATTTATGTCTTGGATATTGTTTATTCAAATATAGTTGACAACTAATTTCTATTGACAGCTTATTTCCATTCAAGCAAACATGTCCGGCGCTTGGGAGACATGACCAACTACTGTCCCGGGGCTGAACAAAACTGCGAGGAGATAAGTCATTATGTTTCATGGCTTGAGAATCTTGATACTGTCAAGACAAATTATTTTCCTGGACTTCAAAATCTTAGTACTCAAAACGTGCGACCACTAACGTGCATATTGAACTACGGTCACATCTATTTAGGAAAGATGGTAAGATTTTTACTATTTGTCCTCAGTGCATCATTTAAGTCTAACCCACTTCCTATGCATAGGGATTTTGTGAGCAAACAACTTATGAGAACAATAATAAACTAGCATAGGAAGGCAAAACAAGCATAACTTGAAAACTTTAAGCACATATATAGAAAGGAAACTTGATATTATTGCAATTCCTACAAGCATTTGTTCCTCCCTCATAATAATTTTCAGTAGCATCATGAATAAATTCAACAATTTAACTATCACATAAAGCATTCTTTTCATGATCTACAAGCATAGAAAATTTACTACTCCCCACATAAGCAAATTTCTTCTCATGAATAGTAGTGGGAGCAAACTGAACAAAATAATTATCATGTGAGGCATAATCCAATTGAAAACTGAAATCATGATGGCAAGTTTCATGGTTATCATTAATATTTATAGCATACATGTCATCACAATAATCATCATAGATAGCAACTTTATTATCATAATCAATTGGAACCTCTTCCGAAATAGTGGAATCATCACTAAATAAAGTCATGACATCTCCAAATCCACTTTCATAATTATCACAATAAGATTCAACATCCTCCAAAATAGTGGGATCATTAATTCCTAAAGTTGACACTCTTACAAACCCACTTTCATCAATATAATCATCATAAATAGGAGGCATGCTATCATCATAATAAATTTGCTCATCAAAACTTGGGGGACAAAACATATCATCTTCATCAAACATAGCATCCCCAAGCTTGTGGCTTTGCATATCATTAGCATCATGGATAATCATAGAATTCATACTAACAACATTGCAATCATGCTCATCATTCACATATTTTATGCCGAGCATTCTATGTGATTCTTCTTCTAGTACTTGAGCACAATTTTCCTTTCCATCGTTTTCACGAAAGACATTAGAAAGATGAAGTATGAGGCAACCTTAATTCCAATTTTTTGTAGTTTTCTTTTATAGATTAAACTAGCGATAAAACAAGAAAGAAAAAGATTTGATTGCAAGATCTAAAGATATAACTTCAAGCACTCACCTCCCCGGCAACGGCGCCAGAAACTGCTTGATGTCTACTACACAACCTTCTTCTTGTAGACGTTGTTGGGCCTCCAAGTGCAGAGGTTTGTAGGACAGTAGCAAATTTCCCTCAAGTGGATGACCTAAGGTTTATCAATCCGTGGGAGGCATAGGATGAAGATGGTCTCTCTCAAACAACCCTGCAACCAAATAACAAAGAGTCTCTTGTGTCCCCAACACAACCAATACAATGGTAAATTGTATAGGTGCCCTAGTTCAGCGAAGAGATGGCGATACAAGTGCAATATGGATGGTAGATATAGGTTTTTGTAATCTGAAAATATAAAAACAGCAAGGTAACTAATGATAAAAGTGAGCACAAACGGTATTGCAATGCTAGGAAACAAGGCCTAGGGTTCATACTTTCACTAGTGCAAGTTCTCTCAACAATAATAACATAATTGGATCATATAACTATCCCTCAACATGCAACAAACAGTCACTCCAATGTCACTAATAGCGGAGAACAAACGAAGAGATTATGGTAGGGTACGAAAGCACCTCAAAGTTATTCTTTCTGATCGATCTATTCAAGAGTCCGTAGTAAAATAACACGAAGCTATTATTTCCGTTCGATCTATCCTAGAGTTCGTACTAGAATACCACCTTAAGATACAAATCAACCAAAACCCTAATGTCACCTAGATACTCCAATGTCACCTCAAGTATCCGTGGGTATGATTATACGATATGCATCACACAATCTCATATTCATCTATTCAACCAACACAAAGAACTTCAAAGAGTGCCCCAAAGTTTCTACCGGAGAGTCAAGACGAAAACGTGTGCCAACCCCTATGCATAAGTTCACAAGGTCACTGAACCCGCAAGTTGATCACCAAAACATACATTAAGTAGATCACGTGAATATCCCATTGTCACCACAGATAAGCACATGCAAGAGACATACATCAAGTGTTCTCAAATCCTTAAAGATTCAATCCGATAAGATAACTTCAAAGGGAAAACTCAATCCATTACAAGAGAGTAGAGGGGGAGAAACATCATAAGATCCAACTATAATAGCAAAACTCGCGATACATCAAGATCGTACCACCTCAAGAACACGAGAGAGAGATAGATCAAGCACATAGCTACTGGTACATACCCTCAGCCCCAAGGGTGAACTACTCCTCGTCATGGAGAGCACCGGGATGATGAAGATGGCCACCGGAGAGGGATTACCTCCTCCGGCAGGGTGCTGGAACGGGTCTAGATTGGTTTTCGGTGGCTACAGAGGCTTGCGGCGGCGGAACTCCCGATCTAGGTTAGGTTCTGGAAGTTTGGGTATATAAAAGAGGTTTTGGCGTCGGGAACAAGTCAGGGGGGTCTCCGAGGCGGCCACGAGGTAGGGGGGCACGCCCCACACCCTCGTGGGTGCCTCGGGACTCTTCTGGCTCATCTCCGATGCTCCATGGGCTTCTTCTGGTCCAAAAATAATCTACGTCAAATTTCAGGTCAACTGGGCTCCGCTTGGTTTTCCTTTTCTGGAATACTCAAAAACAAGGAAAAAACAGTAACTGGCACTGGGCTCTAATTTAATAGGTTAGTCCCAAAAATCATATAAAATAGCATATAAATGCATATAAAACATCCTAGATGGATGATATAATAGCATGGAACAATAAAAAATTATAGATACGTTGGAGACGTATCATATATACTCACTAATCATGGTCATAATATCATATGATGAAAATATTGTATATAAAACATATACAAATACAACGAAAATAAGCTGCAATTAAAAAAACAGAAAAAATAAGCAGTAGCGCTTCTCAGAAGAAACGCTACTGCTACTTACCTCTATCAGCAGCGCTTTTTCGACAAGAGCGCTACTGCTAACAAGGTGTAGCATTAGCGCTTCAGTTAGTTGTAGCACCTTACTGGTAGCGCTTGTACAAGCGCTACTAGTAGCCCTAAAACCAGCACTACTACTAGGGTTTTCCCAAGTAGTGCGTGGTCCGAGCTAGAGATCCTCCCTCTGACATCGTCGTTCCCTTCTACCCATGCCGTTCCCTTCCACCCCTCGCAGGAGCGGAGCAGCCCCTTGTGCCGCCGAGCACCATGCAAGAGCAGAGAAGCAGCTCTCCTCTATTCAGGTGTTGTCAAGCACCTAGCTGGTCTCACCAATCCCTCCCGCTGCTCTTCTTTAAGGTGAGGCTCCCTGCTACCTCTTGAGCATGCGTTGTTTTTTCCCTTGAAGAGGAAAGGGTGATGCAGCAAAGTAGACTAAGTACTTTTCTCAGTTTTGAGAACTAAGGTATCAATCCAGTAGGATACAACGCACAAGCCACCGAATACCTGCACAAACAAACACCAACTTGCACCCAACATGACAAAGGGGTTGTCAATCCCTTCATGGTTATTTGCAAAGTGAGATCTGATATAGATGGATAAATGGTAAAGTAATATATTTGGTATTTTTTTATGAAACAGAAAGTAAAATATTGCAAAGAAAGTAAATAGGAAACTAAAGTTATAGATCAGAAACTTATATGATGGAAAGTAGACCCGGGGGCCATAGGTTTCACTACAGGCTTCACTCAAGATAGAAAATACTACGGTGGGTGAACAAATTACAGCCGAGAAATTGATAGAAAAGCGCAAAGTTATGACGATATCTAAGGCAATGATCATGAATACAGGTGAGGGAGTCCTGGATTAGGGGGTGTTCGGATAGCCGGACTATACCTTCAGCCGGACTCCAGGACTATGAAGATACAAGATTGAAGACTTCGTCTCGTGTCCGGAAGGATCTTTTCTTGGCGTGGAAGGCAAGCTAGGCATGCGGATATTCAAGATCTCCTACCATTGTAACCGACTCTGTGTAACCCTAACCCTATCCGGTGTCTATATAAACCGAAGGGTTGTAGTCCGTAGGACAACCATCATCATACACAATCATACCATAGGCTAGCTTCTAGGGTTTAGCCTCCTTGATCTCGTGGTAGATCCACTCTTGTACTACCCATATCATTAATATTAATCTAGCAGGAGTAGGGTTTTACCTCCACCGAGAGGGCCCGAACGTGGGTAAAATAAAGTGTCCCTTGTCTCCTGTTACCATCCGACCTTGACGCACAGTTCGGGACCCCCTACTCGAGATCCGTCGGTTTTGACACCGACATTGGTGCTTTCATTGAGAGTTCCTCTGTGTCGTCGCTTTTAGGCCCGATGGCTCCTTTGATCATCAACAACGATGAGGTCCAGGGTGAGACTTTCCTCCCCAGACAAATCTTCGTCTTCGGCGGCTTCGCTCTGCGGGCCAATTCGCTTGGTCATCTGGAGCAGATCGAAAGCTACGCCCCTGTCCATCAAGTCAGGTTTGGAAGCTTAAACTACACGGCAGATATCCGCGGAGACTTGATCTTCGACGGGTTCGAGCCACAGCCAAGCGCGCCGCACTATTTCGAGGGGCATGATATAGCTCTGCCTCCGAATAGTACCCTGGAGGCCGCACACGCTCCGGCCCCGATCCTTGACTCGAAGCCCACCGCGTTCTCCGAGGATGAACGGTTGGTCGTCACCTCAGGGGCTGTGATCTCAAAGGCGATCGAGCCGAACGCCAGCCCCGTACTCTGCACGGCCCATGACTCCAAGGAGTCGGATTCTTCTCCGGACTCCGGGCCTTCCGTGCCCCCGCCGATCGAAACTGATTGGGCGCCTGAAATGGAGTTCACCGCCGCGGACATCTTTCAGTGCTCACCTTTCGGTGATATCCTGAATTCTCTCAAGTCTCTCTCTTTATCAGGAGAGCCCAGGCCGGACTATGGTCTGCGAGGTTGGGATTCGGACAACGAAGAAATTCAAAGCCCACCCAGCACCCACTTAATAGCCACTGTCGATGATTTAACCGACATACTTGACTTCGGATCCCAAGACTTCGACGGTATGGACGACGAAGACAGAGACGAACTAGGACCAGCACCTATAGGGCACTGGACCTCCACCCCACCTAACGATGTATTCATCGTGGATACCCTTACAGGAAACGACAACGAGGAAAAAGGGGGCGAAAAAAGGGGTAAACCCTCCGAAAAGCAGTCAAAGCGGCGACGTAGACGCCGAGCCAAGACCCGCCTCGATCAAGACCCAGCCGTAGAGCAGGATGAGCCGGTAGACGACGAGCATGCCTCAGAGCAGCCGTCCGAACAAGGCAACACGGACAGAGAGGACTTATAGCCCTCCCCCGGCCATAACAGAACTCCGGACGATCTCACGCCGGATAAAACCACGGAGCAGAAGAATCTCCACGAAAGGCTCGTTGCCATAGCACGAAGCCTGAAAAAGCAGAAGCGGAAGCTAAAGACGGCAGAAGATGCACTCAGAACTGTTGGGGAACGTTGCAGAAAATTAAAATTTTTCCTACGGTTTCACCAAGATCCATCTATGAGTTCATCTAGCAACGAGTATTCAGATTAGACAGCATCTACATACCACTTTGTAGATCACAACGGAAGCGTTCGAGTGAACGTGGATGAGGTAGTCGTACTCGTCGTGATCCAATTCACCGATGATCTAGTGCCGAACGGACGGCACCTCCGCGTTCAACACACGTACGGAAAGCGTGACGTCTCCTCCTTCTTGATCCAGCAAGGCAAAGGAGAGGTTGGGGAAGAAGGTTCCAGCAGCAGCACGACGGCGTGGTGATGGTGGAACTGCAGTACTCCGGCAGGGCTTCGCCGTGCTCAATGGAGGAGGAGGAGGTGTTGGAGAGGGAGAGGGAGGCGCCAGGGCAATGGGTGGTCAGCCCCCTCTCCCCTCCCCCCTTTATATAACCCCCAAGGGGGGGCGCCGGCCCTGGGAGATGAGATCTCCTAGGGGGGGCGGCGGCCAGGGAAGGGGGGCTTGCCCCCCAAGCAAGGGGGGGCGCCCCCTTTAGGGTTTTCCCTCCCCCAAACCCTAGGCGCATGGGCCCATGGGGGGAGGCGCACCAGCCCACTATGGGCTGGTTCCCTCCCTCATACAGCCCATGGGGCCCTCCGGGATAGGTGGCCCCACCCGGTGGACCCCCCGGGACCCTCCGGTGGTCCCGGTACAATACCGATAACCCCGAAACTTGTCCCGATGTCCGTATGATGACTTTCCATATATAAATCTTTACCTCCGGACCATTCCGAAACTCCTCGTGACGTCCGGGATCTCATCCGGGACTCCGAACAACATTCGGGTTACTGCACATACATATCCCTACAACCCTAGCGTCACCGAACCTTAAGTGTGTAGACCCTACGGGTTCGGGAGACATGCAGACATGACCGAGACGGCTCTCGGGCAATAACCAACAGCGGGATCTGGATACCCATGTTGGCTCCCACATGCTCCACGATGATCTCATCGGATGAACCACGATGTCAAGGATTCAATAAATCCCGTATACGATTCCCTTTGTCAATCGGTATTTTACTTGCCCGAGATTCGATCGTCGGTATACCAATACCTCGTTCAATCTCGTTACCGGCAAGTCACTTTTCTCGTTCCGTAATGCATGATCCCGTGATCAAACACTTTGATCACATTGAGCTCATTGTGATGATGCATTACCGAGAGGGCCCGGTGATACCTCTCCGTCAAGCGGAGTGACAAATCCCAGTCTCGATCCATGTCAACCCAACAGACACTTTCAGAGATACCCGTAGCATACCTTTATAGTCACCCAGTTACGTTGTGACGTTTGGCACACCCAAAGCACTCCTACGGTATCCGGGAGTTACACGATCTCATGGTCTAAGGAAAGGATACTTGACATTGGATAACTCTAGCAAACGAACTATGCGATCTTATGCTATGTTTAGGATTGGGTCTTGTCCATCACATCATTCTCCTAATGATGTGATCCCTTTATCGATGACATCCAATGTCCATAGTCAGGAAACCATGACTATCTGTCGATCAACGAGCTAGTCAACTAGAGGCTCACTAGGGACATGTTGTTGTCTGTTATTCACACATGTATTACGATTTCCGGTTAACACAATTATAGCATGAATAAAGACAATTATCATGAATAAGGAAATATAATAATAAAGCTTTTATTATTGCCTCTAGGGCATATTTCCAACAGTCTCCCACTTGCACTAGAGTCAATAATCTAGTTACATTGTGATGAATCGAACACCCATAGAGTTCTGGTGCTGATCATGTTTTGCCTTAGGGAGAGGTTTAGTCAACGGATCTGCGACATTCAGATCCGTGTGCACTTTACAAATCTCTATGTCTCCATCTTGAACATTTTCACGAATGGAGTTGAAGCGACGCTTGATGTGCCTGGTCTTCTTGTGAAACCTAGGCTCCTTTGCAAGTGCAATAGCTCCAGTGTTGTCACAGAAGAGCTTGATTGGCCCCGACGCATTGGGTATGACTCCGAGGTCGGTGATGAACTCCTTCACCCAAATTGCTTCATGTGCTGCCTCCGAGGCTGCCATATACTCCGCTTCACATGTAGATCCCGCCACGACGCTTTGCTTGCAACTGCACCAGCTTACTGCCCCACCATTCAAAATATACACGTATCCGGTTTGTGACTTAGAGTCATCCAGATCTGTGTCGAAGCTAGCGTCGACGTAACCTTTTACGACGAGCTCTTCGTCACCTCCATAAACGAGAAACATTTCCTTAGTCCTTTTCAGGTACTTCAGGATATTCTTGACCGCTGTCCAGTGTTCCTTGCCGGGATTACTTTGGTACCTACCTACCAAACTTACGGCAAGGTTTACATCAGGTCTGGTACACAGCATGGCATACATAATAGAACCTATGGCTGAGGCATAGGGGATGCCGCTCATCTCTTCTATATCTTCTGCCGTGGTCGGACATTGAGCTGAGCTCAATTTCACACCTTGTAACACAGGTAAGAACCCTTTCTTAGATTGATCCATATTGAATTTCTTCAATATCTTATCAAGGTATGTGCTTTGTGAAAGACCTATGAGGCGTCTCGATCTATCTCTATAGATCTTGATGCCTAATATATAAGAAGCTTCTCCAAGGTCCTTCATTGAAAAACTTTTATTCAAGTAGGCCTTAATGCTGTCCAAGAGTTCTATATCATTTCCCATCAAAAGTATGTCGTCTACATATAATATGAGAAATGCTACAGCGCTCCCACTCACTTTCTTGTAAACACAGGCTTCTCCATAAGTCTGTGTAAACCCAAACGCTTTGATCATCTCATCAAAGCGAATGTTCCAACTCCGAGATGCTTGCACCAGCCCATAAATCGAGCGTTGGAGCTTGCATACCTTGTCAGCATTCTTAGGATCGACAAAACCTTCCGGCTGCATCATATACAATTCTTCCTTAAGGAAACCATTAAGGAATGCCGTTTTGACGTCCATTTGCCATATCTCATAATCATAGTATGCGGCAATTGCTAACATGATTCGGACGGACTTCAGCTTCGCTACCGGTGAGAAAGTCTCATCGTAGTCAATTCCTTGAACTTGTCGATAACCCTTAGCGACAAGCCGAGCTTTATAGATGGTCACATTACCATCTGCGTCTGTCTTCTTCTTAAAGATCCATTTATTTTCTATGGCTCGCCGTTCAACGGGCAAGTCAGTCAAAGTCCATACTTCGTTTTCATACATGGATCCTATCTCGGATTTCATGGCTTCCAGCCATTTGTTGGAATCCGGGCCCGCCATTGCTTCCTCATAGTTCGAAGGTTCACCGTTGTCTAACAACATGATTTCCAAGACAGGGTTGCCGTACCACTCTGGTGCGGAACGTGTCCTTGTGGACCTTCGAATTTCAGTAGGAGCTTGATCAGAAGTATCTTGATCATAATCATTAAATTCCTCTCTAGTCGGTGCAGGCACCTCAGGAACGATTTCTTGAGTTTCGCCATTTTCCGGTTCAAGAGGTAACACTTCATCAAGTTCTACTTTCCTCCCACTTACTTCTTTCGAGAGAAACTCTTTCTCTAGAAAGGATCCATTCTTGGCAACAAAGATCTTGCCTTCGGATCTGAGGTAGAAGTTATACCCAACAGTTTCTTTAGGGTATCCTATGAAGACGCATTTTTCCGACTTGGGTTCGAGCTTTTCAGGTTGAAGTTTCTTCACATAAGCATCGCATCCCCAAACTTTTAGAAACGACAGCTTAGGCTTCTTCCCAAACCATAATTCATACGGTGTCGTCTCAACGGATTTCGACGGAGCCCTATTTAAAGTGAATGCGGCAGTCTCTAAAGCATAGCCCCAAAAAGATAGCGGTAAATCGGTAAGAGACATCATAGATCGCACCATATCTAATAGAGTGCGATTACGACGTTCGGACACACCATTACGCTGAGGTGTTCCAGGCGGCGTGAGTTGTGAAACTATTCCACATTTTCTTAAGTGTGTGCCAAATTCGTGACTCAAGTATTCTCCTCCACGATCTGATCGTAGAAACTTGATCTTTCTATCACGTTGATTTTCAACCTCACTCTGAAATTCCTTGAACTTTTCAAAGGTTTCAGACTTGTGTTTCATTAAGTATATATACCCATATCTACTCAAGTCATCAGTGAGGGTGAGAACATAACGATAGCCACCGCGAGCCTCAACACTCATTGGACCACACACATCGGTATGTATGATTTCCAATAAGTTGGTTGCTCGCTCCATTTTTCCTGAGAACGGAGTCTTGGTCATTTTACCCATGAGGCATGGTTCGCACGTGTCAAATGATTCATAATCAAGAGACTCTAAAAGTCCATCTGCATGGAGCTTCTTCATGCGTTTGACACCTATGTGACCAAGGCGGCAGTGCCACAAATATGTGGGACTATTGTTATCAACTTTAACTCTTTTGGTACTCACACTATGAATATGTGTATCATCACGTACGAGATTCATCAAGAATAAACCATTAACCATCGGAGCATGACCATAAAACATATCTCTCATATAAATAGAACAACCATTATTCTCGGATTTAAATGAGTAGCCATCTCGAATTAAGCGAGATCCGGATACAATGTTCATGCTCAAACTTGGTACTAAATAACAATTATTGAGGTTTAAAACTAATCCCGTAGGTAAATGTAGAGGCAACGTGCCGACGGCGATCACATCGACCTTGGAACCATTCCCGACGCGCATCGTCACCTCGTCCTTCGCCAGTCTCCGTTTATTCCGTAGCTCCTGCTTTGAGTTACAAATGTGAGCAACTGCACCGGTATCAAATACCCAAGAGCTACTACGAGTACTGGTAAGGTACACATCAATTACATGTATATCACATATACCTTTGGTTTTGCCGGCCTTCTTGTCCGCTAAGTATTTGGGGCAGTTCCGCTTCCAGTGACCTCTTCCCTTGCAATAAAAGCACTCAGTTTCGGGCTTGGGTCCATTCTTTGGCTTCTTCCCGGCAACTTGCTTACCGGGCGCGGCAACTTCCTTGCCGTCCTTCTTGAAGTTCTTTTTACCCTTGCTCCTTTTGAACTTAGTGGTTTTATTCACCATCAACACTTGATGCTCTTTCTTGATTTCTACCTCTGCTGATTTCAGCATAGCATACACCTCAGGAATGGTCTTTACCATCCCCTGCATATTGTAGTTCATCACAAAGCTCTTGTAGCTAGGTGGAAGCGACTGGAGGATTCTGTCAATGACCACTTCTTCCGGAAGATTAACTTCCAGTTGAGTCAAGCGGTTGTGCAACCCAGACATTCTGAGTATGTGCTCACTGACAGAGCTATTTTCCTCCATCTTACAGCTAAAGAATTTGTTGGAGATCTCATATCTCTCGACCCGGGCATGAGCTTGGAAAACCATTTTCAGCTCTTCGAACATCTCATATGCTCCATGTCTCTCAAAACGCTTTTGGAGCCCCGGCTCTAAGCTGTAAAGCATGCCGCACTGAACGAGGGAGTAATCATCGCAGCATGACTGCCAAGCGTTCATAACGTCTTGTTCTGCAGGGAGAATAGGTGCGTCACCCAGCGGTGCTCTTAGGACATAATCTTTCTTGGCAGCTATGAGGATGATCCTCAGGTTCCGGACCCAGTCCGTATAGTTGCTACCATCGTCTTTCAGCTTGGTTTTCTCTAGGAACGCGTTGAAGTTGAGGACTACGTTGGCCATTTGATCTACAAGACATATTGTAAATATTCAGACTAAGTTCATGATAATAAAGTTCATTTAATCAAATTATTTAATGAACTCCCACTTAGATAGACATCCCTCTTCCAGTCATCCAAGTATTACATGATCCGAGTCAACTAGGCCGTGTCCGATCATCACGTGAGACGGACTAGTCAACATCGGTGAACATCTTCATGTTGATCGTATCTTCTATACGACTCATGCTCGACCTTTCGGTCTTCCGTGTTCCGAGGCCATGTCTGTACATGCTAGGCTCGTCAAGTCAACTTAAGTGTTTTGCGTGTGTAAATCTGTCTTACACCCGTTGTATGTGAACGTTAGAATCTATCACACCCGATCATCACGTGGTGCTTCGAAACAACGAACTGTCGCAACAGTGCACAGTTAGGGTGAACACTTTCTTGAAATTATTATGAGGGATCATCTTATTTACTACCGTCGTTCTAAGTAAACAAGATGCAAAACATGATAAACATCACATGCAATCAAATAATAAACATGACATGATATGGCCAATATCACATAGCTCCTTTGATCTCCATCTTGGGGCTCCATGATCATCTTGTCACCGGCTTGACACCATGATCTTCATCATCATGATCTTCATCATCGTGTCTCCATGAAGTTGCTCGCCAACTATTACTTCTACTACTATGGCTAATGCGTTTAGCAATAAAGTAAAGTAATTTACATGGCGATTCTCAATGACACGCAGGTCATACAAAAAATAAAGACAACTCCTATGGCTCCTGCCGGTTGTCATACTCATCGACATGCAAGTCATGATTCCTATTACAATAGCATGAACATCTCATACATCACATATAGATCATTCATCATACATCACAACTTTGGCCATATCATATCACAAAGCACTTGCTGCAAAAACAAGTTAGACGTCCTCTAATTGTTGTTGCAAGTTTTACGTGGCTGAATTAGGGTTCTAGCAAGAACGTTTTCTTACCTACGTTAAAACCACAACGTGATTTGTCAACTTCTATTTACCCTTCATAAGGACCCTTTTCATCGAATCCGCTCCAACTAAAGTAGGAGAGACAGACACCTGCCAGCCACCTTATGCAACTAGTGCATGTTAGTTGGTGGAACCGGTCTCACGTAAGCGTACGTGTAAGGTTGGTCTGGGCCGCTTCATCCCACAATACCGCTGAAGCAAGATAAGACTAGTAGCGGCAAGAAGAGTTGACAACATCTACGCCCACAACAAATTGTGTTCTACTCGTGCAAGAAGAACTACGCATAGACCTAGATCATGATGCCACTGTTGGGGAACGTTGCAGAAAATTAAAATTTTTCCTACGGTTTCACCAAGATCCATCTATGAGTTCATCTAGCAACGAGTATTCAGATTAGACAGCATCTACATACCACTTTGTAGATCGCAACGGAAGCGTTCGAGTGAACGTGGATGAGGTAGTCGTACTCGTCGTGATCCAATTCACCGATGATCTAGTGCCGAACGGACGGCACCTCCGCGTTCAACACACGTATGGAAAGCGTGACGTCTCCTCCTTCTTGATCCAGCAAGGCAAAGGAGAGGTTGGGGAAGAAGGTTCCAGCAGCAGCACGACGGCGTGGTGATGGTGGAACTGCAGTACTCCGGCAGGGCTTCGCCGTGCTCAATGGAGGAGGAGGAGGTGTTGGAGAGGGAGAGGGAGGCGCCAGGGCAATGGGTGGTCAGCCCCCTCTCCCCTCCGCCCTTTATATAACCCCCAAGGGGGGGCGCCGGCCCTAGGAGATGAGATCTCCTAGGGGGGGGGGCGGCGGCCAGGGAAGGGGGGCTTGCCCCCCAAGCAAGGGGGGGCGCCCCCTTTAGGGTTTTCCCTCCCCCAAACCCTAGGCGCATGGGCCCATGGGGGGAGGCGCACCAGCCCACTATGGGCTGGTTCCCTCCCTCATACAGCCCATGGGGCCCTCCGGGATAGGTGGCCCCACCCGGTGGACCCCCCGGGACCCTCCGGTGGTCCCGGTACAATACCGATAACCCCTAAACTTGTCCCGATGTCCGTATGATGACTTTCCATATATAAATCTTTACCTCCGGACCATTCCGAAACTCCTCGTGACGTCCGGGATCTCATCCGGGACTCCGAACAACATTCGGGTTACTGCACATACATATCCCTACAACCCTAGCGTCACCGAACCTTAAGTGTGTAGACCCTACGGGTTCGGGAGACATGCAGACATGACCGAGACGGCTCTCGGGCAATAACCAACAGCGGGATCTGGATACCCATGTTGGCTCCCACATGCTCCACGATGATCTCATCGGATGAACCACGATGTCAAGGATTCAATAAATCCCGTATACGATTCCCTTTGTCAATCGGTATTTTACTTGCCCGAGATTCGATCGTCGGTATACCAATACCTCGTTCAATCTCGTTACCGGCAAGTCACTTTTCTCGTTCCGTAATGCATGATCCCGTGATCAAACACTTTGATCACATTGAGCTCATTGTGATGATGCATTACCGAGAGGGCCCGGTGATACCTCTCCGTCAAGCGGAGTGACAAATCCCAGTCTCGATCCATGTCAACCCAACAGACACTTTCAGAGATACCCGTAGCATACCTTTATAGTCACCCAGTTACGTTGTGACGTTTGGCACACCCAAAGCACTCCTACGGTATCCGGGAGTTACACGATCTCATGGTCTAAGGAAAGGATACTTGACATTGGATAACTCTAGCAAACGAACTATGCGATCTTATGCTATGTTTAGGATGGGGTCTTGTCCATCACATCATTCTCCTAATGATGTGATCCCGTTATCGATGACATCCAATGTCCATAGTCAGGAAACCATGACTATCTGTCGATCAACGAGCTAGTCAACTAGAGGCTCACTAGGGACATGTTGTTGTCTGTTATTCACACATGTATTACGATTTCCGGTTAACACAATTATAGCATGAATAAAGACAATTATCATGAATAAGGAAATATAATAATAAAGCTTTTATTATTGCCTCTAGGGCATATTTCCAACAAGAACAAGATGGAGCAAGGTAATCCAGACCGCAAATAAATACAGCGGCAGCCGCCGCACCAAAAGCTAGCCAAAGAGAAGACTACTGCCTGAATTCGACCAGGAGGCCCTAGAGCCCCCACATTTAAAAAATAAAAAAGCCACACGGTCGGATAGACGACCCCACGGCCACCATAAAACGGCAAGTGGCGCCGCACTCAAGGCGGCATGCGACCCAATTAAAGACTCGCATCATGGCCCAGCCAGGTCCATTTACGGGCCAAGAAAGCAAGCTCTCACAAGCAATGCAAAAAATCCATCATCAGAATCTGGCACACCCAAATACAGGGGCGCCGCACACCCCCTATGTTTCACCGATGAGGTCTTGGAATATGGATTTCCAGAGGGATTCAAACCCGTCAACATAGAGGTGTACGATGGAACAACAGACCCTGGAGTCTGGATCGAGGATTATATCCTCCACATACATATGGCTAGAGGAGATGATCTCCACGCCATAGAATATTTACCCCTTAAGCTTAAAGGGCCAGCCCGGCACTGGCTTAAAAGCCTTCCCGAAAACACAATTGGAAGTTGGGAAGAGCTCGAGGACGCTTTCCACGCAAATTTTCAAGGGACCTATGTCCGCCCCCCGGACCAGACGATCTCAGTCACATAACTCAGCAGCCCGGAGAATCAGCTCGACAGTTCTGGAACAGATTCCTCACTAAAAAGAATCAGATAATGGATTGTCCGGACGCCGAAGCCCTAGCAGCTTTCAGGCATAATGTCCGAGACGAATGGCTCGCCAGACACCTCGGCCAGGAAAAGCCAAGAACAATGGCCGCACTCACAAGCCTCATGACCCGCTTTTGCGCAGGAGAGGACAGCTGGTTAGCACGATGCAGCCCCAGCGACCCAAGTACATCAGAAATCAGGGATGGAAACAGAAAACCGCGGTGAAATAAAGATCGTCGCAGAATCAAAGGAAAAAGTACGAAGAGCACGGCAGTCAATGCCGGATTCAAAAGCTCACGGCAAAATCAGACAAAACCACCCCCTCAGGATAATAGGGATGATCCGTCCAGCTTAAATAGAATCCTGGACAGAATATGTCAGATACACAGTACTCCTGGGAAGCCTGCCAATCACACCCACAGAGATTGTTGGGTTTTTAAACAATCCGGACAGCTTAACGCCGAACACAAGGGGCTCGATACACCAAGTGAAGAAGAGGACGAACCCCAAAGGCAGAATACCAGGAAACAAAAGAACTTCCCACAAGAAGTCAAAACAGTGAACTCACTTCACGTAACAAAACGTGTGGCACCCATAAAGGTACGCACAATCAAACCTACCCCTCAGGAGTCCCGCCACTGGTCACTAAAGCCAATCATTTTTGATCAGCTAGATTATTCTAGAAATATCAAAAACGCAGGCCGGACAACCCTGATACTGGATCCAATAATCGATGGATTCCAGTTTACCAATGTCCTTATGGACGGCGACAGTGGACTAAACCTGATATATCAGGATACAATCCACCGCATGGGCATAAACCCAGCAAGAATCCGCCACAGCAAAACCTCCTTTCAAGGGGTAGCACCAGGCTCGGACACCCATTGTATGGGTTTTCTCCGGCTTGTAGTAATATTCGGCTCTGCCAATAACTTTCGTCGCGAAAAGCTGACCTTCCATGTAGTCCTGTTTTCATGTCGCTATCAAGCACTAATGGGAAGCGGAGCTTTTGCTCGCTTTAACGCAATACCGCGTTATGCATCTCTCACACTTAAGATGCCCGGTCCTCGAGGCATCATCTCTTTAAAGGGAGCGCACTAAAATACGCCTCCTCCAAACGGAGGATTGCGCGGCCGCTCAAACAGCCGCACAATAAAGTGGCCTCGCCAGCCAAAGGACTTTTTTGATATAAGTCATTAAAGGCCACGGACCCGGACTCAACGAGTTCGGCACAAGTCCATCATCAATGCAGGCTTAGTATGCCATATACCCCCATACCAGGGGCTTTACGCAGAGACAATAAAACTCAACCTTATATATTTTTTACTTTATATTCTGTTTTGTTCCGCACGACCCATTTTTCAATTTAGTTCCTCTCTTTTACAGATGAACGTCGTGCGGCGCCCGTCCAGGACACGACACAGCGGAGACACAGGTGCATACGTGTAGTAGGGACCCGTCCTATAGGATTCGTTTTAGATTAAGACCCCGCGTAAACCTTTTTTACTGTCTCTTGCTGCTATACATCCCCTGGTTTTTTCTTTTCTGCTATAACCAAGGAGGAGGCTGGCGTTTTGGCATGTGGCCACGCCAGAATTCTTGCTCGTACCTGGACACTAAGGGCTCTTTTCTTTTGTTTAAGGGTGTTGTTTCACATGCACTCACAAAGACCGAACACCTTAGGGAGTGTTCGGCGTCGCGAGTTTTGGCACTATATGCATCAGCTCCGAATCATGATTTTGGTCACATGTTGGGTTGCCCGGCTCCTGAGTTCGGCTACCTTACGTTCCGCTCTATCGGCTAAGGTAGCACCAGGAGAACTACTGCGATTGTGCCCCGGTTCGGCCGGGTGAGCACCTCAGTAGAGAAAGCCGAAAACCGACTGTCATGATGTAGCGCGAGACTGGTCGCCACTCGATGACTCATAGGAATTTATAGGATTCCTCCGCTTTGACGAAGGGCCGTTTCCCGGTCAGGCACGTATGTAACTCGAATTCGGGCAAGCACAGTCGCCACTAAGGGGCTACCTAAAGAGTCCCACTGTCAAGCTCCTATGGCTAAGTGAAAGTGTTAAAGCATTGTAGTCCGGTTGCCTAGCCCGCTGCGCTGTCACCTCCTTTATAGGACCAAGACGTTGGGTTAAGTGTGAAAATGCGTCTTCTGCGCGCACCCCCGCACTATGTGCGTGGGGGCTGAAGCCAACGACTGCAATCTTTTAGAATTTGTATATTAAAACGGCCGCACATGAGGTGTTCTTAATACTTGAAGGCACAAGTCTAAAAAATGCCACTACAATTTATCAAAATACTGTTTATGATTACATATGCTATCATAATATAGCATCCTTCGAGCACTGCGTCTCTATTACGCGAGTGCCTTCGAGGACCTCCTCAAAATAGTGCTCGGAAGGTATTCGGCTTTTATCCGAATCCCGGGACGCAAAAATGGTGGGGTCCATATCTGCCCAGTATGTCTTGACACGGGCAAGAGCCAGCCAAGCGCCCTCTATGCACGCTGACCTCTTCATAGCATCGACACATGGCACCACGTCTAGCAATTGCTGCACCAAGCTGAAATAACTCTTCGGCTTAGATCTCCCCGGACACAGATGATCCATGACGTACTTCATGGCGAGTCCGGACAACCTATTCAGTTCGGCCCATTGGGCCAGGCGATTGTCCACTGCCAGTGGACGCTCTGGATTGATGAATTGCGACCAAAAGAGCTTCTCCACTTCGTGATCCTTTTTATCTCGAAAGTGTTCGGTCGCATCAGCAGCACTAGCCGCCAAATCCAGATAGGTGTCCTCTACACTCCACATCCGGTCTAACGGGGCAAACTTTGGATCACAAAATTTTCTCCGCAGCGTGAAGGGCTTTCCATCCGCAATTAGTCCGGATTGACGCAGCTCTTCCTTTGCCGCTCTCATTATAGAGCGGGCGTCCTTGGCGTTAGCAACAGCCTTCTTCAAGCTCTTTTGCCCCACCTGTCCCTCTTCTTCAAGAAGCTTGCAACGGTCAGTAGCACTCTTTAACTTTACGGCCATATCAGCCATCTCCTCCTTGCTTCGGCAATGGGCAGCCTGTTTGGCTTTCAGCTCTTCAAGGGCTTTCACGGCAGCCGCATCGCTTTTCCTGGCTTGTTGCTTCGATCAGGCGAGTTCGGCCCTAAGACCCTCCACGGCGGCCGCACCATCTGCGTCAAGCATACACAAGGTAAGATATTGACATAAAGCTCCTCTTACTAACCATCGCCCGATGATTTCAATACCTTGAGCATCATCAAGCCGCTTGTTGACAAGCGCGATGTCGGCTTCTGCCTCATCAAGTTATCGCTTCAGTTCGGCAAATTCACGCGTCCGGCTTGATTCCGGACAATCCGCCACCTACATATAAAGGTGCCACTTAAAGGACCTGGGATTATGATCCTCTGTGCGCCGTCAATTTTAACGACGCACAGAGTCTCAGGGGCTACTATCTACACAGGGCGCACTTTACTTATGTGCAATTAACACAAATATACGTTATTTAAAACGTACCTCAAGGCCTGCCAGTAAACTCTTGACGGCCTCGTGCAGTCCGCTTTCTGCGGATGAAATCTTTTCAATCACCGTGCTCATTAACGCGCGATGCTCCTCTGAGACAGAGGCTCGCCCCAGCAGAATCTTTAGCTCCTCCGACCGAACACCAGATGGTGCCGGACTCGTCCCATGGCCTTCCTCAAAGGCCGGACACGGAGAACCTCGGGGGGCTGCACCGTCCGCCCTTAGCGGATCCGGAGAAATCCCCCGCGACGACACTTCAGCGTCGCCCGCCTTGCTAGGCGATACAGAAGGAGGAGGCGTTCCGCTCTCCATCATCTCCGGAAGGAGATCCCCCGAGGACGAGTTCTGCTGAGAAGGGCTGAGGTCCGAACTACAAAGTAAAGTTTCGGTTAAAACTTCTCAGATATAAATCGAGGATTTCTCTTAAAAGAATAACTCTTCTTCTACTTACGGCTCGCTGGAGAGCTTTTCCCTTTGAGGGTTTAGTTCGGCCGAGGGGCTCCCCGGCATCGGGCCCTCTGACAAGGATTCTTTCCCCCGCTTCGAAGCTATGGTTTCCGGGTTGTCAGAGGCGGCCCTTTTCTTTCCCTTAGGAGGTGAATTATCGATTCCCCCCTTCGGAATGGTCTCTTTCGAAGAGGCCACAGTCTCCTTGTCTGCCCCCTTATTTCCCTCCAAAGGCACTACCTCTAGCATCCTGACTAGCACAGGATCCAGCCTGGTTTCAGGAAGGGGAGCCGGACACCGGATCAGCTTCGCCTTCGCTATCCACTCCTGCTTAAAAGGAAAAGTGCTGTTAAAAAGCAAGTTAATTATGCGGATAGGAGGTCCGGTCGCGAGGTCACCTACTTGAGTATCCAGGCGATTGCGGCTTAAACCAGCATCCTTGGTCAAATCCGGTCTCACTTCTTGTGATCCGAAGAACAGTTTGTACATCTCCATAGGCGTCACGCCCATAAAATTCTAGAGAGCTCGCGGTCCCTCCGGATTGAATTCCCATAAGCGAAGGGGGCGACGTTGGCCGGGCAGTGTCCGGCGAATCAGCATGACTTGTGTCACCTTGAATAGGTTGAGGTCTCCCTTCAAGAGATCCTTAATGCGGCGCTGCAGCAGAGGAACGTCTTTGGGCAAGCCCCGATCTAACCCTGTGTTGATCCACGATGCTAACCGTGGTGGGGGACCCGAGCGAAAGGCCGGAGGCGCCGCCCATGCGGTGCCCCGAGGAGCGGTGATGTAGAACCACTCCTGTTGCCATAAACCAAGCTCCTCTTGAAAAGCGCCCTCGGGCCATGGAGCGTCGGCATTTCTTTTTATAGCAGCGCCTCCGCACTCTGCGTGGCGCCCCTCGATTATCTTCGATTCCACTTTGAAGGTCTTGAGCCATAATCCGAAGTGAGGGGTAACACGGAGGAACGCTTCACACACAACTATGAACGAGGAGATATGGAGGATGGACTCCGGAGCTAAGTCGTGGAATTCCAGCCCATAATAAAACATCAGCCCCCTTACAAAGGGATCCATTGGGAAGCCTAATCCCCGAAGGAAGTGGGATATGAATACCACGCTCTCGCCGGGCTGAGGGCTAGGGATCACCTGTCCTTGAACAGGCAGCCTGTGCGGAATCTCCCTGGTCAGGAATCTAGCTTCCCTCTATCTTGATACGTCCTCCTCCGTAACAGAGGAGGGCATCCATTGGCCTTGGAGGTCGGAGCCGGACATTGTCGAAGATCCGGTGTGCTCGGAATCTGGAAGCCTAGGGTGTTGGAACTCGAGGAGACGGGCGAGCTCGTTTTGAGAATAGAAGCGGGGAACAGGGCCTTGGTCTCTTTATAAGAGGCAGAATACCAAGAGCCCTCCCCGTAACCGTCTTGGACTAGCCTTTAATTAAGGCAAGACGTGCTAACAGGCACGATTGGGTTATCCACGTCCGTATTAATGAGAATCCCGTTAAAAGGGGCACACGATCTCCGCTTTGACAAGACGTGCCAAGGAAACCGCCTCGCTAAACGCGCCGAGGTGGAACGATGAAAATAATTTATATAGAAGGCTTGGTCACAGTGTTATGACGCACTGCGGAATACGTCAGCAGATTTGATTTGAGTTAATATTATTCTCTATATGGCAATATGTGGAAACTTATTTTGCAGAGCCGGACACTATTTTTGGTGTTTGTAATCTTCTTGAAGAACTTGGAGGAGGAACCTGCCTTGCAATGCCGAAGACAATCTGCGCGCCGGACTCGTCATCATTGAAGCCTGGTTCAGGGGTTACTGAGGGAGTCCTGGATTAGGGGGTGTTCGGATAGCCGGACTATACCTTCAGCCGGACTCCAGGACTATGAAGATACAAGATTGAAGAGTTCGTCCCGTGTCCGGAAGGATCTTTTCTTGGCGTGGAAGGCAAGCTAGGCGTGCGGATATTCAAGATCTCCTACCATTGTAACCGACTCTGTGTAACCCTAACCCTATCCGGTGTCTATATAAACCGGAGGGTTGTAGTCCGTAGGACAACCATCATCATACACAATCATACCATAGGCTAGCTTCTAGGGTTTAGCCTCCTTGATCTCGTGGTAGATCCACTCTTGTACTACCCATATCATCAATATTAATCTAGCAGGAGTAGGGTTTTACCTCCACCGAGAGGGCCCGAACCTGGGTAAAATAAAGTGTCCCTTGTCTCCTATTACCATCCGACCTTGACGCACAGTTCGGGACCCCCTACCGAGATCCGCCGGTTTTGACACCGACAACAGGCATCACGTCCGTGTCAAGTAGACCGACTCCTTCCTGCATCTACTACTATTACTCCACACATCGACCGCTATCCAGCATGCATCTAGAGTATTAAGTTCATAAAGAACGGAGTAATGCTTTAAGCAAGATGACATGATGTAGAGGAATTAACTCAAGCAATATGATGAAAACCCCATCTTTTTATCCCCGATGGCAACAATACAATACGTGTCGGTTCCCCTTCTGTCACTAGGATCGAGCACTGCAAGATTGAACCCAAAGCTAAGCACTTCTCCCATTGCAAGAAAAACCAATGTAGTTGGCCAAACCAAATCGATAGTTCGAAGAGACTTGCAAAGTTATGAAATCATGCATATAAGAATTCAGAGGCGATTCAAATAATATTCATAGATAAGTTGATCATAAATCCACAATTCGTTGCATCTCGGCAGACACACCACAAAAGAGTATTACATTGAATAGATCTCCAAGAACATCGAGGAGAACTTTGTATTGAGAATCAAAGAGAGAGAAGAAGCCATCTAGATACTAGCTATGGACCCATAGGTCTATGGTAAACTACGCACGCTTCATCGTAAAGAGGCAATGGTGTTGATGTAGAAGCCCTCCGTGATCGAATCCCCCTCCGGAGGATGCTGGAAAAGGCCCCTAGATGGGATCTCACGGGTACAGAAGGTTGCGGCGGTCGAAAAGTGGTTTCGTGGCTCCCGTGGAACTTTTTGGGATATTTTAGAATATATAGGTGGAAGAAATAGCTCAGTGTAGTCACGAGGGGCCCACAAGAGTGGGGGCGTGCCCTACCCCCCTGGGCGCGCCTCCCGACCTTGTGGCCACCTCGTGGCTTTCCTAACATGCCCTCCAAGCCCTCTGGATGTCTTCTGGTCCAAGAGAAATCATTGCGAAAGTTTCATTCCGTTTGGTATTCCTTTTCTGCGAAACTGTAAAACAAGGAAAAAACAGGAACTGGCACTGGGCTCTAGGTTAATAGGTTAGTCCGAAAAACATATAAAATAGCATATTAATGCATATAAAACATCCAAAACAGATAATATAATAGCATGAAACAAACAAAAATTATAGATATGTTTGAGACGTATCACTCTCATCTATTTCTGTTTTTTCTTGCCACCAGCCTCTACTCTAGATTGTTTGTTGTCACTTTGTTGGTGACATAGATGATACTACCTCCGTCCCATAATATAAGAATGTTTTTGATACTAGTGTAGTGTCAAAAACATTCTTATATTATGGGACAGAGGGAGTAGATGATAAAAAGATGTTGAGATGTGAGATTGTTGAGATGTGAGGTTGAATAAATTAGGTATGGCAATATTTCAATGATCCTTATAGAAATATCTCAAACCCATCTATCAACTTGCAAAAACTAACATGTACCAGTTTATATAATTCTGTTTTTATTTTGTGCCTGCACTTTCTGGAGAAGAGGATTATTTAACTAAGGAAATAGTTTTTTTATGTTGTGCCTGCATTATGAGTTCATAGAAGAGGCTGTGCTAATCTTTTAATTCAGAGTTACTTGTTTTCCTGGCTGTATGTTTGAATGGGCATGGATCCAATCCTGTGTTTTTCCTATTCATGCTTTTTTACAATCCTGCGAATCAAAGAGGTTCTTACAAAAGTAAAAGAAATGATGTGCCTGCTACATTATGAAGCGACTGCTGCCCAACTAGAAGAACGAGTTGCATAAGCAATGTCGTAGTCTGGGAGCTCTATCGAGCCTAAGAACTTGTTGCAACATAGTTGTACTGTGCCTACCACACCTGAACCGAGCCAACCCTCGCTTGATGTTTATCTAAGAAATTTAGCACCAACATTAATCCTAGAATTTCATTCTTTCATATATGGAAAGTTGTTAGCTTTTTTTTGAAAAAATATGGATGCTGGATTATTTTACAGTAACTTGTAATGTATTACCTTATATCTATAGTTATTTATGCACCGATGATATTGTGCTTCTAACCTCATTTGTTCTGTGTGGTTAGGTAGAACAATGTGTAATACAAAAATTAACAAAGCTTGTTTTACAGTAACTTACATGATAGTTCTTATATCTGCAATTTTCCATGCACACATGACAAGATTATTCTAGCCTCATTTGTTCTGCGTTGTCAGGATAAGCAATATGGAGTTTAAAAATGAACAAAACAGTGGTTGCCCCCTTTGTTATCAAAGGTGTTTATGACCACAAACATTAAACTGAAACTGTACTACTACATCTGGACATTAGTGCAAGTGAAATAAAGTGTATTTACCTCCTATCACGTTTTATTGGATTTTACTCTTTTATTTTGGTACGGTTCATGGAATAATAATTTTTGTAGTGATAAGATAATCGTATGAATACTCTGCTTCAGTTAAACTTTCAAAAATCAGGATTAAAGGGAAGGTGCTAAAATGGGAAGTTTATGTATAAAGAATACCCTCATAGATTAAAAAAAATACAATATCTTACCTTCATTCTTGTCATTGGCTAGGATCATATCCAATAAGTAAAAAAAATAAAGGCCATGCAGTAGTCTAATAGCTTATTTTGAGTCTTGATAGATATTCCAAATTTCCAAATAGTCTAAAAATGGTTATGTAAGATACAGTGTTAATGGTCATTGGTGTTTTTACAATCAGCTTGCTTTTACATTCCTGCAACTCTTTGCTCATGGCTTCTACTGCCACTCCCATTTTGAATGTTGTCTTCCTATATGTATGTGCATAAACAGACAATAAGACTTGAAAAAATCGTACAGCGAAAAACATCCAGAGGAAATTTGATGTTTTGTTTCTGTTTCACAATTAAAAAAGCGACAACCTGTTGGCTACCGGCTGCCCTATCGGTCTCTCGGCCGCCTTGCTGATTTGAGCCGGCGTCAGCGTGACTATCTTCCTTCCCGTTGCTAGGCATTTGTTGTCCACTGCCATGGCACTGACACTAGGGCTAGCCGCCGAGGTTCATTCTATAGGTACCAAGGTATTAAGCCCCCCTTCCTCGCTTGCTTCATACCAAGTAGGAGAAATAAGACATACTACTACCTTCACGATATAGGAAATAACACAGGACTACCTTCACGCCACAGGAAATGCTCTTGGAGTTGCAGCCTTGCAGGAAAGAGACTCCTGAAGAGGTAATTTATTTGTTATCCTTCTCGAGTGGTCGATGGGCATGGCTTCAGCCTCCCTTCCGTTGTGCAGTTTGTTTTGATTTCTCATGAATTATTTGAGATTGGGTGTTGTTGTTCCTTCTGCTCCGGTTGTGCAAGTGGTTCCTTCTTCTGATGTTGGTATGTTCTTTTTGGTTTCTTTGCTTTGTGTTTTTCTTTTTGTGCACTTCTTACTATCTTCACCGTGTTCTGTTTTGGAGACTGAAACTTTTGACCTTTTGGATTGGTAGGTCATAGTGTGAGATGTAACAGAAGCCTTTAGGCTTCTTGAAGTCGCCATGCAGCAATCTGAAACCGATCATGAAACAGGTCAGTTAGGCCTGCTTGATGTTGTTACATTTTTTTCTTGTTTCAATAATTTGTAGTCCTGATATTATTATTTCCAATCACAAAAGGGAGGATCGATATGGATCTAATCATGACTGGGTATCTGGAAGTTAAAGGGAGAGACGTGACAATCTTGTTGCGGGTATCCGAGACTTTGTCATGGAGAAAATGCAGCTTGGAGGGCCCTCGATGCGTATGGCTGAGGTAAAGAAACCTTACCTTTCCGTTCATGTTGTGTGCCCTGATACCATGCCCCTTGTCCTAATCCAAGTGTTGTTCCTAATCACCGCATAGTTGCTGGAAGAAGTGTGGAAACATAGCTCCATGGAAGTTCATCAGCATGATGTAAGTGACAAGTCAATTTTCTTTTCTGCTCGCCTGATTTGGTGACCTGACATACATGGTAAGAAATTCATAAATTTTTGTGCACAGCTCCGTGTTGCTTGATGTCTACTACACAACTTGTTCTTGTAGACTCGTGTTGGGCCTCCAAGCGCAGAGTTTTGTAGGACAGTAGCAAATTTCCCTCAAGTGGATGACCTAAGGTTTATCAATCCATGGAAGGCGTAGAATGAAGATGGTCTATCTCAAACAACCCTGCAACCAAATAACGAAGAGTCTCTTGTGTCTCCAACACAACAAATACAATGGTAAATTGTATAGGTGCACTAGTTCGGTGAAGAGATGGTGATACAAGTGTAGTAATGATAGTAGATATTGTTTTTTGTAATAGGAACAATAAAAACACCAAGGTAGCAATTTATAAAACGGAGCACAAACGGTATTGCAATGCTTGAAAATGAGGCCTAGGGTCCGTACTTTCGCTAGTGCAATCTCTCAACAATGCTAATGTAATTGGATCACATAATCATCCCTCAACGTGCAACGAAGAATCACTCCAAAGTTCTTATCTAGCAGAGAACAAAAGAAGAAATTGTTTGTAGCTATTCTTTCCGATCGATCTATCGAAGCGTTCGTACTAAAATAACACCAAGTTATTCTTTCCGATCGATCTATCAAGAGTTCATACTAAAATAACACTAAGTTATTCATTCTGATCGATCTATCAAGATCAAGGTTTTGGATTCCGAATGGACCATTTTTCTCGAGGGGGGGCGGTAAACTCGGTTACCACGGTAACCACGAAATTCCGGAAAAATTTCGAGCGAAGTTTAAAATCAAAATTTGAATTCAAATTTTTCAAGACAAGAATAGATAAGACTTGAGCACATAAAATAATTGACACCAGTGCTAGCGCAGTGGCAAGAGGTCTGCTCCAATGCCCTGCACATGCAGGTTGCGAGTTCGACCCTCGCACGCCCATATTTTTTAGAAATTACAGCTTCTAAAAACTAAAAGGAAAAAAGTGCAACTCGCAGTCCTCGAACAAAAGACCAGCCATTGCTGGTTGGAGATCCCTACCGCTGGGACGCGAGTATCCTTTTGTTCCAGCAAGAGATATACCTTATTTAACAAGCCGATAGAAGTTTAAATTCAAAAATTCAAAAAGTTTGATTTTTTTGCTCGGTATACATGATTATCGTGGGGGAGCGGGAAACACGGTAACCGGGCGGTAACCGAATTTATCACCCGGTACCCAAAACCCTGATCAAGATTCATACTAAAATGTCACCAAAACAAATTTAGATTGATAATACTCAATCCAATACAAAGAACCACAAAGAGTGCCCCAAGATTTCTACTGGAGAAACAAAGAGAAGAACGTGCATGAACCCTTATGCATAGATTACCCCAATGTCACCTTGGGAATCCGCGAGTTGAGTGCCAAAACACATATCAAGTGAATCAAAATAATACCCCATTGTCACCATGAGTATTTATTTGCAAGACATATATCAAGTGCTCTCAAATCCATTAAAGTATTCAATCCGATAAAACGAAATGTCAAAGGGAAAACTCAATTCATCACAAGATAGAGAGGGGAAAACACCATATGATCTTACTATATTAACAAAGCCCGCGATACATCAAGATCGTAACATCTCAAGAACACGAGAGAGAGAGAGAGAGAGAGAGAGAGAGAGAGATTGAACACATAGCTACTGGACTAAACCCTCAGCCCCGAGGGTAGACTACTCCCTCCTCATCGTGGTGGCCGCCGGGATGATGAAGATGGCCACCGATGATAATTCTCCCCTCCGGCAAGGTGCCAGAACGGGGTCTAGATTGGTTTTCGGTGGCTACAAAGGCCTGCGGTGGCAGAACTTCTGATCTAGGGTTATTTCTGATTGTTCCTCTATTTATAGGATTTTTTGGCGTCGATTTCACGCGAAGATGGGCGTCGAGGTGAGCACAACCCACCGGCATGAGCCTGGCCCACCAGGCGCGCCCTGAAGGGTTGTGCCCTCCTCGTGGCTCTTCTGGACCTCGCACAAAGCTTCGGGGGTCTCTTTTGTTCCAAAAAAATTATCAAAAAGTTTCAGCTCATTTGGAGAACTTTCATTTCTGCACAAAAAACAACACCACGGTAGTTCTACTGAAAACAACGTCAGTCTGGGTTAGTTCATGCAAATCATATCAAAACCATATAAAATTGTTGTAAACATGGCATGAATACTTCATAAATTATAGATATGTTGGAGACGTATCATTGCTCTTGGCACTCTGCATATTGAGGGCTTCGTATTTGTCCACGGAGGAAGTGTTAAGACGACCTGATGTGTTGCCCATCTCAACGACATTCTAGCCAGCATCAGCTGAATCTACCATGCTCCCTTCTGCAACAATGTTGAAGATCTCATCTCTTGCAGAGTTGGGTGCTAACCCGTTTGGTGTTTTCATGGTCCTGGCTCATAGATACATGTCTATCCTATGCCGTAGGTTTCTTATTTTGCTCCTGGGATTGTTATGTTTACATGAAGACATATTTTTATTTGAGGGACATAGACAAACTTTGTTTGGCAGCAGGACCAACGAGGGGTCTACTACCATTGACAAAGCTCAACAACCTCCTTTCCACACAAAAAAAGCTCAACAGCCTCCTCACATGATTACCAAAACCCACCGAAACAACAAACTATAGAAAGGAAAAAGAAAATTCGTCGACGGAAGAACGGCGCAGCGCAAGCACGCGTATCCCTCTAGTTCATTTATGAACATGGTGTGGTTGAGGGCGCATCCAACCCGTTTGACCTCTATTGTGACGAAAGTGTGGTGATCTCACAAACAAAGGAACCAAGACAACCTATAAATCCAGACATATACTCACGCAATATCATCTAATACGAGAGATCTTTGAGAGAGGTGATGTAAGGATATGCAAAGAATACGAGGGCTATAAAGACGCCTCTCCCGCAGCCGAAGCATGAGGCACACACAAGGGCCATGGGCTTAAAATGCCTGAATGACTCTATTGCAAGTGGGGGACTATTGAAAATATGCCCTAGAGGCAATCATCTGATGATGGTACTTCCCTATGTATTCATAAGTTATATATATTATCCTTGAACATAATCACTAATATATATCAAGAAGTATGTGATTTGTTTGTGAGACTATGCATTATATGATGATTGTTCTAATTGTCCCTGGTTGATAAGTTTATGTGGACACATAATAGAAAAGTCCAGCACCTGATAAAAATAATAATTGAGGGAAGTCTTATTAGTTCTTGAATACAGAAAAATAAACACACATATTGTATTGATGTTTCTTTTTCCCAAACAATAAACTCGGTTTAAAGTCCTCACGGGTGCAAATTTGGGTGCTTATTTTTCTCAGAAACAAAAAATGTTGTAGGGGCTTACCCTACCGCGTCCCATAAAATACCATATAATATGTTTTGTTTTGTATTAGTAGATGAAGACCAAAAAGATGCAGTGTGTTGATTTATGTCCATGTCGGCGGGCCCAGACGGCCAGACAGCGCGGCCAGGGGGTGCCCCTGTTTGCTTTCTGTTAGGAGTGGTTTGGTGACCCCCAAGTGTAAGGGTGAAGTTAACCTAGGAATACGTATTTTCCTTGATTGAGAACCAAGGTTTATCGAACCAGTAGTAGTTTCTATAACAAAACAAAAAAAAATACTCGGTACATGCACACAAAACACAAGATACTCTTGCGAACCCCAACGTTTCAAGAAGGTTGTCGGTAAATAGTATGCTATGTTAGAGTTTATAGATAGATAAAGTAAATAAAACGTTTCAACAATGTAAAGTATTTCTAATGATGTTTTTAGTAAAGGAAAATAGACCCTTGGGGCCATAGGTTCACAAGAGGCAGCTTTGTAAGTAGCATGAATATAGTGTCGTGAACAAATTACAGTTGGGCAATGAATAAAATATAATATTTATATTTATGAAAATGATCCTTTTGATGGAAATATGCCCTAGAGGCAATAATAAAATGGTTATTATTATATTTCCTTAATCATGACAAAGGTTTATTATTCATGCTAGCATTGTATTGTATGGAAACTTACATACATGTGTGAATATATAAACAAATATCGTGTCCCTAGTAAGCCTCTACTAGACTAGCTCGTTGATCAGAGATGGTCAAGGTTTCCTAACAATGGAAATGTCATTTGATATCGGGATCACATCATTAGGAGAATGATGTGACGGACAAGACCCATCCGTTAGCTTAGCATATTAATCGTTCAGTTTATTGTTTTTGCTTTCTTATTAACAAATACATATTCCTTCGACTATGAGATTATGCAACTCCCGGATACCGGAGGAATACCTTGTGTGCTATCAAATGTCACAACATAACTGGGTGATCATAAAGATGCTCTACAAGTATCTTTGAAGGTATTTGTTGAGTTGGCATAGATCTAGATTAGGATATATCACTCAGAGTATCGAAGAGGTATCTCTGGGCCCTCTCGGTAATACACATTATAAGAAGCCTTGCCAGCAAAGTGACTAAGGAGTTAGTGACAAGATGATGTATTATCGAATGAGTAAAGAGACTTGTCGGTAACAAGATTGAACTAGGTATGAAGATACCGACGATCGAATCTCGGGCAAGTAACATACCGATGGACAAAGGGAATTACGTATGTTGTCATAACGATTCGCCCGATAAAGATCTTCGTGGATATGTAGTAGCCAATATGGGCATCCAAGTTCCGCTATTGGTTATTGATCGGAGAAGTGTCTCGGTCATGTTTACATAGTTCTCGAACCCGTAGGGTCCGCACGCTTAACGTTTGTCGACGATATAGTGTTATATGATTTGGTGACCGAATGTTGTTCGGAGTCCCAGATGAGGTCACGGACATGACGAGGAGTCTAAAAATGGTCGATAGGTAAAGATTGATATATAGGAAAATTGTATTCGGACACCGGAAGGGTTTCAGGATGCATCGGGTAGCCATCGGGTCACCGGAAGGGTTTCCGGACACCCCCGGGTAGGTGTATGGGCTTAATGGGCCAAGGGAGCGACATACCAGCCCACATCGGGCTGGTGTGCCCCTTTCCCTGGCCGGCCAGCCCTAGGGAATGAAAGGGGAGGGTTAACCCCTCCTGCCTTTCCCTCTCATTGGAGAAAGGAAAGGGGGGGGGGGGGGGTGGGGCGCCTCCCCTTGCCTTTCCCCCACACATATACATGGCAGGGGGCGCCACTTGGGAAGGAACCCCAATTAGGATACAACCTTCTTGGGGGCGCCACCTGGCTGCTCCTTCCTGTGTCCCCTACCTATATATATGTGGGAGGAGGGCACCTAGCACACCCAGAACATTGTCTTAGCCATGTGCGGCGCCTCCTCCATGGTTTACACCCCCGGTCATATTTTCGTAGTGCTTAGGCGAAGCCCTGCAAAGATCACTTCATCATCACCGTCACCACACCGTCGTGCTGCCGGAACTCATCCACTACCTCGCCATCTTGCTGGATCAAGAAGGTGGAGGACGTCACCGAGCTGAACGTGTGCAGAATGCGAAGGTGTCGTATGTTCGGTACTCGATCGGTTGGATCGCAAAGAAAGTTCAACTACATCAACCGCGTTGTTCAATGCTTCCTCTTAAGGTCTACGAGGGTACGTAGACACCCCCCTCATTGTTATGCATCTCAATGGATAGATCTTGCGTGTGCGTAGAATTTTTTTGTTTTCCATGCAACATTCGCCAACACATTCATGGCATAATCTTGCATAGGCATTACGTCTATGATATGAAGACCATTATCCAAGTTTATGTATAATTAATACTCTACCCCGATACCTTTATCCAACATGCATCTCAAAGTACTGAGTTTATGAGAAACAAAGCAATTGAATAAGCATGATGACATAATGTAGAAAGTAAAATTATCATCTAAGTGTGATAAAGAAACCAAGGTTTCATCCTTAGTGGCAAAAAAAATATGTGTTCATTCCCTTTTGGTCAACTGGATGAATCACTGCAATATTGAACCCACTACTATGCACAAGTCCCCCTAAAGAACTACCAATCATTCTGGGCCAGATACGACAAATAGACTGGAGAGAGCATACATGACTACTTAATAATCTAGAAAAAGCTTGAAAAAGATTCAATATAATTCAATGAACAATCTGATCATAAAGTGTCAATTCCTCGTATCCAAACAAACACAACCACCGATTACATCATATTAATCCCGATCATTTGAGATAGCTCACGAGAACTTCGTATCGAATTACAAGGGACAGAGGATGCCATCAAGCTACTGCTATGGACCCCAAGGTCCTAAGGAAATTACTCACACATGGTCATGGTCGTAGCAAGGTTGATGAAGATGGCTCTGGTGACGAATTTCCCCTTAGGTAGGGTGCTAAATTAGGCCTCTAGGTTAGATCTCCCTGGAATAGGAACTTGTGGTGGCGAAAAATCATGAAAATAATGGTACAAAGAGTTTCATGAATTATGAGATTTATAGGCGAAAGAATCAGCGTAAGGCAGTGGCCCAGGGCCCCACGGGTCCTCCCCACGCGGGTGGCCCCCAATCGTGCCACCTGGTCATGTGGAGGCCTGGGGTGGCCCCCTGGTGCCTCCTGACATTTTTTGGAACCTACTGGAGTTTGAAAAACTATCAAAAATCCCCTGGTATGTTGAGCTCTGTATATATGGATTTTCTGAAAATGTAAAATATAACATGCAAGAAATAGCAACTTGCCGAGGGCATTGAATTAATATGTTATTCCAAAAAATTGAAAAAATGGTAAAAAAAGGACTCAAAAGTGATATTAGAGTAGGACTAAACAATCAAATATTATAGATATGTTTGCTTAACACCTACCCATCATCGAGTAGGTAGGTGATAAACAAATATATATTTTATGTGGAATGCTACCTAGCATAATCTTGATATAATGATGTAAAGTGTTGTGAACTCACGTTAATAATTGATTCATGGCAATAGTCTATCAATTTGACATTGAACAAACAATACATGGGCCTATGGATAAACAAACATTGCCTTTCATGAATAAAGATGCTAAAGAACATGTTTCCATACAAAAAATTAAAATAAGCAGCTGTATTACCAAAAGCATAACACACTATGTTTTCCTTGTATAATAACATTCGAATCGTGAACAAGCTCGAGCACAAAAACGGACACTCGAGCTATACTCACCTCGAATCAACTACTAAGCCCAATGCCATACTTGAGCGTGAGCTCTCACCCTTTAGAGTTTAAAAAAATGAATAATTATGAAAGTATCACACGAAAGCAGTTGATCGTTAGGCAATGAAGAAGCCTTAAAATTGATATTGATGGGAGGAGTAGGGATTGCCATGCAACATATACACTAGAGCTATAAGTGTATGAAATATCGTCAAATGGACTAGTGGTGAGCATCCTACTAGCTTTCTCATGAAGAGCTCGAGCAATCTGATGAATCTAATCCTGATGAAATCCAAGTTCTATAATGTAAACATCCCCACTAGTATAACAATGGAATATATGAAACCTCCCTATATGAAGCACATGATGCTACTCTGAACCCACATGTATGTAAAAGGATAGTAGCGTGTCGCCCCTCTTTATTCTCTCTTCTTTTTTCCTTTTTCCTTTTTCCTTTTTTGTCTTTTGGCTCTTTGCGTCTCTTTTCTTTCTTTCTCCTTTTTTCTTTTTATTTTTTTTCTATTTTCTCAACACTCTAGAAAACATTACATTTTTGTTTACTCATAACACAGAAAATATGATGATTGCAAATCAATGCTTGTGGCAATATACCAGAATGTGCAATGATCTAGTGTAACATGTAAAACAGTGATGAACGGTGGCCGTGCCACAAATATGTCGGCTGCATATGAGCATGCAAAGAAAATGACTATAAAAGCACATCAAGTCACGTAATGTAAATTTACTATGGGAGTTTCCTAACAATATATCTCGAAATGGCTATAAAAAGTCATAATAGGTAGGTATCGTGGTTGTTTTGAGGAGATAGTTGTTTTATGTGTAGGAGAACGAGAGGACGGTCTCCCACGGGTTTTGGATGTACGGACGAAGTTTGCACCAAGTCTCGAGGCGAGAGTGGGAATTGCACAGTACCACAGAGGCTAGCAAAATATGAATAAGCGGGAGTAGATACAAGACCAAAAAATCACATTAGTGATAAACAACTCATACTTAATTATTGCAAGAGCGTAATAACGAATCCCCCTCACGCAATCCCTTCCGCGTCTAAAAAATAATGGCTAACATCATCATTTACCTTAAGTCCAACACTACCTCCTTGTACGAAAGGCTCAACTTGCTTCCACCAAGTTAGCACAAAGCCCTACATACGCAAAGCTTGATGCAGGAAAGGCCACTTAACTTTATCACAGGCATGTCAAGTTTCTTCAAATGAATTCATGTAAAGTTTCAGGCAAGACAACAAAACTCTCTAGTATGTACCCTCTGTGACGCCCCCGATTCAATCGTACACTAATCATACATGCAAACGTGTACGATCAAGATCAGGGACTCACGGGAAGATATTACAACACAACTCTACAAATAAAATAAGTCATACAAGCATCATAATATAAGCCAGGGGCCTCGAGGCCTCAAATACAAGTGCTCGATCATAGACGAGTCAGCGGAAGCAACAATATCTGAGTACAGACATAAGTTAAACAAGATGCCATAAGATGGCTAGCACAAACTGGGATACAGATCGAAAGAGCCGCAGGCCTCTTGCCTGGGATCCTCCTAAACTACTCCTGGTCGTCGTCAGCGGGCTGCACGTAGTAGTAGTCACCTCCGGTGTAGTAGGAGTCGTCGTCGACGGTGGCGTCTAGCTCTGGGGCTCCGGCATCTGGTTGCGACAACCAGGTAGAAGGGAAAGGGAAAAAGAGGGAGAAAAGCAACCGTGAGTACTCATCCAAAGTACTCGCAAGCAAGGAGCTACACTACATATGCATGGGTATATGTGTAAAGGGCCATATCAGTGGACTGAACTGCAGGATGCCAGAATAAGAGGGGGATAACTAATCCTGTCGAAGACTACGCTTCTGGCAGCCTCCGTCTTGCAGCATGTACAAGAGAGTAGACTGAAGTCCTCCAAGTAGCATCACATAGCATAATCCTACCCGGCAATCCCCTCCTCGTTGCACTGTTAGAGAGCGATCACCGGGTTATATCTGGCACTTGGAAGGGTGTGTTTTATTAAGTATCTGGTTATAGTTGTCATAAGGTCAAGGTACAACTCCAAGTCGTCCTGTTACCGAAGATCACGGCTATTCGAATAGATTAACTTCCCTGCAGGGGTGCACCACATAACCCAACACGCTCGATCCCATTTGGCCGGACACACTTTTCGGGGTCATGCCCGGCAGCGGAAGATCAACACGTCGCAGCCCCACCTAGGCACAACGGAGAGGTCAGCACACCGGTCTAAATCCTATGCGCGCAGGGGTCTGGGCCCATCACCCATTGCACACCAGCACATTGCGTACGCGGCCGGAGAGAAGACCTAGCAACCTCCATTACAAAGGAAGTCACGTTACGCGGTCCAACCCGGTGCGCGCCGCTCAATCGCTGACGTCACGAAGGCTTCGGCTGATACCACGACGTCGAGTGCCCATAATTGTTCCATTGTAGTTGGTTAGTGCGGATAGGCCAGTGGCCAGATTCAGACCAAATACCAAGATCTCGTTAAGCGTGTTAACTATCCATGAACGCCGACCAGGGCCAGGCCCACCCCTCTCCTAGGTGGTCTCAACCTGCCTTGTCGCTTCGCCACAAAACTCGCGATACATCAAGATCGTACCACCTCAAGAACACGAGAGAGAGATAGATCAAGCACATAGCTACTGGTACATACCCTCAGCCCCAAGGGTGAACTACTCCTCGTCATGGAGAGCACCGGGATGATGAAGATGGCCACCGGAGAGGGATTACCTCCTCCGGCAGGGTGCTGGAACGGGTCTAGATTGGTTTTCGGTGGCTACAGAGGCTTGCGGCGGCGGAACTCCCGATCTAGATTAGGTTCTGGAAGTTTGGGTATATAAAAGAGGTTTTGGCGTCGGGAACAAGTCAGGGGGGGTCTCCGGGGCGGCCACGAGGTAGGGGGCGCGCCCCACACCCTCCGATGCTCCATGGGCTTCTTCTGGTCCAAAAATAATCTCCGTCAAATTTCAGGTCAACTGGGCTCCACTTGGTTTTCCTTTTCTGGAATACTCAAAAACAAGGAAAAAACAGAAACTGGCACTGGGCTCTAATTTAATAGGTTAGTCCCAAAAATCATATAAAATAGCATATAAATGCATATAAAACATCCTAGATGGATAATATAATAGCATGGAACAATAAAAAATTATAGATACGTTGGAGACGTATCATATATACTCATTAATCATGGTCATAATATCATATGATGAAAATATTGTATCTAAAACATATACAAATACAACGAAAATAAGCTGCAATTAAAAAAATAGAAAAAATAAGCAGTAGCGCTTCTTAGAAGAAACGCTACTGCTACTTACCTCTATCAGCAGCGCTTTTCCGACAAGAGCGCTACTGCTAACAAGGTGTAGCATTAGCGCTTCAGTTAGCTGTAGCACCTTACTGGTAGCGCTTGTACAAGCGCTACTAGTAGCCCTAAAACCATCACTACTACTAGGGTTTTCCCTAGTAGTGCGTGGCCCGAGCTAGAGCTCCTCCCTCTGACATCGTCGTTCCCTTCTACCCATGCCGTTCCCTTCCACCCCTCGCAGGAGCGGAGCAGCAGCCCCTTGTGCCGCCGAGCACCATGCAAGAGCAGAGAAGCAGCTCTCCTCTATTCAGGTGTTGTCAAGCACCTAGCTGGTCTCACCAATCCCTCCCGCTGCTCTTCTTTAAGGTGAGGCTCCCTGCTACCTCTTGAGCATGCGTTGTTTTTTCCCTTGAAGAGGAAAGGGTGATGCAGCAAACTAGACTAAGTACTTTTCTCAGTTTTGAGAACCAAGGTATCAATCCAGTAGGAGACAACGCACCAGCCACCGAATACCTGCACAAACAAACACCAACTTGCACCCAACATGACAAAGGGGTTGTCAATCCCTTCATGGTTATTTGCAAAGTGATATCTGATATAGATGGATAAATGGTAAAGTAATATATTTGGTATTTTTTTATGGAATAGAAAGTAAAAGATTGCAAAGAAAGTAAATAGGAAACTAAAGTTATAGATCGGAAACTTATATGATGGAAAGTAGACCCGGGGGCCATAGGTTTCACTACAGGCTTCACTCAAGATAGAAAATATTACGGTGGGTGAACAAATTACAGCCGAGAAATTGATAGAAAAGTGCAAAGTTATGACGATATCTAAGGCAATGATCATGAATACAGGTGAGGGAGTCCTGGATTAGGGGGTGTTCGGATAGCCGGACTCCAGGACTATGAAGATACAAGATTGAAGACTTCGTCTCGTGTCCGGAAGGATCTTTTCTTGGCGTGGAAGGCAAGCCAGGCGTGCGGATATTCAAGATCTCCTACCATTGTAACCGACTCTGTGTAACCCTAACCCTATCCGGTGTCTATATAAACCGGAGTTTTGTAGTCCGTAGGACAACCATCATCATACACAATCATACCATAGGCTAGCTTCTAGGGTTTAGCCTCCTTGATCTCGTGGTAGATCCACTCTTGTACTACCCATATCATCAATATTAATCTAGCAGGAGTAGGGTTTTACCTCCACCGAGAGGGCCCGAACCTGGGTAAAATAAAGTGTCCCTTGTCTCCTGTTACCATCCGACCTTGACGCACAGTTCGGGACCCCCTACCCGAGATCCGTCGGTTTTGACACCGACACTGGTGCTTTCATTGAGAGTTCCTCTGTGTCGTCGCTTTTAGGCCCGATGGCTCCTTTGATCATCAACAACGATGAGGTCCAGGGTGAGACTTTCCTCCCCGGACAAATCTTCGTCTTCGGCGGCTTCGCTCTGCGGGCCAATTCGCTTGGTCATCTGGAGCAGATCGAAAGCTACGCCCTTGTCCATCAAGTCAGGTTTGGAAGCTTAAACTACACGGCAGATATCCGCGGAGACTTGATCTTCGACGGGTTCGAGCCACAGCCAAGCGCGCAACACTATTTCGAGGGGCATGATATAGCTCTGCCTCCGAATAGTACCCTGGAGGCCGCACACGCTCCGGCCCCGATCCTTGACTCAGAGCCCGCCGCGTTCTCCGAGGATGAACGGTCGGACGTCACCTCGGGGGCTGCGATCTCAAAGGCGATCGAGCCGAACGCCAGCCCCGTACTCCGCACGGCCCGTGACTCCAAGGAGTCGGATTCTTCTCCGAACTCTGGGCCTTCCGTGTCCCCGCCGATCGAAACTGATTGGGCGCCTGTAATGGAGTTCACCGCCGCGAACATCTTTCAGTGCTCACCTTTCGATGATATCCTGAATTCTCTCAAGTCTCTCTCTTTATCAGGAGAGCCCAGGCCGGACTATGGTCTGCCAAGGTTGGGATTCGGACAACGAAGAAATTCAAAGCCCACCCACCAACCACTTAATAGCCACTGTCGATGATTTAACCGACATACTGGACTTCGGATCCGAAGACTTCGACGGTATGGACGACGAAGACGGAGACGAACTAGGACCAGCACCTATAGGGCACTGGACCTCCACCCCACCTAACGATGTATTCATGGTGGATACCCTTACAGGAAACGACAACGAGGAAAAAGGGGGCGAAAAAAGGGGTAAACCCTCCGAAAAGCAGTCAAAGCGGCGACGTAGACGCCGAGCCAAGCCCCACCTCGATCAAGACCCAGCCGTAGAGCAGGATGAGCCGGTAGACGACGAGCATGCCTCAGAGCAGCCGTCCGAACAGGGCAACACGGATAGAGAGGACAGATAGCCCTCCCCCGGCCATAACAGAACTCCGGACGATCTCACGCTGGATAAAACCACGGAGCAGAAGAATCTCCACGGAAGGCTCGTTGCCACAACACGCAGCCTGAAAAAGCAGAAGCGGAAGCTAAAGACGGCAGAAGATGCACTCAGAACAAGATGGAGCAAGGTAATCCAGACCGCAAATAAATACAGCGGCAGCCGCCGCACCAAAAGCTATCCGAAGAGAAGACTACTGCCCGAATTCGACCAGGAGGCCCTAGAGCCCCCACATTTAAAAAATAAAAAAGCCACACGGTCGGATAGAGGACCCCACGGCCACCATAAAATGGCAAGCGGCGCCGCACTCAAGGCGGCATGCGACCCAATTAAAGACTCGCATCATGGCCCAGCCAGGTCCATTTACGGGCCAAGAAAGCAAGCTCTCACAAGCAATGCAAAAAATCCATCATCAGAATCCGGCACACCCAAATACAGGGGCGCCGCACACCCCCTATGTTTCACAGATGAGGTCTTGGAATATGAATTTCCAGAGGGATTCAAACCCGTCAACATAGAGGCGTACGATGGAACAACAGACCCTGGAGTCTGGATCGAGGATTATATCCTCCACATACATATGGCTAGAGGAGTTGATCTCCACGCCATAAAATATTTACCCCTTAAGCTTAAAGGGCCAGCCCGGCACTGGCTTAAAAGCCTTCCCGAAAACACAATTGGAAGTTGGTAAGAGCTCGAGGACGCTTTCCGAGCAAATTTTCAAGGGACCTATGTCCGCCCCCCGGACCAGACGATCTCAGCAGCAGCCCGGAGAATCAGCTCGACAGTTCTGGAACAGATTCCTCACTAAAAAGAATCAGATAATGGATTGTCCGGACGCCGAAGACCTAGCAGCTTTCATGCATAATGTCCGAGACGAATGGCTCGCCAGACACCTCGGCCAGGAAAAGCCAAGAACAATGGCCGCACTCACAAGCCTCATGACCCGCTTTTGCGCAGGAGAGGACAGCTGGTTAGCACGATGCAGCCCCAGCGACCCAAGTACATCAGAAATCAGGGATGGAAACGGAAAACCGCGGCGAAATAAAGATCGTCGCAGAATCAAAGGAAAAAGTCCGAAGAGCACGGCAGTCAATGCCGGATTCAAAAGCTCACGGCAAAATCAGACAAAACCACCCCCTCAGGATAATAGGGATGATCCGTCCAGCTTAAATAGAATCCTGGACAGAATATGTCAGATACACAGTACTCCTGGGAAGCCTGCCAATCACACCCACAGAGATTGTTGGGTTTTTAAACAATCCGGACAGCTTAACGCCGGACACAAGGGGCTCGATACACCAAGTGAAGAAGAGGACGAACCCCAAAGGCAGAATACCAGGAAACAAAAGAACTTCCCACAAGAAGTCAAAATAGTGAACTCACTTCACGTAACAAAACGTGTGGCACCCATAAAGGTACGCACAATCAAACCTACCCCTCAGGAGTCCCGCCACTAGTCACTAAAGCCAATCATTTTTTATCAGCTAGATTATTCTAGAAATATCAAAAACGCAGGCCGGGCTGCCCTGATACTGGATCTAATAATCGATGGATTCCGGTTTACCAATGTCCTTATGGACGGCGACAGTGGACTAAACCTGATATATCAGGATACAATCCACCGCATGGGCATAAACCCAGCAAGAATCCGCCACAGCAAAACCTCCTTTCAAGGGGTAGCACCAGGCCCGGACACCCATTGTATGGGTTTTCTCTGGCTTGTAGTCATATTTGGCTCTGCCAATAACTTTCGTCGCGAAGAGCTGACCTTCCATGTAGTCCCGTTTTCAAGTCGCTATCAAGCACTAATGGGACGTGGAGCTTTCGCTCGCTTTAACGCAATACCGCATTATGCATCTCTCACACTTAAGATGCCCGGTCCTCGAGGCATCATCTCTTTAAAGGGAGCGCACTAAAATACGCCTCCTCCAAACGGAGGATTGCGCGGCCGCTCAAACAGCCGCACAATAAAGTGGCCTCGCCAGCCAAAGGACTTTTTTGATATAAGTCATTAAAGGCCACGGACCCGGACTCAACGAGTTCGGCACAAGTCCATCATCAACGCAGGCTTAGTATGCCATATACCCCCATACCAGGGGCTTTACGCAGAGTGTCACAGCCCTAGCCTTGGCCTTGCTTGTCCTTGCATCTTCTTTTTTGCATCATGTTTAATTTTCTCAGAAACTTGAAATGGAGACTGACCAAACCCTAGCATCAAATGAATTCAAATAGGCTCAAATAAAATTATTTCCAATAAGCCCAAAGTGACTTCAGGAAAAGTCCATAATTTTTGAAACTGGTGAAAACCCCTGACAAAAATTGGTGCATATTTTCCCTAGGTCATTTCAGGTTTTTGGATTAAATCATAAGTATTTGAATTGGAGCATTTAATGGCTATAAATATTTTAAATGCTTCAATAATTCTGAAAACATTTGAGGGCTGTTAGTAAACATTTTAAAAGTGCCCACAAATTTTCTCAGGAGTTTTAAAAGTGGTTTAGTATTTCTGCTAGATCAAAACAAAATAAAATAAATAGAAAACAGAAATAAAAGGAGAGAGGATCTTACCTGGCCTCACCTGCGCAGCCCACCAACCGGCCCAGCACTGAAGCTGGCCGGCCCAGCCCACCACCGCCACCTCCCCTGTCGTCTTCCTCCTCTGCCAGGAGGACGGAGACGCGTGCCCGCCCCGCGCCGGCCACCTCCTCCCTCCCTGCCTGCCTGGCTCCCCCTCGGTGCGCCCAGACGACGCCACGGAGATGCCTCGACCCCCTGCACCTCTCCCCTCTCTCCCTGGATCTCTTTCCCCTCCCCTGCTCTCTCTCTCACCCGCGCCGAGCGCCATCATCGCCGCCGCTTGCTGCTGCCACGGCCACCGCCACTGACTCGCCCCCTCCCCATAGCCACAAGCTCCGTATGCTCGCGCTGAAGCTCTTAGGCGAGCCGCCCGACGCCGGAAGCCCTGGATGCCGCCTGCACCGCCGTTCCCCTCCTCGGGCACCCGAGATCGCCGCCGTGATTTCGTCGCCTCCGAGCCGCCCCCAAGCACGCTGAGCTCCTCAACGACCTCTCAGTGAGCTCCGACGCATTCCCCTCTCTTTTCCGCGTCTTCCCCGACCTCTAGCCGCGGTTCCGTCAAGGCCGATGCTCACCGCCGCCTGAGCTCAACGTCGGCGTGGCTCCGGTGACCAATTGGTCCCGGGCATGCGTACGTTACGCTCAGGGCATCGCGTGCTGCATCTTCAGCATGCTAGCTCGCTCGCTTGGGCACCGTAGCCGCGTCCCCGCACCTGCCCGAGCTCCGGCCGCCGCCCCGAGCTCCGCTCCGGCGAGCTCCGGCCGCCCCTGCCTCTCCCACTTACTCCAGATGACGCGGACGAGGCTCAGCTCCTCGCCCGTGGTCCCCGTTGCTCGAATGGTCGCCGGAGGATGAAACCCGAGCGCCTCTGCCGTCCCTGGCCTCGCCGGCGACGAGCCGCGGGTCAACTCCGGTGAGTTTGACCCAGGGTTGACCACGGTTTGACCTCCCCTGACGTGTGGGCCCAGGCCCCTGTCTAATTGCTATTAGCTTAATTAGTGGTTAATTAACCTATTTAACCCCCGGAGTCACTGACATGTGGGCCATGCCCCACTGACACTTTTAGTTAGGATTAAATTAGCACTAACAGTCTTTGTTAATTAACCCAGTCACTGACATGCGGGTCCCACCGGTCAGTTTGACCTGGACCTGGCGTGTTGACCTGCTGACGTCACTCAGATGTCATGCTGACGCAATAAGCTGTTTTCTGGATTTAATTTAATTCAGGAAATTTCAGAAAATACTCTAAACTTCTAAAATTCATATAAATTCAACCGTAGCTCAGAATGAAATAAATTATATATGAAAAATGTTTAGAAAAATCCAATCTATCCATCTGTACCATTCTCATGCATAACAAAGAAACTTAACCTTGCTGTTTAGGTGAAAACATGATAATACACTTTATAAATTCATAGTTTGATTTTGAATTTGAACCTTTGGTTCAAATCAACTCAAACCCTTCTCTTGATAGCTGCATTAGCTCAAATCACAACATATTGCCATGTCATGATCATGCATCATATTGTCGCATTGCATTGATTGTGTTTCTTTCTGTGTTTGCCGGTAACCGTCCCCTCTCAGTAGACGATGTTTCGACGATGAGTTCGATGACACCGATGAAGAGCTATGTTATCTTCAGAAGTGCCAGGCAAGCAAAACCCCCTTGTTCATTCCGATACAATCCCACCCTCTCGCTCCTGCTCTCTTTACTGCATTAGGACAACAACGATTCATGTGTTACTTGCTGCGGTAGCTGAACCCCTTTATCCTTTGCATGACCTGTCATTCCACAGTAAATAGATGAAACCCACTAGCATGAGTAGGAGTTGTTTGAGCCCATGTTGTGCCTACTCATTCATGCTTGTTTGTCATGCCTGCTACTGCTTAGAGTTGAGTCGGGTCTGATTCATCGGGAATGAATTGGAATGGTGATGAACATGTCCTACTGTGTGTGAGCTAAGTGTGTGAATACGATTTGGTAAAGGTATTGGTGAGAGGCCATGTAGGAGTACATGGTGGGTTGTCTCATTGAAGCCGTCCTCAGGAACTGAGTTCTGTGTTTGTGATCCATGAAACAGCTACTACCATGCATTGGGCCCTGAAATATGACCCCGCTCGACTTCTTAATCACCCTTGTCCTCTGTCCAGGAGTTGCAAGTAGTTTCTGGTGTTTGTAGTATGCTGGGGGCCGCACGCAGCGCTGACCGTAGGGGTGGGCTGTGTTGCGGTAGGCACGTGGCCGGGTAGCCGGGCGCCCGTTTGGTGTCTCGGACCCTGTACACATCGTTCGGGGCCGTTAGTGGAAACCTCGGCCGGACTCCCTGCGGATGGAACCCGAATAGGCGATAAACCTGGACTAGAGACTTGAGTGTTTAGGTAGGTCGTGGTCTACACCCACGTCGGCTTTCGCTTGAAGTCTGCCGAGCACATGTCGTGTGCAGACGCTAAGTGGTGGAAACATGTATGAAGAAGTACACCCCTGCAGGGTTAACATCATCTATTCGAATAGCCGTGTCCGCGGTTATGGACTTCTGGGTTGCCTATAACAGTTCATAGATAAGTGAAAGTGGATACTCTAAAATACGCAAGATAAGCATGAGTGCTATGGATGGCCTTCTCGTAGGGAGACGGAAGTGGATCCATAGTGGTGTATTGGATGGTGAATATGTGGACTCGTGTGCGCCACCTCAAAAGAGTTACTTGCAGTCGTAGTTCAGGTTAGCCACTGAGTCAAAGCTGGCTTGCTGCAGTCAAACTCCACCACCCCCTTTATTGATACTGATGCATATATAGTTAGTTCTGATGTAAGTCTTGCTGAGTACAATTGTACTCACGTTTGCCTATTTTTATGTTTTGCAGAGAGACGTCAGTCTCGCTAGTAGTACCGCTTGGACTTCGACGCTTAGCTTGATACCTCAGCTACGATCTTGTGCCCTCGGCAGGATCTGGTAGATAGTCAGGCTTCTCAGCCTTTTTCATTTGTAGATGTCTGTATTCAGACATGTTAAGCTTCCGCATGTGCTTTGATTTGTATGCTCTGATTGTTGGGTCATGAGACCCATGTTTGTAATATCTCGCTCTGCGGAGCCTAATGAATAAATATTTGGAGTCGTAGAGTCTTGTTGTGATGCCATGTTGTATCTATTCATATCGGGCATATTGTGTGTATGATTGAAATGCCTGGTATGGGTGGGATCCGACTATCTAGTTGTTTATCCTTGGCAGCCTATCATATGGGGAAATGTAGTCTAGTGCTTCGGAGCGATAGTAGTCCGCTACAGCCCGGTTCACCGGAGTCCTGCTAGCCCAGCACTACTGCTCGAAACACTTGACTGGCCGGCATGTGATTCACTTCGTTCCTGTGTCTGTCCCTTCGGGGAAATGTCACGCGGTGACATCCGGAGTCCTGCCTAGCCTGCTACAGCCCGGCTTACCGGAGTCCTGTTAGCCCAGTGCTACAGCCCGGATTCACACGTTGATGACCGGCATGCTCGATGTGATTCATGTATGCCTGTCCTCATAGGTTAGCGCCGCTTTGGGTTCACGACTAGCCATGTCGGCCCGGGTTCTCTGTCATATGGATGCTAGCGACACTATCATATACGTGAGCCAAAAGGCGCAAACGGTCCCGGGCCAGGTAAGGTGGCACCCGTGGGAACACCGTGCGTGAGGCCACAAAGTGATATGATGTGTTACATGCTAGATCGGTGTGACTTAGGATCGGGGTCCTGACAGCGTTGGTATCAGAGCCTGACTGCCTGTAGGATTACCAAGCCAGACTGGTCGAAGTTGTGTCTAGAAATGCTTTAGTTATGTAAGGGAATTGATTGTGGAAGGGAACGTAAGGCTCTTTTTACTCCTTATACCTCATGGCCTTCTGATCTGAGTCAACCTCTTCCTTTCTACGGGGATTAAGAACTAGGCTTCTCTTCTATCTCTCAGGATGACGTGTTACTAAACCGTAGTTGCCTAGGATTGTTGAGTTCAAGCCGCTGCTCAGTTTCTACTACTTCTATGTGTTCATAGTTGGCCTCAGAACATTGATATTGTGATGTTGAGTGGTTATGCCACCATTTTTGCAGGATGTCTCAAATATTTTTGAGCATTTACAGCCGTTATGATGTCCGAGTCATCCCAGGTTTCTAACTAGTCTGATGCATTTGCAAATCCTTTCTTTCCTTTCCCGGTGTCCTTTATGGTCGGAATAAGCACACTAATCGGTCTGTTGAGGTACCCCATTGCCTTGACATATATTTTGGAACTATTATTATGACCTAGGTGTCTTATGAAACCATCTAGTAATTTGTCCACATCTTGTGTTCCCAGTGTGATGAATCTGGCCATCATTCTCGAAAGCATCCCGTGATGCCATTTAATAGTAGGTATTCTATTCCTGGGTTCTTGAACCCGAGATTCACCCTACTTACCTTATGTTGATAGTGTTGCTAGTTCCTTTAGGACATTAGTAACCTTTGCGATAGTCATCGAGGTCCGTGGTATATCATTCTTCCAAATACCATGGATCAATGTGGCAGAAGTTCTTTGAACCAAAATATCACAATAGGAGTGCTCTTGATGAGATCTCGATCCTATATGGTGAACCTGCCAGTCCTACCTTTCTGCATGGGTTATCCGGAAGAAACATGTTGGATTTATTCGACATGCTAACCGATGCATCTACAACTTAAGAAATTATATGTTCCTCTGAGTTGTCCCTTTTTAGTTGTATTCTGACCCTCTTGCATCAATTGTTGGTCAAGAATAGTTGTGCATTCGTGTTATCGATGCCTATTATTCCTGTGGTCTGTCAAGCCATTCTATTTCGGAATGACTAGGAGAAACAAACTCCAGTACCTCATCCATATCGGGGATTGGGTCAAAGCAGTTGTATTCCGCAGATCGAAACGCCAATCCAGCTTTTGTTCTGTTCTACCTTGGAGTGTTGCCTCCTTATGTCAGGATTTTCATGAGAATTGCACCACCTCTTATGAACTCTTGACGCAGTAATACTTCTTGCCATCATTGTTCATTCCTCTGTTCCCGTGTTGTTGTAACCGGAATGCCGACAAGTGAATTGTGATGTGTGAAATCAATACTCCGAGCAACTCGTTGCTTGGTAGTAAATGGGCAATGTTCTCATTCTTAGCGTGTTGGTTATTAAATCATCATCCTAAGATTGATCGTGCTACCTAGCCCTTATTTCTGGTGCACTCTTCGATCAAGGAGTTAGGATTGTGTAATCCCTTACCCGTTTTGATCATATAATCTTGCCCTGAAAAGCAAGATTGATCTCAAGCTTAGTATCATATCGGTGGTTCGTGATATTCTGAATATCTTCTCGGAAGTATCACCAGGTTGTCACCTGACCGTTATGTTGAGTTCGCGATCAAGTTGGTTTTCCTCCAAACCACACCTTCTCCAAGAATCTGTGTTGGATACCCCTGAGCCAGTTGGTTAAGCCAAACAACAACTTGGAGAGTTGGAAGATAAAAGCTTGTCCGACTTAGTTCATGTTAAGGGATATGGTGTGTGTGTGTTGAAGAAAGATGATATCCTCCTCGATTGATCCTCGTGGTCAGTTGTTGAACTTATTGTCTTACCCAATCTTTGATTTGAATATGGGCTATCGTCAAGTCAAATCAGAACCAACGATATTCGTAATGTTGTCTTACACCTATTGGTCTGACCAATGCTATCATCGTGTTCACATGATGGTGGAAGTCCAGTGATATGGTAATCCCGATGAGTTGTTGTTGAGCCCATCAGCAGCAATTTGTCTTCCCCATGATTCATGTTGAACGCTACACTAGTATTGGAAACTTTGTAAGCAATGCCTTCGTGTTCCGTTCATGAAGCCTATGCTTGGATGGAAGAAGTGACTTTCTCGAATTCATGTGCCCTAGGTGTAAGTTGCCGCCATGAATTTGAGAAAGGTTTGTTTTTGCTTCCTTCGGAACCATCCCAAGTCAGTCATGCATACGTGCGAAGTATTCTGTAGTCTGGAGACTTGCAACCTTCATTCTATATGTGTCCCTAGCACACCAAGCCACTGATTGATTTGTTCAAGGTGAAGAAGTTCCTTCCTAAGAATCATGACTTATGTTAGGACTTCGTTATCCGCGATGATGGTTCCCAACCAGAACTCGGTGGTGTTTCATTATAAGACTATCATGTGGTCATGCTTGTCTAGGACAACGTGTTCACATGCTTGTAGCAGAACCAGCTCATGTTTTGGAGCTTGCTATCGTAGTTCATTTCCCGAGAATCTCGCAACGTCATCTCGTCGGTTTGTGTTGCAAACTTTCTTTTCCAGACATGCTGTCTGAAATATCCTGTTTCCAACCAGATTTGAATCTCAGGCAAGTATGATGGTTGGAACGTTTCCCGAGAACTATAATATTGGTCTCTCCGTAACCCGGTAAAGTGGATGTTGTGGCCAACACACCAGCCGAAAGACCTATTATCGTAGTATCTCGATTGAGGAAGTTGGCCACCTCCCCATAAGGATCTCGCAGGATTTACTTCCATAGTTATTCCTTGTGGATTCTTGTTCTCCCGAAGTCCAACCTTGTTACTTGATGTTCTAGATATCAAACCATGTCTGTTAATGGGTTACGCTAGTACATCAAGGGGAACATTAGAAGCGGAGTGCTAAATGTCTCTCGGTCGATCATCCATGTTTTGTTTTCTTGGCCTCGCTAAGGTGAAATCTGAGAAGGTGTTATCTCCCTTTGCATCTGCATCGACCATCACTATTCATCATGGTAGTATGCTGTGTTGCCAAGATCCTTGACACGGATGTTGGTAGAACCTTGATGAATATGAAAATGCTCAAGTTCTTGAGAGCACGCACACGCAGAATCATCCATTGCATTGTCTTCAACAAGGTAGTCCACATCATTTACCCTGGTGTGAGTATGCCATCCTTTCGAATTCGTTCAAACGATCGTTTGTGATTGCCTTAGGCTGGTATAGAGAGTTTTAATGATCTATGGATCAAAAGTAATTCTTTTTGCCACTTAAGGGGATAGTTCTTCGAGTCACCTTCCCTGAGGTGCCCCGTTATGGATCATGACAATTATTCCCTTGCCACCGTGACACCATCCACCATCCTTCTAAGCGTGGAATTGTTGCCCATCAAATCAAACCCTGTCGTTGTTCTTCCATCCCTCTCGGTGTGCCTTGTGATTCAACTCGAGATGTTTTAACATCTCATTCCGCGAGTTGATCTTGAAATGCTCGATCCGCGAGGAGATCACTTCCTATAGAGTTCTTTCCGTCGCCATCGTGTTGGATGAAGATCTCGAAAGCGAGGACGTCAGGATCAATATGATGCAATGAAGCTACCTCTTCGAGAAGGGCAATTGGATCGAGAAGATTGTGTTAGCTTGTGTCCCTCTGTCTTCTTGCCTCACGACTTGAATCTCGGGACGAGATTCTTGTTTAGTGGGGGTGAGTTGTCATAGCCCTAGCCTTGGCCTTGCTTGTCCTTGCATCTTCTTTTTTGCATCATGTTTAATTTTCTCAGAAACTTGAAATGGAGACTGACCAAACCCTAGCATCAAATGAATTCAAATAGGCTCAAATAAAATTATTTCCAATAAGCCCAAAGTGACTTCAGGAAAAGTCCATAATTTTTGAAACTGGTGAAAACCCCTGACAAAAATTGGTGCATATTTTCCCTAGGTCATTTCAGGTTTTTGGATTAAATCATAAGTATTTGAATTGGAGCATTTAATGGCTATAAATATTTTAAATGCTTCAATAATTCTGAAAACATTTGAGGGCTGTTAGTAAACATTTTAAAAGTGCCCACAAATTTTCTCAGGAGTTTTAAAAGTGGTTTAGTATTTCTGCTAGATCAAAACAAAATAAAATAAATAGAAAACAGAAATAAAAGGAGAGAGGATCTTACCTGGCCTCACCTGCGCAGCCCACCAACCGGCCCAGCACTGAAGCTGGCCGGCCCAGCCCACCACCGCCACCTCCCCTGTCGTCTTCCTCCTCTGCCAGGAGGACGGAGACGCGTGCCCGCCCCGCGCCGGCCACCTCCTCCCTCCCTGCCTGCCTGGCTCCCCCTCGGTGCGCCCAGACGACGCCACGGAGATGCCTCGACCCCCTGCACCTCTCCCCTCTCTCCCTGGATCTCTTTCCCCTCCCCTGCTCTCTCTCTCACCCGCGCCGAGCGCCATCATCGCCGCCGCTTGCTGCTGCCACGGCCACCGCCACTGACTCGCCCCCTCCCCATAGCCACAAGCTCCGTATGCTCGCGCTGAAGCTCTTAGGCGAGCCGCCCGACGCCGGAAGCCCTGGATGCCGCCTGCACCGCCGTTCCCCTCCTCGGGCACCCGAGATCGCCGCCGTGATTTCTTCGCCTCCGAGCCGCCCCCAAGCACGCTGAGCTCCTCAACGACCTCTCAGTGAGCTCCGACGCATTCCCCTCTCTTTTCCACGTCTTCCCCGACCTCTAGCCGCGGTTCCGTCAAGGCCGATGCTCACCGCCGCCTGAGCTCAACGTCGGCGTGGCTCCGGTGACCAATTGGTCCCGGGCATGCGTACGTTACGCTCAGGGCATCGCGTGCTGCATCTTCAGCATGCTAGCTCGCTCGCTTGGGCACCGTAGCCGCGTCCCCGCACCTGCCCGAGCTCCGGCCGCCGCCCCGAGCTCCGCTCCGGCGAGCTCCGGCCGCCCCTGCCTCTCCCACTTACTCCAGATGACGCGGACGAGGCTCAGCTCCTCGCCCGTGGTCCCCGTTGCTCGAATGGTCGCCGGAGGATGAAACCCGAGCGCCTCTGCCGTCCCTGGCCTCGCCGGCGACGAGCCGCGGGTCAACTCCGGTGAGTTTGACCCAGGGTTGACCACGGTTTGACCTCCCCTGACGTGTGGGCCCAGGCCCCTGTCTAATTGCTATTAGCTTAATTAGTGGTTAATTAACCTATTTAACCCCCGGAGTCACTGACATGTGGGCCATGCCCCACTGACACTTTTAGTTAGGATTAAATTAGCACTAACAGTCTTTGTTAATTAACCCAGTCACTGACATGCGGGTCCCACCGGTCAGTTTGACCTGGACCTGGCGTGTTGACCTGCTGACGTCACTCAGATGTCATGCTGACGCAATAAGCTATTTTCTGGATTTAATTTAATTCAGGAAATTTCAGAAAATACTCTAAACTTCTAAAATTCATATAAATTCAACCGTAGCTCAGAATGAAATAAATTATATATGAAAAATGTTTAGAAAAATCCAATCTATCCATATGTACCATTCTCATGCATAACAAAGCAACTTAACCTTGCTGTTTAGGTGAAAACATGATAATACACTTTATAAATTCATAGTTTGATTTTGAATTTGAACCTTTGGTTCAAATCAACTCAAACCCTTCTCTTGATAGCTGCATTAGCTCAAATCACAACATATTGCCATGTCATGATCATGCATCATATTGTCGCATTGCATTGATTGTGTTTCTTTCTGTGTTTGCCGGTAACCGTCCCCTCTCAGTAGACGATGTTTCGACGATGAGTTCGATGACACCGATGAAGAGCTATGTTATCTTCAGAAGTGCCAGGCAAGCAAAACCCCCTTGTTCATTCCGATACAATCCCACCCTCTCGCTCCTGCTCTCTTTACTGCATTAGGACAACAACGATTCATGTGTTACTTGCTGCGGTAGCTGAACCCCTTTATCCTTTGCATGACCTGTCATTCCACAGTAAATAGATGAAACCCACTAGCATGAGTAGGAGTTGTTTGAGCCCATGTTGTGCCTACTCATTCATGCTTGTTTGTCATGCCTGCTACTGCTTAGAGTTGAGTCGGGTCTGATTCATCGGGAATGAATTGGAATGGTGATGAACATGTCCTACTGTGTGTGAGCTAAGTGTGTGAATACGATTTGGTAAAGGTATTGGTGAGAGGCCATGTAGGAGTACATGGTGGGTTGTCTCATTGAAGCCGTCCTCAGGAACTGAGTTCTGTGTTTGTGATCCATGAAACAGCTACTACCATGCATTGGGCCCTGAAATATGACCCCGCTCGACTTCTTAATCACCCTTGTCCTCTGTCCAGGAGTTGCAAGTAGTTTCTGGTGTTTGTAGTATGCTGGGGGCCGCACGCAGCGCTGACCGTAGGGGTGGGCTGTGTTGCGGTAGGCACGTGGCCGGGCAGCCGGGCGCCCGTTTGGTGTCTCGGACCCTGTACACATCGTTCGAGGCCGTTAGTGGAAACCTCGGTCGGACTCCCTGCGGATGGAACCCGAATAGGCGATAAACCTGGACTAGAGACTTGAGTGTTTAGGTAGGTCGTGGTCTACACCCACGTCGGCTTTCGCTTGAAGTCTGCCGAGCACATGTCGTGTGCAGACGCTAAGTGGTGGAAACATGTATGAAGAAGTACACCCCTGCAGGGTTAACATCATCTATTCGAATAGCCGTGTCCGCGGTTATGGACTTCTGGGTTGCCTATAACAGTTCATAGATAAGTGAAAGTGGATACTCTAAAATACGCAAGATAAGCGTGAGTGCTATGGATGGCCTTCTCGTAGGGAGACGGAAGTGGATCCATAGTGGTGTATTGGATGGTGAATATGTGGACTCGTGTGCGCCACCTCAAAAGAGTTACTTGCAGTCGTAGTTCAGGTTAGCCACTGAGTCAAAGCTGGCTTGCTGCAGTCAAACTCCACCACCCCCTTTATTGATACTGATGCATATGTAGTTAGTTCTGATGTAAGTCTTGCTGAGTACAATTGTACTCACGTTTGCCTATTTTTATGTTTTGCAGAGAGACGTCAGTCTCGCTAGTAGTACCGCTTGGACTTCGACGCTTAGCTTGATACCTCAGCTACGATCTTGTGCCCTCGGCAGGATCTGGTAGATAGTCAGGCTTCTCAGCCTTTTTCATTTGTAGATGTCTGTATTCAGACATGTTAAGCTTCCGCATGTGCTTTGATTTGTATGCTCTGATTGTTGGGTCATGAGACCCATGTTTGTAATATCTCGCTCTGCGGAGCCTAATGAATAAATATTTGGAGTCGTAGAGTCTTGTTGTGATGCCATGTTGTATCTATTCATATCGGGCATATTGTGTGTATGATTGAAATGCCTGGTATGGGTGGGATCCGACTATCTAGTTGTTTATCCTTGGCAGCCTATCATATGGGGAAATGTAGTCTAGTGCTTCGGAGCGATAGTAGTCCGCTACAGCCCGGTTCACCGGAGTCCTGCTAGCCCAGCACTACTGCTCGGAACACTTGACTGGCCGGCATGTGATTCACTTCGTTCCTGTGTCTGTCCCTTCGGGGAAATGTCACGCGGTGACATCCGGAGTCCTGCCTAGCCTGCTACAGCCCGGCTTACCGGAGTCCTGTTAGCCCAGTGCTACAGCCCGGATTCACACGTTGATGACCGACATGCTCGATGTGATTCATGTATGCCTGTCCTCATAGGTTAGCGCCGCTTTGGGTTCACGACTAGCCATGTCGGCCCGGGTTCTTTGTCATATGGATGCTAGCGACACTATCATATACGTGAGCCAAAAGGCGCAAACGGTCCCGGGCCAGGTAAGGTGGCACCCGTGGGAACACCGTGCGTGAGGCCACAAAGTGATATGATGTGTGACATGCTGGATCGGTGTGACTTAGGATCGGGGTCCTGACACAGAGACAATAAAACTCAACCTTATATATTTTTTACTTTATATTTTGTTTTGTTCCGCACGACCCATTTTTCAATTTAGTTCCTCTCTTTTACAGATGAACGTCGTGCGGCGCCCGTCCAGGACACGACACAGCGGAGACACAGGCGCATACGTGCAGTAGGGACCCGTCCTAAAGGATTCGTTTTAGATTAAGACCCTGCGTAAACCTTTTTTACTGTCTCTTCCTGCTATACATCCCCTGGTTTTTTCTTTTCTGCTATAACCAAGGAGGAGGCTGGCGTTTTGGCATGTGGCCATGCCAGAATTCTTGCTCGTACCTGGACACTAAGGGCTCTTTTCTTTTGTTTAAGGGTGTTGTTTCACACGCACTCACAAAGACCGAACACCTTAGGGAGTGTTCGGCGTCGCGAGTTTTGGCACTATATGCATCAGCTCCGAATCATGATTTTGGTCACATGTTGGGTTGCCCGGCTCCTGAGTTCGGCTACCTTACGTTCCGCTCTATCGGCTAAGGTAACACCAGGAGAACTACTGCGATTGTGCCCCGGTTCGGCCGGGTGAGCACCTCAGTAGAGAAAGCCGAAAACCGACTGTCATGATGTAGCGCGAGACTGGTCGCCACTCGATGACTCATAGGAATTTATCGGATTCCTCCACTTTGACGAAGGGCCGTTTCCCGGTCAGGCACGTATGCGCCCCGAATTCGGGCAAGCACAGTCGCCACTAAGGGGCTAGCTAAAGAGTCCCACTGTCAAGCTCCTATGGCTAAGTGAAAGTGTTAAAGCATTATAGTCCGGTTACCTAGCCCGCTGCGCTGTCACCTCCTTTATAGGACCAAGACGTTGGGTTAAGTGTGAAAATGCGTCTTCTGCGCGCACCCCCGCACTATGTGCGTGGGGGCTGAAGCCAACGACTGCAATCTTTTAGAATTTATATATTAAAACGGCCGCATAGGAGGTGTTCTTAATACTTGAAGGCACAAGTCTAAAAAATGCCACTACAATTTATCAAAATACTGTTTTATGATTACATATGCTATCATAATATAGCATCCTTCAAGCACTGCGTCTCTATTACGCGAGCGCCTTCGAGGACCTCCTCAAAATAGTGCTCGGAAGGTATTCGGCTTTTATCCGAATCCCGGAACGCAACAATGGTGGGCTCCATATCTGCCCAGTATGTCTTGACACGGGCAAGAGCTAGCCGAGCGCCCTCTATGCACGCTGACCTCTTCATAGCATCGACACGTGGCACCACGTCTAGCAATTGCTGCACCAAGCTGAAATAACTCTCCGGCTTCGATCTCCCCGGACACAGATGATCCATGACGTACTTCATCACGAGTCCGGACAACCTATTCAGTTCGGCCCATTGGGCCAGGCGATTGTCCACTGCCAGTGGACGCTCTGGATTGATGAATTGCGACCAAAAGAGCTTCTCCACTTCGTGATCCTTTTTATCTCGAAAGTGTTCGGTCGCATCAGCAGCACTAGCCGCCAAATCCAGATAGGTGTCCTCTACACTCCACATCCGGTCTAACGGGGCAAACTTTGGATCACAAAATTTTCTCCGTAGCGTGAAGGGCTTTCCATCCGCAATTTGCCCGGCTTGACGCAGCTCTTCCTTTGCCGCTCTCATTATAGAGCGGGCGTCCTAGGCGTTAGCAACAGCCTTCTTCAAGCTCGTTTGCCCCACCTGTCCCTCTTCTTCAAGAAGCTTGCAACGGTCAGTAGCACTCTTTAACTTTACGGCCATATCAGCCATCTCCTCCTTGCTTCGGCAATGGGCAGCCTGTTCGGCTTTCAGCTCTTCAAGGGCTTCCACGGCAGCCGCATCGCTTTTCCTGGCTTGTTGCTTCGATCAGGCGAGTTCGGCCCTAAGACCCTCCACGGCGGCCGCACCATCTGCGTCAAGCATACACAAGGTAAGATATTGACATAAAGCTCCTCTTACTAACCATCGCCCGATGATTTCAATAACTTGAGCATCATCAAGCCGCTTGTTAACAAGCGCGATGTCGGCTTCTGCCTCATCAAGTTCTCGCTTCAGTTCGGCAAATTCACGCGTTCGGCTTGATTCCGGACAATCCGCCACCTACAAATAAAGGTGCCACTTAAAGGACCTGGGATTATGATCCTCTGCGCGCCGTCAATTTTAACGACGCACAGAGTCTCAGGGGCTACTATCTACACAGGGCGCACTTTATTTATGCGCAATTAACACAAATATACGTTATTTAAAATGTACCTCAAGGCCTGCCAGTAAACTCTTGACGGCCTCGTGTAGTCCGCTTTCTGCGGATGAAATCTTTTCAATCACCGTGCTCATTAATGCGTGATGCTCCTCTGAGACAGAGGCTCGCCCCAGCAGAATCTTTAGCTCCTTCGACCGAACACCAGATGGTGCTAGACTTGTCCCATGGCCTTCCTCAAAGGCCGGACACGGAGAACCTCGGGGGGCTGCACCTTCCGCCCTTAGCGGATCCGGAGAAATCCCCCGCGACGACACTTCAGCGTCACCCGCCTTGCTAGGCGATACAGAAGGAGGAGGCGTTCCGCTCTCCATCATCTCCGGAAGGAGATCCCCCGAGGACGAGTTCTGCTGAGAAGGGCTGAGGTCCGAACTACAAATTAAAGTTTCGGTCAAAACTTCTCAGATATAAATCAAGGATTTCTCTTAAAAGAATAACTCTTCTTCTACTTACGGCTCGCTGGAGAGCTGTTCCCTTTGAGGGTTTAGTTCGGCCGAGGGGCTCCCCGGCATCGGGCCCTCTGACAAGGATTCTTTCCCCCGCTTCAAAGCTATGGTTTCCGGGTTGTCAGAGGCGGCCCTTTTCTTTCCCTTAGGAGGTGAATTATCGATTCCCCCCTTCGGAATGGTCTCTTTCGAAGAGGCCACGGTCTCCTTGTCTGCCCCCTTATTTCCCTCCAAAGGCACTACCTCTAGCATCCTAACTAGCACTGGATCCAGCCTGGTTTCGGGAAGGGGAGCCGGACACCGGATCAGCTTCGCCTTCGCTATCCACTCCTGCTTAAAAGGAAAAGTGCTGTTAAAAAGCAAGTTAATTATGCGGATAGGAGGTCCGGTCGCGAGGTCACCTACTTGAGTATCCAGGCGATTGCGGCTTAAACTAGCATCCTCGGTCAAATCCGGACTCACTTCTTGTGATCCGAAGAACAGTTTGTACATCTCCATAGGCGTCACACCCATAAAATTCTGGAGAGCTCGCGGTCCCTCCGGATTGAATTCCCACAAGCGAAGGGGGCGACGTTGGCCGGGCAGTGTCCGGCGAATCAGCATGACTTGTGTCACCTTGAACAGGTTGAGGTCTCCCTTCAAGAGATCCTTAATGCGGCCCTGCAGCAGAGGAACGTCTTTGGGCAAGCCCCGATCTAACCTTGTGTTGATCCACGATGCTAACCGTGGTGGGGGACCCGAGCGAAAGGCCGGAGGCGCCGCCCATGCGGTGCCCCGAGGAGCGGTGATGTAGAACCACTCCTGTTGCCATAAGCCAAGCTCCTATTGAAAAGCGCCCTCGGGCCATGGAGCGTCGGCATTTCTTTTTATAGCAGCGCCTCCGCACTTTGCGTGGCGCCCCTCGATTATCTTCGGTTCTACTTTAAAGGTCTTGAGCCATAATCCGAAGTGAGGGATAACACGAAGGAACGCTTCGCACACAACTATGAACGAGGAGATAAGGAGGATGGACTCCGGAGCTAAGTCGTGGAATTCCAGCCCATAATAAAACATCAGCCCCCTTACAAAGGGATCCATTGGGAAGCCTAATCCCCGAAGGAAGTGGGATATGAATACCACACTCTCGCCGGGCTGAGGGCTAGGGATCACCTGTCCTTGAACAGGCAGCCTGTGCGGAATCTCCCTGGTCAGGAATCTAGCTTCCCTCAATCTTGATACGTCCTCCTCCATAACAGAGGAGGGCATCCATTGGCCTTGGAGGTCGGAGCCGGACATTGTCGAAGATCCGGTGTGCTCGGAATCTGGAAGCCTAGGGTGTTGGAACTCGAGGCGACGGGCGAGCTCGTTTTGAGAATAGAAGCGGGGAACAGGGCCTTGGCCTCTTTATAAGAGGCAGAATACCAAGAGCCCTCCCCGTAACCGTCTTGGACTAGCCTTTAATTAAGGCAAGACGTGCTAACAGGCACGATTGGGTTATCCACGTCCGTATTAATGAGAATCCCGTTAAAAGGGGCACAGGATCTCTGCATTGACAAGACGTGCCAAGGAAACCGCCTCGCTAAACGCGCCGAGGTGGAACGATGAAAATAGTTTATATAGAAGGCTTGGTCGCAGTGTTATGACGCGCTGCGGAATACGTCAGCAGATTTGATTTGTGTTAATATTATTCTCTATATGGCAATATGTGGAAACTTATCTTGCAGAGCCGGACACTATTTTTGGTGTTTGTAATCTTCTTGAAGAACTTGGAGGAGGAACCTGCCTTGCAATGCCGAAGACAATTTGCGCGCCGGACTCGTCGTCATTGAAGCCTGGTTCAGGGGCTACTGAGGGAGTCCTGGATTAGGGGGTGTTCGGATAGCCGGACTATACCTTCAGCCGGACTCCAGGACTATGAAGATACAAGATTGAAGACTTCGTCCCGTGTCCGGAAGGATCTTTTCTTGGTGTGGAAGGCAAGCTAGGCGTGCGGATATTCAAGATCTCCTACCATTGTAACCGACTCTGTGTAACCCTAACCCTATCTAGTGTCTATATAAACCGGAGGGTTGTAGTCCGTAGGACAACCATCATCATACACAATCATACCATAGGCTAGCTTCTAGGGTTTAGCCTCCTTGATCTCGTGGTAGATCCACTTTTGTACTACCCATATCATCAATATTAATCTAGCAGGAGTAGGGTTTTACCTCCACCGAGAGGGCCCGAACCTGGGTAAAATAAAGTTTCCCTTGTCTCCTGTTACCATCCGACCTTGACGCACAGTTCGGGACCCCCTACCGAGATCCGCCGGTTTTGACACCGACAACAGGCATCACGTCCGTGTCAAGTAGACCGACTCCTTCCTGCATCTACTACTATTACTCCACACATCGACCGCTATCCAGCATGCATCTAGAGTATTAAGTTCATAAAGAACGGAGTAATGCTTTAAGCAAGATGACATGATGTAGAGGAATTAACTCAAGCAATATGATGAAAACCCCATCTTTTTATCCCTGATGGCAACAATACAATACGTGTCGGTTCCCCTTCTGTCACTAGGATCGAGCACTGCAAAATTGAACCCAAAGCTAAGCACTTCTCCCATTGTAAGAAAAACCAATGTAGTTGGCCAAACCAAATCGATAGTTCGAAGAGACTTGCAAAGTTATGAAATCATGCATATAAGAATTCAGAGGCGATTCAAATAATATTCATAGATAAGTTGATCATAAATCCACAATTCGTTGCATCTCGGCAGACACACCACAAAAGAGTATTACATCGAATAGATCTCCAAGAACATCGAGGAGAACTTTGTATTGAGAATCAAAGAGAGAGAAGAAGCCATCTAGCTACTAGTTATGGACCCATAGGTCTATGTTAAACTACACACGCTTCATCGTAGAGAGGCAATGGTGTTGATGTAGAAGCCCTCCGTGATCGAATCCCCCTCCGGAGGATGCTGGAAAGGCCCCTAGATGGGATCTCACGGGTACAGAAGGTTGCGGCGGTCGAAAAGTGGTTTCGTGGCTCCCGTGGAACTTTTTGGGATATTTTAGAATATATAGGCAGAAGAAATAGGTCAGTGTAGTCACGAGGGGCCCACAAGAGTGGGGGCGTGCCCTACCCCCCTGGGCGCGCCTCCCGACCTTGTGGCCACCTCATGGCTTTCCTGACATGCCCTCCAAGCCCTCCGGATGTCTTCTGGTCCAAGAAAAATCATGGCGAAAGTTTCATTCCGTTTGGTATTCCTTTTCTGCGAAACTGTAAACAAGGAAAAAACAGGAACCGGCACTGGGCTCTAGGTTAATAGGTTAGTCCCAAAAACATATAAAATAGCATATTAATGCATATAAAACATCCAAAACAGATAATATAATAGCATGAAACAAACAAAAATTATAGATATGTTTGAGACGTATCACTCTCATCTATTTCTGTTTTTTCTTGCCACCAGCCTCTACTCTAGATTGTTTGTTGTCACTTTGTTGGTGACATAGATGATACTACCTCCGTCCCATAATATAAGAATGTTTTTGATACTAGTGTAGTGTCAAAAACATTCTTATATTATGGGACAGAGGGAGTAGATGATAAAAAGATGTTGAGATGTGAGATTGTTGAGATGTGAGGTTGAATAAATTAGGTATGGCAATATTTCAATGATCCTTATAGAAATATCTCAAACCCATCTATCAACTTGCAAAAACTAACATGTACCAGTTTATATAATTCTGTTTTTATTTTGTGCCTGCACTTTCTGGAGAAGAGGATTATTTAACTAAGGAAATATTTTTTTATGTTGTGCCTGCATTATGAGTTCATAGAGGAGGCTGTGCTAATCTTTTAATTCAGAGTTACTTGTTTTCTTGGTTGTATGTTTGAATGGGCACGGATCCAATCCTGTGTTTTTCCTATTCATGCTTTTTTACAATCCTGCGAATCAAAGAGGTTCTTACAAAACTAAAAGAAATGATGTGCCTGCTGCATTACGAAGCGACTGCTGCCCAACTAGAAGAACGAGTTGCATAAGCAATGTCGTAGTCTGGGAGCTCTATCGAGCCTAAGAACTTGTTGCAACATAGTTGTACTGTGCCTACCACACCTGAACCGAGCCAACCCTCGCTTGATGTTTATCTAAGAAATTTAGCACCAACATTAATCCTAGAATTTCATTCTTTCATATATGGAAAGTTGTTAGCTTTTTTTCGAAAAAATATGGATGCTGGATTATTTTACAGTAACTTGTAATGTATTACCTTATATCTATAGTTATTTATGCACTGATGATATTGTGCTTCTAGCCTCATTTGTTCTGTGTGGTTAGGTAGAACAATGTGTAATACAAAAATTAACAAAGCTTATTTTATAGTAACTTACATGATAGTTCTTATATCTGCAATTTTCCATGCACACATGACAAGATTATTCTAGCCTCATTTGTTCTGCGTTGTCAGGATAAGCAATATGGAGTTTAAAAATGAACAAAACAGTGGTTGCCCCCTTTGTTATTAAAGGTGTTTATGGCCATAAACATTAAACTGAAACCGTACTACTACATCTGGACATTAGTGCAAGTGAAATAAAGTGTATTTACGTCCTATCACGTTTTATTGGATTTTACTCTTTTATTTTGGTACAGTTCATGGAATAATAATTTTTGTAGTGATAAGATAATCGTATGAATACTCTGCTTCAGTTAAACTTTCAAAAATCAGGATTAAAGGGCAGGTGCTAAAATGGGAAGTTTATGTATAAAGAATACCCTCATAGATTAAAAAAATACAATATCTTACCTTCATTCTTGTCATTGGCTAGGATCATATCCAGTAAGTAAAAAAAATAAAGTCCATGCAGTAGTCTAATAGCTTATTTTGAGTCTTTATAGATATTCCAAATTTCCAAATAGTCTAAAAATGGTTATGTAAGATACAGTGTTAATGGTCATTGGTGTTTTTACAATCAGCTTGCTTTTACATTCCTGTAACTCTTTGCTCATGGCTTCTACTGCCACTCCCATTTTGAATGTTGTCTTCCTATATGTATGTGCATAAACAGACAATAAGACTTGAAAAAATCGTACAACGAAAAACATCCAGAGGAAATTTGATGTTTTGTTTCTGTTTCACAATTAAAAAAGCGACAACCTTTTGGCAACCGACTGCCCTATCGGTCTCTCGGCCGCCTTGCTGATTTGAGCCGGCGTCGGTGTGACTATCTTCCTCCCCGTTGCTAGGCATGTGTTGTCCACCGCCATGGCACTGACACTTGGGCTAGCCGCCGAGGTTCATTCTATAGGTACCAAGGTATTAATCCCCGTTCCTTGCTTGCTTCATACCAAGTAGGAGAAATAAGACATACCACTACCTTCACGATATAGGAAATAACACAGGTCTACCTTCACGCCACAGGAAATGCTCTTGGAGTTGCAGCCTTGCAGGAAAGAGACTCTTGAAGAGGTGATTTATTTGTTATCCTTCTCGAGTGGTCGATGGGCATGGCTTCAGCCTCCCTTCCGTTGTGCAGTTTGTTTTGATTTCTCATGAATTATTTGAGATTGGGTGTGGTTGTTCCTCCTGCTCTGATTGTGCAAGTGGTTCCTTCTTCTGATGTTGGTATGTTCTTTTTGGTTTCTTTGCTTTGTGTTTTTCTTTTTGTGCACTTCATACTATCTTCACCGTGTTCTGTTTTGGAGACTGAAACTTTTGACCTTTTGGATTGGTAGGTCATAGTGTGAGATGTAACAGAAGCCTTTAGGCTTCTTGAAGTTGCCATGCAGCAATCTGAAACCGATCATGAAACAGGTCAGTTAGGCCTGCTTGACGTTGTTACATTTTTTTCTTGTTTCAATAATTTGTAGTCCTGATATTATTATTTCCAATCACAAAAGGGAGGATCGATATGGATCTAATCATGACTAGGTATCTGGAAGTTAAAGGCAAAGACGTGACAATCTTGTTGCGGGTATCCGAGACTTTGTCATGGAGAAAATGCAGCTTGGAGGGCCCTCGATGCGTATGGCTGAGGTAAAGAAACCTCACCTTTCCGTTCATGTTGCGTGCCCTGATACCATGCCCCTTGTCCTAATCCAAGTGTTGTTCCTAATCACCGCATAGTTGCTGGAAGAAGTGTGGAAACATAGCTCCATGGAAGTTCATCAGCATGATGTAAGTGACAAGTCAATTTTCTTTTCTGCTCGCCTGATTTGGTGACCTGACATACATGGTAAGAAATTCCTAAATTTTTGTGCACAGCTCCGTGTTGCTTGATGTCTACTACACAACTTGTTCTTGTAGACTCGTGTTGGGCCACCAAGCGCAGAGTTTTGTAGGACAGTAGAAAATTTCCCTCAAGTGGATGACCTAAGGTTTATAAATCCATGGAAGGCGTAGAATGAAGATGGTCTATCTCAAACAACCTTGCAACCAAATAACGAAGAGTCTCTTGTGTCTCCAACACAACAAATACAATGGTAAATTGTATAGGTGCACTAGTTCGGCGAAGAGATGTTGATACAAGTGTAGTAATGATAGTAGATATTGTTTTTTGTAATAGGAACAATAAAAACAGCAAGGTAGCAATTTATAAAACGGAGCACAAACGGTATTGCAATGCTTGAAAATGAGGCCTAGGGTCCGTACTTTCGCTAGTGCAATCTCTCAACAATGCTAATGTAATTGGATCACATAATCGTCCCTCAACGTGCAACGAAGAATCACTCCAAAGTTCTTATCTAGCAAAGAACAAAAGAAGAAATTGTTTGTAGCTATTCTTTCCGATCGATCTATCGAAGCATTCGTACTAAAATAACACCAAGTTATTCTTTCCGATCGATCTATCAAGAGTTCATACTAAAATAACACTAAGTTATTCATTCTGATCGATCTATCAAGATCAAGGTTTTGGATTCCGAATGGACCATTTTTCTCGAGGGGGGCGGTAAACTCGGTTACCACGGTAACCACGAAATTCCTGAAAAATTTCGAGCGAAGTTTAAAATCAAAATTTGAATTCAAATTTTTTAAGACAAGAATAGATAAGACTTGAGCACATAAAATAATTGACACCAGTGCTAGTGCAGTGGCAAGAGGTCTGCTCCAATGCCCTGCACATGCAGGTTGCGAGTTCGACCCTCGCACGCCCATATTTTTTAGAAATTACAGCTTCTAAAAACTAAAAGGAAAAAGTGCAACTCGCAGTCCTCGAACACAAGACCAACCATTGCTGGTTGGAGATCCCTACCGCTGGGACGCGAGTATCCTTTTGTTCCAGCAAGAGATATACCTTATTTAACAAGCCGATAGAAGTTTAAATTCAAAAAATTCAAAAAGTTTGATTTTTTTGCTCGGTATACATGATTATCGTGGGGGAGGGGGAAACACGGTAACCGGGCGGTAACCGAATTTACCGCCCGGTAGCCAAAACCCTGATCAAGATTCATACTAAAATGTCACCAAAACAAATTCAGATTGATAATACTCAATCCAATACAAAGAACCACAAAGAGTGCCCCAAGATTTCTACCGGAGAAACAAAGAGAAGAACGTGCATCAACCCTTATGCATAGATTACCCCAATGTCACCTCGGGAATCCGCCAGTTGAGTGCCAAAACACATATCAAGTGAATCAAAATAATACCCCATTGTCACCATGAGTATTTATTTGCAAGACATATATCAAGTGCTCTCAAATCCATTAAAGTATTCAATCCGATAAAACGAAATGGCAAAGGGAAAACTCAATTCATCGCAAGATAGAGAGGGGAAAACACCATATGATCTTACTATATTAACAAAGCCCGCGATACATCAAGATCGTAACATCTCAAGAACACGAGAGAGAGAGAGAGAGAGAGGGAGAGAGAGAGAGAGAGATAGATAGATAGATAGATAGAGAGAGAGAGAGAGAGAGATTGAACACATAGCTACTGGACTAAACCCTCAGCCCCGAGGGTAGACTACTCCCTCCTCATCGTGGTGGCCACCGGGATGATGAAGATGGCCACCGATGATAATTCTCCCCTCCGGCAAGGTGCCAGAACGGGGTCTAGATTGGTTTTCGGTGGCTACAGAGGCCTGCGGTGGCGGAACTTCTGATCTAGGGTTATTTCTGATGGTTCCTCTATTTATTGGATTTTTTGGCGTCCGTTTCACGTGAAGATGGGCGTCGAGGTGAGCACAACCCACCGGCATGAGCCTGGCCCACCAGGCGCGCCCTGAAGGGTTGTGCCCTCCTCGTGGCTCTTCTGGACCTCGCACAAAGCTTCGGGGGTCTCTTTTGTTCCAAAAAAATTATCAAAAAGTTTCAGCTCATTTGGAGAACTTTCATTTCTGCACAAAAAACAACACCACGGTAGTTCTACTGAAAACAACGTCAGTCTGGGTTAGTTCATGCAAATCATATCGAAACCATATAAAATTGTTGTAAACATGGCATGAATACTTCATAAATTAGAGATATGTTGGAGACGTATCATTGCTCTTGGCACTCTGCATATTGAGGGCTTCGTATTTGTCCACGGAGGAAGTGTTAAGACGACCTGATGTGTTGCCCATCTCAACGACATTCTAGCCAGCATCAGCTGAATCTACCATGCTCCCTTCTACAACAATGTTGAAGATCTCATCTCTTGCAGAGTTGGGTGCTAACCCGTTTGGTGTTTTCATGGTCCTGGCTCATAGATACACATCTATCCTATGCCGTAGGTTTCTTATTTTGCTCCTGGGATTGTTATGTTTACATGAAGACATATTTTTATTTGAGGGACATAGACAAACTTTGTTTGGCAGCAGGACCAACGAGGGGTCTACTACCATTGACAAAGCTCAACAACCTCCTTTCCACACAAAAAAGCTCAACAGCCTCCTCACATGATTACCAAAACCCACCGAAACAACAAACTATAGAAAGGAAAAAGAAAATTCGTCGACGGAAGAACGGCGCAGCGAAAGCACGCGTATCCCTCTAGTTCATTTATGAACATGGTGTGGTTGAGGGTGCATCCAACTCGTTTGACCTCTATTGTGACGAAAGTGTGGTGATCTCACAAACAAAGGAACCAAGACAACCTATAAATCCAGACATATACTCACGCAATATCATCTAATACGAGAGATCTTTGAGAGAGGTGATGTAAGGATATGCAAAGAATACAAGGGCTATAAAGACGCCTCTCCCGCAGCCGAAGCATGAGGCACACACAAGGTCCATGGGCTTAAAATGCCTGAATGACTCTATTGCAAGTGGGGGACTATTGAAAATATGCCCTAGAGGCAATCATCTGATGATGGTACTTCCCTATGTATTCATAAGTTATATATATTATCCTTGAACATAATCACTAATATATATCAAGAAGTATGTGACTTGTTTGTGAGACTATGCATTATATGATGATTGTTCTAATTGTCCCTGGTTGATAAGTTTATGTGGACACATAATAGAAAAGTCCAGCACCTGATAAAAATAATAATTGAGGGAAGTCTTATTAGTTCTTGAATACAGAAAAATAAACACACATATTGTATTGATGTTTCTTTTTCCCAAACAATAAACTCGGTTTAAAGTCCTCACGGGTGCAAATTTGGGTGCTTATTTTTCTCAGAAACAAAAAATGTTGTAGGGGCTTACCCTACCGCGTCCCATAAAATACCATATAATATGTTTTGTTTTGTATTAGTAGATGAAGACCAAAAAGATGCAGTGTGTTGATTTATGTCCATGTCGGCGGGCCCAGACGGCCAGACAGCGCGGCCAGGGGGTGCCCCTGTTTGCTTTCTGTTAGGAGTGGTTTGGTGACCCCCAAGTGTAAGGGTGAAGTTAACCTAGGAATACGTATTTTCCTTGATTGAGAACCAAGGTTTATCGAACCAGTAGTAGTTTCTATAACAAAACAAAAAAATACTCGGTACATGCACACAAAACACAAGATACTCTTGCGAACCCCAACGTTTCAAGAAGGTTGTCGGTAAATAGTATGCTATGTTAGGGTTTATAGATAGATAAAGTAAATAAAACGTTTCAACAATGTAAAGTATTTCTAATGATGTTTTTAGTAAAGGAAAATAGACCCTTGGGGCCATAGGTTCACAAGAGGCATCTCTGTAAGTAGCATGAATATGGTGTCGTGAACAAATTACAGTTGGGCAATGAATAAAATATAATATTTATATTTATGACTATGATCCTTTTGATGGAAATATGCCCTAGAGGCAATAATAAAATGGTTATTATTATATTTCCTTAATCATGACAAAGGTTTATTATTCATGCTAGCATTGTATTGTATGGAAACTTACATACATGTGTGAATATATAAACAAATATCGTGTCCCTAGTAAGCCTCTACTAGACTAGCTCGTTGATCAGAGATGGTCAAGGTTTCCTAACAATGGAAATGTCATTTGATATCGGGATCACATCATTAGGAGAATTATGTGACGGACAAGACCCATCCGTTAGCTTAGCATATGAATCGTTCAGTTTATTGTTTTTGCTTTCTTATTAACAAATACATATTCCTTCGACTATGAGATTATGCAACTCCCGGACACCGGAGGAATACCTTGTGTGCTATCAAATGTCACAACATAACTGGGTGATCATAAAGATGCTCTACAAGTATCTTTGAAGGTATTTGTTGAGTTGGCATAGATCTAGATTAGGATATATCACTCAGAGTATCGAAGAGGTATCTCTGGGCCCTCTCGGTAATACACATTATAAGAAGCCTTGCCAGCAAAGTGACTAAGGAGTTAGTGAAAAGATGATGTATTATCGAATGAGTAAAGAGACTTGTCGGTAACAAGATTGAACTAGGTATGAAGATACCGACGATCGAATCTCGGGCAAGTAACATACCGATGGACAAAGGGAATTACGTATGTTGTCATAACGATTCGACCGATAAAGATCTTCGTGGATATGTAGGAGCCAATATGGGCATCCAAGTTCCGCTATTGGTTATTGATCGGAGAAGTGTCTCGGTCATGTTTACATAGTTCTCGAACCCGTAGGGTCCGCATGCTTAACGTTTGTCGACGATATAGTGTTATATGATTTGGGAATGAATGTTGTTCGGAGTCCCAGATGAGGTCACGGACATGACGAGGAGTCTAAAAATGGTCATAGGTAAAGATTGATATATAGGAAAATTGTATTCGGACACCGGAAGGGTTTCAGGATGCACCGGGTAGCCATCGGGTCACCGGAAGGGTTTCCGGACACCCCCGGGTAGGTGTATGGGCTTAATGGGCCAAGGGAGCGACATACCAGCCCACATCGGGCTGGTGTGCCCCTTTCCCTAGCCGGCCAGCCCTAGGGAATGAAAGGGGGAGGGTTAACCCCTCCTGCCTTTCCCTCTCATTGGAGAAAGGAAAGGGGGGTGGGGCTTTCCCCTTGCCTTTCCCCCACACATATACATGGCAGGGGGCGCCACTTGGGAAGGAACCCTAATTAGGATACAACCTTCTTGGGGGCGCCACCTGGCTGCTCCTTCCTGTGTCCCCTACCTATATATATGTGGGAGGAGGGCACCTAGCACACCCAGAACATTGTCTTAGCCGTGTGCGGTACCCCGTCCAAGGTTTACACCCCCGGTCATATTTTCGTAGTGCTTAGGCGAAGCCCTGCAAAGATCACTTCATCATCACCGTCACCACACCGTCGTGCTGCCGGAACTCATCCACTACCTCGCCATCTTGCTGGATCAAGAAGGTGGAGGACATCACCGAGCTGAACGTGTGCAGAATGCGAAGGTGTCGTATGTTCGGTACTCGATCGGTTGGATCGCAAAGAAAGTTCAACTACATCAACCGTGTTGTTCAATGCTTCCTCTTAAGGTCTATGAGGGTACGTAGACACCCCCCTCATTGTTATGCATCTCAATGGATAGATCTTGCGTGTGCGTAGAATTTGTTTGTTTTCCATGCAACATTCGCCAACACATTCATGGCATAATCTTGCATAGGCATTACGTCTATGATATGAAGACCATTATCCAAGTTTATGTATAATTAATACTCTACCCCGATACCTTTATCCAACATGCATCTTAAAGTACTAAGTTTATGACAAACAAAGCAATTGAATAAGCATGATGACATAATGTAGAAAGTAAAATTATCATCTAAGTGTGATAAAGAAACCAAGGTTTCATCCTTAGTGGCAAAAAAATATGTGTTCATTCCCTTTTGGTCAACTGGATGAATCACTGCAATATTGAACCCACTACTATGCACAAGTCCCCCTAAAGAACTACCAATCATTCTGGGCCAGATACGACAAATAGACTGGAGAGAGCATACATGACTACTTAATAATCTAGAAAAAACTTGAAAAAGATTCAATATAATTCAATGAACAATCTGATCATAAAGTGTCAATTCCTCGTATCCAAACAAACACAACCACCGATTACATCATATTAATCCCGATCATTTGAGATAGCTCACGAGAACTTCGTATCGAATTACAAGGGACAGAGGATGCCATCAAGCTACTGCTATGGACCCCAAGGTCCTAAGGAAATTACTCACACATGGTCATGGTCGTAGCAAGGTTGATGAAGATGGCTCTGGTGATGAATTTCCCCTTAGGTAGGGTGCTAAATTAGGCCTCTAGGTTAGATCTCCCTGGAATAGGAACTTGTGGTGGCGAAAAATCATGAAAATAATGGTACAAAGAGTTTCATGAATTATGAGATTTATAGGCGAAAGAATCAGCGTAAGGCAGTGGCCCAGGGCCCCACGGGTCCTCCCCACGCGGGTGGCCCCCAATCGTGCCACCTGGTCGTGTGGAGGCCTGGGGTGGCCCCCTGGTGCCTCCTGACATTTTTTGGAACCTACTGGAGTTGGAAAAACTATCAAAAATCCCCTGGTATGTTGAGCTCTGTATATATGGATTTTCTGAAAAGGTAAAATAGAACATGCAAGAAATAGCAACTTGCCGAGGGCATTGAATTAATATGTTATTCCAAAAAATTGAAAAAATGGTAAAAAAAGTACTCAAAAGTGATATTAGAGTAGGACTAAACAATCAAATATTATAGATATGTTTGCTTAATACCTACCCATCATCGAGTAGGTAGGTGATAAACAAATATATATTTTATGTGGAATGCTACCTAGCATAATCTTGATATAATGATGTAAAGTGTTGTGAACTCACGTTAATAATTGATTCATGGCAATAGTCTATCAATTTGACATTGAACAAACAATACATGGGCCTATGGATAAACAAACATTGCCTTTCATGAATAAAGATGCTAAAGAACATGTTTCCATACAAAAAATTAAAATAAGCAGCTGTATTACCGAAAGCATAACACACTATGTTTTCCTTGTATAATAACATTAGAATCGTGAACAAGCTCGAGCACAAAAACGGACACTCGAGTTACACTCACCTCGAATCAACTACTAAGCCCAATGCCATACTTGAGCGTGAGCTCTCACCCTTTAGAGTTTAAAAAAATGAATAATTATGAAAGTATCACACGAAAGCAGTTGATCGTTAGGCAATGGAGAAGCCTTAAAATCGATATTGATGGGAGGAGTAGGGATTGCCATGCAACATATACACTAGAGCTATAAGTGTATGAAATATCGTCAAATGGACTAGTGGTGAGCATCCTACTAGCTTTCTCATGAAGAGCTCGAGCAATCTGATGAATCTAATCCTGATGAAATCCAAGTTCTATAATGTAAACATCCCCACTAGTATAACAATGGAATATATGAAACCTCTCTATATGAAGCACATGATGCTACTCTGAACCCACATGTATGTAAAAGGATAGTAGCGTGTCGCCCCTCTTTATTCTCTCTTCTTTTTTCCATTTTCCTTTTTCCTTTTTTGTCTTTTGGCTCTTTGCCTCTCTTTTCTTTCTTTCTCCTTTTTTCTTTTTCTTTTTTTCTATTTTCTCAACGCTCCAGAAAACATTACATTTTTGTTTACTCATAACACAGAAAATATGATGATTGCAAATCAATGCTTGTGGCAATATACCAGAATGTGCAATGATCTAGTGTAACATGTAAAACAATGATGAACGGTGGCCGTGCCACAAATATGTCGGCTCCATATGAGCATGCAAAGCAAATGACTATAAAAGCACATCAAGTCACGTAATGTAAATTTACTATGGGAGTTTCCTAACAATATATCTTGAAATGGCTATAAAAAGTCATAATAGGTAGGTATCGTGGTTGTTTTGAGGAGATAGTTGTTTTATGTGTAGGAGAACGAGAGGACGGTCTCCCACGGGTTTTGGATGTACCGACGAAGTTTGCACCAAGTCTCGAGGCGAGAGTGGGAATTGCACAGTACCACAGAGGCTAGCAAAATATGAATAAGCGGGAGTAGATACAAGACCAAAAAATCACATTAGTGATAAACAACTCATACTTATTATTGCAAGAGCGTAATAACGAATCCCCCTCACGCAATCCCTTCCGCGTCTAAAAAATAATGGCTAACATCATCATTTACATTAAGTCCAACACTACCTCCTTGTACGAAAGGCTCAACTTGCTTCCACCAAGTTAGCTCAAAGCCCTACATACGCAAAGCTTGATGCATGAAAGGCCGCTTAACTTTATCACAGGCATGTCAAGTTTCTTCGAATGAATTCATGTAAAGTTTCAGGCAAGACAACAAAACTCTCTAGTATGTACCCTCTGTGACGCCCCCGATTCAATCGTACACTAATCATACATGCAAACGTGTACGATCAAGATCAGGGACTCACGGGAAGATATTACAACACAACTCTACAAATAAAATAAGTCATACAAGCATCATAATACAAGCCAGAGGCCTCGAGGCCTCAAATACAAGTGCTCGATCATAGACGAGTCAGCGGAAGCAACAATATCTGAGTACAGACATAAGTTAAACAAGATGCCATAAGATGGCTAGCACAAACTGGGATACAGATCGAAAGAGCCGCAGGCGTCCTGCCTGGGATCCTCCTAAACTACTCCTGGTCGTCGTCAGCGGGCTGCACGTAGTAGTAGTCACCTCCGGTGTAGTAGGAGTCGTCGTCGACGGTGGCGTCTAGCTCCGGGGCTCCGGCATCTGGTTGCGACAACCAAGTAGAAGGGAAAGGGGAAAAGAGGGCGAAAAGCAACCGTGAGTACTCATCCAAAGTACTCGCAAGCAAGGAGCTACACTACATATGCATGGGTATATGTGTAAAGGGCTATATCAGTGGACTGAACTGCAGGATGCCAGAATAAGAGGGGGATAACTAATCCTGTCGAAGACTACGCTTCTGGCAGCCTCCGTCTTGCAGCATGTACAAGAGAGTAGACTGAAGTCCTCCAAGTAGCATCACATAGCATAATCCTACCCGGCAATCCCCTCCTCGTTGCACTGTTAGAGAGCGATCACCGGGTTATATCTGGCACTTGGAAGGGTGTGTTTTATTAAGTATCTGGTTATAGTTGTCATAAGGTCAAGGTACAACTCCAAGTCGTCCTGTTACCGAAGATCAAGGCTATTCGAATAGATTAATTTCCCTGCAGGGGTGCACCACATAACCCAACACGTTCGATCCCATTTGGCCGGACACACTTTTCGGGGTCATGCCCGGCAGCGGAAGATCAACACGTCGCAGCCCCACCTAGGCACAACGGAGAGGTAAGCACACCGGTCTAAATCCTATGCGCGCAGGGGTCTGGGCCCATCGCCCATTGCACACCAGCACGTTGCGTACGCGGCCGGAGAGAAGACCTAGCAACCTCCATTACAAAGGAAGTCACGTTACGCGGTCCAACCTGGTGCGCGCCGCTCAATCGCTGACGTCACGAAGGCTTCGGCTGATACCACGACGTCGAGTGCCCATAATTGTTCCATTGTAGTTGGTTAGTGCGTATAGGCTAGTGGCCAGATTCAGACCAAATACCAAGATCTCGTTAAGCGTGTCAAGTATCCACGAATGCCGACCAGGGCCAGGCCCACCCCTCTCCTAGGTGGTCTCAACCTGCCTTGTCGCTTCTCCACAAAGTAACAGTCGGGGGCCGTCTGCAACCCAGGCCCACCTCTACCGGGATGGAGCCACCTGCCCCTTCAGCCCCCATCTCCGAACAGTATCATAAGTAATGTAACAGTATAAATCATGTAGCATATGCCCGTGATCACCTCCCATGTGATCACGGCCCAGTAGTATAGCATGGCAGACAGACAAGAGTGTAGGGCCACTGACTGAACACTAGCATCCTATACTAAGCAGTAGGATAGCAGGTAAAGGTAACAACAGTAGTAGCAAGGACAGGCTATGCAGCAGTATAGGATTAACTGAAAACAGTAACATGCTACACTACTCTGGCAAGAAGGAGGGGTCGTCAACATCGTAGTCGTACTGGGTAGGAGCGGCGTCGGTCACGAGGTCTACCGGAGAAGAGGAGGGGGAAGGAACAGTAAATACGGAGCACACAAGGCAGCACAAAACATAACATGGCAATAAGCGGTGCTAGGGGTGACCTAACGCGGTAGAAGGTGATACCGGCGAAGGGTGGAAACATCTGGGAAAGTATTCCCTGTGTTTTGCGTTTTCGGACAGATGAACGGGAGGAGGAAAGTTGTGTGTTTGCTATGCTAGGAATGTGTGGCGGAAAAACAGGCTGCGTATTCGGATTCGTCTCATCGTTCTGAGCAACTTTCATGTATAAAGTATTTTCATCAGAGTTACGGATTATTTGATATTAATTTTTAAAGTTTTAAAAGATTTTCCCAAATTCTGGAGTTATTATTAATTCGAAATTAATAGTCAAATGCTATGTGCACACACTGAAGTGTACACAGCAGGGTCTACAGAGGCTGACATGTGGGGCATGTTGACTGAGTTGACCCAGTCAACATCTGACTGGTCAAAAGGTCCTGCGTGTCATGGAGAGTAGTTGTATCTAGGTATTTTTATTTTATTTTATTTTTTGACTGTTAACTAAACTAACAGATTGATTAACTAAACTTAGTGGTTAGGTTAATCTAATCACGATTAATTAAGTTAATTAATTCTTTAATTAAGTAATTAATTATTTTCTTTCTTTATTTATTTTCTTTTTTTAACGTTCTCAGGGGCGGGCCCCAATGTCATAGGCCCTAGGGGTAGCCTTAGCGGGCGTGCGGGCTACGGGCGTCTCCCGTGCAGGCGTTGCGGGGCGGCTTGCGAGGGGCTGGCACACGGCATGGCGCCGGTGGCCGTGGCTGCAGCCGGAGCGCAGGGGGGCTCGCTGGGATCTGCCGGCAGGAGGCGCCGGTCGGGGAGGCGCGCGTGGGAGGATGCGGTGGGGGCGCGTGCAAGGCGTGGTGCAGCAACGGGGGGGAGGGGGGAAAGCAAGGCGCTGGCCCAAGCGCAGGTGAGGCGCGGGTCGAACGGGTCGAGGGCGGCGGCTTCGCAGGCGGAGCGTGGCGATGCGGCGCGGTGGCGAGGCCGAGGCGGAGGTGGGGCGCAGGCAGCGCGCGGGCCGCAGCTGCAACGGACAGAGCACCGCCCGCGGCCGCCAGCGCACACACTGGGTGCAGCCGGTGCGCGGGTCAGGTGGCAACGGCGAACGGCGGACGAGGTCGTGGCACACGGGGTAGATAGGGGAGGAGCAGGGCACGGCCCTCACCGGCGTTGGAGAGCAGAGGTGGCGGCGAGGCTCGATGTGGTCCAGCGTGGAGGAGGACAGGGACGGGTCGGCGAGGTCGACGACGGGGAAGAGGTTGAGGCGGCGAGGTCTCCAGGCGGCCGTGGTGTAGCGCATGGCGACGGCGCCGATGTCCAAGGGCGGCGGGGACCTTGGGCGACGTTGGACGGCGACGGGCGAGCGCAGGGCGTCAGGGGCGACGAGCGCGTTGAGCGCCAGTCGGGAGGAGGTGAGGATGGGGCGACGCTCGTGTGGCGGTGGAGCGCCGGTGTGAGGTGGGGCGGTTCGGCAACGGTGTCGGGGCGAGCGTAGCTGGGAGGGAGACGAGAGACACTACAAGAAATATGTCAACTTGTGACCTTCTGTCAGTGACCCTGGAAGAATTGGTCATAGATCTATGACCATTTCAGACCAATTGGTCAAAAGCTGTTCGGGGGGCTCCAAACCCTAAACCATTGCGACCATTTTGGTCAGAAAGGTCGTAATTTCCTTACACGAAATGGTCATAAAGCAAACAACGCTAGTCTGCTGCCTTATTTCTAGTTGTTAACGACCAATATAGGTGGTCATAGCCTTGTAAATTGTGGTGGGTTGCTATGACTAGGCACCACCTCATCAGTTTTGCCTATGTGTCATGTCCATGTGGCAGTTTTTGCCCTAGGTTGTGAAGCAACCTATATTTCTGTCATTCCCAAAATTCCCAAAAAAATCATAAATTCTTTGGGTCATATCTTCGTCAAATATGTAAAAACCTTCCTTGCCTAGTTCAAAAATAATTAAAAAATATTCATTTTCCTATTCTGTTCAGAGTAAAAGTTTGTGAAGGAAGTACCACTTTGGCATGTCCAAATAGTATCCATTTTCTACAGTGCTTTCCTATGCCCAAATAACCATCCTCCACCAAATGCCAGCTCAATCCATTCATTATTTTGAGCCGAGCTTCAACATTCGTATTTATGTCCAGTGTGGTGGTTTGCAAAGGAAGTACCACCTAGGCTCCTCCTTTTGAGCTGAAAATTTGTGAAGACGGTCTTCTTAGTAACTGATCATCCTCAGCCAAAACTCACGCCCACTAGCCATGTACATTTCCCGTACCGCTAATCAAACACTTGGCTGCTTATTCATGTTTGAGCATCGATCGATCTCCTCGTGAGAGTCTTATGTTGTGATTTTCTTCCTAGCACCTACCTGGGGAGTGCCCAACCCACTAGACATGCCTAGGCCGCCCAGAACACATGGCAATGCCACGGTCACGCGGTGACCACGCGGCGAGCATGCGGGCTTACGCGCTCTAGAGTTGGGGCCCTCGGCCACCGTCCAAATCTCGATGTCTCTCCATCAAACCATGTATTTCTGATTAAATAGATACATATTTACCTAGAAATGATTTTTTGAAAAAAATAAAGAGCAAACTATGATGCAGCTGCAGTTCAAATTTGACCCTCTTCCAACTGAATCGACGGGAATTTGTCTTTTTCACCAGAGGTGGATCAAATTTTTTGGCACCCAACCATTTTGTTAATTGTGCATTAAATATGGCCTAGTATTTTATAAAATTGATTAGGTCCAATTTTGCAACAAATATATGGTAGGTCCTTCACAAAAAAAACTCATTTCAGGCACTCGGAAAATGGAAAATGGTTTTTTCGTACAAAGAAAATGAAAACTTCCTTAGGCAACATTGTTTGCCATTTCAATATGCACCCTTGTGCACAATATGAGATCATTTGAACAAATTATGCCATGAATGTGGCCATAAGATTGATCATTTGGCTTGAAAGCCATTGATCTCCACACGTGATAGCTCGTTTGTGAGAACACTTTTTTAAAATAATTGCCGTATTACAAGTTTGTTATTTTTCCTGGGAACTTGGCCACATATAATGACACAATGCGAAGGTTTCCCAATTTTGTCATTTTTTTTGAATTTTTTATGCCCGTTTCAAAATGCGGTCAAAACGGCGGGCTTAACCGTTCCTAGCTAGTGGTTGAATCTTGGAATTTTTTTGGTGTTTCTCTAATTAAATAGGTACTTATGTACCTAGAAATGATTTTTGAAAAAAATAAATAGCAAACTATGAGGGAGCTGCAGTTCAAATTTGACCCACTTCCAGCTGAATTGGCGGAAATTTGTCTTTTTCACGAGAGGTGGATCAAAACTTTTGACACCCAACCATTTGGTCAACTGTGCATTAAATATGGCCTAGTATTTTAGAAAAATGAGTTGGTCCAATTTTGCAACAATTATTTTGGAGGTCCTTCACAAAAAACCTCCTTTTGGGCACTCGAAAAATGAAAAATGGTTTTTCATCCAAAGAAAATGAAAACTTCCTTAAGCAACATTGTTTGTCATTCCAATATGCACCCTTGTGCACAATATGAGATCATTTGAACAAACTATGCCATGTATGCTGCCATAAGATTGAGCATTTGGGTTGAAAGCCATTCATCTTCACACTTGATAGCTTGTATTACAAGTTTATAATTTTTCCTGGTAACTTGGTCACATATAATGACACAATGCGAAGGTTTTCCAATTTTTTGAATTTTTTTGAATTTTTTATGCCTGTTTCAAAATGCGGTCAAAACGGCGGGAATGTCCGTTCCTAGCTAGTGGTTGAATCTTGGAATTTTTTTGGTGTTTCTCTGATTAAATAGATACTTATGTACCTAGAAATGATTTTTGGAAAAAAATAAATAGCAGACTATGAGGCACCTACAGTTCAAATTTGACCCGCTTCCAGCTGAATCGGCGACAATTTGTCTTTTTCACCAGAGGTGGATCAAGGCTTTTGACACCCAACCATTTTGTCAATTGTGCATTAAATATGTCCTAGTATTTTAGAAAAATGGTTTGGTCCAATTTTGCAACAATTATTTGGGAGGTCCTTCACAAAAAAAACTCATTTCAGGCACTCGAAAAATGGAAAATGGTTTTTTCATCCAAAGAAAATGAAAACTTCCTTAGGCAACATTGTTTGCCATTCCAATATGCACCCTTGTGCACAATATGAGATGATTTAAACAAACTATGCCATGAATGTGGCCACAAGATTGATCATTTGGCTTGAAAGCAATTGATCTCCACACGTGATAGCTCATTTCTGCGAACACTTTTTTAAAATAATTGTCGTATTACAAGTTTGTTATTTTTGCTGCTAACTTGGCCACATATAATGACACAATGCGAAGCTTTTTCCAATTTTTTGAATTTTTTTGAATTTTTTATGCCCGTTTCAAAATGCATTCAAAACGGCGGGAATGACCGTTCCTAGCTAGTGGTTGAATCTTGGAATTTTTTTGGTGTTTCTCAGATTAAATAGATACTTATGTACCTATAAATGATTTTTGGAAAAAATAAATAGCAAACTATGAGGTACCTGCAGTTCAAATTTGACCCGCTTCCAGCTGAATCGGCGGAGATTTGTCTTTTTCACCAGAGGTGGATCAAGGCTTTTGACACCCAACAATTTTGTCAATTGTGCATTAAATATGTCCTAGTATTTTAGAAAATTGATTTGGTCCAATTTTGCAACAAATATATGGTAGGTCCTTCACAAAAAAAACTCATTTCGGGCACTCGAAAAATGGAAAATGTTTTTTTTTGCCAAAAAACTCATTTTTCATGACATATTTTTAAAGATATTTATCTTATTTCATGTTTGTTACTTTTCCTGAAAACTTATTCACATTTGGTGACACAATGAGAATGTTTTTCATTTTCTTTTTGAATTTTCTCAGGTCATAAAATAGCTATTTTTAGTCAACTACGACCAATTTAAATGGTCATAACGTGGTACTGCATTTTGATTGGTCCGTGGACGTCTCACGCGGATCGTGCCTGGAACACCATCGGATGCTCGCGGATCCAACGGCAGTCCTCGGCCCACCACACCAACCCCAAGCCCACCTAAGCCGAAACCCTAGCTCTACTCGTGGACGTTTTCCATCAACCCCCCCCCCCGCCTCCTTTCTTTCTCTGCCTCGTTTCTTTCTCTGCTCCTTGTTCCCTCATGCACCCACAATCCCTCCCCTGAAACCCTTGCTGCCGCCACCTACGCCTCTTGTTCCGGCGTGTTCCAGCGGGCCTCGCCGGTGTGCAGCCCAGATCCGAGCTCCCCTGCCTCCGCTATTCCCTCCCCTCCGGCCAGATCCGCCTCTTGCATCCCCGGTATCTCATCCCCAACCCCTCTGCCCACCAATCTAGCCGCACGGCACGACCATGGCCATGGCGGCGGCCAGATCCACCCCCTCCCTCATCTCCTCGTTGCCGCCACCTCCTCCCCGTCCTGCAGCGGCGCGTCCCGCCTCCACCTCCTTCCTCGATGTGTCCCGTAGCGACGCCCATCGCGTCCCGGAGCTGGACGACGGTGCGGTGGAGAGGGAGCCGGCGGCAGCGTCGCGTGATGGCAGGTGACGAGTCCTCATCTTTTCCTTGGTCCTCTCTGCTCCCTCCCTCGTTGCATCTGATTCGATTCACTGAATCGGTTGCCTGCCACTGACAGGTGCGTCGAGCGGGATCGGCGCGGAGACGGCGCGCGGTGCCCACGTCGTCATGGCCGTCTGCAACCTCGCCGCCGCAGAGGCCGTTCGCCAGGCCATCCTCGCCGAGACCCCCGGCGCGAGCGTGGAGGTGATGGAGCTGGACCTCTCCTTGTTGGCATCTGTCCGCAAGTTCGCCGCCGACTTCGCCGCCAGTGGCCTCCCGCTCAACATCCTCATGTAAGGCAGCCCTACTTCTCGCTTCTACTAGTCCCAATCATGCGAAAAGCACTTGATAACTTGATAGGTGAGGTTCAGTCAGGGGTTGTCAAGACGAGGTTCAGGTTCAGGCCCATCGCGATTTCTTGGGACCATTCATTCAGCTTCAGGTTTAGTTAGGAGCTGTCTGCCGGCCATTAAATTCTAAGAAAACTCTGCGTCATGAGTAGTAGGTAGCAGAACAGCGACATGGCCGTATCACTTTGGCTGCAACTTGGTACTTTCAGTCAACATTGAGCAGATTTAATTCATTCCTGGGTTTCTTTTCTACTTCAACTTGGACTATAACATGCTACTAGTTGGAATATAAATGCTGCAACACTTAGTAGATCATGGACAGTATGGAAGTTCACAGGGTGGGAAAAAATGGCATGGGTGGTTGCATCTGCACTGGTCCTGTCGGGAGACCACACATGCATCATATTGCTCTTGAATCTAGTTGCGCCCTTTCTTCCTAAAAGGCGATATAATTAATGCATATTGCTCTTGCAGTACTGACAGATCCTATACTTCTGATGTGTTGATACTAAGACTCTAAGATCAATGAACTAAGAACCTGGACTCTTGGGAGCCACTGTTTGAACATGATAGGCTATAGCGGAATAAATTGCAATATTATGTATTCTTGCATTTCATACTTATTATGAACTGTTATGATAGGGCATGAAGATAGCATGTGCTGTTAGTATGATAGACTCTCAGTCTGATAGCATGGATCTGTTGCTCTATTTTATTGTGCTGAATTTTGTTGTTACCTGGATGTTGCAGTCCTTGACTATTCTCATGATGTTGTACAGGAGGCCCTTGTGGTCACCGCTGGAGGGGCTGGAGCTTGGTGGCAGCCTGGCGGATGACGGGGGCCTGGACGGTGGCTATTTCTGCAGCAGGATGATAGCTTAAATTTTGTGATACTTTTGGAATAGCTTCAGCACCTACAGTTAATTTTGCACATAAAGCTTGAGTAATTTTGCACATGAAGCTTCGGTATTTTAGCACATGAAGCTTCTGCTACTGTTATTCTTGTCATGAATCTTCCACCATTTTTCAGTAGCTTAAATTTGACTTGGTGTAGTAATCTTGGTGCTTAGTGCTACTTGTATCTCAGCTAATTGTTGCATGAGTAGTTTCAGTAGTTTTATAACAGCAACAGTAGCACAAATATAACTGGACTGTGATTATAACAGCATCAGTAGTTTCAATAGCTTATTTATTTAGTGACTGCAGACTGTGATTATACAGTAGAAGTAGTTAGTATCACTGTAGACTGCATATTATACAGTAGAAGTAGTTAGCCAATTTCTAGGGGCTGTCTGTTCACCTGTTAGTATCTCTGTAGACTATACATGCTTCAAATGGGGATGGCTTTTATGCTCCCTTGAATGCATTTTGATCTTAGTAGTACTTACCACACAGTAACAAAATAAGCAGCAGCCTGAGCTTTTAGGTTCAGGGTTTCTCTTGACACATACTAGCAAGCATGAACATGAAGCTGCGATCTTGACACAGTACCCTATGTAGAACTGGATCTTAAACTGTTTGTTGAACCAGAAATATCATTAATCAATAAAACTCTTTATTATAGTATAAAACATTTTGAACCTCCATACAGTTTACTAAATTCCTAGTGGTAGTTCCAGAATCTGATCTAAAACATTTTGAACTGGATCTCAAGCTGTCAGTTTACTGAATTCCTAGTGGTAGTTCCAGAATCTGATCTGAAATTGTTAGTGTTGTTGACCAAAACTATGCGTTTACAATAAAACTTTTTTGAACCTCATAATATATTTATATAATATGTATGTTCATAATATATTGGCTCTAGTGTTTTAATTCTTCTCTTCTGATTCATGTAACAGGGCGACGGCCGAAGGTATGATGATAGTTCTATTGCTGTTCTAGTGTAGTGAAGGTGGTCTAGTCGACTATGGTCGCCTAGTGAGTCGTGCATAGGATTTCATCTGACTAACCTTGATGTAAACTGCTCCTATTGTGGAGCTTGTTATCTGATTGTAAACTTGATGCTGATCACATTTGTATGTGTGTTATATGATGTAGCACTTTGATGGTTGATAATATTTGAAGTATTTCATGTGTTTTCTGTGTGCCAATTTAAATACCAGGTATTTATATGCGTGAAATAAAAAAATGAAGAATATTGCCCTGATGGCTAGGACCCAGTACTAGAACCTGACAATGGGGGACGCACCTGACTAGTGAACCCAATTTAGAAAAAAAGAAGAAAATGAAACTGTTGAGACAAAAAGGCCATGGGCCAAAAATAAAAAGGCTGCAATGTTGGGCTTGGTCCATGAAGCTGACAAAAAATACACAGGAAAAAATATAAATGGGCTGAATTAATGGGCTCGGCCCATATAAACACAGAATTGGACCGGGCTGAATCTTGTGCCACGTCAGATTGCCACGCTGGATGCCTACGTGGCCTGGGGAGGTTGCTAGTGACCAAAACGCCACAGTAGACGTATTTTGGTCGTCAACGTCTTCGACCATTCCAGAAGAAAGGTCGCTATAGTCAGTTTACGACTGCCAGCTTTTGACCTTCTGTTTTTGGTCACAAAAAGGTCGTAAATGGAAATTTGTGACCTTTCAGTGACCAATAGTGGTGGTCACAAGTTGACATATTTCTTGTAGTGAGAGAGTGGGGATTCGTGTGTGGGGCTCTCCCCTGGCGGCGCTGGAGGGAGAGGGTGGGGATCAAGCGATGTGGGGGGGAGTGGGGCGCACTGGGGCTAGGGTTCGGGGTAGTGGGGGGGGGGTTTATGCAGGGAGAGATGGGTCGGCCTGGGCAGGTTCGGGGCCGGCCTGGCTAGTAGCTGGGCCGTCTGGCCCAGGGGGGTTCCCCTCCTATCTTTTTTTTCCTGTTTTGCCCCTTCTTTTATTTATATTTTTCTTTCTGTTTTATTTTATTTTAGTTTTATGTAAAATACTAAAGTTGTACCTAAAATGGTTTTTAACCAATATGCTATTACCACAATTTACTTGGCACCTAAAGTAAAATAGTGTGTAATGGTTTATTATTACATTAGCTTTTTAATAATTGTCTTTGCTACTATTTTGTTCGCTTTTTAGTATTTAAACATTTATGAAAGTGTGATTACTACACCACAATTACCTGTGCATTATTTAGCTCACCCCGAACATTTTTGTTTTAATGTTTGAAAACTTTTGTTGTTTGCCTAAAATTCTAATTTGATTTCGAAATGTTTTGATCTAAGGCGAGGTTAGCAACTCTAATACAGGTGACGTGGCAACATTAGCGTAGGTTTACTGTAGCATAATTATCTGGACGTCACACCCTCCTAGCATGAAAGCTGTCTAAATCGACTTAACCACAAAATATGTGCAATCCTCGTTAGGCGATCATAGCCACTTTGTTAATAATGTTAAAACTAACATTGAGAAGGAAAATGGGCCTGAATTGCTCAATTCTAACTACCTCTTCCTTCTTAAGCAACAAAGTAATTGTCTCAAAGTAAATTGGAACAACTAAAGTTGGCCATTGAAAAAATAATGGAACATGTGCATCAATTCTCCCTTAATTTTTCCCAACACCTCCGACAGAATTCCATCAAGTATACATCCGGACTAGGTGCCTTATTATTCTTGATCTGCACAATGGCCTCAAAACCTCTTGTTCCATGAAGGGGGAATTGAGCACCTCATTCTCCTCCTTACATAATCGTGGGATATCCCCCACCGAAATCTCATATAGAGATAAAAATTATCTATCGGAGATTCGAAGAGTTTTTTATAGAAATTTTAGATGTGCAATTTAAGCTTTTTGTTCAAGTTTGGCAGTTGTACGTTTCCTATGTTTTCCATTTGCAATTAGATTGAAGATGAACGGAGTGTTATTATTACCTTGTATGACCTTTCGTACTTTAGCTCTTTGTGCCCACTTAATATATCCCTCTCATAAAATCTCCTCAAGACTCTCTCCAGCCTCTCTCTCAGCCATACCATCAACCATATCAAGAGGATTTGTTTCAGCCTTAATATCAAACTCGTTTATAAGGTACAAGATCCTTTATTTTTTCCACTTTATAAATCACACTACCATTTTTATCCCAACCTAGTAAGATTTTTCTTAAATGTCATAATTTAAACTGCCATCTTTCCACATTAGACTCCCCTCGGATTTCTTTACCCCAGTTCATGGCCACCAAGTTTAGTAAGCCCACCCTTTCGCACCATGATAATTCGAAAGAGAAGATAGTCTTGTTTCTCACATGAGCCGCGTCATCAGAGTAAAAAGTAGATGAGTATGATCAGACAACCCCCTTTCTAACGCTTGCACCGTTACTAGAGGGAATTTCAGTTCTCATTCCACACTAGCTAGAACCCGATCCAACTTCTCATATGTTGGATTAAAATTGTTTGCCCACATATATTGCCGACCTGTGAGAGATATCTCCTTCATGTTTAGACTTTCACTTACATCATTAAATATAAATGGCGAACAACCATAAAATATCCTTATTTTTCTCTTCCTACCGACAAACAAAATCCCCTCCAACCATGATGGGCAACCTCTCCTCCCTGCAAATAAACACTAAGTCGGTGATGAAGTCAGATTTGAATTTAGTTTGGCCGGCCCATATACCGCAATCAGATCCCACCTGAAGCCATAAAATTTTGATCGCACATGAAACTTGACAGCATATAAATTTGGGAGTGAATTTAACTTCTCCCGGGCTCTAAACCAACCACGGCTACACATACCTTTTTAGTATGAATACTTATATTCTCCAATGTATCTATAATTTTTGATTGTTTCATGTTGTTATATTGTCAATCATGGATGTTTTATAATCATTTTATAGTCGTTTTATATCATTTTTTGGTACTAACCTATTGACATAGTGCCAAGTGCTAGTTGCTGTTTTCTGCATGTTTTTTTACATCGCAGGAAATCAATACCAAACGGAGTCCAAATACAACGAAACTTCCCGGAGAATTTTTATGGACCAGAAGACACATAATGGGCCCAGGCGCGCCCTGGTGGGTTGTGCCCACCTCGGGTGCACCCGGACCGCCTCTTTGCTCTATAAATACCCCAATATTCCCAAAACCCTAGGGGAGTCCACGAAATATTCATCCAGCCGCCGTAGAGTCCATAACCACCAGATCCTATCTAGACACCATCTCATATGGGGTTCACCACCTCCATTGGTGCCTCTCCGATGATGCGTGAGTTGTTCTTTGTAGACCTTCGGGTCCATAGTTAGTAGCTAGATGGCTTCCTCTCTCTCTCGCTGAATTCTCAATACAATGGTCTCTTAGAGATCCATATGATGTAACTCTTTTTGTGGTGTATTTTTTGGGATCTGATGAACTTTGAGTTTATAATCAGTTATATCTTTTTATATCCATGAAAGTATTTCAGTTTCTTTGATCTCTTTAATGCATGATCCCTTATAACCTCGTAGTTCTTCTTCGATATTTGGGTTTTGTTTGGCCAACTTGATCTATTTATCTTGCAATGGGAAGAGGTGCTTTGTAGTGGGTTCAATCTTAGTGCTTGATCCCAGTGACAAAAGGGAACCGACACGTATTTATTGTTTCTACTAACGATAAAATGATGGGGGTCTATCTCTACATAGATAGATCTTGTCTAGATCATGTCATCGTTCTTACTGCATTACTCCATTTTTCCATGAACTTAATACACAAGATGCATGCTGGATAGCGGTCGATGTGTGGAGTAATAGTAGTAGATGCACGCAGGAGTCGGTCTACTAATCTTGGACATGATGCCTATATAATGATCATTGCCTGGATATCGTCATGATTATTTGAAGTTCTATCAATTGCCCAACAGTAATTCGTTTACCCACCGTTTGCTACTTTTCTCGAGAGAAGCCACTACTGAAACCTACGGCCCCCGGGTCTCTTTCTCATATATTTGCCTTTGCGATCTACTTTTTCCTTGCATTTATTTTCAGATCTATTAAACCAAAAATACAAAAACACCTTGCTGTGTTTTATTTCTATTTATTTTATTTGGCGTTCGATCTATCAATCTACTACAATTTACCTCATGTCTGTGTGCCTATCTTGAGGCGCCGTACCCCGGAAGGTATTGACAACCCCTTTAACACGTCGGGTTGCGAGGATTTGTTATCTGTGTGCAGGGGCTGTTCACGTTGTGTTGCTTGGTTCTCCTACTGGTTCGATAACCTTGGTTTCATATCTGAGGAAAATACATACCGCCGCTGTGCTGCACCACCCCTTCCTCTTTGGGGAAATACCGACGTAGCTTCAAGCGACATCAAAAGGAATTTCTGGCCCCGTTGCCGGGGAGGATCTTCAACATATACCAGGTTCCTAATCACAAATCTCATCTCCTTGCAATTTAAATTATTTTCCATTTGCCTTTGCTTTTCCCCTCCCCCACTTCACCAAAAAATTTCATTTTATTCGCCTGTCTTTATTCGCCGTTTTCTTGTCAGATCTATCCTTTGCTTGCAAGCATGAGTGATTTCGGTGTGGCACCAACAGATGATGTCCTAAATCCTAAGATTGGACGTACAGGCAATCTGGATGCTAAAACTTTTATCTTGGGGCAAGGGAACATTATGGGAAAAAAGTATCCAAGAATTTTTCAATTGTGTTGGGAATCTAAGTCTTGATGATGCTCCTATACTTAAAACTATTAGATCTTATGCGGATGCTATTTCAGCACTAGTTCTGAAACTTGAAAGTAAATTTATTCATACCCATCCTACTTTGCAAAGATTGTTTTTTGAGCTTCCCGACATGAAGAATCCTAGGGCTAAAAAGTTGGCCAGTCTCGTTCTTATGAATGAGTTTGACTACATAATACGGGAAGCTTGGGAAATCTTTGATTTTTATGGTATGAATCGTGAAAACCCTGTGATAGATGATTTTTTGACAATAGTGACTATGCTTTAAGAAACTTTCTTGGGGATAATAAAATCTTTGATGAGAACCTTAAAAAGGAAGACCCGTTTTAGATATAATCCAACAAGTTTTCAATAATGTTAATTAACATTACTCTTGGATTGTTGCCGGAAACCAAAGGGGTTATGATGAAAACCAACATAGGAATGCTAAAGTTTCCATGGGTAATATGCTTTATGTTGTGTTTACAAAACCCCATTATGAAACCACCTCTATGAAAAGTAAGAATAAAGATGACACAACTTGGATCCCTGCTTTATGCCTAGCTAAGGGTGTAAAACTATAGCGCTTGTTGGGAGGCAACCCAATGAGTAAAATTTATTTTTCCTGTTTGTTTTCTGTTCTTGAGTGTTAGCACAATTATCCCTGCTTTAAGTAGAACCGATAGGATCTTCTTGGATGATAGTTGTTTGATCTTGCTGAAAAAACAAAAACTTTTGCGCTCATGAAAACAGTTCTTGTTTTTTTACCAGAAAGTGCTTTTTCACTGATTCTTTTTGGAGAAGATTAATATACAAATTACCCATGTCTTCCTAGTTTTTCAGAATTTTTTAGTTCCAGAAGTTCTCAAAATAGTCAGATTGCTACAGACTATTCTATTTCGACAGATTATGTTTTCTTTGTGCTGTGTGCTTATTTTGATGGCTCTATTGTTTTCTTTGATGAATTTTTGCCATAGAAAAGTTGGAATACAGTAGATATAATGCAAAAACAAAATATTGATTGGTTTGGTACAGTACTTATAGTAGTGATTTGCTTTCTTTTAATAACGGATCTCACGAAGGTTTTGTTGTGTTTTGTGTGATTGAAGTTTTCAAGTTTTGGATTATCTTACGATGGATGAAGGAATAAGGAGTAGAAGAGCCTAAGCTTGGGGATGCCCCGACATCCCAAGCTATTATCCAAAAATGAGCAACCAACTAATCTTGGGGATGCCCCCGAGTGGCATCCCCTCTTTCTTCTAACGACCATCGGTATTTTACTCGAAGCTATATGTTTATTCGTCACATACTATGTGTTTTTCTTGGAGCGTCTTGTATGATATGAGTCTTTGCTTGTTTTATTTTGTATTATAAGTCTTAATCCCTTGTTGGACACACCTATTCGGGCTCTAAATCCAGTCAACGGAAGAAGCCATTCAAAGGAAACAGAGATGGTCCATCTAGTTTGGACAGAATACTCGATCGGCCATGCCAGATTATGTGGCACCCCCGATAATCTTGCCAATCATACCAATAGAAACTGTTGGGTCTTTAAACAGGCCGGCAAGCTTAACGCCAAACACAAAGGGAAAGGGCCGCCCAGCGAGGACGATGACGAAGAGCCTCGCCCACCGAACATGTGGGGACAGAAGAAATTTCCACTCGAGGTAAAAACGGTGAATATGATATATGTCACACATATCCCCAAGCGGGAGCGCAAGCATGCATTAAGGGACGTCTACGCCGTCGAGCCGGTCGCCCCAAAATTCAACCCATGGTTAACTTGTCCGGTCACCTTCGATCGAAAGGACCAGCCAAGCAGTATCCGTCATGGAGATTCGGCAGCTCTGGTCCTCGATCCAATCATCGACGGATTCCACCTTACGCGAGTCCTCATGGACGGCGACAGCAGTCTCAACCTTCTCTATCATGACACTTTTCGCAAAATGGGCATTGACCCGTCAAGAATGAACCCACTAAAACTACCTTTAAAGGAGTAATACCTGGGGTAGAGGCCGCTGCATGGGCTCAATAACATTGTAAGTCGTCTTCGGTTCACCAGACAACTTCCAAAGTGAATACTTGATCTTCGATATCGTCCCCTTCCATAGTGGATATCAAGCACTGGTCGGCCGAACCGCTTTCGCCCATTTTAATGCAGCCCCGCACTACGGTTATCTAAAGCTCAAGATTCCCGGCCCACGTGCCATCATCACAATAAATGGAAACACGGAACGCTCCCTCCGTACTGAGGAGCATACCGCGGCCATCACGGCCGAACTATAGAGCGGCCCTGTCAAGCCGCGCACCTCATCGGCCATCAAGCCACCGGACTTTATTAAACAAGACCGGTCAGTTCCGCCTGCTAACAACTCGGTAATTCTAGAGCTGGACTAGCAGTTTCGCCTCCATTGATTGCCACACACATCCGTGAAATTCGTACCACGCGTGCATAGTTATGCACTCAAAATACCTTGGGCATCAGCGGAGGCACAATACGGACAGGCCCATAGTACGGTTCGACCCTATATGGCCTTCCCCTTTTCCTTAATTATTTTTTCTTTTTTACCACGGGTGAATTAAAACCTATTCATCCTACGGACTTACAAGGACTCTTTTCGAGCCCGGTTTCGTACAAATAGCCGAAGACCATTCCTCTCAAGGGACCTCTCTCTCCAAGACAAAAGTGGCGCAGACGTATGGCAGGAGGTCCAAAGGATTTTGTAGACTAAAACTTTATTCAAGAACCTGTATAGAGCTTTTCTCCTTATTCTTAGACCCCTGGCATGTAAACTGGCCTTGGTGATTATGGTGCCCTCTGTAAGATCACGTTTTGACGTATCAATCAGATTCTAGTGAAAACATTTTTTATTCGATATCGGCTTTATTCATAGACTGTATGCAGTCTCCTCAGTTGTCTCACTCACACACTTCGGCAAAAATTGCCAGGGGCTCTATATGGCCACACATGTGTCGCCAAACAAAAGCCCAAATAGCTTTATAGCACAATTTGGCGTCCCGTGCTTGGCATATATGCATCAGCTCTGAATCATGTCTTTGGTCCATAGTTGGGTTGCCCGGCTCCTGTGTTTGCTACCTTACGTTCACTTTGTTCGGCTAGGGTATTGAAGGGACAACTACTGTGATTGTGTTTCTGGTTCGTACGGTCAAGCACCTTAGTAGAGAAATCCAAAAACTGACTGTCATGATGCAGCGAGAGATGGTCAGCCACTCGGCGACTTATTAAAATCCTTATCAATTGTTTTCGTATTACATGAAGGACCGCTTTTCCGGTCACATACGTAACACGTCCACATCCGGATAGCCGCGTACATACCAGGGGCTATCTTCTAGCCCCATCGTCAACCTCCTATGGCTAAGTGAGAGTGGTAAAGCCACATAGTCCGATTGTCTGGTTCGCCGCACTGACACCTCCTTCATGGACCAATACGTTGGGTCCAGTGTGATCCTGTGCTATTCCGAACACCCCCGCAGTATCTACGTGGGGGCCGAAGCCGACGACTGGAAAACTCTCAGAAATACAAAAATAGCCGCACAGGAGAGAAGAACTTTCAGACAAAGGCACAAATATATTACCAAGCCTTCATATATAATCAAAACGTCCGGACAATTCAGGTACATTTATTTAACATAATGTCCATTGATCATTGTCCCTCTATCAAACGGGCACCCCGTAGGACGTCCTCTAAATTATGCTCCGTCGTGCAGTGGTTCTTGCCTCCGGGAGGGCCCTTGACAACCACTTCGGCAACCTTCATCTTCGCCCAGTGCATCTTGACGCGGACGAAGGCCATTCGTGCACCTTCTATGCACACTGACCGCTTGATTGCGTCGATTCAGGCCACTACATCGACAAGTCGCCACGCCAGGCCGAAATAGCTGCCCGGAAAGGGGTCGGCTGGCCACAGCCGACCTATGACGTCCTTCATGGCCGCTCCGGACATCTTATGCAGATCGTCCATTGCGCCATTTGGTCGTTCAGCAGCGTCGGGCGCTCCCGCGCCGCGAACTGTGACCAGAACAGTTTCTCTGTTGCATGTCCCTCCTGAGCCTGGAAGAATTGCGCGGCGTCGGCAGCACTCTCCGGAAGATCCGCAAATGCGCCTGGACAACTCCACAGTCGATTAAGCAAGGCATATCTCTGGTCGCCAAAGTTAGTCTATAAAAGAAAGGGCTTACCAGCCGCTATCTGCCCGGCCTACCGGACCTCCTCATGAGCCGCCCTAGATTCGGACCGCGCCTCTTTGGCCTCCTCAAGGGCCTTGGCGAGCTCGGTTGCCTTGGCTTTATTCTCCTCCTCGAGGGACTTGCACTTGCGGGCAGCATCCTTGAGCTCTTGCTCTAGTACAGATGCCGTTCTTCGACCTGGCGCCGTGATAACCCACAAGTATAGGGGATCACAACAGTTTTCGAGGGTAGATTATTCAACCCAAATTTATTGATTCGACACAAGGGGAGCCAAAGAATATTCTCAAGTATTAGTAGTTGAGTTGTCAACTCAACCACACCTGAAAGACTTAATATCTGCAGCAAAATATTTAGTAGCAAGTGGTATGGAAGTAACAATAACGGTGGCAAAAGTAACAGTAGCAGTTTTATAGTAATTGTAACAGTGGCAACGGAATAGTAACTAAGCAAAGACCAATATGTGAAAAGCTCGTAGGCAATGGATCGATGATGGATAATTATGTCGGATGCGATTCCTCATGCAACAGTTATAACATAGGGTGACACAGAACTAGCTCCAGTTCATTAATGTAATGTAGGCATGTATTCCGAATATAGTCATACGTGCTTATGGAAAAGAACTTGCATGACATCTTTTGTCCTACCCTCCCGTGGCAGTGGGGTCCTATTGTAAACTAAGGAATATTAAGGCCTCCTTTTAATAGAGTACCAGAGCAAAGCATTAACACTTAGTGAATACATGAACTCCTCAAACTATGGTCATCACCGGGAGTGGTCCCAATTATTGTCACTTCGGGGTTGCCGGATCATAACACATAGTAGGTGACTATTGACTTGCAAGATAGGATCGAGAACTCACATATATTCATGAAAAAAATAGGTTCAGATCAGAAATCATGGCACTCAGGCCCTAGTGACAAGCATTAAGCATAGCAAAGTCATAGCAACATCAATCTCAGAACATAATGGATACTAGGGATCAAACCCTAACAAAACTAACTCGATTACATGATAAATCTCATCCAACCCATCACCGTCCAGCAAGCCTACGATGGAATTACTCACACACGGCGGTGAGCATCATGAAATTGGTGATGGAGGAAGGTTGATGATGACGATGGCGGCAGATTCCCCTCTCCGGAGCCCCGAATGGACTCCAGATCAGCCCTCCCGAGAGAGATTAGGGCTTGACAACGGCTCCATATCGTAAAACACGATGAATCCTTCTCTTTGGTTTTTTCTCCCCGAACGTGAATATATAGAGTTGGAGTTGAGGTCGGTGGAGCCTCAAGGAGCCCACGAGGCAGGGGGCGCACCCCAGGGGGGTGGGCGTGCCCTCCACCCTCGTGGACAGGGTGTGGGCCCCTTGGTGTTGATTCTTTCGCCAGTATTTTTTATTAATTCCAAAAATATTCTCCATGAAGTTTCAGGTCATTTCGAGATCTTTTTTTCTGCACAAAAAATAACTCTATGGCAATTCTGCTGAAAACAACATTACTCCGGGTTAGTTCCATTCAAATAATGCAAGTTAGAGTCCAAAACAAGGGCAAAAGTGTTTGGAAAAGTAGATACGTTGGAGACGTATCAACTCCCCCAAGCTTAAACCTTTGCTTGTCCTCAAGCAATTCAGTTGAAAAACTGAAAGTGATAGAGAAAAACTTTTACAAACTCTGTTTGCTCTTGTTGTTGTAAATATGTAAAGCCATCATTCAAGTTTTCAACAAAGATTATGAACTAACCATATTCACAATAACACTTAGGTCTCATGTTTACTCATATCAATGGCATAATCAACTAGCGAGCAATAAGAGTAAATCTCGGATGACAACACTTTCTCAAAACAATCATAATATGATATAACAAGATGGTATCTCACTAGCCCTTTCTGACACCACAAAACATAAATGCAGAGACCCCTGAAGATCAAGGACTGACTACACATTGTAATTCATGCTAAAAGAGATCCAGTCACACTCATACTCAATGTAAACTAATAGTAATGCATGCAAATGACAACGGTGCTCTCCAGCTGGTGCTTTTTAATAGGAGGGTGATGACTCAACATAAAAGTAAATAGATAGGCCCTTTGCAGAGGGAGGCAGGGATCTGTAGAGGTGCCAGAACTCAAGTTTTGAAACAGAGATAAATAATATTTTGAGTGGCATAGTTTCATTGTCAACATAACAACCAAGATATCTCGATATCTTCCATGCTACACACATTATAAGCGGTTCCCAAACAGAATGGTAAAGTTTATACTCCCCCACCACCAACAAGCATCAATCCATGGCTTGCCCGAAAAAACGAGCGCTTCCAACTAACAATAGTCCTGGGGGAGTTTTGTTTGCAATTATTTTGATTTAAGCATGGGACTGGGCATCCCGGTATCAGCCATTTTCTCGTGAATGAGGAGCGGAGTCCAATCCTCGTGAGAATAACCCACTTAGCATGGAAGATACAGACAACCCTAGTTGATACATGAGCTATTCGAGCATACAAAACAATTTCATTTGAAGGTTTAGAGTTTGGCACATACAAATTTACTTGGAACGGCAGGTAGATTCCGCATATAGGAAGGTATGGTGGACTCATATAGAATAACTTTGGGGTTTATGTAAGTGGATGCACAAGAAATATTGCCGCTTTGTACAAGTGAAGGCTAGTAAGAGACTGGGAAGCGACCAACGAGAGAGCGACAACAGTCATGAACATGCATTAAAATTAATCAACACTGAGTGCAAGCATGAGTAGGATATAATTCACAATGAACATAAATATCATGGAGGCTATGTTGATTTTGTTTCAACTACATGCGTGAACATGTGCCAAGTCAAGCCACTCGAATCGTTCAAAGGAGGATACCACCCTATCATACCACATCACAACCATTTTAATAGCATGTTTGCACACAGCATAAACCATTATAAACTCCTAGCTAGTTAAACATGGCATGAGCAACTATAATCTCTAATTGTCATTGCAAACATGTTTCATTCATAATAGGCTGAATCAGGAACAATGAACTAATCATATTTACAAAAACAAGATAGGTCGAGTTCATACCAGCTTCTCTCATCTCAATCAGTCGATCATATATCGTCATTATTGCCTTTCACTAGCACGACCGAACGGTGTGGATAATAATAATAGTGCACGTGCATTGGACAAAGCTGGAATCTGCAAGCATTCAATACAAGGGAAAAGACAATGTAATATGGGCTCTTGGTTAAATCAACAATAATGCATATAAGACCCACTTCAACATTTTCATCATGGTCTTCTCCTCTCGACCCCCAAAGAAAAGAAAAAAGAAATAAAACTATTTACACGGGAAAGCTCCCAACAAGCAAAAGAAGAACGAGAAATCTTTTGAGGTTTTTTTAATTACTACTACTACAGGCATGGAAAGTAAACTAGCTAAAAGCTACAACTAATTTTATTTTTATTTTTCTTAAGGTTTTTCAAACACACAAGAAGAAGGGTAGAAAAGAAAATAAACTAGCATGTATAGTACAATGAAAAAGTATGAGCACCGACAACTAGAATGAGTGTGTGAACATTAATATAATGTCGGTGAGAAATACGTACTCCCCCAAGCTTAGACTTTTGGCCTAAGTTGGTCTATGGTCACGGATCAAAGCTACTCTCTCCGGTGTACAGAGGAGTGTCCTCAGGGTGCCATTGGTTGGCGATCTCCTCCGGATCCCACTGATAAATAGACTGCCGATAAGAGTCAAGTGGTGGCCCAGGCTCATGCGCTGGAACTTGTGTCAGGCTCCAGTACGCATAAATGGCCTCCGGCAAGATGAGGTACATGCCTGAAAGTATGTTATAAAAAGAGGGTGCATGCAAGGTAATAATCTAATGTTGAGTTTTATCAAATATCAATTTATACTTAAGCATCTTCTTATCTTTAACAATAAAATCATGTGCTACCATACTCTTATAATCTAGAAAAATAGGGGGCAACAACTTTTCCTCTTTCTCATAATGCCTAATAGGTATGTCAAAGTGTTCAGCAAGGCGTGAAGCAAAGATGCCTCCGAAGCTGGGGCCCTTTGTATGATTCAGACTTAATTGTTTAGCAATAATAGCGCCTAAGCTGAAAGTTGTATCACGAAACAAAGGATGGCGCAACATGACAATATCAGGGGCACTAAGATTTCAACTGTTCCCGCGACCAATTAAGCATCTACTAGCAAATATCGCAAAGTAACGTACAACAGGAAAATGTATACTAGTAATTCTTGCATCAGAAACTTTCCTCGTTTCCCCTACAACAATCGTATCAATAAACCCCTCCACATCGTTACGATGTGGTTCCTCTATGCTGCCCGCAAAGGGTATCTTTCAGACCCGACAAAAATCATATTGTGACATCTCCTTAACCTCATCATATAAGTGAAACTCCACTCAAGGTGGTGATTCTTAGCATGGAAATAAATATTTTGCACGAAAATATTAGTGAGTAGGAGATACTGTTCACGCGGGTCGTTGAGGAAGTCGGTGATGCCTGCATTCTCAGCCAAGTAATAAAAATTATCATAAATTCCGGCGGCTCTCAAGAATTCTTCGCAATGCCATTCGCACGGCCGAACCTCCGCAGTGCGAGGAAGATTGTATTTGGGCTTTTTATATTTTCCTCATTCTTCTTATCCTTCGAGCTTCGGCTCGAAGAGCCTCTCAACAATCTCCTCCATATTTATTTCCTCTGAAATTTTTAGTGACTGAAAATAAAAGTGAACCAAACTCAACAACATTGATAGCAACTACTCCCACAAGTTCCTAGAGGCTATATCATGCATTAAAACTACTTGGGACCATATAAATTTGACATGCAAGCTCAAGAACAAGGGGCACCTAAGCAGCAAAAAATTGCAATAAATAAAGCACTAGAACAAAAACTAATTGTACCTGAGGGAGTCCTGGATTAGGGGGTGTTCGGGTAGCCGGACTATACCTTCGCCGGACTCCTAGACTATGAAGATACAAGATTGAAGACTTCGTCCCGTGTCCGGATGGGACTTTCCTTGGCGTGGAAGGCAAGCTTGGCGATGCGGATATTCAAGATCTCCTACCTATGTAACCGACTTTGTGTAACCCTAACCCTATCCGGTGTCTATATAAACCGGAGGGTTGTAGTCCGTAGGACAATCATCTTCATACACAATGATACCATAGGCTAGCTTCTTGGGTTTAGCCTCCTTGATCTCGTGGTAGATCTACCCTTGTACTACCCATATCATTAATATTAATAAAGCAGGAGTAGGGTATTACCTCCATCGAGAGGGCCCGAACCTGGGTAAAAACATCGTGTCCCTTGTCTCCTGTTACCATCCGGCCTTGACGCACAGTTCGGGATCCCCTACCCGAGATCCGCCGGTTTTGACACCGACATTGGTGCTTTCATTGAGAGTTCCTCTGTGTCGTCGCCTTTAGGACCGATGGCTCCTTCGATCATCAACAACGATGAGGTCCAGGGTGAGACTTTTTTCCCCGGACAGATCTTCGTCTTCGGCGGCTTCGCTCCGCGGGCCAATTCGCTTGGTCACCTAGAGCAGATCAAAAGCTACGCTCCTGGCCATCAAGTCAGGTTTGGAAGCTTAAACTACACGGCTGACATCCACGGGGACTTGATCTTCAACGGGTTCGAGCCACAGCCAAGCGCGCCGCACTACCTCGAGGGGCATGATCTAGCTCTGCCTCTGAACATTATCCTAGAGGCCGCACACGCACCGGTTCCGACCCTAGACTCGGAGCCTATTACGCCAATCGAGGATGAGCGGTTGGACATCACCTCGGGGGCTGCCCCGCACTCCGCGTGACCCGTGACACCGAGGGTCTAGACTATTATCTGGACTCCGAACCCCCCGTGCCCCTACCAATCGAATCCGATTGGGCACCTACAATGGAGTTCACTGCCGCGAACATCTTTCAGCACTCGCCTTTTGGTGACATCCTGAGTTCTCTCAAGTCTCTCTCTTTATCAGGAGAGCCCTGGCCGGATTACGGTCAGCAAGGATGGGATACGGACGATGAAGAAATCCAAAGCCCACCCACCACCCACTTTGTAGCCAACATCGACAACCTAAACGACGTGCTCAACTTCAACTCCGCAGACATCGACAGCATGGATGACGATGCAGGAGATACCGATGAACCAACGCCCATAGGGCATTGGACAGCCACCTCATCTCACGATGTGTACATGGTGGATACCCCTAGAGGAAGTGACAACGAGGAAAAAGGGGATGGAACGGGAGATAGACCCCCCGGAAAGCAACCAAAGCGTCGGCATAAACGCCGACCCAAGCCCCGCCTCAATAAAAACCCAGCCATAGAACGGGACAAGCCGGTAGGCGACGAGCAGGCCTTAGAGCAGCCATCCGAACCGGGCAACACGGATAGAGAAACCGAAACTCCCTCCCCCGGCAAAAACGGAATTCCGGACGACCTTACGCCGGATAAATCCATGGAGCAGAAGAATCTCCACAAGAGGCTCGTTGCAACTGCACGCAGCCTGAAAAAGCAGAAGCGGAAGCTAAAGACAGCGGAAGATGCACTCAGAATTAGATGGAGTAAAGTAATCAACACCGCAGATAAATACGGCGACGGTCGCCGTACTAAAAGCTATCCGAAGAGAAAGCTACTGCCTGAATTCGACGAAGAGGCCGTAGAGCCCTCGCATTCAAAAAATAAGAAAGCCGCACGGTCGGATATACGACCCCATAAAGCGGCAAGTGGCGCCGCACTTAAATCGGCATGCGACCCACTCAAGGATTCACATCATGCCCCAGTTCGGTCCATTTATGGGCCAAGAAAGCAAGCTCTCGCAAGCAATACAATAAAGCCATCGTCAGAATCCGGCACACCCAAATACAGGGGCGCCGCACACCCCCTATGTTTTACCGATGAGGTTCTGGACTATGAATTTCCAGCGGGATTCAAACCCGTAAACATAGAGGCATATGATGGAACAACAGACCCTGGAGTCTGGATCGAGGACTATATCCTCCACATACATATGGCCAGAGTAGATGATCTCCACGCCATCAAATATTTACCCCTCAAGCTTAAAGGGCCAGCCCAGCATTGGCTTAAGAGCCTGCCCGAAAACACAATTGGAAGTTGGGAAGAGCTCGAGGATGCTTTCCGAGCAAACTTTCAAGGTACCTATGTCCGCCCTCCGAATGCAGACGATCTTAGTCACATAACTCAACAGCCCGGAGAATCAGCTCGGCAGTTCTGGAATAGATTCCTCACTAAAAAGAATCAGATAGTCGACTGTCCGGACGCCGAAGCCTTAGTAGCTTTCAGGCACAATGTCCGAGACGAATGGCTCGCCAGACACCTCGGCCAGGAAAAGCCAAGAACAATGGCCGCACTCACAAGCCTCATGACCCGCTTTTGCGCAGGAGAGGACAGCTGGTTGGCAAGGCGCAGCCCCAGCGACCCAAGTACATCCGAAACTAGGGATGGAAACGGAAAACCACGACGCAACAAGGATCGTCGCTGGACTAAAGAAAAAAGTCCGAAGAGCACGGCAGTTAATGCTGGATTCAAATGCTCACGACAAAATCAGACAAAACCACCCCTCCAGGATAACAGGGATGATCCGTCCAACTTAAATAGAATACTGGATAGGATATGTCAGATACACAGTACTCCTGGGAAGCCTGCTAACCATACCCACAGAGATTGTTGGGTTTTCAAACAATCCGGCAGACTCAATGCCGAACACAAGGGGCTCGACACACCAAGCGAACACGAGGACGAACCCCATAAGTAGAGCACCAGGAAACAAAAAAACTTCCCACAAGAAGTAAAAACAGTGAACTTACTTCACGTAACAAAATGTGTGGCACCCATAAAGGTACACACCACACGACCTATCCCCAAGGGGTCCTGCCACTGGTTATTAAAACCAATCACCTTCGATCAGCTAGACTATTCTAGAAATATCAAGAACACAGGCTGGACTGCCCTGATACTCGATCCAATAATCGGCGGACTCCAGTTTTCAAATGTCCTTATGGACGGCGGCAGTGGACTAAACCTGATATATCAGGATACAATCCATCACATGGGGATAAACCCAGCAAGAATCCGCCGCAGCAAAACCTCCTTTCAAGGGGTAACACCTGGTATGGACACCCATTGTAAGGGTTGTCTTCGGCTCGAAGTTATATTCGGCTCTGCCGATAACTTCCGCTACGAAAAGCTGACCTTCCATATCGTCTTGTTCTCCAGTCGCTATCAAGCACTACTGGGACGCGAAGCTTTCACTTGCTTTAACGCGATACTGCATTACGCATCCCTCACGCTTAAGATGCCCGGTCCACGAGGCATCATCTCTGTAAAGGGGACGCACTAAAGCACGCCTCCCACAAGCGGAGGACTGTGCGGCCGCTTTGACAGCCACAGAGCAAAATGGCCTCACCGGCCAAAAAACTGTGAAATAGGTCATTAAAGACCACGAACGCGGATAGACGAGTTCGGTAAAAATCATCATCGATGCAGGCTCAGTGGCCATATACCCCCGCACGAGGGGCTACATGCAGAGACAATAAAGCTCAATTTTATATAAACTTACTTTACATCTTGTTTATTTTAAACTTTTGTTCGGCACGACCCGTTTTCAACTAAGTTCCTCTCTTTTACAGATGAACGTCGTGCGGAGCCCGTCCAGGATATGGCACAACGGAGACACAGGCGCAGACGTGGGGTAGGGACCCGTCTTAAAGGATTCTTTTTAGATTAAGACCCTGCGTAAACCTTTTTTACTGTCTCTTGTTGCTAAACATCCCCTGGTTTTTTCCGATATAACCAAGGAGGAGGCTGGCGTCTTGGCATGTGGCCACGTCAGAATTTTTCGCACGTACCTGGACACTAGGGGCTTTTTTAGCAAAGAGTGTTATTTCGCCCGCACTCATAAAGACCGAACACCGTAGGGAGTGTTCGGTGTCGCGAGTTTTGGCATTATATGCATCAGCTCCGAATCATGTCTTTGGTCAAATGTTGGGTTGCCCGGCTCCTGAGTTCGGTTACCTTATGTTCCGCTCTATCGGCTAAGGTAGCACCAGGTGAACTACTGCGATTGTGCCCCGGTTCGGCCGGGCGAGCACCTCAGTAGAGAAAGCTGAAAACTGACTGTCATGATGTACCGTGAGACTGGTCAGCCACTCGATGACCTATCGGAATCTATCGGATTCCTCCGCTTTAACGAAGGGCCGCTTCCCGGTCAGGCACACACGCACCCCGAACTCGGGCGAGCGCAGTCGCCACTAATGGGCTACCTAAATAGTCCCACTGTCAAGCTCCTATGGCTAAGTGAAAGTGTTAAAGCATTATAGTCCGGTTGCCTAGCCCGCTGCGCTATCACCTCCTTTGTAGGACCAAGACGTTGGGTTAAGTGTGAAAATGCGTCTTCTGCGAGCACCCCCGCACTATGTGCGTGGGGGTTGAAGCCAACGACTGCAATCTTTTAGATTATATATATATATTTTTTAAACGACCGGACAGGAGGTGTTCACAATACTTGAAGGCAAAAGTATAAACAGGCCACTACAGTTTGTCAAAATATCACTTCATCATTACACATGCTATAATAACATAGCATCCTTCGAGCACTGCGTCTCTATTACACGAGCGCCTTCAAGGACTTCCGAAAAATAGTGCTCGGAGGACACTCGGCTTTTATCCGAATCTCGGGACGCAATAACGGTGGTCTCCATCTCTGTGCAGTATGTCTTGACACGGGCAAGAGCCATCCTTGCACCCTCTACACATGCCGACCTCTTCATTGCATTAATGCGCGGCACCGCTTCAAGGAATTGCTGCACCAAGATGAAATAACTCTTTGGCTCCGACCTCCCCGGCCACAGATGACCCATGACGTACTTCATGGCGAGTCCGGACAACCTATTAAGTTCGGCCCATTGAGCCAAACAATCGTCCACTGCCAGTGGATGCTCTGGATTGTGAAATTGCGACCAGAACAACTTTTCCACTTCGCGATCTTTCAGATCTCGAAAGTGTTCGGTCGCATCAGCAGCACTCGCTGCCAAATCCAGATAGGTGTCCTCCACACTCCACATCCGGTCCAACGGAGTAAACTTCGGATCGCAAAATTTTCTTCGCAGCATGAAGGGCTTTCCAGCCGCAATCTGTTCGGCCTGACGCAGCTCCTCCTTCGCAGCCCTCATCATAGAGCGCGCGTCCTTGGCATCAGCAACGGCCTTCTCTAGGACCGTCTGCCTCGCCTGGTCTTCTTTTTCGAGAAGTCTGCAACGGTCTATAGTGCTCTTTAACTTTTCGGCCATATCGGCTGTCGGTGTCAAAACCGGCGGATCTCGGGTAGGGGGTCCCGGTCTGTGCGTCAAGGCCGGATGGTAACAGGAGACAAGGGACACGATGTTTTTACCCAGGTTCGGGCCCTCTCGATGGAGGTAATACCCTACTCTTGCTTGATTAATATTGATGATATGGGTAGTACAAGAGTCGATCTACCACGAGATCAAGGAGGCTAAACCCTAGAAGCTAGCCTATGGTATGATTGTGTATGAAGATGATTGTCCTACGGACTACAACCCTCCGTTTTATATAGACACCGGATAGGGTTAGGGTTACACAGAGTCGGTTACATAGGTAGGAGGTCTTGAATATCCGCATCGCCAAGCTTGCCTTCCACGCCAAGGAAAGTCCCATCCGAACAGGGGACGAAGTCTTCAATCTTGTATCTTCATAGTCCAGGAGTCCGACGAAGGTATAGTCCGGCTACCCAAACACCCCCTAATCTAGGACTCCCTCAGTAGCCCCTGAACCAGGCTTCAATGACGATGAGTCCGGCATGCAGATTGTCTTCAGCATTGCAAGGCGGGTTCCTCCTCCAAGTCCTTCATAGAAGATTGTAAACACCAAAAATAATGTCATCACACTGCGGCCAAGTTCTTTACAAATTGTTTTTACTTTTCCACCTCAGCACGTTTTGCGAGGTGGTTTCCTTGGCACGTCCTGTCGAAGCAGAGACCGTGTGCCCCTTTTACGGGATTCTCATCAATACGGACGTGGGTAACCCAACCGCGCCATTTACCACTGCGCTAGGGAGGCAAGCGAGTTTTATTAGGCAGGTGGGGACGCATAACCGCATCCGCCCATATAAGGGGATAAGGATCCACCTTTTTACCTATGCCTTCTTCCTCCTTTGTTGATCCCTCTCTTGCGCACTCGAGCTCCAGCGCCCAAGCCCGCTCTTTTCACCTCAACCTTCTCCAACAATGTCCGGAGCAGGAGGCAAGTGGACGGTCTCCTCCGTCACTGAGGCCCAAGTAAAAAAGCTGAGGAAGGCCGGATACCTGTCCAAGGACATCCCGCACCGGCTTCCCAAGGCCCCATGAGAGGGTAGTTTTCCTTCCCCACTTCCTCCGCGGACTGGGTTTTCCGCTCCACCCATTCGTCCAGGGACTCATGTTCTACTACGGCCTGGATTTCCACGATCTGGCCCCAAACTTCATCCTCAACATCTCGACGTTTATCGTCGTGTGCGAGGCCGTCCTCCGCGTCCGCCCCCATTTCGGCCTCTGGCTTAAGACTTTCAACGTCAAGCCCAAGGTGGTGCATGGCAGCCAAGCGGAGTGCGGAGGCGCCATGGCGGGCAAGATGGCCAACGTCCTATGGCTCGAGGGCTCCTTTGTGGAGACCCTAAAGGGGTGGCAAGTAGGGTGGTTTTACATCATCGAGCCACGCGATCCGAAACGGGTCGCAGCCCCCGAGTTCCGATCCGGACCCCCCACGCGGCTAATGTCTTGGAAAGAGACGGGCCTGTCGTGGGGCAATGAAGAAGAGGTGACCGGATTGCAAACTTGCATCCAGTCCCTGGTGAACAAGCCAATCAGGCTTGTCAATGTAGTCCAGGTCATGCTCGTTCGCCAAATCCTCCTGTGTCAACAACGGGAATTTACTCTGTGGGAGTTCGACCCGGTGCAGCACCGAGCCCTTAACAGGCTCTTCGACACGACGTATGAACACGTCTGGAAGGTGCTAATCAAAGGCCCCGAGGCTCCCGCATCCGCTTCCGAGGACCACGGATACAGCTCGCAGCGTCACGCTGGCGAGGTAAGCTATTCTCACCCTTTACAGGATGGTAAGTTCTTTCATAGTTTGACTCTATGCGGGATCTAAACTCCCTTACCTTTAACAGGCTTGGCAGGTGATATCCGGACCGATTAACTGTCTGGCTCCCTTGCCCGAAGACCCATCCCCTGCTCTTTTAGAGAAGCTGCTGGCTCCGGCGCCTTATGTGGTGCCGGAGAAGAAGGAAAAGAAGAAGAAGGCCATGGGGACTCGAAAGAGTGCCCGCAATGTGGCGGTGTCGGACTCGTCATCTGACGAGTCCGAGACGCTCTCCCCTCGTGAGAACGAGGAGGAGGAAGAAGGAACCTCTCCCCCTCCAGCGGGGGGGGGGGGGGGAGAAAAAGGGAAGGCCGCCCCAACGGGGGAGGCCGGAGGGTCCCGAAAGAGGAAGACCCTCCGCCGGACTACTCTCCCGACGCCGACGAGGACGACGAGGGGTGGTCGAATAGGGCCAAGCGTCCGGCGAAATCGTAAGTATTCGGATACCAGAGTGACTCATGATATTCCTAGGTCGTTTAGCCTTCCATGATGCCGAACATAATTGTGCAGCCCGCCCCGGGCCGAACTCGACGATTCGTCGAGCGGCTCCCTGGATTCGTCGGACGTGAACTCAGTTCCGCCCGCTGTCTCCCCCCGCACTGCAGACGATGCCGAAGTGGCGTCGCAACGAGCTCCGGGGCAGGAGGAGGTGGTCCTGGAGGAGCCGAAAGGCGACCTCCCGGACCCCAGGAATGAAGGGGACAAGACCCCCCAAGGCTCCGAGTCCGGCCTTGTGCCAGACGCCGCGCCGGACTCTTCAAGAGTTTCGGTCCGCGGTAGGCGAACTCCTTCCTAGAGGAGCAAGCCTTCTGATCCGATGGCCTCCATCCAACCGGAAGTGCCGGACAATCTGCTGGAGGTGATTGACGGCGCCTCCATCGATGAGGAGCACCGTACTATTATGAGTACGGTGATCCAGAGGGTTCAGTCCGCCAAGAGCGGACTGACTGAAGCTTGCGCTGGCCTTCTGACAGGCTTCGAGGTAAGCGAAAATATATCAAAATATTACCACATAGACAGTAGCCCCTGATGCTCTGTTTGGCGTTCGGAAAGAAAAGCCGAATAGAGGATCTAATAAATTTCGCAGGAGTCTAACAAAAAGGAGTCAATATGCGTATGCAGGCTTCGCTGCTATCCATCGCCGCACTGGCTGCGGAGGTGGGTGTCCTGAAACAGGACCTCGGGCGGACCGAGCAAGAGCTCGACCTTGCCAAGCGGCAGCTCGAGGAAAAAGAAGGTAAGAAATACCTTACAGAAAAAGGTGCCTATAGAGAGGCGTGATTGCAAAAAATAACAGGATCATACTGCTTATTATAGGGGCCACAACTGAGGTGGCGACCCTCAAGCAGGCGCTATCTGAGGCCGAAAAGAAAATGGCCGAGGAGCGCACCGAGCGAGAGAGACTTGGGTCTCAGGTCGGCGAGGTGCAGCAAGAGCTGCAGGCTCTCATGAAAAAACATGAGAGCTTGGAGCTTGAGTCAAAGGCACAAGCATCCGAGCTCGCGTCGGCCCTTGAGACCGTCAAGGGTGCCAAGGCCGAAGCCCAAAAGGCCCTCCAAGAGTTGGAGGAGATGAAAAAGATAGCAGCGGGTAAGGCATTCTCAATGCAAAGTAGAAATATAAAAGTAAACTACTTGTCACTTACCCGAATCCGGAGTTCTCCAGGGGCGTTCGCAGATCTTCCCCGCAGCGTATCCGACGCCGCCGCATTCTACCGAGCTAAAGAGGGCAGCTTGACGGAGAGTTTATTCTGGTCTCACTCTTCTGAGGCCGGACACCCTGTACGCCTGAGCGACCAGCTGAAACAGCTGGTCGAGCTCCACAAGGCGGCCGAACAGGCCATGAAGGGCTTCATAGTTCGGCTGTGGCCCGGAGAGGCCCTGCCTGGGAGCTATTTCGGGCTGGTGCGGCGGCTGGTGGAGGCCTGTCCAAGGCTCGAGGTCATCAAGCGCTCCGTCTGCATCGAAGGTGCCCGTCGGGCCCTTGCCCGTGCGAAGGTGTACTGGGGTAAGCTGGACGGAGAGAGGCTCGTGAAGGACGGGCCACCGGTGGGGAAGGAGCATCGCAAGCCCGAGAAGTACTACAAGGATGTTCTTGCAGGTGCCCGCCTTGTGGCGGATGAATGCACCAAAGATGTAATTTTTGAATGAACTTGCTCGTGTTTATCCTGTGCGCTGAAAACTTGTTCATATCTGCTAAGCAATGCTTATTGAATTTAAAATATTATTTTCTGTGCGGCCGTTTATCAAAAATTGAGAGATGGCCAGTCGTCGGCTTCTGCCCCCGTGCCACTAGTGCTGGGGTGTTCGGGATAAACCTGAGCACTCTTTTTCCCATGGTTGGGTCCTTCGAGGGAGGCGCTCAGCACAACGAACCAGGCAATCGGACTATAATGCTTGAACACTCTCACTTAGCCATAGAACTTTATAATTTTAAATTTCTGCGAAGCCCCTAGTTCAGAAGACTGAGTTCGGGGCTCTATCCACGCCTTTGGCCAGACAAAGCCAGCTCCCCCCTCGAAGCGACATAAGTCTTTAGGGACTCGAAAAACCTCTCGAACAGCGACCGGTCTCTCGCCTCATCATGACAGTCAGTTCTAGCTTTCTCCACTAAGGTGCTTAACCCAGCTGAACCAGGGCACAATCGCAGTGGTTCTCCTAGTGCTACCTTAGCCGATATAGCGGAACGTAAGGCACCAAAACATAGGAGCCGGGCAAACCCAACTATTGACCCAAATCATGATTCGGAGCCGATGCATATAGTGCTATAAGTTTGGGGTGCCGCACTTGTGAAAGTGGACGGACTTGTCACACCATAATAAGGGGTACTGAAGCCCCTGGTGTATTTGCCGTACCATGATGTACGGGTGTGATCATGTCATTTAATAAACATATGTCAGAAAAGAGGATAATGCAATAAATAGACAAAAAGCTATGCATTGTTTATAGAGAGGCTATTTATCAGAGCCGAACGATACAGGTAGTGCGATAAGCAAAAAATATATTGGACTATTTAACATGTCCTGACCAGGGGCAGGCCGTGGAATTGTATTCAAAATAGGTATACCGCTCGTAATAGAGACCACCTGGGAGTTCCATAATGCGGCATGGCTTTGTCTGCTTCCCTGGATCTTGCATCGTTTGTTCGGCAGTCGAATTGCCGAATAGGTCGTCCGAAATGTGGAGTCCTGAAAGTAAGAAAAAAGAATCCGACAGCCCCTAGTACGTTTTAAGCCGTATTTTGGGCATGCCGTTATTGTGCCCCTTCCCCTGTGCCCATGGTATTTCAAGGGCGTATTTATGTGCGCGAGGCACTGGTTTCACTATATCGCGAGGGCCGAGGTTGGGGCCGCATTGCTACGCCTACTCAGAACGTGCTAGAAGGTCTTGTTGTAGGTTACTCCGGGCGCGCTTGGCAGTGTCCGACTTTTTAACGGCCGGACTAGGGAATTGCCTAAGAAGACTGCTTTGTACTTCCGCTGCGAGAGCCGCCGTGTGCTCCTCCGTACGGAGGGAGCGTTCGGTGTTTCCGTTGACCGTGATCACTCCTCGAGGGCCTGGCATCTTGAGCTTGAGGTATGCGTAGTGCGGCACCGCATGGAACTTTGCAAATGCGGTTCGTCCGAGCAGGGCGTGATAGCCACTGCGGAACGGGACTATATCGAAGATTAACTCTTCGCTTCGGAAATTATCCGGAGATCCGAAGACCACGTCAAGTGTTACCGATCCTGTACAATTGGCCTCTACACCTGGTATAACGCCTTTAAAGGTCATCTTTGTGGGCTTGATCCTTGAGGGATCTATGCCCATTTTCCGCACTGTATCCTGGTAAAGCAGGTTCAGGCTATTGCCGCCGTCCATGAGGACTCTTGTGAGATGAAATCCGTCGATTATTGGGTCGAGAACCAATGCGGCAAAGCCGCCATGACGGATGCTAGTGGGGTGGTCCCTTCGATCAAAAGTGATCGGGCAGGAGGACCATGGGTTAAACTTTGGGGCGACTGGCTCCATCGCGTATACGTCCCGTAGCGCACGCTTCCGCTCCCTCTTGGGAATGTGGGTTGCGTATATCATGTTCACCATCCGCACTTGTGGGGGAAACCCCTTCTGTCCATTGTTGTTCGGCGGCCTGGGCTCCTCCTCGTTATCGCTTTGCAGCCCCTTGTCTTTGTTTTCGGCTCTTAACCTGCCTGCCTGCTTGAACACCCAACAATCCCAGTTGGTATGATTGGCTGGCCTTTCGGGGGTGCCATGGATCTGGCACAAGTGATCGAGTATTCAGTCCAAACTGGACGGGCCCTGAGTATTCTTTTTGAATGGCTTTTTCCGCTGACCGGATTTATAGCCTCTGAATCCGGCATTAACTGCCGTATCTTCATTGTTGTCGCTGCTAACGCGGCGCTTTTGCTTGTTTCGACGTGTCCTGCCACTTTTGTCCTTGGTATCCGAATTACCAGGGTTCTTTGATAAGTTATTGCTGCGAGCTAGCCAGCTATCTTCTCCCGCGCAAAAGCGGGTCATGAGTGTCGTGAGGGCTGCCATAGATTTTGGCTTTTCCTGTCCTAGGTGCCGGGCAAGCCACTCGTCTCGGATGTTATGCTTGAAGGCTGCTAGGGCCTCTGCGTCCGGACAGTCGACTATCTGGTTTTTCTTTGTTAGGAACCGTGTCCAGAATTGCCTGGCCGATTCTTCTGGCTGCTGAATAATGTGGCTTAAGTCGTCGGCATCCGGTGGTCGCACGTAGGTGCCCTGGAAGTTGTCGAGGAATGCGGCTTCCAGGTCCTCCCAAGAACCGATTGAGTCTGCTGGCAAGCTGTTAAGCCAATACCGGGCCGGTCCTTTAAGTTTAAGCGTGAGGTATTTGATGGCGTGTAGATCATCGCCACGTGCCATGTGGATGTGAAGGAGATAGTCCTGGATCCATACCGCCGGGTCTGTGGTGCCATCGTATGATTCAATGTTCACGGGTTTGAAACCCTCTGCGATTTTATGATCCATTACTTCGTCTGTGAAGCATAGTGGGTGTGCGGCGCCCCTGTACTGGGCTATGTCACGACGCAGCTCGGAAGAGCTATGTCTGTTGTGTTCGGCCTGGCCGGATTTGTTGTATCCGGAGTGAGGATCATCGTCACGTGTCGTGGGGCGCCTACGCGATCCGTAGATGGATCTTGTTTGTCTTGCTTTATCCTCCAGTACGTCTCGCAGGTCTGGCGCATTTTCCCGTGCCTTGGTTGAGCGGCGTCGGCGCATGGCTTGGGTGGAGGGCCGACAGGCCTCTCTGTCGCGGAAGCGAGGTGGCCGGTCTGCCATGTCGTGCGCTAGTGATGTAGGCGCTTCCTCCTCTAACCGGGGTAGCGCCCTACGCTTTGGGTAACTCTTGGAGGGGCGCTCGAGTTCATACTCTTCGGCCGCAAGGACTTCAGTCCATCTATCAGCTAGCAAAACTTGATAAGCTCTAAGCTGTTGCTGCTTTTACTTTAGGCTGTTTGCCGTGGCTAGAAGCCTGCGTTTGAAACGCTCTTGTTCGGCGCGGTCTGATGGTACGACGAATTCGTCGTCATCGAGGCTTGCCTCGTCTTCGGAGGGAGGCATAAAGTTATCATCCTCAACCTCTCGTTCTGCCGCTCTCTCATGAGGGTTGGCTTCTCCATCTTCCTGCGCCGAATCTTGCTGGGTTGGGTGTTCTTCGGCGCTATCTGGGGTAGTATTATCTGCCGTGCCGGAATCACCGTTTTTGCTTTGGCCGGATTTAGAGCGGCGCCGCTGACGCCGGCGCTTTGGCTGTTTCTTGGAGGTGTCATCCCCCACTGTTCCATCGCCATCTCCATCTTTTGGAGTATCCACCATATATATGTCATATGACGAGGTGGCCTTCCAGCGCCCTACAGGTGCTGGTTCCTGTTCGGCTCCTACTTCGTCATCCATACCGTCGAAGTCTTCGGAGCCGAAGTCAAGCATGTAGGTTAAATCGTCGAGAGTGGCTACAAAGTGGGTGGTGGGTGGGCTTTGAATTTCTTCATCGTCCGAATCCCATCCTCGCTGACCGTAATCCGGCCAGGGCTCTCCTGATAAAGGGAGAGACTTGAGAGAATTCAGGATGTCGCCAAAAGGTGAGTGCTGAAAGATGTCCGCGGCGGTGAACTCCATTATGGGTGCCCAATCGGATTCGATTGGTAGGGGCACGGGGGGTTGGGAGTCCAGAGAAGAGTCCGGACCCTCAGAGTCACGGGTCACGCGGAGTGCGAGGCTGGCGTTTGGCTCGATCGCCTTTGGGATCGCAGCCCCCGAGGCGATGTCCAACCGCTCATCCTTGATTGACGCAATAGGCTCCGAATTAAGGGTCAGAACCGGTGCGTGTGCGGCCTCCAGGACACTATTCGGAGGAAGAGCTAGATCGTGCCCCTCGAGATAGTGTGGCGCGCTTGGCTGTGGCTCGAACCCGTAGAAGATCAAGTATCCACGGATATCAGCCGTGTAGTTTAAGCTTCCAAACCTGACTTGTTGGCCAGGGGCGTAGCTTTCGATCTGCTCCAGGTGACCAAGCGAGCTGGCCCGCAAAGCGAAGCCGCCGAAGACGAAGATCTGCCCGGGGAGAAAAGTCTCACCCTGGACCTCATCATTGTTGATGATCGAAGGAGCCATCGGGCCTAAAGGCGACGACACGGAGGAACTCTCAATGAAAGCACCAATGTCGGTGTCAAAACCGGCGGATCTCGGGTAGGGGGTCCCGATCTGTGCGTCAAGGCCGGATGGTAATAGGAGACAAGGGACACGATGTTTTTACCCAGGTTCGGGCCCTCTCGATGGAGGTAATACCCTACTCCTTCTTGATTAATATTGATGATATGGGTAGTACAAGAGTAGATCTACCACGAGATCAAGGAGGCTAAACCCTAGAAGCTAGCCTATGGTATGATTGTGTATGAAGATGATTGTCCTACGGACTACAACCCTCCGGTCTATATAGACATCGGATATGGTTAGGGTTACACAGAGTCGGTTACATAGGTAGGAGATCTTGAATATCCGCATCGCCAAGCTTGCCTTCCACGCCAAGGAAAGTCCCATCCGGACATGGTACGAAGTCTTCAATCTTGTATCTTCATAGTCCAGGAGTCCGGCGAAGGTATAGTCTGGCTACCCGAACACCCCCTAATCCAGGACTCCCTCATCGGCCATCTCTTCCTTACTTCGACAATGAGCAGCCTGTTCGGCTCTCAGCTCTTCAAGGGCTATCTTGGCAGCCGCATCACTTTTCCTGGCTTGATCTTTAGCTCGGCCAAGTTCTGCCCTAAGACTCTCCACGGCGGCCGCACCATCTGCGTCAAGCACACACATCGTAAGACACTAGCATAAAGCTCCTCTTACCTAATGTTGCCCGAGGAATCACATACCTTGAGCCTCGTCCAACCGCTTGTTGACAAGCGCGATGTCGGCATCTGCCACGTCCAGTTGCCGCTTTAGTTCGGCAAAACCAGCAGTTTGGCTTGATTCCGGACACCCTGCAGCCTACATTAAAAGGCGACATTTTAGACCTGGGATTATGACCCTCCGCGTGTCGTCATTTCTTGACAATGCGCAGAGTCTCAGGGGCTACTATCTACATAGGGCGCACCTTATTTATGCGCCACTGACAAAAGTGTACATTATCTAATGTACCTCAAAACCCGTCAATAAACTTTCCACGGCCTCACGCAATCCGCTCTCTGCGAATGAAATCCTTTCAATCACCGTGCCCATCAATGCACGGTGCTCCTCCGAAATAGAAGCTCGCCCCAGCAGAACCTTTAGCTCCTCCGGCCGAACACCAGGCGGTGCCGGACTTGTCCCATGACCTCTTTCGAAGGCCGGACGCGGAGAACCTCAGGGGGCCCCATAGCGATCTTCCGCCCCTGCCGGACTCAGAGAAACCCTCCGTGACGACACCTCAGGGTCGCTCGCCTCGTTCGGCGGCACAGCAGAAGGAGGCGTCCCGCTCTCCATCATCTCCGGAAGAAGATCCCCCGAGGACGAACTCTGCTGAGAAGGGCTGAGGTCCGAACTACAAGGTAAAAATTCTGTTAAACTTCTCAGATATAAATCACGGATTTCTCTCATCCCTCTAAAGGAAAATCTTTCTCTACTAACGGCTCGTTGGAGGGCTGATCTCCTTGAGTACGTAGTCCGGCCGAGGAACTCCCCGGCGTAGGACCCTCTGACGAAGACTTTTTCCCCCGCTTCGAGGCCATGGCCTCCGGGTCGTCAGAGGCAGCTCTCTTTTTTCCTTTAGGAGAGGAATTGTCGGTTCCTCCCTTCGGAGCGGCCTCCTTCGAGGAGGCCATAATTTCCTTGTCCTCCCCCTCGCTTCCCTCCAAAGGCATTATCTCCAACATCCTCACTAGCACGGGATCCGGCCTGGTTTCGGGAAGGGGAGCCGGACACCTTATCAGCTTTGCCTTCGCTATCCACTCCTGTTTAAAAGGACAGCTCTTTTAAGGGCAAGTTTATGACAATTATACGGATAGAAGGTCCGGGCACTAGGTTACTTACTTGAGTATCCGGGCGATTGCAGCTTAGGCCTGCGTCCTCGGTCAAATTCGGACACACTTCTTGTGATCTGAAGAACAGTTTATACATCTCCGCGGGCGTTGTGCTCAAAAAAATCCCGGAGAGCTCCTGGTCCCTCTGGATTGAACTCCCACAGGCGAAGGGAGCGACGTTTGCCGGGCAATATTCGGCGAATCAGCATGACCTGCGTCACCTTGACCAGGTTGAGGTCTCCTTCCAAGAGATCCTTAATGCGGCCCTGCAGCAAGGGCACGTCTTTGGGCAAACCCCAATCTAACCCTCTGTTGACCCATGACGCTAGCCATGGTGGAGGACCCGAGCGAAAGGCAGGAGGCGCCACCCACGTGGTGCCCCGGGGAGCGGTGATATAAAACCACTCTCGTTGCCACAAGCCTAGATCCTCTTGAAAAGAGCCCTCGGGCCATGGAGCATCGGCATTTTTGCTTATAACAGCGCCTCCGCACTCTACGTGCCGTCCCTCGATCATCTTCGGCTCCACCTTGAAGGTCTTGAGCCATAATCCGAAGTGAGGGGTAACACGGAGGAACGCTTCACACACGATGATAAACGAGGAGATATGGAGGATGGACTCCGGAGCTAAATCATGAAATTCCAGCCTGTAATAAAACAACAGTCCCCTCACAAAGGGATCCATTGGGAAGCCCAACCCTCGGAGGAAGTGAGACATGAACACCATGCTCTCACCGGGCTGGGGACTGGGAATAGCCTGCCCTTGAGCAGGCAACCTATGTGAAATTTCACCAGTCAGGAACTTAGCCTCCCTCAACTTTAGCACGTCCTCCTCCATGACGGAGGAGGGCGTCCACCGGCCTTGAAGGTCAAAACCGGACATTATCGAAGGTCCGAAGAGCCTGGGGTGCTGGAACTCGAGGCGACGGGCGAACACGCTTGAGATTGAAAAAAGAAGTAAGGCTTTGGTCTCTTTATAAGAGGTCGAATATCAAGAGCCCTCCCCGTAACCGTTTGGGGCTCGACTTTATTCGAGGGAAACGTGCTAACGGGCACGGTTGGGTTACCCACATCCGTAATGATGAGAATCCCGTAAAACGGGCACACGATCTCTGCTTCGACAGGTCGTGCCAAGGAAACTGCCTCGCAAAACGTGCTGAGGTGGAAAAGTAAAAACGATTCATAAAGAACTTGGCCGTAGTGTGATGACGCACTGTGGAACACGTCAGCAGATTTGATTTGTGTTAATGTTATTCTCTCTATGGCAATATGTGGAAACTTACTTTGTAGAGCCGGACACTATTTTTGGTGTTTACAATCTTCTATGAAGGACTTGGAGGAGGAACCCGCCTTGCAATGCCGAAGAGAATCTGCGCGCCGGACTCATCGTCATTGAAGCCTGGTTCAGGGGCTACTGAGGGAGTCCTGGATTAGGGGGTGTTCGGGTAGCCGGACTATACCTTCGCCGGACTCCTGGACTATGAAGATACAAGATTGAAGACTTCGTCCCGTGTCCGGATGGGACTTTCCTTGGCGTGGATGGCAAGCTTGGCGATGCAGATATTCAAGATCTCCTACCTATGTAACCGACTTTGTGTAACCCTAACCCTATCCGGTGTCTATATAAACCGGAGGGTTGTAGTCCGTAGGACAATCATCTTCATACACAATCATACCATAGGCTAGCTTCTAGGGTTTAGCCTCCTTGATCTCGTGGTAGATCTACTCTTGTACTACCCATATCATTAATATTACTCAAGCAGGAGTAGGATATTACCTCCATCGAGAGGGCCCGAACCTGGGTAAAAACATCGTGTCCCTTGTCTCCTGTTACCATCCGACCTTGACGCACAGTTCGGGACCCCCTACCCGAGATCCGCCGATTTTGACACCGATAGTACCATTGGAGGAGTCACATACCGAAGAACAATCCCCCCAAACAGTTTTGTTAATGAAGCTTTGAGCAAGGAGATCGAAAATAGCAGCAAGATGAGCTAGAACACGGGTTTGAGCTATGGGAGGATATTTTTCTGGAGGAAGAGGAAGTGAGTGGGTGCTGGAATAAGTGGAGGGGGCCACGTGGGGTCCACGAGGCAGGGGGCGCGCCCCAGGGGGTGGGCATGCCCTGGTCCCTCATGGCCAGGTGGTGGCTCCCCCTGGTGTGTTCTGAGTGCCAGATATTCTTAAATATTCTACAAAAAGTCATATTTCATTTTCAGGACATTTGGAGAACTTTTATTTTCAGGGTATTTTTTATTGCAAGGATAATTCAGAAAACAGACAAAAAAAATACTATTATTGCTTTATTTAATCTAAATAACAAAAATTAAAAGGAGGGTACAGAGGGTTGTGCTTTCTGACTTCATCCATCTCATGCTCATCAAAAGGAATCCACTAACAAGGTTGATCAAGTCTTGTTAACAAACTATTTTTGAATAACATGGAACCGGAGAATTTTCGAATAACACCAAGTTACCTCAAGAGGGATATGCACGTCCCCGACAACAAGAATGTCATATTTTTTTTGATAGTAGGAATAGGAAATTCAAAACCTCCAATAGTAATAGTTGAAAATTTTCCAATAGAATTGATACTATGGACTTAAGGTTGTCTCCTCGGCAAGTGTACTGATACGTCCATTTTGCATCATGCATTTATATCGATATTTATTGCATTATGGGCTGTTATTACATGTTATGTAACAATACTTATGCCTTTTCTCTCTTATTTTACAAGTTTACATGAAGAGGGAGAATGCCGGCAGCTGGAATTCTGGGCTGGAAAAGGAGCACATATTAAAGGCCTATTATGCACAACTCCAAAAGTCCTGAAACTTCATGGAGGCACATTTTGGAATATATAAAAAATACTGGAGAAAGAATCAACCCAAGGGGGCACACACCCTGGCCACGAGGGTGGGGGGCGCCCCCCTGCCTCGTGGGCCCCCTGGCAGGCCTCCGGTGCCCATCTTGTTCTATATGAAGTCTTTTACCCTGGAAAAATCATAAGCAAGCTTTTGGGACGAAACACCGCCGCCCCGAGGCGGAACCTTGGCGGAACCAATCTACGGCTCCGGCGGAGCGGTTCTGTCGGGGAAATATCCCTCTGGGAGGGGGAAATCATCGCCATCGTCATCACCAACGATCCTCTCATTGGGAGGGGGCAATCTCCATCAACACCTTCACCAGCACCATCTCATCTCAAACCCTAGTTCATCTCTTGTATGCAATCTTTGTCCCAAAACCTCAGTTTGGTACATGTGGGTTGCTAGTAGTGTTGATTACTCCTTGTAGTTGATGCTAGTTGGTTTATTTGGTGGAAGATCATATGTTCAGATCCTTTATGCATATTAATAATCCTCTGATTATGAACATGAATATGATTTCTGAATAGTTACGTTTGGTCCTGAGGACATGTGGAGAAGTCTTGCTATAAGTAGTCATGTGAATTTGGTATTCGTTCGATATTTTGATGAGATGTATGTTGTCTTTCCTCAAGTGGTGTTATGTGAACGTCGACTACATGATACTTCACCATCGTTTGGGCCTAGAGGAAGGCATTGGGAAGTAATAAGTAGATGATGGGTTGCTAGAGTGATAGAAGCTTAAACCCTAGTTTATGAATTGCTTCGTAAGGGGCTGATTTGGATCCATATGTTTCAGGCTATGGTCAGGTTTACCTTAATACTTATTTTGTAGTTGCGGATGCATGCAATAGGGGTTAATCATAAGTGGGATGCTTCGCCAAGAAAGGGCAGTACCCAAGCACCGGTCCACCCACATACCAAATTATCAAAGTAACCAACGCGAATTGTGATGAAAACTAGCTTGCCGATAATTCCCATGTGTCCTCGGGAGCACTTTTCTCGATATAAGAGTTTGCCCCGGCTTGTCCTTTGCTACAAAAAGGATTGGGCCATCTTGCTGCACCTTATTTACTTTCATTATTTGTTACCCGTTACAAATTACCTTAACAAAATACTATCTATTACCGATAATTTCAGTGCTTGCGGAGAATACCTTACTGAAAACCGCTTGTCATTTCCTTCTGCTCCTCGTTGGGTTCGACACTCTTACTTATCAAAAGGACTACGATAGATCCCCTATACTTGTGGGTCATCAAGACTCATTTCTGGCGCCGTTGCCGGGGAATGAAGCGCCTTTGGTAGGTGGAATTTAGTAAGGAAAAATTTATATAGTGTGCTAAAATTTACTGTCACTTGTTACTATGGAACATAATCCTTTGAGGGGCTTGTTCGGGTATCTTCACCCCGACCAGTAGAGCAAAGAGTTAGTCCTCAACCTACTGAACCTACTGAAAATGTTTACTTTGAAATTTCTTCGGTTATGATAGAGAAACTGCTAGCTATTCCTTTTACAGGAGATGGAACCTTACATCCCGATTTGCACCTAATCTATGTGGATGAAGTTTGTGGATTATTTAAGCTTGCAGGTATGCCCGAGGATGTTATCAAGAAGAAGGGTTTTCCCTTTATCTTTGAAGGGAAAGGCATTGACATGGTTTAGGCTATGTGATGATATGGGATCATGGAACTACAATGGATTGAAATTGGAATTTCATCAGAAGTTTTATCCTATGTATCTTGTTCATCGTGATCATAATTATATATATAATTTTTGCCTCGCGAAGGAGAAAGCATCGCTCAAGCTTGGGGAAGGCTTAAGTCAATGTTATATTCATGCCCCAATCATCAGCTCTCAAGAGAAATTATTATTCAAAAATTTTATGCTCGGCTTTCTCTCAATAATCGCTACGTTTGATTGTGTTAAATCTTTTATGGATACCGATGTTTTCCATGAATTTAGCACTAAATATGGACTTGACTCTCAGATAGTAGCTTCTTTTTGTGAATCCTTTGCTACTCATGTTGATCTCCCTAAGGAGAAGTGGTTTAAATATAATCCTCCCATTAAAGTAAAAGTAGTTGCACCTATTAAAGTTGAAGGAAAGACTATCACTTATAATGTTGACCCTATTGTTCCTACTGCTTATATTAAGAAACCACCTTTCCCTGTTAGAATAGAGGATCATGCTAAAGCTTCAACTATGGTTCGTAAGAGTAACACTAGAACTCCTAAACCCCCTGAGCAAATTAAAGTTGAACCTAGTATTGCTATGGTTAAAGATCTCTTGGCGAATAATATTGATGGGCATGTTATTTACTTCTGTGATGAAGCTGCTAGAATTGCTAGACCTGATACTAAAAATAAACATAGACCTGTTGTAGGCATGCCTGTTATTTCTGTTAAAATAGGAGATCATTTCTATCATGGCTTATGTGATATGAGTGCTAGTGCAAGTGCAATACCTCATTCCTTATACAAAGAAATTATGCATGATATTGCACCTGCTGTGATAGAAGAAATTGATGTTACAATTAAGCTTGCCAGTGGAGATACTATTTTACCAGTTGGGATTGTTAGTGATGTTGAAGTCTTGTGTGGGAAAGTTAAATATCCTGCTGATTTTCTTGTTCTTGGTTCTCCACAAGATAACTTTTGTCCCATTATATTTGGTAGACCCTTCTTGAATACTGTTAATGCTAGGATAGACTGCAAAAAGGATGTTGTTACTATTGGTTTGGGGGATATGTCTCATGAGTTTAATTTTGCTAAATTTAGTAGACAACCCCATGATAAAGAATGACCTAGTAAAGATGAAATTATTGGTCTTGCCTCTATTGTCGTGCCTCCTAATGATCCTTTAGAACAATATTTGCTAGACCATGAAAATGATATGTTTATGAATGAAAGAAGGGAAATAGATGAAGTATTCTTTAAACAAGGACCTATTTTGAAACACAACTTACCTGTTGAAATCCTAGGGGATCCTCCTCCACCCAAGGGTGATCCTGTGTTTGAGCTTAAACCATTAACTGATACTCTTAAATATGCTTACCTTGATGAAAAGAAGATATATCATGTTATTATTAGTGCTAACCTTGCAGAGCATGGAGAAAAGAAATTATTGAAAACTCTGAAGAAGCACCGTGCTGCTATTGGATATACTCTTGATGATCTTAAGGGCATTAGTCCCACTCTATGTCAGCACAAAATAAAATTGGAAAAAGAAGCTAAACCGGTTGTTGACCACCAACGAAGCCTAAATCCTCAGATGAAAGAAGTGGCAAGAAAAGAAATACTAAAGCTTCTGGAGGCAGGTATAATTTATCCCGTTGCTGATAGTTAGTGGGTAAGTCCTATCCATTGTGTCCCTAAGAAGGGAGGTATTACTGTTGTTCCTAATGGTAAAGATGAATTGATCCCACAAAGAATTATTACAGGTTATAGAATGGTAATTGATTTCTGCAAATTAAATAAATCTACTAAAAAGGATCATTAGCCCTTACCTTTTATTGATCAAATGCTAGAAAGATTATCCAAACATACACATTTTTGCTTTCTAGATGGTTACTCTGGTTTCTCTCAAATACCTGTGTCAAAAGAGGATCAAGAAAAGACCACTTTTACTTGCCCTTTCGGTACCTTTGCTTATAGACGTAAGCCTTTTGGTTTATGCAATGCACCTGCTACCTTTCAAGGATGCATGATGGCTATGTTCTATGATTTTTGTGAAAAGATTGTTGAGGTTCTCATGGATGATTTATCCGTTTACGGAACTTCCTTTGATGATTGCTTAAGCAACCTTGATCGAGTTTTGCAGAGATGTGAAGAAACTAATCTTATCTTGAATTGGGAGAAGTGCCACTTTATGGTTAACGAAGGTACTGTCTTGGGGCATAAAATTTCTGAAAGAGGTATTGAAGTTGATAAAGCTAAAGTTCATGCTATTGAAAAGATGCCGTGTCCTAAGGACATCAAAGGTATAAGAAGTTTCCTTGGTCATGCCTGTTTTTATAGGAGGTTCATTAAGGACTTCTCAAAAATTTCTAGGCCTTTGACTAATCTCTTACAAAAAGATGTTCCTTTTATCTTTCATGATGATTGTGTAGAAGCATTTGAAATACTTAAGAAAGCCTTCATTTATGCACTTGTTGTTCAACAACCTGATTGAAATTTACCCTTTGAAATTATGTGTGATGCTAGTGATTATGCTGTAGGTGCTATTCTAGGACAAAGAGTTGATAAAAAATTAAATGTTATCCAATCTGCTAGTAAAACTCTAGACACTGCCTAGAGAAATTATGCTACTACTGAAAAAGAATTTTTAGCACTTGTATTTGCTTGTGATAAGTTTAGACCTTATATTGTTGATTCTAAAGTAATTGTTCACACTGATCATGCTGCTATTAAATACCTTATGGAAAAGAAAGATGCTAAACCTAGACTTATTAGATGGGTTCTCCTACTACAAGAATTTGATTTGCATATTATTGATAGAAAGGGAGCTGAGAACCCCGTTGCAGACAACTTGTCTATGTTAGAGAATGTTCTTGGTGACCACTACCTATTGATCATAGCTTTCCTGATGAATAATTAGCTGTCATAAATGCTTCTCGTACTGCTCCATGGTATGCTGATTATGCTAATTACATTGTTGCTAAATTTATACCACCTAGTATCACATACCAGCAAAAGAAAAAGTTTTTTCTATGATTTAAGACGTTACTTCTGGGATGACCCACACCTTTATAAAGAAGGAGTGGGTGGTGTTATTAGACGTTGTATACCTGAGCATGAACAGGAATAGATCCTACGCAAGTGTCACTCCGAGGCATATGGAGGGCACCACGCTGGAGATAGAACTGCACATAAGTTATTGCAATCCGGTTTTTATTGGCCTACTCTCTTCAAGGATGCCCGTAAGTTTGTCTTGTCTTGTGATGAATGTCAAAGAATTGGTAATATTAGTAGACGTCAAGAAATGCCTATGAACTATTCACTTGTTATTGAACCATTTGATGTTTGGGGCTTTGATTAGATGCGACCGTTTCCTTCCTCTAATGGGTATACACATATTTTAGTTGTTGTTGATTACGCTACTAAGTGGGTAGAAGCTATTCCAACTAGTAGTGCTGATCATAACACCTCTATTAAGATGCTTAAAGAAGTTACTTTCCCGAGGTTTGGAGTCCCTATATATTTAATGACTGATGGTGGTTCACATTTTATTCATGGTGCCTTTCGTAAAATGTTTGCTAAGTATGACGTTAATCATAGAATTGCATCTCCATATCACTCGTAGTCTAGTGGTCAAGTAGAACTTACTAATAGAGATCTCAAATTAATTTTGCAAAAGACTGTTAATAGATCCAGAAAGAATTGGTCCAATAAACTTGATGATGCATTATGGGCCTATAGAACTGCATATAAAAATCCTATGTTTATGCCTCCGTATAAAATGGTTTATGGAAAAGAATGTGACCTACCTCTCGAACTAGAACATAAGACATATTGGGCCATTAAATAGCTCAATTATGATTTCAAACTTGCCAGTGAGAAGAGGCTATTTGACATTAGGTCACTTGATGAATGGAGAACCCAGGCCTATGAGAATGCCCAAGTGTTTAAAAAAAGGTTAAAAGATGGCATGACAAAAGGATACAAAAGCGTGAGTTTAATGTAGGTGATCATGTGTTGCTATTCAACTCTCGTTTAAGATTTTTTGCAGGAAAACTTCTCTCTAAATGGGAAGGTCCTTACGTTATAGAGGAGATCTATCGTTCCAGTGCCATAAAAGTCAACAACTTCGAAGGCACAAATCCAAAGGTGGTGAACGGTCAAAGAATCAAACATTATATCTCAGGTAATCCAATAAATGTTGAAACCAATGTTATTGAAACTGTAACCCCGGAGGAATACATAAGGGACACTTTCCAGAACGTTTCAGACCCCGAAAAGGAATAGGTATGTGGCACAGTAAGTAAACCGACTCCAAAACAGTTCTAATAGCAATTTTTCTCCGTTTTGGAATATTTAAGAAAATACGAAAATAAGAAGTAGTCCGGGAAGGACACGAGGCATCCACGAGGGTGGAGGGCACGCCCTACCCCCCTGGGCGCGCCCCCTGCCTCGTGGGCACCTCGTGTGCCCTCCGGACTCCGTTTTCTTGCATGATACTTGTTTTAGTCGGTAAAAATTCATTACATAATCTCCCAAAGGTTTTGACCACCATACCACACAAATATCCTCTGTTTTTGTTTCGTGCTGTTTCTGCCGCAGATTAGAGCAAGATGTCTTGTCAAGATCAGTCGGGGAGAGCCGGGTGTCTAATCCGACACCGGGACCAAGAGCAAACAGTGATGCTGACCACTTTGGGCCAACAAGGGAGGAAGAGATGGAGGCCGACTTGAAAAGGATAGATGCCATGGAGGAGGATCAAGAAGTCACTTCTCGTTTCTGAGTAGGATTCACAATGGGGGAACGATAGAGCTCAGCTATTCCAAACTCGGTCATACCCTCCAACGTTAAATTTCTCTCTTATGAGAATATGAAAAAGAGTGTTACTTGTTCTCCCGCAGATATGCAACATCCATAGGTGGAAAGAGCTTTAGCCATCACCGGTAAGCTCCGTAAGTAAATAATGGACCTCAAGCAACAAGTCAATAAGCTCGAGGAAGAGAATCGTATCCTGAGGGGCATCATCGCCAAGAATATCACATCACCACCTCCGTAGAAAGAGCAATAAATACATGGGTATGGGCACTGCCCTTGGCAACTTCCAAGCTTGGGGGAGGTGCCCCGATATCGTATCACCATCACACTCCTATATTTACTGTTTTTCTTAGTTTGAGCCTTTTAGTAATACCTTGATCTAGTAGAATAAAGGTTTAGTATGATCTAGTTTTGAGCTTCGCTTTATGATCCTTCTATGTAATCGAGTCCGTGAGCTATATATAATAAAGATTAGTTTTGAGTCAAGGGCTTGATTGTCTTGCTATGATCGTGAGGGAATAAAAGAAAAAGAAAGAATAAAAAGAAATAAAGAGATCATATTGATCTTATGGAGAGTAATGACTTCACATATAAAGAGTATGATGAATAAAAGTTGTTGAGAGTTGACAAACATAATTTGGTCATCGTTGCAATTAATAGGAAGTAATAAAGAAAGAGAGGTTTTCACATACAAATATACTATCTTGGACATCTTTTATGATTGTGACCACTCATTAAAATATGACATGCTAAAGAGTTGATGTTGGACAAGGAAGACAACGTAATGGGTTATGTTTTCTTATATACGAAATAAAGTATATTGTCATGGATCATCCAACATGTTGAGCTTGCCTTTCCCCCTCATTCTAGCCAAATTCTTTGCACCAAGTAGAGATACTACTTGTGCTTTCGAATATCCTTAAACCTAGTTTTGCCATGAGAGTCCACCATATCTACCTATGGATTGAGTAAGATCCTTCAAGTAAGTTGTCGTGTTGCATGCAATAAAAATTGCTCTTTAAATATGTATGATTTATTAGTGTGGAGAAAATAAGCTTTATACGATCTTGTGATGCGGAAGCAATAAAAGCGACGGACTGCATAATAAAGGTCCACATCACAAGTGGCAATATAAAGTGACGTTCTTTTGTATGAAGATGTCGTGCATCCAACGATAAAAGCATATGACAACCTCTGCTTCCCTCTGCGAAGGGTCTATCTTTTAGTTTTGTCTTATACCTTATGCAAGAGTCATGGTGATCTTCACCTTTCCTTTTTACATTTTATCCTTTGGCAAGCACATTGTGTTGGAAAGATCCTGATATATATCCAATTGGATGTAAGTTACCATGAATTATTATTGTTGACATTACCCCTGAGGTAAAAGGTTGGGAGGCAACACTATAAGCCCCTATCTTTCTCTGTGTTTGATTAAAACTCCATAACCACAAGTATTGCGTGAGTGTTAGCAATTGTGAAAGACTAAATGATAGTTGAGTATGTGGACTTGCTGAAAATCTCTTATAATGACTCTTTCTGAGGTTATGATAAATTGCAATTGCTTCAATGACCGAGCTCATAGTTTGTTAGTTTTCAATGAAGTTTCTGATTCATACTTTACACTGTGAATAGATTATTACTTGAGCATAAGAAATCATATGACAATATATATATATATATATATATATATATATATATATATATATATATATGTTATTGTTGTAAGAATGATCATGATGCCCTCATGTCTGTATTTTATTTTATCGACACCTCTATCTCTAAACATGTGGACATATTTTTCGATATCGGCTTCCGCTTGAGGACAAGCGAGGTCTAAGCTTGGGGGAGTTGATACGTCCATTTTGCATCATGCTTTTATATCGATATTTCTTGCATTATGGGCTGTTATTACACGTTATGTCACAATAGTTATGCCTTTCTCTCTTATTTTACAAGGTTTACATGAAGAGGGAGAATGACGGCAGCTGGAATTCTGGGCTGGAAAAGGAGAAAATATTAGAGACCTATTCTGCATAACTCCAAAAGTCCAGAAACTTCATGGAGGCACGTTCTGGAATATATAAAAAATACTGGAGAAAGAATCAACCAGAGGGGGCCCACACCCTGGCCACGAGGGTGGGGGCGTGCCCTACCCCCCTGGGCGCGCCCCTGCCTCGTGGGCCCCCTGGCAGGCCTCCGGTTCCCATCTTCTGCTATATGAAGTCTTTTACCCTGGAAAAAATCATAAGCAAGCTTTCGGGATGAAACACCACCGCACGAGGCGGAAACTTGGCGGAACCAATCTAGGGCTCCGGCGGAACTGTTCTGCCGGGGAAATATCCCTCCGGGAGGGGGAAATCGTCGCCATCGTCAACACCAATGACCCTCTCATCGGGAGGGGGTCAATCTCCATCAACATCTTCACCAGCACCATCTCATCTCAAACCCTACTTCATCTCTTGTATCCAATCTTTGTCCCAAAACCTCAGATTGGTACCTGTGGGTTGCTAGTAGTGTTGATTACTCCTTGCAGTTGATGCTAGTTGGTTTATTTGGTGGAAGATCATATGTTCAGATCCTTTATGCATATTAATACTACTCTGATTATGAACATGAATATGATTTGTGAGTATTTATGTTTGTTCTTGAGGACATGGGAGAAGTCTTGCTATAAGTAGTCATGTGAATTTGGTATTTGTTCGTTATTTTGATGAGATGTATGTTGTCTTTCCTCTAGTGGTGTTATGTGAACGTCGACTACATGACACTTCACCATTGTTTGGGCCTAGAGGAAGGCATTGGGAAGTAATAAGTAGATGATGGGTTGCTAGAGTGATAGAAGCTTAAACCCTAGTTTATGAGTTGCTTCGTAAGGCGCTGATTTGGATCCATATGTTTCATGCTATGGTTAGGTTTACCTTAATACTTCTTTTGTAGTTGCGGATGCTTGCAATAGGGGTTAACCATAAGTGGGATGCTTGTCCAATAAAGGGCAGTACCCAAGCACCGGTCCACACTCATACAAAATTATCAAAGTAACGAACGCGAATCATATGAGCGTGATGAAAACTAGCTTGACGATAATTCCCATGTGTCCTCGGGAGCGCTTTTCTCTATATAAGAGTTTGTCCAGGCTTGTCCTTTGCTACAAAAAGGATTGGGCCATCTTGCTGCGCCTTATTTACTTTCATTACTTGTTACCCATTACAAATTACCTTAGCACGTAACTATCTATTATCGATAATTTCAGTGCTTGAAAAGAATACCTTACTGAAAACCGCTTGTCATTTCCTTTTGCTCCTCGTTGGGTTCGACACTTTTACTTATCGAAAGGACTACGATAGATCCCCTATACTTGTGGGTCATCATGTACCGTATGCTCATTACCATTAACATGAAAAGTGACATTGCCTCTGTTGCAATCAATAACAGTCCTTGTAGTATTCAAAAAGGGTCTACTAAAAATAATACACAGACTATCGTCCTCAGGAATATCAAGAATAACAAAGTCCATTAAAATAGTAATGTTTGCAACCACGACAGGCACGTCCTCACAAATATCGACAGGTATAGCAGTTGATTTATCGGCCATTTGCAAAGATATTTCAGTAGGCGTCAACTTATTCGAATCAAGTCTACGATATAAAGAGAGAGGCATAACACTAACACCGGCTCCAAGATCACATAAAGCAGTTTTAACATAGTTTCTTTTAATGGAGCATGGTATAGTTTATACTCTTGGATCTCCTAATTTCTTTGGTATTCAACCTTTAAATTTATAATCGGCAAGCATGGTGGAAATTTCAGCTTCTAGTATCTTTCTTTTATTTGTAACAATATCTTTCTTATACTTAGCATAAGGATTCATTTTAAGTATATCAGTCAAACGCATACGCAAAAAGATAGGTCTAATCATTTCAGCAAAACGCTCAAAATCCTAATCATCCTTTTTTGGATGGTTTAGGAGGAGAAGGCATGGGTTTCTGATCCCATGGTTCTCTGTCTTTACCGTGCTTCCTAGCAACAAAGTGGCTCTTATCATAACGTTGATTCTTTGATTGTGGGTTATCAAGATCAACAGCAGGTTCAATCTCTACATCATTGTTATTTCTAGGTTGAGCATCAACATGAACATCATCATTAACATTATCACTAGCTTCATGTTCATTACCAAATTGTGTTTCAGCATCAGAAATAGAAATATCATTGGGATTCTCAGGTGTGTCAACAACAGGTTCACTAGAAGCATGCAAAGTCCTATAATTTTCCTTTTTCTTCTTCTTAGAAGAACTAGGTGCATCAACATTAGTTCTCTGAGAATCTTGCTCAATTCTCTTAGGGTGGCCCTCAGGATACAAAGGTTCCTGAGTTATTCTACCCCCTCTAGTCACAACTCTAACAACATTATCATTTTTCTTATTATTTAATTCATTGAGCAAATCATCTTGTGCTTTAAGCACTTCTTCTACTTGAGTGATAACCATATAAGCATGTTTACTAATGAGTTTAAGATCACCTTTAACTCTAGACATATAATCACTCAAGTGTCCAATCATATAAGAATTACGTTTCAATTGTCTACCAACATAAACATTGGAGTTTTCTTGTTTAACAATAAAATTATCAAACTCATCCAAGCATTGGCTAGCAAACTTAGTAGATGGAATTTCACCCTTATCAAATCTATAAAGAATTTACCTTTACTACCAATGTCAGGTTATCAAGACCATGTATTTCTTCAATAGGTGGTTAATTCTTAACATCTTCAGCTTTAATACCCTTTTCTTTCATAGATTTGTTTGCCTTTTGCATATCTTCAGGACTGAGAAATAGACACTACTGGAATCTGGTAATTTGCCGTCTGCCACATCTTTGCCGTCCGCTTCCACATAGCGGACGACAAAGAATGTGCAGATGGCAAAAAGTATATTTGTCGTCCGCTATTTCTTTACCGTCAGCCAGCTGATGGCAAAGAGCTAGAAGGCAGACGGCAAAGGGCCAGGTGGGCCCCACAGGGCACGACGTGGCTAGGTCAGATTCTTTGCCATCTGCCTGGTCTTTGCCGTCTGCCTTTTGGACCTTTGTCGTTCGCTGGCAGACGGCAAAGAAATGGCCCAGCTAACGGCCGTTTCCCCCCTCCTATGCTCGCTCTCTATCTCTCCGGTCCCACCCCCTCTCTCTCCCCTCTCTCCCAACTCAACCGCGCCCGCGCTCCTAAATCAACCGCGCCCGCGCCCGCAACGCCTCCATCGGACACCGCCGCCACCCCACCCCGCCGCCTCGGAGCCCTGCGGCCCCGTCGCCACCACCGCCCGGCCAGCGCCGCCTCCCATGCCGCCGCCGTCCCAGAGCCTTGCGGCCTCGTCGCCACCACTGCCCGGCGCCCCCTCCACCCGGCCAGCGCCACCCCGCCGCCCCGAAGCCCTCCGGCCCCTTCACCACCACCGCTCAGCGCCCCCTCCGCCCGTCTAACGGCCCTCCGCCGCCGAGCAACCCCGGCGCCCGGCGCCCCTGGGCCTGCCGCAGGTGAGCCCCGGCAACAGAAGAAGCAGAAGAAGAAGAAGAAGAAGAAGAATAAGAAGAAGAAGAAGAAGCAGAATAAGAAGAAGCAGAAGCAGAAGAAGAAGAAGAAGAAGAAGAAGAAGAAGAAGAAGAAGAAGAAGAAGAAGAAGCAGAATAAGAAGAAGCAGAAGCAGAAGAAGCAGCAGAAGAAGAAGCAGCAGAAGAAGAAGCAGCAGCAGAAGAAGAAGAAGCAGAAGAAGAAGAAGAAGAAGAAGAAGAAGAAGAAGAAGAAGAAGAAGAAGAAGAAGAAGAAGAAGAAGAAGAAGAAGAAGAAGAAGAAGAAGAAGAAGAAGAAGAAGAAGAAGAAGAAGAAGAAGAAGAAGAAGAAGAAGAAGAAGAAGAAGAAGAAGAAGAAGAAGAAGAAGAAGAAGAAGAAGAAGAAGAAGAAGAAGAAGAAGAAGAAGAAGAAGAAGAAGAAGAAGAAGAAGAAGAAGAAGAAGAAGAAGAAGAAGAAGAAGAAGAAGAAGAAGAAGAAGAAGAAGCTCTAGTCTTCTTCTTCTTCTAGTTTTCTTTTTCTTCTCCGAAATGAAATTAGCTCTAAGTTATATCAAAAATGGCATAATATGCTTAGTTCACTCAAAAATGGCACAATTAGCTAGGTTAGCTCCATTTTACCTAAGTATGCTTACTTCTTCTTCTTCTTCATTTTCTTCTTCTTCTTCTTCTGATTCTAGTCTTCTTCTTCTAACTTTCTTGTTTCCCATTTTGCAGATTTAATTCACTATATGGAAGCTTGCATGGATGGAGTGCTTGTTTCCCTTTTCTTTTTTTCGTTTGTATCGATGAAAAATGTGGAACTTGTTATATGGATCCATGGAACAATGTGTTGGATGAACATTGTGATGTTACTGTAATATGTATGATGGAACTCTGTTGTCATGGATGGAGCTATGTGTTGGATACATCATATGTCTGCTGTGCATGTGAAAAAAATATGTATATCTTTGTGTGAATTCCTGTGAAATTAAATGGATTCAAATAAAAACAGGGGATATGTAGCATCTTTGTCGTCCGCTAGCAGATGGCAAAGAGCTTCACTGTCTGCTAGCAGATGGCAAAGAGGACAAGTGGCAGCTACCTGTAAAACCTGGGTGGGAACACTGGCTGCCTATTTGGTCACTTTGCCGTCTGCCAGCAGACGGCAAAGATTCAAATCACGTTGTCGTCCGCTGGCAGACGGCAAAGAGCGTCGTTAACCCCCTAACGGCTGTCACGCCACCGCACTGCCGTCCGCCGTCTTTGTCGTCTGTTGGCCACGGATGGCGGACGACGTATCCTTTGCCGCCTGTTTCTAAGAAGCGGACAACAAAGAAGGCCTTTGCTGGCACATGTTCATCCGGAAAGTTTGCCGTCCGCTGGCGGACGGCAAACAATTTTGCCGTCCATGATCTATGCCTTTGCCGTCTGCCATGGCGGACGACAAAGAAGCTGATTCCAGTAGTGATAATACCCCTTTTCTTCGGAGTTGTCTTAGGAGTTGGTTCAGGAAGTGTCCAATTATTATCATTACTCAACATATTATTCAATAGCAATTCAGCTTGATCAACAGTTCTTTCCCTAAAAACACAACCAGCACAACTATCAAGGTGGTCTCTGGAAGCATCGGTTAGTCCATTATAAAAGATATCAAGTATTTCATTTTTCTTGGGAGGATGATTAGGCAAAGCATTAAGTAATTGGAGAAGCCTCCCCCAAGCTTGTGGGAGACTCTCTTCTTCAATTTGCACAAAATTATATATTTCCCTTAAGGCAGCTTGTTTCTTATGAACGGGGAAAAATTTAGCAAAGAAGTAATAAATCATATCCTGGCGACTACGCACTCAACCAGGAGCAAGAGAATTAAACCATGTTTTAGCATCACCCTTTAATGAGAACGGAAATAACTTAAGGATATAGTAGTAGCGAATTTTTTCCTCATTAGTGAATAGGGTGGCTATATCATTTAATTTAGTAAGATGTGCCACAACAGTTTCAGATTCATAGCCATAAAAAGGATCGGATTCAACCAAAGTAATTAACTCAGGATCGATAGAGAAATCATAATCCTTATCAGAAATACAGATAAGTGAAGTAGCAAAAGCTGGGTCATATTTCATTCTAGCATTCAAAGACTTTTCTTTTAGCTTAACTAAAAGTTTCTTAAGATCATATCTATATTTGCATGCAAAAAGGTCTCTAGCAGTTTTGTCATCCATAACATAACCCTCAGGCACATAAGTAAATTCCTATCTAGGGGGAGAATCTTCATCATCACTTTCATCAATATTATCAGTTTCAAAATTTTCATTCTCTCTAACCCTAGCAAGTTGTTCATCAAGAAATTGACCTAGTGGCATAGTATTTTCAAGCATAGAAGTAGTTTCATCATAAGCATCATGCATAGCAGAAGTGGCATCATCAATAACATGCAACATATCAGAATCAATAGCAGATGTAGGTGTCGCAAATTTACTCATAACAGAAGGAGAATCAAGTGCAGAGCTAGATGGCAGTTCCTTACCTCCCCTCGTAGTTGAGGGATAAATTTTGGTTTTTTCGTATTTCAAGTTCCTCGTACTGATCAACAGATATAAATCCCAAGTGACTTAAAGAATAGATCTATGCTCCCCGGCAACGGCGCCAGAAAATAGTCTTGATAACGCACAAGTATAGGGGATCACAACCGGTTTCGAGGGTAGAGTATTCAACCCAAATTTATTGATTCGACACAAGGGGAGCAAAGAATATTCTCAAGTATTAGCAGTTGAGTTGTCAATTCAACCACACCTGAAAGACTTAATATCTATACCAAAATATTTAGTAGCAAAGTGGTATGGAAGCAACAGTAATAGTGGCAAAAGTAACAGAACTAGTTTTGTAGTAATCATAACAGTGGCAACGGAAAAGTAACTAAGCAAAGATCAATATGTGAAAAGCTCGTAGGCAATGGATCAGTGATGGATAATTATGTCGGATGCGATTCCTCATGCAACAGTTATAACATAGGGTGACATAGAACTAGCTCCAGTTCATCAATGTAATGTAGGCATGTATTCCGAATATAGTCATACGTGCTTATGGAAAAGAACTTGCATGAACTCTTTTGTCCTACCCTCCCGTGGCAGCGGGGTCCTATTGGAAACTAAGGGATATTAAGGCCTCCTTTTAGTAGAGTACCAGACCAAAGCATTAACACTTACTGAATACATGAACTCCTCAAACTACGGTCATCACCGGGAGTGGTCCCGATTATTGTCACTTCGGGGTTACCGGATCATAACACATACTAGGTGACTATTGACTTGCAAGATAGGATCAAGAACTCACATATATTCATGAAAACATAATAGGTTCAGATCTGAAATCATGGCACTCGGGCCCTAGTGACAAGCATTAAGTATAGCCAAGTTTTAGCAACATCAATCTCAGAACATAATGGATACTAGGGATCAAACCCTAACAAAACTAACTCGATTACATGACAAATCTCATCCAACCCATCACCGTCCAGCAAGCCTATGATGGAATTACTCACACACGGTGGTGAGCATCATGAAATTGGTGACGGAGGAAGGTTGATGATGACGGTGGCGACGGATTTCCCTCTCTAGAGCCCCGAACGGACTCCAGATCGGCCCTCCTGGGAGATATTAGGGCTTGGCGGCGGGTCTGTATCATGAAACGCGATGAGTCCTGCTCTCTGGTTTTTATCTCCTCGAACATGAATATATAGAGTTGAAGTAGAAGTCAGTGGAGCCTCGGGTGGCCCACGAGGCAGGGGGCGTTCCCCAGGGGGGTGGGCGTGCCCTCCACCCTCGTGGACAGGGTGTGGGCCCCCTAGTGTTGATTCTTTCGCTAGTATTTTTTATTAATTCCAAAAATATTCTCCGTGAAGTTTCAGGTCATTCCGAGAACTTTTATTTCTGCACAGAAAATAACACCATGGCAATTCTGCTGAAAACAACGTTAGTCCGGGTTAGTTCTATTCAAATCATGCAAGTTAGAGTCGAAAATAAGGCTAAAAGTGTTTGGATAAGTAGATACGTTGGAAACCTATCACACCGGGTGGCCTGCTCAGCCTGCAAATCTGCAGTCGCTTTATCAGCGGCCACATTGCTTACTCTCGCCTGCTCCTTGTCCCGAGCAAGTTCACCCCTGAGGGTCTCGACCTCAGCAGTGCCATCTAGAATTTCACACATAACGGATTCTAAGTTTCAACTTCGCATTTGCACATTCAAATAGGCACAAACAGGATGTTCCCAGCATACCTTGTGCCTCGTTGAGCTGCTTGTTAATAAGGACAATGTCCTCATAGGCCTCCTTCAATTGCCGTTTCAGTTCGGAAACCTCCGCGGCCTGGCCGGTTTCCGCTAACAGTGAAGCCTGCTTTTCCAGCCAAATAAGTATGTTAGTTCCTGCAGACATATATAGATCCTCTGTTCGCCCTTCTTCATGGGCCGACCAGAGTCTTAGGGGCTACTATCTATATACAGGCATATTTTGCATATGGAAATTGGCTAAAGACATTACATCGCATACCTCAAAGCCTGTTAGTAGGCCCATAAAGGCTTCATTCAGCCCGCTTTTAGTGGACTGAATCTTCTCAGCCACCGTACCCATCAAGGTACGGTGCTCCTCCAAGATGGACGCACTCCGCAGTTCATCCCTCAGCATGTTCGGTGCCTCCGGATCCATGGAGGTTGCCGTAAGAATATGCGCTCTTCCTCCCTTGAAGGGGGGCGCTCACTCAACTCCGGATCTGTCCCCTGAGCGGTATTCGGCTGGGGGCCAAACAAACCAGTGCCCCCATCCCCGGTCTTCATGGGGGTTGCACCCCCCGTGTCCTCAACAGCCAAGGTATTACCCTCTGGTGCCATACTGATGGTCCCCTGCACCTCTCGACGATCTGGAGAAATCCTCTAGCATGACACCTCGATTCCATCCGCCCTAGGGGGCGAGGAAATTAGCAGAGGAGTCTCGCTCTCCATCATCTCCGGCGGTAAATCCCCTAACGAGGAGGACTCTTGAGGGAGATCGCGGGACGAACTGGAACACATGATTTAATATTATTCTCACAATTCGTAAAGGAGTGGATGTATGTAAGGCATCCTCAGATACTTACGATTCAGCAAGGGACTTGGTCCGGGGCGGGGCTTGGGGATATCCTCGGTGTTCAAATCTGAGTCATGCGAAATGGTAACTTTCCCTTCTTAGATGCCGTCGCTTCCGGGTCTGTGGAGGCCGCCCTCTTTTTTCGTTTTGAGAGGAGGGATATCTTCTTCCTCCTCCTCCTCTTCCTCGTTTTTGTCTCCCTCATGAGAGGATGGAGCCTCGGTCCCTCCAGACATAGCGTCCGAGGTACCTTCATGGTGGAGGCCACTTTCGGCCTCCTTGTTCTTCTTCTTCTTGTCCTTCTTCACCAGCACCTGGTATGGCGCCGGAACCAGCATCCTCATTAGGAGAGGATCGGCTGAGCCTTTGGGAAGGGGGGCCGGACACCTGATTCGCTCCGCCTTCTTTGTCCAGACCTGTTCAAAGGATGGAATGCTTAGTGTACCCCCTTGGATTAATATACCAAACTATAGGCGGAAGCTTAGCCCTTACCGGGGGGCTGGATGGTTGCAGTCAAGACCAACGTCTTCGGATGTCTCCGACCATGACTTTTGAGATTTGAAGAGTAATTTCCAGATCCCTTTGTGCGTCGTGCCGAAGAATTGGTGCAGAGTTCGCGACCCTTCCGGATTAAACTCCCACAAACGGAGAGGCCGTCGTTGGCAGGGAAGGGTTCAACAGATGAGCATCACCTCAATCACGTCGGTGAGGCGGGTGTTCTTCTCTATGATACTTTTGATGAGCTTTTGCAGCATCAGCACCTCATCCGTCGATCCCCAGTCAGGACCCTTGTTGGTCCATGACGCGAGTCATAAAGGGGGTCCAGTTCTAAATGCAGGAGTGGCCGCCCATTTGGTATCGCAGGGTTTTGTGATATAGAACCACTCATGTTGCCATGTCTTGACGGTATCCACAAAGGCCCCTTTAGGCCATATATTGTGAGGAAGCTTGCTCCCGGTCGACCACCTTCGGCTTCACATTGAAAATCTTGAGCCACAGGCTGAAGTGTGGGGGGATGTGAAGAAATGCCTCGCACATGACGATGAACGCCGAGATGTGGATGAAGGAGTTCGGGGCTAGATCGTGAAAATCTAGCCCGTAGTAGAACATGAGGCCGCGAACAAAGGGGTGAAGGGGAAACCCTAACCCGCGGAGGATGTGGGGGATGAAGGGGAAACCCTAACCCTCTCGCCATCCTCTGGAGTAGGGATGACTTGCCCCTTTGTCGGAAGCCTGTGTGCGATTTCCGTGGTTAGGTACCTCGCCTCCTGGAGTCCTTGGATATCCTTCTTCATCAAGGAAGAGGCCACCCACTTGCCTTGAGAGCCGGATCTGGACATGGTTGGAGAACGTGGCGGCAATGGAGAAAGATTTTGACTTGGGCGCTGGAGCTCAAAGATGGGAGGGCTAAGGAAGGAGAAGGTGTGGGGTAAAAGATGGGTCCCTATCCCCTTATAAAGGCAACGAATATCAAACGACCTCGAACATGCCATAAAATTTGCCTATTCCCAAGGGGTCGACCGGATGGCACAGTTGGATTACCCAAGCCCTCATTGATGAAAATCCCGCGATAAGGGGACACAATCTCTGCTTTGACAAGACGTGCCACTGGGGTTGCATCTCGAAACGCGAAACGAGAGGCTGAAAAAATGGTTCGAAATAATAATAAGGCCGGGATCCAATGCCTCGCCGAAAAAGTTGTCAGAAGACATAACCTATTTTTCTTAAGTATTTTTCACTTGTGGTTCAGGGTTGTGACTATTGCACAGAGCCGTATATAGTTCTCTTGGACGAACTGTTTTGGACTATTCGGAGGAGGAACCCGCCTTGCAATGCCGAAGATAATCTGCATGCCGGACACATCGTCATTAAAGCCTGGTTCAGGGGCTACTGAGGGAGTCCTAGATTAGGGGGTCCCCGGGCGTCCGGGCTATGTGACGTGGGCTGGATTGGTGGGCCCTGAAGATACAAGATAGAAGGCTTCCCCCCATGTCCGGATGGGACTCTCCTTGGCGTGGAAGGCAAGCTTGTCATTCAGATATGAAGATTCCTTTCTCTGGAAACCGACTATGTACAACCCTAGCCCCTCTGGTGTCTATATAAACCAGTGGGTTTAGTCCGTAGAGGCAATCATAATCATAATCATACCGGCTAGACATCTAGGGTCTAGCCATTACGATCTCGAGGTAGATCAACTCTTGTAACGGCTATACTCATCAAATTCAATCAAGCAGGAAGTAGGGCATTACCTCCATTAAGAGGGCCTGAACCTGGGTAAACATCGTGTCCCCTGCTGATACGTCTCTGTCGTATCTACTTTTCCAAACACTTTTGCCCTTGTTGTGGACTCTAACTTGCATGATTTGAATTGAACTAACCCGGACTGATGCCGTTTTCAGCAGAATTGCCATGGTGTTATTTTTGTGCAGAAACAAAAGTTCTAGGAATTACCTGAAAATCAACGGAGAATTATTTTGGAATTAATAAAAAATACTGGCGAAAGAATCAAGGCCAGGGGTACCACACCCTGTCCATGAAGGTGGGAGGCGCGCTTGCCCCCTGGGCGCACCCCTGCCTCGTGGGCCGCCGCCAAGCCCTAATCTCTCGCAGGAGGGCTGATGTGGAGTCCGTTCGGGGCTCCGGAGAGGGGAATCCGTCTCCATCGTCATCATCAACCTTCCTCCATCACCAATTTCACGATGCTCACCGCCGTGCGTGAGTAATTCCATCATAGGCTTGCTAGACGATGATGGGTTGGATGAGATTTATCATGTAATCGAGTTAGTTTTGTTAGGGTTTGATCCCTAGTATCCATTATGTTCAGAGATTGATGTTGCTATGACTTTGCTATGTTTATGCTTGTCACTAGGGCCCGAGTGCCATGATTTCAGACCTGAACCTATTATGTTTTCATGAATATATGTGAGTTCTTGATCCTATCTTGAATGTCTATAGTCACCTACTATGTGTTATGATCTGGCAACCCCGAAGTGACAATAATCGGGACCACTCCCAGTGATGATCGTAGTTTGAGGATTTCATGTATTCATTATGTGTTAATGCTTTGGTCCGGTACTCTATTAAAAGGTGGCCTTAATATCCCTTAGTTTCCATTAGGACCCCGCTGTTGTCGACATTCTGGGAACGGGGGTCCCCAGACTTGCCTGCTTACGGCCCGCGGCGTGGCTGAGTTAGCAGGCCCGTACGGCCCATCTTCATCAACAAGACATTCAAGAACCTCGCGATGGGCCAAGCCTCGCGGGGCAGACGATGCAAGACCTCCTTAGGAGCGGCCTCACCAGGCTGCCTCCCGAGGAGCGGAGATATCAAGGCAGGGAAAACCTCACGAGGCTCTCGTGACGTGAGCCATGATGATCAGGATCAGGCGGGCGCCGGTGCACGCAGTGTCCTTGCTAAGGGAGGAAAGCATAGGCGCGGAGTACCGAGGCATCAGGCAAAGGTTTCCATATCAGTGCAATGAGACCAAGACCAGTAGGACAGCAGGACGGAGGTCATCATGGAGCCCAAGATGACGTCATCACCAGAGCCTTTCGCAGGCGAAGACCGCTTTTGTCAGGATAAGTTGTACTAGATGTCCCCTTTCAAATCGGCCGTTTTTGGCTCCCTTCCCGCTCAATATTTGGGAAGAGGACCAGGGCCTATATAAGTAGAACTAGCCATCACTGGGAAGGGGATCGACTTGACCTCCCATCCTCACATCCACAAGATCGCCAAGCAGAAGAACACCTCAACCTCAGGAGGTTGTTCTTCCCCTTGTATTGTTCATCATCAGCCCAAGAGGCAATCCACCACCACCACACTGGAGTAGGGTATTACACCACAACGGTGCCCCGAACCAGTATAAATCTTGCGTCTTTGTGCTGTGAGTTCATCACGTACGTCCGCGAGACCTTAGCGAGCTAGGGCGTAGATCGGTAGAGAGGAAATCCTCGCGCGCACCCCAGTGTTCGAACCTTAAACGGTTTTGCCGGAACTCGTGATCCAACATTTGGCCCGCCAGGTAGGGGTGCGCTGAAGCTCCTCTTCCATCGATCTACACTCCGCCCGCATGGCAGGCGCCCCGCCATTGACTCCGACGACTAGCATCGACGACGAGGCCAGGGGGCTCCGAGACCTGGCCTCCGCCCTGCGACGGGTGCGGTAGCGAACCAAGTTCAAGCCAGAGATGTCGCCGTGCTACGACGGCGCGGCGGACCCGATGGCTTTCCTGCTAGCATACGAGGAGCCATCCTCGAGGCCGAGGGTGATGACAAGGTCATGGCCAACTGGCTTCCCATGGCCCTCGCCGGCGAGCTGCGTGCCTGGCTGCTCAACCTTCCAGGATCCACGGTGGCGTCTTGGGAGGAGCAGCGCGACCTCTTCACCGCATGCTACATGGCACCGGCGCACCACGCGGTCACGGCCCTGCTAGGAGGCTCTCAGGCGCCACCTTCAGATCGCCACATCAAGCCGTTCCTCCACGAGATCGGTGCCGCTTCCAAGCGCTCAGCGGCTCCGCCCGGCTGGGCTGCGCCTGAGGCCGACCTCACCTTCAACTCAGAAGACCGCCCCGTCACCACCGCCGACTCGGGCATGCATCCGATGCTCTGCATGCCCACCATCTGCCACGTGGCCATCACCAAGACCCTCATCGATGGTGGCACTGGCCTCAACTTGATCTCCGTGGAAGACTTCGGCCTCCTTCACGTGCCGCTCGAGCGGCTCAGCCTCAGCTAGTCTTTCTCAGGAGTTGGTGGCGGCGCTGCCCACTCCCTGGGGCAGATCCGCCTCCCCGTCACCGTCGGCCCGCGCGACAACTACCGCACCGAGCTGGTCGACTTCGACATCGCCCGCATCAGCCTCCCGTACAACGCCATCCTCGGGTACCCAGCTCTGGCCCAGTTCATGGCAGCGACTCATCCGGCCTATAACCTCATGAAGATGCCTGGAAGCAAAGGTGTCCTCACCATCAAGGGGGACACCAAGGAGGCCGTGACGGCACTGAAGCTTGCCTTCAAGACCGTAGCGGCGGCGCAGCCCATCGGCGCTGGCACCCCCGAGGCCAAGGAGGCCGCACCTACCAAGAAGAAGCAATTGTTCACCCAAGACAAGGCGGAAACCAAGCAGCTGCCGGTCGATGAGGACGGGTCCTCAGGATCCACCTTCACCATTGGTGTCGGCCTCAACCCCAGCCAAGAAGAGGCGTTGGTGAAGTTCTTGCGTGCAAACAAGGACATATTCGCATGGGAGCCCAATCAGATGGTGGGGGTTCCAAGAGAGGTGATCCAGCATCACTTAAGGGTATGCCCTAACATGCGCCCAGTCAAGCAACGGGCAAGACGACAATCTACTGAGAAGCAAGCCTTCACCGTCTAGGAGACCCGCAAGTTGGAGGCCGCGGGTGCCATTCGCGAGGTTCGGTACCCCGAATGGCTGGCGAACCCCGTCGTAGTACCGAAGAAAGGCGGGAAGGAGTGAATGTGCGTCGACTTCACCAACCTCAACAAGGCGTGCCCGCAAGACCCGTTCCCACTCCCACGCATCGACCAGATCGTCGACTCCACCGTCGAGTGCGACTTGCTGTGCTTCCTGGATGCGTTCTCAGGGTATCACCAGATCAAGATGGCAGTGGAAGATGTAGAGAAGACAACCTTCCTGACCCCTTGTGGGGTGTACTGCTACACCTGCATGCCCTTAGGAGTGCGCAACGCGGGCGCGACCTTCCAGCGGCTGATGCATATTGCCTTAGGGCGACAGCTCGGGAGAAACACGGAGGCCTACGTCGACGACATTGTGGTGAAGTCTCAGGAGGCAAGGACCTTGATTCAAGACCTGGAAGAGACCTTTGCGAGCCTGCGCCAGGTGAACTTGCGGCTTAACCCGGAGAAGTATGTGTTCGGTGTCCCTTCCGGCAAGCTACTGGGCTTCCTCGTGTCCAACAGAGGGATCGAGGCGAACTCAGAGAAGATCAAGGCCATTGAGGACATGAGCCCACTGCAGACCCTTAAGGAAATGTAGAAGCTGGCTGTTCGGGTAACTGCATTGGGACGCTTCATCTCCAAGCTAGGAGAGAACGCCCTACCCTTCTTCAAGCTGATGAAGAAGAAGGGCCCATTCGAGTGGACCCCGGAGGCCGACCGAGCTTTTCAAGACCTCAAGAAATACCTAACCAGCCAACCGGTGATGGTGGCACCACGACCTCTTGAGCCCCTGGTGCTCTACCTGGCCGCTACCCCATACTCTGCCAGCGCAGCGCTGGTGGCGGTTCGGGAGGAGCACCAAGCCAAGGGCGTGCTGCGCCAAGCTACAGCTGAAATGACGCAAGGTCAGCACGTCAACAGAAGACCAAGCTCGGCAAGACGACATCACAGAGACGCCCGCAAGCGACCAGGCACCAGGAGACTACCTCAGGAGACGTCCCAGCTTCCACAAGACACAAGCCCCACCGATGCACCAGCCCTCGTCGAGCACCCGGTGTATTTCGTCAGCACGGTGCTGCGGGACGCGAGGCCATGGTACCCCATGCCTCAAAAGCTCCTCCTCACGCTCCTGGTAGCCTCATGCAAGTTGCGGCACTACTTGCAGGGCCACCCCATCAAGGTCGTCTCAGCCTACCCATTGGAAAGGGTCCTCAGGAGCCCAAACTCTGCCGGAAGAGTCGCTGAGTGGAACATCGAGCTTCAGGCATTCCAGTTGGAGTTCAGCACCACCAGGGTAATCAAGGGAGCTGCGCTTGTTGATTTTGTGGCAGAATGGACGGATGCCCCGGCGCTGGAAGTAGGCAAGGAACGGTCCACCTCGCCAGGAAGTGAGGCGCCCGACGGCTGGGTCATGTATTTTGATGGTGCTTTCGCGCACCTGGGCGCGGGGGCTGGAGCAGTACTCATCTCGCCCACGCAGGACAAGCTCTACTACGCTGTGCAACTCTGCTTTCAGCAGGACGAGAAGGTCTCCAACAATATCACAGAATACGAAGGCCTCATAGCTGGCCTGAAGGCCGCGGTAGCTCTAGGGGTGAAGCGCCTCACCGTTAGGGGTGACTCACAGCTCCTCGTCAATTTCTCCAACAAAGTGTATGAGCCAAAGGACGAGCACATGGAGGCGTACCTCGCAGAAGTGCGTAAGATGGAAAAATAGTTCACGGGACTGGAGGTGCAGTATATGCCCCGGGCCACCAACAAGGAAGCCGATGACATCGTCAGGAGGGCATCCAATCGGCAGCCCCAGGAGCCTGGCGTCTTCGAGGAGCGGCTCATCAAGCCGTCGGCGACGCCAGCATTTTCAAGCGCAGTTCAGCCTCAAGAGGAGCTCCCACAACCACCTGCCACGGGAGCCCCAGCCCGTGGCCCGACCTCAGGAGCTCACCTGCTCTTGGCGCTCAAGCCCCAGGAGGAATGCTGGACCAAGGAATTCAAGGAGTATCTGATGCAAGGGATGCTACCGGAGAAGGAAGAGGATGCAGAGCGTGTGGACCGGTGAGCCACGACATACTGTATCAAGGACGGTGAGTTTTACAGAAAGTGACCAAATGATGTTTCGCTGCGCTGCATTTCCAGTGACCAGGGAAAGGAGTTGCTGGTTGACATACACGGTGGGGACTGCGGACACCACTTATCGTCACGGACTCTCGTCGGCAAGGTTTTCCGCAGTGGATTCTACTGGCCCACGACGCTCAATGACGTAGCTGAGTTGGTGAAGTCCTGCGAAGCTTGCTAGTTCCATGCCAAGCAGATACATCAGCCAGCTCAGGGCCTCCAGACCATACCACTCACATGGCCGTTCGCAGTCTGGGGGCTGGATATCTTGGCCCCCTTCCCTCGGGTGCTAGAGAGCTACCGCTACCTGTACGTCGCCATCGACAAGTTCACCAATTGGGTGGAAGTGGAAGTCGTTCACACCATCCCAGCTGGATCCACGGTCAAGTTCATCATGGGCATCGTGAGCCATTTCGGAGTCCCCAACCGCATCACACCGATAACGGTTTGCAATTCACCAGTAACCTCTTCAAAACATACTGTGCTAACCTTGGAACGCAGATCTGCTACGCTTCGGTGGCACACCCCAGGAGCAATGGTCAGGCCGAACGCGCCAACGCAGAGGTCCTGAGGGGCCTCAAGTCTAGGACCTTCAAGAAGAAGCTCGAGGCTTGCGGCAGGGGCTGGTACGACGAGCTCCAGTACGTGTTGTGGCCAATCCGCACCACCGCCACCAAGCCGACGGGCGAGACCCCGTTCTTCCTCGTCTACGGAGCTAAAGCGGTCCTCCGTCACGAAGTCAAACATCGCTGTGCACGAGTCCTGGCATTTGATGAAATGCAGCAGGGTGCCTTGAGGGGGATGGACCTCGTGCTAGGGGATGAACGCTGCCACGAGGCTGCACTAAGGGCGGCAAGGTACCAGCAGGCGCTGCGGTGATACCACTGCCACAACATCCGCTCCACGACACTCGAGACAGGTGACCTCGTCCTGAGGCGGGTCCTCTCCAGGGAAGGGCTGCATAAGCTCTCGCCTATGTGGGAGGGCCCGTTTAAGGTCGTCCATATCTGCAGGCTTGGCGCCGTGCGCCTGGAGACGCAGGATGGGGTGCCCATCCAGAACGCCTGGAACATCCAGCACCTCCGGAAGTTCTACCCATCAAGCAAGGCCCAGTGCCTGTGAAGAAAGGCCCAGTGCCTGTGAAGAAGGCCTGATGCCTATGAAGAATCGCCGCCCGTGACACTCTCACGTAATAATGAGTGGGGTTGTACACGCCCCAGAGTCTCTGGAGAGCCGCCCTCGGGCCTCGGGGGCTCCCGCCCACTCCTAGTGGCAGCACTTAGCTCCGCGCAGGTGAGAAGACTTGAAGACTAGATTATGTGTCGGACGCGGCTTTTCATTTGCTTTCCGCAATTGGCTCGTTTTCTCTTAATCGAAGTTGCTTCCAGCGTTCGTTGCTGATTTGGATCCGTTTGCTGCTATTCCCGACTTTAGTTCGCCTGTGTTCTCTCTCTCGCATACCTCACGAGGGGGCTAGGCAGGTGCCCTCGCGAGTGTTTTTCCCTTCTGCCCCGTGCCCTCGGTCTATTTTCTCGCGAAGCACCCTCGTTCGGGCCCACAAGCTAGCACACCTCTCCTAATCTGTGCCCCTCGGGTACCGCAATAAGAAGCGCTGGGTCAAGGCTCGGGCGAACGACAAGTCTCCTAGCAAGCTTCCTAACAAATTTTAAGCGGATTTTGAGCAACTACTAAGCCAAGACAAGCACAAGGAAACAAGTGCCTCGCGAAAAGGGGGCAGCTTCGCGAGCCAGCCCAGAACACGCCAAGCTAAGTTATGTCTACACCAAACAAACGACACAGCACGGAAACAACAAGCATAGCATAATGATCAAGGAACCATAGTTCGAAACACGCCCCTCTGGGCCCATACTGGTTTCATTTTTTGATGCAGGAAAGGAAAGAAGAGCAAAACAAAAGCAGCGTTGCAGCGATCCACGGGGGCAGGCCCCTGGCAACGTACCGAGCCTAGCCGGATCCCTCCTCGTGCTTCACGGAGGCGCGATGACGAGACGACGCGCTACCACCTTCGAGGCGAGCGCGGCGGCGTGGTGGCTGGTCGTAGCCGCCGCTGGAGCTTTCGCCGAGAGAAGAGCCCCCGTAGCTAGACGAGGCGCGGCCGGCGGGCTCACCCTCGCCCTCGTCACGGCTGTCGCCGAGACTGAGCACCTCCTCGCCATCGTTCGTCTCGGGGCAGCACCCGGCGCGGCGACCATCTTCCCCGAACACCCTCACGAAGAGGGTCGCATCACCGTCGTACTTGAAGTGGAGTGTACACCGCCTGCCCAAGGCACGTGCGCAAGCGAACGTCTGCCAACCACGGGCCAGGGCTATGTTGCCCGCGGCGAAGACCTCGACCACGACCCAGGAGGCCCTGCTGCAGCAGTCATTCGCCTGCAGCCAGAGCCCGCCTGGGCCAGAGGCCGGCAGCTTGTCGACGAAGAAGCGCGGAAGCTGAAGCCAGCCGCCGGCCGGATCCTCCGACCATACAACAAACTCCGGCAGCACCTCCGCCGAGTGGAAGCGCGGCCGGGGAGGCCGCGCCACGACGGCACTCCTCCCCTTATCAATGGGGCTGCTGCGACCAGAGCGACCCCCGCCACGCGCAGCGGCACCACCCCAGGAGCGGGGAGCCACAGCGGGAGTCATGGTATTCTTGCGGGGACAACCGCGTCCCTGCTTGGGCGCTGGGGAGCCGGGACCTTCGCGAGGAGCCTTCCCTTTCTCTGCGGCTGAGAACCTCTTCGACGACGCCATTGGAACCGGCGATGAAGCAGAGAAGGAAGAAGGGAGTGTAATGGGAAGAGATGGGCGACGGGATCTCCGCCCCCTCCCTCATTTATAGCACGAGAAGGCCAACCAATGCCCCCCACGATCACAGGTGATGATGGTCTTCCTTGCATGTCGCAGGGACTTGTCAAGTCGGGCAGTTGCCGAGGCAGCGTGGGGAAGCGGAGACGCCCACTTCCAATTAACCTCCATGCGTCAACCGAGGCCGCAGGCTTTTGGGGCCTGAGGCGCTCCATGCTTGACCTTTGGCTTCGTCGCGAACCCAAGCCCGAGCATGCCTTGGGCCCGGGGGCTACTGCCGGTGTTCTGGGAACGGGGGTCCCCAGACTTGCCTGACTGCGGCCCGCGGCGTGGCTGAGCTAGCAGGCCCGTACGACCCATCTTCATCAACAAGACATTCAAGACCCTCGCGAGGGGCCAAGCCTCCCGAGGCGAACGGCGCAAGACCTCCTCACGAGCGGCCTCACTAGGCTGCCTCCCGGGGAGCGGAGATATCAAGGCAGGGCAAACCTCCCGAGGCTCTCGTGACGTGAGCCATGATGATCTGGATCAGGCGGGCGACAGCGCATGCAGTGTCCTTGTTTCCTCTTCGGTGCTAAGGGGGCAAGCGCAGGCGCGGAGTACCGAGGCATCAGGCAAAGGTTTCCATATCAGTGCAACGAGACCGAGACCAGGAGGATGGCAGGACGGAGGTCGTCATGGAGCCCAAGATGGCGTCATCACCAGAGCCTTTTGCAGGCGAAGACCGCTTTTGTCAGGATAAGCTATACTAGTTGTCCCCTTTCAAATCGGCCATTGTTGGCTCCCTTCCCGCTCAATATTTTGGAAGAGGACCAGGGCCTATATAAGTAGAACTAGCCATCGCTGGGAAGTGGATCGACTTGACCTCCCATCCTCACATCCACAAGTTCACCAAGCACAAGAACACCTCAACCTTAGGAGGCTGTTCTTCCCCTTGTACTGTTCATCATCAGCCCAAGAGGCAATCCACCACCACTACGCTAGAGTAGGGTATTACACCACAACAGTGGCCCGAACCAGTATAAATCTTTCGTCTTTGTGTTGTGAGTTCGTCGAGTTCGTCCGCGAGACCTTAGCGAGCTAGGGCGTAGATTGGTAGAGAGGAAATCCTCGCGCGCACCCCAGTGTTCGAACCTTAAGGGTTTTGCCGGAACCCGTGATCCGACAGATGCCACGGGAGGGTAGGACAAAAGATTTCATGCAAGTTCTTTTCCATAAGCACGTTTTACTATATTCGAAATACATGCCTACATTACATTGATGAATTGGAGCTAGTTCTGTGGCACCCTATGTTATAACTGTTGCATGAATAATCACATCCGGCATAATTCTCCATCACCGATCCAATGCCTACAAGCTTTTCGCATATTGTTCTTCGCTTATTTACTTTACCGTTGCCACTGTTACAATTACTACAAATCTGCTACTGTTACTTTTGACACCATTACCGTTACTTCCATACTACTTTGCTACTAAATACTTTGCTGCAAATATTAAGTTATCCAGGTGTGCTTGAATTGACAACTCAACTGCTAATACTTGAGAATATTATTTGGCTCCCCTTATGTCAAATCAATAAATTTGGGTTGAATACTCTACCCTCGAAAACTGTTGCGATCCCCTATACTTGTTGGTTATCAGGACTATTTTCTGGCGCCGTTGCCGGGAGCATAGCTCTATTCTTTGAGTCACTTGGGAATTATATCTGCTGGTCACTATGAAGAACTTGAAAGACGAGAAAACAAAAATTTATCCCTCAACTACGAGGGGAGGTAAGGAACTGCAATCTAGCTCCACACTTGATTCACCTTCTGTTTTGAGTAAGCTTGCGACACCTAAGCCTGCTTCTGCTATTAATTCTGATATGTCGCATGTTATTGATGATGCCACTTCTGCTATGCATGATACTTATGATGAAACTACTTCTATGCTTGATACTACTGTGCTACTTAGTGAATTTCTTGATGAACAACTTGCTAGGGCTAGAGAGAAAGAAATTATTGAAACTGACAATATTGATGAAAGTGATGATGAAGATTCTCCCCCTAGATATGAATTGCCTGTTGTGCCTGAGGGTTATGTTGATGACGAAACTGCTAGAGACTTTCTTGCTTGCAATGATAGAAGTGATCTTAAGAACTTATTAGTTAAGCTGAAAGAAAAATCTCTGAATGTTAGAATGAAATATGACCCTGCTTATGCTGCTCCACCTATCTTTGTTACTGATAAGGATTATGATTTCTCTGTTGATCCTGATATAATTACCTTGGTTGAATCTGATCCTTTTTATGGCTATGAATCTGAAACTGTTGTGGCACATCTTACTAAATTAAATGATATAGCCACCCTGTTCTCTAATGATGAGAAAAATCTCTACTATTATTTTCTTAAATTATTTCCGTTCTCATTAAAGGGTGATGCTAAGATATGGTTTAATTCTCTTGATCCTGGTTGTGTGCGTAGTCCCCAGGATATGATTTATTACTTCTCTCCTAAATATTTCCCCGCTCATAAGAAACAAGCTGCTTTAAGGGAAATATATAATTTTGTGCAAATTGAAGAAGAGATTCCCCCACAAGCTTGGGGGAGGCTTCTCCAATTACTTAATGCTTTGCCTGATTATCCTCTCAAGAAAAACGAAATACTTGATATCTTTTATATTGGACTAACCGATGCTTCCAGAGACCACCTGGATAGTTGTGCTAGTTGTGTTTTTAGGGAAAGAACAGCTGATGAAGCTGAAATTCTATTGAATAATATGTTGACCAATGAAAACAATTGGACACTTCCTGAACAAACTCCTCAGCCAACTCTGAAGAACAGGGGTGTTCTATTTCTCAGTCCTGAAGATATGTAGGAGACAAAGAAATCTATGAAAGAAAAAGGTATAAAAGCTGAAGATGTTAAGAATTTACCTCATGTTGAAGAAATACATGGTCTTAATTTACCGCCTGTTGAAGAAATACATGGTTTTAATCCATCACCCATTGAAGAAACACATGGTATTGATAACCTGACACAGGTAGTAAAGGTAAATTCTATCTATAGATATGATAAAGGTTGAATCCCTCCTACTAAGTTTGTTAGCCAATGTCTGGATGATTTTGATAACCTTATGGTTAAGCAAGAAAACTTCAATGCTTACTTTGGCAGAGAATTAAAACGCAATGCTTATATGATTGAACACTTGAGTGATTATATGTCAAGAGTTAAAGGTGAACTTAAACTCATTAGTAAACATGCTTCTATGGTTACCACTCAAGTAGAACAAGTACTTAAAGCTCAAAATGATGTGCTCAATGAATTGAATAGAAAGAAAAATGATAATGATGTTAGAGTTATGACTAGAGGGGGTAAAATGACTCAGGAACCTTTGTACCCTGAAGGTCACCCTAAGAGAATTGAGCAGGATTCTCAGAGAAGTAATGTAGATGCACCTAGTCCTTCTAAAAAGAAGAAAAAGAAAAAAGATAGGATTTTGCATGCTTCTAGTGAACCTGTTGTTGACACACCTGAGAATCCCAATGATCTTTCCCTCTCTGATGCTGAGACACAATCTGGTAACGAACATGAACCTAGTAATAATGTTAATGATGATGTTCATGTTGATGCTCAACTTAGTAATAACAATGATGTAGAAATTGAACATGCTATTGATCTTGATAACCCACAATCAAATAATCAACGTTATGAAAAGAGAGACTTTGTTGCTAGGAAGCATAGTAAAGAAAGAGAATCATGGGTTCAGAAACCCATGCCTTTTCCTCCCAAACCATCCAAGAAAAAGGATGATGAGGATTTTGAGCGCTTTGCTGAAATGATTGGACCTATCTTTTTGCGTATGTGTTTGACTGATATGCTCAAAATGAATCCTTATACTAAGTATATGAAAGAAATGGTTACAAATAAAAGAAAGATACCGGAAGCTGGAATTTCCACCATGCTTGCTAATTATACTTTTAAGGGTGGAATACCAAAGAAACTTGGAGATCCAGGAGTACCACTATACCATGCTCCATTAAAAGAAATTGTGTTAGAACTGCTTTATGTGATCTTGGAGCCGGTGTTAGTGTTATGCCTCTCTCCTTATATCGTAGACTTGACTTGAATAAGTTGACACCTACTGAAATATCTTTGCAAATGGCCGATAAATCAACTGTTATACCTGTCGGTATTTGTGAGGATGTGCCTGTTGTGGTTGCGAACGTTACTATTTTAACAGACTTTGTTATTCTTGATATTCCCGAGGACGATAGTATGTCTATTATTCTTGGAAGACCCTTTTTGAATACTGCAGGGGCTGTTATTGATTGCAAGAAAGCCAATGTCACTTTTCATGTTAATGGCAATGAGCATGCGGTACACTTTCCGAGGAAACAACCTCAAGTCCACAGTATCAAATCTATTGGAAAAGTTCTATCGATTATTTTTGGAGGTTTTGAATTTCCTCTCCCTACTATCAAAAAGAGATATGATATTCTTATTGTTGGGGATGTGCATATCCCCGTTGAGGTAACATAGTGTTATTCGAAATTTCTCCGGTTCCATGTTATTCGGAATGAGTTTGTTAACAAGACTTGATCAACTTGTTAGTGGATTTTTTTTGATGAGCATGAGATGGATGAAGTTAGAAAGCACAACCTTCTGTACCCTCCTTTTACTTTCTGTTATTTAGAATAAATAAAGCAAAAATAGTATTTTCTGTCAGTTTTCTGATTTATCCATGCAACAAAAAAACCCAAAAATAAAAGTTCTCCAAATGCCCCGAAAATGAAATATGATTTTTTTCTAGAATATTTGAGAATATCTGGCACTGAGAACGCAGCAAGCGGAGCTGGCACCTGGCCACGAGGGTCCAGGGCGCGCCCACCCCCTGGGCACGCCCCCTGCCTCGTGGGCCCATGGTGGCTCCCCTCCACTTATTCCAGCCACCACACACTCCTTCTTCCCTCCCCAAAAAATCACCAACCAGCTCAAGCACGAGTTCTAGCACATTTTGCTGCGATTTTTGATCTCCTAGCTCAAAGCTCCACTCACAAAACTGCTTTGGGGGATTGTTCCTTGGTATGTGACTCCTCCAATGGTCCAATTAGTTTTTGTTCTAGTGCTTTATTCTTTGCAAATTTTTGCTGCCTAGGTGACCATGTTCTTGAGCTTGCATGTCAAATTTATATGGTTCCAAGTAGTTCTAATGCATGATATAGTCTCTAGGCACTTGTGGGAATAGTTGCTATCAATTTTGTTGAACTTGGTTCACTTTTATTTGAAGTTACTGAAATTTTCAGAAATTTTTCAGAGGAAGAAATATGTTTAGGAAAATGTATCAAGGTGGTCCTTCACGGAAGCAAGGACCCAGGCTCGCAATACGTGATGCGGACGATGAACCACCAAGGGAAGCTCAAGTGCGGGCTTGTGAATGGCCTTTAGAGGACTTTATGGATTGAGCAGGAATCAAGGAAGAATTTAACGCATATGTGCGTAATGCTGATCTTGAGAGCTTCAAGGCAGATAAGTGCCGCTAGTTCCACTATCTCACCGATTCCTTTGTGAGAAGGTTTGAAATTTCATCATCACGCAATTCTCAAACTGTCCTGTTTGATCTTTATGAAAATTCTTATACTATGGACTTAGAGGATTTTAATACTTCTTGCAAACTTCCACAATGGGGTAGCACTAGTGAGCCTCGCAAATCTGAGTTTAGAGATTTTCTTTCTAGTATAACTGTGGGGGAATCTAGAGATATAACACAAGCTACCATAGGGAGCATTCATTTTCCTGGTATACATTATTTTGCCCTCTTCGTAGGTAGGCGCATAAATGGTAAGGATCAAGCATGTCACATGTGTGTCCCTGACCTCAGTGTTCTCAGGAGTGCTGTATTAGGAGATAAACATTATAATTTGGGAGCCATTGTTGCACGTAGGTTGCATAATATTAGAATTAATGGAGATTTCTTTGGTGGAATTTATGCAACCCGTTTAGCTAATTTTCTTGATATACCCATACGTGAGTTTGATGTTGAGTTGCCTCTTGTTTATTTAGATTATGAGGCTATGGTTCGTCATCAGTTTGTTGAGAGGAACGATCAGTTCCTCCAGTACCGACTAATCTTTGACAGACGACACACCTATCACGTCATTCTCCCTGCTCCTAATTTCTTTGACATTCAGGCAAAGGGGAGATATGTCATAACCAGGGAAGAGGTGAACGAGTACGAGAGGAGGGCGAGGGCATCTCGCCTCCAAGCTGCAGCCCACGATGCAATAGCTGCTGCTTCTCAGTACGACCCCAGTTACACTACTAGAAAAAGGGCTACTAATGGCGCACCTAATTTGGCCTTTAATGGCGCATTAGTGGTGCGCCATTAGTAGCACGCCATTAGTAATACTTACTAATGGCGCACCACTGGTGCGCCATTAGTATCTGGTATACTAATGGCGCACCACTGGTGCGCCATTAGTATAGGACATGGTGCGCCATTAGTATGCCTCCCAGGGCCATGTATAGCCAGGTGCTTTGGTATACTAATGGCGCACCACATGGTGATGCGCCATTAGTAACCTCGGCATACTAATGGCGCACTGCTTAAGGATGCGCCATTAGTATCCTCTGGAATACTAATGGCGCACTGTTATGTGATGCGCCATTAGTATGAATATTAGGGTTTTTTTTATTTTTTTATTTTCTGTTTTTTTGCACAGGTTACAAAATGTATAATTGGACAAAATATAGACAGCACACATCAACAACAGATTCATCGAATACAATAGAAGATTAGTCTCTGAATACATTTCATCATATTAGTCTCCAAATACAATTCATCACATTAGTCTCCGAATTGAAAAGACCGAACAAAGATAGAACATTATATTACAAGTCTCGAGACCGCGAGTAGCGAGTTTCTCTTCACATTACAAGTCAATATCGATCATCTAAACTACCATCACATAGAAGAGAGCTGCGGTCATCATGATGAGCATCATCACGATGAAATTCGTCTTCATCCGGTTCCTCCAACGCTCCCTCCCCTCTCGTGCTAGATAGCGGGCGTATCTAGATTCGGCCTCGGCCCTAGTGGTGTACCCTTTGTAACTGTTTCCGCTGAATCGGTGAACCTGTCTCCGACACTCCTCCCAGTCGTCGTAGACTCCGGGAACCTTACCCTTGTACATGACATACGACGGCATCGCTATGCACTAGCGAAACGAAACGTTAGTACCAATTCACAGACAATACATAAGCAATATATAAGTATGCAACAGAACGATCGGAAGAGAAAAGCAAGACATTAATAGCATCAATTACATCTAAGTTGAACGACTCTCGAAACCAAAGAGACATACTACAAGTTCATTAAAGTTTAATTACAACATGAGCCAATCGATGTTTCAGAACTAGACACATCATCACTGCTTTCGACTCGACTCAAGGGACCGGAGCGTGGATGAAGCCGCCGTCTATCGTGGGAGTCATGAAATTACGGGCGTTGTCAGCCTGCGTTTGTAGCATTCCGTCTATCTCACTGTTGGACGGTTGATTTCTGAGGTAGAACTGCCCCGAGGTACGAAGGACATCTTGATGGATGATTTCCGCAAACTCCGACTGGATGCGAAAGAATTCTTGTCTGATGTCCGCGTCCTGGATTGCCGACACGCTCGCGGCCCAATCTTTGAGTTTACTCGGTAGCAGAAGTTGATGATGGTCCCGTACGATCGCCCGCATGTGATGGATGGCGTAGTAGGCACCCTTGTGACCGCCAGGCGGCTGCTTGACGCAGCAGAACGTCGTATTGTGGGAGAACACGTGCTTGCCGTACTTACGAATAGGCCTGTTGAAGGTGCCTCCAGATTGGGCGTAGCCGGGGAGAACATCATCAAGAACCTTCTTGACATTTGTGTAGTCTATGTTCGACTGACGGTCCGGGTCGAAATACGTGGCCATGGAATATTTGCGGCTTAGGAGGATGAGCGTGCAATGTGTGTCACTGCAGAAAACACGGAATGTTAAAAGAAAAACGATCGAAATCTAAGAATTCGTATGTTACGGGGCGGTTGAGGGGAGGACTTACTCGGGAAAGTAAGGCACGAGGAAGTTATCCTTATCTGGGTTTGCCAGAATGACGCCTTCGAGGTAAGAACTCGCGACTTGCCGGTCCCCAGCGCTGCCCAAGATCTTGGCACGCATGTAGAAGGGGTCGACTATCACGATGTCCGGGGTCTCGTTGCGAATGATCCGCATCTCCATACTCAGCGAAAATAGCCGAACGAAGGTGTAGTGCAGCGGATGAAGGTTCAACATAGCGTGGATGTCATCAAACCGCAGGATGATCGTACCCCCGATGTAGTTATCCACAATGCCCTTGCCCTCTGGCACCTTGGCCACGAAAACCGGGTATGCCACATCCTTCTCTCTGAGACGCCGCTTCTCCAAAGAAAGAACACTATCATGCAGACTCCGCATAGCACCGGCTGCAACATCGAGCATATTTCTCGGTAGCATCGGCCTACCCGCCACATGCACCCTCCTCATTAAATCCTCAGGTGAAGGTGGCCCGTCCTGAGCACGGATCGTACTCGGTGCCGGCTGGCCCGCACCCTTGTTAGTCTTTCTTTTGCATGCCTTATTCTTCTCCTATAATGGGACCGAGTTCTGCTCACAGACCGCCTTCTTGAGTGTGTTGGGGCTGAGAATATTTCGCACCTCGCCTATCTGAGGCTCGGTGAAGTCGGCAGCTGGAGGCGTCTCCTGAGAGCTGAACGGCAGACGACGCCTGTTGCAACTTGGCTTCTCCGTGGTACCAGCTAGATCGCGCACGTCTTTTGTTGGGTTGGGTTCTTGAGAAGGAGGCCCCATGAAGTCGCCATCGTACCCATGATCGGCAAAGTACCGATCGACGTTGGCAAATGTATCGTCGTCATCGTCGTTCTGATCCTGTGCCATATGCATGTTTGGATCCAGTGGCATATGGATGTCCGGCACCGTTGCGGCGGTCTTGCCATGGGGCCGACTTGGCGCCGGCACGACTGGCGGTGTTGTCTTTGGGGTGGTGTCCCCCGCACGGCAGGCGCTGAGGGTCATCACGTCATCATCGTCGGCCCCGACGGGTGGAATCGGAGGTAACAACTCGTCGCAGCCTGGCAGCACCCGAACCAGTTGAACCCTAAACACGTTGGGTGGCATCTGGGTACCGTGGAACAAGGGGTTGCCCGGTTGAACGATTTTGCCCTTGGCGACATCGACCAACTCATTGTTCATGAAGTGCAGGAGAGTGCACGGAACATCGGCGGCGCCCTGCGAAAACATATAGGGCGTCAGGGATGCCCAGTCAAAGGCAAGGAGATGAAGTCCTCGGCCGAGAGAGGCTTAATTAGTTACCGTGATGATGGCGTCGAGCTCGGCTGATGTCGAGGCACCGCCAACGGCGGGCGTGCAGTTGACGGAGGGGCCGCTTGCTGCAGAGGTGCCGACCGGCGTACACCCGGGTGCATTAAGCTCCCGTGCTGGCGTCGGAGACACCAATGGCCCCGCCATCGCGTTCTGCGAGTTGCTGGCCGTGAAGCTAGGAATCGGGGGCGGCCCATGTTGGCCGCCCGCAATCCACGCACTCAACCCCTGGATCAAGGTAGGCACAATGGCGGTGATCGTCGCTCCGAGTTGTTGTTGCACTTGCTCTTGGACAATCTCCGGAATCCGCGCCACCTGTGCCTTGAGTTCTTGAACCTCGCGCGCCTGGCTTTCCGAGCTGGTCTTTTTCTCCTTTCGCCCACCAGTGTTATAGTATGACCCCCATTTTGTCGACAAGCATTTGCCGGCCACACGACCAGCTGACGTCGGCTTACTGAGCTTATGCTTGTTCTTCATTACATTCAACGCCCTATTTAGAGTGGTGTCCCAAGGGTTGCTCTTAGTCGACCCCGCGCTACTGCTTTCTGTCGCCTGCGGAAGGAATGTGAACCATTTAGAAATTTGGCTTCATTAATTAGAATGCAACCATATGGAGCTAATTACGTGGGGGTGTATTCCTTACCAGAACAAGCTCAAGCGCCCTGGTCTTCGGATCCGTGGTAAGCTCTTTTGTTTTCGGGTCCTTCTTGTACCGGGCCCTGACATAGTTCCTGGTCTGCTTGTCACCGTATTTATCGAAGAGGGGCGGTAGGCCTTGCTCGGCACGGTCCGCCTCCTCCTTGTCCCATATAGGCTCCGCCACTCTATAACCGCCGGGACCGAGTGTGTGTTCCCCTAAGTTCAGCTCCCGCATTTCTTTCCCCCACTGACTTGATTGGGAGTGTGCGGTGCTCGAGCAATTGATCTTGAAGTCGTTGTAGTCATCTTCGGTGATCGAAGGATTTTTCTCCTTGATCTTCTCATAACTCTCACCTTTCTCGATCATTCTCTTCACATTGCTTTTCCAAGTAGACAGGGCCTTGCTCATCTTCGTGAGGGCAGCATTGTTCACTTTATTCCCTTTGAGGCTTGTGTTTTCAAATTCAGCGGGGAACTTGTATCGTTCGTGCAGCTTCGTGAAGAGGAGGTTGCGCAAATTCCCTCGGTCAGGATGCCTCAGGTTCTCGTTGTTGATCGAGACGGTGCTCCAGAGAATGCACCCGAGCTGAAGCGAGTACCCCTTGACTATTCGTGCGGGCGCCGTTGGATTCCCGTCGGAATCCACTTCAGTAACTTCCTCCTTGAGGGTGCGGAGCACGGTCGGGCGCCGGTCCTTCCGTTGCCTCTTCTGGCTGCCATCTGTGCGTGCGCCGCCATCATCAGTGGTGGCATCCTCGGCGGGACCATCAGTGGTGGCATCAGTGGGGTCATCCTCGGCGGCACCATCAGTGGTCTCAGGATCGGTGGGGAAGGCGGTGTCCTCATACAAGTGAGGTTGTTCCTCCATCTCCTGGGACAGCTCCCAGAATGCTTTGCCGCCCGAACCCCCGGCCTCATCGTTGTGGGCCATGTTTCTCTCTAAATAGAAACAAAGTTTGGTCAAAAAGTTGGTTATTATCAAGGAACAAGATCATGGTCTCATCATTTAGGGTTTGTCGACACCGAGGCATCCTAAAATCTAAGCTTTTATCATTCAGGGTTTTTCGACGCCGAGGCACCCTAAAAGCCTAAGCATTAGTCACAAGTACGCCGGGGCACTTGATCCTACTTAATTAACTACTAAGATACCCCGGCCCATGCATTAGTCACAAGTACCCCATATGTCCTATTTTTAGCAAAGTCATGCTAAAATTCACGGAAAATTTCAGCATGACCTTTGCTGAAAATAGGACATATGGAGTACCCGAATTTGCCGGAACGGAAGTTAATCGACATTCCGGCAAACTCAAGGGCCTCTCGGGGTACCTGCAAATTCATCACGACACACTGGTCGGAGACAAAACCCAGCAAACTAGCAAAATCATCACAAATTGTTTTCTGTAAAAGATGATCATCATCTTTACAAGTCTTTCTCAATGTGATCACAAGTAATTCAGAGGCATCACAAGTAATTCAGAGCAAAGAAACAGCTTAATACATGCCTCAGCTTATCAACAGTCATTACTTGTCAAATACAGAAGAAGGAACAATTTATTTGTGACATAGTTACAAATGATGACAGAATAAAGCAAACCATACACTAGCCTCAAGATGAGAAGGCGGGTAAACAGAGTTATCCATATGCAAAAATGAAAAAGGGTAAACAGAGTATTATCTTTCCAGCTTCAAGATGTGAGAAAATACTAAGTAGCATCAGCACAAGATATAAGGAAATGACATTCCTCCAAAAGCAAAGAAGGAAGAGTATGTACATTACAAGGAACTGTTGTCTGCATTGACGACAGAAGGTATGCTCATACATTTATATTATATTGTGAGTACAGCAAATATGCCGTAAAGCATATAAGCATACACCAAAGGTTACTAACCGACTTCCAAAGCTAATTACAAACCATTTCTACTCTAGCAATCACCAAAGGTGGATGCTTTCATCTATGCTTGCTCAAAATTCGTTTCAGATTTGTACCCATAATAGAAAGCAGTAGCATTTTCAGAGATATGACAAATTGAATTTTAAACAAGGATATGGCACTATACTTAAGTCCATTTATGGATAGCCTGTTAGGGAACATATTTTCTCTCAATACTTTCACAATTAAAACAAGAATACCAACTTATTTTTTGTTTTTCCTTTCTCAATTGGTAATATGTGTTTCGTGTGTATTATTATGTTTGAAAGATGGACAGGTAGAGTGACACTCAAGAACTGGGCAATTAGCATACGAGGCATAAGCTTCAAGTCAGAGACTACAACAACGGCCAAGGTGAACTCCAATCAAGCATATTAGGAGAGAAGATAAATTGGTTGAAATTGAACTGCAGCGAAGTTGCAACACAAGACCAAATTAGTACCAGCACACAGGCAGTGTGCTGACAAGAAAGGGACAACCTCAAATATGATCCTAATCTATCCCTTGAGAAATATTATCACCTCAGATGTTATTTATTCTAAGCATGCAGCCAATCCTAACCCTAGCATGGCTTCGGGTCCCACCGGACCCATGTTGACAACAAAGTTTTGTGAACAGGTACATGACAGAGTTAAGTTTTATGCAAGGATGTGGCATATTGAAACTGAAAGTCTAATTAAAAGTCGTCAAGAGCAAAAAAAACAGTGAAATGTCTAGTCCCAGAGTTGCTTTTTTCGCAACAATCGGATTGGTTGTCCATAAGAAAGATGTCGGGACAAATAACATGTCGTGGAATAGCTAATTGATAATAGCAGCCCATGAGTGGTAGCCTAATAGCCAAATGCTCTCTATTCTATGAGATGTTGTATATTTTTTCTCCAGACCGAAGCGAGAGTATAGACCTTGTTATTTGTTCACTTTCTGAACTACTCGGTATGTTATGTATGTATGCGTTATCTGTGTATTCTTTACATCGTGTAGAGTGATAACAGTTAAGTTAGCAAAGATTGTCACATGTAGAATAACTCTAAATATGAACAAGCAAGAGGGAGGGCAATCCCAAAATCTCTGGTGGGAAACCCCTCGATAATTTTGTTTCAGTTGAACAGGGCACCAAATCGGAGAGGGGGAGGGGTCGGAATGGAGGATCACCTCGATGCTCTGCTCCTTGAGCTGGGCGCGGAGCAGCTCGGCGGGTGGGTGCCGGCGTCGAGAAGGCGGCGGGCGGCGGCGTCGAGGAGGTCGCGGCGCCTTCTTGCTTCCCCGAGCCCTTCCTCGAAGACGACGATGGGGGGCAGGGCAGGCGGCGGGGCAGCGGCGTCGGGGCGGCGTCGAGGCGGTGGGGTAGCGGCGTCGAGGCGGCGTCGAGAAGGCGGCGGGGCAGCGGCGTCAGGGAAGGGGATCGAGAGCGAGGGCGAGGGAGAGAGAGGGTATCGAGGGCGAGGGAGAGAGGTGGGCCGCCGGGGAGGAACTATGGATGGGGGGCGGCACAATACTAATGGCGCACCACCCCTCGGTGCGCCATAAGTACATACACACTAATGGCGCACCTCACCCTGGTGCGCCATTAGTACTTTTTTTTCTGCTCGAGCCAACAGGTTATATTCAACCTGACCTGAACCACATCAAGCTCACTCTACTAGCTCGACTGGTCAGGCGCCAGTTCTCACACCAGGAGGTCCTGGGTTCGATTCCTAGGCTCCACAATTTTTGTTATGCCGCGCAGAAAGACCCTTTAGTCGCGGTTGGGGACAACAACCGCGACTAAAGGGTACCCTTTAGTCGCGGTCCGCCTCCCCAACCGGGACTAAAGGGTCTGTGCTAGAACTGGCGCTTTCTTTCTTCAGTTTTTCCTTTTTTCTTCTGTTTTTTTCTTCCTTTTTCCTTCTTTCTTCTTCTTCCTTTTTCCTTTTAAACTCAGAAAAATAAAACTAATTCATTTTACAATCTTAAAAATACAATTATATATCAAAAATATCAGAAAAATAAAACTAATTCATTTTAAAATCCCTTGAAGGTTTGACAAAAGGTTTGATACATCATTCAGTTCATCGACCAAATATAAAGTTTGGTACAATAAATTATTACACATCAATTCTTCCCTTGTGTCCCTGCTTGCTTACGATTGTGCCGTATCCATGGAGCATCCTCATCATTATACTTATTTGTGTTTAAATATGTTCAAACTTGTTTAAATCATAACAGTAATTTTTTTATAAGACAGTAGTAATTTTTTAAAAAATATCATCAAACAGTAATGCCGGTGGAGTAGGGGAGGGGTGCGGGGGGTCGGTGGCGGCGGTTGAGTAGGGGAGGGGTGCGGGGGGTCGGGTGCGGCGGTTGAGTAGGGGAATCGAGGGTGCGGGGGGTCGGCGACGGCGGCCGGTGGACCGGGGGGTGCTCGGCGGCGAGGGGGACCGGATCTGGCGAGGTAGGATAGCGATCGAGATGGAGGGGGATCGAGATCGAGTGTCCATGAAATTTAAAAATATTCATGATAGTTTAAAAAGTGCCCATGAAATACAATCGAGAAATGAAGGCTACGATTTAAATACAATCGATCTTAGCTAGCTATCTGTTAACAATCTTCTTGCCCTTCTTTTTCGCAAATGGAGTTCTTCTGTGGAACGGACGTCCTTTAGGTAGGGTGGTCCTGCTTCTTCTTGTGGTGTATGTTGCTACTTCATCATCGTCGTCATGTTCAATCCTCGGGTCGCCGTACTTGTCGAAGTCTTGCTCATTGGCTACTCCATCCATTCCGATGATCTTCCCTTTATCTCTCCTCATGACAACACGACTGGTCTTTGACGGGTCGGTAATGAAGAAGCATTGGTCCACTTGGGAAGCCAGTACCCATGGCTCATTTTTCGCGGTGACGTTTGCGCCCGCGTTCTTGGATTTGGCTTCGGGTATAACCATGGTGGTGAAATACCGGTCTTCTTTTAGGACGCTCTTGGCCCATCTGACACGGAACATCGGGACCTTCTCTCCAGCGTAGCTCAGCTCCCAGATCTCCTCGATCCTTCCGTAGTATCTGCCCTTGTCGTTACCGGTGTAGGATTCCATCATTACCCCGGAATTCTGATAACCATCACTCTTCATGTCCTTGGCCTTGGTGTAGAATGTGTAGCCGTTGATATCGTACACCTCATAGGTCATCAGGTTGTGCTCGGCGCCCTGTGACAAGGCGAATATGAGTTGTTCTTCCGCGGAAGAATACTCATGTAAAGGGTACGACAAAAGCTTCTGCTTGAACCAACGCGTGAAACATGAGTTGTGCTCTTTGAGTATATCTCCGTCCGTCCTCTGTTGGCCTCGGTCATTGTACGTCTTCTTAATAAAGGTTTTGTGCTCTACCACCCAAGGATCGACCACGTCTATGTGTTGTAGCGCGACTAGGTTTGCTCTTTCAAAGTCGGCGAGTCGACCCTCGAAGTCGACATGCATTTCGCGGCGACCCTCACGGTGACCCCATCCAGCGAGCCTGCCGAGGTGCCTGTTGACGGGCAGACCAACGGGGTTCTCGATGCCTAGATAATTCGTGCAGTACGAGATGCACTGGACGTGACATGTTGCGAACGTATCCTTTGATGACACCATTCATCCTTTCGAACGGCATCATGCTGTGCAGGAACGTCGGCCCGAGTTGGATGATATCCTCCACTATATGGACCAGCAGATGCACCATAACGCCGAAGAATGTGGGCGGGAAGTACATCTCAAGCTCGCATAGTATCACCATGATCTCTTCCTGTAGCCTTCTGAGTTGCCTCACGCCAATCGACTTCCGAGAGATGACGTCGAAGAAGTTGCATAGGCCAAATAGCGTTTCACGGACGTGCACGTCCATGATCCCACGGATTGCAACTGGAAGTATCTGCGTCATCAGCACGTGACAGTCGTGAGACTTCATCCCGCTGAACTTCTGCTTCGCTGGGTCTAGGTATCTGCTTATCTTCCCCGCGTAACCGTAAGGAAGTTTTACTCCTAGGAGGCAGGTGAAAAACTGCTCGATCTCCTCCTGACTTAGAGTGAAGCACGCGGGAGGGTAGTCATTTCCGGTCTTCTTGGCCTTTTTGCCTTTGAGACGACTTTCTGTGTCCTACTTCGCCTCATCATCATCATCATCATCATAATCATATATAGCGTGAAGCTCCTGCCTGATGCCCATTGATTTCAAGTCTGCCCTTGCTTTCGGCCCATCTTTGGTCCTCTCTGGCATGTTGAGCAGGGTACCAAGCAGACTCTCGCACACGTTCTTCGTGATATAAATGACATCAAGGCTGTGAGGCACACGGTGGATCTTCCAGTACGGCAAGTCCCAGAAAACAGACCTCGTTTTCCATACCTTCAGCAGCGGCTCTGGCGCCTTTCGCTTTTTTCCCGGCTCTGGCGCCTTTTGCTTCTTTCCCGGTAGTGGGCAGTCTTTCCAATTTTTCAACAACTTGTCTATTTCCTCGCCGCTCCTCGTACACGGGCGTTTTCGGGGTTCGGTTTCACCATCGAACAGATCCTTGCGTTTCCTCCACGGGTCATCGTCGCGAAGCCACCTTCGATGTCCCATGAACACGGTTTTCGAAGACCCGGGATCTCTATCTAGCTGGCGATACGTTGTGTCATCCATGCACCGTACGCATCCAGAAAATCCTTGGACTACCTGCCCCGCGAGATATCCGTAACCGAGATAGTCGTGCACCGTCGTGAGCAGTGCGGCTCTCATAGGGAAATATTCTTTCTCTGCGGCCTCCCACGTATTGGCTGGCGTTTTCCACAGCGTGTCTAGCTCCTCCTTCAGCAGCCCCAGATACAGATTGATGTCGTTCCCTGGTTGTTTCGGCCCTTCAATTAGCATACTCATGTGAATGTACTTCCTCTTCATGCACAACCAGGGGGGAAGGTTGTACATCCACACAAACACAGGCCAGGTGCTATGCGTGCTTCTCTGGCTGCCAAATGGATTGACTCCATCGGTGCTCGCGCCCAGCACGATGTTCCTTGGATCCTTCCCAAATTCTGGGTATTCAAAATTCAACGCTTGCCACTGGCTCGCATCCTTAGGGTGAATCAGCATCTTGTCTTTTTTATCTATCTCCGGATCATTTGCGTCATCTTCTCGCTTCTTCTCCTCCCTATCCGCGTGCCAACCCAGGAGCTTTGCTACCTTAGGATCTGCGAAATACCGCTGCAGACGAGGAGTGATCGGAAAGTACCACACCACTTTTCAAGGAGCTTTCTTCCTCTTCTTGTATCGAGTGACGCCGCACACCGGACATATGGTAGACTCCGCGTGCTCGTCCCGATAAATGATGCAATTGTTCATGCAGACATGGTATTTCACGTGCGGTAAATCCAGAGGACACACGATTTTCTTCCCCTCCTCCAAACTGGTCGGGCACTTGTTCCCCTTTGGAAGACGTTCATGCCAGAATGACATGTTCTCGTCGAAGCATGCGTCGGTCATTTTGTGTTTTACCTTCATCTCCAGAGCCATGAACGTTACTTTCAGGCGGGTATCCTCGGGCCTGCATCCTTCATACAATGGAGTAACCGCGTCTAACTCAAGTTGATCCACCTTGGCTTTCTCTCGGGCGGCGGCTCTTGCGTTATCCGTCTGCTTGAGAAGCAGCTCTTGAATATAAGGGTCCTGCACCCAGCCCATCGATGGTCCACCATCGTATGCTCCGCCGGCATCATCATCTTCATGATCATGCCCGTCGTCTGCTCCGGCGCCATCTTCCTCATCATCATGTCCTGCATCTTCTACATGATGACTGTGTACAGCATCACCGTCGTGATCATCTCCTAGGGATTCTTCGCCTTCTCGCCCACCCGAGCCGTGGTGGTTGCCTTGCTGCCCTTCCTCATTTCTTGCCCGGCCCCCATGGACGACTTCGTAGTCATCTTCATCACCTTGCCACCGATAGCCATCCATGAAACCACGCAAAAGCAGGTGGTCCCGCACCTGCCCGGAATCCGGGTCCGCAATAAGGCTCTCCAGCTTGCATCTTCGACACGGACATCTTATCTCCGTCTCATTCTTTTGAAGCATCTCGGCCTTCGCGGACCTCAAAAACCTATTCACGATGCCTTCGGTCATCGTGCGGACCATGGTTGCCTGCGGGGTAGAGCAAAACGATATTTTAGAACCAAGAAAAAATTTGGCATGACTTTCCCTAAAAATAGGACCAAAAAGAATGCTTAATGCCAAAATTATCGCCGAAACGGAAATGAATCAACATTCCGGCAAAATATTGGCAACTATCGCATTTCAAATACCGGTACACCTCCAAACAAAAACACATATGCAACACCACAAACATATGCAACACCACGAACATACATAGATCTAGCTAGGCCATAAAAAGTGCATGTGCAAATTGTTGTAGGGAGAACAACATAAATATAGCTTCCCCCCTTACTTACCTATCAAATAAAGGTAATTTAACCACTTAATTTCAAGGAATCTATGGTGGAAATGAGGTGAAAAAGAGGAGGCACCCGAGACAAGGAGAAGGTGGAGAGAATGGAGTGGGGAGAAAGTGAGTGTGGGTAGGAGAGGCTGCCCAAAATATCTTGGTGCTGACCACTTACTAATGGCGCACCAGCAGTAAATGCGCCATTAGTAATCCAGGTTACTAATGGCGCACCTCTATCTGATGCGCCATTAGTAGTTTTGCGAAAAAAAAGAAAAAAAATCATACTAATGGCGCACTCTCCAACGGTGCGCCATTAGTAGTTTGAACTAGTAATGGCGCACGGTGGGACAGTGCGCCATTAGTAGTTTTCCAACAAAAGGAATAAAAAATATAATTAAAAAAACAGCATTAGTGGCGCACTCTGGTACTAGTGCGCCATTACTAGTTACAACTAGTAATGGCGCACCGTGCCAGGATGCGCCATTAGTGTGTTTGGACAGACGCGCTAGTTCAAAAAAAAAATTAGGATACTAATGGCGCACCCTAGGCATGGTGCGCCATTAGTACTTTCAACACTAATGGCGCACCAGATTGTGGTGCGCCATTAGTATATACTAATGGCGCACTACCTATCTGGTGCGCCATTAGTGTCAATCCCACCTATAGCCCTTTTTCTAGTAGTGTTACAACTTCGGATATCCGCCAGGCCAGCCGTGGTAGTAGACCAACTTAGGCCAAAAGCCTAAGCTTGGGGGAGTACGTATTTCTCACTGACATTAGATTTATGTTCACACACTCATGCTAGTTGTCAGTGCTCATACTCTTTCATTGTACTATCCATGTTAGTTTATTTTCCTTTTTTATGCTTTCTTCTTGTGTGTTTGAAAAACCTTAAGAAAAACAAAAAAATATTAGTTGTAGCTCTTAGCTAGTTTACTTTCCTTGCTTGTAGTAGTAGTAACTAAAAGAAAACTCAAAAATATTTCATGTTCTTCTTTTGCTTGTTGGGAGCTTTCCCGTGTAAATAGTTTTACTTCTTTTCTTTTTCTTTGGGGGTCGATAGGAGAAGACCTTGATGAAATTGTTGAAGTGGCTCTTATATGCATTATTGTTGATTTAACCAAGAGCCCATATTGCCTTGTCTTCTCCTGTTTATTGAATGCACGTAGATTCCAGCTTAGTCCAATGCACGTGCACTATTATTATTATTCACATCGTTCGGTCGTGCAAGTGAAAGGCAATTATGACAATATATGATGAATTGATTGAGATGAGATAAGCTGGTATGAACTCGACCTCTCTTGTTTTCGTAAATATGATTAGTTCATTGTTCCTGATTCAGCCTATTATGAATAAACATGTTTGCAATGACAATTAGAGATTATAGTTACTTATGCCTTTCTTAATTAGCTAGAAGTTTCTAATGGTTTACCTTGCGTGCCAACATGCTACTAAAATGGTTGTGATGGGGTATGATAGGGTGGTATCCTCCTTTGAATGATTCAAGTGACTTGACTTGGCACATGTTCACACATGTAGTTGAAACAAAATCAACATAGCCTTCACGATATTTATGTTCATGGTGGATTATATCCTACTCATGCTTGCACTCAATGTTTATTAATTTTAATGCATGTTCATGACTGTTGTCGCTCTCTAGTTGTTCGCTTCCTAGTCTATTTCTAGCCTTCACTTGTACTAAGCGGGAATACTGCTTGTGCATCCAATCCCTTAAACCCCAAAGTTATTCCATATGAGTCCACTATACCTTCCTATATATGCGGTATCTACCTACCGTACCAAGTAAATTTGTATGTGCCAAACTCTAAACCTTCAAATGAAATTCTGTTTTGCATGCTCGAACAGATCATGTATCAACTAGGGATGTATCTTCCATGCTAGGCGGGTTATTCTCAAGAGGAGTGGACTCCGCTCCTCACTCACGAGAAAATGGCTGGTCACCGGGATGCCCAGTCCCATGCTATATGCAAACCAAATCGAAATAATTGCAAACAAAACTCCCCAGGGCTGTTGTTAGTTGGAGGCACTCATTGTTTCGAGCAAGCCATGGATTGATGCTTATTTGGGGTGGGGGAGTATAAACTTTACCATTCTTCTTGGGAACCGCCTATAATGTGTGTAGCATGGAAGATATCACCATCTCTTGGTTGTTATGTTGACGATGAAAGTATGCCGCTCAAAATATTCTTTATCTCTGCTTTAAAATCGATCTCTGGCACCTCCACAAATCCCTGCTTCCCTCTGCGAGGGCCTATCTATTTACTTTTATGTTGAGTCATCACCCTCTTATTAAAAAGCAGCAGCTGGAGAGCACCGCTGTCATGTACATCCATTACTATTAATTTATATTGGGTATGACTATGACTGGATCTCTTTTACCATGAGTTACAATGTTTAGTCAGTCCTTGATCTTTAAAGGTGCTCTGCATTTATGCTTTGCGGTCCCATAAAGGGCTAGCGAGATACCATCTTGTTATATCATATCATGATTGTTTTGAGAAAGTGTTGTCATCCGAGATTTATTATTATTGCTCGCTAGTTGATTATGCCATTAACATGAGTAAACATGAGACCTAAGTGTTATTGTGAATATGGTTAGTTCATAATCTTTGCTGAAAACTTGAATGTTGGCTTTACATATTTACAACAACAAGAGCAAACAGAGTTTGTAAAAGTTTTTCTTTATCACTTTCAGTTTATCAACTGAATTGCTTGAGGACAAGCAAAGGTTTAAGCTTGGGGGAGCTGATACGTCTCTGTCGTATCTACTTTTCCAAACACTTTTGCCATTGTTTTGGACTCTAACTTGCATGATTTAAATGGAACTAACCCGGACTGACGCTGTTTTCAGCAGAATTGTCATGGTGTTATTTTTGTGCAGAAACAAAAGTTCTCAAAATGACCTGGAAATCAACGGAGAATTATTTTCGAATTAATAAAAAATACTGGCGAAAGAATCAAGGCCAGGGGGCCCAGACCCTGTCCATGAGGGTGGGAGGTGCGCCTGCCCCCCTGGGCGCGACCCCTACCTCGTGGGCCCCCTGGAGCTCCACCGACCTCAACTCCAACTCTATATATTCATGTTCAGGGACAAAAAAATCAGACAGAAGGATTCATCCCGTTTTACGATACGGAGCCGCCCCAAGCCCTAATCTCTCTCGGGAGGGGTGATCTGGAGTCCGTTCGGCGCTCCGGAGAGGGGAATCCGTCGCCATCGTCATCATCAACCTTCCTCCATCACCAATTTCATGATGCTCACCGTCGTGCGTGAGTAATTCCATCGTAGGCTTGCTGGACGGTGATGGGTTGGATGAGATTTATCATGCAATTGAGTTAGTTTTGTTAGGGTTTGATCCCTAGTATCCATTATGTTCTGAGATTGATGTTGCTATGACTTTCCCATGATTTCAGATCTGAACCTATTATGTTTTCATGAATATATGTGAGTTCTTGATCCTATCTTGCAAGTCTATAGTCACCATTATGTGTTATGATCCGGCAACCCCGAAGTGACAATAATCGGGACCACTCCCGGTGATGATCGTAGTTTGAGGAGTTCATGTATTCACTATGTGTTAATGCTTTGGTCCGGTACTCTATTAAAAGGAGGCCTTCATATTCCTTAGTTTCCATTAGGACCCCGCTGCCATGGGAGGGTAGGACAAAACACGGCATGCAAGTTCTTTTCCATAAGCACGTATGACTATATTCGGAATACATGCCTACATTACATTCATGAATTGGAGATAGTTTTGTGTCACCCTATGTTTAACTGCTACATGAATAATCGCATCCGCATAATTCTCCATCACTGATCCAATGCCTACGAGCTTCTCACATATTGTTCTTCGCTTATTTACTTTACCGTTGCCACTGTTACAATCACTACAAAACTGCTACTATTACTTTTGCCACCGTTACCGTTACTTCCAAACTACTTGGTACTAAATACTTTGCTGCAGATATTAAGTTATCCAGGTGTGGTTGAATTGACAACTCAACTGCTAATACTTGAGAATATTCTTTGTCTCCCCTTGTGTCGGATCAATAAATTTGGGTTGAATACTCTACCCTCGAAAACTGTTGCGATCCCCTATACTTGTGGGTTATCACCTGCCTCCTGTTACCTTCGATCCTTAGACGCATAGTTCGGGACCCCCTACCCGAGATCCACCGGTTTTGACACCGACTAAGTCCTTTATCGGTCGAACCGTAATGACAACATACGTTATTCCCTTTGTCATCGGTATGTTACTTGCCCGAGATTCATCATCGGTATCTTCATACCTAGTTCAATCTCGTTACAGACAAGTCTCTTTACTTGTTCCGTAATACATCATCCTGCAACTAACTCATTACTCACATTTCTTGCAAGGTTTCTTATGATGTGCATGACCAAGCGGGCCCAGAGATACCTCTCTGATACTTGGAGTGACAAATCCTAATCTTGATTTATGCCAACCCAACAAACACCTTCGGAGATTCCTGTAGAGCATCTTTATAATCACCCGGCTACGTTGTGACGTTTGATATCACACAAGGCATTCCTCCGGTATCCGGGAGTTGCATAATCTCATAGTCGAAGGAATATATATTTGACATGAAGAAAGCAATAGCAATAAAACTGAACAATCAATATGATAAGCTAACAGATGGGTCTTGTCCATCACATCACTCTCTAATGATGTGATCCCGTTCATCAAATGAAAACACATGTCTATGGTTAGGAAACTTAACCATCTATGATTAACGAGCTAGTCTAGTAGAGGCTTACTAGGGACACGATGTATTATCTATGTATCCACAAATGTATCAAGTTTCCGGTTAATACAATTCTAGCATGAATAATAAACATTTATCATGATATAAGGAAATATAAAATAATAACTTTATTATTGCCTCTAGGGCAAATTTCCTTCAGTCTCCCACTTGCACTAGAGTCAATAATCTGGATTACATTGTAATGATTCTAACACCCATGGAGTCTTGGTGCTGATCATGTTTTGATCATGGAAGAGGCTTAGTCAACGGGTCTGCTACATTCAGATATGTATGTATTTTGCAAATCTCTATGTATCCCTCCTTGACTTGATCATAGATGGAGTTGAAGCATCTCTTGATGTGTTTGGTTCTTTTGTAAAATGTGGATTCCTTCGCCAAGGCAATTGCTTCCAGTATTGTCACAAAAGATTTTCATTGGACCCGATGCACTAGGTATTATACCTAGATCTGAAGCAACTATGTACTCTGTTTCACATGTAGATCCCACCATGATGCTTTGCTTGGAACTGCACCAATAGACAGCTCCACCATTCAATATAAATATGTCTCCGGTTTGTGACATAGAGTCATCCAGATCAGTGTCAAAGCTAGGATCGATGTAACCATTTACGACGAGCTCTATGTCACCTCCATAAACGAGAAACATATCCTTAGTCCTTTTCAGGTACTTTAGGATGTTCTTGACCGCTGTCCAGTGATCCACTCATGGATTACTTTGGTACCTCCCTGCTAGACTTATAGCAAGGCACACATCAAGTCTGGTACACAGCATAGCATACACGATAGAACCTATGGCTGAGGCATAGGGAATGACTTTCATTTTCTCTCTATCTTCTACAGTGGTCGGGCATTGAGTCTGACTCAAATTCACACCTTGTAACACAGGCAAGAACCCTTTGTTTGACTGATCCATTTTGAACTTCTTCAAAACTTTATCAAGGTATGTGCTTTGTGAAAGTCCAATTAAACATCTTGATCTATCTCTATAGATCTTGATGCCCAATATATAAGCAGCTTCCCCGAGGTATTTCATTGAAAAATTCTTATTCAAGTATCCTTTTATGCTATCCATAAATTCTATATCATTTCGAATCAAACAATATGGCATCCACATATAATATTAGAAATGCTACAGACCTCCCACTCACTTTCTTGTAAATACAGGCTTCTCCGAAAGTCTGTATAAAACCATATGCTTTGATCACCTCATCAAAGCGTATATTCCAACTCCGAGATGCTTGCACCAGTCCATAAATGGATCGCTGTAGGTCGCACACTTTGTTAGCACCTTTAGGAACAACAAAACCTTCTGGTTGCATCATATAGAACTCTTCTTTAAGAAATCAATTAAGGAATGCAGGTTTGACGTCCTTTTACCATATTTCATAATCATAAAATGCGGCAATTGCTAACATGATTCGGACAGACTTAAGCATCGCTATGGGTGAGAAAGTCCCATCGTAGTCAACTAATTGAATTTGTCGAAAAGCTTTTGTAGCAAGTCCAGCGTTGTAGACAGTAGCATTACCATCAGTGTCAATCTTCTTCTTAAAGATCCATTTATCCTATATTGCTTGCCGATCATCGGGCAACTCAACCAAAGTCCAAACTTTGTTCTCATACATTGATCCTATCTCAGGTTTCATGGCCTCAAGCCATTTATCGGAATCTAGGCTCATCATAGCTTCTTCATAGTTCGTAGGTTCGTCATGGTCTAGTAACATGACTTCCAAAAAAGGGTTACCGTACCACTCTGGTGTGGAACGTGCTCTGGTTGACCTACGAGGTTCGGTAGTAACTTGATCTAATGTTTCATGATTAATATCATTAGCTTCCTCTCTAGTTGGTGTAGGCATCACGGGAACGGTTTTTTGTGATGAGCTACTTTCAATTCGAGAGAAGGTAGAATTACCTCATCAAGTTCTACTTTCCTCCCACTCACTTCTTTAGAGAGAAACTCCTTCTCTAGAAAGGATCCATTCTTAGCAACAAAGATCTTGCCTTCGAATCTGTGGTAGAAAGTGTACCCAACAGTTTTTTTTCATAGGTAGAAAAAAGCCCTTTAGTCCCGGTTCGCAACAGCCTTTAGTCCCGGCTGTGCAACCGGGACTGAATATGCGCGACTAAAGACCCCCCCCCTTAGTCGCGCCTCTTACGGACCGCGACTAAAGGCTTTAGTCCCGTTTCTTGTGGCTGACCAGGACTAAAGGCCCGTCCACGTGGGCGCTCGTGGTCCGTCGGGGCGGAGGACCTTTAGTCCCGGTTCTCGTGGCCAACCGGGACTAAAGGCCTCCTCTGCAGGTTTAGGGTTTCAGCCCCCCTAAACCTGGTTTCTTTTTAATTTGTAGTGTTTTATTTGTTTTATATTTTATTTTGTGTTTTATTTTATTTTTGATGAAGTTTCAGTACACATATTCTACGCTACTATATACATGCATATGAAATTTCAAACAAGAAGAATTCAAGAGGAATATATAATATATATTCAATCTCGGGTGACCATATACAACTTCGAACAAGTTTCCATACACAATTAGGATGGATGACCATATACAACTTTGAACAAGTTTCAATCTCGGGTATGCATATAAATTTCTTCATCCTCGGTATAGTGTTCTCCTTTAGGATTGATGACTTCCCTCATGAAAAATCCTGCTAATTCTTCTTGAATTGGTCGGAAGCGAGCTTCTGGACTAAGCCTCCTCCGCAAGTTATCCGTCGCGTTCCGCACGCTATCTGATGCCTTCCGCTCAGTGGTGTGTCTCCGGATGTTCTCACAAACATAGTATCCACATAGATTGGTCCCCGGTGGCTGCTTATCCACATTAACTAACCTTCTGAAATCTAGCTCATGTTTGAATTCACCAACAATTTCTTGTGAGAACCGTCTCCAAACTCTACAGGGCAAAGAAAATTAAATGAATAAGGGAGTTATTAGTTACTTGATATTAGGAAATGAACGAAAGAGACCAATCGATATAGAGCTCAAATGATTGAAAATAATTACTTTTGCAGCATTTTTCTCATGTCGGCCCAACGCTTTGGATCCGAATCCATAGAGTCCATGATTAGAACTCTGGAGGTGTGAAGTTCAATATTTAGCAGAATCCAGTGGAACCTGCGGACACGTTACATGCACAGTCATGCATAACTCATCGATTAGACATACCATGCATGGAGTAAACAAAAGAGAATGGGCACAAGAGAGAAACACTCACCCAAAATGGTAAGGAAATAGAATATGACTTTTGAGTTGATGCTTTCTAAGAAACTTGTACAGGTCTTTCTCCACGTCTTCGGGGTGATGTTGTAACACATGTCCATTAACGATATGTGGGTCAATGAACCCAACATCATGGATGTTTCTTATTTTGCATTCCCAAATCTTCAATCTGCATAATAGCGTACGCAAGAATATAGTTAGGACAATATATATATATATAGTGCAGGCAATGAAGAACGAGATGAAGTAGAAATAAATCACTTACAGAACGTAGCAACTCAGCATAGATTTGTCGAGGTCGCGCAGATTGAACAGCTGGAACAATTCACTCATATGAACTTCTACAGAGTACCGTTTGGTGTGATGCTCATCTGTAACATCCGCATAAACATATTCTTTGTCGGCCCATGTTATGAATTGCTTGTACCAACGTAGCAGATTTCGCATTTGTGGTGGTAGACTCTTTTCCTGCGCAGGCTCGACGAGAGGCCCATTCCGCACATATTGTAATGCTATCTCACATACTGGCGCATCCTCAAGGCCTAAGAAGGCACGAAGAGTCAAACCCATCTCGGACACTTGTTTCATGGCACCCGCTACAGTCAATCCAAGTGCTGCCGCAGCTGCTATGATCTCGGGGTCCTCTTCCGGACCGGCTTTCACTATGAGCGGGGGGATCGATTGTTTCTTCTGCATCCCGAGCTGGTCAACTTGTTTCCCGCTTTTTTTTACTTTCTTCTTTCTCCTCCTTCAATATTTTTGCTTGCCTACGAAGTTCATGTCCATAGTCGTCTGGCATATTCAGCTCGGCTTGGGATGGTGTCGTCAAAAAAATCCTTAGCCCACTTCTTTTGCTTCTCAGTGAATACTTGCTTGGGCTCAGGCTCTTTTTTCGCCTTCATATCCGCCTTCTATTTCTCATAATCAGCAGACGCGGCCAATTTGGTTTCAGCTTCACTAAGTTCCCCAGGCCTTGGGAGGAGAGGCTTCAATGATGGCTCCGGTACCCTTGTGGTCTTAGGTACATAAGGGTCCGGGTTAATACTCCAGGAGCGGGTTTCCTTGCTGTCCGCCTGCTTCTGCTTCTTCGCCGGAGGTGGATTGGGGGGCGTCGTACCCGCCGGAGGAGGATTGGGGGGCGTCGTACCCGCCGGAGGTTGTGGATCGGGGGACGGCGTCGAATGGCGTGAAGGAGGTGTAGGTGAACCACCACGACCACCACCACCGCCACCACCGCCACCACCACCACCACCATCGGAGGGGGGTGGACTTGCTAGCCTTGGCGCCTCGCCTGGAAACACTATGTACTTCTTTTTCCATAGAATGTACTGGCGCTTGACATCTCCAAGTCTTCTCTCCCCTTCGGGTGTAGGTTTGTCAATCTCCAGGTCCTCAAACCCTTGGACTATGTCTTCCACCATGACACGAGCATAGCCATATGCAATGGGGTTGTTGTGGTGGAGTGCTCCAGGTGTACAGGGTAAAGCACTGCCGCTAGATACCTTCGTGGAAACGTTCCCCACGGGATAATGCAGATCACATTCTTTCATCTCCTTTACATCATCCACGGGGTAGTGAGGCTCCGGTGCACGAATCTCGATCATCGGTGCACTAGCACCAGGCGGGGCATCCGTGGAAGCCACGCTGCTTCTCCGCTGCTGGCTTCCGCGATCCGCTTCATGATCTTCATGCGGCCCTGCAGCCGATTTTTCTTTCACTAGTTCATGCACGGACTGCTTCAACTCATGGAGTTCCGATGCAAACTTCGTCATAAGATCTGCATCCCGGTCCGTTTTTCTCTTACGGCTTCTGTAACAGTACGGGTCATTGTCCTGGGAAAACCCTACTTTCCACGAAACTTTGCCTTTGCCTCGTACACGTCCTCCGTGTTCATCATTCCCGAGGGCTGTTGTCAGTGCGTCTTTCTCTCTGTTGAACTTGATCAAGCCCTCTTGAGCTTGGGTCATTGCGTCAATAAGGGCTTGGGTGGGAGCAAACTGTCTCTGCCGGTGAACACACACCCCTGTCTCCGGGTCTAGCGATCCCCCATGCCCGTACCACCAGCTTTTGGCCCTTGGGTCCCATCCCTCTGTACCTAGAGGGATTCCTCGCACCCTCAGGTCCTCCTCCATCTTCTGCCACCTAGGCTCCGAAAGGAGGTATCCTCCTGGCCCCATAATATGATGGTACTTTTTCTTACTCGCATTATCCTTATTTTTTTTCGATATTTCCTTGAAATGCTCCGATTGCTTTTGCCTCACAAATTCTGGCCAATCATCTTTCAGTTTCTCATGTTGTCCATTGAAATCTGGAGTCTTACCCTTGTTGACATAGTCACGGGTTAAATTTTTCTTGAAGTTTCGGAATGCTTCGCCCATATTCTGAAGAGCGAACTCTTTAACTAGCCTCCTCCTCTGACGTCCACCCGGAACCTCGTTACCGAATTCATCGACTTTGTTGTATTCCGGAGGTAGAATGAAATGTTCCATAAGCTTTCTCCAGCAATCCTTTTTCGTTCTCTTGTCGACAAAACTGAAACCAAGACGTGCCTTCTTTGGCTCCTTCCATTCCTGGACGGTGATCGGGACGTTGTCTCTAACAACGACTCCGCATTGGTTAATAAACTTTGAGGTGTGCTGTAGGGGCTTGCCGGTTTCACTGACAAACTCAATGGCATATGTTTCTCCTGTTTTCATCGCCTTGGATTTGCCACGCTTTGTCGTACTCGATCCGGAGGGCTAAAAAAAGAAAGAGAGTCGCGCGCGTTAATACATATGTATTCACATTTCAGTAAGTTTTTATCACGAGAGGCTCTCAATGTATATATATACCTCGCCGGAGGTGGTTGCTACTTGCAATTCGAGATCATCGGTTGTTGACGGTTGACCTCCGTCGACAATGTCCGTTCCTTCACCTTCTTGATCATCGACGATCTCTGTTCTACCGTCAAGGTTCAGATAAGAAGAGACTACATCCTCTTGTTGCTCATATTCTGAGCCCGGCACATAAGGAATCTCGTTGTTGATGATGCCCATTAGATAACGTTCAGCCTCCGGATCCCTAAGCGTCTCGGTTCTATCGTCTGCCATATGTCACTCCTGCATGTAGTAAAAATTCTTGAAGTATAAAGGAATTAAAAAATAAGATTAAGGGGACATAGAGGAGGAGGAATTAAAAAATAAGATTCTTTAAGTAAAAATTCTTTTTTTCTTCTTCTTCCTTTCTTCTTCCTCTTTCTTCTTCTTCCTTTCTTCTTCTTCCTTTTTCCTTTCTTCTTCTTTCTTTCTTCTTCTTCCTTTCTTCTTCTTCCTTTCTTCTTTCTTTCTTCTTCTTCCTTTTTCTTTTTTCTTTCTTTCTTCTTCTTCCTTTCTTCTTCCTTTCTTCTTCTTTTTTTCTTCTTCCTTTTTCTTTCTTCTTTCTTTTGGTTTTCATTTGGTTTTCATTTGGTTTTCATTTTTTTCTTCTTCCTTTTTCTTTCTTGTTTTTTCTTCTTCCTTTTTCTTTCTTCTTTCTTTCTTCTTTCTTTTTTTCTTCTTCCTTTTTCTTCTTTCTTTTTTTCTTCTTCCTTTCTTTTTCTTCTTCCTTTTTCTTTCTTGTTTTTTCTTCTTCCTTTTTCTTTCTTCTTTCTTTCTTCTTTCTTTTTTTCTTCTTCCTTTTTTTTCTTTCTTTTTTTCTTCTTCCTTTGTTTTTCTTCTTCCTTTTTTTTCTTCCTCCTTTGTTTTTCTTCTTCCTTTTTTTCTTCCTCCTTTTTTTTGTTTTTTTTCCTTTTTCTTTCTTCTTCTTCTTCCTTTTTCTTCTTCTTTCTTCTTCTTCTGCCGGCGTGCGGAGGACGGCAGGCAGGGCCAGCGGGCGGCGGGCGGCGGGCGGCAGGGCGTCGGGCAGCGGGCGGCGGGCGGCGGGCGGCGGGCAAGGGCGCAGGGCACGGGCGGCGGGCGGCGGGCGGCGGGCGGCCGGCAAGGGCGCAGGACACGGGCGGCGGGCAAGGGCAGGCACGGGCGGAGGCGGCGCTCACTGGGGACGGGGGCGGCGGCGCGCAGGGCTTCGGCGTCGGGGCAGGGCTTCGGCGTCGGCGTCGGCGTTGATCGGCGTCGGGGCAGCGCTTCGGCGTCGAGAGAGAGGGGAATGGGAAGTGGCAAAACTGCTAAGTGCAGTATTTATAGACGCACCTTTAGTCGCGGTTGGGGAGGCGGACCGCGACTAAAGGTACCCTTTAGTCGCGGTCCGCCTCCCCAACCGGGACTAAAGGGTTTTGGCGCCGCTTTCGTTCCCGCACAAAAAGACCCTTTAGTCGCGGTTGGGGACAACAACCGCGACTAAAGGGTACCCTTTAGTCGCGGTCCGCCTCCCCAACCGGGACTAAAGGGTCTGTGCTTTATTTATTTTGTTTTGTTTTTCTTCTTTTTTTCTTCCTTTTTTCCTTTTCCCTTTTTTCTTCTGTTTTTTCTTCTGTTTTTTTCTTCTGTTTGTTTTTTTCTTCTTTTTTTTCTTATGTTTTTCTTCTGTTTTTCCTTTTTTTCTTCTGTTTTTTTCTTCCTTTTTCCTTCTTTCTTCTTCTTCCTTTTTCCTTTTAAAATCAGAAAAATAAAACTAATTCATTTTAAAATCTTAAAAATACAATTATATATCAAAAAAATCAGAAAAATAAAACTAATTCATTTTAAAATCCCTTGAAGGTTTGACAAAAGGTTTGATACATCATTCAGTGCATCAACCAAATACAAAGTTTGGTACAATAAATTATTACACATCAATTCTTCCCTTGTGTCCCTGCTTGCTTACGATTGTGCCGTATCCATGGAGCATCCTCATCATTTAACTTAATGCTTGGGTCAGTGTTCACTTTGAAGGGCGGAATTTCACCAAACATGTTATAATCTTCTGACATGTCTGTCTTGTCCTCCACTCCCACGATGTTTCTTTTCCCTCAAAGAACAATGTGGCGCTTTGGATCATCGCATGATGTACTGATCGTTTTCTTATCTTTCCGTTTCCTCGGTTTGCTACTCATGTCCTTCAAATAAAAAACCTGAGCGACATCTTTGGCAAGGACGAATGGTTCGTCAAGGTAACCAAGATTGTTGAAATCCACCATTGTCATTCCGTATTGCTCGTCCACCTTTACCCCACCTCCTGTTAGCTTGAACCATTTGCACCGGAACAAAGGGACCTTAAAGGAGGGTCCATAGTCAAGTTCCCATATCTCCTCTATGTAACCATAATATGTGACCTTTTGCCCATTCTCGGTTGCTGCATCAAAGCGGACACCACTGTTTTGGTTGGTGCTCTTTTTATCTTGGGCGATGGTGTAAAATGTATTCCCATTTATCTCGTACCCTTGGAAAGTCGTTATAGTCGAAGATGATTTCTTGGCCAACATGTACAGCTGATCTCCAACATCATTGTCATTCATTAAATGTTTTCGCAACCAACTGCCGAAAGTCTCCATGTGGGCCTTTCTAATCCAGGATTCAGGCTTCCCCGGGTTGTCCGAGCGTAAAATATTCTTGTGTTGCTCGAAGTACGGAGCCACCAAGCTGGAATTTTGCAGAACTGTGTGGTGTGCTTCAGTCATAGAATGACCGTCCATACATATCGTGGATTCCCTTCCGATCTTGCCTTTTCCACTTAGTCTCCCCTCGTGCCGCGATTGAGGAATACCAATCGGCTTAAGGTCAGGAACATAGTCAATACAGAACTCAATTACCTCCTCATTTCCATAGCCCTTGACGATGCTTCCTTCTGGCCTAGCACGGTTACGAACATATTTCTTTAATACTCCCATGAACCTCTCAAAGGGGAACATATTGTGTAGAAATACAGGACCGAGAATGGAAATCTCTTCGACTAGGTGGACCAGGAGGTGCGTCATAATATCGAAGAAGGATGGTGGGAACACCAACTCGAAACTGACAAGTCATTGGATCACATCGTTCTGTAACCGTGGTAGATCTTCTGGATTGATTACCTTCTGAGAGATTGCATTGAGGAATGCACATAGCTTCACAATGGCTACTCGAACATTTTCCGGTAGGAGCCCCCTCAAAGCAATCGGAAGCAATTGCGTCATAATCACGTGGCAGTCGTCAGACTTCAGGTTTTGGAACTTTTTCTCCAACATGTTTATTATTCCCTTTATATTCGACGAGAAGCCAGACGGGACCTTCATACTACTCAGGCATTCAAAAAAAATGACCTTCTCTTCTTTGGTAAGAGCGTAGCTGGCACGACCTTGAAACCATTCCGGATGCCGGTCATCTGGGTCTTTCAAAAGTTGCTGGTCCTGCCGTGCTTCCTTTGTATCATTTGTCTTCCCATAGACGCCCAAGAAGCTTAGCAGGTTCACGCAAATATTCTTCGTAACATGCATCACGTCGATTGCAGAGCGGACATCTAGGACTTTCCAATATTCTAGCTCCCAAAATATAGATTTCTTCTTCCACATGGGTGCGTGCCCGTCAACTCCCCGCGGAACTGATTGTCCGCCAGGACCCTTTCCAAAGATGACTTTCAAATCCTTGACCATATCAAATATCTCAGCACCAGTACATTCCGCAGGCTTCGGCCGGTGATCTGCCTTCCCGTTGAAATGCTTGCCTTTCTTTCTTACGTTATGATTTCGGGGAAGAAATCGACGATGACCCAGGTACACGTTCTTCTTACAATTAACCAAACGTACACTTTCAGTCTCATGTAAGCAGTGCGTGCATGCATTGTATCCCTTATTTGTCTGTCCCGAAAGGTTACTGAGAGCAGGCCAATCGTTGATGGTTACAAAAAGCAACGCTCGTAGGTCAAATTCCTCTCCTTTGTGCTCATCCCAGACACGTACACCAGGTCTGGCCCAAAACTGTAAAAGTTCTTCAACTAATGGCCTTAGGTACACATCGATGTCGTTGCCGGGTTGCTTAGGGCCTTGGATGAGAATTGGCATCATAATGAACTTCCGCTTCATGCACAACCAAGGAGGAAGGTTGTAGATGCATAGAGTCACGGGCCAGGTGCTATGGCTGGAGCTCTGCTCGCCAAAAGGATTAATGCCATCAGTATTTAGACCAAATCTTATGTTCCTTGCGTCAGCTGCAAAATCTTTGAAAACTCTGTCGATCTTTCTCCATTGCGTTCCATCAGCGGTGTGTCTCAACTCCCCGTCGGACTTACGGTCCTCTTTGTGCCATCGCAACGACTTGGCATGTTTTTGTTCATGAACAGACGTTTCAACCGTGGTATTGTAGGAGCATACCACATAACCTTGGCGGGAACCCTCTTCCTGGGTTTCTCGCCCTCAACATCGTCACCAGGGTCATCGCCTCTGATCTTATAACGCAATGCAGTGCATACAGGGCATTCATTCAAATTCTCGTATTCACCGCGGTAGAGGATGCAGTCATTAATGCATGCATGTATCTTCAGAACCTCTAAACCTAGAGGGCAGACAACCTTCTTTGCTTCGTACGTACTGGCGGGCAACTCGTTATTCTTCGGGAACATATTCTTCAACATTTTCAGCAAATTTTCAAATGATGAGTCACCTACACCTTCCTGTGCCTTCCATTTTAGCAAATCCAGTGTGCAGCCCAGCTTTTTTAGACTATTATCGCATCCTGGATACAACGACTTTTTGTGATCCTCTAACATGCGATCCAAATTCTCCCTCTCCTTGTCAGTTTCGCAGCGTCTCCGTGCATCAGCAATGGTCCGACCAAGATCATCAGCGGGCTCATCATGTGCCTCTTCTTCACCTTCACCTAACCCTTCCCCACCTACAGCATCATCGTCCATGAAAGTATCACCGAAATGATCATGATAGTTGTCATCGATATCATCCCCTTCTTCATCTTCTTCCATTCTAACCCCTCTTTCTCCATGCTTGGTCCAACAATTATAGCTTGGCATGAAACCATGCCGAAGCAGGTGCATGTGAACGTCTCTTGAGGAGGAGTAACCCTTCTGATTCTTACAGACAGCACATGGACAGATAATAAAACCTTGCTGCTTGTTCGCATTTGCCACTACGAGGAAATCTTTCAAACCCGTAGTGAACTCGCCGGAGAGTCGGGGACCGTACATCCATTGCCGATTCATCTGCATTATTATTATATAAAGTATATAATTAACCATCATGCATTTGTTAAACTAACTAGCTAGAAATAATACAAATTAAACAATGAACTACACACATGTGTATTTTATCAATGACACATGAAAGGTTCAAGTTGCTAACCGCGATCGCGGAGGAAAAATAAATGAGAAAGCTCAAGTGTGGCTCGGACACTTCATATCATGTTTGTTTCAGGCTCTCGGGCATTTCATCAAACACCTTGTGTGCATAGGAGAAACCAAAAGCAAACCCACCACCACCTTCTGAAAATTGTGAAGTGAGCTGAGTGAAGTGAAGTGAGCTGAGTCCTAGATATAGGGATGGGCCTTTAGTCGCGGTTGGCCAGGCCAACCGGGACTAAAGCCCCTCCCGTCCGCCAGCTGGATGGGCCTTTAGTCCCGGTTGGCCTGGCCAACCGTGACTAAAGGCCTTCGGGGACCTTTAGTCCCGGTTGGCCAGGCCAACAAGGACTAAAGCCCCTCCCGTCCGCCAGCTGCCGACCGAGCGCGCTGGGCCCAGATAGTTGGTCGCGGGTCTTCTCCCGAACCGCGACTAAAGACCCCTTTGGTCGCGGTTCGATTGTTTTGGGGACTAATGGGGGCGTATGGAAGCCTCTTTTTCTACCAGTGTTTGGGTATCCTATGAAGACGCACTTCTCCGATTTGGGTTCGAGCTTATCAGGATGAATCTTTTTCACATAAGCATCGCAACCGCAAACTTTAAGAAACGACAGCTTAGGTTTCTTGCCAAACCACAGTTCATACGGTGTCGTCTCAACGGATTTAGACGGTGCCCTATTTAACGTGAATGTAGTTGTCTCTAATGTATAACCCCGAAACGATAGTGGTAAATTGGTAAGAGACATCATAGGTCACACCATATCTAATAAAGTATGGTTACGACGTTCAGACACATAATTACGCTGTGGTGTTCTAGGTGGCGTGAGTTGTGAAACTATTCCACATTGTTTTAAATGAAGGCCAAACTCGTAACTCAAATATTCGCCTCCATGATCAGATCGTAGAAACTTTATTTTCTTGTTATGATGATTCTCCACTTCACTCTGAAATTCTTTGGACTTTTTAAATGTTTCAGACTTGTGTTTCATCAAGTAGATATATCCATATCTGCTCAAATCATCTATGAAGGTTCAAAAATAACGCTACCCGCCACGAGCCTCAACACTCATCGAACCGCATACACCGGTATGTATTATTTCCAATAAGTCATTAGCTCGCTCCATTGTTCTGGAGAACAGAGTTTTAGTCATCTTGCCCATGAGGCATGGTTCACAAGTATTAAATGATTCATAATCAAGTGATTCCAAAAGCCCATCTGCATGGAGTTTCTTCATGTGCTTTACACCAATATGACCTAAACGGCAGTGCCACAAATATGTTACACTATGGTTATCAACTTTGCATCTTTTGGCATCAATATTATGAATATGTGTATCACCACGATCGGGATTCAACAAAAATAGACCACTCTTCAAGGGTGCATGACCATAAAAGATATTACTCATATAAATTGAACGACAATTATTCTTCGATTTAAATAAATAACTATCTCGCATTAAAAAAGATCCAGATATAATGTTCATGCTCAACGCTGGCACCAAATAACAATTATTCAGGTCTAAAACTAATCCCGTAGGTAGATGTAGAGGTAGCGTGCCGACGGCGATCACATCGACCTTGGAACAATTACGTACGCGCATCGTCACCTCGTCCTTAGCCAATCTTCGTTTAATCCATAGCCCCTGCTTCGAGTTACAAATATGAGCAACCAAACCATTATCAAATACCCAAGCACTACTACGAGCATTAGTAAGGTGCACATCACTAACATGTATATCACATATACCTTTGTTCACTTTCCTGTCCTTCTTATCCGCTAAATACCTGGGACAATTCCGCTTCCAGTGACCAGTCCCTTTGTAGTAGAAGCACTCAGTTTCAGGCTTAGGCCCAGATTTGGGCTTCCTCCAGGGAGTGGAAACTTGCTTGCCATTCTTCTTGAAGTTCCCCTTCTTTCCTTTACCTTTTTTCTTGAAACTAGTGGTCTTGTTAACCATCAACACTAGATGCTCCTTCTTGATTTCTACCTCCACAGCTTTGAGCATAACGAAGAGCTCGGGAATTGTCTTATCCATCCCTTGTATATTATAGTTCATCACGAACCCTTTGTAGCTTAGTGGTAGTGATTGAAGAACTATGTCAATAACACTATCATCTGGAAGATTTGCTCCCAGCTGAGTCAAGTGGTTATGATACCCAGACATTTTGAGTATGTGTTCACTGACAGAACTGTTCTCCTCCATCTTGCAGCTATAGAACTTGTTGGAGACTTCATATCTCTCAGCCCGGGCATTTGCTTGAAATATTAACTTTGAAGGAAATATGCCCTAGAGGCAATAATAAAGTTGTTATTTATATTTCCTTATATCATGATAAATGTTTATTATTCATGCTAGAATTGTATTAACCGGAAACTTGGCACATGTATGAATACATAGACAAACAGAGTGTCCCTAGTATGCCTCTACTTGACTAGCTCGTTAATCAAGGATGGTTAAGTTTCCTAGCCAAAGACATGTGTTGTCATTTGATGAACGGGATCACATCATTAGAGAATGATGTGATGGACAAGACCCATCTGTTAGATTAGCATAATGATCGTTTAGTTTTTCTGCTATTGCTTTCTTCATGACTTATACATGTTCCTCTGACTATGAGATTATGACACTCCCGAATACCGGAGGACCACCTTGTGTGCTATAAAATGTCACAACGTAACAGGGTGATTATAAAGATGCTCTACAGGTGTCTCCGATGGTGTTTGTAGAGTTGGCATAGATCGAGATTACGATTTGTCACTCCGTGTATCGGAGAGGTATCTCTGGGCCCTCTCGGTAATGCTCATCGCTATAAGCCTTGCAAGCAATGTGACTAATGAGTTAGTTGCGGGATGACGCATTACGGAACGAGTAAAGAGACTTGCCGGTAACGAGATTGAACTAGGTATGATGATATCGATGATCGAATCTCGGGCAAGTAACATACCGATGACAAAGGGAACAATGTATGTTGTTGTGTGGTTTGACCGATAAAGATCTTCATAGAATATGTAGGAACCAATATGAGCATCCAGGTTCCGCTATTGGTTATTTACCGGAGATGTGTCTCGGTCATGTCTACATAGTTCTCGAACCCGTCGGGTCCGCACACTTAACGTTCGATGACGATTTGCATTATGAGTTATGTGTTTTGATGAATCAAAGTTTGTCTGGAGTCCTGTATGAGATCACGGACATGACAAGGAGTCTCGAAATGGTCGAGACATAAACATTGATATATTGGAAGGTTATGTCTGGACACCGGAATGGTTTCGGAAAGGTTCGGGCATTTTCGGAAAGGTTCGGAAATGGTTTGTCTGGAATTAATGGGCCTTCATGGGCCCTAGTGGAGAGAGGAGGCGGCGGCCAGGTGGTGGCGCGCGACCCTCCAAGCCCAATCCAAATTGGACTAGGGTTGGGGGGCGTCCCCCCTTTCCTTCTCTCCTCGTCCTCCTTCCCTCCTTATCCTAGTGGGAATAGGAAAGGGGGAGGGAATCCTACTTGGACCGGGAGACCAAGTAGGACTCCCCGCCATGGCGCGCCCCCCTTGGGCCGGCCACCTCTCCTACCCCCCTTTATATACGTGGGTGTTGGGGATCATAGCAGAAATTAAAATTTTCCTACGCATCACCAAGATCTATCCATGGAGTATTCTAGCAACGAGGGGATAGGAGAGCATCTACATACCACTTGTAGATCGCAACGGAAGTGTTCAAGAAGAACGTCGATGATGGAGTCGTACTCGTCGTGATCCAAATCACCAATGACCAGCGCCGAACGGACGGCGCCTCCGCGTTCAACACACCTACGATCGGGATGACGTCTCCTCCTTCTTGATCCAGCAAGGGGGAAGGAGAGGTTGATGAAGATCCAGCAGCACGACGGCGTGGTGGTGGATGCAGCAGAATTCCAGCAGGGCTTCGCCAAGCGTCTACGGAGAGAGGGAGAGGTGTAACAGGGGAGAGGGAGGCGTCAAGGCTGCAGGGACGCGTTTGCCATCCCTCCCCCCCTTTATATAGGCCCCCTAGGGGGGTCGCCGGCCCTGGAGATGCATCTCCAGGGGGGGCGGCCAGGGGGGAGCCTTGCCCCCCAAGGCAAGTGGGGCGCCCCCTGCCCTAGGGTTTCCAACCCTAGGCGCAGGGGGAGGCCCATGGGGAGGCGCACCAGCCCACTATGGGCTGGTTCCCTCCCCACTTCAGCCCACGGGGCCCTCCGGGATGGGTGGCCCCACCCGGTGGACCCCCGGGACCCATCCGGTGGTCCCGATACAATACCGGCACGCCCCGAATCCTTCCCGATGGCCGAAACGGCACTTCCTATATATAATTCTTTACCTCCGAACCATTCCGGAACCTCTTGTGACGTCCGGGATCTCATCCGGGACTCCGAACAACCTTCGGTTTACTGCATACTAATATCTTTACAACCCTAGCGTCACCGAACCTTAAGTGTGTAGACCCTACGGGTTCGGGAGACATGTAGACATGACCGAGACGATCTCCGGTCAATAACCAACAGCGGGATCTGGATACCCATGTTGGCTCCCACATGCTCCTCGATGATCTCATCGGATGAACCACGATGTCGAGGACTTAATCAATCCCGTACTCAATTCCCTTCGTCTATCGGTACGATACTTGCCCGAGATTCCATCGTCGGTATACCGATACCTTGTTCAATCTCGTTAGCGGCAAGTCTCTTTACTCGTTCCCGTAACACATCATCCCGTGAACAACACCTTGACCACATTGAGCTCATTATGATGATGTTTTACCGAGTGGGCCCAGAGATACCTCTCCGTCATACGGAGTGACAAATCCCAGTCTCGATTCATGCCAACCCAACAAACACTTTCGGAGATACCTGTAGTGCACCTTTATAGTCACCCAGTTACGTTGTGACGTTTGATACACCCAAAGCACTCCTACGGCATCCGGGAGTTGCATAATCTCATGGTCTAAGGAATGATACTTGACATTCAGAAAAGCTCTAGCAAACGAACTATACGATCTTTGTGCTATGCTTAGGTTTGGGTCTTGTCCATCACATCATTCTCCTAATGATGTGATCCCGTTATCAATGACATCCCCATGTCCATAGTCAGGAAACCATGACTATCTATTGATCAACAAGCTAGCCAACTAGAGGCTTACTAGGGACACATTATGGTCTATGTATTCACACATGTATTATGATTTCCGGACAATACAATTATAGCATGAACAATAGACGATTATCATGAACAAGGAAATATAATAATCCTTTTATTATTGCCTCTAGGGCATATTTCCAACAGTCTCCCACTTGCACTAGAGACAATAGTCTAGTTACATTGTGATGAATCGCACACCCATGGAATTTTGGTGTTGAACATGTTTTGCTCTAGGGAGAGGTTTAGTCAACGGATCTGCCACATTCAGGTCCGTATGTACTTTAGAAATCTCTATGTCTCCATTTTGAACACTTTCACGAATGGAGTTGAAGCGACGCTTGATATGCCTGGTCTTCCTGTGTAACCTGGGCTCCTTCGCAAGGGCAATTGCTCCAGTGTTGTCACAGAAGAGAGTCATCGGGTCCGACGCATTGGGTATGACTCCTAGGTCGGTAATGAACTCCTTCACCCAGACTGCTTCTTGTGCTGCTTCCGAGGCTGCCATATACTCTGCTTCACATGTAGATCCCGCCACGACGCTTTGCTTGCAACTGCACCAGCTTACTGCCCCTCCATTCAAAATATACACGTATCCGGTTTGTGACCTGGAGTCATCCAGATCTGTGTCAAAGCTGGCGTTGACGTAACCCTTTACGACGAGCTCTTCGGCACCTCCATAAATGAGAAACATATCCTTAGTCCTTTTCGGGTACTTCAGGATGTTTTTGACCGCTGTCCAGTGTTCCTTGCCGGGATTACTTTGGTACCTACCTACCAAACTTACGGCAAGGTTTACATCGGGTCTGGTACACAACATGGCATACATAATAGACCCTATGGCTGAGGCATAGGGGATGACACTCACCTCTTCTATATCTTTTGCCGTGGTCGGGCATTGAGCCGTGCTCAATCGCACACCTTGCAATACAGGCAAGAACCCCTTCTTGGACTGATCCATTTTGAACTTCTTCAAAATCTTGTCAAGGTACGTACTTTGTGAAAGACCGATGAGGCATCTCGATCTATCTCTATAGATCTTGATGCCTAACATATAAGCAGCTTCTCCAAGGTCCTTCATTGAAAAACACTTGTTCAAATAGGCCTTTATGCTTTCCAAGAATTCTATATCATTTCCCATCAATAGTATGTCATCCACATATAATATGAGAAATGCTACGGAGCTCCCACTCACTTTCTTGTAAACGCAGGCTTCTCCATGAGTCTGCATAAACCCAAACGCTTTGATCATCTCATCAAAGCGAATGTTCCAACTCCGAGATGCTTGCACCAGCCCATAGATAGAGCGCTGGAGCTTGCATACTTTGTTAGCATTCTTAGGATCGACAAAACCTTCCGGTTGCATCATATACAATTCTTCCTTAAGAAAGCTGTTAAGGAATGCCGTTTTGACGTCCATTTGCCATATCTCATAATCATAGAATGCGGCAATTGCTAACATGATTCGGACGGACTTCAGCTTCGCTACGGGTGAGAAAGTCTCATCGTAGTCAACCCCTTGAACTTGTCGATAACCCTTAGAGACAAGTCGAGCCTTATAGATGGTCACATTACCATCCGCGTCTGTCTTCTTCTTAAAGATCCATTTATTTTCTATGGCTCGCCGATCATCGGGCAAGTCATTCAAAGTCCATACTTTGTTTTCATACATGGATTCTATCTCGGATTTCATGGCTTCTAGCCATTTGTCGGAATCTGGGCCCGCCATCGCTTCTTCATAGTTCGAAGGTTCACCCTTGTCCAACAACATGATTTCCAGGACAGTGTTGCCGTACCACTTTGGTGCGGAATGTGTCCTTGTGGACCTACGAAGTTCAGTAGGAGCTTGATCAGAAGTATCTTGATCATCATCATTAACCTCCTCTTGAATCGGTGCAGGCACCACAGGAACATTTTCCTGAGCTGTGCTACTCTGATTTTCAAGAGGTAGTACTTCATCAAGCTCTACTTTCCTCCCACTTACTTCTTTCGCGAGAAACTCTTTCTCTAGAAAGGACCCGTTCTTGGCAACAAAGATCATGCCTTCGGATCTGAGGTAGAAGGTATACCCAACTGTTTCTTTGGGATATCCTATGAAGACACATTTTTCCGATTTGGGTTCGAGCTTTTCAGGTTGAAGTTTCTTGACATAAGCATCGCAACCCCAAACTTTCAGAAATGACAGCTTAGGTTTCTTTACAAACCATAATTCATACGGTGTCGTCTCAACGGATTTTGACGGAGCCCTATTTAAAGTGAATGCGGCAGTCTCTAAAGCATAGCCCCAAAATGAGAGCGGTAGATCGGTAAGAGACATCATAGATCGCACCATATCCAATAGAGTGCGATTACGATGTTCGACACACCGTTACGCTGAGGTGTTCCAGGCAGCGTGAGTTGTGAAATGATTCCACATTTTCTTAAGTGTGTGCCAAATTCGTGACTTAAATATTCTCCCCCACGATCTGGTCGTAAGAACTTTATTTTTCTCTCACGTTGATTCTCAACCTCACTCTGAAACTCCTTGAACTTTTCAAAGGTCTCAGACTTGTGTTTCATTAAGTAGACATAGCCATATCTACTCAAATCATCAGTGAGAGTGAGAACATAACGATAGCCTCCGCGAGCCTCAACGCTCATTGGACCACACACATCTGTATGTATGATTTCCAACAAGTTGGTTGCTCGCTCCATTGTCCCTGAGAATGGAGTCTTGGTCATTTTGCCCATGAGGCATGGTTCGCATGTGTCAAATGATTCATAATCGAGAGACTCTAAAAGTCCATCAGCATGGAGCTTCTTCATGCGCTTGACACCAATGTGACCAAGGCGGTAGTGCCACAAGTATGTGGGACTATCGTTATCAACTTTACACCTTTTGGTATTCACACTATGAATATGTGTATTATCACGCACGAGATTCATTAAGAATAAACCATTGACCATCGGAGCATGACCATAAAACATATCACTCATATAAATAGAACAACCATTATTCTCGGATTTAAATGAGTAGCCATCTCGCATTAAACGAGATCCAGATACAATGTTCATGCTCAAACTTGGCACTAAATAACAATTATTGAGGTTTAAAACTAATCCCGTAGGTAAATGTAGAGGTAGCGTGCCGACAGCGATCACATCGACCCTGGAACCATTCCCGACGCGCATCGTCACCTCGTCCTTCGCCAGTCTCCGTTTATTCCGCAGCTCCTGTTTTGAGTTACAAATATGAGCAACGGCACCGGTATCAAATACCCAGGAGCTACTACGAGCACTGGTAAGGTACACATCAATTACATGTATATCACATATACCTTTAGTGTTGCCGGCCTTCTTATCCGCTAAGTACTTGGGGCAATTCCGCTTCGAGTGACCATTTCCCTTGCAATAAAAGCACTCAGTTTCAGGTTTCGGTCCACTCTTTGACTTCTTCCTGGCAACTGATTTACCAGGCGCGGCAACCTCCTTGCCGTCCTTCTTGAAGTTCTTCTTACCCTTGCCTTTCTTGAACTTAGTGCTTTTATTCACCATCAACACTTGATGTTCCTTTTTTATCTCCACCTTTGCAGATTTCAGCATTGAATACAACTCGGGAATGGTCTTTTCCATCCCCTGCATATTGTAGTTCATCACGAAGCTCTTGTAGCTAGGTGGGAGCGACTGAAGGATTCTGTCAATGACCGCCTCATCCGGGAGATTAACTTCCAGCTGAGTCAAGCGGTTGTGCAACCCAGACATCTTGAGTATGTGTTCACTGACAGAGCTATTTTCCTCCATCTTGCAGCTAAAGAACTTGTCGGAGACATCATATCTCTCGACCCGGGCATGAGCTTGGAAAATCAATTTCAGCTCCTCGAACATCTCATATGCTCTGTGTTGCGCAAAACGCTTTTGGAGCCCCGGTTCTAAGCTGTAAAGCATGCCGCACTGAACGAGGGAGTAATCATCAGTATGTGACTGATGGGCGTTCATAACATCCTAGTTTTCTGTGAATGGTGCATCACGTAGCGGTGCTTCTAGGACATAATCTTTCTTGGCTGCTATGAGGATGATCCTCAGGTTCTGGACCCAGTCCGAATAGTTGCTGCCATCATCTTTCAGCTTGGTTTTCTCTAGGAACGCGTTGAAGTTGAGGGTGACATTAGCGTGGGCCATTTGATCTACAAGGCATTATGTAAAGATTTAGACTAAGTTCATGATAATTAAGTTCATCTAATCAAATTAATGAATGAACTTCCACTCAGATTTGACATCCCTCTAGTCATCTAAGTGATACATGATCCGAGTCAACTAGGCCGTGTCCGATCATCACGTGAGACGGACTAGTTATCATCGGTTAACATCTCCATGTTGATCGTATCTTCTATACAACTCATGTTCGACCTTTCGGTCCTCCGTGTTCCGAGGCCATGTCTGTACATGCTAGGCTCGTCAATCCAACCTAAGTGTATTGCGTGTGTAAACCTGGCTTACACCCGTTGTATGCGAACGTAAGAACCTATCACACCCGATCATCACGTGGTGCTTCGGAACGACGAACCTTAGCAACGGTGCACAGTTAGGGAGAACACATTTTTGATATTTTAATGAGGGATCATCTTATTTATGCTACTGTCGTTCTAAGCAAATAAGATGTAAAAACATGATAAACATCACATGCAATCAAATAGTGACATGATATGGCCAACATCATTTCGCTCCTTTGATCTCCATCTTCGGGGCGCCATGTTCATCGTCGTCACCAGCATGACACCATGATCTCCATCATCATGATCTCCATCATCGTGTCTTCATGAAGTTTTCACGTCAAATATTACTTCTACTACTATGGCTAACGCTTTAGCAATAAAGTAAAGTAATTACATGACGATATAAGTTGACACGCAGGTCATAAATAAATAAAGACAACTCCTATGGCTCCTGCCGGTTGTCATACTCACCGACATGCAAGTCATGATTCCTATTACAATAACAAGATCATCGCATACATCACAAACATGATTCATCACAACTTCTGGCCATATCACATCACAAAGCACTTGCTGCAAAAACAAGTTAGACGTCCTCTAATTGTTGTTGCAAGTTTTTACGTGTCTGTTATAGGTTGCTAGCAAGAACGCTTCCTACCTACGTTAAAACCACAACGTGAATTGTCAATCTCTATTTACCCTTCATAAGGACCCTGTCCATCGAATCCGATCCAACTAAAGTGGGAGAGACAGACACCCGCCATCCACCTTATGCAACTAGTGCATGTCAGTCGGTGGAACCGGTCTCATGTAAGCGTACGTGTAAGGTTGGTCCGGGCCGCTTCATCCTACAATACCGCTGAACCAAGATAGGACTAGTAATTGCAAGAAGAATTGACAATTCGACGCCCACAACTACTTTGTGTTCTACTCGTGCATAGAAACTACGCATATGCCTAGCTCTGATGCCACTGTTGGGGATCGTAGCAGAAATTAAAATTTTCCTACGCATCACCAGGATCTATCCATGGAGTATTCTAGCAACGAGGGGATAGGAGAGCATCTACATACCACTTGTAGATTGCAACAAAAGCGTTCAAGAAGAACGTGGATGATGGAGTCGTACTCGTCGTGATCCAAATCACCGATGACCAGCGCCGAACGGACGGCACCTCCGCGTTCAACACACGTACGGTCGGGATGACGTCTTCTCCTTCTTGATCCAGCAAGGGGGAAGGAGAGATTGATGAAGATCCAGCAGCACGACGGCGTGGTGGTGGATGAAGTAGAATTCCAGCAGGGCTTCGCCAAGCGTCTACGGAGAGAGGGAGAGGTGTAACAGGGGAGAGGGAGGCGCCAAGGCTGCAGGGTCGCGTTTGCCCTCCCTCCCCCACTTTATATAGGCCCCCTAGGGGGAGCTCCGGCCCTGGAGATGCATCTCCAGGGGGTGCGGCGGCCAGGGGGGGAGCCTTGCCCCCCAAGGCAAGTGGGGCGCCCCTTGCCCTAGGGTTTCCAACCCTAGGCGCAGGGGGGAGGCCCATGGGAAGGCGCACCAGCCCACTATGGGCTGGTTCCCTCCCCACTTCAGCCCACGGGGCCCTCCGGGATGGGTGGCCCCACCTGGTGGACCCCCTGGACCCATCCTGTGGTCCCGATACAATACCGGCACCCCCCGAATCCTTCCCGATGGCCGAAACGGCACTTCCTATATATAATTCTTTACCTCCGGACCATTCCGGAACCTCTCGTGACGTCCGGGATCTCATCCGGGACTCTGAACAACCTTCGGTTTGCTGCATACTAATATCTTTACAACCCTAGCGTCACCGAACCTTAAGTGTGTAGACCCTACGGGTTCGGGAGACATGTAGACATGACCGAGACGATCTCCGGTCAATAACCAACAGCGGGATCTGGATACCCATGTTGGCTCCCACATGCTCCTCGATGATCTCATCGGATGGACCACGATGTCGAGGACTTAATCAATCCAGTACTCAATTCCCTTCGTCTATCGGTACGATACTTGCCCGAGATTCGATCCTCGGTATACCGATACCTTGTTCAATCTCGTTACCGGCAAGTCTCTTTACTCGTTCCCGTAACACATCATCCCGTGAACAACACCTTGATCACATTGAGCTCATTATGATGATGTCTTACCGAGTGGGCCCAGAGATACCTCTCCGTCATACGGAGTGACAAATCCCAGTCTCGATTCATGCCAACCCAACAAACACTTTTGGAGATACCTGTAGTGCACCTTTATAGTCACCCAGTTACGTTGTGACGTTTGATACACCCAAAGCACTCCTACGGCATCCGGGAGTTGCATAATCTCATGGTCTAAGGAATGATACTTGACATTCAGAAAAGCTCTAGCAAACGAACTATACGATCTTTGTGCTATGCTTAGGTTTGGGTCTTGTCCATCACATGATTCCCCTAATGATGTGATCCCGTTATCAATGACATCCCCATGTCCATAGTCAAGAAACCATGACTATCTATTGAATAACGAGCTAGTCAACTAGAGGCTTACTAGGGACACATTGTGGTCTATGTATTCACACATGTATTATGATTTCCGGACAATACAATTATAGCATGAACAATAGAGGATTATCATGAACAAGGAAATATAATAATCCTTTATTATTGCCTCTAGGGCATATTTCCAACAGTGGGAGGGGGCACCCCAAAGACACACCAAGCCTTCTCTTAGCCGTGTGCGGTGCCCCCTCCACATTTACACACCTCGGTCATATATCGTAGTGCTTTGGCGAAGCCCTGCGCCGGTAACTTCATCATCACCGTCGCCATGCCGTCGTGCTGACGGAACTCTCCCTCGGCCTCAACTGGATAAAGAGTTCGAGGGACGTCATCGAGCTGAACATGTGCTGAACGCGGAGGTGCCATACGTTCGGTTCTTGGATCGGTTGGATCACGAAGACGTTCGACTACATCAACCGCGTTACTAAACGCTTCCGCTTTCAGTCTACGAGGGTACATGGACACACTCTCCCGCTTGTTGCTATGCATCTCCTAGATAGCTCTTGCGTGATCGTAGGTAATTTTTTTGAAATATTGCGTTCCCCAACAATGGTATCCGAGCCAGGACTATGAGTAGATGTTATATGCACGAGTAGAACACATTGAGTTGTGGGCGATAATAGTCATACTGCTTACCAGCAACGTTTTACTTTGATTCGGTGGTATTGTTGGATGAAGCGACCCGGACCGACATTACATGACCGCGTTCTACCGACGTGCTTCGCAAACATGTGGCTAGCGGGTGTCTGTGTCTCCAGCTTTAGTTGAATCGATTTTGACTATGCCCAGTTCTTGTTGAAGGTTAAAATAGCACACTTGACGAAAAATCGTTGTGGTTTTGATGTGTAGGTAAGAAGGGTTCTTGCTAGAAGCCCGAAGCAGCCACGTAAAACTTGCAACAACAAAGTAGAGGATGTCTAACTTATTTTTGCAGGGCTTGCTTTGATGTGATATGGTCAAGACGTGATGATATATAAATTGTTGTATGAGATGATCATGTTTTGTAGAAGTTATCGGCAACCGGCAGGAGCCATATGGTTGTCTCTTTATTGTATGAAATGCAAACACCATGTCATTTTTTACTTATCACTATGTGTTAGCGATGGTTCTAGAAGCAATAGTTGACAAGACGACCACGACGCAACAATGGAGATCAAGGTGTCGAGCCGGTGACGATGGAGATCAGGATGATGCTTTGGAGATGGAGATAAAAAGCACGAGATGATGATGGCCATATCATTTTCACATATTTTGATTGCATGTGATGTTTATCTTTTATGCATCTTATTTTGCTTAGTACGGCGGTAGCATTATAAGATGATCTCTCACTAAATTTCAAGGTATAAGTGCTCTCCCTGAGTATGCACCATTGCTACAGTTCGTCGTGCCGAGACACCACGTGATGATCGGGTGTGATAAGCTCTACGTTCACATACAACGGGTGGAAGCCAGTTTTGCACACGCAGAATACACGGGTTAAACTTCACGAGCCTAGCATATGGAGATATGGCCTCAGAACACTGAGACCGAAAGGTCGAGCGTGAATCATATAAAAGATATGATCAACATAGTGATGTTCACCATTGACAACTACTCCATCTCACGTGATGATCGAACATGGTTCAGTTGATATGGATCGCGTGATCACTTAGATGACTAGAGGGATGTCTATCTAAGTGGGAGGTCTTAAGTAATATGATTAATTGAACTTTAATTTATCATGAACTTAGCAGCTCATGGTATTTTGCATATCTATGTTGTTGTAGATCAATGGCCCGTGCTACCGTTCCATTGAATTTTAACGCGTTCCTAGAGAAAGCTAAGTTGAAAGATGATGGTAGCAACTACACGGGTTGGTCCGTAACATGAGGATTATCATCATTGCTGCATAGAAGAATTACGCCCTCCAAGCACCGTTAGGTGCAAGACCCGCTGCAGGAGCAACACCGAACGTTATGAACACCTGGAAGAGCAAAGCTGATGACTACTCGATAGTTTAGTGGGCCATGATTTACGGCTTAGAATCGGGACTTCAACGACATTTTGAACATCATGGAGCATATGAGATGTTCCAGGAGTTGAAGTTAATATTTCAAGAAAATGCCCGGATTGAGAGATATGAAGTCTCCAATAAGTTCTACAACTGCAAGATGGAGGAGAATAGTTCTTTCAGTGAACATATACTTAGAATGTCTGGGTACCACAATCACTTGACTCAACTGGGAGTTAATCTTCCTGTTGATAGTGTCATTGACAGAGTTCTTCAATCAGTGCCACCAAGCTACAAAAGCTTCATGATGAACTATAATATACAAGGGATGGATAAGACAATTCTCGAGCTCTTCGCGATGCTAAAGGCTGCGGAGGTAGAAATCAAGAAGGAGCATCAAGTGTTGATGGTTAACAAGACCACTAGTTTCAGGAAAAAAGGGCAAAGGGAAGAAGGGGAACTTCAAGAAGAACGGCAAACAAGTTGCTGCCCAAATGAAGAAGCCCAAGTGTAGACCTAAGCCTGAGACTGAGTGCTTCTACTTCAAAGGGACTGGTCACTGGAAGCGGAACTGCCCCAAGTATTTGGCGGATAAGAAGGATGGCAAAGTGAAAGGTATATTTGATATACATGTTATTGATGTGTACCTTAATTATGCTCGTAGTAGCGCCTGGGTATTTGATACTGGTATGTTGCTCATATTTGCAACTTGAAGCAGGGGCTACGGATTAAGCGAAGATTGGCTAAGGACGAGGTGACGATGCGCGTGGGAAATGGTTCCAAAGTCGATGTGACCGCCGTCGGCACGCTACCCCTACATCTACCTTCGGACTTGCTACGGAGCCAAGGAATGCTCGGCAGTTGTTTCCCACACGGAGGAGTACGAGGGTTTACTGGTTTGTCTGCCATCGCCGAAGAATAACAGCAGGTGTGGGTGAGTAGAGGTATGGCTAGGCCAGCGATGGGAGTATGGTGGGGCCGTGAGGCCTGCCGGCAGCATAGCCGGCCGTGGGAGGAGAGAGCAGGCAGTCCCGCCGGCGCTTGTTTGAGCGGCTTGAGCATGAAGAGCAGAGATTGAAGAAGCACGACAGCCGTTGGATGGACATCCAACAGTCACTGCTCTCGTGTGTGGACTAAGTTGACAGGGCGTTGCGTGTGCGTCAACCTTTTTTTATGAAAGCATACACGTCAACCTGTAGTAGGCGCACAAGTCAGCCCCAACCTGTGGAAAACAGCATACATCCCATCTGCCATTATTTCTAATAATGTACAACCCATTGCTAATTCTTAAGAATTTTTTTGGAGCCCATCTTCTTTTTGTTAGCGTCACACCCCATATTGTGGCCACGGTTAAAAAGTATACGAAATTTTGCATATTTCGGTGCGGTCAACTGTTTTTAATCCAGAAATATCGATTCACATTCAAACTATTTTGAAAAATTATTTATATAAATATAAAATCCAAATAATTGTCCATGCATAAAAATCAATGGAATTTAAGATCTTGTAATGAAAAAAATTGAAACTAATTCCCGGTTTGATGTGTTTTAAAAATGTACTGCCCATTTCTGGGCAAACCGAATGAAACTCTCCTCGTCTTGAAAGATTTGCAGCCCTGCAGGGCCGATAAAGCAAGTAGGCCTTCTTTGGGTATTTCTTTTAAAAAATAAAACTGGGCTAGCCATTTTCAGCAAGAAAAAAACACAACTGGGCTCATGATGTGGTAAACATAAATAAAACCCTGGCTAGACGGGCCACAGCCCCCGCACAGCCCTGTTGTTACCCTGATCCGTCGCTAAAACTTGTATAAATAACAACTGCTTGTTCCTAAAGAAAAATGCGCGACTTGCTGGGTCCCTGGTGTCAGCCGCTCGTAGTGTAATTCTCTCGTTTATTGACTACGATGAGAATGGCATGAGCCCCAGATGTCCAGCCTTTCCTATGAAAATTTACAGCCCATTTGATGTGCTAGTTCGAAATAAGTTTGTGGGTGCTGGTGGGGGCTAATCACTTGGCTTCTGTAATGCACAGTGAGCGCAAGCAGCCGGCGAGAGTGATGTTATTTCCCTTGGTTTGGATTTGTTACAATATTTCACTCTAAATTAAACGAATGGCAAGCCATTTTGCCCTGTTTCAAAGAAAATATGACAGTCACAGCCGAGTTGAAAAGGGCAGGAACATCTAACTCCAGCTTACAAACTATACAAAAGCACGAGGGTTAATTGTTCATCAGGTTTACAAAAAAACCAGATTGAAAAGGGCAACAACATCTAACTCCAGCACTGTTTTTGGCAGTCATAGTCAAATGGATCGGTCAGGTCCATAGAATGAACATCACGGGTCGTAAAATTTACTGGATTATGAGCACAATATGTTCTAAATAGAAGCCCGGCACGTTCAGAAGATCTTTTGCCCACCTGAAACTCCTTTTTTTGCTCTTCGACATACCCATCCGTCAAAACCATGCTGCTGATAAACTTAAGCCTGATGGACAATAGTAACCTCGCATTTTGCAGGTAGAATGTGACAAATCTTGTGTTTGCACGGTTGGCTACATATCGTTCTAGCGTTATTATCTTCAATCGAATCTCATGAGAAGTGAGAAAATCCCGATGCTTACGAATCCACCGATTGGTTATAACTTTCTTACCCCGTCCTGTTGCCTAAATAGACATGAAGATTCAAAACAGTTAAGGTCTAAAAGAAGAATGTCGAAAGAGCAACAGCTGAACGGTTAATTCTAGTACACTATATGCGGGCTTCCAATGTGCGTGAAATTATCACCTTTATATACAACTTCTCCAGACATGGAAAGCATTGCAGCAAGCCAATAATCTTGTTCAGATCAAAACTATTCATTTGGATATATAAGATCTTGACAGAATCCAGCACCATTGATAGGCCATCCATGGAGAAACTCTTCATTGAGCATAGAACATAATATTAGTACAAAATGTGTACTCCAAGATGATATATAAATTATGCGCAGAAATTTAAAATGCAGATTATGGTTACAAGTGTTGATGCTAATATAAAGTACCTGAAGAACTGTGGAGCCAAACACCATATTGAAATGAGCACAGAGATCATGTATTACACCCAAGGTCTCCAGTTTAGGCACAGAGAGGACGATTATTTGCAACGGTGAATAACTAGAATCACGGATCAACCTTTGAAGTGAAGGGGCATCTTGGATGACGAGCTGCCTTCTGTCAAAAGAAATTCCAATTCTTAAAAGGTTAGGTGACTTTATTTGGAGACAATCGATTCTAACTGTGAAAACAAGCACCAAGCACTCCAGCGCAGGGCAACTGGAATGGATGATGCTGTGGAATGAGGCCTCCGATATACGAACCCGCACAAGTGAAATTTCTTGAGAAATGGGAGTCGAAGGTTTAGTACAAGATTGTCTGGTAGGTAGCACTGCGCAAAGGTGGCGGTGTGGAGAGAGGATGAAAACCCCGAGATGGACATCGGTGCTGAGGGAACAAGTTCATGGCGTTCGGTATGTGGTATGTGATTTCCAGGGGAATAGTAGAACTCAAGCAGTTGTAGTTCTGTGAATTCAGGGGATTCCAGCCAGGCGTCCACCATGCAGGACATGGTATGCTTGCTTAGGTAGCATGAAGGGATGCAGAGGCTTTGAACGGAGCCCCGTGGGAGGAGATGATGGCTCTGGGGATTTCAAAATCATTGAAGAGAGATAGCTGACGACAGTCGAGATTATGGGGAATGGCGTGCCATAGAGGGCGCCACCGAATTGAGAGTACTTGGGTGCGGCAGCAATCCTTGGTGGGGAGAAGCGAGATGATCTCCCCAAGGATGGCATCCGGGAGATTGCTGATGCGGTCCACCCGAGATTCTACTGGCTCCTGGGATCCGGTGGGGGCGGGGTCGCCGCTTCTCCCCGCGCTGCTTGGTGCGGGATCTACAATAGGCGTCGCCGCTGGCGGGAGTCTCATCTTCTTGGGGCCGGGGTCAGCCGACTCCATTTTCCTCGAGGGCATCGCGTCGCGCTCACGGATTTGACCAGAGTAACGAATGACGAGCCTAGTTGTAGTGCGAGCGAAGAACAAGGGGAGCTGAGGGTTTTCTGTAGGAGTGAGGAAGAAGGGGAGCTGGGGTTTTCTGTAGGAGTGAGGTGAGGAATCTGGGGGTACGAGTGGAGCGAGCTGACGTGAGGTGGGTGGGAGCGAGGAGGAAGAAGAGCACCCAGGGTTTTTTTGGGGGGGGGGGCGGTGTGCTGGGTGTGGGTAGCGCCTCTCATCCAGTAAATATATGGGCTTTTGAATTAATTTTACTATTTACTAGTGTGGATGGGCTGTTTTGTCTTGGGACCCGAGAAACAATTACTACTAGTACAGTGGGGACACTCTACAGCTACCCATAAAACCATTACTACTAGTACAGTGGAGGCACTCTACCGCTTCTGGCTCCTCCTAGGTCATTGAAACGTCTCCCTCTACTGAATGCCGTTATACTTTTTGTTGGGGATGTTGCTATCCGGGGTAAACCGGCCTGCAGGGCCCGGGTTACCTCCGTCAACAGACCCGAGATGTTAAAACCCAAGGAGAGATAGAAGGGCCTAAGGCCCATAATCGGTTTAAAGGTTTATGGTGTAAACCGGCCTGATGTAAACTTGTATTGTAAGTTAGGAATAGAGAGACCGACCCGGGCACGTTTTAGCCGGAGGTTGGAACTTTACAGACCGACGGGCGTCACCCGTGGAGATAAGGGGACGACCCGACGGCGGTTTAAGGAGAGAGAAGAAGAACTCGAGGTTTAGGCGAAGCTTATCGCTCCCTAAGCCCTCGAAACCCATCAATCCCATCACAACTAGACGTAGGCTTTTACCTTCATCGAAGGGGCCGAACTAGTATAAAAACCGTGTCCTTGTGTCCACTTTAACCCCTTCAAGCTAACCCGTTGCGATGGCTCCACGACTAAGTCCTCTTACTAGGACATCTGCCGTGACAAATCCACGACAGTTGGCGCCCACCGTGGGGCTATCGCGAGATGGTTTCAGGTTCTTGGAGGGCCGCTTTGAAGGACTCGAGGGTTACGCTGTGGGACGGATGACCAAGAGCCGCCGCGGAAAACTCTACATCGACAGCACAGGCTGGGGCCCCGACGCCGGCTCGATCGAGTACGGGTACCGGGTCCCCTTTGGCGGCATCCATGTTTTCATCGGCAAGATCGGAGAACCGGGCACCGAGTTAGGCGTCTGCGCCGGCCTCATCGAGACAGCTCAGTGCACGAGATCGACCCTGGCTAAACCGACCAGGAAGCACGCCTTCGTGGGAGTCATCCACGGGGGAAGCTACGAGGAAGGATCCGAATCTGGTGACGAAACCGCCATCTACTCTGGCGATGAAACGTCGACCGGGGAAACCGAATCTCTTTACCAGCTACAAGATGGTCGGATTGGGGGCGGCTCCGATGGCAACAGTATTCCGGACCCCTCTGATCTGCCCTATCGGGTTGGGATCTTCATGGCTGGAACGCAGGCGATGCCATGATCATCAACTGCAGCAGCAGCGATCTCCGGATCGGCAGCGGCAACGGCTGCGCGGGCAGGAGGCCCTACGAGTTCACCAGCCCAAGTTTTGTCAGACCTGTTTGACGCCCTGGCAGCGCTCATGGCGGAAGCCAACCCGGTGGATCAGGAAGTTCACAATGCTGAGATTACCAAGGTGAGAGAGCAGATCACTCGGGCTAAAGCGGAGCTGGCAGCAGAAGAGATCAGGATGACGGCGGAGCGCGCCGCTTTAGATGCGCAGGCGTACAGGCTCATGATGGACCAGAAGGCGTCTCAGGAGGTCCTGAAGAGAAAATCCCGGTCTCGGTTGCCCGCCGCCCTCGACGCTCGAAATCTCTTCAACACCCCAGGGGTAAACCGCGCGGAGGCGACAACCGGCGCCCCGGTTCAGCACCGGGTGATAGACCTGCCTCGTTACAACACTGGTACACCACCGGCCATACCCACGCCGTCAGGTCATTATTCCAACCCGATGGATAACCTCGTCGCGGCTGCGGCTCGGTTGGAAGCCATTCCGATCGAAGGAGATTCACCGCAGGATGAAGAGACACGCCGGGTCAAGGAGCTCCTTAGGACCGCGCTGGCCCAGCAAGAAGCATATTCGCAAAGCCGTGATCGGATTCACTCCACCCCTCGCCCCAGCGGGAGATATAGTAGGCGCGTGGAGGAGCCGGCCGTTTCAAGTAATGCCAGGCGTGAAGCGCTCCGCGGCAACAATCCGGCGGGCGTTGACAATGCTCACGAGAATGTGGATCGCACCCGTGCACGGGAGGCCGGATTAGCAGCGCAGCATCAGGCTCGTCAGCTTACACCTATCTTCCCAGCAGCTACAGTTGAACCGGGGTTGGTTTCCAGTTCTTTGGGAGTACCGTGCCTTGTTCCCGCTTTGCGCAACGTACGCCTGCCCAAAGATTTCAAGGGCCCCCGCAAGGTACCAAACTACACGGCGGATCAGCCTCCGGAGACATGGGTGGAGAGCTATGAGATGGCTATGGAGATGCTGGATGTGGATGACACGGCGTGTGCCAAGTATTTTACTATGATGTTAGAAGGAACGGCCCGGACTTGGCTAAAGAGCTTACCGCCTAATTCAATTAGTTCATGGGCCCAATTGCGCGCCCGGTTTATCAAGAATTTCAAGGACACGTGCAAACAACCAATGTCGATAATTGACCTAGCAGCCTGCGTTCAGCAAGAAGGGGAATCAACTACCCATTGGGTACGACGAGTATCAGAAGTTTTGCACTCATCAGATCGCATCAACGCAGACACCGCTGTAGTGCTGTTGGAAAGCAACTGTCGGTTTGGCCCTTTGAAGCTAAAGCTGGGCCGGATGAAGCGTGATTGTACATATATAGGAACGCTCATGACCGCTTTAGTGAAGTATGCGGATTCTGACAGTACCAAGGATCCTGACTCTGGTGATGACAAAACAGGGAAGGGAAGGAAGAATAGCAACACCAAAGGCCAGCAGCATCGACCGACAGGTAATGGAGGCGGAGGAAAACGTAAACCGGACGGGAGCATGGACTTGGTGGCCAGCACAAGTGCACAGGATAAAGGCCAGCGGCGTAAGGGAAAACAGCCAAGTTTTCGCGCACATCCCGGTCCTAACCCGGAGCGTTTGAACTTTTTCTTAAACCAGCCCTGTCCGAAGCACGGAACAAAGGAGGAACCAGCAGCCCATCTTTGGAAGGATTGTTATATCATGAAGGAATTCAAAAGCTCAAACACTTTCCAATATGATCACAGCTCCGGCGGCGGTTCCGGTTCCGGATCAGGGTACGGTGGCGGGAATTCCGGTCCAGGGTTCCAGGGTAACCCGGGCGGACAGGGCAGCCAAAATAATCAGAATAATCAAAGTAATCAAAGTGGTTATCAGAGCAACCCGAAACAGTTGAGTGGTGGACAGTATCATGTCTTTACTACGAGCTTGGATAAACGAGATAGGAAGCTTCAGAGGCGGGCGGTCAGTGCTGTCGAACCGGCCACGCCTCACTATCTGCGTTGGTCGGAACAGCCTATCATATGGAGCCGAGAAGATCATCCTCCCAGGGTGTATAATCCGGGTCAGTTAGCACTGGTGGTAGCGCCTCAGGTGGCAGGTTATAAGCTCACCAAGGTGCTCATGGACGGAGGGAGCAGTATTAACATCTTGTATTATGAGACCTTCCGTCGTATGGGACTGGTAGACAAGGATCTCAGACCGACCAATACAGTGTTCCACGGAGTGGTGCCTGGCAAGTCTGCGTATCCGGTTGGTAAGATAGCCCTTGAAGTGGTATTTGGCGATAGTCACGATTCCAGATCAGAGACGCTGACGTTCGAGGTGGTTAAAATCCAAAGTCCGTACCACGCTTTGTTCGGGCGGCCAGCTTATGCAAAATTTATGGCACGGCCCTGCTATGTATATCTGCAACTTAAGATGCCAGGTTACAAGGGCACTATAACGGTTCATGGGAGCCGCCGAATCGCTTTGGAATGCGAGGAAGGAGATGCGACTTATGCTGAATCGGTTTGTGCTACGGAGGAGCTAAAGCAGTACAAAGACAGTGTTGATCCGGAGGATATGACTTCATTAAAAAAGCCAACTACGGACCACGATCCGGCCTTGAAGTTCAAGTCAGCGGCCGAAACTAAGCTTGTTGACTTCGTACCTGGCGATTCATCCAAACAGTTCAGCATCAGTGCAAACTTGGATCCAAAATAGGAAAGCGCGCTCATCGAGTTCATCCGTGAGAATCGGGACATCTTTGCATGGAAGCCATCTGACATGCCTGGTGTACCGAGGCAACTCGCTGAGCACACCCTTAATGTGGATCCTAAGTACAAGCCGGTAAAACAGTTCTTACGGCGGTTTAACGAAGAAAGACGTAAAGCGATTGGTGAGGAAGTGGCCAGGCTCCTGGCAGCTGGGTTTATCATTGAGGTTTTTCATCCCGAATGGCTCGCTAATCCGGTGCTAGTTCTTAAGAAAAACGGCACCTGGCGCATGTGTGTGGACTACACAGACTTGAATAAAGCTTGCCCAGCAGATCCTTTTGCCCTCCCCCGGATTGATCAGATCATTGATGCAACAGCAGGTTGCGAACGTTTAAGTTTTTTGGATGCTTATTCGGGTTATCATCAGATCAAGATGGCAGTTAAGGACCAGGAGAAGACAGCGTTCATTACTCCCTTTGGAGCCTTCTGCTATGTGTCTATGCCCTTTGGGCTTAAGAGTGCGCAGGCTACTTATCAACGATGTGTGCAAAATTGCCTCCACGAGCAGATTGGTCGTAATGTGCATGCTTATGTGGATGATATTGTGGTCAAGTCACGAAAGAAGGAGACCCTGGTTGACGATTTGAGGGAGACTTTCGATAACTTGAGAGTGTACCAAATGATGCTCAACCCGGCTAAATGTGTTTTTGGTGTGCCTGCAGGCAAGCTGTTGGGATTTTTAGTGTCCCATAGAGGAATTGAGGCCAATCCGGAAAAAATCACGGCCATCACCTCCCTGGCCAAACCGAAATGCGTTAATGATGTTCAGCGCTTGGCCGGACGGATTGTAGCGTTAAGCCGGTTTATCAGTCGCCTCGGTGAAAAGGCGATCCCCTTGTATCAGATGCTCAAAAAGACGGATCAATTTGTCTGGAGTCCGGAGGCAGATAAAGCGTTTGAGGACCTGAAGCGGCAGCTAGTCAATCCGCCAGTTTTGGCAGCCCCTGTAGATAAAGAGCCACTCTTGTTATACGTTGCTGCGAATGCCAGAGCGGTCAGTGTGGCGATGGTGGTAGAACGAAAGGAGGCTGGAAAGGAACATCCGGTTCAGCGACCGGTTTACTATATCAGTGAAGTACTTATCGAGTCCAAACAAAGGTATCCGCATTGGCAGAAGCTGGTATATGGTGTTTTTATGGCAAGCCGGAAGCTGAGGCAATATTTTCAAGGGCACCCCATCACGGTGGTCAGTTCTGCGCCTTTGGGTGATATTATACAGAACCGGGAGGCGACCGGTCGGATTGCCAAGTGGGCTATCGAGCTCGGGCCGCACGATTTAAGGTACGTACCCCGGACGGCCATAAAGTCACAGACACTTGTCGATTTCATAAACGATTGGACAGAGTTACAAGCGCCTGAGGAGAAGCCGGATAACACCTATTGGACCGTTCATTTTGACGGGTCAAGACAATTGGAAGGCTCGGGGGCTGGAGTCGTTTTAACTTCCCCACGAGGAGATAAGTTTTGTTATGTCCTCCGTTTAATGTTCCCCTGTACAAATAATGCGGCTGAGTATGAAGCTTTGCTTCATGGTCTTCGGATGGCTAAAGAGATGAATCTGAGCAGGGTTAGGTGCTTTGGTGATTCGGATCTGGTGGCTCAGCAGGTATCTGGCACCTGGGATTCTAAGGACCCGCTCATGGCTGCGTACCGACGTGAAGTAGATATGGTGGCCGGGCATTTCAAAGGCTATCAAGTGGACCATGTGGACCGCAGAAAGAATGAGGCAGCGGACGCTTTAAGCCGCCTGGGCTCTCAGCGTAAACCGGTCCCACCCAATGTTTTCTTGGACGTATTGTATCACCCATCGGTACAGCTGCCCGGTGAGCTGGAGTTGGATGTTCCTGATCCGGAGGCTCAATTGGTGGCGGCTCTTCACATCACCCCGGATTGGACGCTCCCGTATCTGGCATATATGAACCGGGGTGAGTTGCCAGAAGATGAAAGTTTGGCTCGACAGATAGTACGACGGTCCAAGTCTATGACCATTTTCAAAGGAGAGTTGCATCATCGCAGCGTGTCAGGAGCGCTGCAACGGTGCGTATCCCCTGAGGAGGGGTGCGAGATATTACGAGAAATACATGAAGGGGATTGCGGCCACCACGCCGGTTCAAAATCATTAGTGGCTAAAGCGTTCCGCCACGGTTTCTACTGGTTAACTGCTCATGCTGATGCAGAAGACCTGGTCAGGTTATGTGATGGGTGCCAGAAATTTTCCAGACGAGCACACATACCGGCTCAAGAATTGAGGATGATTCCAATCACTTGGCCGTTTGCGACTTGGGGGCTGGATATGGTTGGGCCTTTTAAGCGTTCCAAGGATAAGAAGACCCACCTACTGGTGGCGGTTGACAAATTTACAAAGTGGGTGGAAGCAGAGCCTGTCAGTAAGTGTGATGCTGCCACGGCGGTTCAGTTTATAAAGAAGGTGATCTTCCGGTTTGGATTTCCACACAGCATCATCACAGATAATGGTACCAATCTATCCAAGGGGGCCATGAAAGAGTTCTGTGCACGGGAGCATATACGGCTTGATGTTTCTTCGGTGGCGCACCCACAGTCTAATGGTCAGGCAGAACGAGCGAACCAAGAGATCTTGAGAGGTATCAAACCCCGGCTTCTGGTCCCTTTGCAAAGGACGCCGGGTTGTTGGGTGGAGGAACTACCGTCTGTGTTATGGAGCATCAACACTACGCCTAACAGATCCACGGGGTTTACGCCGTTTTTTATGGTCTATGGAGCAGAGGCGGTTCTCCCAAGTGATATACGACATGACTCACCTCGCGTGGCAGCATATGTTGAAGCGGACAATGAGCCGGCACGGCAGAACGCTCTTGACTTGTTGGATGACGAGCGTGACTTGGCAGCTGCCCGTTCAGCGATTTACCAGCAAGATCTTCGCCGTTACCACAGCCGTCGGGTTAGGACCAGAACCTTTCAGGAAGGGGATTGGGTGCTTCGGCTCATCCAGGATCAGTCGGATCAGCATAAACTGTCCCCGCCTTGGGAAGGACCTTTTGTGGTCAGCAAGAATCTAAATAATGGGTCATATTACCTGATTGATATTCGAGAGCGCAAGGATTCACGCACAGCAGAGGAGGAGACCAGCAGGCCGTGGTACATAGCTCATCTTCGGCCTTATTATACATGAGCCCTGGGCTCTGCTTATGTACATAGCATGACCATGTATATATTATGATTAATACAATAAACCGGAGCCTCGAGTAAAGCGGGGTCTCTGCTGTTCTTCACATCATGTGTGTTTGCCCCTGGAGGTCGCTTCACAAAGTTCAAGATATAGATTCCGGTTTAAAAGCCGGTTCAAGGGAAGATGTCTCCTACAAGGCTGTGCAGCTCTTAATATCCGGTTCAATATCCCGATTCAAACATGAGGCTTCCTGTTCAAACATAGGTCGTATTCGAACCAAAGAGAACATAGCTATTCAAACATGAGGCTTCCTGTTCAAACATAGGTCGTATTCGAACCAAAGAGAACATAGCTATTCAAGCATGAGGCTTCCTGTTCAAACATAGGTCGTATTCGAACCAAAGAGAACATAGCTATTCAAACATGAGGCTTCCTGTTCAAACATAGGTCGTATTCGAACCAAAGAGAACATAGCTATTCAAGCATGAGGCTTCCTGTTCAAACATAGGTCGTATTCGAACCAAAGAGAACATAGCTATTCAAACATGGGGGTTCCTGTTCAAACATAGGTCGTATTCGAACCAAAGAGAACACAGCTGTTCAAACATAGGTCGTGTTCGAACCAAAGAGAACGTAGCTATCCCTATAAAGTCAGTTGGGGACCTAGTCGGCCTGAACCGTAGCTACACCTTCGGGGGGCTTGGTCATGTCTTGACGACGGTAATGCCTTCTGGCTGGCACATTTGCCACTGAATCAGTTGGGGACCTAATCGACTTGAACCGTGGATTACGCCTTATGGGTACTCGGTCATGTCTTGATGATGGTAATGCCTTCTGGTCGGCTTTTTAGCCAATGAATCATTTGGGGGCTTGGTCGTGTCCGAACCAACGCAATGCCACTTGATCGACCCTTGGCCATTGAGTCACTTGGGGGCTTGGTTGACGAACCAATGCAATGCCATTTGGCCGGCATATTTGCCACGATTCAGTTAGGAACCTAGTCGATCTAAACCGTAGCTACACCTTTTGGGGGCTCGGTTTCGTCTTGACGATGGTCACGCCTTCTGAACGGTTCATAGTAACCACTATTCGCATGCGTTTTACTATCGCGTTGCCTTTTCATATTTGGTTTTGTTTTCTGCCTTTATTGTGGTGTTTTTTGGTTCTTCGGAACGTCAAGTGTCCTTAAACCGATTCAGCTGGCATAGCCTGGTCCGTTTTTTAACCCGGAGGCAAATTGCCCGGTTTGGCAAAGGTGCATCACGGTTCAGGTGGTCGAAAAATCACATTGTGTACTCAGTAAAGACAGGAAACATAAGTTGGAAATGTCATTGGAAAGAGCATCAGTACCCGTGCGTGAAGGCACATTCAAATGTAGAGGTATTAAACTATCTTATTACAAGGCAACGTAGTGCCTGAATATATTGTTCGTTGACGGATTAAGACGTCACCAAGTAAGGTGAACCGGAGCGTTGATTACGCCTGTTCGCCGCCTTGGTTCGAAGGCTGGGGATCGTCTCGCGCCGCTTCAGCTCCATCTTGGTTACCCATTGGCTGGAAATCAGCAGTGGTCCAGTCGATTCCCATTAGCGCTTGAAAGACGGCTTCTTCGTGAATCAGCGAAGACGATTCAATGTCTGGGGCGTAAGTATGCTTACGGATTGGAGGAACAAGGTTTCCCGCTTCAGGGACCGGGGCAGATACTCGTTTGTTCTGGTTGTCGTATCGGGCTTGGTAGCGTGACAGATCTGCTTCCTCAGCCAATTGACAAGCTAGGGGGCGCACCGCCCGGTTTATCGCCCTCAAATCGTCTTCATCAAAATCTGAACCGTCTTCCTTCAAGCTGGGGTATCCTTGGGCAGCTTCGACAGGATCGAAATCTGGTACCCACGCTTTGGCCCGGATCAAGGCAGTGATGGCTCCAGTTCGAGCAGCTGATCTTTTCAACTCTTCAATCCGGGCCGGAAGCATGGACAGCCTCTTTAATGTGTCTTGAATCAGAGACGGCGCAGGGTTGTTATGCGATGCAGTGGTGATAGCTCTTTGTGCTCCGGTGTATAACTGTTCAATCAGAGTATAAGCGGCTTTGAGTTTCATCCGCACATTAGAACCCAAGTGACCAATACGTGAGCCTGCAGTGTTTCAAGGTGGATTACAAACCGGACATAGGGTGTAGCAAACAAGGTACAAATTGGAAGAAGGGCATCGAAAAGTTTACCAAAGACAGCAGAGGTCATGGAGTGTATTTGTCGCTTCACAGTGGATAACTCCTCAACCACCGGTTTAAGAGCAGCTTCGGCATTTTCAGCCCTCTTCGTCAAAAGAGCTCTTTCAGTAGCCCAGTCGGCTTGCTCCTTTTTGCGGCTTGCTTTCAGCTGCTCCATAACAGTTAAGGCTTTGGTCAATTCCTCCTTTGCTTTTTCAGTTTCAATCTGCTGGGCTTTTAAAGCTTCCTGAAGGTCCGAGACTTGGTTCTCTTTGGTCTTCAAATCCCCCTGCAGCAGGTCATCAACAGTGTTCAGAAAATATTGCACGGTTTGGAAGTATCAACCACACAAGCAAGTTATGTGCTCGATACTTGGGGGCTAATGCATATTTGATTTTTACACAAGTTTTCCATTACAAAAAGTCCCAAGATTAATACAAGTATTTAAGCTTGGCACTTGGGGGCTAATAGTTATCTAATGATGTTTTTTGGTTATGACCTATGTTGAAGCCTTTGGGTTTTCTAAACCAGACCTTAATTGTCAAAAGCAGCCTGGTCCGGTCTACCATCTCGGTTTGGAAGTATTGATAAGCTAAGTTGCAATAGAATGAAGCACAAGGGAGTTACCTCAAGTTTCTCCTTCATCATCTTGATCATGGCAGCCTCATAATCCCGACTGGTGTACAGCCGGTTCAGATACCCAGAATAAAGATCCGGGGCGCTTAAAGAGGCGTACGTAGACAAGTCAAGGTCCCATTTGCCCTTTATGGCCGAGATTTCATCCTTGGCAGTATGCTTGGCCAAAGTAGCAGTGTTCCCCGGTTCAGAGCGGCCAATACCGGTAATTACGACATCATCATCCTTGGAGTCGCTGCTCTGCAGTGGCCCTGTCGGTTTATCAGCCGTTGCAGAAGGGGGGATGGATTCCTCAACCTGAACAGGACTGGCAGGCGGATCAGTACGGCTAGCAGGTTCGGTAGTCCTTTCTTCAGCGCAGATGTCATCTTGCGGAGATAGATAGTTCTGAGTATCTTCACGACCCAGAGCGTCAGCACCAGGAGTTTTCTCCGGTTCAGGAGCGGCAGTTCCTTCAGCCGGGTTATCCAGACGAGCCTTCTTGCTCGGTCTAGGTTTAGCCCTGGAAAAACCCAAAGATTGGTAAAACAGTATAAGATGGATTAAGAGACCCATACAGAGATATGTTGTGATCAGTCCAACTTACCCAATAACTGTCTTCAACGGTGGCAGTTGAGTGGCTGAAGATTCACCGGAAGATGAATGGGAAGTGACCTGATAATCGGAGTCAGATGGATTTAGAGGCTGACGAGTTAAACCTGCTTTAGGAGGAAAGCTAGCGCGTAAATCGGAGACCTCTGAACGGCGTTTCCGAACCGGGCTGTTCGGTAAACCGGCGGAGGTGACTACCTGGCCGCTATGACGGGTGGTGCGTCGAGCTTCATGTTGCTGGGTCTTCACAAGAAATTTGGGATCCAAGTAAGCAAGAGGGTGAGAAAATTTAATTTTCCGGTTTGCCTGGCGAGGTTTTTTCAAAGGCAAAGGAACGGCATCAGAAGAAAGAATAGTTACCTCTGGGCCTTCGGCATGGCTCACTTCAGCGTCGTCCTGACAAATATCATCATCAATAAGACGTACAAAAAGCAAACCAACTGAATCGAGGTCTACCCCGAGGTCCGGATTACCCACATCATCCTCCTCTAATTCCGGAGTAGAGGAAGCGGTGTTCCTTTTCCTCTGAGCGGGCTTCTTCACCCTCATCTTGGGTCGGGTTACCTTTTCGGTCGGCTCTTGTAACTTCTTGCTCCAAAATGGATCATCTCCCTGTCTCAGGAAAGACTGGAATTAGCAATATGTGTATAAGGAGATCATAAGTTCTATAACAAACAGAGGGGAGGTACTTACAGCAGGTGGCTTGTTTGTGGCACAGAATGGAAGCAGGCCGGTTTGGGCACAAACATGTTCCGGTTCATTCAGCATCTTTTTCACAGCTTCAGCGACTTCGTCCTCCGTCAGTTGAATGTTGCAGTGCCTCAAAGGATCATCAATCCGACCCGTGTATTGGCACATTAAACCGGAGCGGATGCTAAGGGGCAGGATGCTCCATGAAATCCAGCAACGAGCAAGATCAACCCCCGTTAAACCATTAGCCATGAAGGCTCTGAGCTTGGACAACTGAGGGGCATACTTACTCCTCTCTTTGGCAGTTAGCCGTGGGGGGAAGGGGTGAGTGTTGCTAAGTCTCTCTGGACGGAAACCGGGCAGTGGATTTTCTTCAGCAGGGGAAGTATCCTTGCAATAGAACCAAGTGCAATTCCATTCTTGCGGATGACTATGCAACTTGGCGTGAGGATAAGTCACCTCTTTCCTCTTCTGAATCGCCATACCACCCAGTTCCATATTAGGGCCATCGGTAAATTCAGTACGTCGGTTCAGATGGAAAAAATCCCGGAACAGCTCTGCAGTGGGTTCCTCTTGAAAATACGCCTCGCAAAGTACTTGAAAATGACAGATGTTCGTGACAGAATTCGGACCAACATCTTGTGGGCGCAACCTAAAATTAGCCAAGACGTCCCGATAGAATTTTGAACCGGGTGGGTTAAACCCCCGGGCCAGGTGATCCGCAAACACCACCACCTCTCCCTCCTGCGGGGTAGGAGGACATTCGTCTCCTGGAACCCTCCAATGGATGGTACTTTTGCTACTCAAAGCACCAGTCAGAACTAAGTTGTTTAGTTGGGTCTCAGTGATGCAAGAGGGAACCCAGTTGCATTCATACACCTGCTTTGCCATGAGGAAATCTACAAGGCAAAGGTATTCCGGTTTGAGAGCAAGTATGATTGTAAACCGAAGATGCTCTGATATAGAGTCAGGTTATCTACAATAATATCAATTGGCAGTTCATCAAGGGGACTAATGGATGTGTAGATCGGTTTGTTCGCTTTGCTAAGAGTTAAACCGACCAGATCTAAACAGTTGTGAGTATGAAAGCAGAAACAGATCCCGTACGGATTCTTTCAAAGCAATGGATCTACAGCTAGGGTGAAAAAGAAATAAAAACAGGTAATATGAAGTCGGGCTCACAGCATAACAACATAAGTTCGACAGGCAGGAACAAGAGTGAGATCTAAGGAAATGAGTACAGATTTATGGCGGCTGCTAAGAGGAACTACAAATCCAGATACAGGTATCCTCATCTGTTCGCAAAGGCTGCTATGGAGATGAGCAAGAAACAGTAACAGGACGATGAACCCTAGAACAGATCTAAAGCAACAAGAACAGGGGCCTTACCGGGGTCCAAACAGATGTGGAAAGTCGCCGCGGTGCTCTGATCCGATCAGGTTGATGCAGCGGCCGGAGTTGATGCAGCAGCTGACGGCGGCGGCGGAGCTTTGAGGTCTGGGTCGCGAGGAAGACGAAGAAGGGGAGGAAAAGAAGATGGCCTTCAAGTCCTATTTATAAGGCGCGGCGCGCGTGTCAGGCGCGCGAATCCAGGGGCCGGAGATTTCGGAAGCCCAGCCGTCGCCCTGATTCTTGCGGGTTAGCGAAAGGAGACGGTAGCTTGCGCTGACGTCATATCGGTTTACCACAGCAAGAGGAGACGGAGAAACGACGGTTAACAAGTCACTGGAAGACATTTGAAGACAGAAATTCTTATTAAGGATTGACATGAACCTGTTCAAATCAATCTGGGGCCTAATGTTGGGGATGTTGCTATCCGGGGTAAACCGGCCTGCAGGGCCCGGGTTACCTCCGTCAACAGACCCGAGATGTTAAAACCCAAGGAGAGATAGAAGGGCCTAAGGCCCATAATCGGTTTAAAGGTTTATGGTGTAAACCGGCCTGATGTAAACTTGTATTGTAAGTTAGGAATAGAGAGACCGACCCGGGCACGTTTTAGCCGGAGGTTGGAACTTTACAGACCGACGGGCGTCACCCGTGGAGATAAGGGGACGACCCGACGGCGGTTTAAGGAGAGAGAAGAAGAACTCGAGGTTTAGGCGAAGCTTATCGCTCCCTAAGCCCTCGAAACCCATCAATCCCATCACAACTAGACGTAGGCTTTTACCTTCATCGAAGGGGCCGAACTAGTATAAAAACCGTGTCCTTGTGTCCACTTTAACCCCTTCAAGCTAACCCGTTGCGATGGCTCCACGACTAAGTCCTCTTACTAGGACATCTGCCGTGACAAATCCACGACACTTTTGTTCACCGACATGCGTGCCATGCAGCACGCGGGCCCAAATGCCATCCACCAAATTAGAAGGCAGTAGGCAGGCAGAGAGTCACCCCGGTCGTAGCGCGGCAGTAACGAGCCGTCGTATCACAAAACCCCACCTCCCCGCAGTCTAAGTTTGACGGACGAAGCAACCATCATTTCACTCTTCGCTGAATCCCCTTCTCGCTCACCGTCTTCAAGAAAGGCAACACTTGTATCTGCCACTATTCTTCTGTCCGAACAAAGGGAAGGTAAGCGGATCCGTGATGTTGGTATATTTTCGTTCAGAGGAAAAAAACAACTTTTGCAAAGCAGTAACCGATCCTCACTCTCTTTTTTGTTTCATTGTCATTGCGATTGTGTTTTCCTTTCAGTGGTCTCCTAGTATTTGTTAGTTTCATGATGGACCAAGGAGAACCAGGCAAAGATCTGCCGATATTGGAGCAGACACGGGAGGCTGATCCCCACGAGACAGAGAGCTCCAAGAAGATGGCGGCAACCACCGAGGCGAGACCCCAGATACTGAGATGGTCAACGCCCCGTTTGAGGTTACAGCCCCCGTGGCACTGCAGGAGCAGCTTTTGCCCCTTCGAGGATGTGTCCCCCCTCCCCCCCCCTGCTGAGCTGCCCAAGGTGATTTCCTTCTTTGCCGATCTCGATTGTCGTTTTTCATCTAAGTATGTGGTGATTTTTTTATAAAAGGAAGTATGTGGTGATTAATAATACAAAATTTTATTAGCTTCGATGCCATGGTATACGTAGTGGTTTAAATAACTTGTGTTTCTTATACTGAAAAGTAATTCAGAATTTTTTTCTGTTTCAATTAGAGCCCTGATGCAGACAAGGATTGTGTGGTTGTACATGTCACTCGCTATGAGGCGGACGACCTGAATATACGCACTGGGAAAACAGAGTTCTTAGGCTGTTGGATCCTGGAAGCCATTTGCGGTTGTACCAATGAAGAGTTGTATTCCAGCGTCACTGTTGTCAGGCGTGTTGTCCAGGGTGTACTGAAGCACAAGAAGTTCAAAGCTACTCCTTCGTTTGTGAGGAATACTGTTCTTGTCAAGCTTACGCAGGAAGATGATGTGGCATGCCTCCATAAACAATTTTATCAGTGGCAGGGCCACAAGGTTGTCTTCATGAAGGTTCACAGGATTGAGCTGCTGCGGGACGTCCTCGATGATGTTCATGGCAAGGTCCGTCTTGTGTCCAGCCCAAATTAGATGGAGGCATGAAATAGTTGCCCCAGCTAGTGTTTAATAGTAGTTTGGATTGTGTCTAATTATCCGAACCTTGCCTGTTATCGACCCCTCTGGGGCTAGTACTCTGTTTGAATCTTTCTATGGGAACTGCTGCTACTTTTGTGTGCCCCTGAATCATGTGAGAACCATCGTAATTGTTGCCAAAAAAGATGCGTCCTCACTAGTTTTTTCATGAATATGGCATGGTAAGACATAAGTTGTCATGGTTTATCATACGAGCAGTGTATGTTTTGATGAAATAGAGCACTCGTTCGAGAACCGTGCGCCGACGTATACATAAGTACTTGTAAACACTGTTGGTGCTACCCCACTTGTAAGCAGTTGTGCAAAACATGGCACATTGGCTCAGCTCGCTTCAACACTAGGCTATCGACCAGCTAACAATCAACAATCAGCTGTCTGACATATAAGCAACTATGTATCTTGTTACAGTGGTTCATGCAGTTAATTGAGGCCACAATGTAATAAATTCCAAACATTCACACGCTCGTCCAGCGCTCATGTGGAACACTCACATTAAACTCATCTTCATAAAAAACTTGAAAAGCATAAGTTAAGCAATTTTATACATCTCAATGATTCATAGAACATATCAAACATATACTAGTTCACAAAAAAAGACAAAGTTGTGAAAAGGTTTACAAATCAGGAAAAAACAAGCAAGGCTTCTCTCTAAGCAAAGGGCCTTGTCGGTGTCAAAACCGGTGGATCTCGGGTAGGGGGTCCCGGACTATGCGTCTAGGCGGATGGTAACAGGAGACAAGGGACACGATGTTTTTACCCAGGTTCGGGCCCTCTCGATGGAGGTAAAACCCTACTCCTGCTTGATTGATATTGATGATATGGGTAATACAAGAGTAGATCTACCACGAGATCAGAGAGGCTAAACCCTAGAAGCTAGCCTATGGTATGATTGCTGTTCTGTCCTATGGACTAAAACCCTCCGTTTTATATAGACACCGAAGAGGGCTAGGGTTACACAGAGTTGGTTACAATGGCAGGAGATCTACATATCGTATCGCCAGGCTTGCCTTCTATGCCAAGGAAAGTCCCTTCCAGACACGGGACGAAGTCTTCAATCTTGTATCTTCATAGCCCAGGAGTCCGGCCGAAGGTATAGTCCGGCTATCTGGACACCCCCTAATCCAGGACTCCCTCAGTAGCCCCTGAACCAGGCTTCAATGACGACGAGTCCGGCGTGCAGATTGTCTTTGGCATTGCAAGGCGGGTTTCTCCTCCAAGTACTTCATAGAAGATTTTGAACACAAAGGTAGTGTCCGGCTCTGCAAAATAAGATTCCACATATTGCCATAGAGAGAATAATATTTACACAAACCTAATCTGCTAACGTATTTAGTAGCGTGACATCACACCACGACCAAGACCTTATTCGAATCGTTTTTCTATCCCACCTCAGCACGTTTTGTGAGGCGGTTTCCTTGGCACGTCCTTTCAAAGCAGAGATCGTGTCCCCTTAATTTACGGGATTCTCATCAATACGAACGTGGGTAACCCAATCGTGCCCGTTGGTATATTTTCTCGATCAAAGGCGTGTCCCAAACGGTTACGGGGAGGGCCCTTGGTATTCAACCTCTTATAAACTGACCAAGGCCTTACTCCTTTCTTTCAATCTCAAACGAGTTTGCCTTTCGCCTCGAGTTCCAGCACCCAAGGCTCCAGATTTCAGGCGCTTTGGACCTTCGATAATGTTCGGTTTCGACCTTCGAGACCGATGGAGGCCCTCCTCCGTCATGGAGGAGGACGTGCTAAAGCTGAGAAAGGCCAGGTTCTTGACCGGCGAAATCTCGCATAGGCTGCCTGCTCAAGGGCAGGTCATTCCCACTCCCAAGCCTGGTGAGAGTGTGGTGTTCCTGTCTCACTTCCTTCGGGGGCTAGGCTTCCCGACGGATTCCTTCGTGAGGGGGCTCATGTTTTATTATAGCCTGGAATTTCACGACTTAGCTCCAGAGTCCATCCTCCACATTTCCTCATTCATCGTCGTGTGTGAAGCCTTTCTCCGTGTTACTCCTCACTTTGGACTATGGCTCAAGACCTTCAAAGTAGAGCCGAAGATGATCGGGGACGGCACGCGGAGTGCGGAGGCGCTGTTATAAGCAAGAATGCTGATGCTCCATGGCCCGAGGGCTCTTTTCAAGAGGAGTCCAGCTTATGGCAACGAGAGTGGTTTTATATCATCGCTCCCAGGGGTACCAAGTGGGTGCCACCACCTGCCTTTCGCTCGGGTCCCCCACGACAGCTAGCGTCATGGGTCAGTAAAGGACAGGACTGGACTGGGAGCCTTTCGCTCGGGTCCCCCCCACCTGCCTTGTTGCAGGGCCGCATCCGGGATCTCTTAGAAAGAGACATTAGCCTGGTCGTGACGATGCAGGTCATGGTGATCCGCCGAACCCTGCCCGGCAAACGCCGCCCCCTTCGCCTGTGGGAGTTCAATCTGGAGGGACCGCGAGCTCTCCAACATTTTATGGGCGCAACACCCATGGAGATGTACGAATTGTTCTTCGGATCACAAGCAACGTGTCCCGATTTGGCCGAGGACGCAGGTCTGAGCTGCAGTCGCCCGGATACTCAAGTAAGTAGCCTTGTGCTAGGACTCGCCATCCATATACATAAAATTGCCCTTAAAAGAGTTGTCCTTTAAGCAGGAGTGGATAGCGAAAGCAAAGCTAATCAGGTGTCCGGCCCCCCTCCCCGAGACCATGCCGGATCCCGTGCTGGTCCGAATGTTGGAGGTTGTGCCTTCGGAGGAAAGCGAGGGAGGGGACCAGGAAGCTATGGCCCCCTCGAACGAGGCTGTTAGGAAGGGAGGAATCGAAAATTCCTCTCCTCAGGGGAAAAAGAGGACCCGCTCTGAAGACCCGGAGAGCATGGCCTCAAAGCGGGGGAAGAAATCTACGTCAGAGGGTCCTGCGCCGGGGGATGCTTCGGACGAATTATGCCCTCAAAGGGATCAGCCCTCCACCGAGCCGTAAGTAGAGAGGAGTTTTTCTTTTTAAGAAATGAGAGGAATCCTTGCTTTATATCTGAGAAAAGTAACCGGAGATTTACCTTGTAGCTCGGACCTCAGCCCTTCTCAGCAGAGCTCGTCTTGGGGGGATCTTCTTCCGGAGATGATGGAGAGCGGAACGCCTCCCCCTGCCATACCGCCTTGCGAGGCGGGCGATCCTGAGGTATCGTCGCGGAGGGTTTCTCCGAATCCGGCACGGCCGGAAGGTAGTCATATGGCCCCCCAAATCCCTCCGTGTCCGGCCTTCTAAAAGGGCCATCGGACGAGTCCGGCACCATCCGGTGTGTGATCGGAGGAGCTGAAGGATCTTCTAGAGCGAGCATCTATCTCAAAGGAGTATCGTGCATTGATGGGTACAGTGATTGAGAGGATTTCATCCGCGGAGAGCGGATTGCACGAGGCCATCAGGAGTTTATTGACAGGTTTTGAGGTACGCGAAATAATGTACCCTTTTTGGACAGTTGCGCATAAATAAGATGCGCCCTGTGTAGATAGTAGCCCCTGAGACTCTGTGCGTTGTCAAAAGTGACAGCGCACAGAGGATCATCAACCCAGGTCTAATATGCCGCCTTCATACATAGGTGGCGAAGTGTCCGGTGGCCGGCCTGACTGATGAATTTGCCGAGCTAAAACGGCAACTTGACGTGGCAGATGCCGACATCGCGCTTGTCAACAAGCGGCTTGACGAGGCACAAGGTATGTAATTCCTCCGGCGGCACCTGGTAAGAGGAGCTTTATGCCAGTATCTTACAATGTGTGTGCTTGATGCAGATGGTGCTGCTGCCATGGAGAATCTTCAGGCCGAACTTGCCTGAGCCAAGGAGCAAGCCAGGAAAAGTGATGCGGCTGCCGGAAAGGCAATTGAAGAGCTGAAAGCCGAACAGGCTGCTCACTGCCGAAGCAAGAGGGAAATGGCCGAGATGGCCATGAAGCTGAAGAGCACTGCTGACCGTTGCAAGCTTCTTGAAAAAGAAGACCGGGCGGAATAGACGGACCTGGAGAAGGCCGTTGCCGATGCCAAGGATGCTCGCTCTGCAATGAGAGCTATGAAGGAGGAGCTACGTCAGGCCAGAGAAATCGCGGCTGGAAAGCATTTTATGCTGCGGAGGAGGTTCTGTGATCCTAAACATGCTCCGTTAGACCGGATGTGGAGTACGGCAGACACCTATCTGGATTTGGCAGAGAGTGCCGCAGATGCGGCCGGACACTTCCAGGATCAAGAAGATCGCGAAGTGGAAAAGCTCTTCTGGTCGCAGTTCCACAATCCAGAGCGTCCACTGTCGTTAGCCGATCGTTTGGCCGAATGGTCCGAGCTAAATAGGTTGTCCGGACTCGCCATGAAGTATGTCATGAGTCATCTGTGGCCGGGGAGGCCAGAGCCGAAAAGTTATTTCAACTTGGTGCAGCAGTTCCTTGATGCGGTGCCGCATATCAATGCGATGAAGAGGTCAGCGTGCATAGAGGGTGCGCGGATGGCTCTTGCCCGTGTCAAGACATACTGGGCGGAGATGGAGACCACCGCTGTTGCATCCCAAGACTCGGTCGAAAGCCGAGTACCTGCCGAGCTATTTTCAGGAAGTTCTGCAAGGCGCTCGTTTAATAGAGACGCAGTGCTCGAAGGATACTATGTTCGAATAGTATATATTGTTGTAAAAACAATGTTTTGATAAATTGTAGAATCTTTTTATACTTGTGCCTACAAGTATTATAATACCTCCTGTGCGGTCGTTTAAGATGTATAATATATAATCGGAAAGATGGCAGTCGTCGGCTTCAGCCCCAACGCAAATGATGCGGGGGTGTTCGCAGAAGGCGCATTTTCACACTTGATCCAACGTCTTGGTCCTACAAAGGAGTTGATAGCGCAGCGAACTAGGCAATCGGACTATGATGCTTTATCACTTTCACTTAGCCATAGGAGTTTGACAGTGAGGCTACTTATATAGCCCCTGGTGGCGCCTGCGCTCGCCCGAACTCGGGGCATATGTGCCTGGCCGGGAAACGGCCCTTCGTTAATGCAGAGGAATCCTAAAGATTCCGTTAAGTCATCGAGTGGTTGACCAGTTTCACGCTATATCATGACAGTCAGTTTTCGGCTTTCTCTACTGAGGTGCTCGCCTGGCCGAACCGAGGCACAATCGCAGTAGTTCTCCTGGTGCTGCCTTAGCCGATAGAGAGGAACGTAAGGCAGCAAAACACAGGAGCCGGGCAAACCCAACATTTGACCAAAGACATGATTCGAAGCTGATGCATATAAGGCCAAACTCGTGACGCCGAACACTCCCTAAGGTATTCGGTCTTTATGAGGGCGGGCGGGACAACGCCCTGAGTAATAAGCCCCATGCCAAAACACCAGCCTCCTCCTTGGTTATACCAAGAAACCAGGGGATGTGTATCAACAAGAGACAGTAAAAAAGGTTTACGCAAGGTCTTGATCTGAAAATAATCCTTGGAACGGATCCCTGCTGCACGTCTGCGCTTGTGTCTCCGTTGTGCCGTATCCTGGACGGGCGTAGCATGGTGCTCATCTGTAAAAGAGAGGAACTTAGTTGAAGAAAGATCATGCCGAACGTAAGTTATACTAAACAAACAAAGTATAAATCGAAATGGGTAAAATTGAGCTTTATTGTTTCTTGTTTTATATGCGCGGAGCCCCTAGTACAGGGTATGCGCCTATTAAGCCTTTATCAATTGTATGTTTATGCCGGACTCCTCTAGCCGTGTCCGTGGTCTTAACGACCTGTTTAGGTGTTTTGGCTGGTGAAACCATTTTATTGTGAGGCTGTCAAGGCAGCCGCATAGTCTTCCGCACGGGGGGCGCACTCAACGTTCTCCCTTTAAAGAGATGATGCCTCGTGGACCGGGCATCTTAAGTGTAAGAGATGCATAATGTGGTATTGTGTTAAAGCGGGCGAAAGCTTCTCGTCCCAATAGGGCTTGATAGCTACTTGAAAATGGGGCGATATGGAAGGTTATCTTTTCGCGACGGAAGTTGTCGGGGGAGCCGAACATAACTTCTAGCTGGAGAGAACCCGTGCAATGGGCATCCGGGCCTGGCGTTACCCCTTGAAAGGAGGTTGTGCTATGGCCAAAAAAATTTGGGTCTATCCCCATGTTGCGGATTGTGTCCTGGTATAATAGGTTTAGACCACTGCCGCCGTCCATCAGGACATTTGTAAAGTGGAGTCCGCCGATTATTGGATTTAATACCAAGGCAGTCCGGCCTGCGTTCTAGATACTTCTAGAGTAATCCTGATGGTCGAAAGTGATCGGTTTTAACAACCATCGGTGAGACTCTTTTGGGATAGGCCGTATGGTGCGTATCTCTATGGGCGCCACTCGTTTTGTCATGTGAAGTAAGTTTACTGTTTTGACTTCTTTTGGGAAATTCTTTTGAATCCTGGTGCACTACTTGTGGGGTTCGTCATCGTCCTCACTTGGTGTGTCGAGCCCCTTGTGTTCGGGGTTGAATTTGCCGGATTGCTTGAAGACCCAACAGTCTCTGTGTGTATGGTTTGCAGGCCTCCCGGGGGTACTGTGGATTTGACATATTTTTTCCAAAATTTTGTTTAGGTTAGACAACTCGTCCTTGTTGTCCTTGAGGGGTGGCTTTCTCTAAATCTGTCGCGAGCTTTTGAATCCGGCGTTGACTGCCGTGCTCTTTGGGTTGTTTCCCTTAGTCCGGCCCTGATCCTTGTTGCGTCAGGGTTTTCCGTTTCCACCTCTAACTTCGAATGTACTTGGGTCGCTGGTGCTACATCTTGCCAACCAGCTGTCCTCTCCTGCGCAAAAGCGGGTCATGAGGCTTGTTAATGCGGCCATTGTTCTTGGCTTTTCTTGGCGGAGGTGTCTGGCGAGCCATTCGTCTCGAACGTTATGCTTAAAAGCTGCTAGGGCTTCGGCGTCCGGACAGTCGACTATCTGATTCTTTTTAGTAAGGAATCTGTTCCAGAAATTTCGGGCTGACTCTCCGGGCTGTTCAGTTATATGACTTAGATCATCTGCAGCCGGAGGGCGGACATAGGTCCCTTGAAAATTTGCCCGGAAAGCATCCTCGAGCTCTTCCCAACTTCCAATTGTGTTTTCGGGAAGGCTTTTGAGCCAATGCTTGAGGGGTAAGTATTTTATGGCGTGGAGGTCATCTCCTCTGGTCATGTGTATGTGGAGGATATAATCCTCAATCCAGACTCCCTGGTCTGTTGTTCCGTCGTACGCCTTTATGTTTACGGGCTTGAATCCCGCTGGAAATTCATGGTCCAGAACCTCATCGGTGAAACATAGGGGGTGTGTGGCACCCCTGCATTTGGATGTGCCGTGATGTTCGGATATTTGTTGTGTTGCATTGCTTACTAGAGCTTGCTTTCTTGGCCCATAGATAGATCTGGCTGGGCCATCTTTTTGCTGCGAATCCTTGAGTGGATCGCGTGCCGGTTTGTGTGCAGTGCCGCTTGCCGCTCCATGCTGGCAATGGGGTCGTCTATCCGACCGGTTGGCTTTCTTATTTCTTGACTACGGGGGCTCTAAGGCCTCCTCGTCAAATTCAGGCAATAGCTTTCACTTCGGATAGCTTTTTGTGCGGCGACTGCCGCCATGTTTGTCTGCGGTGTTGAGTACTTTGCTCCATCTGTTTCTGAGTGCATCTTCCGCAGTTTTGAGCTTCCGCTTCTGCTTTTTCAGGCTACGCAATGGCGACGAGCCTTTTTGTGGAGGTTCTTCTGCTTCATGAGCATATTCGGCGTAAGGTCGTCCGGACTGTTGTTTTCGTCTGGGACGGGTTATTCGGTTTGTTTGTCCAAGTTGCCTTGTTCGGACGGTTGCTCGAAGGCATGTTCGTCGTCCGCCGGCTCGTCCTGCTCTATGGCTGGGTCTGTATGGTTGTTGTCTCTGTCGAGGCGGGGCTTGGAGCGGCGCTTACGTCGCCGCTTTGACTGCTTTTCGAGTGAACGATCCCTCGTTGCATCCCAGTGTTCCTCGTCGTCGCTTCCTTTGGGTGTGTCCACCATGTATACATCGTGAGATGAGGTGGCAGTCCGGTGCCTTATAGGCGTTGGTTCATGTTCATCTCCTACATCGTCGTCCATACCGTCGATGTCTTCGGAGTCGAAGTCGAGCATGTCGTTTAAATTATCGACAATGGCTACGAAGTGGGTGGTGGGTGGGCATCGAATTTCTTCGTCGTCCTCATCCCAATCCTGCCTGTCATAGTCCGGCCAGGACTCTCCTGACAAAGAGAGAGACCTTAGTGAATTCAGAATGTCGCCAAAGGGCGAGTGCTGAAAGATGTCTGTGGCGGTGAATTCCATGATCGGCGCCCAATTGGATCCGATTGGTAGGGGCGCGGAGGGCTCAGAGTCCGAAGGGGAGTCCGGTACCTTGGAGTCACGGGCTTCGCAGAGGACAAGGCTAGTGTTCGGCTTGATCGCCGTAGAGATTGCAGCCCCCGAGGCGGTGTCTAACCACCCATCCTTGATTGGTGTGATCGGCTCCGAGCTAAGGGTCAGAGCGGACACATGTGCGGCCTCCGGGGCAAAGTTCAGCGGCAGAGCTAAATCATGCCCATCATGATAGTGCGGCGCGCTCAGCGGTGGCTTGAATCCGTCGGAGATCAAGTCTTCATGGATGTCGGCCGTGTAGTTCAAACTTCCAAACCTGACCTGATGGCCAGGGGCATACCTTTCGATCTGCTCCGGATGGCCAAGCGAATTGGCCCGCAGTGCAAAGCCGCCAAATACGAAGATCTGTCCCGGGAAAAAAGTCTCACCCTGGACCGCATCGCTGTTGATGATCGGAGGAGCCATTCGGGCCTAAAAGCGATGACACAGAGGAACTCTCAATGAAAGCACCAATGTCGATGTCAAAACCGGCGGATCTCGGGTAGGGGGTCCCGAACTGTGCGTCTAGGCAGATGGTAACAGGAGACAAGGGACACGATGTTTTTACCCAGGTCCGGGCCCTCTCGATGGAGGTAAAACCCTACTCCTGCTTGATTGATATTGATGATATGGGTAATACAAGAGTAGATCTACCACGAGATCAGAGAGGCTAAACCCTAGAAGCTAGCCTATGGCATGATTGTTGTTCTGTCCTACGGACTAAAACCCTCCGGTTTATATAGACACCGGAAAGGGCTAGGGTTACACAGAGTCGGTTACAATGGCAGGAGATCTACATATTGTATCGCCGGGCTTGCCTTCTACGCCAAGGAAAGTCCATTCCGGACACGGGACGAAGTCTTCAATCTTGTATCTTCATAGCCCAGGAGTCCGGCCGAAGGTATAGTCCGGCTATCCGGACACCCCCTAATCCAGGACTCCCTCAGGCCTCCCGGCAGGCTTAAATTTCCTGGAGTTCACTCTGGTTTTTCCTTGTTGCCACCATTCAGGGTTAGGTTCTCTCATTCCAGAATAACCAATTATAATTGTGGTCTCAGCTGGAATGCTGAACTAAACCATGCAGTGTACTGACCAGGTGGAATTCTTGTGCATTCCACTAAATTTAAGCACCACTATTTGCAGAAATAAGCAGACCACAATTCCTCTTGTCCGCGCACCTGTCCAAAAAACCGCCGTGCCGTCGTGCGAGCCAGTCCTCGGTCCATGGATGAACTGGTAGAAAGTGCATTACGGACTAGGATGCAGTTGTTTTCGCTCGTCCCTGCATTGCAATCAGGAAGTAAAACGTACGAATCAGCTTCTTTTAGATTGCGTTGGTCATTCTACCTTAGTTACTACCAATGTAGGGATACCTTGAACACGGGAGGTTAGATGACGACAACGAGGGATAGCCATCTCATTTTGCGCAGTTGTACTAAAACTGACGTGTGTGCTTTTGATTGCGCGGATAGAAACGATACGGAGACAGACATCCCGAAACAATATGGAGACAAACATCCCTATTTGCGCAAATAAGAAATACGGTTATTTAAACTATGACAGATATTACTACTTTTCCCCGTTTCCTGTAAGAACCAAGTCCTAGATTCATGCTACAACTTTCCCACTTTCTTCCCTGTTTGAACCAACGCTTTGAGTCGACTGTATGAAATAGCTTTACTTCTAATAATAGTAGAAGTCTAGGTGGCTTTGGAAGAGCGGACGGAAGTAAAAAAGGATCCACACGAAGGGAGCTGGGGCAGTAGAGCAAGGCAGGTTTCGAAGGAATATATACTTGAGGGTCATCGGCATGTCGCAAAGACGGTGTCGGGAGGCCGCATCTTGGCCGCAATACCGCAGGGAGGAAGAAGGGGTCGGAGGCCCTCCCGAGCCAGCGCTCTCTCGAAGAGAACGGCACGGCCGCCGATCAGAACGCGCGGGCAGCCGTTGGTCTCCTCCCTCGCCGCCGACAACAGCGTGAACGATGCACCTACACCCCTGCCCCGGTCGAGGTTGTCCGGCCGGATTTGTGACCAGCCGTGAGTTGAGAGAGAGTGTGTCCACCTATGTGTTGCTTAGATCTGGAGAGCATGAGAGAGTGAACGAGAGGAACCCTAGTAAAGCAAGCGCTAAGGCTCCTGCTTTTACATATAGTGGAGTGATTTTGTTGTACCAGCTTCTAAAAAATGCGCTCCTACGTGTACCCGCGAGTGGGTGTGAGAGAACTAGTGCGTGCGTGCACCACTTCTCTTCGTGAGAGTACAATATACTATGCCCAAAGGACGTTCGCCGCAAGAGTAATAGTACAAGTGTGTGACGTCTGAGCTAAAATAAAATGTGCGCGCCGTCTTTTGTTTTTTAGAAGTTCTGAGGGTAGGGTGTGAAGAGCACATATGTGCGTGATGTCTACCTACAGATAGACGGTGGGTGCAACGTGCGAGTCTGCGAGAGGACTCGGGAGAGTCGTGACTCATGAGGGTGCGTGTGCGTGAGAGAGAGGGGGCACGTATCAATGCAATGCTTGTGTCCGTAAATCATTATCCGACAAACGTTCGCCACAAGCCTTTTCCTGACGAATGTCGTAAGAACCGTTAGATCGGCATCCGTCAGTGTCAGTTTTGCCATGTCATTTAGCAGAACAGCCACTCCTCCTACACACAAATCTTCCACATGAGTGTTAGCAACTGCCGTATGCTCCCTCCATTCCGAAATGCAGTGCATATAGATTTATTGAAAATTCGAACCTCGCAAACTTTTACTGAGTTCTCGTGTACCAAATTGCACATGTAGAATACCATGTATATGTCATTTCATTCATCTTTGAGAGGTAACTATAAAGTTGGGTGAGGAGTCTACAAAGAAAGACCATCGTATCACCCGCAGCAATTTCAAGCATCCTTTAGTGTCGAGGAATATCATAGGAACTCTATAAGATATGATTTTTATAGGATTTTTTCCTTTAGAGCCAATTGGTTCATAGGAATAGATTCATATACTCCACATTTCAAAGGAAATAAACATGATATCATTTCTATAGCTTTAGAGCCACTTGGTTCATTGAATGGATTCCTATACTCCCTTAGTTTCAAAGGAAAATAAACATTAGCGTATATTCAATAGAAAAGTTCCTATGATATGAACCAAATTACATCTCTTTTCTAATCCCTCCTCATAGGAATTGAGATACATGTCATCTCTAGATTCAATAGAAAGGTTCCTATGATGTGAACCAAATGACATCTCTTTTCCAATCCTACTCATAGGAATTGAGATGCTCCATGTCATCTCTTTCCCTACAACTTCCATGTATACATCTTCTATTCCTAAATAGATAGTACAACCCACTAGTAGCTTTTTTTCCAAAACATGCAACTATGGCACAAGAACTATATAGTGTGCCAATAACTTTGAAAGATGGTCGCTGGATTAAGCTAACCCGACAGTGCAGAGATAGGCAAATCAGAGCACTACTGGCCGTTGGATATCATCAACATTCCACCAGATTTGCCACATGTACAATTTAGAAGACTCCATGGTTGAACTTAAGCATAATGCACAAACCTCAAAACACAAGCACTTCTCCTTTGTTCTAGAATCTTCTGTATCATAATTGATTATTTTTTCTAAATGAATTGCCATTATTTGTTTTTTTACTTTATGATTTACTCCCTCCGTTCCAAAATAGATGACCCAACTTTGCACTAACTTTGTACAAAGTTAGTGCAAAGTTGGGTCATCTATTTTGGAACGGAGGGAGTACAATGCACAACCCCATGAATCTTAACATTTTTATAAAACTTATTGATTTTGAATGAGGTATAAGAACTAAATGAACATCTACATCATGCATATATGACTCAAAGCTTTACATGCTATAGTGTGTATTTATTCATAATTTGGTTTCGAAATCTCATGCGTTCAATACATGTGTGCCTTACTAGTTTTGAGTAGAGTAGCAAATTTCACGCGGCCCCGGGTATATCGAAATGCAGGGCCCATGCATCGCCTTTCGGTCGAACCTACGTCCACAATTTTTTGTACGTACTATATCTCCACTGGTCCCCGAACCCAAAATCCTGCTTCGTTCCCATAAAACCAAGCGGCCCACACATATTTAAGGCGTCGGCTCGAACCCGTTTACTACGACGTGGCCCCGCACGCCGTAGTACTCCTACAAACCCTACTGCCGCACTCGTCATCAGTTTTCTTCAAGAGGACGAGGGAGAAGCCGATTTGTAGTGGAGGCGCTTTCGAAAAAAAGGATCTGTAGTGGAGACCCCTACCCTAGGGTGCCCTAGGTAGCTGCCGCACGCATCTTTGTTTTCTCTTTTCTTTATGCTCTTGCACCCTAGAGTGAAATGATGGTTGCTTCGTCCGTCCAGCTTAATGCGGGAAAGGTGGGGCTTTGTGACTTGACCCCTCGTCGCTCATTTTCTACTACTGCGGCGCTACGACCGAGGTGACTCCAATTCCAACCGCTGCTCCGAACTGTAATTTGGTGTATCGCACGTGGAACAAGACGGTGGATGAGCCACATGTCGGCCAAAGGGGTCCTGCTAAGTCTGTCGCCATTTCGTGTGCGGACTGACCCTGCTTGAGTTGCTACGCCAACACGATAGGAGCAGCCTACCAATTGGTTTTGCTCCTTGGTGAATCCCGACTATATTGATCTAAAAAGATACGTGCTGAACTACCCTCTCCGTCTCGTTTTTTTATTTGTAGGTGTCACGGTTTATAGGGCCTGCACGTAGTTCCAGGTCATCCATTTGACTAACTAAATATGAGTTACTATGTCACAAAAAGTATATCATTGGATTCTTAAGCGGATGTAGTTGTATTTAAAAATCGAGGATGGGGCTTTTCCTGCGCGGTAGGCGGCGGGGCAGTTCCGCCTAGTCGGTTCGACAGAGACGCGAGAAGACGAGGGAGTAGGCTGCTGCAAACGTAGGGATGTGTGATTTGACAGCGAGTTACTGCTGGACAGGTGGGGCCCCGTGATTTGATTTTCCATTATCATTTTAACTGCGGCGCTACGACCGGCGTGAGTCTCCCAGATTCCTGACCACCTCCATACAGGTGCCTCTCCCAATGCTCCACCATGTAGTAGAGGTTGGCTCTTGCATGATAGCCCACTTATCCACTTTTTCCTTGCCTCTCTTTCCTCCACATATACAAAAATGCCATGTAAAGCGCACTATTGTACTTACTTTTACTTGCTCCTACAGCTACAGGTGCTTAAGCTTCCCACATAGGCATAAAGTCTGATGTGGCAAGTTAATCAAGAAGAGAGAGACTAGTTTGGTGACCCAAGGAAGAAATGGTGCTAAGCGTGTGTACCTAGGTGAAAAGACAATTTTGAGTCTATAGCTAATTAAATGAAGCGAACTTAGCAACACCATTTCATTGGAAGAGGTCACTCCTTGGAAAATGCAATAAATACACGCACTTACTAGCACCGTTTCTTCCTTGAGTACGAAGAAAGAGATAGAGAGGAGTAACAAAAAATACACATATAGCCAACCTTGTTGTAGTATGAGTGACTAAGTGATGACTATGTATGACATGCCAACATCAGATAGCCTAACGCACCGTGTCAAATCTCCAAGGGCGCGACCGCGCGAGCGACGCGATGGTCGTGGTAGGCGCGACCGTGATACGAGCTACTAGCAGCCCTTGGATCTGAGATCAAACGGTCGCATGCTAAGTTGCTGAAAATTTGCAGAATAACCCTCCAGGATAGGATATTCACCCATAGCTCTAGAATCACGCCATGCAACCATTCGATCTCAGATCCAAGGGCTCTCGGAAACCCGTATCATGGGAGAATGGAAAGCCACTACCCTGCCGTTCGCACGCTGGCAGTTCGCTCCTACTCATCCCCGCACGTCCTTCAATACTACGGCGGTTCGCTCCTAGTTGTCCCGTCCATTCACATTACGGCAGTTCCACTAATCCTAACCCTCCTCCCAAATCCATGTCGTCCCAAATCTCCAGGATCGGCGGTGAGTACAAGGTTAGAACCATCATCGGCGATGAGTTCGACGTCATCTACACCCGTTCTTCCGTGACGGTGAAAGGATGCCTTTCTCGCTTCAGACGCATGTTCGAAAACTCAGATGATGAGTGGGTCGCTGGGCTAGATGTTGAGTACACCATAGTCCTGGGACGAGAGAAGTATCTAAAGGACGAAGAGAGGAAGAAGCCCGTCGTGATCCAGGTTTGCGTACATAACGTTTGCTTGGTCTACCACATATGCCATGCCGACGTTGAGTGCCAGGATTTTAAGGACTTCCTCAAGGACAAAACAGTGAAATTTGTTACTGTAGACTTTACGAACGACGATGAAGTCCTGGGTCAGATAGGCCTCGTTGTAGGCAACCCCTTCGACCTCCAGAAGAATTGGCTGGTGCCCTCTCGTCATCCTTCAATGCTGACCCTGGCAGGAGCCATGGTTCATCCTTCGTACGGTAAACTGGAGAAACCTCCATACACGTTTCATCATCATGCATGGCAGTGGAATGTACTAGATATAGACCACATCCACTATGCTGCAATGGATGGCTACCTTTGCTTCAATATCTACAAGGGATGGATGAAGAGCAATAGCCAAGTGTGCGGTTCAAGCAAAGAAGTATCAGCCAAGAGGAATAGGGACAAGGACGAAGTCGAGGACGTGGACGAGGACTCCGAGTAAGGTGGCAGTGTCGTTGCTCATGGTGGTTCTAAACTTCTAATGCAGTGCCTAATGGATTAGTTGCATAGTTTAATTTCAGGTGTGCTTAGTTTAGTTTGAGGGGTGTGTTGTGCTGAGCCCCCAGCAGAACTATGTTATGTTTCTTCTCGTTACTTTAACTCTTTAGTATGTACATACTACTAGTAGTTCTTTAATTGAATTTATCACCCCAATTAAGCACGTACTTGGTTTTTTAATAGTACTATATGCATAATTTGGCGACGAGTGCTCTCTATATGTACCACCTTTTTTTAATTTCAATTTTTGCTCCATGGCGCAATCCATCGATAGTACTACTGTACAAAAGTATACATTTTTAAAAAGGCTAGAGTACTATTCATCACATATATAGCTAGTTAAGTTCTCAACCTAGAATGATGTGCATGCCATGTAGTAAACCGATACGGAGGAAGTATAGTAAAAATGAGGTGATTTTACCAAGCGATCGGCGGGGGAGCATGGCCTATCATGCGGTCCCACGTGTCATGATGTACCAAGGCGATGCGCGTGTCCCTCTTGAGGCAGAAGCAATACTAGTACGTGGTTTTAGATGATGGCGAACCAAAGTGTGAAATAAGGGTTGCTTCGTCCGTCTGGGAAAGTGCGGCATTGTGATTTGACGTCTCATTGCTCATTACTACTACTGGGCCGGTACGAGTGGGGTGCGTCCCCCCTGCTGTTCTGCACTGTTATTTGGTGCTTGACACGTCGACCCGGTTGCTATATGTCCCACATGTCGGTGACAGGAAGTACAGAATTCATGAAAGGGAGCGTCGACGGAGGAGTATACTACTACATAATTCATGAAATGGAGCGACTTAGTTTTGGAAGTCTGTTTTTACGGAGTACGTACCCACTAGGGTTTATAGGGCTCATCTAAAAACATTCGTTTTTCCGTTTGATAAGTCTCAATTCTACTATACTAGTATTAGTACCATTACATGTTGGATTTCGAGGTGCGTTAGATCACCCGACGCAAGCAGTGTCAAGAGGAAACTAACCAATGCATGTACAAGTTCATGGAAATTTAGTGGTCTTTCATGCATTCGTTCTAATTAATGCCTCGGTAAACACAACTTCTTGAGAAAAACGAGTGTACTAATTACTTGTGCAAACTACGAAATTAATTCGACCACTCACTGTCTACCTTGGTTGGAGAGATTTTGAAATTGAGCCATAAACTGGAAAGGAGGGAGTAGTAACTTTTGTCTCCATTGCTATTTGTGGCCTTATATAGATGCAAAATGTATTTTTTATAGTGGCCTTGTATAAGTAAATGGAGGTAGTACTAACCAAAGTACGTAGTAGGGACGAGGAGTAAACGGAGGGAGTAGTAAAATTTTCTCCTCGTGCTGCGAGCCACCGCGCGTGTGGGGGCGAGGGAGCAAGCTTCACCTCATCCTGCGAGCCACCGCGCCCGTGGGCGGGGGAGACGGCGTACTAAGCAAGCTTCTCCTCGTTCTGCGAGTTGACGGGACACATCAAAAGTACTCCAGTTTATAGAGCCTTGCCTCTAAGGTAGGCCCCACATGGTTTGCTTCTTTTTTTAATTTAACATAACGCGCCAAGTCGCAATTTGTTTGTTCACCTGTGGTGGACGATCCTCCCTCCACCAAGTGGACAACCAGTACACGTGCCAAATTACCACGTGGGCTGCCTTTTTCATACAGAAATGAGTTTCACCGTGTACCCGCGCGGGTGTGGTTGGGAAAGAGACGAGAGTACGTGCGCCGTGCGTGCACCTCTTCTCTTTGTGCACGTCCCCCACCTACGTGGGTGTGTGTGAGAGAGATACAAACCTAGACATAATGCGCCGTCCATCCCCATGCCTCCGCCCTGTCCGACCACCAGTCACCACCACGCCCACTCGTCCTCACCTTATCTCTCATCTTTCTCTCTCCATTTTTATATACAAGGGGCCACTATCGATGCAATGTTAATGGTGTTTGCCTCGTGGTACTAGCAAAGGAGGACATTAATTATCCCTTTCATGCATGCGAGAGTTTGTAAAAAAATGCATCTTGATGTTCCGTGCAATGCACGGGCATCTAGCTAGTCCATGAAAAGAACACATGGCAAAATTCCACGGCAACTGGCTCCGTCGGGCGAGGGGAGGGCGGTGGATCAGCGAGCTGCATAGCTCGTGTCGGGGGAAATCTGCCTCCACGAACACCTACGGGGACCGATCCCCTTTCTGGTTCAGCGGGGGGCGGAGGTCGCACGAAGAGCGGATCGAGGCGATGCACACAAGGGGTTTACCCAGCTTCGGGCCACACGGATGCGTAAAACCCTACTGCTGCTTTTGTGGATTGTATTGTGTTCTTGCTCGGGAGCGTGAGGTGCTACAGTACTCACGAGCCGCTGGCGAGGCCCCGCGTGAGTGTTTTCCTTCCCCCCTTTCTACGTGCGCATGGGCCTCCTTTTATATGTTAAAGGGGTCACCGACAGGTGGCAGCGTAGATGAGGGCAAAAATGGCAAAGTGCTGTGTTGGGTACAGCTGCTTGTACAGTGCTATCATACCTAACCCTGACTGCAGGGGACAAGGGCATTAAATGCCTGTCTGTGTCACCCAAAACAGTGCGAAAAGTGGTCGTCAGGGGCGCCACCGTTTGCCACGATGGCTATCTTGTCAGCGTCGCTTCGCCACCGCATGCCCCTGGCTGCACAGCTCCTCGCCACGTATCCTGGGACGGTCCCAGAGCGACACGTTGGTGGATGAGCTGGAGCGCGGGCAGCGGAGTAGTAGCTTGTCGCGGCAAGCGCCTTGGCGCGGTCTTCCCGGAAAGCTCCTCTTGCCGGGGCCTTGTCTCCTTGATTGGCCCCTCTGGCAAGCTCCTCTTGCTGGGGCCTTTGTGCCTCGGGTGGCCATCCCGGCAAACTCCTCTTGCTGGGACCTTCCTGGCGAGCCCCTCTTGCCGGGGCCTGGTGCCTTAAGTGGCCTTCCTGACAAGCTCCTCTTGTCGGTACCTTGTCTTCTTGGCTTGAATACTTTGTTCTTGAATGGCTCCAAAGGAACCACGATGATCTTTGGTGGTCACCTGGCAAGCCCTGCCGCGGGGTGCTACAACTGCCCGTGCACAAGTTTGGGGTACTAAGGTACCCCTACTTTAGTACACCGACAGGAGCCCCCGGGCCTGGGCCATACACGGTGCCGAGCGCTGTTGGGCTAGGCCCAAAATAGTGCACGGGCACGCGCGGCCTGGGCCACACCGCATCTTGCTCTGGATCCACCACGCCCACCCCGAACGGCACGCGTCAATTGCGGCGTCGCGGGGGGGGGGGGGGAGTCGTGCGTGACGTGGGCGGCTTGCGCGGGGCTGAGTCCCGCATGCATGCGTCACGTCATAGGTGGTTTCTTTATTCGGAAAGGCGAAACGTCCGCCCCTCCCCTCCCTATAAGCAGGGGAAACAGGGGCAGTTCGCCCACCCGCCAGTTGCTATTCCTCAAAAATCTCCGCCACTTCCCAAAGAGAGCAGCGCTCCGCCCCCCATCGCCACCAGCACCACCAACGTCGTCGACCTCCCTCCCTGCTTCCGCCATGGCTCCGAAAGGCGACAAGGGGAAAGGGAAGGCCGTTAAGTCGGTGGAGGCGCAGCGGCTTGAGGCGTTTCGAAAGGAGCGGGCAACCTTCCCCCCTCAGCTCGACGCGTTGGACCTGAGGGAGGAATTCTACCTCTTCTGGTCGATGGCGACGCGAGCGCATCCACGCACGAGGGTTCTTCCAGCCGCCGCGCAGAAGAAGTATCCGACTGGGTATCCCTTCTTTCCTTTGTTCTTCTATTGCGGGCTCTGCCCGCCCTTCTCTGAGTTTTTCTGCGACATCATGAACACCTACGGGTTCCATCTCCTTGACTTCACCCCCAACGCTGTCCTGACCATGGCAGTTTTCGCACATCTTTGCGAAAACTTTGTCGGAGTCCATCCAAACGTAGCCCTCTTCCGCCACTTCTTTACGCCCCGAGTTGAGAGAGGAGAGCCTCTTTCCGGTGGAATCGCCTGGATATCGAAGCCCGGCAAGAAGGAGGCTTATCTGGAGGGAGAGCTCCGCAGCAAATGGGAGGAGTGGAGAGCATACTGGTGCCTGATCATCGAGGAGAACCCGCAGCCATTCACTGTCGTGTGCCGAACTCCTGTAGTGCGCGGCAGGGATTGGAGCGACGTGGCTCCGGACGACGACAAGCTGCAGATTGCCGTTACCCGGATCCTGCGGCTCAGGCTTGCCGTGCTCACAGTTGGCGCCGTTGGCGCAGATTTCCTCCGTCGCCGCATCGCTCCCCTGCAGGAGAAAGGGAGACCCGCCTGGGAGTTCCAGAATGCGGCAGACATCATGAGGCTGCGCCCTGGCCTCAACTTCAATTTCACTGTCTTGGAACTTGACGGGACGCTCAGGGAGCTGTTCAAGCACGACCCTGATCACCCCGAATGGTTCACGCTGCCGCAGGGCGTCGTTCCGTTGTGCAACAATTCGTCGCTCAGCCGCATCCTTGCAATGATGTCGCTGTGCGACTCGCACGGGATCGACTCAACCTGGCAGGAGCCTGCAGACGACGTCGTGCGGGCTTTCTTTGACGACTTGGTGGAAGTGCCAATCAACCCCGTCGAGCAGAAGGGCCTCACATGGGACACCACCGACGAGGAGTTGGCACGCATCGCCACTAGGATGGAAGAGGCGGCGGCAGCCGCGGGCGAATTTGGATTCACCGGGGCGGAGGCAGACGCAGCGGAGGTGGTAAGCCTTGCCGATCGAGCGGAGTTTGTCGCTGAGGAAGAGCCTGCCGGGCACGGCGTCGAGGCGGGCAAGCTCACCGAGGACACGAGCGGCTTGCCGGAGACGGACGCCTCTTCCTCCCAATCTTTGGGCAGCTCATCGCAAGCAGAGCCCCCGGCTCAACCAAGGAGGCGTCTCCGCAAGGCTGGGGACGTGGTGGGGCGGTAGACGAGCCAACAGCCGCAGCGCCGCGTGACACGCTCCAATGCGGCTGCAGGAGCAGGGTCTTCGCGGGCCGCCGCTTCTGCTCCTGCCGCTCCTCGCGCCACGGCGGAAGCTGGGGCAGGGCCGTCTCAGGCTAGCGCCACCACTGCCTCCGCCAAGCGGCCGAGGGAGCCTACCCCTCCGCCTCCTCGCGCCAGAAGCGGGCTAGTCTTTGATTTCTCCGCACTCAGCTCCGACGAGGAAGAAGAAGAGGAGTAAGATCCTTGTTGTACTTGTATTTCTTCAATTCTTGCAGTTGTGTCTCGCATCTCATTTGCTTTTCTCTGAATTTACTCCTTTTCAGGACTCTGGCCCAGAGGGCGGCAAAGAGAGCCAAGGTCCCGGTGGTCATCCTTGACGACGATCCCACCGTGACGGCCGGGGGTGCGCCTGAGATGACCTTGCCGGACCCGCCAACTAATCCTCAGAGCAGCCCCTAGCGCAGCCCCCAGCGTAAGCATATGATTTTCTTCCTACCGTTGGGCGCGCCTGGGTACTCTTCGCTTTCTGATATCTGACTGTTGATTTGTGTAGGAGCAGAGCAGCCCCACCAGGAGCATCCGGAGACCGCCCCCGACGTGCCACCTGCTACAGCTACACCGCCAAGGGGGAGTTCCCCGGCAAGGGAGGAATCCCCGGCAAGGGAGCAGTCCCCGGCAAGGGAGCAGTCTCCGGCAAGGGACAGCACCGGCGACCCCTTGCTGACGGAGACCGTGACTGCAGACCCTGGCGCAGGTAATCTCCTTGCCTCGAAACTTCCCTTGGGTTCTTCTTTGCTTAATCTTTTTTTTGGATATTTGCTTGACTTTTCTTCCTTCTTCGGTTGTCAGTCCCATCTACCGTGGAGCTGATGGAGACCGAGGTCGCCGTCGACGACACCATCGTCACCGAAGAAACGGTCGATGCTGACGATCCTGCCGGCGAAGAGGCTGCCAAAGCAGCTGCCGCAACGGCTAACGAGGGGTCTGGCGATCGCACTGATGGCCCTGGGGCCACAGGAGCGACGGGCGCTACTCCGACCGCCGACCCACCCACCGCCGCCGCGGCGCCGGGCTCCGAAGTGCCCCAGCCAGGCGTGTACTTGAAGGCCAGCGACGACGTCTTCATCAAGCTCCCCTGGGAGTCGAGCTCCAGGGCATCGGTCGAGGGAGAAACCTTCAACGGAGAAGTGCTCGCCTCCGCCGGGCTGACGCTGGTCGACGCGCCAAGCAGCAGCAGCGGCGAGTCTGAGGAGGAGCGGCTGCTCCGGAAGCTGGTGTTGCTCTACCGCGCCAGTCAGGCCAAGCTGGAGTCCCGCGAGGTGCTTGCCGCGAAGGCGGGAGCGAACCTTGAGAAGCGCGCAGAGGAGCTTCGAGGTCAGAGACAGGAAGCTCTCCGGGCCCTGGCGGAGGAGCGGGAGCAACTCGCCGAGGCGCAGGAAGCCTTTATCCTTGAGAAGGCGGAAGTTGAAGAGCAACAGCGGCTTGCTGCTGAGAAGCTATCTGCGCAGGAGGGCGAGTTGGCGCAGCGGAAGGTCGACCTCGACAACCACGAGGAGGAGCTTGCTCCGCGCGAGCAAGCGCTTGGCGGGGCTCTCAAGGAAGCACAGGATGCTGCCGCAGCTGCCGAGGCCGCCAAGAAGGAGCTGGAGACGAAGGTGGCGCAGCTGGAGGCCGACCTCAAGGCGAGCGGCAGAGAGCTTGCCGCGCTCAAGGAGGAGCGCGAGAAGGGTGCCTACACCTTTGGCGAGCTGCAGGGCCGCCTCGCCGTGAAGGTCAAGGCGCTCGACGCCGCCAAGGACTCCAACGCCGATCTTGAGTTGAAGCTGGCCACTTTGACCAAGACGCTGGACAGCGCCAGGGAGCAGGACCCGCAGAGAGTGCTGTTGGAGAGTGCTGTTGCCGCGCAGAGCACTTTCCGGGAGACTGTGGAGCAATGGACGGAGGGCCTTGTGAATGCCGCTGCAGACATCGACAAGGAGTTGGCGCTGTTGGGGGTGGAGGATCTCGGGTATCCTTCTGACGAGAACCTCGCTCCCAGCGCCAAGCTCACTTTGTTCCTCAAAGGCGTGACGACGGCGCTCCGGCAACTCCGGGAGAGGATCCCGGAGCAGCTGGCCGACGAGTCACGCGAGATCTGCGTGGGAACTCTCCGAAAGGTGCTGAGGAAGGTGGTCTTCCGCAACCCGGACCTTCGCCTTACCAACGTCCTCAGGTCCCTGCCGCCGGAAGCTGATCTGGAGGGGCTCGATGCCCTTATCGAACCCATCGTGGAAAGGGTGAGCGGGATCAAGAGGATTGAGGGCGACCGTGTAGACTAGGCCGCCCGCCTTCTTCCTTTCTTGCCGCTGCGGGTCATGTTATGAAAACAATTTATTAGAGCTGCGACAAGCTATCTTGTAACATAACTCTATTTTGGGTAGTAATTGCAATGTTATTTCCTTTACTTGATTCCTTCCTTTGTATGCTTTTGCCCTACGCTTTTAGGGAACTTGCCGGTGCAGGCACCTTTGCCGCGAGCGCTGAGTGCGGAACGTCAGCAGCCTGCTGGCGGTGCCGCCGCCGACAAGAAACCTTGTCGCGACTAGTTGCAGCTTCGCTTAAGTTGTTGAGCAAACTCGAAACAAAGTAAGGGCGCGATTCTGGTCGCGGCTCGCTTAAGTTGTTGAGCGAGCTCGAAACAAAGTAAGGGCGCGACTCTAGTCGCAGCACACTTAAGTCGTTGAGCGGACTCGAAACGAATTAAGGGCGCAACTAGCCACGAGCTGGTTCCTCCGCGCACAGGTTTTCCATACAAAGGTTGGTCGTTCGAGGAACATAACTTAAAAATCTAAAAGACCTAATTGCTCATGCTTTGGCAACTTATCTTTTCTGTTGTTTGCTTTCCGTGAAGGCCGCTCCCCGGCAGGGCGAAACTAGTGACTCGTTTCACCCGGCGAGGGTCTCCCCACTTCGGCGTCAACTTGCTGGGATTCTTGGCGGACTGAGCGCGCCGAAGAGCAAGGTCTCCTTCCTCGAAACTTCTGGCTTTAACTTTGCGGCTATGGTAGCGGCGCAAAGCTTGCTGGTAGCGAGCAGCTCGCACAGCAGCCTGAAGACGGTCCTCCTCGAGGAGTAGCGTGTCATCTTCTCGCAGCTGCTCTTGCTCAAGCTTATCATAAGCGAGCACTCGAGGTGACCCGTATACGAGTTCCGTGGGGAGAACTACCTCTGCTCCACAGATCAGAGCAAAAGGTGTCTGGCCAGTGGCTCGATTTGGCGTCGTCCTGATCGACCAAAGAACCACTGGCAGCTCCTCGATCCAGTTTCTTCCGCACTTGTGCAGCTATTGTCGGTGATGACGATGAAGGTCTAGCTCGTGCGAATGCCGGATCAGGTTCACACGACCTCGACGCCCCCTACCTGGCGCGCCAAAGAATGTCGGGGGAAAATCTGCCTCCACGAACACCTATGGGGACCGAGCCCCTTTCTGGTTCGGCGGGGGCGGAGGTCGCACGAAGAGCGGATCGAGGCGATGCACACAAGGGGTTTACCCAGCTTCGGGCTGCAGGGATGCGTAAAACCCTACTGCTGCTTTTGTGGATTGTATTGTGTTCTTGCTCGGGAGCTCAAGGTGCTACAGTACTCACGAGCCGCTGGCGAGGCCCCGCGTGAGTGTTTTCCTTTCCCCCCTTTCTACGTGCGCATGTGCCTCCTTTTATATGTTAAAGGGGTCACCGACAGGTGGCAACGTAGATGAGGGCAAAAATGGCAAAGTGCTGTGTTGGGTACAACTGCTTGTACAGTGCTATCATACCTAACCCTGACGGCAGGGGACAAGGGCATTAAATGCCCGTCTGTGTCGCCCCAAACAGTGCGAAAAGTGGTCGTCAGGGGCGCCACCGTTTGCCACGATGGCTATCTTGTCAGCGTCGCTTCGCCACCGCATGCCCCTGGCTGCACAGCTCCTCGCCACGTATCCTGGGACGGTCCCAGAGCGACACGTTGGTGGATGAGCTGGAGCGCGGGCAGCGGAGTAGTAGCTTGTCGCGGCAAGCGCCTTGCCGCGGTCGTCCCGGCAAGCTCCTCTTGCCGGGGCCTTGTCTCCTTGAGTGGCCCCTCCGGCAAGCTCCTCTTGCCGGGGCCTTTGTGCTTCGGGTGGCCATCTCGGCAAACTCCTCTTGCCGGGGCCTTCCTGGCGAGCCCCTCTTGCGGGGCCTGGTGCCTTAAGTGGCCTTCCCGACAAGCTCCTCTTGTCGGGACCTTATCTTCTTGGCTTAAATACATTGTTCTTGAATGGCTCCAAAGGAACCACGATGATCTTTGGTGGTTACCTGGCAAGCCCTGCCGCGGGGTGCTACAACTGCCCGTGCACAAGTTCGGGGTACTAAGGTACCCCTACTTTAGTACACCGACAGCTCGTATCCGGCGGGCTACCCAACCGGCTTGGATGCGGAATAACTACTCTTCATAAGCCATTGTAAGAGTGGACAAAATGGTGGAGGATATAGGGGAGCGGCGGAGGTGTGCGATTCTTGGCCGGCGTTTGGCCTCGTTTAAATAGGAGATTAAATAGACGGCGGATGGGAGGAGCCCGGCCGGTGTTGCGTTTAACGCCGGCCTGGTCATGAACGGACGTGTGTCCAGAGTGGGTTTCTCGGCTTCCACACGTCCGGGTTTCATGGAGGCATTTGAATGCGGCACGAAGGCGTGTTCAGTCGGGCGTGCCGCGAGTGGCGCCCTCGACTCTGACCTAGGACACCGAGTCATTCTTCCACTGACGTGTGGGCTCTTTGGGTGCATGGTCTGCATGTCAGTGACCCAACGCAGGCAGCGCACATCAGAGGAACCTTTGGTGGGCCAGGGCGGTCAGAAGCGGGCATTTCATAAACCGATGACTGTTCATTGAGTGTGACGTCATCTTTTTCATGTAGATAAGCCTACTGTGTTGATAGCCTGTTCGATACGTTGTGATTCATAAAGATCGCTGCAAACATCAATGTTCTGCTTATCACAGATAAGATTGATTAATACCCGTAACAATCCATGTCCTTGAAAAAGGGCGCATGCACGTATAGGTTGAGCGTGTGTCTTGCGTCGTGTGCTCTGTGCATGCAGGCGTGCGAGTGTTGCGTGCGTGCAAGGGTACATTTTAGTGTTGCATGCATGGGTGCGTACATGCGTGTGTTCGTCAGTGCATGTGTGCGTGTCAGTGTTGCAGGCCAGCATGCGTGCGTGTGTATGTGTCAATGTTGCAGGCCTACATGCGTGCGTGTCTTGCGTGCGTGCATGTGTACGTGCGGGGTGAGGCTACACATTAGTCGACTAACTTTTTCATCTCTGGTCATTAGATTTTCCAGCCGTTGGATACGAAATCAAGGGCCTCCAGTTTATCATCAAACTCCACCCCCCTGAGCCGCCAGCCACCACCGGCCGAACCGCCAACCCCCGCCGCCCGCGGCCGGCCTGCCCTCCCTGAAACCACTCCTGACCGCCGGTCTGCCGCTGCACCGGCCATCCCTCTAGCCCCCCCCCCCCCCCCCCCGCCCGCCGAGCTTTTTCTCCAGGGATCCCCACCCAACCGCCCAATGAACGCCCCCAACCACTGGTGACTGCCAACCTGAGGTCTCACGACTTGGAATACCCACCGACCACTAATTTATTACCATTTCTGTCCTTCATATACGCGCTGACGGGTGGGCCCTATGGTAATGTGCGCTACTGTGTGGACCGTTTGACTGGTCAATTGATCGTGTTATCAACAAATTATAGAGTTGTATGGTGAGCCAGTGACCATACGATCACCCTAAAATGTACTCCTATTTTATTAACACAATATAGACTCAAACTACCATTTCTTTCTTTCATATACGGGCTGACAGGTGGGCCCCACGGTTACGCGCCCCGATGGTGCAACACTAGTTGCGCCACGTGGAACATTTTACTGGTCAATTGATTGTGTCATCAACAAAATACGGAGTTGTACGGGTGAGCCAGTGACCGTATAATCCTGATATGTATTTGTTTAACACGGTACAGATGCAAGGGCTCATATATACGCGCAAGCACTCACCGCTATAAGCGCACACACGCGAACCCTACCCCTATGAGCACCTTCGAGAGAGTGGGCCAGCATATATGATTTGAGATTTTACGAAGTCACCATAGGTGCCGCGTAGTCGAGTGGAACGTCTCCTCCCACTAAACGTACGTCACCGGGAAATACTGAAATTAACACAAGATAAATGCGAGCACCGGGACTTCAACCTTGGTGGGCTCGAGAAACCACTCTCATCTAACCATCCAACCATATGTTGGTTAGCACCACAAAATGTATGCGGTGACCGTGATGAGCTTATTGTGAAGTCCAGTGACCGTATCGTGCTTTCGCTTCAAATACAATGACCATAAGTGTCGTCAACAAAATACGGAGCACGCATCAAATGCAAAGTCCGTCAGTGTCATCAACAAAATATGGAGACATATCGTGAGCTAGATACCGTTGTACTATTGTATATGCTTATTTTCTTAGTGGCCGATTGCGTGTGTGGTGTGGTGGGCACATCATTTCTAGTTGTGGTGGGTCAACATGAAGACTCATGGGTCGGTTCCATCCTGCACCAGATATAGGTTGGACCGAGACGTGTTATACGAAGACCCATGTGGAGGACTCGGCGTACAACACGAAGCTACCAGAGTCGCGGAGGACTCTATCCCCACTGATGATAAGCCGACTATATATGATTTGTAACCCTAGGCCCTTAGTATGTTATACAAGCTTGGGGGCTAGTTCGTCGATAGTATACACACACGCACAATGCCTGGTATTCACGTGTACTTTGTACACACCCCTATCACTAATATACAGTACCAGGAGTAGGCTCTTTCTTCAACTACAATTGAATTCTAGCATGTGCATGTGTTTATTTCATATTATCGATCCATAGAGTGAGAGCGGTTTGAAATACAGGCAATGGATGCTTTTGCAATCCATATATAAACATTAATTAGTGCACTCCATGTTGTTAGTGTGAAGAACTTTATACATTTTTCACTTGCATGGATACATTCCAAATTGCTAGCTACGAAATAGAATACATGTCGAATTCAACATAAAGGGGGTTTCGAAGATACGAATTCATAGGAAGTGCATTCATCTATTTGAACCCGAGATAATGGCATTTGTAAATTAGATGTAAAAGGGGGCATCAATCTTTGTTGTGAGTTTGAACATGCTATATATATTCATACGCACATCAAACTTTTTTTGCAACCAAGGAGACTATATCTGGAACCATGCAAGAACTGAGGTAAGTTGCATATTTTTTAATATACACTCGTGTACAATGTATATTCAAATGTACCCCCTCCATTCCAAAATAATCGTAGCTTTAGGATTTTCAAGAGTTTGACAAATCCTGAAAGTTCAATTCAAGAGAACCGAAAACGTTAATGCTTCTGCTTCCAAATATTGAACGAAGCGCGAAATAGACCTATGGTCACCAGAAACCGCGCGAGACTAATGTTTTGGTGGTAGGAAATTAATGTTCTGACTCTGGCCCATGTAGCCTATCGGCCCGATGTCCAAAGGTCTAAACCGGGGTAGGTTTGTAACTTCACCAAGACGCCAGAGAAGCATTCATACGCCGTGGGCGCCTACCCATGCTCTCGGCCGAAATCTATCCTGCCCACATTTGGGACACCCGACATGACCGTCCTACCTCCAACCCGCAATATGTCCGAAATTTTAGATGGGGGGAAAGTTTGTAACTTTTCCCCAAATTTCAAACAAGCGCATCTCAAACCGAAACATTGTTCCCCCTTAGTTCCCTGCCCTCCCTCCGTTTCCCCATTCATACTCCGTGGGCACGAAAACACCCTCTCCACCAGCCGCGAAACCCCAGACTCCTCCGTCCTCCACCCCATAGCGGCCAATCCACCGGCGCCCTCCTCCGTCACGCCGGAGCCGGTACCCCGACGTTGTCGTCCAACGCAACCACAACCGCAACACCCTCAAGGACTTAGTAGCTGAAGGCGAGGCAGAGCTGCCTCCACGACACCAACGCCGATGTGCACCTTACCAGAACCACTCCGACCACGCCGTCCTGCGCCTCACTATTGCGGCTCCATTGTCGCAACCGTCCACCGCACCGGAGCTGTTCCCGCTACGCCTCGTTCGCCGCCTCGGATATGCTTCCCCACCGCCGACAGACGGCCACCGCACCACACTCAACAACTTGGCCCTGGGTTCGTCCAAGGCTGCACCGTCCTCCACAACTTCTGGTTTTCGGCGAACAACAAGAAGATCGTCGGGAAAACAGAAGGAGGACATAGCACTGCCAGCAGAAAGAGGTACCCCTCTTCCCATATTCATGCAAATCTTACGTCTCCACTCACACCGTATTCATCCCAAGAAAGAAACTAGTTGAGCGCTTCTTACTGCATCTTCTTCGTGATACTAAATGCACAAGGTTTCCTCCCTTTTACTATTTCACCTTTGCAAGAGGTCGGTAACCCGCTTGGATTTCAATTCAGGGTCAGTCGAACCGCAATTAAAAGAAGCAGCACCCGCTTAGGCGCGTGGAGCAGCTAGTCCGCCTGCTCCCCGGGGAAGCGGGGTGTGGGGCGCAGGAGCTACTTGCGTCTGATCTAGAGGTCGGCGGGGCTTGAATGGATGGCCGGGGGGGCGATGCCAAGCACGGCGGTGCGGTGAGGTCGAGGGGAGGGCGCAGGCAGGGGAGGAATACTGGGCCGGTGGTCGCTGGCGTTTCGAGGAAGATCCTCAACACTAACTGGCTGGAGGTAGATGAAGGCGATCTGCCCGTTCTTTGTACATCAGACGGTGCAGAAAAAATGTACTGACCTATTCGCTTTCAGTCGACTGTTATTGTCATAGAATCCTATAGTAATTTAGTGTGCCATGCATGTTGTAGAGCTATCATATGTATCCCGTCATTTATTTCTCACCGACCTGCTATCTGCTACCTTTACACTGTACTAATTGTGCACACACTTCACCCATACTCACACTATTGTTTTTTTATGCATGGGTATTTCAGACTCTGATGCAGTGTTGATGAATGAAGAAAAGAAAAGACAGAAGTAAGACAAGCACTAAACGTTCCAGCGCTCTAACGGGTGCAGTGTCAGCAATTGGAGACAGTAAACATAGCTTGCAGTTGATGATCTCAATTGCCACACACAACCATCCCAGGTGCTTGCTTTAACTTCACCCTGTCAAATGTGGTTGCATGTTGCATATGGTGTCTACCTTGTATTGCTTCCAATTTGGTTAAATTGCATCTGCTTACTTTACACATTATACCTTTGATAATGACATGCCTTCCTGTTTTTGATACATACTACATATGTCTATTAACCATGTTCGTACATCAAACTAATGCTCTTTTGTATCCCTCGTCAATCACTTATGTTGAGACAGTCACCCGGGTGGGTTACTGTGAGACCCCATACTCATTTAAAGAGTGCAGTGTCATCCTCCCCACATGATTCTCTAGAAACAGCAAGGCTAAATGAAGATGGTCAACGTAGCTCTCTAGTTGATCACCGCAATTCCCCCACACCACCATCCCAGGTGCTTGCTCTTACTTGGCAGTGTGATATGTGGTTGCATGTTGCATATGGTGTCGTACCTTGTAATGCTTCTAATTAGGGTAAATTGCATCTTCTTAGTTAACACATTATACCTGTGAATATGACATGCCTTCCTGTTTTCGGTACATACTACGTCTTTCTATTAACCATGTTCTTACATCAAACTACTTTTCTTGTGTATCCCTCATCAATGCTCCTAATTTGTTAAATTGCATCTCCTTAGCTTACACATTATACATGTGAATATGACACGCCTTCCTATTTTTGGTACATACTACATCTGCCTATCACACCATGTTCTTACATCAAACTACTGTTCTTGTGTATCCTGCGTCTATCGCTTATGATGAGACAGTCACGCGCGTTGGTTAATATGAGACGCAATACTCTTATAAAGAATGCAATTTCATCCTCTCCACATGATTCTCAAGAAACAACAAGCCTAAATGAAGATATTGAACGTAGCTCTGTACCTGAAGACCGCACTTCCCCTACACCACCATCACAGGTGCTTGCTCTAACTTCGCAGTGTGATATGTGGTTGCATGTTGCATACGGTGTCTAGCTTGTAGTGCTTCTAATTAGGGTAAATTGCATCTGCTTAGTTTACACACTATACCTGTGAATATGACATGCCTTCCTATTTTTGGTACACACTACATCTATGTGTTAACCTTGTTCTTACATGAAACTACCTCTCTTCTGTATCCTGCATCAATCACTTACGATGAGTCACCTTTATTTGTTGCATATTGCATGTTATTTCTAGCCTGTTGCCATGTATTGATTCTAATTTGGTCAAATACATTTGTTAGGGCACCCTTTTAATTTGGCAGAGTGATATTGGTTTCATCTTTCATATGGTTTCTAGCTTGCATCGATTCTAACAAGTTCAAGCACCTTGTGCTTAGTTTACACTTTATACATCATACATGTCAATATGTCACGTCGTCCTGTTTTTCATACATATTCCATCCTCCTATCCTGCGGCTGCCTTACATGAAAGTAGTGTTCGTCAGTGTCATGCATCAATGAGTTTTGAAGAGCAAATTTTATTCCTCTTTCTTGTGGGTTTGACTTGACAAGGCAAAATCAAGAAAGAGGAAGGAAAAGAGTAAGGAAGGCGATGATGGTGGTCCTCTGCAGCAACGTAAACGGAGCATCTGTACCAATTCTCCTTGTACTGATAGTGCATTACAAGGTCCAAGTCTCCGCTCCCCTACTCCACCATCCAAGGTGCTTGCCCTAACTTGGCAGTGTGATATCTGGTTGCATGTTGCATATGGTGTCTAGCTCGTATTGCTCCTAATTAGTGTAAACTGCATATGCTTAGCTTTTTTTAGAAAAGGAGGAGGACCCCCAGCCTCTGCATCTGGACGATGCATACGGCCATTTTATTAGCTGACACATGATACATGTGAATATGACACGCTTTCCTATTTTTGGTACATACTATATCTGTCTATCACACCATTATCTTACATGAAACTACTCCTCTTGTGTATCCTGCATCAGTCACTTATGATGGGACACCTTTAAGTTGGCAGTGTGATATTGGTTTGCATCTTGAATATGATTTCTAGCATGTATTGCTTCTAGTTTGATGAACGCCACCTATGACAAGACAGTTTTAACTTGGCAGAGTGATATTCATTGCACCTTCCATATGGTGTCTTGCAGTGTTTCTAATCCCTTTTTCTTATCGGTTTGACTTCACAATGCAAAATCATTACAGCTGAAGGAAATTAGTCCGACAGTGGATGAAGGTGGTCCTTCGGAGCAACTCAAACAGGGGGTCTCTACAGATTCTACTCCGCCATCCTCCCAACAAGATTCGCAAGACAACACAAGGCTGGACTGTCAATGTAGCTGTGTAGATGATGACTCCCCTACTCCACCATCACAGGTGCTTGCTCTAACTTGACACTATTATATGTGGTTGCATGTTGCGTATGATGTCTAGCTTGTATTGCTTCTAACTTGAATTGCATCTCCTTACTTTACACATAATGCCTGTGAATATGACACGTGTTCCTGTTTCTAGAACATACATGTACATGATGAGCACATCTCCCCTACTCCACCATCACAGGTGCTTGCTCTTACTTGGAACTATTATACGTGGTTACATTTTCCATATGATGTCTAGTTTGTATTGCTTCTGATTATGTTGAATTGCATCTGCGTAGCTTACAACTTATACCTGCAACGATTACTTACCCATAAGACACGCTATCGTACGTGTGAATATGAAACGTTGTCTTTTTTGTATATATTCCATCCTCCTATCCTGCGCTTGCCTTACATCAAAGTAGTGTTCGTCTGTATCATGCATCAACCAGTTATGCAGAGCTAATTTTATTCATCTTCTTGTGGTTTTGACTTCATAAGGTAATATTAGAAAATAGGAAGGAAAAGAGTAAGTTAGGGGATGTTGGTGGTCCTCCTCATCGACGCAAACAGAGACTCTCTAGATTTGCCACTGCTACTGCTAATGAAGTTGAAGTCCCAAGTCTACATGATGAGTTCATCTCCCGTACTCCACCATCACAGGTGCTTGCTCTAAGTTGACAGTGTGATAATTGGTTTTATGTTGCATATGTTGTCTAGCCTGTATTTCTTCTATTTTGATTAAATTGCACCTGCAGAGTTTATACGTTATACATGTGCATATGACTTGGCTTTCTTTGTCTAGAATACACTGCATCTATCTATAATACCATGTTCTTACATCAAAGTAATGATGTTGTGTATCCCGCATGAGTCACTCATGATTGGACGCTTTTAACATAGCAGTTTGATAGTGGTTGCATCTTGCATTGATTTCTACGTTGTACTGCTTCTAATTTTTCGAATTGCCACTTATGACAAGACACTTTTAACTTGGCAGAGTAATATTGGTTGCATCTTTCATATGGTGTCTAGCTTGCATTACTTCTATTTTCTTGAAAATCCTTCTGCTTAGTTTGCACATCGTAGCTATGAATATGTCATCCTGTCCTATTTTTATTACATATTCCATCCTCATACGGTTGTCTTACATCAAAGTGTTGCTTGTCTGTATCATGCATCAATGAGTTCTGAAGAGTGATTTTATTCTTTTGTGTTGTGGGTACAACTTGACATGGCAAAGTCAAAAAAGAGCAAGGAAAATAATATAGTAGGGAGTGTTGTTACTCGTCCGGTGAAACGGAAAAGGTTCTGCCGTCGAGATTCTGCTGGTACTTATAGTGCAGTAGAAGGTCCAAGTCTAGGAGCTAAATCTACAAACACATTATAACCTGCTCCACCAGCTGCAGCATCCGCTTCAACTGTACCAGCATCTCAACCAGTTACTCGTTCGTTTGCTCCGGAACTGGCCAGTTCCCAAGCTGCCTTCACACCTAACACTACTTCCGAAGCACTGCTGACACAACAGGACTTGGCAAGATCAGATGAACGTCATGAGCATCAACACCAAGACGGTACCTAACCGAGTCAAGTTGCAATTGCATGCTCCTTTATATGTACTCTCACAGTTAGATGTACACTAACACTTTCCATTTTCGTTGTTGAACTAGCACCATGGCGCAAGCGGAAACAAACATCAGGGATAATGCTTGACAGATTAACAAAATCTAAAGGAGGAAGAATGGAGATCCATTTTGAGGCAGGTTTAAAAAGGCCACGTGATGCTACAGAGTCAGCCAAGTTAGTATCAGAGGCAGTCGTTGCCGTTAGGTGTCATGCACGTATCCTCCCAACGTGGATCCAGTACAGGAATGAGAAAGACAATACCCAGTTTAACACCTTCCTTGACCATTTATCGGTAAGTAATGTTATTCATCGCAATTAGTAATATTGTCTTGCTCTGTCCCATACTTTCTAGCTTCCTCCTAATAAGACTCACATTCTTTTTTCAACAGATGAGGTTCAAGTTAGATCTGAAAGATGATGCAACTAGACAAGCATGCACTCATGTTTTTCAGTTTGCTCTGCGACAGTATCGGTACCACCTTACAAAATCTCACTTTCAAGGCAAGGCTAACAATGAAGTCGCCCAAACATCTCCAGTGGAATATATTACAGATGAAGACTGGACAGCCCTCGTTAAACACTGGTCTGATCCAAAGTATCAGGTAGGCTATATGTATTTGATCAGACCACATATTGAACTTGTATTTATGTAGGTGCCTTACAAGTGTATCTTCTTCTAGGCTAACTGTTTGAAGGACAAAACCAACCGTTCTAAAGTGAAATTCCAACAGGCCACAGGATCTCATAGCTATATTGCACACTGCGAGGCTCTTGTAAATAGCTGCTACTTCCTTCTTTTTTTGTGCCATATTATCGTATCTATATTGACTTGTTCCAAATACAGAGGAAATCCCGTGCGGACCAAAAAGAACCTGAACCGAATGTAGTGCAAATCTTCAAGGATTGCCACACCAGCAAGATGAAGGGAATGAGCACACCAGTTCAAGCCGCTGTTGTAAGTCCTTACTCCTCCTACCTTGAACTGATTGGTACTGTGATGTGTTCATTTAACTACTTGGTTTGCAGCCAATGTCAGTTACTCTGTTCACTTTTATTCACAGTTGTCTTAACGTATCATTTCACCTTACATGGTTTAAAAGAGATGAAGGATATTCTTTTGGTCTTGATCTGTAATCTAGTTGTTATGTTGATGTGCGCACACAATGATAAAATAGCATGTTTGTTTTATATCTATTTTCCCATGATATGAATGATGTCATACTATGTTCATCCTACTTTAAACCATGTCTCTTTATCCTTAGATGTCAACGAATGTGAGGAAATAGACAATACAGTAGGCATGCTACATGGACATATGTTCCGAAAGTGATTTTATTATGTAGTTGGCACTACAATACATGCTAATGTATTACAGTAGTTCACCAAAATAAGTTATGTATAAACGTTTAACCTACTTTGTTTGTTTTTATCTCATTAGTAACTTATTTGGTACACTAATCTACAAGTTCAAACTTTCAGGAAGCTATGGAACAAATGATTGAACAGCCACAACCACCTGAAGGTGACGAGGCTACTACGGGCACAATGTCACCTCTTGCTACAGTGCGTCAGTATCTCTCCACTAACAGTGCAAAAAGCACCTTCCTGCATAATTCTGGGTTGGTTGTCAAGGTAACCTCGTCCAAATCGCCTACTGAACAAAATCTTCCTGCTAGACAGAGTGATATATCTGTGCTCCAGACACAAGTCCAATCCCTAATGGACGTTGTTTCAAAACAAGAATAGTGGTTGAGAAACGTCGTCAAGATATGAATGGTTTTGAAACCAGACTATCAGACATTCGCTTCATTGTTCAGGAGCAATGGCGGAAAAAAGGTGGAGATTGTGCTGCTCCATCAGATTCTACAACCTGAAACATTAGCTGTCGGTGTCAAAACCGGCGGATCTCGGGTAGGGGGTCCCGAACTGTGCGTCAAGGCCGGATGGTAACAGGAGACAAGGGACACGATGTTTTTACCCAGGTTCGGGCCCTCTCGATGGAGGTAAAACCTTACTCCTGCTTGATTAATATTGATGATATGGGTAGTACAAGAGTAGATCTACCACGAGATCAAGGAGGCTAAACCCTAGAAGCTAGCCTATGGTATGATTGTTGTATGATGGAGTTGTCCTATGGACTAGAACCCTCCGGTTTATATAGACACCGGATAGGGTTAGGGTTACACAAAGTCGGTTACAATGGTAGGAGATCTTGAATATCCGCATCGCCTAGCTTGCCTTCCACGCCAAGGAAAGTCCCTTTCGGACACGGGACGAAGTCTTCAATCTTGTATCTTCACAGTCCTGGAGTCCGGCTGAAGGTATAGTCCGGCTACCCGAACACCCCCTAATCCAGGACTCCCTCAGTAGCCCCTGAACCAGGCTTCAATGACGACGAGTCCGGCGCGCAAGTTGTCTTCGGCATTGCAAGGTGGGTTCCTCCTCCATGTCCTTCATAGAAGATTGTAAACACCAAGAGTAGTGTTCGGCTCTGCAAAATAAGTTTCCACATATTGCCATAGAGAGAATTAACACAAATCAAATCTGATGACGTATTCCGCAGTGCGTCATTACACTACGGCCAAGTCCTTTACTCGAATAGTTTTTACTCTTCCACCTCAGCGTGTTTCGCGAGGCGGTTTCCTTGGCATGTCTTGTCAAAGAGAGATCATGTCCCCCATTTACGGGATTCTCATCAATATGGAAGTGGGTAACCCAACCGCGCCATTTAACACAGCGCTTGGGAGGCAAGCGAGTTTTACCAGGCTGGTGGGGACGCATAGCCGCATCCACCCATATAAGGGGATAAGGATCCACTTTTTTACCTACGCCTTCTTCCTCCTCTGCCTATCCATCTTCTACGCACCCGAGCTCCAGCGCCCAAGCACGCACTTCCCACCTCAACCTTCTCTAGCAATGTCCGGAGCGGGAGGCAAGTGGATGGTCTCCTCAGTCACGGAGGGCCATGTCAAGAAGCTAAGGAAGGCCGGATACTTGTCCAAGGACATCGCGCACCGGCTTCCTAAGGAGGGGCAGCTTCTCCCCACCCCAAGGCCCCATGAGAGGGTAGTTTTCCTTCCCCACTTCCTCCGCGGACTGGGTTTTCCACTCCACCCATTCGTCCGGGGGCTCGTGTTCTACTACGGCCTGGATTTCCACGATCTGGCCCCAAACTTTGCCCTCAACATCTCGGCATTTATCGTCGTGTGCGAGGCTTTTCTCCGCGTCCGCCCCCATTTCGGCCTCTGGCTCTAGACCTTCAACGTCAAGCCCAAGGTGGTGCGCGCCAGCCAAGCGGAGTGCGAGGGCGCCATAGCGGGCAAGATGGCCAACGTCCTATGGCTCGAGGGCTCCTTCGTGGAGACCCTAAAGGGGTGGCAATCCGGGTGGTTTTGCATCACCGAGCCACGCGATCCAAAATGGGTCGCAGCCCCTGAGTTCCGATCCGGACCCCCCACGCGGCTTATGTCCTGGAAAGAGACGGGCCTGTTGTGGGGCGACGAGAAAGAGGTGACCGGACTGCAAACATGCATCCAGTCCCTGGTGAACAAACCGATCAAGCTTGTCACCGTGGTCCAGGTTATGCTCGCCCGCCGGATCCTCCCGTGTCAACAACGGGACTTTACTCTGTGGGAGTTCAACCCGGCGCAGCACCAAACCCTCAACAGGCTCTTCGACACGATGTATGAAGACGTCTGGAAGGTGCTAACCAAAGGCGCCGAGGCTCCCACATCCGCCTCCGAGCACCGCGGATACAGCTCGCAGCGTCACGCTAGCGAGGTAAGCTATTTCTACCCTTCACAGGATGTTTAAGCTCTTTTTCATAGTTTGACTCTATGCGGGATCTAAACTGCCTTACCTTTAACAGGCCTGGCAGGTGATATCCGGACCGATTAACTGTCCGGCTCCCTTGCCCGAAGACCCAGCCCCTGCTTTCTTAGTGAAGCTGCTGGCTCCGGTGCCTTATGTGGTGCCGGAGAAGAAGGCCAAGAAGAAGAAGGCCACGGGGACTCGAAAGAGTGCCCGCAACACGGCGGTGTCGGACTCGTCATCTGACGAGTCCGAGACGCTCTCCTCCCGCGAAAACGAGGAGGGGGAAGAAGGAACCTCTCCCCCTCCAGCGGGGGGAGGAAAGAAAAGGAAGGCCGCCCCAACGGGGGAGGCCAGAGGGTCCAGGAAGAGTAAGACCCCTCCGCCGGACTACTCCCCCGACGCTAACGAGGACGACGAGGAGTGTCCGGACAGGGCCAAGCGTTCGGCGAAATCGTAAGTATTCGGATACCAAAGTGACTCATGATATTCCTTTGTCGTTCAGCTTTCCCTAATGCCGAACATAATTGTGCAGCCCGCCCCAGGCCGAACTCGGCGATTCGTCGAGCGGCTCCCTGGATTCGTCGGATGTGAACTTAGTTTCGCCCGCTGTATCCCCCTGCACTACAGACGACGCCGAAGTGGCGTCACAACAAGCTCCGGGGCAGGAGGAGGTGGTCCTGGAGGAGCCGAAAGGCGACCTCCCGGACCCCAGGAGTAAAGGGGACAAGACCCCCCAGGGCTCCGAGTCCGGCTTTGTGCCGGACACCGCGCCGGAATCTTCAACAGTTCCGGACCGCGGTAGGCGAACTCCTTCCAAGAGGAGCAAGCCTTCTGAGCCGGCGGCCTCCATCCAACCGGAGGTGCCGGACAATATGCTGGAGGTGCTTGACGGCGCCTCCATCGACGAGGAGCACCGTACTATTATGAGTACGGTGGTCCGGAAGGTTCAGTCTGCCAAGAGCGGACTGAACGAAGCTTGCGCTAGCCTTCTAACAGGCTTCGAGGTAAGTAAAAAATATGCAAGAATATAACCGCATAGACAGTAGCCCCTGATGCTCTGTTTGGCGTTCGGAAAGAAAAGCCGAATAGAGGATCTATTAAATTTCGCAGGAGTCTAACAAAAAGGAGTCAAAATATGCGTATGCAGGCTTTGCTGCTAGCCACTTCCGCGCTGACTGCGGAGGTGGACGCCCTGAAACAGGGCCTCGAGCGGACTGAGCAAGAGCTTGGCCTTGCCAAGCAGCATCTCGAGGAGAAAGAAGGTAAGAAATACCTTACAGAAGAAATGCCTATAAAAAGACGTGATTGCAAAAATTAACAGGATTGTACTGCCTATTTTAGGGGCCACAACTGAGGTGGCGACCCTCAAGCAGGCGTTGTCTGAGGCCGAAAAGAAAACGGCCGCGGAGCGCACCGAGCGAGAGAAACTTGAGGCCTAGGTCGGCGAGGTGCGGCAAGAGCCTCAGACTCTTATGAAAAAACATGAGAGTTTGGAGCTTGAGGCAAAAACGCAAGCGTCCGAGCTCACGACAGCCTCTGAGGCTGCCAAGTCAGCCAAGGCCGAAGCCCAAAAGGCCCTCCAAGAGTTGGAGGAGATGAAAAAGATAGCAGCGGGTAAGGCATTCTTTATGCAAAGCAGAAATATAAAAGTAAACTACTTGTTACTTACCCGAATCCGGAGCTCTCCAGGGGCATTCGCAGATCTTCCCCGCAGCGTATCCGACGCCGCCGCATTCTACCGAGCTGAAGTGGGCAGCTCGACGGAGAAGGTGTTCTGGTCTCAGTATGCTGAGGCCGGACACCCTATGCCCTTGAGCGACCAGCTGAAACAGCTGGTCGAGCTCCACAAGGCGGCCGAACAGGCCATGAAGGGCTTCGTAGTTCGGTTGTGGCCCGGAGAGGCCCTGCCTGGGAGCTACTTTGGGCTGGTGCGGCGGCTGGTGGAGGCCTATCCACGGCTTGATGTCATCAAGCGCTCCGTCTGCATCGAAGGTGCCCGTTGGGCCCTTGCCCGTGCAAAGGTGCACTGGGGTAAGCTAGACGGTGAGAAGCCTGTGAGGGACGGGCCGCCGCCGGGGAAGGAGCATCGTAAGCCCGAGAACTACTACAAGGATGTTCTTGCGGGTGCCCGCCTTGTGGCAAATGAATGTACCAAGGATGTAATTTTTGAATGAACTCGCTCGTGTTTATCCTGTGCGCTGAAAACTTGTTCATATGCGCTAAGCAATGCTTGTTGAATTTAAAATATTATTTTCTGTGCGGCCGTTTATGAAAAAAATTGAGAGATGGCGATTCGTCGGCTTCCGCCCCCATGCCACTAGTGCTGGGGTGATCGGGATAAACTTGAGCGCTCTTTTTCCCATATTTGGGTCCTTCGAGGGAGGCGCTCAGCACAACGAACCAGGCAATCGGACTATAATGCTTGAACACTCTCACTTAGCCATAGAACTTTATAATTTTAAATTTCAGAGAAGCCCCTAGTTCGGAAGACCGAGTTCGGGGCGCTATCCACGCCTTGGCCGGACAAAGCCGGCTCCTCGCTTGAAGCGGCATAAGTCTTTAGGGACTCGAAAAACCTCTCGAATAGCGACCGCTCTCTCGGCTCATCATGACAGTCAGTTTTAGCTTTCTCCACTGAGGTGCTTAACCCAGCTCAACCGGGGCACAATCGCAGTGGTTCTCCTAGTGCTACCTTAGCCGATATAGCGGAACGTAATGCACCAAAACAAAGGAGCCAGGCAAACCCAACTATTGACCCAAATCATGATTCGGAGCCGATGCATATAGTGCTATAAGTTCGGGGTGCCGCACTTATGAAGTGTTCGGACTTCTTGCGCCATATTAAGGGGTACTGAAGCCCCTGGCGTATTTGTGGTACCATAGTGTACGGGTGCCACATGTCATTACTGAACATATATATAAAAAACAGGATAATGCAAAAAACAGACAAAAAGCTATGCATTCTTTATGAAGAAGCTGCTTTCAAAGCAGGACGATACAAATAGTGCGATAAGAAAAAGATACTGGACTATTTAACATGTCCTGGGCGGGGGCAGGCCGCGGAATTGTATTTAAAACAGGTATACTGCTCATAACAGAGACCACCTGAGAGTTCCAAAGTGCGGCATGGCTTGTCTGCTTCCCCGGATCTTGCATCATTCGTGCGGCAGTTGAATTGCCGAACAGGTCGTCCGAAGTGTGGAGTCCTGAAAGTAAGAAAAAGGAATTTGGCAGCCCCTAGTATGTTTTAGGCCGTATTTTGGGCTTGCCATTATTGTGCCCCTTCCCCTGCGCCCATGGTATTTCGAGAGTGTAGTTATGTACGCGAAGCACTGGTTTTGCTATGTTGCGAGGGCTGGGGTTGGGGCCGCATTACTACGCCTGCTCCGAACGTGCCAGGCGGTCTTGTTGTTGGTTACTCCGGGCGTGCTTGGCGGTGTCTGGCTTTTTAACGGCCGGACTGGAGAATTACCTGAGAAGGCTGCATTATACTTCTGCTGCGAGAGCTGCCGTGTGCTCCTCCGTACGGAGAGAGCGTTCGGTGTTTCCGTTGACCGTAATTACTCCTCGAGGGCCTGGCATCTTCAGCTTGAGATACGCGTAGTGCGGCACCGCACTGAACTTTGCAAATGCGGTTCGCCCGAACAGGGCGTGATAGCCACTGCGAAACGGGACTATATCGAAGATTAACTCCTTGCTTCGGGAGTTATCCGGAGATCCAAAGACCACTTCAAGTGTTACTGAGCCTTTACGGTTGGCCTCTACACCTGGTATAACGCCTTTAAAGGTCGTTTTTGTGGGCTTAATCCTCGAAGGATCTATGCCCATTTTCCGCACTGTATCCTGATAAAGCAGGTTCAGGCTACTTCCGCCGTCCATGAGGACTCTTGTGAGATGAAATCCGTCGATGATTGGGTCAAGAACCAATGCGGCGAAACCGCCGTGACGGATGCTAGTGGGGTGGTCCCTTCGATCAAAAGTGATTGGGCAGGAGGACCATGGGTTGAACTTTGGGGCGACTGGCTCCATCGCGTATATATACGTCCCGTAGTGCATGCTTTCGTTCCTTCCTGGGAATGTGGGTTGCGTATATCATGTTCACCGTCCACACTTGTGTGGGGAAACCCTTCTGTCCACTGTTGTTCGGTGGCCTGGGCTCCTCCTCGTCATCGCTATGCAGCCCCTTGTCTTTGCCTTGGGCTCTTAGCTTGCCTGGCTGCTTGAACACCCAACAATCCCTGTTGGTGTGATTGGCTGGCCTTTCGGGGGTGCCATGTATCTGGCACAAGCGGTCGAGTTTTCGGTCCAGACTGGACGGGCCCTGAGTATTCTTTTTTAATGGATTTTTCCGCTGACCGGATTTATAGCCTCTGAATCCGGCATTTACTGTCGTATCTTTGTTGCTGTCGCTGTTAGCACGGCGCTTTTGTTTGTTCCGGCGTGTCCTGCCACTTTTATCCTTGGTATCCGAACTACCAGGGTTCTTTGATAAGTTGTTACTGCGAGCTAGCCAGCTGTCTTCTCTCGCGCAAAAGCGGGTCATGAGTGTCGTGAGGGCTGCCATAGATTTCGGCTTTTCCTGTCCCAGGTGCCGGGCAAGCCATTCGTCGCGGATATTATGCTTGAAGGCTGCTAGGGCCTCAGCGTCCGGACAGTCGACTATCTGGTTTTTGTTTGTTAAGAACTGTGTCCAGAATTTCCTGGCCGATTCCTCTGGCTGTTGCATTATGTGGCTTAGGTCATCGGCATCCGGTGGTCGCACATAAGTGCCCTGGAAGTTGTCGAAGAATGCGGCTTCCAGGTCCTCCCAAGAACCGATTGAGTCTGCTGGCAAGCTGTTGAGCCAATGCCGGGCCGGTCCCTTGAGCTTGAGTGGGAGGTATTTGATGGCGTGTAGATCATCACCACAGGCCATGTGGATATGGAGGAGATAATCCTCGATCCAGACCGCGGGATCTGTTGTGCCATCGTATGATTCGATGTTTACGGGTTTAAAGCCCTCTGGGATTTTATGATCTATTACTTCATCTGTGAAGCATAGTGGGTGTGCGGTGCCTCTATACTGGGCTATATCACGACGCAGCTCAGAAGAGCTATGTCTGTTGTGTTTGGCCCGGCCGGATTTGTTGTATCCGGAATGAATATCTCCGTCACATGTCGTGGGGCGCCTGCGCGATCCGTAGATCAATCTTGTTTGTCTTTCCTTATCCTCCAGTACGTCTCGCAGGTCTGGCGCGTTTTCCCGTGCCTTAGTTGAACGTTATTGGGGGCATGGCTTGAGTGGAGGGTCGAGAGGACTCTCTGTCGCGGCCGCGTGGTGGCCGGTCGGCCATGTCGTGCGCTGGTGATGTGGGTGCTTCCTCCTCTGATCGGGGTAGCGGCCTGCGGTTTGGGTAGTGCTTGGAGGGGCGTTTGAGTTCATACTCTTCGGCCGCAAGGACTTCAGTCCATCTGTCGGCTAGTAGATCTTGATCAGCTCTAAGCTGTTGTTGCTTTTTCTTGAGGCTGTTTGTCGTGGCTAAAAGCCTGCGTTTGAAACGCTCTTGTTCGGCGGGGTCTGATGGCACGACGAATTCGTCGTCGTCGAGGCTTGCCTCGTCTTCGGAGGGAGGCATGTAGTTATCATCCTCGACTTCTCGGTCTGCCGCTCTCTCATGAGGGCTGGCTTCTCCATCTTCCTGTGTCGAATCCTTCTGGAGGGGGTGTTCTTCGGCGCTATCCGGGTAGTATTATCTCCCGTGCCGGAATCACCGTTTTTGCTTTGGCAGGATTTAGAGCGGCGCCGCCGATGCCAGCGCTTTGGCTATTTCTTGGAGGTATCATAATCCGCTGTTCCATCGCCATCTCCATCTTTTGGAGTGTCCATCATATATATATATATATATATATATATATATATATATATATATATATATATATATATATCATATGACGAGGTGGCCTTCCAGCGCCCTATAGGTGCTGGTTGCTGTTCGTCTCCTGCATCGTCGTCCATACCGTCGATGTCTTCGGAGTCGAAGTCAAGCATGTCGGTTAAATCGTCGACAACGGCTACAAAGTGGGTGTGGGTGGGCTTTGAATTTCTTCATCGTCCGTATCCCATCCTCGCTGACCGCAATTCGGCCAGGGCTCTCCTGATAAAGAGAGAGACGTGAGGGAATTCAGGATGTCGCCAAAAGGCGAGTGCTGAAAGATGTCCGCGGCGGTGAACTTCATGATCAGCGCCCAATCAGATTCGATCGGCAGGGGCGCGGGGGTTTGGAGTCCGGAAAAAAAGTCCGGATCCTCGGAGTCACGGGTCCTGCAGAGTGCGGGGCTGGCGTTCGGCTCGATCTCCTTTGAGATCGCAGCCCCCGAGGTGACGTCCAACCGATCATCCTCGATCGGTGCAACTGGCTCCGAATTGAGGGTCAGAGCCGGTGCGCTTGCGGCCTCCAGGGTACTGTCCGGCGGCAGAGCTAGATCATGCCCCGCGAGACAGTGCGGCGCGATTGGCTGTGGCTCGAATCCGTCGAAGATCAAATCTCCGCGGATGTCTGCCGTGTAGTTTAGGCTTCCAAACCTGACCTGATAGCCAGGGGCATAGCTTTCGATCTGCTCCAGATGGCCAAGCGAATTGGCCCACAGTGCGAAGCCGCCGAAGACGAAGATCTGTCCGGGGAGAAAAGTCTCACCCTGGACCGCATCGTTGTTGATGATCAAAGGAGCCATCGAGCCCAAAGGCGACGACACAGAGGAACTCTCAATGAAAGCACCAATGTCGGTGTCAAAACCGGCGGATCTCGGGTAGGGGGTCCCGAACTGTGCGTCAAGGCCGGATGGTAACAGGAGACAAGGGACACGATGTTTTTACCCAGGTTCAGGCCCTCTCGATGGAGGTAAAACCCTACTCCTGCTTGACTAATATTGATGATATGGGTAGTACAAGAGTAGATCTACCACGAGATCAAGGAGGCGAAACCCTAGAAGCTAGCCTGTGGTATGATTGTTGTATGATGGAGTTGTCCTACATACTAGAACCCTCCGGTTTATATAGACACCGGATAGGGTTAGGGTTACACAAAGTCGGTTACAATGGTAGGAGATCTTGAATATCCGCATCGCCTAGCTTGCCTTCCACGCCAAGGAAAGTCCCTTCCGGACACGGGACGAATTCTTCAATCTTGTATCTTCACAGTCCTGGAGTCCAGCTGAAGGTATAGTCCGGCTATCCAAACACCCCCTAATCCAGGACTCCCTCATTAGCACTCATGTCAAATGATCTATGCTTCTATACATCTAATGGTGCTTTTATCTAGAAGGACTGTAAACTTTATGCCAACAGGCCTTTTGTTGTATGGTTGGAATTTATTTTGTTTTGTGATACAACATTTATGATGCTGCCTCAGGCTGCAATAATTACGACACTATTTTTGTATAGTGTAGGTTTATCTTAGTAATGTAATCGGCCGAAAGCTTCGTAGGAGCCCAACAAGCCAACATTCGTCGGGCCCATTCCAATTGGGCTGAAAACGATTACGTGCCGAAATTGGCATGTAGCCCACTAAAAATATCTAGGCCTAAATCAGCATAAGCTTTCATATTTTTCTGGTAGGCATGTGCCCATAGTGGGCCTTTAACAGGCCTAAACATAATTTGGGCCCTCAGTAAAAATAGGCCGTTTACAGGTGTAAATATCTCGAGCCCCTAAAATACACGGGCCTTTAATAGATCGAAAGTGAGATTGGGCCCTGATTGTGCCAAATAACCCACTGGACTTTAACAGGCCGAAATTCGGACGGGCCGTAAATGCGCCGACCTAATACACGGGCCTTTAACAGGCCGGAACTTCGGTCGGGCTAAATTATCATCATTTTTATATGGGTCGTTAATGGGCCGGATATGACATTGGGCCACATATGGCCCATGGTTTACGTCCGACGTTAACAGGCCAAAAATGACAATAGGCCGAAAGTGGCCCAAAGCTATAGTGGGCTTCTAATAGGCCGAATGTCAGACATGGCCGAATATGACCCAAATCCTTCACGGTTGTTTATGGGCCGAAAGTTTTGATGGCCTGTAAATGGGCCCAAATGAAGCCGGACCTTTAACAGGCCGGAAATACACCGGGCCGTAATTCGGCCCAATTACTTAGCGGACTGTTAACGGGCCAGAAGTGACCATAGGCCGCGTTGATGACAAGTTTAGGACAGGCCATTGACGGGCCGATTTGACAGAGAATGTTGGGCCTTTAGCTGGGCCGGCCCATTATGGTCGGCAGAATCTTGTGGGCCTTTAGCTGGCCCGGCCCATTATGGTCCGCAAAATCTTGTGGGCCTTTAGCTGGGCTGGCCCATTATGGTCTGCAAAATCATGTGGGCCTTTAGCTGGGCCGGCCCATTATTTCCTGCTAAATTTTGTGGGCCTTTAGCTGGGCTGGCCCATTATGGTCCGCTAAATCTTATGGGCCTTCGGTTGGGCCAGCCCATTTAATCTTTATGGGCCACTTTTGGGCCGGTCCACGTGTCAACATATCATAGGCCCATGTCGCCCGTTGAATCCGTCAGCCATGAGAATTTTACACGTGGAAAATCGGCATTGGTCGTTGCTGTTAACGGGTTATCGGATCCAAAATCCGACCCGATAGCTTAACGGCATTCCGTTATGGTGGATGCCACATGTCGGTCACCCTTGATGAAAGAACTTCTGTGACGCGCGATTTATCGTCATGGAAGTGGACACTTCCGTGATGATAATTTTGGCAATGTCATGGAACACTTCTACAACAGCACAGGTATGACTATCTTGATTCTATCATAAATTTGTCATGGATGTACATGCATGACAGAAAATGCGACCTACTGTGACAAACACGTATCATCACGGAAGTGTATTTTTTTTGTAGTGATGAGTGTAGAGGCTCACGGCGGGTATCGTTATTTTCTGACCTTCACAGATGATTTGAGCAGATATGGGTATATTTACTTGATGAAACATAAGTCTAAAACATTTGAAAAGTTCAAAGAATTTCAGAGTGAAGTGGAAAATCATCATAACAAGAAAATAAAGTTTCTACGATCTGATCGTGGAGGTGAATATTTGAGTTACGAGTTTGGTATTCATTTGAAACAATGTGGAATAGTTTCACAACTTACGCCACTTGGAACACGATAGCGTAATGGTGTGTCTGAACGTCATAATCGTACTTTGTTAGATATGGTGCGATCTATGATGTCTCTTACTGATTTACCTCTATAGTTTTGGGGTTATGCTTTAGAGACGGCTGCATTCACGTTAAATAGGGTACCATCTAAATCCATTGAGATGGCACCATATGAACTGTGGTTTGGCAAGAAACCCAAGTTGTCATTTCTTAAAGTTTGGTGCTGTGATGCTTGTGTGAAACAGCTGCAACCAGATAATCTCGAACCCACATCGGAGAAATATGTCTTCATAGGATACCCAAAGGAGACTATTGGATACACCTTCTATCACAGATCCGAAGGCAATATATTCGTTGCTAAGAATGGACCCTTTCTAGAGAAGGAGTTTCTGTCGAAAGAAGTTAGTGGGAGGAAAGTAGAACTTGATGAGGTAATTGTACCTGCTCCCTTAGTGGAAACTAGTTCATCACAGAAATCAGTTCCAGTGATTCCTACACCAATTAGTGAGGAAGCTAATGATGATGATCATGAAACTTCAGATCAAGTTACTACGAAACCTCATAGGTCAACTAGAGTAAGACCCGCACCAGAGTGGTACGGTAATCCTGTTCTGGAAGTCATGTTACTTGACCATGACGAACCTAGGAACTATGAGGAAGCGATGATGAGCCCAGATTCCGCAAAATGGCTTGAGGCAATGAAATCTGAGATGGGATCCATGTATGAGAACAAATTATGGACTTTGGTTGACTTGCCCGATGATCGGCAAGCCATAGAGAATAAATGGATCTTTAAGAAGAAGACTGACGATGATGGTAATGTTACTGTCTACAAAGCTCGACTTGTTGCGAAAGGTTTTCGACAAGTTCAAGGCGTTGACTACGATGAGACCTTCTCACCTGTTGCGATACTTAAGTCTATCCGAATCATGTTAGCAATTACCGCATTTTATGATTATGAAATTTTGCAAATGGATGTCAAAACTGCATTCCTTAATGGATATCTTAAAGAAGAGTTGTATATGATGCAACTAGAAGGTTTTATTGGTCCAAAAGGTGCTAACAAAGTGTGCAAGCTCCAGCGATCCATTTATGGACTCGTGCAAGCCTCTGGGAGTTGGAATATATGCTTTGATAGTGTGACCAAAGCATATGGTTTTATACATACTTTTGGAGAAGGCTGTATTTACAAGAAAGTGAGTGGGAGCTCTGTAGCATTTCCGATATTATATGTGTATGACATATTGTTGATCCAAAATGATACTGAATTTCTGGATAGCATAAAAGGATACTTGAATAAGAATTTTTCAATGAAAGACCTTGGTAAAGCTGCTTATATATTGGGCATCAAGATCTATAGAGATAGATCAAGACGCTTAATTGGACTTTCACAAAGCACATACCTTGATAAAGTTTTGAAGAAGTTCAAAATAGATCAAAGTTCAAAATAGATCAAGCAAAGAAAGGGTTCTTGCCTGTGTTACAAGGTGTGAAGTTGAGTCAGACTCAATGCCCGACCACTGCAGAAGATAGAGAGAAAATGAAAGTCATTCCCTATGGTTCAGCCATAGGTTCTATCATGTATGCAATGTTGTGTACCAGAGCTGATGTGTGCCTTGCTATTAGTTTAGCAGGGAGGTACCAAAGTAATCTAGGAGTGGATCACTAGACAACGGTCAAGAACATCCTGAAATAACTGAAAAGGACTAAGGATATGTTTCTCGTTTATGGAGGTGACAAAGAGCTCGTCGTAACTGGTTACGTCGATGCAAGCTTTGACACTGATCCAGATAACGCTAAGTCACAAACCGGATATGTATTTATATTGAATGGTGGAGCTGTCAGTTGGTGCAGTTCCAAGCAAAGTGTCGTGGCGGGATCTACGTGTGAAGCAGAGTACATAGCTGTTGCAGAAGCAGCAAATGAAGGAGTCCGGATGAAGGAGTTCATATCCAATCTAGGTGTCATACCTAGTGCATCGGGTCCAATGAAAATCTTTTTGACAATACTGGAGCAATTGCCTTGGCAAAGGAACCCAGATTTCACAAGTGAACCAAGCACATCAAGAGACGCTTCAATTTCGTCAGCGATCAAGTCAAGGAGGGAGACATAAATATTGGCAAGATATATATGGATCTGAATGTTGCAGACCCGTTGACTAAGCCTCTCTCACGAGCAAAACATGATCAGCACCAAGACTCCATGGGTGTTAGAATCATTACTATGTAATCTAGATTATTTACTCTAGTGCAAGTGGGAGACTGAAGGAAATATGCCCTAGAGGCAATAATAAAGTTGTTATTTATATTTCCTTATATCATGATAAATGTTTATTATTCATGCTAGAATTGTATTAACCGGAAACTTAGTACATGTGTGAATTCATAGACAAACAGAGTGTCCCTAGTATGCATCTACTTGACTAGCTCGTTAATCAAAGATGGTTAAATTTCCTAGCCATAGACATGTGTTGTCATTTGATGAACGGGATCACATTATTAGGAGAATGATGTGATGGACAAGACCCATCCGTTAGCTTAGCATAATGATCGTTTAGTTTTTCTTCTATTACTTTCTTCATGACTTATACATATTCCTCTGACTATGAGATTATGCAACTCCCTAATACCGAAGGAACACCTTGTGTTCTATCAAACATCACAACGTAACTGGGTGATTACAAAGATGCTCTACAGGTGTCTCCAATGGTGTTTGTTGAGTTGGCATAGATCAAGATTAGGATTTGTCACTCCGTGTCTCGGAGAGGTATCTCTGGGCCCTCTCGGTAATGCTCATCACTATAAGCCTTGCAAGCAATGTGACTAACGAGTTAGTTGCGGGATGATGCATTACAGAATGAGTAAAGAGACTTGCCGGTAAAGAGATTGCACTAGGTAGAATGATACCGACGATCAAATCTCGGGCAAGTAACATACCGATCACAAAGGGAACTACGTATGTTGTTTTGCGGTTTGACCGATAAAGATCTTCGTAGAATATGTAGGAACCAACATGAGCATTCAGGTTCCGCTATTGGTTATTGACCGGCGATGTGTCTCAGTCATGTCTACATAGTTCTCGAACCCGTAGGGTCTGCACGCTTAACGTTCGATGATGATTTGTATTATGAGTTATGTCTTTTGAAGAACCAAACTTTGTTTAGAGTCCCGGATGAGATCACGAACATGACGAGGAGTCTCGAAATAGTCGAGACATAAAGATATATTGAAAGGCATTTTCTGAAGTGGTTTCAGAAAGGTTTGGGCATTTTCCGGAGTACCAGGGGTTACCGGACACCCCCCCCCCCCCCGGGGAATTAATGGGCCTTCATGGGCTCCCCCATGGCGCACCCCCTTGGGCCGGCCACCTCTCCTTCCCCCCCCCCCCCTGTCGATGTCAAAACCGGCTGATCTCAGGTAGGGGGTCCCGAATTGTGCGTCTGAGGATCAAAGGTAACAGGAGACAGGGACATGATGTTTACCCAGGTTCGGGCCCTCTTGATGGAGGTAATACCCTACTTCCTACTTGATTATCTTGGATGAATATGGGGTTTACAAGAGTTGATCTACCTCGAGATCGTAATGGCTAAACCCTAGATGTCTAGCCTGTGCAATTATGATTGCCTCTACGGACTAAACCCTCCGGTTTATATAGACACTACAGGGACCTAGGGTTGTACAGAGTCGGTTTACAGAGGAAGGAATCTTCATATACGAATGCCAAGCTTGCCTTCCACGTAAATGACAGTCCCCTCCGGACATGGGAAGAAGTCTTCTGTCTTGTATCTTCATAGCCCGTTAGTCCGGCCCACATCACAGAGCCCGAATGCCCGAGGACCCCTTAATCTAGGACTCCCTCAGTAGCCCCTGAACCAGGCTTCAATGACGATGTGTCCGACACGCAGATTGTCTTTGGCATTGCAAGGCGGGTTCGTCCTCCGAATACTTCAAAGTAGTCCTCGAACACAGAAAACGTGTCCGACTCTGCAAAACAGGCACCACACACAGCCGCAAAGAGTATAATATTTTACAAGTCCCATCTACTGAAAACTTTTGTAGCGAGACGGTACGTCACTGCCTGGTCATTATTTTGAACCATTTGTTAGACTCCCGCTCCATGTTTCGAGATGCGGTTTTCATTGCCACGTCTTGTCGAAGTAGAGATCGTGCCCCCTTATCGCGGGATTCTCATCAATACGGGTGTGGGTAATCCAACCGCGCCGTCTGCATGACCCTTGGGGAATAGGCGAGTTTTAAGGCAAGTGGGAAGGCACTTGATATCTGCTGCCTTTATAAGAGGATAAAGATTCACTCTTTCACCCACGCCTTCTTCCTCTCTGCCCATCGTTCTCGAGCTCCAGTGCCCAAGCTTCCATCCTTTCCGCCCCCAAAAAGCACTCCGGCCATCTCCGGATCTAGAGTGCAGGGCAAGTGGATGGCCTCCTCTGTCACGGAGGAGAACATCACGGAGCTCCGGGAAGCGGGGTACTTGGCCCAGGAGATCGCCCACCGGCTTCCGCTCAAGGAGCAAATCTTCCCCACCCCGGAGCCCAACGAGAGGGTGGTTTTCATCCCCCACTTCATCCGCGGGTTAGGATTTCCCCTCCACTCCTTCGTCCGCGGACTCGTGTTCTACTATGGGCTAGATTTACACGATCTAGCCCCAAATTCTTTCCTCAACATCTCAGCATTCATTATCATGTGCGAGGCCTTCCTCCGCATCCCACCCCACATCGGATTATGGCTAAAGATCTTCAATGTGAAGCCGAAAGTGGTGGATGGTCAACATGCAGAGTGTGGAGGCGCCATGGTGAGCAAACTGTCCAACGTCACATGGCCCACAGTCACCTTTGTGGAGACCATCAAAGGGTGGCAATAGAAGTGGTTCTACGTCACAGAACCCCGCGACGTCACCTGGGTCGCGGATACCGAATTCAAGTCTTGTCCCCCAATGCGGCTTACCTCGTGGCTAAAAAAGGGTCTGGACTGGGCGTCGTCGGACGAGGTGTCAGCGCTGTAGACGCGCATCAAGAACATGGTGGACAAGAACATCAAGCTTGTCAATGTGATCCAGGTGATGCTTTTTCGCCGGATCCTTCCTTTCCAAAGCCGGACTTTCCATTTGTGCGAGTTCGATCCGGCCAAGCACCAGACCTTGCAACAGTTCTTCGGCTCCACACACGGAGGTATCTGGAAGGTGATTTTCAACGACAATCAGATGTGGCCGAAGACCAGTGAGGACCACGGATATAACCTGACTCATCCAGCCAGTCCGGTAAGTTCTTCATATTTCCCTGTGTATCCCTACCTGTGCATTCCAGGAAGATGTCTAAGCTTCTCCATTTGTCTTTTGAATCCTGGATAAAGAAGGTGGAGCGGATCCAGTGTCCAGCTCCGCTGCCTGAAAACCCAGCTATCCCACTTCTAATGAAGATGCTGGTTCCGGCGCCCTACTAGGCGCCGGAGAAGAAAGCCAAGAAGAAGGGCCAAGAGGCAAGAAGCGGTCTCCGCCGTAAAGGCGCTTCGGACGCAACGTCCGAAGACACCAAAACCCACTCCTCCCCGCCGAGAACGACGACAAGGAGGAGGAAAGCAATTCTCCCCCCGAGGGGGGAAGGAAGAAAAGGGCAGCCTCCACGGATTTGGAGGTAGAGGCGGAGGCGTCCAAGAAAGGGAGGGTCTCCCTTGCGGACAATTCCGAATCGGACACCGATAGCAGCCATGAGTGGCATCCCAGGGAGAAGCCCCTAGTCGGATCGTAAGTACTCGAAGGCACTTATGCACATACAAATCCAGCTCCTTTACTTCGTGGTTTTAACATGTTGAATCATGCGCTGCAGTCCGGCTCACGTCCACCTCCAGCGACCCTCATCTTTGGGGAATTCACTAGATCCAAATGTAATGGACAGCAGGTCGCCTCCGTCGGCCTTCTCACCCAAGACTATGGTCGACACCGAAGTGTTGTCCCGAAAGACCCTCCTAGGCCGGGGAGAGGTACAGGAGGCCGTCAAGGTGGCGCCAGAGGGTGATACCTCGGCCGCCGGACACATGGGGGAGCAGACCCCCTTGGAAAATGGCGATGGGGGCCATACGCAATTCGTCCCCCAGCCGAATACAGTTCCGGAGGCCCATACGGCTCCGGAATCAGGTAAGCAGCCTCCTTCGAAAGAAGGAGGTGCACCTATTCTGCCGGTGACCTCTGTCCATCCAGAGGCACCGGATACTCTACTGGAAGCGCTTCAAGGTGCTTCGATTGTAGAAGAACACCGTATCCTTATGGGTATGGTGGTTGAGAGGGTTCAGTCTGCTAAGAGCGGACTGACCGAAGCCTCCTTCTAACAGGCTTGGAGGTCTGTGACGTAATTATGCAAAAAGAATGTCGTAGTATAGAGAGTAGCCCCTGAGACCATGTCCGGTTTTTGAAAAGAAAGGCCGGACAGAGGATCGAATAATTTTCGCAGGAGACTAATCATATATGTCTATGTGAATAAGCAGGCGTCGATTCTAGCTGTGACCTCCCATTCTGCAGAAGTCTCCAAACTGAAGTAGAGTCTGGAGCAGGCCGATGAAGAGCTCGGCTATGTCAAAAAACAACTAGAGGACAAGCAAGGTATGCAATGGCATGTTCATATATAAAATGATATGAATTGTTTGTGTTGATCATGTTATTATCATGTTTCATAGGAACTGTGGCCGAGGTGGAGTCCCTCAAGAACGTGCTGGCCGAGGCCCGGAAGAAAGCGGAGAAGGAACAAGCCGCCCGCAAAAAACACGAGCTAATGGTTGGGGAGGTTCAGCGGGAGCTCAAGGACACCATAAAGAAATGCGAGTCCTTGGAGCGCAATATTACGGACCAAGAGTCCAAACTTGCTAAGGCCCGCCAAAGCGCACAAGAGGCCCAGGTTGAGGCCCAGGGCGCCCTCTGGGAAGTCCAAGAGGCCAAGCAGATTGTGGCGGGTAAGGCCTTTATTATGCAGAGCAAATTTGTGAAGAAAAGGTACCTCTTACTGACCCTGATTTGGAGTTCTCCAGGAGCGTTTCCGGATCTGCCTCGCAGTGTTGCTGATGCTACGGAGTTCTTCCGAGCCCAAGAGGGGAGCTCAACGGAGAAGCTATTCTGGTCACAATACCTTGCGCCAGAGCATCCGGGGCCCCTTAGCGATCAGCTGAAACATCTGACCGAACTACATAAGGTGGCCGGATTGGCCATGAAGGATTTGATAATACGTCTATGGCCTGTCGAAGCCATACCCAGCAGCCACTTCGGGCTCGTGAAGCGGCTGGTCGATGCCTGCCCTCGGCTTGATGCCATAAAGCGGTCGGTCTACATTGAAGATGCGCAGTGGCCTTCGCCTGTGTCAAGGTACAGTGGGCGAAGATGAACACCGTCAAGCTTGCAACCGAGGGACCGCCTGTGGGCAAAGAGCACTGCACGCCCGAGCTATATTTTGATGATGTCCTGGAAGGATCCCGCATTGTAGAAGGCCAGTGTGCGAAGAACATTATCTTTGAATGAATGTATTCATGTTATCCGGTCTTGTAATATGGAACAAAGCCTATATGTAATATATTTATTGTTGTTTTTGAAAATATTTCCTCCTGTGCGGCCATTTATTAAATCTGAGAGTTGGCCAATCGTCGACTTCATCCCCCACGTAGGTAGTACGGGGGTGTTCGGGTTGGAACCTAAACACACTTGATCCAAGAATTTGGTCCTTGAAGGAGGTGTTTAGTGAAGCGAACTAGGCAATCGGACTGTGTGGCTTTATCGCCCTCAGTTAGCCAGGAGTTTGTCAATAGGAGTGTAGGCGTAGCCCCTAGTTAGTATTTATTTATCCAGACCAGGGTGTTGTAGACACCTGATCGGGTGGAGGCCGATCCGTCGCATAATGCAGAAAAAATGGCAAGAGATTTATGTTTAGACACCGAATAGCTGACCAGCTCTCGTCCCATCATGACAGTCAGTTTTCGGTTTCTCTACTGAGGTGTTTATCCGGATGAACCAGAAACACAATCGCAGTAGTTCTCCCTTTACTACCCTAGCCGACAACACTAAGCGTAAGGTAGCAAGCACAGGAGCCGGGCAACCCAACTATTGACCAAATACATGATTCGAAGCCGATGCATATAATGCTATATTCGGGGCTCCGAATTATACTGTAAAAAGTGTTTGAACTTGTTGCAAACGTATGGAGCGCAAAGGATCCCCTGGCAATTTAAGTCGGACCAAGGTGTACGAGTGCAATCGATAAAAATAGTGAAATATAATGAAGGAGTAAGCCAGTGCCACGTGTGTTGGGCCAGAAACTATTTCCATTATAATCGGATTGATACGTCAAAGCGTATTTGTACAAGTAATGCGATAAACAATAGGGCTATTTAACATGCCAAGACCAAGGGGAAGCTGCATGTGGGTCTTGAAAATAGGTAAAGTGATCGTCAAGAAGATCATCTAGGTATTCTGCCACACGTCTATGCTGCTTGCCTCCTTGGTATATTTATCCTTCGAAAGGATCGACGACCAGGCCGTCGCGAGGGGCCCGTGGAAAAGAAACCTGAAAAGGATAGAACAAAAAGGGAAAGTATGAGTGCCCAGATAAGGGCGAGCCGTATTGTGGACCGTGATTGAGTTATGCCTCTGTCTTTTCCCATGGTATTTTTAGTGCGTAGTGGCGTACGCGCGGTACGTACGCCACAATTCGGTCGGGGGTAAGACGGAGGCCGAATTGCTAGTCGAACTCTTGACGAGCTGGACTGCCGTGCTGCGGAGTAGTCCAGACTCGTTTAATAGTGTCCGAGGGCTTGGCCGCTGAATTGATGTTCTGCTTGATAAGCCCATCCTGTACTTCCGCTGCCAGGGCCGCGGTGTGCTCCCTGGTACGAAGGGAGCGTTCCATGTTTCTGTTGACTGTTACGACACACGTGGTCCGGGTATCTTAAGTTTGAGATAGGCATAGTGTGGCACCGCATTGAAGCGAGCAAATGCGGTTTGTCCGAGCAGTGCATGATAGCCACTGCGGAAGGGGACGATGTTGAAGATCAAGTCTTTGCTTCAAAAGTTGTCCGGCGATCCGAAGATGACTTCCAATCTGATTGAGCTCGTGCAACGGGCCTCTACACCTGGTATTACTCCTTTGAAGGTAGTTTTTGTGGGCTTGATCCTTGACAGATCGATGCCCATCTTGCGAACTGTGTCCTAATAGAGCAGGTTAAGGCTGCTGCCACCGTCCATGAAGACTCGTGTGAGGTGGAATCCATCAATTATTGGGTCGAGGACCAGCGCGGCTGAGCCGCCGTGACAGATACTGGTCGGATGGTCCCTGCGATCGAATGTGATCGGGCAGGATGACCATGAATTAAATTTTGGGGCGACTGGCTCTATCGCATAGACATCCCTGAGCGCGCGTTTGCGCTCCCTCTTGGGGATATGAGTAACGTATATCATGTTCACCGTTTTGACTTGGCGGGGGGGATTTCTTTTGTCCCCCGGTGTTCGGTGGACGGGGCTCCTCATCGTCGTCCTCACTTGGCGACCCCTTCTCCTTATTTTCGGTATTTAACTTACCGGCCTATTTAAAGACCAACAACTTCTGTTGGTATGATTGGCAGGTTTAGCGAAGGTGACGTGGATCTGGCATGGTCGATCAATGATTCGGTCCAAGCTGGATGAGCCCGGATTACTTCTTTTAGATGTCTTCTTCCACTGACGGGACTTGGATCCACTGAATCCGGCGTTCACCGCCATGTCATCGATATTGTCACCATTGTTCTGACGCTTGTGCCTGTTGCGTCGGGGCCTGTCGTTGCTATTCCTGGCTTCAGAAGTGCCAGGTTCGCTTGCATTGTTGCTGCTACGGGCTAGCCAACTATCTTCGCCGATGCAAAAGTGGGTCATAAGTGCCGTGAGGGCTGCCATGGACTTCGACTTTTCTTGGCCAAGGTGTCGGGCGAGCCATTCGTCGCGAATGCTATGCTTAAAGGCCACTAGGGCTTCGGCATCCGGACAGTCGACAATGTGGTTCTTTTTAATTACGAAACCTGGTCCAGAATTTCCGGGCCGACTCTCCGGGCTGTTGAACGATGTGACTTAAGTCATCGGCATCTGGAGGTCGGTCGTATGTGCCCTGGAAGTTTTCGCCGAAGGCGTCTTCCAAGTCCTCCCAACTGCCAATGGAGTTTTCTGGCAGGCTGTTTAACCAATGCCGAGCTGGTCCCTTGAGCTTTAGTGGGAGGTATTTGATGGCATGAAGATCATCACCGCGGGCCATATGAATATGGAGAAGAAAGTCCTCAATCCATACTGCGGGATCTGTTATTCCATCATATGATTCGATATTGACGGGTTTGAACCCTTCTGGGAATTTGTGCTCCATTACTTCGTCAGTGAAGCAGAGGGGGTGTGTGGCGCCTCTATATCGGGCCAAGTCGCGAGCAGCTCGGATGGAGTTCGTCTGCGGTTTTCGGCCCAGATGTGGTTATGCTTGTCGCGCCCGGCTAGATAGCCATCCTCGCCCGTCGCGGCATGCCCCCGTGATCTGTAGATCGATCTGGTCTGACCTACTCTATTTTCGAAGTCCTGTCGTAGGTCGTACGTATATCCCCAAGTTGTTGTGTCTCTGCTTTTACGGTGAGGTAGTATGGGCTGGTGTTCGGCTTGAGTTGTCGTTTTGTCATGACCACGTGGTGGCCGGTCGGCCGCGTTGATGGTACGGGATCCAACGCCTCATCGTCAAATTGAGGTAGCAGCCAGGACATTAGTCCACCTGTCATTGAGCAGATCTTGGTCAGCTTGGTTGGGTGCCCGAGGCCGTATTCCTCGGCTGCCAGGACATTAGTCCACCTGTTATTGAGCAGATCTTGGTCAGCTTGAAGTTGCTACTGCTTCTTTTTCAGGCTCCTTGCAGTGGCTATTAGCTGGCGCTTGAAGCGCTCCAGCTCAAGGGGTTCCTCAGGCACGATAAAGTCTTCGTTGCCGAGGCTCACCTCATCCTTGGAGAACGGAAGATAATTACTATCCTCCGAGTCTTCGTTTACTGCTTGTTCATCAGGGCCAATTTGCCCATCTTCCCGATCGTCTAGTTCGGAGCTTGGCTCGACGGGGTCTTCTTGGTCTTCGACGTCGCCCGGGGTATTGTTGTCTCCGGTGTCGGTATTGCTGTCTGCTCCACGGCGTGATTTAGAGAAGCGCCGCTGACGTCGACGCTTTGATTGTATCTTAGGAGGTTTATTCTCAACTGGATTTTTCTCGTTATCGTCGTTACCCTCTTTGAGTGTATCTACCATGTACACGTCATATTAAGAGGTGGTCGTCCAGTGTCCGGTAAACGGTGGGTTTTGGGCCTGCTCTTCTCCGGCATCGTCATCCATACCGTCGATGTCTTCGGAGCCGTAATCGAGCATGTCGGTTAAGTCCTCGATAGTGGCTATGAAGTGGGTGGTGGGTAGGACGTAAAATTTTCCGCTCTCAGCCCCTAGTTCGGGCTGGTCGTAGTTCGGACGTTGCCCCTCTGTAATGACGAGGGATCGCATTAAGTCCAGAGCCTCGCTTAAAGGCAAAGTTTGGCCAGGGAGAAGAGAGTCCATGGAGTACGGCGGGAAGAAAACTCCTTGGCTGAGATCACACGATGCTGACTCCGAGGGTTCGGAGCCAGTGTTCGGAGAAGGGTCCGGCTTCATGATGGTTGCCGGTGACACTACTTCCTCCGGCTCTCCCGTGCTAAGCTTAATAGCCGCAGAGAGTCCGGCGGGCTCAGGGATCTCGTCTTCGGATCTCGTAATGCGCTCCAGATCTAAGGCCAGAGTGGAGGTTGGGGTCGCGAACCCTTGGAAGATCAAGTCTCCTCGGATATCCCAACATAATCCATATTTCCGAAACTAATCTGCTAACCTGGGGCGTAGCTGTCGATCTGCTCTAGATGGCCAAGCGAGTTGGCCCGCTGTGCGAAGCCGCCGAACACAAAGATCTGGCCGGGGAGAAAGACCTCCCTCAGGGCAGTATTGTTGTGGATGACTGATGGATCCATCGAACCTTCTGGCGACGACACATCGGAACTCTCAATGAAAGCACCAATGTCGGTTTCAAAACCGGCAGATCTCGGGTAGGGGTCCCGAATTGTGCGTTTGAGGGTCGAAGGTAACAGGAGACAGGGACACGATGTTTACCAGGTTCGGTCCCTCTTGATGGAGGTAATACCTACTTCCTCCTTGATTATCTTGGATGAATATGGGGTTTACAAGAGTTGATCTACCTCGAGATCGTAATGGCTAAACCCTAGATGTCTAGCCTGTGCGATTATGATTGCCTCTACGGACTAAACCCTCCGGTTTATATAGACATCGGAGGGACCTAGGGTTGTACAGAGTCGGTTTACAGAGGAAGGAATCTTCATATCCGAACGCCAAGCTTGCCTTCCACGCAAAGGAGAGTCCCCTCCGGACACTGGAAGAAGTCTTATGTCTTGTATCTTCATGGCCCATTAGTCCGGCCCACGTCACATAGCCCGGACGCCCGAGGACCCCTTAATCCAGGACTCCCTCACCCCCCTTTATATACGTGGGAGGGGCCACCCCCAAAGACACACCAAGCCTTCTCTTAGCCGTGTGCGGTGCCCCCGTCCACAGTTACACACCTCGGTCATATTGTCGTAGTGCTTTGGCGAAGCCCTGCGCTGATAACTTCATCATAACTGTCGCCACGCCGTCGTGCTGACGGAACTCTCCCTCGGCCTCAACTGGATCAAGAGTTCGAGGGACATCATCGAGCTGAACGTGTGCTGAACGCGGAGGTGCCGTACATTCGGTGCTTGGATCGGTTCAATCGCGAAGACGTTTAAATACATCAATCGCGTTACTAAACGCTTCCGCTTTTGGTCTACGAGGGTATGTGGACACACTCTCCCGCTCGTTGCTATGCATCTCCTAGATAGATCTTGCGTGATCATATGTAAAAAATTTGAAATACTGCATTCCCCAAAAACTTCAACTCCTGGAACATCTCATATGGTCCATGATGTTCAAAACGTTTTTGAAGTCCCGATTCTAACCCGTAAAGCATGGCACACTGAACTATCGAGTAGTCATCAGATCCAGCTTGCCAGACGTTCATAACATCAGTATCTGCTCCTGCAGCAGGCCTTTCACCTAGCGGTGCATCAAGGACATAATACTTCTGTGGAGCAATGAGGATAATCTTCAAGTTACGGACCCAGTCCGTGTAGTTACTACCATCATCTTTCAACTTAGCTTTCTCTAGGAACGCATTAAAATTCAAGGGAAAATTAGCACGGGCCATTGATCTACAACATAGATATGCAAAAACTATCAGGACTAAGTTCATGATAAATTAAGTTCAATTAATCATATTACTTAAGAACTCCCACTTAGATAGACATCCCTCAAGTCATCTAAATGATACATGATCCAAATCAACTAAACCATGTCCGATCATCACGTGAGATGGAGTGGTCATCAATGGTGAACATCTCTATGTTGATGATATCTACTATATGATTCACGTTCGACCTTTCGGTCTCCAGTGTTCCGAGGCCATGTCTGTACATGCTAGGCTCGTCGAGTTTAACCTGAGTATCCCGCATGTGCAAAACTATCTTGCACCTGTTGTATGTGAACGTAGAGCCTATCACACCCGATCATCACGTCGTGTCTTAGCACGACGAACTGTCGCAACGGTGCATACTCAGGTAGAACACTTATACCTTGAAATTTTTAGTAAGGGATCATCTTATAATGCTACCGCCGTACTAAGCAAAATAAGATGCATAAAAGATAAACATCACATGCAATCAAAATATGTGACATGATTTGGCCATCATCATCTTGTGCCTTTGATCTCCATCTCCAAAGCACCGTCATGATCTCCATCATCACCGGCTTGACACCTTGATCTCCATCGTAGCGTCGTGGCGGTCTCGCCAACTATTTCTTGTATAACTATCACTAATGCATAGTGATAAAGTAAAGCAATTACATGGAGTTTGCATTTCATACAATAAATAGACAACCATAAGGCTCCTGTCGGTTTCCTGTGACTTTTACAAAACACGATCATCTCATAGAATAATGTATATCACATCATGTCTTGACAATATCTCATCACAACATACCCTGCAAAAACAAGTTAGACGTCCTCTACTTTGTTTTTGCAAGTTTTGCGTGGCTGCTACAGGCTTCTAGCAAGAACAGTTCTTACCTACGCATCAAAACCACAACGGTGATTTAGATAGTTTGTTGTTTTAACCTTCAACAAGGACCGACCACAGTCAAATTCGATTAACTAAACTTGGAGAAACAGACACCCGCCATCCACCTTTATGCAAAACTAGTTGCATGTGTGTCGGTGGAACCGGTCTCATGAACGTGGTCACGTAAGGTTGGTCCGGGCCGCTTCATCCAACAATGCCGCCGAATCAAAATAAGACATTAATTGGTGGTAAGCAGTATGACGATCACCGCCCACAACTCTTTCTGTTCTACTCGTGCAAATCATCTACGGATGGACCTGGCTCTGATATCACTATTGGGAAACCTAGCATGCAATTTTAAAAAAATTCCTACGCTCACGCAAGATCTATCTAGGAGATGCATAGCAACGAGAGGGGGAGAGTGTGTCCACGTACCCTCGTAGACCGAAAGCGGAAGCATTTGACAACGCGGTTGATGTAGTCGAACTTCTTCTCGTTCTAACAGATCAAGCACCGAACGTACGGCACCTGCGAGTTCTGCACACGTTCAGCTCGATGACGTCCCTCGAACTCTTGATCCAGCAAAGTGCCGAGGAAGTAGATGAGTTTTGTCAGCATGACGGCGTGGTGACGGTGATGGTGAAGTGATATGCGTAGGGCTTCGCCTAAGCACTACGAGAATATGACCAGAGGCGTAAACTGTGGAGGGGGGTGCCACACACGACTAACAATTGTTGGTGTGTTCTAGGTGCCCCCTACCCATATATATATAGGTGGGAGTTGGAGGGGAGCTGCCATGGGGCGCCACAAGTAGGAGGAATCCTACTTGGGGGCCTAGTCCAATTCGCCCCCCCCCCCCTTTCCTTTTACCAGAGGGAAAAGAAGGAAGAGAGGCAGAGGAAAGGAAGGGGGAGGCCGACTCCCCCCTTTCCTTCTCCCACTTGACCGGCGGCCTAGGAGGGGTGCGCCAGCCCCTTGTCGGCTGGTGTGCCCCTTCCCCTTTGGCCCATGTGGCCCATTAACCTCCTGGGGTTCCGGTAACCCCTCCGGTAGTCCGATATGTACCCGGTACCCTCCGAAACACTTCCGGTGTCCGAATACTATCGTCATATA